>OY755251.1:16206191-17540080 GCA_963576725.1 Azorinus chamasolen | reverse complement strand
TATCAATAAATCATTGTACGTAAGAATTAATTAATATTCTGAAGCGCGTATATTTATATCGATATGAAGATAACGACTTGAATACATTTTAAAGCATATATGAGAATGTAGTTTTTGTTTTGCAGAGTCTGTAATTACAACACCCAAATGAACGCCATGAGACTGTATATCTTAATATCTAGATCTTATTGAAATAAAACGAGAATCAAAATATTAAATACTGTTGATCTTAATTATTCGACTAATTGAATATGCATAATTAAATACGCAATACACAAACTATTGAGCAGGTGACAATTTTAAATTGAATATGGTACTTTCGAATTCATAGTTGTCTTAGTACAAATGCTGGATCCTACCTCTAAGTTTCATCGAAATGCAGACAATGAAAACTAGAATTGTTTCCAAAGAACTTTGAAGATCCAATTTACATTTGACAATGTAGTTAGAATATGGCCTCTGACTAGGGCTATCACTCTAGTGTTACTGAGTGAAAATAATAATAACATCTCCTGTGCGTATATTCGCATGACCATCAATCATCCAACCATCCAATCTCTGACAAAAGGTTTTCAAGTTGAAGCTTTCGCAGAATGTAAACAAGTATGATGGAAGGTCAGTCACCGAGTGACAGAGGGACAGACAGACAGACAGACGGACGGACATAGGGACATCAGAATACACCCCTTCAGTGTGTGTGTGCGTGCGTGCGTGTGTGTGTGCGTTTGGGTTAACATTTTAAATGCTGAATTTTTAAAGTTGAATGATCCATCAGTGTTTAATTATAGAGTCCATTTAATAACAAGAAGGCTATGATGACCCTGTATCGTTCACCTGATTAATAGATCTCATTTGACTTATTTATGCAACGGACAGGAATGATTTATACAAATCTGATAGAGGTTCACCTACAAATCATTCCTCTGACATTTAGTTAAACTCAAGTCAGTGGTTTTGGAAGACTTTGAGAGCCGTCTAATCTGGGTCAACTCTGTTTGCAAATGTGTGAAAAGGCGTTTATATGAAACAGGGGTAAACCTTGACCCGATATCTTATCATATACATATTATCTGTCCTGCGTCGACACTGTTTGCAATGGACTAAATCTCTCTTTCTCATACTTTCAACGCAGAAAATGCACATAGATAGATAGATTTATTTCAATATCGAGCAACAAGACAATAGTTAACAACACATACATATTTTAAAATTACAACAATATAAAAACAAGAGCCCCATGTATCGGAGCATTATATGCCGAAATAATGTGCTGTCAAAACATGCACAATGTTAATATATGGGAGGGGCGACTCATGTTATTAAGTTATTAAGCGACCAATGTTTATTTTGAGTTGATGACCACTGTGACATTGACCTTTTACGGACTGACCTCATAAATCAATAGGGATCATCTTCTTACCATGAACAACCATTCTACTAAGTATGAAGACAGCACACACAATAGTCATGAAGATATTAAGCGGACAAGATTTTGAGCTGAAAAATAGCCTAATGGATAATGGGTTAATATACATGTATTTAACAAGTTACATACACAGACGTTTGTTTCTCTTCAATATGTTTCCGTTCTACATGCAATTTACCACTGTGTTTGCCATCGCGGTTGTTGTAGATTAGTCGGAGAAGGGATACGTTTATTTACATGTACACATTCTTTTAGGATGGGGTGGAATAAGTGTGAGATTGGTACCCCTTGACAGGTTTAAACCCCTAGTGACTACAGTCTCTGACCGTTCCAAAGCGGTACTTCCACCCCCTATTGTTTATTTGTTTTGTCTTTGTGCGTCTCTTTGTATTTGCTGTGCTTTCTTATGGGGCTGTTCGGGTGGCTATTTGCTTTGTATGTGGTGTTTCCTGCTTGACTCATATTTGTACATACATTTTAATATACCAATTTAACTGCATACATATACACATATACACCAAGAGAAGCAAACATTCTAATTTTTACTTTGCTGACAGTTGGGTTTGGCAAGGTTTTGCCTCGTCTCAAATGCAACACTCATTACAGAAACTTTAGAGGCAACTAAGTTCAATAGAGCCCCTCTAAATAGACGCTCCATGAGGGCTGACGGACGTTTCGCTACCCATACCTTTTCGCTACAGTCATTTCGCTACCCACCGGGAAGTCATTTCGCTACCCTGACCATTTCGCTACCTGTACGTTTCGTTACCTATCGATTTTAATAGTTAAACAATATTGCTGCAGCGGTGGCTAGTGATTTGAGAGTCAACTTTTATTAACATATAATGGATATTTATATTCAGATACCAAAAAAGAGTTATAGAAATATTGAAACACATGTATGTAAATTTTTAATACTGTAATAACTGTAAAAGTAAACACTTATAATGAAGTTATAAAACGTCGCCCCGTACTTCATTCTCAGTGTTGTTATACTTTCTGATCCTTTGAGATCATGAATTTCAGTACTTCTTGTTCTGAAAATTGAATACCGCTTAAGCCGGTGCTAGGGGGCGTGAGCAGTGTTGCACTTTCAATTACTGCTCATGAACAGACTCAATAAAACCGCGTCTGCAATTTTCTCTTTTTGTGTTGCAATTTTTGCTCTCAGGGGATCACCTCCCTTCAGAATTTAAAAAACAACAACTATTTTTTAAATTAAAACGTGTATCATTATCGGTGTCCCTTCGATATATAATGCTGATTGATTTAAGGCACCCACTGCTTACGTATTTCCACGTGTTAATGTTGCCCACTCCGAGATCACAAGTACCGCCGGTAAGCCGATTAGATTGGTGTATCGGTATGTGACACTGATTAAATTAACATGGACACGTGCTACATGCATTTTTGCTATATGCATTTTTGCTCTTTTTCCATTGATAGAAAATATGAAAATACTATACTTACAATTTACTTTTATTTTAACCCTTTCCTTCATATTTATAAATGTGTTTTCACTCATTTGCAACAGAGCGAACATCGCTGAGGCTCCTGGTTTGGTACACTTCAAACAGGAGCTCCAGTCATTCACAGTTTAATTACACTAGCCGGCCGATGTAAGTACACTCTTAGGACATCCATGAGCTATGCTGGCGGGGACTTTGTGCGCCCTGGTACCGCCACGGACGCCAGACAGGTCAAGGATAGAGGAGCGAAAGCTAGGCCAAATCTTTCTTTTTTTAGGTTTCGGACTACTTTCCGAAACCTAATAGTAATGCATCCCCAGGGCATGCCTCAAGCAAATTTATAAAGAAATTCATATCCCATAATGCGCAATCAGACCACTGTTATACTACGAAATATCAATTTATGCTTAGAATGCATACGTTCATTAACCCAAATGCAGACATTTTGAATGGTTTAACGTTGACAGAATGTTTATCACGTAGCGCCGATTATGCGATTTAGTTATCTACGGGTGTATTTCACCCGTATTTCTACGTTCATTTTGCCAAAAATGTGATTTTGATAACACCCCTTGACAAAAATATAGTTCCAAGTGCAATGCATTTGATAAACGATATCGATAATTCTTTATTTGGTATTTGTGTCAATTATTAAAATGCGGATGCAACTGTTGCAATTACCAATAATTTTGCCGTGTAAAATGCTACGTTATATGATAAATTTGGTCGCGTACGAATATATACCACAGAGCGCCGGTAAAAATGAACCAGAAAGTAATCGACATCTAAAAGTCGGGCGTTTATTTGAAATCTACAAGCATTTCTTGAATTTGTCGGATTGGTACAGACAACGTTACGGAGAAAACAGTAATGAATAATGGTCGGAACGTCGTCAATCTCTACATATTACACGCGAACTATGGGAATGAAGATAACGACTGGAAATTGCAGGATACAGTATAAACACCCGATATGACGGGTATGACTCATATCCGCGGATATGAATTTCGCAGCCTAAAATCGGCCACAATTTAAGCATTATTTTTCTTATTAGAAAAACCTTTCATCGAGCTTATTGGCTAATATTGTCCATGTTTATTATTTGAAATACGTAAATTTAATATTCATTGCATAATAAGTAGTAACAGCCTGGAAAATTCTACTCGTCCGCTCGCTATGACGAGTAAAATAAAAAAAATAATAAATATAAAATAAATAAATTATTATTTAATTTACTGTAATTTTGTTTATAAATAAATAAAATTTAATAATTTTATTTATTTATTAGTATTTTTATTAATAATAATAATTTATTATTATAATAAAAATAAATTAAAAAATAAATAAAATAAAATAATAAATAAATTTAATATAATTTAATTTATTTAATTTAATTTACTGTAGTTATAGTTGAAGTTGAAGAAAGCTAAAAAAATCATAATATTCGGCACCGACCCTTCTGCACGAAGGAGCACGGACCGTAGTGAAACGTTCCGGAGATATATGGATAACCTTGAGCCTGTATTCTGAATGCATCAGAAGTATTTATATTGAGTTTAGAAGATCATAATTATATTTTTACATAATGTGTGACAAGCAGAGTAAACATTGATCATAGACTTTTCTGTTCTATAAGACCCATGTTTATAATGTGTGTAATGTGTTAGGAGACTTGGTACCAGGTTGTAAGCATTTAAGGATAATTACTCCAATTATAGAGAGTTAGTAGTTATAAAAAAGATAAAGTGGACTTATTTTATTGTATGTGTTGCATAATGTTAATTATAACATAAGCTGGACGTATATAATTCTTGACAAATTTTTGTTTGTAGTGTGTGTTTAAGCTTTTCCCCCAGCATTAATCTGTGTTAACATACAAGCATGCTGTTATTTTCACCCCTGGTATATAATAATGTCCCAAAATGAAGTAGAGGGACATATTGTGTTTGCTCCGTTTCTTATTCTTATTATTCTTTCTTCCGATTCTGATTCTTCCAATTGTTCTTCTTCCGTCATGAACTTGTCCAGAGCATTTCTCAGTAAGACTAAGTAATTGTCCGATCCTAATGAAACTTCATATGAATATTGCTTGATACATGCAGATGTACATCCCACTTTTTATTTTTTGAAAATCACCATAACTAAATGGTTGGCTATAATTGGTCGAAATTTAGATAGTGTTTGGCGAAGTTATATATCATTCGATTTTTTGCTGAAAATTGGTATCATGGGATATTTGAGTACTCCAAATCAATTGGTTTGTGTTTCGAAAGTACATATACAGTATTGGTTGATTTTGCTAAAAATTGGTATTACGGTATATTTTGGCACTCGGGACTAATTTATAGGTCTTTTTTAAAGAATTGGTTGCCATAGTAACTGAGTGGTGGCTCTGATTGGTCGAAAATTTAGATATTTTTCGGCAAATTCAGATATTGTTCGATTTTGCCGAAAATTGGTATGTCGGGATATTTTGACACTCAGAATTGATTGGTATGTCTTTCGAAATGATTTGTTGGTATGGAAACTGAATGGTGAGATCTGATTGGTCAAAAGTTTAGATATTCAAATTTGCTGAAAATTGGCATTTAGGGGTATTTGGGTATCCCAAACTCAGTCAAGTTGTTTTGAAATACTTGGTTGCCATGGTAATGGAGTAGTGTCCTCTGAATGGGTCACACTTTACATATTAGATTTTTCGGAAAATTTGGCCAGTAGGGATATATATGCAGTTGTTTTAAAAGTGCTGGTTGCCATGTAACCAAGTGCTCACTAATGGACTGTTATTGGTTGAAATTTAGATATTATGCTCACCAATAACAGTTGTAAGGTTCGTTTAGGGGACATTCTGCAACATATTCTGTTACAATTAGATCTTGTCAACTGTATGATATTTAGATTCACATGGCATATATAATTTATCCAAACGTGGTTGTAGTGTATAGATGGATAGGTGATTGATGCACGCCAAATACTGTTACAATCCACCAGTTAGTAGCAGAAATATGACCCTTTGTTGCTTTCAGATAGCCATATAGGAAATATGACTGTTAGAAGTCATATCTTTGAACAGCTTGCTCAGATTTCATTTAAATTTGACGGGGTATTTACATGGATAGGTGCATGAGGCACAATATATGACGCCAACGTCGGCCAAATAATAATAGAGTAATGGCCCTTTACTAAATTCAAATATAAATTTATGTAAACTTCGGGCAAATTGAACTATTGGAACTGCACTGTGTGCTACTGGTCATCAATTTATTTCTTTAAACAATATCTTAAACACTGACAGGATTTTCAGAAAAGTTCACAGCAATTATGTTCAGATGACCGGTCAATTTTAACAAACAGTTCCATTAAACACCATTTTAGTTCAGGAAATAATGCTTTAGAGGTCATCTAACTATGTATCAATGGTACCAGTCCTTCCCTACCAAGCTTTTTCGTATTGTATAGTCACAATCGACATATATATGGTCCGAAACCTTCAGTACTGTCAGTACTTTGATTTTTCTTACTTTACTGATGTCTAACTGTTCTAATACTTCTCTTTACCCTTTTCTTACGCAAACCACCACCGCGCTATAGTAGTCAAGGATGACGGCAGCGTGTATTATGTAGATGTAGATGTAGAGCAGACGCTGATTAGACGGCTCCTATATAGGAGCGGCCAGCCGTCTGATCAGCATCTGCTCTGTTTGCTAATATAATTTCTGATTCTTTACTTTCAAAAATGGCTACAATGTTCCACCTTCCATATTTCATTATATCTATTTTGTCTCAAAATATTAATTAAGTAGATATTATAGAAAGTTGAAATAAACATAGACCAGGGAAAGGGTTAAGGTCGGTTAACACTTTGCCTGCTTTAGATCGAGGTGTTTGCATCCACAAACTCTCGATAAATAACTGTTTGCTATGCTGCTACAGTAGTTAAAATTTGTTAACGTATATTTTTAAATCTGTTAAACTATTATATCGTCTAAATCAATGAAATATGGGGTAGAACGGAAATTCAAATGCAGAAATTCGATTCCATTGCGACATTGCGACATTTTTGATGATGTAATTATTGTTCAGATCTCAGGGATTTTTTTATAGTCAGTTTGAACTGTGCAGTAATTCCTTTTGAAACAAACTAAGTTTTCAAATATTATGCAGGTTATCGTGAGTTAATTGCCAGTTGTACATTGTGTGTGTCGGTCTGTGATCAGGATCCTAGATGTTTGACAATTTCAAAATAAAACTATGCAAAGCATAGACTAATTGAATATACATAATTATATATGCAATACACAAAATATTGAGCAGGTGACAATTTTAAATTGAACATGGTACTTTCGAATTCATAGTTGTCCTAGCACAAATGCTGGATCCTGCCTCTAAGTTTCATCGAAATGCATACTATTGACACCAGGACTGTATGTTAATATAGCATAATGCTTTAAAAAGTCCATAGCAAGTTTCAAGAGGCATGCTTATGTTTTCTAGTTTGTTTGCTTTAAAATGTATTTAGAGAAAAGAATATCAACAAATATAAAGAATAAAAAATATATTAGAATCTTTTTTCTATTTGAATTTGGTTTAGACGGGATTCGAACCAAGGACCTAGAGATTCATAGACGCAGCTCTTTCCCCTCGGCCACCGCTTGGGTCCCAATATATAAGTGTTACATGGTTCTATTTAAACGCTACAAAGGTGTGAAAAGCAACAACGACTTGTGAACGTACATACTTAATATGCAAATTATACAGACCCATTTTTCATGAAATCTCCAAGCATAAAATGAATAGATTTTACAAATGACCTACTGTCAATCCAAACGCCATTGTTCAAACTGCATGGTGTCTTTTTACAACAGAAGTCCGACATAAGGTCGTCGGATTCTGAAAGTCTCATACCCTTCCTGTGGTATTTACAGAAGTCCGATATATGGTTGTCGGATTCTGAGTTAAATGCCCTTTTTGCCTAGTCACTTATGTCCTTTGCAAACAGAGGAGACCCAGGTAAGAAGGCTCATAGAGGAGCCCTCTAATCAGGATCTTCACTGTTTATCATGTTACACTTTTGTTTGGAAAGTTCCTAAGTATTAACCATAAGCTCATTTTAGCTTGACTTGTTTTGGAACAGCCCATTTGAAAAATTCAGCGTTGTAAAAGTTAGGTAGACCAAAGTAACATAATTATTAGATTTTTGCAGAACATTATAGAATTGTTGGAGGTACATGAAATGCACACATAACCGAAAAGAATTATTTGATTATAACAGCCACGGTTGATATTTCGATACACTGTCAACATTGTGTGAACTACTGTGAAATATCGAACATCAATGGTATTATTTCTGGGGTAGAACGGAAATTCAAATGCAGAAATTCGATTCCATTGCGACATTACAATGTTTCCTGATGTATTTTATCAATGATCGTGCGACGTTGTTGCTAAGATCTAGTTTGAAAGAAATAGAATTTCAAAAATACATGTACGGTAAAACCCCTCTAAACCAGACGTTAAATTCAGTATAAATATCAGTCTTGGAGACAGGTGGCAGCTTAATGCAGGATGAAAATCATGGAGCTTTCGGCATGACTTTCACCCTGCATTAAGCAGCCACCTGCCTAAAAAGTATCTAAATTCTAATCTACTAGAAGTCGGGTTAAAAGGGGTTTTACTGTATTGTAAAAGGGGACAAATCTATACTTTTGAATGTATTTCAGAGATTTACCAGTGATACCCTAACTACCCTAGGTATTTTGACAAACACACTTATAAATGCAAATAGTGCAGACCCAGATCAAACACATCCTTGATGGGCCCGTTTGAAGGGTTTTCACTATTTGCTACCATGTCTGTTTAATCTAAATTTGCAAAAATGTTTCCAAACTGACTTATTCAGCTGTACAAACTGGTAGAGAGGAGAGACTGGGTGCTAGAACACTTAACCATTTCCTTCATATAAATGTTTTTCACTCGTTTGTAAACAGAGTAGACCCAGATCTGATGACTCCTATAGGAGTCGTCTGATCAGGGTCTGCTCTGTTGGCTAATGGAATTTGAAAGATCTTTTTCTTTCTTAAATGGCTACTAATTTCCACTTTTCATGTTTCATTATAACTATTTTGTTCATGAATATTCAGTAGGTATTGAAATTTGGAATAAACATAGAACAGGAATTAAGTTTCTTACATGAATCCGTTCCATTTGCGCTCTGTGTGTATATACATGTACTTTTTTAAACTGTTGTTTTTGTTGATGTAATTATTGTTCAGATCTCAGGGAAATTTTTATAGTCAGTTTGAACTGTGCAGTAATTCCTTTTGAAACAAACTAAGTTTTCAAATATTATGCAGGTTATCGTGACCTAATTGCCAGTTGTACATTGTGTGTGTCGGTCTGTGATCAGGATCCTAGATGTTATACAATTCTAAAATAAAATAAAACTGCAAAGCATAGACTTATTGAATATACATAATTATATATGCAATACACAAAATAATGAGCAGGTGACAATTTTAAATTGAACATGGTACTTTCGAATTCATAGTTGTCCTAGCACAAATGCTGGATCCTGCCTCTAAGTTTCATCGAAATGCATACTATTAACACCAGGACTGTATGTTAATATAGTATAATGCTTTAAAAAGTCCATAGCAAGTTTCAAGAGGCATGCTTATTTTTTCTAGTTTGTTTGCTTTAAAATGTATATCAAGAATAGAATATCAAAAAATATAAAGAATAAAAAATATATTAGAATTTGCATTTGACGGGATTCGAACCAAGGATCTAGAGATTCATAGACGCAGCTCTTTCCCCTCGGCCACCGCTTGGGTCCCAATATATAAGTGTTACATGGTTCTATTTAAACGCTACAAAGGTGTGAAAAGCAACAACGACTTGTGAACGTACATACTTAATATGCAAATTATACAGACCCATTTTTCATGAAATCTCCAAGCATAAAATGAATAGATTTTACCAATGACCTACTGTCAATCCAAACGCCATTGTTCAAACTGCATGGTGTCTTTTTACAACAGAAGTCCGACATAAGGTCGTCGGATTCTGAAAGTCTCATACCCTTCCTGTGGTATTTACAGAAGTCCGATATATGGTTGTCGGATTCTGAGTTAAATGCCCTTTTTGCCTAGTCACTTATGTCCTTTGCAAACAGAGGAGACCCAGGTAAGAAGGTTCATAGAGGAGCCCTCTAATCAGGATCTTCACTGTTTGTCATGTTACACTTTTGTTTGGAAAGTTCCTAAGTATTAACCATAAGCTCATTTTAGCTTGACTTGTTTTGGAACAGCCCATTTGAAAAATTCAGCGTTGTAATAGTTAGGTAGACCAAAGTAACATAATTGTTAGATTTTTGCAGAACATTATAGACTTGTTGGAGGTACATGAAATGCACACATAACCGAAAAGAATTATTTGATTATAACAGCCACGGTTGATATTTCGATACACTGTCAACATTGTGTGAACTACTGTGAAATATCGAACATCAATGGTATTATTTCTGGGGTAGAACGGAAATTCAAATGCAGAAATTCGATTCCATTGCGACATTACAATGTTTCCTGATGTATTTTATCAATGGTCGTGCGACGTTGTTGCTAAGATCTGGTTTGAAAGAAATAGAATTTCAAAAATACATGTACGGTAAAACCCCTCTAAACCAGACGTTAAATTCAGTATAAATATCAGTCTTGGAGACAGGTGGCAGCTTAATGCAGGATGAAAATCATGGAGCTTTCGGCATGACTTTCACCCTGCATTAAGCAGCCACCTGCCTAAAACGTATCTAAATTCTAATCTACTAGAAGTCGGGTTAAAAGGGGTTTTACTGTATTGTAAAAGGGGACAAATCTATACTTTTGAATGTATTTCAGAGATTTACCAGTGATACCCTAACTACCCTAGGTATTTTGACAAACACACTTATAAATGCAAATAGTGCAGACCCAGATCAAACACATCCTTGATGGGCCCGTTTGAAGGGTTTTCACTATTTGCTACCATGTTTGTCATGTTACACTTTTGTTTGGAAAGTTCCTAAGTATTAACCATAAGCTCATTTTAGCTTGACTTGTTTGAATTTTTGGAACAGCCCATTTGAAAAATTTGATTTTTGCAGAACATTATAGAATTGTTGGAGGTACATGAAATGCACACATAACCGAAAAGAATTATTTGATTATAACAGCCACGGTTGATATTTCGATACACTTTCAACATTTTGTGAACTACTGTGAAATATCGAACATCAATGGTATTATTTCTGGGGTAGATCAAAATTCAAATGCAGAAATTCGATTCCATTGCGACATTACAATGTTTCCTGATGTATTTTATCAATGGTCGTGCGACGTTGTTGCTAAGATCTAGTTTGAAAGAAATGGAATTTCAAAAATACATGTACGGTAAAACCCCTCTAAACCAGACGTTAAATTCAGTATAAATATCAGTCTTGGAGACAGGTGGCAGCTTAATGCAGGATGAAAATCATGCAGAAAGCTCCTCGGCATGACTTTCACCCTGCATTCAGCAGTCACCTGCCTAAAACTATCTAAATTCTTATCTACTAGAAGTCGGGTTAAGAGGGGTTTTACTGTATTGTAAAAGGGGACAAATCTATACTTTTGAATGTATTTCAGAGATTTACCAGTGATACCCTAACTACCCTAGGTATTTTGACAAACACACTTATGCAAATATATATATATATAGTGGCTACTCTTTCTTTCTTTTTGATTTATTTTTTTCTTTACTTTCTTAAATGGCTACTAATTTCCACTTTTCATATTTCATTGTAACTATTTTGTCCATGAATATTCAGTAGGTATTGAAATTTGGAATAAACATAGAACAGGGAAAGGGTTAAGGAAATTAGGGTTTTTATAAATCAGACATTTCTGGCATATGTTTGGTACTGACCAAGTAATGGTCAGAATCATCCGGGGTCCAATCTAGACCTACAGTG
The DNA here is from genome assembly GCA_963576725.1 of Azorinus chamasolen. NCBI lineage: Eukaryota > Metazoa > Mollusca > Bivalvia > Cardiida > Solecurtidae > Azorinus > Azorinus chamasolen. The sequence goes on along the minus strand of OY755251.1, from coordinate 17,528,199 downwards.
TTCTCATTCAACGATAATGGTGAAATCGTTAATTCTGTTATGCTAAGCACGACTTGGCTTGCATCTGACCGAGTGTCAAACAGTTTGGATCCAGATGATATGCTGAGTAACTCGGCGTCTCATTTGGAACCAAACTGGTTGACAATCAGTCACTAGTTTCTACCACGCTAGAACAAATCGGAAGTAGGTTAAAATATAATAGATCAGACTTATTTTGACAGGATGGTAAGGCTTAACCCATTCCCTCATATTGACGCTTGTTGGCGCCTCTGTAATAGTTACTTCTTGAAACGATTATGATAAATAGAGCATTAATTTGCTTCATAGGAGCAAATGCTCTATTATCAAAATGGTTTCAAAACTAAAAAACATCTAAACAAATTCCTTTTCTCTAGTAAATGCTCCTTTATTCTAATTAGATTTATATGATCTAGATCTATTTCTAAAATACTTTTACTAGATCTGCTACGGTACTGTACCGATGCCAGAAAGAGATTTTACAACACCCAAATGAACGCCATGAGACTGTATATCTTAATATCTAGATTTTATTAACATAAAACGAGAGTCGAAATTTTATATACTGTTGATCTTAATTATTCGACATATCAGGCATGTCCAACAAATAAATAAGAATGTCTCCCATTTTAAAGAAAGACCAGATTAATGGATCGTTCTTTTTTCAAAGTTCAGCTGGTAATTTATAGGGCACTCCTTTAGGCCGATTAATTCAAGCTTCTTGCTGTATCTTCCCTTCGAAACTAAAACAAAAATGTCATTATAGTCAAAGGGTATAGTAAATGAAGAGAAACCAACAATTCCTAACCAACACAGCCGTTAAATGATGTGTAGGCTATCTTTTGCTTAGCCTATACATAGGGATAAATAGGTTGGTACTGGTGTTTTTGCCCACCAGTTAATTGCGCATGTGTAAAATCGATAGTGTTGTTTACAAACGCCGATTTGCCCTATGTGTAAGTTGTAACATTTTAGCCATTTTACAAAGTATATGAACATATATTCCATTAGCAAACAGAGCAGACCCTGATCAGACGGCTTATATAGGGTATATATGAGGGAAAGGGTTGAATATGCCAACTTCTTTCGGAGACATCGGTTATTATCATCGTATACGTCTAGTTTTATTTACTGGGGAATTTCCCATTAGCATCTATTTTAAGAACAGAACTTTCGACAGACTTCCATACTAAATATAAGCGTAAATTTGATTTTTTTTGTATTATATGGCGTTTTGACTGAACTCTGAGAAGTTTATAGAAAAGGTCTGTATAACAGAATGCATTACATTTGCTGTGGTTAGGTTAATATGGACCGACTGCATGGATTTCGGCTTGCGAAGTAGCTAATTATCATAAGCATGGTGTTTTGAAATAACTACCAGGTCGTAAGAACGACCCCAGGATTTTCATCACATTAGATGACTGTATCTGGATTTTGTACTTCGAGTTTAGCCATGTGTAGGGGCATTGTAAAAGGCTGTATGCCAGTTTAGGCATTAACTAATGAAATCACAGTTTACTACAAAATACTAGTGGGTCATATGCAAATTGCAATGTAACATAGTTCCTGATTGGTGGAAAACTAGAACAAGAATGAAAATAGACAGCTAGCCGCTGAAAAAAAATCATTAAAAGGAAAAAAGGAGAAAGGCAAACAAAATGAGACAAAACACTTTCTTATCTCTTAATTCATATAAATTTCATCATTTATTGATTTACGTGTCAGGCTTATAGTATCTTATAGTATCTTATAGTAACGTATATAATTTATTTCTAATTCATATCATTTATTTCTATGACGCCGGTTACTGATCAGGGACTGTAGTGTTTACAGCACTAACTGTAATTTACATGTATGACTATAATTTATTTTTAATGATATCATTTATTGATATACTTGTTACATGTATGATGCTGCAAATAGCGAAGACCCTGACCAGTTGTGGTAACTGATCAGGGTCTGTATTGTTTGCAGCACATACTAACAAATTGGCCCTGCACAGACTCACACTCGCAGTCTCCTCATGAAAATGTAAGAAAATACAATGCAATCACACAAAAAGACAAAGTATAGGCATGGATAAACTATTCTATGAACTCCAGGGTCTTTTCCGTTTGCAAAAGCATAGAAAGGCTTATTTTTGCTCAGACCAATTGTACCCGATATGAAACCCTGAAATCGTCTTCACTATATACTATAAAGTGAAACAATAGTATGTGTCTAACAACCCATATACCAATGAGAGGTTTTACTTCAAATTTTCACCCATGATAAGCTGTCAACCTTGATGTGAAGATTTTCTTAAAGAATGTAATTCTGACCATTTTACCAGAGTTATGGGACTCTGAAATTTTCTTCACTGTATAACACATAGTCAAAAGTGCTTGATATAGAGACACTATTGTTAGGGGAGGGGTGCATCAGTGTCTTGGAAACAATTTTCTAGTTAATTTTATTTTCCCTGTTGTATCCTGCCATGCTAAGTTGAAATATATTTGTTACTTTATAATTTGTCATATTGTCAATATCACCCCACAGTATATTTGGCAATTATTTGTAGGGTATTTAGAATCATAAGGAATATGTCTAAAATTGGTGGAAGTGTATATATGGATAAGTGAATGATGCATGCTAATTACTGTTATGATCCATCAGATAGTAGCAGAAGTATGACCCTTACTTTCAAATAATGGAGTGATGGCTCTTTACTACATTAAACTATCGATTTTGGCTCTATTGGCACAAAGTGGCAAGTTGAACTATTGGAATCGCCCTGTGTGTGACATGTTCATTCTTTAAATGTCTTCCAAACTACTGACATGATTTTCAGAAAAATCCACAGCAAACAATCAATATAATATATATTATATCTGAAACCTTCAGTACTGTCAGTACTTTGATTTATTTGACCTGGTTGTTTTGTTATGTTGTTGGGTCGGCGATATAAGTTGTCACTTTTGTTATCATCATGACAAAAGTATTCATGCATGAAGTCCTTAGCAGTATTTGAATGTGTGTGTAGTGACCAGCACTGTTTGCGTTTTAATCCGTTCAACACTAAGAAGCTCTGATAATATCATGGAGTTTTTCCCAATTCATTGCTGAACTTTTCAAATAAATGTTTGACACAAAATGCAACTACCTTATACTTATTTCATTCCTCTATTCAGAGTTCAGCATAAGCATGCCTTACCAAATGATTTTTCAAATAACTCATTAACTTATTCAACAATCTCTATGGTGTAACCAATTGCACAAACCTTTATATAAAGTATTGCATCATAACAAGTGTTTGGTGCAACACTATTGCAACATCTTCACTTTAGTGAAGTTATAGCACTTTTGCACCAAACCCTCAACAGAAATACTTGAAAAAGAAAACAGAACGTTGTAACACCAATACATAACCGTCTTTGCTAAAAGCCCCTTGCTAACAGCACTTTCAGTGCTTTGATTTTATAGTAAATGCTCCTTTTCACTAAATTTATTCAACGAGAGACAATTCTATAGAATGGTGACGACAACACAGGGTTCTGTAGATAAATGATGTCCCCTTTATCTACTTGTATGGGTCTGTGTGAAGCTACAGTAAACCTCTCTATAACAGCCACTAAATTACATCAAGTATGTAGTGTTAAAGGTAGGTGGTTGTTTAAAGCAAGGTGAAAGTAAAACTGAATGCTCCTATAAGCAGCCACCTGCCCTAAACACCAACTAATTAACACAATTCAATGACCATTATAGTGAGGTTTTACTGTATTTAGATTGGTAAATTTAAAAGAAAACAAACAGACAATAGATTTCATACATGTTTTATTACATCTAGTACTCAGTAACAGACTGCTCTGTGGTTTAGAACAACAGCTAAATATACTTATATATATTCAACATGACCAATGCATATTTATAATTTATCATATCCATTTACAGACTGTGGAGCTAGGTTGTTTTACCTTTAGCTGGTGCGCTAAGGTCGACTCGGTGATTACCTTTGTTAACAGTTTTTATTCAGATGAGATGCCCAGTAATATAGTAAAGTTAAACCTCTCAATAACGACCACTAAATTATATCAAGTATTTTGTGTTAAAGGCGGGTGGATGCTTAAAGCAAGGTGAAAGTAAACTTTCACCTTGCTTTAAGCAACCACCTGCCCAAAATACCAACTAATTAACACAATGTAGTGGTCGTTATAGAGAGGTTTTACTGTATTTAAACAGGATCCTAACAGTCTGAAAGTCTTTGAAAATGAATGACAACCCTTTCAAGCGAAATGGGTCACTAATGTCCTTTGCAAACAGCGCAGACCAAGATGGGATGGCTCCTGGACGAGGGTCTGCACTGTTTGTCATGTTACTTTTCTGTAAAAAATCCCTGAATATTCTCAGTAAGCTCGACCTGTTTAAACTTTGGAATAGGTAATTTGAAAATTTAGTAATTTAGGGGTAATTAAAATCAGTATATTATTGCCCAACCTGTGCTTATAGCAGGCTTAACCCTTTCCTCAATAAATAGTATATATGCCTTTCTATGCCTTTGCAAACAGAGAAGACGCAGACCAGACCGCTCCTGTAGGAGCCGTCTGATCAGGGTCTGCTCTGTTTGCTTATGAAATAGTATAGATATGATTTTAACAGTTTCTACCATGGCCAAAAATTCCTGTATCGAAGTGTCATTATAAAATCAAATTTAATCAATATTCACGACATTATTTCTTACATGAATATTCATGGCCTAAAGGGTTAAGGATAAACATTACTGACCAACGTTAGACTCTGAAATTCTATTGTCTGGTAACATATGACTTGACAATCTTGCCTTTTTTACCCCTTTGCAAACAGTGTAGATCCAGATCAGACAGTACCTGAAGGAGCTGTCTGATCGGGGTCTGTACTTGCTTTATTTATCGGTTAGAAATCTATTGTTTGCCATGGCAATACATTTCCACATTTCACATTTTTACCCTTTACCAGGTAGAAGCAACTTTTGACAAACTATGCAAACGGAGAAGACTCGGATTAGGAAGGCTCCTGTAGGAGCTATCTAATCAGGGTCTGATTTCTTTGCTTATGAAATTATATAGATTTGGTTCTAGAGTTTCTGTCATGGCCAAAAATTCATTTGTTTATAATGCCATTACAACATGCAGCTTATCGACCCTTTGCCTATTCATGCATGAAATAATGACATCATAAATATTTATTAAATTATCTTTTATAGTGGCATATGAACACTGGACATTTTGGCTCCGACAGAAACTGTAAAATCAGATCTATGTTATCCAATTAAGTAAACACAGCAGACGCTGATCATACAGCTCCTATAGGATCTGGATCTGCTGTTTGCAAATGCATGAAAAGGCGTTGGTATGAAGGAAAGGGTGAATATTCATGACATACTTGCATGAGTATTCTTGCATGAGTATTCATCATCATTAAGAATTAAATAAATATTGATAATGGGCGACGACCATTAGCCTTTGAATGAATATTCATTAACCATTTACTCCATAAAATATGCCTTTCTATGCCTTTGCAAACAGAGTAGACCCAGATCAAATGGCTCCTGTAGGAACAGTCTGATCAGGGTCTGCTGTTAGCTTATGGAATAATATACATGTACATTTCATTGTACAGTTTCTGTCAAGACCGAAATTTCATGTATTTATAAACCATTATAAATATTCATCTAATTAATAATCATGGTTTCATTATTTCCTACATGAATATTCATCAGGTAAGTGGTTAACCCTTTCCCTCATACAGACGTGTTTTCCTAGAGGAGCCGTCTGATCAGGGTCTGCTCTGTTTGCTAATAGAATTTGATAAGATTTGTTTCTTTGCTTTCTAAAATGTCTACAATATTCCACCTTCTATATTTCTTTATAACTATTTTGTTAATGAATATTAAGTAGGTACTGAAAATTGGCCTAAATACAGAACAGGGAAAGGGTTAATATAACAAGTCTATTACCAATTTGTTACAAGTCTTGTCAAACCTTTCAGTTTTATTTCAATATCTAACCGAGATACAGATACACAAATACTAAAATTGTCATTTCTCCACCAAACCCTATATTGTGACCACTCTTTAGAATAATCTCTTTGAGATGATTCTAAAGAGTGGTCACAAAATAGGATTTGGTGGAGAAATAAAGAAGTTATTCTTGAAAATGTTTTAATTTATGCATCTTATCTGGAGCTCTGTCTAACATATTTCATGCTGCCTGGACAAACATTATTCCTTTAGGGTGACCTTGTGAATATCTATGCAAGAAGTAACCCTTTCCCTGTTGAATATTTATTTAAGAAATAATGACATGAATATTAAATCATCTGATTTTTTTTTATTAATGGCATAAACATGTATATACAGGATATTTGGTATTGGTAGACACTGAGTCAAATCTATCATAATTCCATAAGCAAACAGAAAGAAAGGATTAATAACATCAAGAATACTTGCTGATGTTTTCATACCGCATACAAACACAAGATTATTTTACCACAGCAGAAACTGTTGAATCGGACCTATATAATAGAATAGAATCTGACCTACATAATTATATAAGCAAACAGAGCAGATCTTGATCAGAATGCGCCATTATAGAAATTAATATTTATGATGTTATTAATTCTTACATGAATATCCATAAAGTAAATCCTTAAGACATGACTGGAAAATAGTTGTGACATTCTCAATATATTCACATTCGACTACCCATTCCCTCATATTTACATCTTTAGATGCCTCTGTAAAAGTAACTTTTTGAAACCAAAATTGAAATGCAGTTTTTATCACAATGATTTCAAAACTACACAATTCTTGAAGTTTCCTTTTTCTTACCAAATGCTTCTTTTGAGTCAATTCATTCAAAGAGGTTTGCCTATGAGAAAATGGGTTTAATACAGTTTTAGATCTATCACATTACTTACTTGGTTCAAAACTTGTAAGTCAAGGGTTTGAATTACCCTAATTACCCTTAGTATTCAGACAAAACAGAACATAGGTGACCCTTTCCTCCATAAATACACCTTTCTACGCCTCTGTAAAAATCACTTTAAGAAACCATTGTGATCAATAGAGCATTGCTCCTATAGGAGCAAATGCTCTATTGATCACAATGGTTTCAAATCTACACATGTCTTAACTTTTCCTTTTCTCCAGTAAATGCTCCTTTTCGGTAGATTTATTCAAAAAGGTTGGGTCTAAAAATAGCCTATGGAGGGATGGGATAAACACCCAGATCAAACTGCTCTTTGAATTAGCAGTTTGCTTTGGGTCTTCACAATATGCTACTATGTCTTCTTCAAATTGATCCAAATGGTGCCAAATTGATATACAGCTTGACAAACCATAGGAGAGGGGAGACTGGGAGTCTGGATAGTTGGGTTAACCCTTTCCATCATGGATATTTATGTAAGAAATAATGACATCATGAATATTATTTAGATTAATTTGTTATAATAGAACATAGACAGGAATGTTTGGCCTGGGCAGGAGCTATAGAATAGTACCTATATTATATCATAAGCAAACAGGGCAGACCCTAATCAGATAGCTCTTATACGAGGTGGCTGATCTGGGTCTACTCTGTTTGCAAAGGCGTATTTATGGAGTAAAGGGTTAACCGTTCACATGTTCTATATTTATTCCTAATTTCAACACCTACTGAATATTCATGGACAAAATATTTAAAATTAAACATGGAAGGTGAAACTAAAGAAACAGATCAATCAAATTCCATCAGCAAACAGAGCAGACCCTGATCTGACGGCTCCTATAGGAGCCGTCTGATCTGGGTCTTCTCTGTTTGCAAAGGCATGAAAAGGCGTTTATAGGAGGTAAAGGGCTAAATACGGTATAACAAATCCCACAGTTCAATAAATGGTGTGATACAGAGTAACTCTATGTACATGGAATTCATAAGAAGTATTGACCCATTAGTGCCTAGTGCCCCAGAATAGGGACATAGGCAAACAATGTAGGCAAACAATGTAGACCCAGATCAGAGGCAAACAGTGTAGACCCAGATCAGAGGGTTCCTCTAAGCAGGATCTTCACTGGTTGCTTCACAAATAAATTTCCACACTGTAAACAAGAATACAAAATTCCTGCAGAAACACCCCTCAAAGCAAAATTTAAGCTCATTTAAAATACATAATTGGAGGAGTCTACCAATAAATACAGGTTAAAATGGTTTAATGATAATTTACAAAAACTGTTTTTCCCTAATCACCAACATAAGTGCTGAAAAATCACCATGCTGAAAAAACGTTTTTTCATCATTGTTGAAACTATGTGCATTTCACAAAAAAACAATGTTTTCCTTATATGACCCAGGTCAATAGGGGGTGGGGCTAGAAGAAATTGTGTAGACCAAGATCAGTTGTCTAGCTTGAAATCTCAGTATTTGAACCGTAACCTATTAGAGACACCTTTTGAAACCCTTGCAGATGGACTAAACCTGGATCTGCTAGGTTTGCTTATGGAACAATTTAGATCTGATTGCAGACTTTCATGTGCCATTATCCCTTCACCTACTGAATATTCATGGACAAAACAGTTATAAAGAAAGGTGGAAGGTTGAGCACTGCAGCCATTTTAGAAACTAAAGAAACAGTCTTATCAAATTATTTTAGCAAACAGAACATATCCTGGTCAGACAGCTCCTGCAGGAGCCATCTGATCTAGGTCTACTCTGTTTACAAATGCCTGAAAATGGCATTTTATTTATTCAGGAGATAAAAGGTTACTGTAGCAGCCATGTGAACTAGGTCTACTTTGTTTGCAAATGCCTGAAAATGGCATTTTATTTATTCAGGAGATAAAAGGTTACTGTAGCAGCCATGTGAACTGGGTCTACTCTGTTTGCATCAAATGTGGTTTCTATCAGGTAGAGTGTAAGACTTTGACAGCTGACAAAGGTGTATATACTGTCTGCATTTTATTTGAACCATAATGAAGTTTCCCAGTAACAAATCTAAAAGCAGATCTGGATCAACATTTTTTTCCCAATGTTTGAGTGCCCCCTTGCTGAATACATAGACCATAATATGATGTGACCATCATATTTTTATCAGTGCCACTAACAACCAGGTGCTTTGACCAAGGGAAGTAACTCTTTTAAAATACCAAAATATTATTTCATGATTATCTCCATCAAGGCTTTTTCATGTCTTTGCAAAGATAGTCGACCCAGATCTGACGGCTCCTGTTGGAGCTGTCTGATCAGAGTCTGCTCTATTTGCTTATGGCATGATATAGGGTTGATTCTACCATTTTTGTCAAAGTAAAAAATACCCTTGAAAATTCAGCTAATAAATATTCATGATATCATTATTTCTTACTTACATGAATGTTGAATAGGGAAAGAGTTAACAAGGGATATGAACCTGTCTCTTAGTAAGAAATTATATTACAGGTATGTGCATCATTAACCCTTTACTGAAATTACTCCATGAATATTTTCGTGAGAAATAATGGCATCATGATAAATCAGATTAATTGTTATAATAGCACAATGTCATGAACACATGACGTTTTGGACATGGCAGAAACAGAAGAATCATATCTATATCATATCATAAGGAAACAGATTGGACCAAGATCAGATGGCTCCTATAGGAGCCATCTGATCTTGGTCCAATCTGTTTGCAAAAGCTCAGAAAGGCATATTTATGGATTAAAGGGTTAACCCATTACCGTACAGATACTTATATAAGAAATAATGACATGAATAGGAATTAAAATTTTATTATGGCACTATAAACAAGGGGAATTTTATGAGGACAGAATCTGTAATCTGGTCTATATAAATTCCATTGGATAAAAAGAGCAGACCCTGAACAGATGGCTCCTACATGAGATATCTAATCTGGGTCTACTCACTCTACTCTGTTTGCAAATGTGTAAAGATTAAGCAGTAGTTTGAGGACAAATAAATGCATGTATTCTTTAACCCTTTACTTACTTCAATATTATGCAAAACATTTACAACTTCATGAATATTCATTAACTTAATTTTATAACTACACCTAAAGGGGAAAATTTTGCCATGACAACCACATTAACCCTTCGCTTGCTGAATTTTAAAATACATTTCTTCTTCTTTACCCATGTCCTGTTGTATAATAACATATATCTTAAAATCTTATATAATAACATGTATTTCGCTGTGCAATCACTGCTGTGGAGTGCACTGGTTGCACAATCAACTTGTAAATAGTGCAGACCCTGATGAGACAGCTCCTGAAGGAGCTGTCTCATCTGGGTCTTCACTATTTACAGGTACGTATATTGACGTGAATAGCAAGCGAAGGGTTAAGAGTCTCATCCATAACATGATTTAATGAAACAAACAGATCATATCCCATCAGACAGCTGTTACAGAAGAGCCTGATCTGGGTCTACTCTGTTTGCAAGGCATAGAAAGGCATATTTATAGAGTAAAGGGTTGGCTAAACAAGTATTCTCTAATCTTAAATGAAGTTCATTTGTTGAATACTTTCCAAAATGAAAAGTACTCATGAACTGATCAATTCATGAATATTCCTTTTCAAGGGCATTTTTGGCTTAGACAACACTGTAGAATTAGATCTATATAGTTTCATAAGCAAACAGAGCAGAATCTGACCAGAGATTCTTATAGGAGCTGTCTGATCTGGGTCTACTCTGTTTGCACAGGCATGAAAAAAGCATTTAGGTTAAGAAATTCTATGTACAATATCATGATAACAAGAATAATCCTGTGAATGCTGGAAATGAATTAGGCTAGTTTTAGACTCAACCTCTTTGAATAATAAATCTACCGAAAAGGAGTATTTACTAAAGAAAAGGAAGACGTTAGAATTGTGTAGTGTATAAACCATTGTGATAAATAGAGCATTTGCTCCATAGGAGCAAATGCTCTATTTATCACAATGATTTGAAGAAGTGACTATTAGAGAGGCGTAGAAGGGCATATTTATGGAGGAAAGGGTTAACCCGTTCTCTCCTCCTGGCGCCTTTTTGCACCTCTGTAAAACTAATTTTTGAAACCATTGTGATAAATACAGCATTTGTTCCATAGGAGCAAATGCTCTATTTATCACAATGATTTCAAAACTACACAATTCTAAAAAATCTCCTTTTCTATAGTTAATGTTCCTTTTTGGTAGATTTATTTTAAAGAGGTTGGGTCTAAAAGGAGGAGGGAATGAGTTAACTCTTTACTTGATGAATATTCATGTAAAACAGAATCATGTTTAAACCCTTTTACTCAATGAGTATTCATATAAGAAATAGATTAATTGTTATAATTGCACATGTACACAGGAACTTTTGGCCATGGCAGAAACTATAGAATCAAATGTATATTATGTCCCAAGCAAAACGGAGCAGTCCCTGATCAGACGGCTTCTACAGGAGTCATCTAATCTTGGCCAGCTCTGTTTGCGAAGGTGTAGAAAGGCGTACTTATGGAGTAAATGGTGACTAAGAACACACAGTATCCATGCTTATAAAACTTTTAGTTGAGTCTGAACTCGTTCTCAAGTTTTTGATTGGTCAGATTTGAGCCTTTGGCTCAAATCTGACCAATCAAAAGCTTGAGAACTCAAATCTGACCAATCAAAGAAAGAGCCCTCTGATCAGGGTCTGTACTGTTTGCTATTTAAAATCCCCAGCTAAATCTAAACCTTTCATACTGAATTAATTCTATCAATAAACAGTGATGAGCCAGTTCATCTTGAAAATTCTCTTCCTACAGTGGCTGACATGGTTAAAATTTCCTTTTCATGGTGGCATTGTAAATAATTAGCTAAATCATATTCATAGTCATAATTTCGGACATGAATATTCATGAAGTAAAGTGTTCGGCCTTGCTTTGGAAGCAAAATGAACTGACATAAACTTTCACAAGCTCAGCAGAACAGTAACATACAAGGAGTATATATATTTCCAGCACTACGGATATCATATTTACCCAATGACATTTTGATAACTTTCAATCTAATAAGAGAAACAAAGAGTGTAGACCCTGATCAATTGTTTCTTTTTGGACCAGTTTGATATGGGTCTACACTATTTTCCTAAGTTTTTGTTTCCAAATGTTACGGGCAATTACAGTATTTGCTTGTAATTTCAAAGCAGAGAAGCAAACTCACAGCATACAGAACATGAAAATTCTCAATAAACATATTTTTTTCTTAACCCTTTTCCTCATGAGTATTCATTAAGAAATGACGAATGTATGAATATTAAGCAGCTGATTTTTTATAATGGCATTATGAACAAGGTAATTTTTTACAAAGACAGAAACTGTAGAATCTGATTTACAGTAAAACCGAAATTATTCGAAATTTTAGTATAGAATAATTTAGGCCCTTTTGGACAGGTGGCTGCTTAATGCAGGATGAAAGTCATGCAGATAGCTCCTAGAGGAGCTTTCTGCATGACTTTCACCCTGCATTAAGCTGCCACCTGTTTAAAGACAGATAATGATACGTATTTTAGTGTTTGAATAATCGAGATTTTACTGTATATCATTCCATGAGTAAACAGAGCAGACCCTGATCAGATGGCTCCAACAGGAGCTGTTTGATCTGGGTCTACTCTGTTTGCAAAGGCTTGACAAAGCCTTTGAATGAGGGAAAGGGTTAACAACAAATATCTGGACCGGACAATTGAATATTGTTCTATATACAGGCACACCTTCAGGATGTTAAATCATAAACTCCACTTTCACAACTCTCCGCTATCACAGAGTGACCGTCGTACATCTCTTTCTCACGAAAGGACTGCTGTTCGAATGTATCTGTGGCTGGGAGCTGAAAAAGCTTAATAGTTTTCATATGTCTGGATTTCCTCAAATGGACGAACATCACGCGGGCAAGGATCTGGCAAATGATCATTGCCGCGGCAAAGGTCAGCAGTAAGTACAGAGTACTGAACAAAATACTGCGAAGATTCAACACCAAGGGGGATAACTCTGCCTTGACGAACTCTGTGAGTATGTTTTCATGGAAACCTGAAAGATAAAAACAGTACATTCAATTCAATTTGATACAGGAGAACCTCTCTAAAGTGAATAATTATGCAAGAATCTAACCCTTCATGAATATTCAATGACTGTGCTTGTATAATTTAAATATTCACTGAATATTCATGGTCAAAAAGTTATAGTTGAAGGTGGAACATTGTAGCAATTTTAGAAAATAAGAAACAGTACTATTAAATTCTATTAGCAAACAGAGCAGACCCCAATCAGACGGTTCCTATAAGAACCGTCTGAACTGGGTGTACAATCATGTACTCTGTTTGCAAATGCGTGAAAACATGTTCATATGAAGGACAGGGATAAACAAGGAACTTTAGGCCATTTAGTCATTCCTTCATATTGACGACTTTTGACGAATCTGTAATAGTCACTTCTGGAAACCATTGTGATAAATAGAGCATTTGCTCCTATAGGAGCAAATGCTCTAATTATCACAATGATTTCAAACTACAAAATTCTAAAATTTTACTTTTCTCTAGTAAATGCTCCTTTTCGGTAGATTCATTCAAAGTGGTTGGATCTAAAAATAGCCTATGAGGTAATGGGTTAAGAAACTAGAATCAGATCTATATTATTCCATATGCAAACAGAAAAGACCCTGATCAGATAGCTCCTACAGGAGCCCTTTGTTCCAGGTATGCTGTTTGTAAAGGCTTCAAAAGGTGTCTATGAGGTAAAGGGTTAACGTAGAATGAAAGTAACACATACAGCTCCTCGGAGCTTTTGGTCTTTCATCCTGCATTAAGCTACTACCTGTTTTTAAACCGCAGAATTAGATCTGGGTCCATGCTTATAAAGCTTTTAGTTGAGTCTGAGTTTCGTTCTCAAGCTTTTGATTGGTCAGATTTGAGTTCTCAAGCTTTTGATTGGTCAGATTTGAGCCTTTGGCTCAAATCTGACCAATCAAATGCTTGAGAACGATCTCAGGCTCAACTAAAAGCTTTATAAGCATGGACCCTGTTCTGAGTGGTTGTGATAGAGCAGTTCCTTCATAGGCTAATCTTAGACCCAACCAAATCTATTGATACAGGAGTCTTTACCAAAAAAAAGAGAACATTTTAGAACTGCGTAGTTTTGAAACCATTCTTTGAAACCTATGAATCAAATATGCTCTATTTATCACAATGGTTTAACCCTTTCCTTAATATAAACATGTTTTCATGCAATAGCAAACAGAGTAGACCCAGATCAGACAGCTCCTATAGGAATCGTCTGATTAGGGTCTGCTCTGTTTGCTTATGGAATTTGAAAGATCTGTCTCTTTACTTTCTAAAGTGGCTGCAATGTTCCACCTTCCATATTTTAAGAGTTAATTATCCATCAACTTTCCAAACCCAAAGTTCCCCCCAACTTTGTTTGGTGTGTCACTTTTTCCATTACAAGTACTGAAGAAGACCTGATGAAAGGTCGATACTTTGGTTAGTAAACAGTTAACACAAAACCCCCAAGATCATTCGTTCTACTTTACTGTACCTACTAACTTTAGGTATTTTTATGCGATAAAAGACAGCTAATATTTTCCCCAAAAGTTTGCTAGCATGCTGTTGTCAAAATTCTGATATTCTCTGTTCAGTATCACATCAGGATCTAAACTGTTTGATATGCTGGTTAATTTTTATACTGTAGTATAGTGGTAGAACGGCCGGAAAATACAACCTCGAGACTGAGTGGTTTAGACAAACTTTAACCCATTACCTCATAGGCTATTTTTAGATACAATCTCTTTGAATAAATCTACCGAAAAGGAGCATTAACTAGAGAAAAGGAAACTTTTAGAATTTTGTAGTTTGAAACCATTGTGATAAATAGAGCATTTGCTCCTATAGGAGCAAATGCTCTATTTATCACAATGATTTCACAAAGTGACTTCTACAGAGTCGTCAAAAGTCGTCAATATGAGGGAATGAGTTAATACCATAGACGACAAGTGTATTTCTGGTCGGAGCTCTGGAATACCACCTATCCAGTTCTGCCTTTTTTTCCAGATTTGTAGCTACTTAGATAATCAAGCTCACCTAAGATCCAGACATTGTTAAGTAATCTCATCTGGCTGTTGTGCCGTTGGTCATTAACGAGTCGCACTGAATGAAACAAACTTAACATTATGTTGGATCTTATTAAGCCAAGTCATTACTGCACTACATGACACGTTACTGCACTACATACACGTTACTGCACTACATGACACATTACTGCACTACATGACTGACGTGTTACTGCACTACATGACACGTTACTGCACTACATGACGTGTTACTGCACTACATGACGTGTTACTGCACTACATGACACGTTACTGCACTACATGACACATTACTGCACTACATGACACGTTACTGCACTACATGACACAGCACTACATGACACATTACTGCACTACATGACACGTTACTGCACTACATGACACATTACTGTACTACATGACATATTACTGCACTACATGACACGTTACTGCACTACATGACACATTACTGCACTACATGACACGTTACTGCACTACATGACACATTACTCACTACATGACATATTACTGCACTACATGACACGTTACTGCACTACATGACACATTACTGCACTACATGACACGTTACTGCACTACATGACACATTACTGCACTACATGACATATTACTGCACTACATGACACGTAACTGCACTACATGACACATTACTGCACATGACGGACGTGTTACTGCACTACATGACACGTTATTGCACTACATGACACATTACTGCACTACATGACGAACGTGTTACTGCACTACATGACACGTTACTGCACTACATGACACGTTACTGCATTACATGACACGTTACTGCACTACATGACATGTTACTGCATTACATGACATGTTACTGCACTACATGACGGACATGTTACTGCACTACATGACGGACGTGTTTCTGCACTACATGACTGACGTTACTGCACTACATGATGTGTTACATGACACTTTACTACTGCACTACATGACACGTTACTGCACTACATGACGCGTTACTGCACTACATGACGGACGTGTTACTGCATTACATGACACATACCCTTATTTTCTCCTGCAGACAATACAGTAAATACCTTCTCAAATAAATCTAGTTACACTGATAATGTTACATTACCTGTATACGGTTTGACCTGGAGTGGCAGGAAGTTACAGGAGGCGAGCGATGTGGTGACTAGACTGATGGCCTCTCCGCATTCCGTCAGCTGGGCCAGATTGCACATGTCTGAGATCAATGTGTTAAGCAGCATGGACTGAAAAAACACACAAAAATTGTCAATGAATGCTATAGAATTATGGCTTTGACCTGTAACCGTGACCTTGACCTATTGACCTAAATGTTTTGCATAATTCTAATTCATCAAAAGGTGCAAAATAATCCCGATTTAAGTATTTGCAAGCTAGCAGTAATATCTAAATAAGATTTGCAAACACTTTGTCTGGATCCAAGCTCTCTGCAAATACCTGTCAGATCCCATTTAGCATGGTAATTTTTAACCCTTTCCTTCATATAAACCCCTTTTCACACCTTTGAAAACAGAGTAGATCCAGATAAGACAGTTCCTGTAGAAGCTGTCTGATAAGCGTCTACTCTTTTTGCCTATGAAATAATAGTTTTGACTCCAAAGTGTTCTGGTGCTGTGATATGATGCTATGTGCCAAAGATGAAAGCTGAGAACCCTGTAGATTCAGAGAAGAAGATTTTAAAGGTTCAAATTGTTGATGCGGGACGACACACGCCTACGGAAATCAGGCACTTTGTGCTCTGGTGAACTAAAAATGAAGAAGATGACAAATTTTGCAGACAACAGTATGTGGCAGCAAAAGTGTCTACTATAGATCTACATACCTGTCTCTCTGCCACGTGCACCAACATGGTGTTAATGCTTTGTACTTCGGAGTCCAGCACTCGTTTAAAGCCGGCGAGGAATTCATTGAGGTAGTCTCCATATGCTGTTATAACATTGTTAGTAATGAGGCTCTGACGCTCAAGGATGGGCGTCATGGAGTCTGTGTCCATCAGAAACACTGCTGACTCCATTGTCACTAAGTCATCTATCGCCTTAGCGAACAAACACACCAACAACAAGAACGCACACAGTAACACTAATTTCCCAAACACAGGAGAAATAAACAATCTATATACAAATTTAAAGACAGGCCAACCATAAGTGTCTTTGCAAGTCTTTTTCTCCTCTTCTTTATTTTCAGGTTTCGGCTTTTGTCTTTGTTTATGAGTCCACAAGTCTCGAAGTATTTCCTCCTTTGACTTCTGTGAAGCCTGACAGTAGAGGAAATACAGTTCCGTATTCTCACCCCAAATATCCTCCTTATTGCTCATATAATAATCATATGGGTGATCCAAACTATCCTCTGGACGCTTTACATCTCTTCCCGTAAGAATGAAGTGAATTTTACGTGTAATATCATCATAAGGAACAGGTTGTTCAAGGCCCATTTTGAAGACATGTATACTTCTCCTGAGCCATGCAAATCTATACATTAGTAAAAACATATCCAAGATTACAAACACACCAATAAACAGGGGATATATTATTCCTCTAATACTTGCGATCATCCTTCCACTGTTATCAGATTTGTTCATAGTGTCTGGAAACGGGATTCCATATGAGTTTCCATTCAGCTGATACATTTTGTGACCACGGTAACCAGGGGGAAGGCCCGACTTGAATTTAAACTGATAATCTGAGTCTGTAATATTTGCCGGAATGTGTGGGATTCTTGTCTGATCTGGTATGTCAAGAACTTGTAAGAAGTCTATCCTTGGAAGCATTACTAACAACCTGTAAGAAAAAGAAAAAGAAAAGGTATGCTAAAGTTTTTAAAAAGATTCAAAACATCTATCAACTCTTACAATGTCAGAAACAAGTCACCTATGTATTTTGCAAACAGTGTAGACCCAGATGAGAGGTCTCCTATAGGAGCCCTCTCATCAGGGTCTGCACTGTTTGTCATGTTACACTTTTCGTTAGTAAAATCCCTAAATACTCACCATAAGCTCGGCATAATTATTTGAATTCTGGAATAGTCCATTTGAAAATTCAGCATTGTAAGGGTTAAGAAACAAACATGTTACATGCTC
This sequence comes from Azorinus chamasolen, assembly GCA_963576725.1. Classification (NCBI taxonomy): domain Eukaryota; kingdom Metazoa; phylum Mollusca; class Bivalvia; order Cardiida; family Solecurtidae; genus Azorinus; species Azorinus chamasolen. The sequence goes on along the minus strand of OY755251.1, from coordinate 17,510,036 downwards.
ATCATAGGCTAGTTTCACATTTTCAGATAAAATTGTTCTTAACCCTTTCACTGTTTTGTGTGTATTCCAAATTCCCATACCTAATGAATATTCATGGACAAAATAGTTGTAATGAAATATGGACGGTAGAACAATGTAGCCATTTTAGAAAGTAAAGAAACAGGTTTGTAAAATTCCAATAGCAAACAGAGTAGACCCTGATCAGGGTCTTCTTTGTTTGCAAATGCGTGAAAACACGTATATTTGAAGGAAAGGGTTAATAAAGAAGCATGCAATTGGCGTATTTGTCATGTTACAGAATGTTCAAACCCTTTACTCCATGAAATAATGAATAACACAGTTTTGTAGTGGCATAATTATGAACACAGGAAATATTAGCCACGACAGAAACTATAGAATCACATGTATATCAGAGCTACAGATAACGGTGCATACTCAAATACTAAAATCATCATTTCTCCACCAAACCCTATGTTGTAACCACTCTTTAGAATCATCTAGACAAGATGATTCTAAAGAGTGGTCACAACATAGGGTTTAGTGGAGAAATAAAGAAGTTAAAACTTAAAAATATTTTGATTCACGCATCTTATCTGAACCGCTATTCTGGGTCTATCTATTCTGTTCACAACAGCGTATCTATGGAGTAATGGTTTAAGTTGTTGCTCATAAATGGAAGAGTTACCATGTCAATAGGTGTCTTACTTGTTCATTAGGATTTCTCTAATCTCTGTCACCTCCTGTACTTTTTCTATCTCGAGCCATGTCAGGAAATTGGCAAGATTTTCCGGTATTTCCAGTGAAGCTGCCCATGGCTGTTCCTGCCTTAGCTGATCCATAAATATATCTCGTGGGAAACTGAACCAGCTATTCTGTGCAACCTCCCGTAGATATGCTGTATATGTGGTATGCAACTTATGGAGGTTTGTCTCGAGAGTCTTATTAAAGCTTTTGATAAATTTGGACATCTTGCTTTCATAAAATTCCTGCCTTTTTGTAAAATACATTTCCATCATCTGTTCAACAGATCCGTCTCTGTGAAATATTGCTTCCAGCTTGTTCCGCATTTCCAAGTTCAAATCTGGTATGCTATTGCTGAGAATTACTTTCAAGTGATTGTTACAAGCATCTAGTCGCTCTTGTGTTTTTAACAACAGACGCCGAGTTTCATTATTTTCATACTCTACCATATGCTGTAGCCGGGTTTTCATGTGCATCTGAAACTTTTCACTGGTATCAGAGACAAGGGTTATATCGTGCATATTGGAGCCTTGAATCACATGCAACAGGCAGAACAGAATGGTGAATGTAAACAAGAAAGCATATACCACATACAGAACACCAAGAGTCATCATAATGAACTTGGCTTGTAAAGACATTCCCTCTTTCTTTTTTGGCTGATCAATGTTCTGCAATAGCGTTATCTCCGGCCCGAGGTCTGGTTTAGGCACTGTTAAATCCATTGGAAGATGCTTCATTTTTTGTCGGTCACAGTACAGGTAAATACATAGTAACACTGTAGATACAATCGTGCACAAAATGATGATCACAAGTATCGGCACTAGCGGTGAAGTCTCTAAATCGCGCCCTGCTGCCAAGTTATCGCTATCTGAGTGAAAAAAACTCGGACCTTGGATGGATGAAAGAACGATTCTGTAGCTTGACACAGAGTCATTCAGAACAGCTATAAATACATCAGAGAAAACCACAGATTTCCGTTGAAGGTTGAAAACAATAGTGAAGTTTTGGGGACAGCTGACAAGCATGTCATATAATCCCAGTCGAGTTTCTAGATTTTCTGAGAACAGCTCAACGGTGAATATCCCCGGACAAGCAGTTGTACTTCCTGAAAAATTAAATAAATATCTTAACCCATCGTTTGCTATTTGTGTCAATATACCTACCTGTAAATAGTGAATACCCAGATGAGACAGCTCCTGTAGGAGCTGTCTCATCAGAGTCTGCACTATTTACAAATTGATTGTGCAACCAGTGCACTCCACAGCAGTGATTGCACAGCGAAATAAGTGTACACAGTGAAGATATATGTAATTATACAACAGGGCATGGGTAAAGAAGGAGAAATGTATTTTAAAATTCAGCAAGAGAAGGGTTAATGTTTCAGAGTGTTCAACACCTCGCATGCTAGCAGCCATATCTAGGCAGACACGATTAATCCTATACTCCATGAATATTCATGTAAGAAATAATGACATCATGAATATTAAATATTAATTTTTATAATGACATATGAAAGTGGGGAATTTCGGTCATGGCAGAAATTGAAGAATCATATGTATATTATTTCATAAGCAAACAGAGCAGACCCTGATAGGAGCCGTCTGATCTGGGTCTACTCTGTTTGCAAAGGCGTAGAAAAGCTTATTTATGGAATAAAGGGTTAATTGATGAATATTCATGTAAGAAATACTGGCATGAATACTTATGGCTGCAATTCTATTATGGCATAAGAACACAAGATATCTTGGTACTGGCAGAAACTGTGGATATCTATATGATTTCACAAAGCAAACGGAGCAGACCCTGATCAAGCCATCTGATCTGGGTCTGGAACTGTTTGACCATCAAATTATAATTATGTTTAAATACATGTAGTTTCTCTAAGCTATCCCTTACATTATCCCATTCCCTCATATTGATGTATTTTGACACCTCTGTAAATGTCACCTTTTGAAACCACTGTGATAACTGTAGAATAAGATCTATACAATTCAATAAGCAAACAGAGCAGACCCTGATCAGATGACTTCTACAGGAGCCATCTCATCAGGGTCTACTCTGTTTGCTAAGAAGTTAAAAGGCACATTTATGGAGCAAAGGGTCAACCCTTTCCCAAATGAATATTAATGTAAAAAATAACAACATCATGAATATTAATTAGATTAATTTTTATGATAGGACATGGACACAGGAGTTTTTGATCACCAGGCAGAATCAAACCTGCGTTATATCATAAGCAAACTTAACAGACCCATACTTACCAGAGACAGTGATGTTCCAGACGCTTCTTTGTTTGTCCCACATGATGCTGCCCACCAAAGTGTCTGGGTAGAATCGGGCTGAGCCCAGCTGATCCTGATAGTGTGACAGTATGGATGAGTTCTCTACAATAGATAGAGGATTGACTTTATTCAATGCCACTAGAATAGCAAACAAGAATGAAGAGCAATATTTAACTTATTCCCTCAAAGACTATTTTTAGACACAACCCCTTTGAATAAATCTACTGAAAAGGAGCATTACTAGAAAAAAGGAACATTTTAGAATTGTGAAGTTTTAAAATCAATATGATAAATAGAGCACTTGCTTATATGGAGTAAATGCTCTATTTATCACATGGTTTCAAAATTTGACTTTGGCCTTGGATCCAAACTATGGAAACATTTTGGATCCAAATGAGACAATGAGTAACTCAGCATCTCAGCAGGACCTTGTTTGACCCTCAGATTGTGTCATGAAGAGCAAGGGAGATCATCCATTTTAAGAAGAGCAAGGGAGATAATCCATTTTAAGATTTTATTGCAGTCACCAAATTGTTCCTATTTGATTTTGGTCTATACTATTTGCCTATGTTTGTCTCGTCAAATATTTAGGGTAATTAATGTAAAGATGGCTTCTTTAACCCTTTTCTCTCTGCAAACTGAGTAGACCCAGATCAGAATGTCTGACTGACTGTCTTTGAAAAGAATAGAAGAAAGTCTGCTTTCAAATATAAAATGGAAGACATTTTAAATGAACAAACAAAAAATGTGCAGTACGCTAAAGGTTGATACACATGCCGGTGGTGGCCAAACAATTTTGAATTACACGTACTGAATAACTCGTCTCATCAGAATGCAAATAGATCTATACTCTGATTGCATTTCTTGAGAAATAAAAAAGTATTCCTCAGAATTTCATCACTCTACTTTTCAATTATTTAGTGTGAGGAGTTCATATTTATTTATTACTATTTTGTTAATGAATATTCAGTAGATATTGAAATTTGGGCTAAATATAGAACAGGGAAAGAGTTAAATGACTTTCCATACCTGGGAGAGTAAAGCGAATTGACGGCATTGAGTTCACTGACATCAGCTGGTACACAAACTTTCCGTCTTTAGTCCGAATTTTATCTGGGTCAACCACAAGTATGCCAAACAACTGGTAGTTGGGCTGGACAGGAACAATCTGTGACACATTTCTGTTACATCCACCCTTGCGCCAGGTTCGTGTCGAGTATAGAAATGGCTCCTCAAAAGAGATTGAGGCTCTGAACTGGTTGCTGGAATCCTGGGCTACATTGTACCGCTTAAATGACCTATCAAACTCCCATGATTCCTTGACTTTATGCAGCGTGAACTCCTTCACTTGTTTGGGTATTGATGTAGAAGACTTGTTAAAGATGCCAGCAAGAAATACCTCATTACTGTATTTGCTATCTGTTAATAAAAGAAACAAAACACATGAGATCATACAGGACTGAGAAGTCAATTGAACTACAATGAACCTAAATATCTTAAACTTTAACCCATTACCTCATAGGCTATTTTTAGATACCTCTTTCAATAAATCTACCGAAAAGGAGCATTGACCAAAGAAAGGGATTTTTTTTTAGAATTTTGTAGCTTTGAAACCATTGTGATAAATAGAGCATTTGCTCCTATAGGAGCAAATGCTCTATTTATCACAATGGTTTCACAAAGTGACTTTTACAGTCATCAATATGAGGGAAAGGGTTAAGGGGCCATACAAATTACTTCCGAGATAACGGGAATTTGAGTCAGCCTATTTCTAACTAGGAAATGATGCGACTGCTTAATGCAGGTGAAATGCTTCTGTAGGAGCTTTCAGCATTACTTGCAGCAAACCTGCATGAAGCTGTCACATGTCTTTATAGATATGTGCAGTGGTTAATTTCAGAACCTTGAAGGATGACCTTGACCTTGACATGTCACCCCTCAAAATGTGTGACTTTATGAGATACATATGCATGCCAAATATCAAGTCTCTATCTGTACTGGCTCCAAAGTAGGTATTACTTAGAAGGGATCGAAGTTTCAACTCAAGTTTTATCAAAGTTCAAGTTATCCGAATTTGAGATATCAAGGTTCCCTGTATAAAGAAAAGAACATCTTATGTGGATGCCAATGCTCTTCTGTTACTGAAATAATCAATACTTTAAAGGGCAATAACTCTTTAAATATAATAAAATAATTGCCCCCTCATCAGGTTGTTGCCATTGTGATGTTAATCAACAGATTTTTGCCATGGTGATGTTGATAAACAACGTACACTTTCAAAGGGGTATATTGTACTGATGTAGAAACTGTGACAAAATGTCAAAGATTTTGTACAACAACAATTCCCACAAAGATACCACAACAAGGATACCAAGATTATACCAATACAGCAAAACCCAAAAGTAAAGTGATCACTTCATCAATATTCATTGATGTCTTTAACCCTTTCCCTGTTCAATATTCATATAAGAAGTAAATGAATATTAATCAGCTGAATATTAATAATGTTAACTTTTCAAGAAATATATTTGCTTTGACACAAACTGTAGACTCAGATCTATTGTGTCAAAATAAAACAAGGATCCGTCTGATCTGTGCCTACTCTGTTAGTGAAGGCATAAAAAGGGGTATTTATAGAGTAAAGGATTAGAAGCAGGTGGTTGCTTAACCCTTACAACGCTGATTTTTCAAATGGACTAATCCAAAATTAAAATTCACAGTGAATATTTAGGGATTTTTCTAAAGAAACGTTTAATATGACAAACAGTGCAGACCCTGATGAGAGGGCTCCTCTAGGAGCCCTCTCATCTGGGTCTACACTGTTTGCAAAGGACATGTGTGACTTGTGTCCCGCACTGTAAGGGTTAATGCAGGATGAAAGTGAAAGTAATGCAGAAAACTTCTACAGTTGCTTTCTGCATAACTTTCATTCAGCATTAATCCTTTACTCCATAAATACACCTTTCTATGCCTTTGCAAACCAGATGATGCGACTACTCTCAAGAATCGTCCCTATGAGACTTTTCTACAGAGTGGTCACAACAAGGTGTTTGGTGAAGAAATAAAGGAGCTATTCTTGAAAATGTTTTATTTTACGCATCTTACCTGCAGTGTGCTTGATTACGAGGTAGTCCACCAAGTTGGTTCCCTGGTAGTGGTCAGACACATTCTGATACTTGATCTCTTTGCTGCGCGTTTGGAACGTGAAACCCATACTGGGTATGCTGGCCTCATAGGAGAGAAGAAACAGATGTTTCGGAGGGTGGTACTTTAGGTGACATATAAACTGGTCTGTAATGGTGGGATATCTTGGCAGAATAGTGAATTTGGTTATATCTCCTGAAATATTAAAAAAAAAAAAGAATCATGAAAATCATAAAACGAATTTCACCATTAACCCTTTCAATGCCTTTGCAAACAGAGTAGACCCAGATCAGACGGCTCCTATAGGAGCCATCTGATCAGGATCTGCTCTGTTTGTTTAAGATATAATATATATCTGATTATACAGTTTCTGTCTTGCTGAACAATTCTTTCATTCATTGTGTCATTATAAACAAGAGTACCGCATACGGTACATAATACGCCCACTTGCAAACTTTCTCTGATTCAACATGCCTTATAAGTGTTGACATTTTCTAATCTGTGCTTCAGATCTTGATTTCCATATTAAGGTGATACTATTTTTTAAAAAAAATGAAGTGAATATCTTATTAAATAAAAAAGTTACAGCTAATCCTCATTTTTGCAGATTTTTGTAAAGTGCAACGGCCATAACTCTGTAAAGACAAACTGAATGAAGCTCAAAATAAACTCAGCTTCAAATTTTGTTGCTTAAAACATTTGTATTAAGTTTCATTTATATCATTTTAATAGTTTTCCCAGAAAACAAAAGACAAACTAAAAGTTGACCGACTAACAAAGCAACAAACACACGAAGTTCAAGGACCATAACTTTAGAATAAAATGACATATCAAAACCCCCGCAATATATGTGAAAATTCACATTAAGGTTTAACCATATAAAAAAATTGAAGTAAATATCATTTCAAATGAAAAAGGTTATGGCCATCCTCATATTTGCATAGATTTGCATTATTTTTTTAAGTGCAAGGGCCATAACTCCGAAACAACAAATCAAACGATCCTCAGAATCGACTTAGCTTCATGTCTTGATGCATTAAACATGTGTATGAAGTTTCATTAATATCTGTCAAACAGTTTTGCCAGAAAACAGCGGACAAACTATTTGCATTTTTTTTTAAGTAAAAGGGCAATAACTCCGAACGAAAGATCAAATAAACCTCAAAATCGACTCAGCATCAGATCTTGATGCATTAAACATTTTTGTGAAGTTTCATTAATATCTCTCAAATAGTTTTCCCAGAAAACAGCGGAATAACTATTTGCATTATTTTTTAAGGACAAGGGCCATAACTCTGAAACGAAAAATCAAATGATCCTCAGAATCAATTCAGTTTCAGATCTTGATGCATTAAACATTTGTGTGAAGTTTCATTAATATCTCTCAAATAGTTTTCCCAGAAAACAGCGGACAAACTATTTGCATATTTATTAAGGACAAGGGCCATAACTCTGAAATGAAAAATCAAATGAACCTCAGAATCAACTCAGCTTCAGATCTTGATGCATTAAACATTTGTGTGAAGTTTCATTAATATCTCTCAAATATTTTCCCCAGAAAACAGCGGACAAACTATTTGCATGTATTTGCATTATTTATTAAGTAAAAAAGGGCCATAACTCTGAAACGAAAAATCAAATGAACCTCAGAATCGACTCAGCTTCAGATCTTGATGCATTAAACATTTGTGTGAAGTTTCATTAATATCTCTCATATAGTTTTCCCAGAAAACAGCGGACAAACTATTTGCATATTTTTTAAGGACAAGGGCCATAACTCTGAAATGAAAAATCAAATGAACCTCAGAATCAACTCAGCTTCAGATCTTGATGCATTAAACATTTGTGTGAAGTTTCATTAATATCTCTCAAATAGTTTTCCCAGAAAACCAGAAAACGGCGGACAAACTATTTGCATGTATTTGCATTATTTTTTAAGTTAAAGGGCCATAACTCCAAAACGACAAATCAAATGAACCTCAGAATCGACTCAGCTTCAGATCTTGATGCATTAAACATTTGTTTTAAGTTTCATTAATATCTCTTAAATAGTTTTCCCAGAAAACAGCGGACAAACTATTTGCATATTTTTTAAGGACAAGGGCCATAACTCTGAAATGAAAAATCAAATGAACCTCAGAATCAACTCAGCTTCAGATCTTGATGCATTTAACATTTGTGTGAAGTTTCATTAATATCTGTCAAATAGTTTTCCCAGAAAACAGTGGACAAACATAATGTTGACGGACGAACGAACGAACGGACGGACGGACAGGGCCACGACAATATACGACCACCTTTATTAGGTGGGCGTATAAAAATCAGTGAATCAATATGTAGAGTGAATCAAAAGAAAAGCTTTTGGATCTAGATGAGACTGTGTTTTCAAATGCAACCACATATTTGCCGACAGCAAGCTCAGATAAAACAATTCACTTGCAGAATAACCATCGACAGTATAATTCATTTTTTTTAATTCACTAATGACGATTATTTTTCACTCCATTTAGTTAATGGTGCAAATTAATGCAAATCAGTATTTGCAAAAGCATTTAACCCTCGCCCTACTAGTCATGATCTAATTGGCATTAGCAAACAGCTTAGATTCACGTCCACACAATTATGTAGGTGTCCTATTAGGATCTAAGCTGTTTGCCACTGTCTAAAATAATAGTGCACAAAACCAACAACTCGGCAAATTGGAAAAACAGGACAGTTTGAGACGATGAGAATTTGAGCAGATGAGAGTTTTCATAGCAGAGTAAGGGGTAAACTCTTGAATGCTGAATTTTCAAAGTGGAATGGTCCATCACTGCTTAATGGTCAAGTCCATTCAGTATGACAAGTTATAACTTGCAAAGACAATTTTAAATGACAAAACAGTGTAGACCCTGATTTTAGGACTCCCTCTAGGAGCCCTTTGATCTGGGTCTACAATGTTTGCAAATACCAGAGCATTCGTTCCCCACATTCAAACGATTAAATTATCCCCTATTCCATTATATGTTAATGCAATATGACTGCCAGCTCCCTCATGAATTTCAATACAAATATCATTTCTGAAAGCCCTATTTTTTTTCACTTAAACATTTTACAGTCAGTCGATAAATGTGTTTGGTATCCAACGACTAACCTTTTACCTGATAGAAATGTCTATTCATGCCTTTGCAAACAGAGTAGACCCAGATTAGATGGCTTCTACAGGAGCCATCTGATCAGGGCCTGCTGTTTTGCTTATGGAATAATACAGATCTGATTCTACAGTTTCTGCCATGCTAAAAACTTAACTTGCTTATGATGACACTATAAAAATTCATCTAATTAATTATCAAACATCCATTATTTCTTAATGAATATTCATGAGGCAAAAGGTTAACCCTTTCCTTCATATAAACGCATGTTCACCCATTTGCAAACAGAGTAGACCCAGATCAGACGGCTCCTATAGGTCTGCTCTGTTTGCTTTTGGCATGATAATTATAGATTGTCATTCACTAATATTGTTCCTCTTGACTTTGTTTTATTTTACTGGGGTTCAGGAACAGTTGAGGGGGTCTGTCCTTTCATACATTCTACTGGGGGGCGTGGGGACAGTTAGGAGGGGTCTTACCTTTGATACTTTATTCTGGGACTGGGGAACAGTTTAGGGGGTATATCTTACCTTTGATACATTCTACTGGGGCTGGGGGACAGTTGTTGGAGTAGTAGGATCGGCAGGCGGTGTCTGACTGGCAGTTCAGGTTACAGCAGTCCGTGGTGTTTGAACCTGTAACATCAAGGCAAAGGTCTAACATGAGCATCACCAACTGTCAGCATTTTTTTTTTTTAAATTTGCAAAGGGACATAACTCTGATATAAGCATTTTGGGTTTTAGTTCTTTGTATGTATGTGGTCCCTAAGTCTGACAGAGTTGTTTCCATAGATGTTAAAGTTGTATTCAAAGTTTCTACCACAGCTAACATAAAGGATATGGGACATGAATCCCTAAATGCCACATTTATCACAAAATTACAACCATATAATGCATTAATTTTGAATAATTAACCGTTTACTCCATGTTATTTTTTATAATGGTACTATGAAATACCAAGGTTTATTTTATCATGACAGAAACTCTACAATCAGATCTATATTATGTCATGAGCAAACACGGTAGATCCTGATCAGATGACTCCTATAGAAGTCTGATCTGGGTCTACTTTGTTTACAAACATGTGAAAAGTGTCTATATGAAGGAAAAGGTTAAAAGACACAACAACTGATCTGATATAACTTTACCCTTTACTCCATAAATATTCCTTTCTATGCAAACAGAGAAGACCCAGATCAGATGGCTCCTATAGGAGCCATCTGATCTGGGTCTTCTCTGTTTGCTTATGACTATGTAGATATGACTCTACTGTTACTTTATATGCAAATGCGTGAAAAGGTTTAACCCATTACCTCAAAGGCTATTTTTAGATACAACCTTTTTAAATAAATCTACCGAAAAGGAGCATTAACTAGAGAAAAGGATAAATTTAGAATTTTGTAGTCTAAAACCATTGTGATAAATAGAGCATTTGCTCCTGTAGGAGCAAATGCTCTATTTATCACAATGGTTTCACAACGTGACTTTTACAGACTGTCGTCAATATGAGGAAATGGATTAAAATAATATGTTAACATTACATTCAGAACAAGATGTCTTTGGAAACAAAGTAGATCCAGATCAATTGTCTCCTATAGGAGCAATCTAATCACTGATCCATTTGCTTCTGATTCTATAATTTGTGCCATGACCAAAACTGTCTTTGTTCATGCATCATTATAAAACTACCAGTTAATAGATATTCATGTTGTCATTATTTCTTCATGAATATTAAACCTTTACTCCATGAATATTCATGCAAGAAATAATGACATCATGAATGTTAATTTGATTCATTGTTATAATGACATATGGACATAGAATCTTTTGGCTATGGCAGAAACTGTAGAATCATATAATTATATGTTATATCATAAGCAAACAGAGCAGACCCGGACCTGATGGGTCTACTCTGTTTGCAAAGGCGTATTTATGGAGTAAAGGGTTAACCCTTTCCCTCATATAAACGTGTTTTCAAACATTTAAAAACAGAGGAGCAGTCTGATCAGGGTCTTCTCTGTTTGCTAGTGAAATTTGAAAGGTCGGTTTTCTTTTCTTTCTAAAATGGCTACAATGTTCCACCTTCCATATTTCATTATAACTATTTTCTCCATGAATATTCAGTAGGTATTGAAATTTGGACTAAATATAGAACAAGAACAGGGAAAGGGTTAATCACTGGTTGGTAGACACTGGTCAATAAATAAAGTATCAAAACAGTTTCACCATTGTAGTTATAAACCGTATCCTTCATATAAACACATCTGCAAACAGAGTAGACCCAGATTAGATGGCTCTCATAGGAGGCATCTGATCAGGGTCTGTTCCGTTTGCTTATGACTTGATATAGATCTGATTCTATAGTCTTTGTCAGAGTCCAAAAAATGTCCTTTGAAAATTTTACGTAAGAAAATTCAGCTAGTAATTCTTCAGTATTTTTTCCATGAATATTGAACAGAGAAAGGGTTAAAATGAATATTTCCAGGTCCAAAGTTACACACGACTTACCAAATACACAGGCACTTTGCTCCAAACATCGAGTGCACTGTTTCTCAAACCCTTTGCACCTTGTGCTTGGGAAGCGGAGTTTTTTGGTCTTGGATACAGACTTTCTGAACACTGTGTTCAAGAGATCTGTGTTGCCGGAGCAGAGAACGTTGTTACCAAATGATTTAAACAGGTTTTTGGAGTCAGATGAAACCTGGAGAAAGAAGAAAATAACTTCTTAATTTTAGTAAAGATAATGTACCAGATAAACAAGAGCACCGCAAGTGGGTGCGAATGCTTGTCTGTTATCAATGTTAAGATTTCGGACGACAACAACTTACGACGACAACAACGACGCCGCCGGAGTTATGACAATAGCTCGTGATTTCTTCGAAACAGACGAGCTAATAAAATGATCTGTGTATTCCATCATTGTTCAACAAGCTAGTCAAATGGTTAAGCACTCTCTCTTAAGTTCTTAGAAGTTCTGGGTCCATCTCCAACTGAGTGATAAAACAAACTTTAACCCATTCTCTCATATTGACACTTTTTGACGCCTCTGTAAAAGTCACTTTTTTAAACCATTGTGATAAAGAGAGCATTGCTCCATAGGAGCTTCTACTGGAGCTGTCTGATCTGGGTTTTCTCTGTTTGCAAATGCATGAAAAAGTGTTTGTATGAGAGAGGGAGTTAACATAAAGTTTCATACAAATCAAAATAATACTTCTGGAGATACTCAGCATCTATGGACAGACAGACAGACATATGGACAACCTAATTCCATTATTTCCCCAACCATCCCATAATTCTCCCTACAGTCTCTGTTGTGGTGATAAGAGGAGTATTCTAGAGATCTAGGTACAATCTTATCCAATTTTCTTTGCCAAACCCGATCTTGTTTGTACTAGATAGAATTGTCTCCCTTTACTCCATTTGTCTCCCTTTACTCCATGAAAATTCACGTAAGAAATAATGACATAATGAATATCAATTCACTGAATTTTTATAATGGCACTATATATATGAACAGAATAATTTTTTATCATGACAGAAACTGGACAACCAGATCTGATATCAAAAGCAAACAGAGCAGACCCTGATCAGACGGCTTCTAAAGGAGCTGTCTGATCTGGGTCTACTCTGTTTGCAAAGACGTAGAAAGGCGTATTTATAGAGTAAAGGGTTAGTGAGTGCCGATCAGATAGGGGATTGGCTGAGAAAAATATATCAATCAGTACTTTTATAAAAAATACTTTGTAGACATGCTAAAATGGTTAGCAAATAATATTTACCTTTAGACAGGGGTACTCCAAGTTTTCATAGAGATATTTGTCCCCGTCATTATACCCTTCTGGGCATGGTGGACGTCGGCCGTCCTTTGAGTCACACGTCATCTCGGTTGCTGCAGTGGTCTGCTTCTCGGCTATCTCCACCAGCAGATCATACATGTCTGGTATTGGATGTCTGAAAGGTCACCAGAATAGTCAAAACATATGAAGAAAATTATTAACCCTTTACTCCATGAATATTCATGCCATCATGGGTATTTATTATATTATGCTTTAATATTGCACATGAACACATGAAATTTTAATTTTTTCATAAGCAAACAGAGCAGACCCAGATCAAATTGCTCCTATAGCAGCCATTTGATCTGGGTCTACTCTATTTGCAAAGGCGTAGAAGAGCATTATGGAATATTTAGTCAAAACAAACTTGTAAAATGACATCTTTATTAATTCATATGCAAACAGAGTAGAGTCCTATGGGAGCTGTCTGATCTGGGTCAACTCTGTTTGCAAAGATGCAAATATGTGTCTTTATCAAGTAAAGATTAAACCTCTGTCATGCTGAGCAAAGTGCTTTTTGGAATCAAACATGTCTTGACATTGGAATTTTCATTACAATTCAAGGAGCAGTTCAGAATGTTGAACAGTTTGGATCCTGATGAGATGACAAATCACTCGGCATCTAATCGTGATTTAAATCAATTACATACATGAAGGTAACCATATACGTGCCAGTAGCAGGCTAGTGATTAAAACTTTCTCTAATATAAACACCCTTTCATGCCTTTGCAAACAGAGAAGACCCAGATCAGACGACTCCTATATAGGAGCTTTCTGATCAGGGTCTGTTCTGTTTAATCATGGAGATAATTTAAAGATGTTTCCACAACAGTAAAACAAATGCTTTTCTATGTTCCACTGTATTGACTCTGATCATGAATATTCATGAGAAGAAGAAATATTGAATGAATTTGAAACTGGGAAAGGGTTAATGATTGGGACATGACTAAAATCTAATTCACAATGAGTTATTGTTTTGTTAACACTTAACCGTTAGCCCGGTACCCACGGCCCGACTTGTATTTGCAAACAGCTTATATCTAGTGTAACTTGGTGTCTCATCAGGATCCAAGCTCTTTGACACTCGCTCAATAGTTCCTCAAATACTTGATTGAAGTCGTCAATACAGCACCAGATCAAAATCTGAGCAGATATTTACAGAGCTCCAGATAAGATGCGTTAATTTAAACATTTTCAAGAATAACTTCTTTATTTCTCCACCAAAACCTATACTGTGACCACTCTTTAGAATCGTCTCTTTGAGACGATTCTAAAGAGTGGTCACAGTATAGGTTTTGGTGGAGAAATGATTTTAGAATTTTGTTTGCGCTCCTTTATCTGTAGCTCTGCATTTATACTCTTGCAGTGGCTAAGGGTTAAAGTTTTGTCTGACAACTTCAATCATATCAAGGAAAAGCTTTTACCATTTCAAAAATAAATCAATTTGTGAAACATCCTGACAAATCATGATGTAACAATGAAGTGTGATGCACACCACGTCTGGGATTCCCTGGATTTTTTACTGTTCATCTCCTTCACTCATTCAAATCTCTAAGGACCAACGTGTCACAAATTCATGATAACCTTTGCGAAAAGTTTGGATCTAGATGAGACATCAAACAAATCAGTGACTTGTCAGGATCCATCTGTTCGACTCACCGATCATAGTTCCCAAAAAACTATGGGAAAAAATCTGCATTATGAATTTACAGCAGACGAAATTTTTTGCAGACAACAATTACTTAGCGTGCGAAGAGTTAATATCACAAAGAGGCTTTGATCGGCTGTCAAGTTTCATTCTGTTCAAATACTGAACGGCTCCATGAACATGATAGCCAGATTCAGGTAGGGGAAAAACGAAAATGCAAATATTGACTGACACAATCACCATGGAAAAAAAATGCTGATTCGATCATGAAAACAAATGACAAAGCAATTGAATTTTTTCAAGTGGTATCACCACTGGACATTAACCCATTTGTGCACAGTGTCCCTTTAAAGGGACATAAGCAAACAGTATAGACCCAGATCAGAGGGCTCCTTCAAGCCCTCTGATCTGGGTCTGCACTGTTTGCTGAAACCATCTATGCAAATGGCTTATTTAAGAAACTATTTTGTTTGCTGTGCACCCTCCACATAAAAAATGGATGGGCTACAAAGTAAGAACTGGACGAGATTCAGATGGCTCCTATATGCGTGTCTGATCTGGGTCTGCATTGTTTGTTTACAAAATAATATTGATATGATTCTACAGCTTCTGCCATGGGCAAAAATTCCTGTGTTCATGTGCCATTAAATAATAATCTAAATAATATTCATGATGTCATTATTTCTTATATTCATGGGGTAATGCGTTACCCTCTTTGAAGGCAGGGAACAAGTGTAAAGGCATTTGCAAACAAATCAGGTGAGGGTGTGCACTGTTTGTCATTCAAAATTACTTAAAAATTATACCTTTTGATACTGAATGTACTCATTTATTAACCCTTTCCCTGTTCTATGTTTATTACAAATGTCAAAACCTACTGAATATTCATGGACAAAATAGTTATAATGAAATACGGAAGGGGGAACATTGTAGCCATATTAGAAAGTAAAGAAACAGATCTATCAATTCCATTAGCAAAAAGAGCAGGTCTGATCTGGGTCTACTCTGTTTGTAAAGGCGTAGAAAGGCGTATTTATGGAGTAAAGGGTTAAACAATGATGAACGATTCCACTTTGAAAATCCAGCATTAAATTTGTTAAAAAATATCAGTGTCAAGAGTGTGAAACGGTTGGCAAAGGTTATCAAAAATTACACCCCGGAGAGTTGCATGTCAGTTTGTGCATGTCAACCTAACGGAGTGGAGTGTTGCATGTCAATTTGTGCATGTCAACCTAACGGTTGTCATTAACCCTTTACTCATGAATATTCATGTAAGAAATAAAGATATCATGAATATTTATTTTATAAATGACATATGAATACAGGCAATTTCAACCACAGTTTCTGCCATGGCCAAAATGTCCTGTGTCTAAGTGCTATAATAAGATATTAATCTAATTAATATTCATGACATCATTATTTCTTACATGAATATTCATGGAGGAAAGGGTTAATGACATTATGAATATTAATTACATCAAATTTTATAATAGCATTCCAACAAAGGATATGTTAGCCATGACAGAAACTACAGAATTATACCTATATTATATCATAAGCAAACAGAGTATACCCTGATCAGACGGCTCCTACGGAAGCCATCTGATCTGGGTCTACTCTATTTGCACTTGTAAGCGTGAAAAGGTGTTGGTTCATCCTGTATCACCTGCAATAATGTTTCATCACACTCCAAAGGTTGTTCAGAACATCTTGAGGATAGCTGTCATGTTTGGCTATGAACGCCCGATCATCCATGTAGTCGATGTCAACATACTCCGGAACCAGGTAGATGTCCGATACCTTCACCTTGATCTCAAGACCTGAATATAAATAAAATTCACTTGTATTAGAATCCTCAATGCATTAGGTTTAAATGTCATCAGCAGAGGCATACATAAAATACCTAAATTAACCCTTTCCTTGTTTAACCCATTCCCTCATAGGCTATTTTAAGATCCAACCACTTTGAATAAATCTACCGAAAAGGAGCATTAACTTGAGAAAAGGAATTTTTTTTAATTTTGTAGTTCTGAAACCATTGTGATAAATAGAGCATATGTTCCTTAGGAGCAAATGCTCTATTTATCACAATGGTTTCAAAACGTGACTTTTACAGAGGTGTAGAAAGGCCTATTTATGGAGGAAAGGGTTAATATTCATGAAAGAAATAAAACATGCATTGTCATGAATGAGCTGAACCATTCTAAAGTATTTAAAATGATTACAGTATTAAAGAAATGTTTGACTGTGGCAGAGTGTAGAATTAGATCTATAAAATTTCATAAGCAAACAGAAGTAACCCTGGTCAGACAGCTCCTAAAGGAGCCATCTGATCTAGGTCTACTCTGTTTGCATATGTGTGTGAAAATGCATTTATATAAAGTAAATGGATAAACCCTGTACTCCATGAATGCATATCAAGAAATAATGACATCATGATAATTAATCAGATTTTATTTTATAATGGCACATGTATATATATTATAGTAGAAACAGTAGAATCATATCTATATCATTTCAATAGCAAACAGAGCAGACCCTGATCAGAGGACTCCTACAGCAGTAGGTGTAGAAAGGCATACTTATGTAGTATAGGATTATAATAAGTTGGAATATTTACAATGCAGAGCTCCAGATAAGATGTGTAAATTAACCCTTTCCTCCATAAATACGCCTCTGTAATAACCACTTCTTGAAACCATTGTGATAAATAGAGCATTTGCTCCTTTAGGAGCAAATGCTCTATTCATCACAATGGTTTCAAACTACAAAATTCTATAAAATTACTTTTCTCTAGTAAATGCTTCTTTTGGGTAGACTCATTCAAAGAGGTTGGGTCTAAAAATAGCCTATGGAGGAAAAGGTTAAAACATTTTCAAGAATAACTTCTTCATTTCTCCATCAAACCCCATGTTGTGATCACTCTTTAGTGGTCACAACATAAGGTTAGACGATTCTAACTCTTTCGGCACCAAATTTCTAAATGTCGTCTGCAACCCAATTTTGTTAAATCATTCGGTAAAATAAGGAAATAAGAACAATGAATACAGAATTCAAAGGAATAAACCACAGATCTAGAACTAGAGATTGAAAAAAAAAAGTGAAGTCCCTGATCTTGAAAAGGGGGCGTCTGATTTGGGACTGCACTATTTGTCATGGTGCATTTTTTGCGACATTGGCGATGAAAGGGCTAAACAGTGTTCACAACATAGGGTTTGGTGGAGATAAGTGAATATAAGTATCTGTTGTTCTGCAATGGCATTATGGATAAGAGAAATTTTGACCATCGCATAAAACTGTATTATCAGATAATAATATACTATTTCATACGCAAACAGAACAGACTCTGATCTCCTGGATGGATAATTTTCAAAGAGTTATGGCCCTTTGATTATTCAAATTATTTCATATTCTGACAAACGCTTGTGCAGCAGTGGTATTAATCACATTCAATGATAATTCTGTTTATATATGACTATTATCCAATCAGCCTTTAATGGAATTTATCCCCAAGAGCTTAATTTTTTGCCATTTTTGCAAATGTCACACATTTGTGAAAATTGAAATTCTGTTTATGTACTTTCACTGCTATTGAACACTGTAACAAACTCATGTACATGTACAATAATATTGTTAGGGATTGGTTTTGCTGAAAATTCATAAAATTTGGAAGATATGAAATATAATTAATTGTCTAAAATCTTGGTATCTAATGAGAATTCAAACTTTTCCAAACATTTTAACCCTTTCCCTCATGTAAACGTGTTTTCACGCATCTGCAAACAGAGTAGACCCAGATCAGATGGCTCCTAGGAGCCATCTGATCAGGGTCTGCTCTGTTTGCTCCTAGGAGCCATCTGATCAGGGTCTGCTCTGTTTGCTAATGGAATTTGAAAGATCTGTTTCTTTACTTTCTAAAATGGCTACAATATTCCACCATCCATATTTCATTATAACTAATTTGTCCATGAATATTCAGTAGGTATTGAAATTTGTAAAAAACATAGAACAGGGAAAGGGTTAATCCTTTACCTGATAGGAAAGCCTTTTGACACCTATGCAAACAGAGTAGACCCAGTTCAAACTGCTTTTTGTTCCCCATGTATAAGTACTTACAACATAAGGTTTGGTTTGAAAATAAGAGATTTGGGTCTGAATACTGCTTAATTATATTATTTCCAGCCAAAGCAATCAATTTACAAATATTTTAATTCACACATCTTGGTCCATGCATATAAAACTTTTTAGTTGAGTCTGAGTTCGTTCTCAAGCTTTTGATTGGTCAGATTTGAGTTCTCAAGCTTTTGATTGGTAAGATTTGAGCCAAAGGCTCAAATCTGACCAATCAAAAACTTGAGAACGAACTGAGACTCAACTAAAAGTTTTATAAGCATGGATACTGATCTGTATCCCTCAGAGATACAGATAACGGTGGTACAAATTACCCAAATACTAAAATCCTAAGTTCTCCACCAAAACCTATACTGTGATCACTCTTTAGAATCATCTCTTTGAGTATAGGGTTTGGTGGAGAAATAAAGGAGCTATTGTTGAAAATGTTTAAATTTACGCATCTTATCTAGAGCTCTGGTCCCTACTTACCCGATTCTCTTCTCCATACAAACTGGAAATCCTGCCTGTTAGTGGTCATGTAGAGCGGTTCCTCTAGTCTCTTGACCTTGTGTAAACTCTCGAGAAACACATTCCTCGACATGCTTACGTTCAAGCTGATCAAGCCTGTCAAAAAATAATATGACATAATTACAACACCATTTTCAACAATCAGCTACTGTATCATCTCTAGTAAACGACCTGAGGGGTAGCATTTTTAAACCCTTTCCCTGTTCAAAACTCCCACATCATGAATATTTATTAGCTGAATATTTATAATATACACATTTCAAGATTTTTTTTAAATTTCAAATTAATGCTTTATTGATAATAGATAAGAAAAGGAAATTTGTTGCTTCCATCTTCCAAGCTTCCATCTGTATTTTGAAAAAAGTATATTTCTTTATTTCATGGTTATAATATAGGGTTTTAGCTGTTTTATTCATAGTAAAAATTGCCCCAGAAGTAAAGGGCATTTATTAGAGAGTGTGCGTTGGGGGGGTGGGGGGGGGGGGGTGGGGGGGGGGGGGGGTATTGTTATGGAGAATATGTTACTCCTTCAGTAACACCATAAGTACCCTCCCTATGGGGCCACCCATCAGTTTGTAGAGCACCATAAGTACCCTCCCCATCGGGACACCCATCAGTTTGTAGAGTTGCATACCGTAGAACCCTTCTTAATCAGCCAGCAATAAGGTCTAATTATGGGTCTTTGAACATAAGAGTCCTAAAAAGCAGGTAGTAGCTTAATGCAGGTCAAAAGTAATGCAGAAAGCTCCTATGGGAGCTTTCTGTATTACTTTTGCCCTGCATTAAGCAACCACATGAATTTTTAAGACTCTTAAGTTCAATAAATGAATGGCCGCTTGAGATGGGTTCTACTGTAATACCATCTGGTGCCATTAGGTAACTTTAAAATAGACTGACGTATTTGTAAACAGTGAAGTCCCTCAACAAGTGGCTCCATCAGGTACTCCTTCAGGAGCTTTTTGATCTGGGTCTGGGATAGTTGCTTAAGTGTGTCTGTCAGAATAATTAAGGTAGATTCGTTCACTCTTTACTCCATAAATACACCTTTCTATGCCTTTGCAAACAGAGTAGACTCAGATCAGATGGCTACTAGAGTAGTCATCTGATCAGGGTCTACTCTGTTTGCTTCAATTGTGATGATCTTTTGAAACAGTTTTGGATCCAGATGAGATGTCATGTAACTTAGCATCTTATAAGAATCAAAACTATTTGACATCCTGTTTCTTAAGAGAAAAATAAACTTTGAAGATTGAAGCAGGCAACATTTTTACTGATGTTACAGATTTTTTTTCTTCAGATTTTACAGTTTTGTTATTTACAGTTCTGATAAGTACTCAACATGCACAGAGTTATGAATAAATTCTTTATTAAAACTAATACTGTCCTTCATACAAAGGCTTTCTCATGCCTTTGCAAACAGAGTAGACCCAGATCAGATGGCTCCTATAGGAGCCATCTGATCAGGGTCTGCTCTGTTTGCTTATGAAGTTATTATAATAGATCTCACTCAACACTTACTATAAATACCAAAACATCATGTTTAGATATGATAATATAAAACACAGCTAATAAATGATTGATGTCATTATTTCTAACATGAATATTCAACAGGGAACGGTTAACACTTGCTGAATTTTCAAAATAGAATGATCCATCAACTTTTCAAGGTAAAGTCCGTTCAGCGGGAAAGGATTTAAATTGATAGAGAATTTTGAATGACAGAGTAGACCCTCATCAGAGGGCTCCTCTAGGAGCCATCATGAACTAGGTTTACACTGTTTGCAAATGTCAATACACTTTTCCACGTATGTTAACCATTTCCCTCATAATAAATGCTTTTTCATGCCTTTGCAAACAGAGCAGACCCAGATCAGACGGCTCCTATAGGAGCCATCTGATCAGGGTCTGTTCTGTTTGCTTATGGAATAATAATGGATCCCACTTTACAGTCTCTACCAATACAAAAATGCATGTGTACATAATTTTGCCAGTATCAAATTCAGCTAATAAATATTCATGATGCAATTATTTCTTACATGAATATTCAACACGGAAAGGGTTAATAAAGTGTCTCTATCACTAGTTATAAACTTTTCTTATCTACCAAATTAAAACCACTCAATTTTGACAATTATCAATAACAGTCACATTATGCATTCCCTTCAAAGTTAATAATAACCTTACTGATACTAGCTGGAAGTTAATTAAAAAGGTAATTCGTATGCCTACTACATCACAAGTAATTAAGTTTCAACAATTTCATTATATAATGATAAAGATTTTACAAGCCCTCCATCTGCTGATAACTTCGAAATTCAGAATTTAGAAACAGATTACATGTTAAGCTTATTACATAGTAAGGTAATGTTTCGTAAATGCAAGAAAACATATTGCAAAGTTTTATTTTACTGAGACAATCTATCTCTAGCAATCTTATGGTTTTTCGAAACTCTTAGCAAGATTTATATGTAGCCGGCTATAGAGATTGTGGTGAAACAGTTGATAGACTTTGGACTGTGTGGCTTGGTAGCTCTGATTCGGTAGAGTGTTGGCATGGTAAGCCAAAGGCCCTGGGTTCAAGTCCCAGTCGAGTCCCATCCTTTTTACCATGTAACATTTGGCGCCCAATGTGGAACTGTCACTGTTTGTGCTCCGGAGTCCTTGCAAATTGTTCTACGTACCCATAGAAATTCGGGACGAATTTCAACTTGATGGGGGAGTATGTCAAAAGGTGTAGTTTATCAACACTTGTACAGCCTTGCTATGCAAGCCGGCTTTAATGGCAATGCGATAGAGTGCTTGACTAGGAATCTTGAGGTCTCGAGTTTGATCCCCAAACCCGACGGGTATATTTTCTCTGAGAAATCCGGTTACATATAATATTATTAAAAACACTGTGAAAAGAGAACATTGCATAATAGTGACTTAGAGTGACTTTGAAACTCTGAATATATATTCAGGTCCAGATAAAATGCATTAATTAAAACATTTTCAAGAACAACTCTTTATTTGTGGTGGAGTGAGTGAGTGAGCGA
Source organism: Azorinus chamasolen (assembly GCA_963576725.1). Lineage (NCBI taxonomy): Eukaryota > Metazoa > Mollusca > Bivalvia > Cardiida > Solecurtidae > Azorinus > Azorinus chamasolen. Next base: position 17,487,579 of record OY755251.1, on the reverse strand, counting down.
GTTGGGTTTTACGTCCAACCAACAGTATTTCGGTTATTTGCAGAAGGCACCCGCATGAGACAAGTTATAGTGCTACCTCACTGGAATACCCCTGCCACAGGCACATGGCAAGGGCACCCCACCCAGTCACATTATCCTGATACCGGGCCGACCAGTCCTAGAACTACCCCTTTAATGTCGAGCGTAGACAAGGGAGCTACTTAGTACCAACTTTTAACGACTTTTGGTCTGTCGCGGCTGGGGATTGAACCCACAACCTCCCATACCGCAGGCGGACGCTCTACCACTGAGCCACGCCGAGGTTTGGTGGAGAAATGATGATTTTAGTATTTGAGTATGCACCTTTATCTGTATCTCTGTATATTTGAAGAGACTTGTTAGAAAAATTGTGGCAGATGATTAATTTTGAGGATGAGAATTACTTGTGCAAAGAATAAGATGCCAAGTTACTCACAGTAAACATATTGACTGATTGCATATAGGACAATTCTTTAACCCTTTCACTGTTGCACATTCATTTAAAGATGTATGCTGTGCAAATTTCAGCAAACCAACGGAACAGCGTTCGCCATTGACTGGAATCTGTCGTAAGATTCAATTTGCATACTGGAAGTACTCATTTGATGTATATGTAGGTCAACAACCAGTGCCAGCTATTGTGATAACAACCTAATTAATATTCAAAGCATTGTTCCAAAATAGAATCGGGGTCATTCAGAACTTGACCGAAGATGTCCGCTGATTTCCATACAAAATCCCGTTTCTAAAAAGGAGGCTCCTTTTAAAGAATTTAGCAATATTCAGATAGCGATAATATCTAGCTGAACAAATATATCCTGTCAGAAAATGGGTTGTAAGCATTATTTTCATTATACATATACGTGTACAATTTCTGGTGTTGATTAATACGAAAAATACGCATAATAAATCTTTAACCCTTCGCTTGCTGAATTTTAAAATACATTTCCCCTTCTTTACCCATGCCCTGTTGTATAATTATACATATGTTCACTGCGTACAAGTATTTCGCTATGCAATCACTGCTGTGGAGTGCACTGGTTGCACAATCAACTTGTAAATAGTGCAGACCCTAATGAGACAGCTCCTTCACTATTTACAGGTAGGTATATTGACGTGAATAGCAAGCGAAGGATTAAAAAATAATGACATCATGAATATTAATTAGATTATTTTATTATAATGGCATATGGACACAGGACAGTTTGGCTCAGGCAGAAACAATAGGATCAGATCTATGATATACCATACGCAAACAAAGTAGACCCTGATCAGACGGCTCCGATCTGGGTCTTCTATGGTAACTAATTACCTCTAATATTGTAGTTACAATCATTTTGCACTATGACCTTAAATGTCTTGGTAAGCTAAGTTTTAATCAGCATTAATCCTGGACAAAAACGCATTATTAAGCACAGTAATTACTTGTATTGTCTCTTCAAACACAAAAAAAATCCAAATTATTCGCCAACATTTAATATATTCCCTTTCTAAATCTTATCAAGGAAATTGAATTCCGAAATCAGTGACAGTACCGCAGCAATACATGTTTATGCACACCTACTGCTGTGCTAAAATGAAGTAATTAAAACAGTCACAGAATACAGATATATTTCACTGCAATATACACTTTTAACCCTTTCCTTCATATATACGCCTTTCTACGCCTCTGTAAAAGTCACTTATATGAAACCATTGTGATAAATAGAAATGGTTTCAAACTACAAAATTCTAAAAGTTTTCTTTTCTCTAGTAGATGCTCCTTTTGGGTAGATTCATTTAAAGTGGTTGGATCTAAAAATAGTCTATGGGGGGAAAGGGTTAACCCTTATCTTGCTGAAAACATTATGTCTGCCTGAATTCTATCTGTTGTATTGTTTTACCTGTTTTCAATTTGTTCAAGATTTTGAGAATCTACTGATCAAGTGTCAAACAGCTTGGAGCCTGAGGAGTTGCCAAGCAACTGAGTGGCTCAACTGGATCCAAGCTGTTTGACACTGCCAGTCATGTCACACATAACCCTTACAACACCGACTTTTCAAATGGACTATTCCAAAATTCAAACAAGTCAAGCTTATGGTGAATACATGTATTTAGGGATCTAATTCTTCTAAAGAAAAGAGTAACATGACAAACAGTGCAGACTCTGATGAGAGGGCTCCTCTAGGAAATAGATCGAAATAGTAAGGCCATCTAGGAGCCCTCTCATCTGGGTCTATACTGTTTGCAAAGGCCATTAGTGACTCGTGTCCCACACTGTAAGGGTAAACAGGATGAGGGGTTTACCCTTTGCATGCTAAGTAATTTTTCCGTCTGCTTCAATTCTTAAAAAAAATAAAATTCTCATTTCTTTGCAAGAATATGGTCAGAGTGTCAAACAGTTTGGATCCTGATGACACACAGCATTATGCAGCAGTCTCATCTGGATCTAAACTGTTTGCATAGGTAATCAGAGATTTAGGTCCTTGGAATAATTGTTAAAAACCAACGAGGATCTAGCTTCTGAACTAATACTATAACCTTGATTGGATCTTTGGTTTCAGACAAAAACCTAGGTTTTCACTATCCATTAAAAGCCTATGAGCTTAAATCTGCATCACATGGTGACAAGAACGTAGGTTTCACCTGTAGACTTTGATTCTCAATTAACCCATTCCCTCATATTGAAGCCTTTTTGGTGCCTCTGTAAGTCATCTTTTCAAACCATTGTGATAAATAGAGCATTTGTTCCATGGGAGCAAATGCTCTATTTATCATAATGGTTTCAAGACTACATAATTCTAAAACTTTCCTTTTCTTTAGTAAATGCTTTCTTTTCAGTAGATTTATTCAAAGAGGTTGGACCTAAAAATAGCCTATGAGGGAAAGGGTTAAGAACCAGAATTAACAGACCTTCCCCATGAGCTTTTTACATTACTTCCTTCCTGCATTAAGTAGCAACTTACTTTGTTGTGTGCAAAAAGTAACTGATGTCTGCAAACTTATCATCTGCAACAATTCTCAAAGTCAATATTCATTCCATTTCACTTCAGAAATACAGCCAAAATGTAAAACAGTTTGGATCCTAATGATAAGCCAAGTTACTTCTCATCAGGATTTGAATTTTTTGTATATGCCAGAGTTACAGATAAATGTGCGTACTCAATTACTAAAGTCATCATTTCTCCACCAAACCCTATGTTTTGACCACTCTTTAGAATTGTCTCTTCGAGATGATTCTAAATAAAGAAGTTATCCTTGAAAATGTTTTGATTTACGCATCTTATCTGGACCTCTGAGAGACATAAACAAATTTGCCACTAGTGTGCATATGTTAAAACCACAAATGTTTAATCATTTAGTGGCGTCTACAAAGAGGTTCGTCTTTACTTAAAAGTACTTCTCAATGTAAGCTGTTTCATCCTACCAAGCTCACGTTACTACTAAAATACAGAGATATTTTGCGTTGCTAATTTTGCAAACATATTTATTACACCGGTATTCCATTTCTTTTGAAAAAATATGTGTGTGCATTTCATGTCAACGAGCAATGAGATATTTGCATAGGAGAAATGCTGTCAACGAGCAATGAGATATTTGCATGGGAGAAATGTTGTCAACGAGCAACGAGATACATGTATCTGCCTAGGAGAAATGTTATAAACTATTCAAACCTTTACACTATAAATATGTCTTTTAATGCCTTTGCAAAATGAGTAGACCCAGATCAGAGGGCTCCTACAGGAACTGCATGATCAGGGTCTGCTCTATTTGCTTATAGGATCATATAGATCTGATTCTATAGTTTATGTCAAGGCCAAAAGATTGTGTGCTCTTGTGCCATTATAAGAACTAATCCAATTAACCCATTACCTCATATTATGCTATTTTTAGATCCTACCTCTTGAAATAAATCTACCGAAAAGGAGCATTAACTAGAGAAAAGGAAAATTTTAGAATTCTGTAGATTGAAACCATTGTGATAAATAGGGCATTTGCTCCTATAGGAGCAAATGCTCTATTTATCACAATGGTTTCACAAATTGACTTTTACAGAGTCGTCAAAAGTCGTCAATATGAGCGAATGGGTTAATAGTCATATCATTATTTCTTGCATAAGCCTTGATGGACTAAAGGGTAAAAACATTTTACCAGTATTGACGCCTTTGCAAACAGGGTAGACCCAGATCAGACGGCTGCTGTAGGAGTCCTCTGATCAGGATCTGCTGTCTGCTTATTTGATTCTACCCTTTCTGCCATAGTAAAAAGATCCTGAGGTCATAATTATACCATTATTAGAATAATTCAGCTTATAAATATTCATGATCTCATTAATTCTTACATGAATTCATCAAGAAAATAGTTAAATCCTTGCATGCAAGTATAATTGTAATCTAAATCTGCATATTTAACCTCTGTTACAATTATAAAAGTTCTTTTTCTTTCTTCCTACAGTAGAACCCCTCTAATGCAACCACTTACTGAATAAACATGGGTGTCTTTATAAGCAGGTGGTTGCTTAATGCAGGATAAAAGTAATGCAGAAAGCTCCTCAAGGAGCTTTCTGCATTACATTTGTCCAGCATTAAGCTACCACCTGCATTTGGCACCCAGAATTATACCTCTTTTAGGTGGTCGCGTTAGCAGGGTTTTACTGCATTTTCTTCTTGAATGTTGATAAAGGCATATAACCCTTTCCCTGTTCTATGTAAATTCCATGGTGAAATTCTTATAATGAATTATAGAAGGTGGAACACAGTGTATCCATTTTAGAAAGTAAAGAAAATGATCTTTCAAATTCCATTAGCAAACAGAGCAGACCTTGATCAGATGGCCCCTATCGGACATGTTTAAATGAAGGAAAGGGTCAACATAGGGTTTTGGGCATTCGGACCTTTATAATTCCACAGGCAAATGGGGTAGACCTAGGCATGATCAGACCCTGATCTGGGTCTACTGTTTGCAAAGTGGTTAACCCTTCTCTTGCTGAATATTAAAATACATTTCTCCTTCTTTACCCATGCCGTGTGGTATAATTACATATATCTTCACTGTGCACACGTATTTCGCTGTGCAATCACTGCTGTGGAGTGCACTGGTTGCAAAGTCAACTTGTAAATAGTGCAGACCCTGATGAGACAGCTCCTGCAGGAGCTGTCTCATCTGGGTCTTCACTATTTACAGGTAGGCATATTGATGTGAATAGCAAGCGAAGGGTTAAAAGGAGTATCTATAAAGTGTAAGCCCGTTACTCCTTTTTGTGCCTTTGCAAAGAGAGTAGACCAAGATCAGAGTCGTCTGATCTCTGTTTGCTTGTATGAAATAGATCTGATTCTACAGTTTCAATCATAATGAAAACAAACTATTTTATTTAAAATGCCATTATAAAGAATCAGTTAATTAACAGTCATGATATTATTATTTCTTGCCTGAACATTCATTTATATTAATCTGTAATAACAACTTCTTGAAACCATTGTGACAAATAGAGCATTTGCTCCTATTTATCACAATGGTTTCAAACTAAAAAAATTCTAAACTTTTACTTTTCTCTACCGTAGTAAATACTCCTTTTGGGTAGATTCATTCAAAGAGGTTGGGTCTAAAAATTGCATATGGAGGAAAGGGTTAAAGGGTTCAGATGCCTAATTAATGCAGAGCATCCATACATGATTCAGATTTTCAAACACACCCAGTCACATTATTCTTATACTGTGTTAACCCATTCCCTCATAGGCTATTTTAGACCTATCCTTTTTTTAATAAATCTACTGAAAAGGAGCATTTAATACAAAAAGGAGAAATTTAGAATTGTGTATTTTAAAATGAACCACTGTGATATTTAATACAGCATTGGCTCCTACTTATCACAATGGCTTCAAAAAGTGATAATTAAACATTCTGCTAATGAATATTCAAGATGTCCATTAATTCCAACATGCATGTTCAACAAGAGAAGGGTTGTACTGCAGTTCCAAATCAAATGCCTTCTTTTTTATTTGGCAGCTATGGTATTTTTGAACATTTTTTTTCTTATGAAGAAGCTCAGAAGAACTCCAAGTAACTAGATATTTCCCGCATTTGATCTTGCCTGACAGAGGGTGAACAATTATTATCATATTTGGTGATAATTCTACCACTTTGGGTAAATTCTGTAATCTTGTCTGCAAATTGTCACTTACCAAATTTTTTTATCAATGGTTTGATATTCTAGACATAAGATACATTACAACTACAAGGCAGACCATAGAAAATTTATGACATTGACCAAGATTTCAAGCTTTATGTTCACTTTGTGCACACTTAAACTGACGATTTGATTAACTCTGTGTACACTTAAGTTACGAATTTGTAATTACCAATGTTAACAGTCTGTATCCCGATGAGATGCCGAGTAGCTAAGTGTCTCATCAGAATCCAAGCTATTGTCACTCTGGTCACATTTTTGCAGAACAATAAAGAAAAATCCTCTTTAAGAAATGCAGCAGACGACAACTTTTGCAGACGACAATTAGCATGCAAAGAGTTAACCCTTTCAGTGTGGGAGATGAGTCACTTATATCCTTTGCAAACAGTGTAGACCCTGATGAGAGGGCTCCTCTAGGAGCCCTCTCATCAGGGTCTACACTGTTTGTCATGTTACACTTTTTCTTTAAAATAAAAATTCCCTGAATATTCGTGATAAGCTTGAACTGTTTGAATTTTGGAAAAGTCCACTTGAAAATTTAAAGGGTTAATGACTCTAGTGTTAATCAGCTTTCTATAGAAAACAGAATATCTCATAACCTTTGACTGCCTACTATTCAAAGTAGAATGGCCAATCAATGTTTAATTATAGAGTCTATTCCGTACGAAAGTCTTCAATTTGCTTGAGTATCTTGAATAACAAACAGTGTAAATCCAGATCAGAGGGCTCCTAGAGGAGCCCTCTGATCTGGGTCTACACTGTTTGCAAATGCTAGTCCACGAATGTCCCCCATTCAAAGGGCTGATGCCATCTGGACCATATGATAATTATTGTGACACCATTTAATTTGATGGAACCTGACGCTGTATTTCTAATCTGAGCAGTTTGGGTAAATGTCTTGTGACACGCAAGATGATATACTGCGATACATCATGAAATACTGATAGTAGGATATTGACTTGGTAGGACATGGCAGTCTTCTTGGTAGTCTAAATCATTTACTGCAAATTGAATAGCTTTTTGTAAAACACAGTGAAAATCTATTACCGGCTGTAGATTAGTATACCAAAATTACCATAAAAAATTCAGACATTTCACATTGTAGAAGTATTTGAACATTTCACATTGTAGACGTGTACTTTAATTAATCTAAGTATTTGAACATTTCACATTGTAGACGTGTACCTTATTAATCTAAGTATTTGAACATTTCACTTTGTAGACGCGTACCTTAATTAATCTAAGTATTTGAACATTTCACAATGTAGATGTGTACCCTAATTAATCTAAATATTTGAACATTTCACATTGTTGACATGTACCTTAATTACCATAAGTATTTGAACATTTCACATTGAGGATACATACCCTAATTACCCTATGTACATGTATTCAGACATTTCACATTTCTAAGTATTCACACATTTCACATTTCTAAGTATTCAGACATTATTCCCATTGTAGACTTGCACCCGTGTACCCTAATTACCCTATTTCACATTTCTAAGTATTCAGATATTTCCCATTGTAGATGTGTACCCTATGTATTCAGACATTTCACGTTTCTAAGTATTCACACATTTCACAGTATTCAGACATTATTCCCATTGTAGACGTGCACCCGTGTACCCTAATTACCCTATTTCACATTTCTAAGTATTCAGACATTTCCCATTGTAGATGTGTACCCTATTTCACATTTCTAAGTATTCAGATATTTCCCATTGTAGATGTGTACCCTATGTATTCAGACATTTCACATTTTTAAGTATTCAGACATTTCCTATTGTAGATGCATACCCTAATTACTCTAAGTATTCAGACATTTCACATTTCTAAGTATTCAGCCATTATGTACTCTAATTATCCTAAGTATTCAGACATTTCACATTGTAGACGTGTACACTTATTACTCTAAGTATTTGAACATTTCACATTTCAAAGTATTCAGACATTTCACATTATAGGAATGTGTACCCTAATTACTCTAAGTGTTTGAATATTTCACATTGTACATATGTACCCTAATTACTCTAAGTATTTGAATATTTCACATTGAGAATGCAAAACCCTAATTATTCTTAGTATTTAAACATGTCACATTTGGGAGGCATACCCTAATGTTTTGACCATTTCACATTGTGCATGCATACCTTAATTACTCTTAGTATTTGAACATTTCACAGTGTAAATGTATATACCCTAATTAGTCGAAGTACTTGAACATTTCACACTAAAGATGTATACCCTAATTACTCAAAGTATTCAGACATTTCACATTGATGCATACTCTAATTACCTTAAATATTTGAACATTTCACCTTGAAGATGCATACCCTAACTTGTCTAAGTATTTGGCCATTTCACATTACAGATGTATACCCTTTTACTCTAAGTATTAAGACATTTCACACTGATGCATACACTAAATTTTTGAACATTTTACATTGAAGATGCATATATCCTGATGTGTCTAAGTATTTGGCAATTTCACATTACAGATGTATACCCCAATTATTCTAAGTATACAGACAGACAAACACTGATGAGAGAGAGATGAGAGGAGAGACAGACAGACAGAGAGAGTCTAGAGGGGGATGGCGAGATGACAACCAAGGGTCGAATAGAGTGTGAAAGACATACAGACTGAGGGAGAAGACAAAGACTTTGTAACAGAGGGGAGGAGAGATGATAGAGACACATGGACAGAACACAAATCTGAGTAATGACAGAAAGGGAGATACTTACCATCAATAGATGTGACTCTGGAATGAAACTGCTTTAAGGGGAATGTGACATCTGAAAAAGAAAATAATTATTATACAGTGCTCCCTCCCTACAACGGCCCTCTCAATAACGATTCCCTCCTTACAACAACGCATGTCACTGTTTCCGAAACAACAAGGCTCCAGAAACAACTTTTTTCATCGTGTTTTCTTTATGCCTCCATCAAACCCTATGTTGTGACCACTCTTTAGAATCGTCACTTTGTGACGATTCTAAAGAGTGGTCACAACATAGGGTTTGATAGAGGCGCAACGGTTTTAGTTCTCGAAATACACCTTATCTGGGGATCTACAAACAAGCTAATTATGTTTGATTTTACCTCCCTATAACAACTCCCTCTGAACAACACATACAATTTTCGTATCCCAAATGGTGTCGTTGTAGAGAGGGAGCACTGTATGCACAATATATAACTATTATATGCACAGTACTGTAATTACCGTAACCAATTCCCTCATAGGCTATTTTTAGATCCAACCTCTTTGTATAAATATACTGAAAAGGAGCATTTACTCAGGGTTGCCACAAACCAGAGGAAACAAAATTCCCTGACATAATTTCAAATTTCCCTGACACATTTAATCGTGAAATTTGGTCTCTCTGTCATAATTTCTGTAGTACGTAATGGATTTTTTAAATATATAACCTTCATTCTCATGTTTTCAAAATTCCCTGACAATTCCCTGACAGTTGCCCATATTTTCAAATTTCCCTGACAGTTCTCAAAATTCCCTGACAATAACCTGACCTTGAAAAAATTTAAATTTCCCAAACTTTTCCCTGACGCGTGGCAACCCTGTTACTAGAGAACAGGAAAGGTTTAGAATTGTGTAGTTTTGAAACCATTGCAATAAATAGAGCATTTGCTTCTATGGAGCAAATGCTCTATTTATCACAATGGCTTCAAAAAATAACTTTTACAGTGGCATCAAAACGTCTTAATATGAGAAAATAATATAACCCTGCAGCTGGTACGTGTCTACTTTATTTGCTAAGCTCTGGAGACAAGGTTTGCTCCTGATGCTGCAAATGTGCCAACAAGCTTACGATCAGCTCAGAGGCTTGGGTTAATATAATTCAATACTGAAATTGAAGAATCAGAAAATGATATGGAATAACAATTTCTGTCAATAGCTTTATCTATCAAGACCCAAAACCAATTTTGCTGCTGTCAAACTCACTCATAGAGGACTAAGAGGAAAGTTATCCAACCTTTTCGAGACGATTCTAAAGAGTGGTCACAGAGTATAGGGTTTGGTGGATAAATGACGCTATTCGTCTTTGGGTGACACACCTTTCTCTTTAGATCAGTTAATTATTTTAATTTTTCCCCACATCAAGTCTAAATCAAGTCTGAATAAAACTGTGATGTGCCTGTTTTACTATCTACTTCACGTTGTACCTCATGAATATTCATGTAAAGAAATAATGACAGCATGAATATTAATTAGCTGAATTTGTATAATGGCATAGGGAAAAGGGAAGTTCTGGTAATGGCAGAAACTGAAGAATCAGGTCTTTTATTATTCCAAAAGCAAACAGAGCAGACCTTGATCAGATGGTGCCTACATCTTATCTGAGTCTACTCAGTTGGCAAAGGCTTTAACCCTTTCCTCCATAAATACGCCTTTCTACGCCTCTGTAAGTCACTTTATGAAACCACTGTGATAAATAGAGCATTTGCTCCTATGGAGCAAATGCTCCATTTATCACAATGGTTTCAAAACTACACAGTTCTAACATTTTTCTTTTCTCTAGTAAATGCTCCTTTTTGGTAGATTTATTCAAAGAGGTTGGGTCTAAAAATAGCCTATGAAGGAATGGGTTAAAAAGACATATCTGTGAGGAAAATGGTTAGTTGTTTGATTGCTGACTTTTAAAGTGGAATGGTCCATCAAAAGTTTAACCCTTTACTCAATAAATATGCCTTTTAACACTTTTGCAATGTAGACCAAGATCAGACAGCTCTTGTAGGAGCAATGTGATCAGGGTCTGCTCTGTTTGTTTACGGAATAATAAAGGACTGATTCTACAGGTTTAACTTGTATCAAAGCTGTTCTTATTCATATGCCATTGTAGATATTGAACTTAACCCATTCCTCCATAGGCTATTTTTAGACCCAACCTCTTTGAATGAATATACCCAAAAGGAGCATTTACTAGAGAAAAGTAAAATTTTAGAATTTTGTAGTTGAAACCATTGCGATAAATAGAGCATTTGCTCCTATAGGAGCAGACATTTACAGAGGCTTAGAACGGCGTATTTATGGAGGAAAGGGTTAAGAAATTATAATTGATCTGCCAATACTAAAAACACCTGTGTTCATATGCCATTATAAAAGAATAGCTAATACAGAAAAACCTCTCTATAACGACCACTAAATTACATCAATTATTTTGTGCTAAAGGCAGGTGGATGCTTAAAGCAAGGTGAAAGTAAAACAGAACGCTCCTATAAGAGCGTTCTGTTTAACTTTCACCTTGCTTTAAGCAACCACCTGCCCAAAATACCAAATAATTAACACCATTTGGTGGTCGTTATAGAGAGGTTTTACTGTACATATATCTATCATTTCTTACATGAATATACAACACAGAATCGGTTGACCATACATACCTTTTCAAACAGAGTAAACCCAGATCAGACGGCTCCTGTAGGAGCTGTCTGATCTGGGTCTGTTCTGTTTGTTAATGGAATTTGATAGATCGGTTTCTTTAGTGTTTAAAATAGCTACAATGTTGCACCTTCCATACTTCATTACAATTATTCTCTCCATGAATATGCAGTAGGTATTAACTGGGAAAAGGTTTATAAAAAAAATAGGATCTGAGTGTTAAACAGTTTGGATATTGATAATGAGTTACTCATTGGATACAAACTTCTTGCCGACATTATTAAGATTCACCAAGAGCATGCTTTAACCATTTGAATGCTGAATATTCAAAGTCGAATGGTCCATCAGAGTTAATTAAATAATGGACTGCATTCAGTCTGAAAGGATTAAATTTACAAGAAAAGTTTGAACGGCAAACAGTGCAGATCTTGATCCTTTAGGAGCTCTATGATATTGATCTACATTGTTTGCAATGCCAGTGCACTCATTTCTGGTTTTCAAAAGGTTAAAAGTTTAAAACCTAATTTACATGTGTTTCGCAGCCTGAGTCTGCCGATGACACTTTTATATCCGGATTATTTCCTGTGAGAACAAATCAAGATAAAAATTAAATTCCTATTCCTGCATTCTAATCTAGTAAGCATTTTTATTGTACACTGAAGACTACAGAGTTTTAACCTTGTATTCTACTGCATTATTGAGCCGAATTTAAAATGAAAAACAATTTACTATTAACTCACAACTTAAGGCATAAACAATTCTTGAAATTAGTATATTCAGCAGAGCCTCTATAACCTGAAGTTATCTATGGCTTGATGGTTAACCCTTTCCTTCATATAAACACCTTTTCACGCATCTGCAAACGGATAAGACCCAGATCAGACGGCTCCTATAGGAGCCATCTGATCAGGGTCTGCCCTGTTTGCTAATAGAATTTGAAAGATCTGTTTCTTTACTTTCTAAAATGGCTACAATGTTACACCTTCCATATTTCATTATATTTACTGTTTTGTCCATGAATATTCAGTAGGTATTGAAATTTGGAATAAACATAGATCTGGGAGAGGATTAAAGTCTGTGGAGCTTGAGGTCATAGTCAACTGAGCTTTCTAATGACGGAGTAGTTTAAGTCGGTGAATACTCCTCTATAACTGAGTGGCTATAGTCGATGTATATATATAGCTTGCACTATAACTGAGCGGTTATTGTCAGTGCAGCATCCTCTATGACTGAGGGGTTATATTCAACTGAGCTTTCTAATGACGGAGTAGTTTAAGTCGGTGAAGACTCCTCTATAACTGAGTGGCTATAGTCGATGTATAGCTTGCACTATAACTGAGTGGTTATTGTCAGTGCAGCATTCTCTATGACTGAGTGGTTACAGTAAGTGGGGCCTCCTCTATGTCTGAGTGGTAGTCAATGGAGTCTCCTCTATGATTGAGTTGTTACAGTCAATGGAGTTTCCTCTATGATTGAGTGGTTGTAGTCAGTTCAGCCTCTGCTATGAATCAGTCGCTATAGCCAATGCAGCCTCCGCTATGACCGAGTAGCTATAGTCAGTGCAGAATGCTCTATGAATCAGTCGTTACAGCCAATGTAGCCTCTTCTATGACTGAGTAGCTATAGTCAGTGCAGCCTCCTCTATGAATAGGTCGTTATAGACAGTTGATCCTCCTTTATGACTGAGTAGCTATAGTCAGTGCAGAATGCTCTATGAATCAGTCGCTATAGCTAATGCAACCTCTTCTATGACTGAGTAGCTATAGTCAGTGCAGCCTCCTCTATGAATAGGTCGTTATAGACAGTTGACCCTCCTCTATGACTGAGTAGCTATAGTCAGTGCAGAATGCTCTATGAATCAGTTGTTATAGCCAATGCAACCTCTTCTATGACTGAGTAGCTATAGTCAGTGCAGCCTCCTCTATGAATAGGTCGTTATAGACAGTTGATCCTCCTCTATGACTGAGTAGTTAAAGTCAGTGCAGCCTCCTCTATAGCTGAGTGGTTATAGTCCATGGAGCTTCCTCTATGACTGAGTGGTTAGTAAAACATCCTTCGTGATTCAGTGGCTAAAGTCAACAGTCTCTTCTTAATATTGAGGTTATAGTGCAACCTGCTAAATGACTGAGTGGCTATAGTGGACGGAGTCTCCTCTATGACTGAGTGGCTATAGTCAATGGGGGCCTCCTCTATGATTGAGTGGTTATAGACAGTTGAGACTCCTCTATGACCGAGTGGTTATAGTCAATGAAGTCTCTATGGCTGACCAGTTACAGTCAGTTGAGCCTCTTTTGCTGGATGGGGCACTTCAGATTATGTCATGTGAAGAAGCAATCTAGCCGACTTGTAATAGGTCAATGGTTCTATCCTGATGCATTTCTGTGTCTGAAGCAATACTTACTGTTTCAAATACAAAGAACATCCGGGTTCTCCCTCAGGCTATAATGAGTTGGACATGACGTTAAAATCAGTACCAGTGTCACATCTTCCAGACAGGTGGCAGCTTAATACAGGCTGAAAAGTCATGCAGAAAGTTCCAACAGGAGCTTTCTGCATAACTTTCACCATTAATTAAGCAGTATACTGCCTAAATCTTTATTAAAATTCCAATTTAGAGGGGTTTTAACTTGAGTTTTTACCCAAAACACCAACAACAGTAACACAAGACTGCACTTACCAATGCACAGTGTGTCCTGCGTAGACGTACAGGCGGCTACTTCATATGACGTTCCTCCACACTGAGTACAGGCTGAAATAACAAATAAAAATATTCTAAGCTGCAGACTAAGCTCAAATTCAATTCTTCAATTTCCTTTCAACAAACAGTGTGAATCAATTTTTGATAATCAAAATCTCTCCAACAGATACCATTAACCCTATACCTGATACTTCTCCCTTCATACACTGAATGGCAAACAGAGTACACCCAGACCAGACAGCTCCTGTAGGAGCTGTACGACCAAGGTGTATTCCGTGTTATGTTACATTATATGTTACAGACTGATTCTCCACTGTTTGCCATGTCAATAAAATTCCTTAATTTCTTTCATTCAAGAATAATTTAATCCATTCCCCCATAGGCTATTTTAGACCCAACCGCTTTGAATAAATCTACCGAAAAGGAGCATTTACTAAAGAAAAGGAAAATGTTAGAACTGTGTAATATTGAAACCATTGTGGTAAATAGAGCATTAAAATTTTGCTCAGGAAGTGACTATAACAGAGATGTAGAAAGGCGTATTTATGGAGGAAAGGGTAAACTCTTATACCAATTGTGTTTTCCCTAATAAATGCCCTCATTCTAATAATTGTCCCTTAATTCAGGGGATAGGGGGTTGAGGTGGGGGTAGGGGAGGATGGTCAATAAAACAATTAAAACCATATATTTTAACTATGAATTAAGAAATAGGTTGGGTTTTTTTTTCAAAATACAGGTGGTAGCTTATAGCAGACTGAAAGCAATGCAGAAAGTTCCCCTAGGAACTTTCTGCATTGCTTTGATTCTGCATTAAGTAGCCCCCTTTGTACAAACTGCAAGAAGCTCCTTCTAAAAAATGTAATGCCCCTGGGACCGTTTATTAAAGATCTGGGTGTTCTCTGTATGCAAAGGCCTAAAATGACGTATCTGTCGAGTAAAGGGTTAAAAGGCATATCTATGGAGTAAAGTGTTAACAGTTGGTACAATAACAATGGCGTATCTATGGAATTAAGGGTTATTGGTTAGTACAATATCCAATAACAATCTATCTTGCTGGCACCCTTTGCAAGATGAATGTATTTTCCACAATAGAAGGCTCCATTCTTCTTGGCACATTTTCTTTCCTCTGTCCCCATGTGGGACATTTGCACCACGGAAAATAATTGATACATTTCTGCTTTAAACCTACGATCTAATGAAAATATAGACAGTTATTAAGTCCTTTATGTGAACGACCGAAGATCAATATTCGGAAACAATACTCAATCATAGATCAAGCTTGATTCAAACTCTTTGTTCGCTAAAGGTGAACTTGTGTTTACCTATGCAAAAAGTTGGGATCCTGATGATACCCTGAGAAACCTCAGTAACTCAGCATCTCATCTGGATCCAAACAGTTTGACACACTGACTGTGTTTGTGGAGAGGATAAAAGAACAAGAGCACCACATGTGGGTGCCAATGCTCGTCTGTAGCCCTTGTGATGGTGAATAAGTCTTTGACAATAGTACTTAGCACACATACAATAGGAGCATTCCGATCAGGGTCTGCTCTGAAAGTTGCATCTGACATAATAATAGATCTGCGACTCTACAGTTTCTACCTAAAATACAACAAAAAATATCCTATGTATATAATATTATGCCATTTTAAAAAGTCAGCTAATGAATATTCAACAAGGAAAGGGTTTAACCCATACAATCCTGGGCTATTTTTAGACCAAACCTCTTTGAATAAATCTACCAAAAAGGAGCTTTTGCTACGTTAGAATTGTGTAGTTTTGAAACCATTGTGATAAATAGAGCATTTGCTCCATAGGAGCAAATGCTTTATTTATCACAATGGTTTCAGAAAGGGACTTTTACAGAGGCGTAGAAAGGCGTATTTATGGAGGAAAGGGTTAAGCATGTTAATTCGTGAGGGGAATGTAGACAAGCTTGTGATGGCCTGAGCGGACAGAGCAGATCAAGATAAGATTACTTGGCATCTCATCAGAATACAAGCAGACCATGATCAGACAGCTCTTACAGAAGCCATCTGATCTGGATCTACTCTGTTTACAAAGGAGTATTTATGGAGTAGAGGGTTAAATCATTGTACGCTTAGTGTTTGGTGTCAGCCTAATTGTCGTCTGCAACATTTTCAAGCTACAGTAAAATCTCGATACTACGAAACTTTTGTAATGAAGATTTTTAAGTCTTTGTAGGCAGGTGGCTGCTTAATTCATTCGCTCCTAGACTATTTTAGACCCAACCTCTTTGAATAAATCTACCGAAAAGGAGCATTAACTACAGAAATGGAGAAGTTTTGAAACCATTTTGATAAATAGAGCATTTTGTAGGGCCTGATCTGGATCCAAACTGTTTGTGTATGTAGTAAATGGTGGGAGAGAATCCACCACTAGCATGCAACGAGATCAGTCTTTGTATGCAAATACCTTTTCACACATTTGCAAACAGAGTAGACCCAGATCAGACGGCTCCTATAGGAGCCGTCTGATCAGGGTCTGCTCTGTTTGCTAACAGTACATGTATAATATAAATCTGAAATCTGATTCTACAATTCTGCCTGAGTGAAAATGTTGTGCCTTTATATGCTATTTTAAAAATTAATCTAATTAATATTAATGGTGTCATTTTTCTTACATAAATGAACAGAGAAAGCATTAAAGTCTTGCATGCTGAGGATTCATAGGTCCTCCCTCTTTGTTCCACTCTTTGCTCTGTCACGAACAAACTCATTTACTTCATCGAGGCTCGAATGACTAACATTCCAAGGGACATGGATCATGCATGATTAACTGGTTAGATAATTGACCAATGAAAAAGCAATTGCCAGAGGAAACCGAACACAAAATGTTTCTTTAAACTGATCAACCTACTTTTTTTTGTAATTGTTCCATCCAAAATTATCTGTTCCAAGTGTCATTTGATGGAATCATGATAATTTGGTTTTATTTTTTTGTTAGATTCACTTTGTCCCTAGGACATGGATGCTCCACCTTCCACCCTCCATTTTTGTCACAAAAGCAATGCCAATAAGTTTATTTGCCAATTTTCAAGAAGTTACTGGATGATTCCACAAATGAAACCCCAGTGCAGTTGGGGTTTCTTTGCTTGTTGAGAATTGCGATTACCAGTTCGATCCTAATTACCCTAAGCAGACAAATTTAAGCAAATAGTGTATAGCCAAGGTGAAAGGTCTCCTGGAGGAGCAGTTTGAACTGGTTCTGCACTAACTGCTGATATGTCTGTCTAACCTAAAGCTATCAGAATGCTACAAGTTTATATAGTCAGCTTTATAAATCCTAGGAATCAAACGCTCATAATCCTTACAGCTGAGATTTAACCCTTCACTCCATAAATACGCCTTTCTATAGCAGATGGCTTCTGTAGGAGTCGTCTGATCAGGGTTTGCTCTGTTTGCTTATGATATAAAATAGATATGATTCAACATTTTTCTGCCTGATGGCCAAATATTCTCATGTTCATGTTATAACAATCCATCTATTTAATATTCATGATGTCATTATTTCTTACATTCATGAAGTAAAGGGTTAATGTTCTCAGCAACAGTAGAATCTCTTTAAAAGTGATGTTCCTAAGGGAGATCTCTCCATAACTTTCAACTGCATTAAGCTACAACCTGTATTAAGCTACCACCTGCATTAAGCTACCACCTGTATGAAACATCCCAGAACTAGATAATCTCTTGAGTGATTGTTGTAGAGAGGTCTTTACTGTTTTTATATCTAATATACAGGACAGTTTGGATTTAGGCCAGACTGTGTGTAAACTGATTCTGATGCATGTTTTTTTGCTTGACAATGTTGCCAGGTACAGATACCAGAGATACAGATAAAAGGTGCATGCCCAAGTACTAAATTCATCATTTCTCCTCCAAACCCAATACTGTGACACTCTTTAGAATCGTCTCTTTGAGACGATTCTAAAGAGTGGTCACAGTATAGGGTTTGGTGGAGAAATAAAGGAGCTATTGTTGAAAATATTTAAATTTGCACATCTTATCTGGACCTCAAAGGTATAAATCACAATGAGGATGAACCTTTGGCTTGCTGAGCAAATGTTGTTGACAGAAAACTTCTCTCACTCAAGACACTTCCATTTCTGTTTCAATTTTTACTCCATACATAAACCTTAGTATATACCATCTTTGCAAACAGAGTAGACCCAGATCAGATGGCTCCTATAGGAGCCATCTGATCAGGGTCTCCTCTGTTTGCTTATAGAACAATAAAGATATGATTTTCTACAGTTTGTGCCATGGCCAAAATTTCCTGCATTCATTTGATGTCATGAATAAATATTCATTGAGTCATTATTTCTTAGATGAATATTCATGAAGTAAAGGATTAAAGACAATATTCTGTGTGTCAACCAGTCTGGATCCTGATGGGACTCAAAGTCAACTGGCATCTCGTCCCGATACAAAGATTGCGAAACTTTATAACCAATATCCCCATAGCGTGTTAAGAATTAATTAATATCACAGGTAGATGCATACTATCAGATTTATGTGATAGACCAGTGGCTGGTTGAGATAAAACCCAAGATAAAACCGGCTGTTGCACATTTAGCACTCAGGATTTGTCATCTTGTCAGTGCAGGAGCATAAACATTTGTAAGCAACTGATCAAACATCCAAAACTTTCATCCCTAATAGAAACTAACCCCTTTTATTTATAATTAATACAGACAGAAGAGTGCTTATTTGCCAATACATTTAGTAATCTGAAAACAAAAATATGAGTTTCTAAACGCTTTCAATACTGTGCCTAATTAGCTATGACCATTGCAACGCCGAATTAAATGGAATCGAACAAAAATGTAATTACAGTAAAACCCTTTCCCTCATAGAAACGCCTCTTCATGCTTGAAAATGGAGTAGACCCAGATCAGATGGATCCTGTAGGAGCTGTCCAATTAGGGTCTACTCTTTTTGCTTATGAGCTTCTAATAAATCTGACTACAGTTTCTAACAATACCGAAAAATCTTGTATTTATGCCAATATAAAAATTCAGAAAATAAATATTCATGATGTCGTTATATCTTATATGAATATTCAACAGAGAAAGGCCATTGGTAATTAAAAGTAGATTCAATTCCATATGAAATGGTATAATTTGCAAGAGGATTTGAAATGACATCACACTTGCTTCCTACATTCAAAAGTTTTAGAAATTTATAATGACCTAGCTGTCTGCAAATTCTTAACCCTTTACTTGTATATTTATTAAGAAATAATATAAATATGAACTGTATAATGACATTATGTACAAAGTAATTTTTGACCAAGGCAGAAACTGTAGAATCATATCTATATCATTTTTACGCAAACAGAGCAGACCCTGATCAGATGGCTCCATCTGATCAGGGTCTACTCTGTAAAGACCTAGAAAGGCATATAGAGCAAAGGCTTACTTGAAGACTATAAAAATACTTTGTTTTGAATATAATTCAATATAAATATATATAATTCAATATAAATTTTCAGTACACTCCCATCTTTATCATAAGGCAGTGTTATGAATAGGTGTGGCAAGCTATTGTTTCACAAAAACATTCTAAATTTGATACTGACAGCTCTATGAATGATGATTCAAATAAATTAGATAATAATGATGCAAAAAGTAGTGCCTCTCTTTAGCAAACCTCTTAACCCTTTCCCTGTTCTATGTTAATTTCAAATTTCGGTACCTACTGAATATTCATGGACAAAATAGTTTAATGAAATATGGAAGGTAGAACATTGTAGCCATTTTAGAAAGCAAAGAAACAAATCTATTACATTCTGTTAGCAAACAGAGCAGACCCTGATCAGACGGCTCCTCTAGGAGCTGTCTGATCTGGGTCTACTCTGTTTGCAAATGTGTGAAAACACGTTTATATGAGGGAAAGGGTTAACACATTCCCTAATATTAATGCTTTTTGACGCCTCTGTAAAAGTCTACAATTTCTACCAATACCAAAAAGTCCAGTAATAATATGCCACTTGAAATATTCAGATAATAAATATTCATGATGTCATTATTTCTTACATGAATATTCAACAGAGAAAGCATTAAGAGTTAACCCTTTCCCTGTTGAATATTCATGTAAGAAGTAGTGGCATCATGAATATTTATTAGCTGAATTTTTATAATAGTACAATCATATTCTCTAGAGTTTTTGATATTGCTAGAAACTGTAGTCAGGTGTATATTATTACATAAGCAAACAGAGTAGACCCTGATCAGATGGCTCCTGTAGGAGCCACCTGATCTGGGTCTACTCTGTTTGCAAATGTGTGAAAATGCATTTATATGAAGGAAAGTGTTATTTGGATCTGCTGTACAGCTCAATGGCTATAATAGTATTCAGTTGGAATCGGAATTCTGTGGGTAATATATTTTCTAAGTAAAATAGGCGTTTTGACATTATATTACCCACCCTTCTAATGAAAATGCCATGAGACTTAATCTTGTTAGAAAACAAAATGAGCTAAAACCTGATTAGTTTAAATCACCTTTCAATCATAAAACAGTCTTAAAAATAAGAAACTGGCATTATCTCTTGGTCTTGTATTCCTTAGATTACCAATTCTGTCATAATACAATTGAAATTTGAAAACAGAACCCATATCCGAGGGCCCCTGGAAGAGTCTACACTACCTGCTGTAAGCCTAACATTAACCCTTTACTCCATAAATACGCTTTTCTATGCCTTTGCAACCAGAGTAGACCCTGTAGGAGCCATCTAATCTGGGTCTACTCTGTTTGCTTAATGAATAATATAGATCTGATTCTACATTTTCTGCTCTGGTAATAACTTCACGTTAACATTGCCGTTCTAAAAAATAATCCAATTAATATTCATGATGTCATTTTTTCTTTCACAAATAGTCATGTGTTAAATCCTGTTTCTGATAAAGACACTTTTTCACATCATTGTGAACAAAGTAGACCCAGATGAGGCAGCTCCTGACTAAGAGTTGTTTCATTAACCCTTTCCCTGTTTTCCTGTTTATATCAAATTTCAATACCTACTCAATATTCATGGACAAAATAGTTATAATGAAATGTAGAAGGTAGACCATTATAGCCATTTTAGAAAGTAAAGAAACAGATCTATCAAATTCCATTAGCAAACAGAGCAGACCCTGATCAGACGGCTCCCGTCTGATCTGGGTCTTCTCTGTTTGCAATTGAGTGAAAACACGTTTATATGAGAGAAAGGGTTAAGCTCTGCTTATTGAATAAATAATACAGGAATAACATAAATCAGATTTTGCAGCTTCCGCCATAGCTAAATATTCATGTGCTCATTTACCATTATAAAAAGTCATCTAATTAATATTCATGATGCCATTTATATGACTACTCATTAGGTAAAGGGTTGACAATGAATGACAGTGTCGAAGGCTTGGTGCAAAACTATTGTAACTCCTCCACAAAAGTGAAGGAGTTACAATAGTTTTGCACCAAGCCCTCTATGTACAGTTTCATACTTACGTTTACACACAACATCTTCCTCAGCACTACACTGCTTCGTCATGTAGAACCCGTCCTGACAAGATGTTTTACAAGCTGTAAGGGAACAACACACGTTATTATATTGACATGTGTGATATTGTCTCTAAATCAAGAACATTTTATTATATATATTATACAGTGCCAAAATTTTTAAAGTCCCTTAACTCATTCCCTCATAGGTTATTTTCAGATCCAACCGAAAAGGTGCATAACTAGAGAAAAGGAAAATGTTTAGACTTTTGTAGTTTGAAACCACTGTGATAAATATTTAAGAGACAATTCTAAAGAGTGGTTACAACATAGGGTCTGGTAGAGAAATAAAGAAGTTATTCTTGAAAATGTTTCAATCTACCCATTTTATCTGGACCTCTGTATAACCACTAGAAATGTGTCTATGGTACGCTCCAAGCCCTTGCAGTGTGTGACATGAGTCACTAATATCCTTTGCAAACAGTGTAGACACAGATGAGAGGGCTCACATATTACTTTTCTTTAGAAAAATCCCTAAAAATCCATAAGCTTGACCTGTTTGAATTTTGGAATAGTCCATTTGAAAATTCAGCGTTGTAAGGATTAAAGGAAAGACTTATAATTATAATGCTAACCAGATACTAACTAAAATGTATTATTATGCCCCGTTGACGATAGTCAGGGGGCATTATGTATTACACCTGTCCGTCTGTCTGTCCGTCACGCTTTACATGTAGTTGGTAGGTGCAGTTGATTGTCAGTTTTTCATTGTCTTATATCTCATTAACCACTATAACTATTGACATGGAATTGCATATACACATAAACCATCATCCATATTTTCATTGCGCACCCAGCCCATGCTGCCCGCAAGCCCAAGGTCAAGGTCAAATGACATGCAGCTAGGCAAGCACTACCACGGGGGCATCGCTGTGTCTTACAGACACAATTTTCTAGTTTTATTTTTATTCTACTAACACTTTGCTTAGTCCTATCCCTGTTCTATGTTCTAATGAATACACATGGACAAAATAGTTATTATGAAATATGGAAGGTGGAACATTGTAGCCATTTTACGAAGCATAGAAACAAGATTCTATCTAAACTCCATTAGCAAACAGCAGACCCTATAGGAGCCATCTGATCTGGGTCTACTCTGTTTGCAAAGACGTGAAAGCAAATTTATATGAGGGAAAGGGTTAAATACTAGTTGCTCAAGAACTAACATTAGACAAGATATAAGCACAAGTTAGCATATTTTCAATGCTTTCTGATATACCACATACCCGTGAACTTTTTGCCATCTATAGCTTGCAGTCAATTATAGGATTATGTGAGATATTGCTTTATCTATTGCACCGCAGTAACTTCATAAAATACCAGATTAAGCTTTACTCAACTCTTTACTTGATAGATAATCTATTTCATGATATTGCAAACTGATCAGAGAGCTCCTATAAGAGCTGTCTTGTCTGCATTTATTCATTCCGCCAGTAGAGTATTGCAAAACCAATACCACATCTATAGAACAAATTTGATATACTTTGGGGAAATTGGGAATGAGTAATGTTTAAGACAAACTTTCTTAAAACACTTTTTGAAACCATTGTGATAAATAGAGGAGGAGCAAAATGCTCTATTCATCACAACGGTTGAAAAACTACAAAATTCTAAAAAAAAACACCTTTTCTCTAGTTAATAGTCCTTTTCAATAGATTCATTCAAAGAGGTTGGATCTAAAAATAGCCTATAGGGGAAAAGGGTTAACAGATAAAGGTTAAAGCCACTGAATTAAAAAAATGGTACCAACAATCCACAGTCCCATGATGCATCTACGGAACAAATTTGGAATTCCATGGGCAAAGTAGTAATGCTTCAGACAAGGACTGTTTTCCAAAGTTTGAGGTCAGAGGTCAAGGTCACAGAGCTCTGAAGATGGTATGCACTCTGAGACTACCCGAGACAAGGAAGCCCATACTTATATAGCAAAGACATGTTTTTTCCCCTAAGACAATGAAACATTTGTGTTAACACTTACACAACCTAGCCAAAGTAAATCTTATTACGATACTTATGTTAAATAATTAGAATCCAACTCTTCCTTCTTAACCCATTCCCGCATATTGACGCTTCTGTAAAAGTCACTTTGTGAAACCATTGTGATAAATAGAGCATTTGCTCCACAGGAGCAAATGCTCTATTTATCACAATGGTTTCAAAACTACACAATTCTGAAAATTTCCTTTTCTCTAGATAAAGCTCCTTTATGATAGATTTAGTCAAAGAGGTTAGGTCTAAAAATAGCCTAAGTGGGAATGGGTTAACAGATCTATAAAGAAGTACTAGTTTCATTTGGCAGCATCTTGATAACTTCAAATGAAACTTATATGGCAATAAATTGTGTGGACCATGACCAACTAACCCTTTCTGGAGATTTTAATCTTGGTCTCAGAGCAATAATAAAAGTGCTTACTCAAATACTAAATAATACAATATAAGGTTTGGCGAAAAAATAAAGCAGCAATTCTTGAAAATGTTTCAAATTATCCATCTTATTTGGGCCTCAGCATTGTCTAATATTTGCCTAAGTTTGTCTGTTGACTATTAAAGATAATTCGGGTAGTGTTACTTACGGACACAGGCGAGGTCTTGAAGATAGAACCCTCTGTTGCAGCGACATTTGATGCTCTGCTGCTGACTGGATGCTTCACACATTGCATGTGTCCTGCAGTCTGTCAAATTGTTCCTGCAGCCCAGTGACAAATCTGAAAACAGAAAAACCAGAACTGTTAGATAATTGGAAGTCTTCCTTAACTCATTACTCAATGTACATTACCACAGGTGCCGCCTGATCTGGGTGTACTCTGGTTGCAAAATAAGACATATATGATGTAAAGGGTTTATCGTTACAGTGTGGGACACGAGTCACTAATGTCCTTTGCAAACAGTGTAGACCCAGATGAGAGGGCTCCTAGAGGAGCCCTCTCACCTGGGTCTGCACTGTTTGTCATGTTAAATGTTTCTTTAGAAAAATCCCTAAATATTCACCATAAGCTTGACCTGTTTAAATTTTGGAATCATCAATTTGGGTTAATTAATATTAATGTAAAATGATGACTATATGAATATCAAGTGCCTGTATTATTATAATGGCATAATGAAGGGAATTTGACAGTAACTGTAGAATTAGTATTATATAATAATTATTCCATAATTAAGCAAACACAGCATGCTCTGAACTGTGTCTACGCTGTCTACAAATGCTTCGACCTTTCAACACTTAATTGTCAGAGTAGGACAGCCCATCATTGTTTATTGGTAGAGTCCATACTGCATGAATGGGAAATATTATGTGAGATGATATACTTTTCAGCTATCTGATCTGGGTCAACTCTGTTTGCAAAGACATTAAAAGGTGACTTTTTTCTGGCTTTCAGTTGTTAACCTCCATAAATACCCCTTTCTACGCCTTTGCAAACAGAGTAGACCCAGACCATATGGTTCCTGTAGCAGCCATCTGATCAGGGTCTGCTCTCTTTACAATACAATACAATACAATTACATTTATACTTATAATATGGATATGATTCTGTAGATGCCATGGTCAAACATTCATCTGCCCAGTGCCCATGTATTATTAATTTAATTAATATTCATGATGTCATTATTTCTTACAAGAATATTCATGGACTAAAGGGTGAACAAGATCTTTACCCATTCCTAGCCATCTATTACAATTCTAACAAGATATGTCTGTGAAACACTACACTATGCACCCCCCCCCCCTCAATAGGCTAGCTGGCCAAATATGAGGTCTCTATGTGAAGTTGGTGATTTGACCTATAAATGAGCTTTGATCTTGGAGGATGACCTTGACATGTCATGTCACCACACAATATATGCAGCTCTATGAGATACACATGCATGCCAAATATCAAGTCTATAGCTGTACTAAATCAAATAGTACATGTATAGTAATATAAACTTTGACCTATATATTTGTCATTTGACCTTGAAGGATGACCATGACATTGACATGTCACAATTCAAAATGTGAGGCTTCATGAGATACACATGCATGCCAAATATCAAGTCTCTATCTCTATTGGTTGAAAGTAAGTGATTTGACCTATATCTCTGACCTTTGACCTTGAAGGATGACCTTGACATGTCAACCCCCCCCCCCTCAAAATGTGCATCTTCATGAGATACACATGCATGCCAAATATCAAGTCTCTATCTCTACTGGTTCAAAAGTTATGGCCAATGTTAAAGTCAGTGATTTGACCAATATATTTGACCTCTGACCTTGAAGGATGACCTAGACCTTGGCATTTCACCCCTTAAAATGTGTGGCTTTATGAGATATATATGCATTCCAAATATCAAGTCACTATCTGTACTTGCTGAAAAGTTATGACCAATGTTAAAGTTGGTGACCAACAAACAAACAAACAGGGCAAAAACAGTATACCCCCAGATCTGGTTGGGAGGGGAGGGGGCATAAAAATTAGTGTTATTTTAACTTGATAGACTCAAGAATTTCACTACTAACATGCAAAGAGTTCAACTTTGTAATAATTTTGTTCATATTAAGAGATCTCAATATCATTTCTGCGTTCTGGAACTTATACTAGAATTCCCTGACAGCCTTTACAATTTTATGGGATAATAGTGTTAAATAAAGCACCAAGAAGACAAAATATACTTGAAATACCAGAGCAAGTAAAGACTGTTAATAACGAACATTCCAAGACAATGGAATTTTAACCCTTTCCTCCATGAATACACTTTTCAATGCCATTGCAAACAGAGTAGATCTGACCCAGATCAGACGGCTCCTATAGGAGCCATCTGATCAGGGTATGCTCTGTTTGGTTATGATATAATGAAGACATGATTCTAGTTTTTCCCTATGTGCTATTATAACTAATTAGTCTCCTTAATATTCACGACATCATTATTTCTTACACAAACATTCATGGAGGAAAGGGTTAATTAATCTACAGCACTCTACTCGCAAGTTTGTGACAACCCTTACTAGTTTGTGATAACCCTTACTAGTTTGTCCTTGCTAGTTTGTGATAACCCTTACTAACAGTCTGGATCCAGATAAATAACTCGACATCACATCAGGATCCAAACTGTCTGTCACCCTGACATTGTTTCTTGAAAATAAAATAAAAACGTACTTTAAAAATTGAAGCAGACGACAATATTTGCAGACGACAATTACTTAGTAACATGCAGAAAGTTAACCAGGAATTTGTACAGTAAAACCTCTCTATAACGACCACTAAATTACATCAAGTATTTTGTGTTAAAGGCAGGTGGATGCTTAAAGCAAGGTGAAAGTAAAACAGAATGCTCCCATTGGAGAGTTCTGTTTTACTTTCACCTTGCTTTAAGCAACCACCTGCCCAAAATACCAACTTAAATTAACATAATTTAGTGGTCATTATAGAGAGGTTTTACTGTATACCACTTGCAATCAGTTTTAACCCTTTCCCTCATACTGATGACTTTTGGAACCTTTGCAAACTGAGTAGACCCTGATCAGACAGCTGTCTATGGAAAAATATGGATCTGATTCTGTGAAATTTGTCATAGCCAAAAATTTCATTGTTAATGTGTAATTAAACAAGAGGGCCAGAATGGCCCTGAAGCGCTCACCAGACAATCAGAGGAGAAGATTTTCAAAGTTTTCACTATATGTTTTTATAGAAAACTAGCCGGCCCTGGGGCGGGCCAATTTTGACCCCAGGGACATAATTTATATAACTTTTGTAGAGGACTTGAACATGATGCTATGAGCTAAATATGAAAGCTGAGAATTTCAAAGTTTTCTCTATATGTTTCTACTGAAAACTACCCACCCCTGGGGAGGGGCCAATTTTGACCCCAGGGCCATAATTAATATAACTTTTGTAGAGGACCTGAACATGATGCTCTGTGCCAAATATGAAAGCTGAGCGCCTTCCAGTTTCAGAGGAGAAGATTTTCAAAGATTTCACTATTTGTTTCTATTGAAAACTGCCCAACCCTGGGGCAGGCCAATTTTGACCCCAGGGCCATAATTTATATAACTTTTGTAGAGGACCTAAACATGATGCTATGTGCCAAATATGAAAGCTGAGAACCTTCCAGTTTAAGAGGAGAAGATTTTCAAAGTTTTCACTATATGTTTCTATTGCAAACTTCCCACCCCTGGGGCAGGCCAATTTTGACCCCAGGGGCATAATTTATATAACTTTTGTAGAGGACCTGAACATGATGCTCTGTGCCAAATATGCAAGCTGAGAGCCTTCCAGTTTCAGAGGAGAAGATTTTCAAAGATTTCACTATTTGTTTCCATTGAAAACAGCCCACCCCTGGGGCGGGGCCAATTTTGACCCCAGGGCCATAATTTATATAACTTTTGTAGAGGACCTGAACATGATTCTCTGTGCCAAATATGAAAGATGAGAGCCTTTCAGTTTCAGAGGAGAAGATTTTCAAAGATTTCACTATTGTTTCTATTCTGAAAAGTACCCACCCCTGGGGCGGGGCCAATTTTGACCCCAGGGCCAAAATTAATATAACTTTTGTAGAGGACCTGAACATGATGCTCTGTGCCAAATATGAAAGCTGAGCGCCTTCCAGTTTCAGAGGAGAAGATTTTCAAAGATTTCACTATTTGTTTCTATTGAAAACTTCCCACCCCTGGGGCGGGCCCAATTTTGACCCCAGGGGCATAATTTATATAACATTTGTAGAGGACCTGAACATGATGCTCTGTGTCAAATATGAAAGCTGAGAGTCTTCCAGTTTCAGAGGAGAAGATTTTCAAAGATTTCACTATTTGTTTCCATTGAAAACTGCCCACCCCTGGGGCGGGGCCAATTTTGACCCCAGGGCCATAATTTATATAACTTTTGTAGAGGACCTGAACATGATGCTCTGTGCCAAATATGAAAGATGAGAGCCTTTCAGTTTCAGAGGAGAAGATTTTCAAAGATTTCACTATTTGTTTCTATTGAAAACTTCCCACCCCTGGGGCGGGGCCAATTTTGACCCCAGGGGCATAATTTATATAACTTTTGCAGAGGACCTGAACATGATGCTATGTGCCAAATATGAAAGCTGAGAACCTTCTGGTTTCAGAGGAGAAGATTTTCAAAGTTTTACTATATGTTTCTATTGAAAAATTCCAACCCCTGGGGCGGGGCCAATTTTGACCCCAGGGGCATTATTTATATAACTTTTGTAGAGGACCTATAGGTGATGCTATGTACCAAAGATGAAAGCTGAGAACCCTGTAGATTCAGAGGAGAAGATTTTTAAAGGTTCAAATTGTTGACGCGGGACGACGGACGACGACGGACGACAGACATCAGGCGATCACAAAAGCTCACCCTGAGCACTTTGTGCTCTGGTGAGCTAAAAAAATCAATCCATGAATATTCATACTGCAATAAATTCCTAAATTAATATGTTTGGGGAAAAGGTTTCATGCAAAATTAGATAAGAATTTGCTCAATATCTTGAGAAAAAGCAATAATTTATAGTATATACAAAATGAAACACAAATTGCCCGACTAAATTATTATTATTATCTAATTATATACAATCTATGGGTACCATGGAAACAAACCTATCATTAAAATGGAAAGAAATACAGGTAGCCTGATTATTAAGCAAGAACTTTTGAAAATTTGTGGGAAAACTTAGAGTAACGGTTGCTGTAACTAGACAAAATATTCTTGGAAACCAAGCAATCATTTATCTTTTACCTCATGAACGTTTACTAGAAATAATCACACTGTATGATTTTGTTAGCTGAATTTTTATAATGGCTTTATGAATGAGAGAATATTAATTTTTATTAATGGCAGAGACTGTAGAATTATATCTACATGTATATTATTTCATAAGCAAACAGAGCAGACCCTGATCAGAAACCTCTTACAAGAATCATCTGATCTGGGTCTACACTGTTTGCAAAGACGTCTGAAACAGGTAAAGTGTTAAAATTGAAAGTTTGATTATTACATAATTATGAACTTTTGAAATTTTTTGGGAAAACTTGGTTGCTATGGTTGCTGTACCTAGACAAAATATTCTCGGAAAGCATGCAATTTCCACAGTCCTAGTTTATGAAATCATCGATATATCTTTGGCATGGAGAAACTTCTGGTATTTTACAATTTGGCAGATTGTGTTCAAAGTATCAAAAGCTGATGAAATGCTTAATATCACCAGACCAAGTCTGCAGATCAGTCTCTAGAGGAATACAATCAATTACTGCATTTTGTAAGCAGAGCTACAGATAAAGGTGTGTACCCAAATATTAAAATCGTCAGATCTCCACCAAACTCTAAACTGTGACCACTCTTTAGAATCGTCTTGAAGAGATGATTCTATTTGCTGTGTTAGACCACTTTTTTAATGGACCATAATTCGTAACATTTGTAAACATTTTGTGACGACTGTGATCTGTGTGTTACAGTATAGGATTTGAGTATAGGATGGTGGTAAACACTTTACTTCTCAATAACTTTCTTCTTTACCATGAACAGTAATGTCTGGCTCCTACCGAGTATTTCAAATGGCCCAGAAAATCAAGCAATTTGTTCTGGTGCACAGAAAAACCTTGTGGGTCTTCCTTCACAATTTGTTAGCTGGACGTTGTAATACAGTAAAACCTCTCTATAACGGCCACTAAATTACATCAAGTATTTTATGTTAAAGGCAGGTGGCTGCTTAAAGCAAGGTTAAAGTAAAACAGAATGCTCCTATAGGAGCGTTCTGTTTTACTTTCACCTTGCTTTATTTAGGCAGCCATCTGCTCTAAATACCAACTAATTAACACAATTTAGTGGCCGTTATAGAGAGGTTCTACTGTATGATTGAAATACTGTTAAAGCAATATAAAACATCATTACAAACAAACAAACAATCATATACATATAACTGTGTAGCTATGATATTGTTCCTGACAAGAGATATTACCAGGTCTACTCTGTTCACAAAGGCATTTAAACAAATAGGCATATCTGTAAGGTAAAAGGTATAACACTTTTACCTCATAGGCTATTTTTAGATACAACCTCTTTGTATTAATCTACCGAAAAGGAGCATTAATTAGAGAAAAGATTTTTTTTTTAGAATTTTGTAGTTTGAAACCATTGTGATAAATAGAGCATTTGCTCCTATATAAGCAAATGCTCTATTTATCACAATGGTTTCACAAAGTGACTTTTACATTGTCGTCAATATGAGGGAATGGGTTAATAACGAAAATTCAGCATTCAAAGAAATAAAGATGATACAGGGGTCAGTTTGTTTCCAATACGAACATACGTTAAGCCTACAAGATATTCAACATACTGTCTGTAACTATCGGCAATATTAATACCCTGTCTACAAGTAGGTTCAGTAGCAATCTGTCTGTCTGATTCCTTGAGAGAAATGCACTATATATATACAGTAAAACCTCGATTATTCGAATTCTCGGTATAGAAGAATTTAGACCCTTTTAGGCAGGTGGTTGCTTAATGCATGGTGAAAGTCATGCAGAAAGCTCCTAGAGGAGCTTTCTGCATGACTTTCACCATGCATTAAGCTGCCACCTGTCTTAAAGATCGATACTAATACGTATTTATTGTTCGAATAATCGAAGTTTTACTGTATATGCAATTTCCTAATGCTGGTGAACAACAGTCTAACAGTTCTGAATGTGGAGAAGTGAGTGAACTGCAAATTGCAAGCAATGTAGACCCAGATCAGAGGGATCCTGCAGTTTTTGTCATTTAGAACCCTCCAGCAAATAAAATTCAACCATTCCCTAGTTTAACCCTGTACTCCATAAATACGTCTTTCTACGCCTTTGCAAACAGAGTAGACCCACATCAGACGACTCCTATATGAGTCTTCTGATCAGGGTCTGCTCTGTTTACTTATGATATAATATATATTTATCTAAATCTATAATTTCTGCCATGGCCAGAATTTACTGTGTCCATGTACTGTTATAACAGTGAAATTAAATTAATATTCATGACGTGATTATTTCTTACATGAATATTCATGGCGGAAAGGGTTAACCCTTTACCTCATAGGCTATTTTAACCCTTCTCTTGCTGAATTTTAAAATACATTTCTCCTTCTTTACCCATGCCCTGTTGTATAATTACATATATCTTCACTGTGTACAAGTATTTCGCTGTGCAATCACTGCTGTGGAGTGCACTGGTTGCACAATCAACTTGTAAATAGTGCAGACCCTGATGAGACAGCTCCTGCAGGAGCTGTCTCATCTGGGTCTTCACTATTTACAGGTAGGTATATTGACGTGAATAGCAAGCGAAGGGTTAAATACTGAAAGGCCATTCTACTTTAAATATTTAGCATTCAAGGTATTGACTCTTTCAACTGCATTTGTTTAATTTGTCGTCTAGTAAAATTTTCTAAGTAAATTTTCTTCCAATTTTATCACAGTATCTTAACCCATTCCTTCATAGGCTATTTTTAGATCTAACCTCTGAATAAATCTGCCCAAAAGGAGCATTTACTTGAGAAAAGGAAAATGTTAGAATTTCGTAGTACTGAAACCATTGTGATAATTAGAGCATTTGCTCTAATGGAGCAAATGCTCCATTTATCATAATGGTTTCAAGAAGTGACTATTACAGAGGCATAGAAAGGCGTATTTATGGAGGAAAGGGTTAATGAGATACCGATTGTATGGCGTTTCATCTCAATCCAAACTTTTTGCAAAAATAATCACTATAATAACTTTCAAAGTGAAGGAGGAGTTTGCAACACCAACTAGCTATGTTACAGGAACAAATGACAAAAAATACTCAATGGGAGATATTTCTGCAAAGGCTGCTGCTAAACATGTGAATATGGTCTTGCACATTAACCCTTTCCCTGTTCTGTGTTTATTTCAAATTTCAATACCTACTGACTATTCCTGGACAAAATAGTTACAACAAAATATGGAAGATGGAGCATTTTAGCCATTTTAGAAAGTAGAGGAATGGATCAATCAAATTCCATTAGCTAACAGAGCAGACCCTGATCAGACCGCTCCTCTAGGAGCTGTCTGATCTGGGTCTACTCTATTTGCAAACGCGTGAAAACATATGAGGGAAAGGGTTAACTATTCATGGTTATTATGCATAAAAAAATAACTTTAAAATTGAAAATGAGGAATTTGCAGCTCCAACTACCCATATTACATGCCGAAATGACAAAATATACTCAAAATCCAAGGGGAGATAATTCTGCAATGCCTCAGGCTAAACACATAAAAAATTGCATCTTGCTCATCTATTTATGGTAAGTATCAATTGAATTACTTTCAAACTGAAGGAGGAGTTTTGTGACATCAACTACCCACGTTTCATGCCAAAATGACAAAACAATACCCAAAGTTCAAGGGGAGATAATTCTGCAATGCCTGGCCCTAAGCACATGAAAATTGTGTCTTGCACATCTACTATTCATGGTTATTATGACTAAACTGACAAAATAAATCTCTAGGGCTTAACTTTTTCAACACTGAATTCACAAAGTGGAATTGCCCATAAGTGTTTAACTATACTATACAGGCCACTAAGTATGAAAGGCTTAAACTTGCTAGAAGATATTGAATGACAAACAGTACAGATCCTAATCAGAGGGCTCATCTAGGAGTTCTCTGATCTGGTCCTCACTGTTTGCAAATGACAGTGCATGTGCATCCCTCATTCAAGGGCTCAACTCTTTGTTCCGTTTTTCTTTCAAAAATGTAATCTGAGAATGTCAAGCAGTTGGGATCATGCAGATATTCGATCCAAGTTTTCGCAACATTTGTCTAACGGAGCGCTGAACGTAAACCCTTTAACAAAGACGGACAAATTTTAGATGAAATTTTCAAATAGTTTTAAATCCAGATGAGTGACCAAGCAACTCAGGACTTCATCAGAATCCAATCTGTTTGAGAATCTGACACTTTTCTTCAGTATAAAAAAAAGGAAAAGAAAATACTTTGAGAATTGTAGCAAACCACAAATGTTAGCAAGTGAAGGCTACTTCATGTTGAAAGGGTTGAATCTAGTAGAAGCTTAGAAATGTGTTGGCGTTTTATGATGTTCATAGATCATCTACAAAGCTTCATTAGTTATTCTGACACTTTCCTTATTATTAGCTTCACTCTTCCAAATATGACATCCTCTAAAAGCAAACTCAGCATGAACTCTAAAAGTTGACAACAAAAAATTATTTAACTCTTTGCTCGCTAACGGTGAATTCCTGATTTCCTCTTGGAGTCGGACGAGATGCTAGAGTAACTCCGCATCTTACCAGCTGTTTGATAATCGTTCAGTAATTTCTAAACTGCTTAAACGAATCAGTAGTAAGAGTTTCAGCCGACATTACTTGTTTTGCTGGTTAACGGTTAATTGTTCTTGATTTAGATGTGCACAGGACTAAACTGAAACCTTCCAGAATTTCATACCTTTTTTAACATTTGGAACCCTGGCCCAATTTTCTCTTAACTTTTACTCCCTAGATATGCCTTTTGGCCCCTATGCAACTAGAGTAGACCCAGATCAGATGGCTCTTATAGGAGCCATCTGATCAGGGTCTGCCCCGTTTGCTTATGAAGTTCTACAATCTCTGCCATGGTCAGAAGTTCTCTTGTTGTTGATGCCAGTATAAAAATGGATTTACTTAACCCTTTCCCTCATATAAACACCATGCCTTTGCAAACAGAATTAAGGCCCAGATCAGATGGCTCCTTTAGGAGTTGTCTGATCTAAGTCTACTCTGTTTGCAAATGCGTGAACATTGTATAAATATTCCAAATTTCCATACCTACTGAATATTCATGGACAAAATAGTTATAATAAAATATGAAAGGTGAAATATTGTAGGCATTTTAAAAAGACAAGAAATGAAACTATCAAATTCCACTAGCAAACAGAGCAGACTCTCCAGTAGGAGCCATCTGATCTGGGCGTTCTCTGTTTGCAAATGCATGAAGGAAAGGGTTAGGTCTTTGCACGCTAAGTAACTGTTATCTGTTGCTATTTCCAAAGTTTATTTTTTCATCCATAATCTCTTCAATTATACGGCCACTGAGACACACAGATGGATCCCATCACCTTTTCATCTGGATCCAATCTGCATACGTAATCCAAATCATAACTAGCATGCAAAGAGCTGCAATAATTGTTTTCCTGATTACTAAGAGAGCAAAGCCATTTCTAGAAATATCATGGTCATAAAAGATTTGCTTTATGGCTATTATGGGGGTACTGGAAACTCTGTAAAAATTCTAAAGAAGCTATGACTTCAACAGCAACATTTACCATTTAAATGCTGAAATTTCAATGTGGAATGGTCCATCAATTATTTATCGGATGATTCCATACAGTATGAATTGGTAAAACTTTTCTACAGGATTCTGGATGGCAAGCAGTGCAGACCCTGATCAGCTTAGAGTCCTCTGATCTGGCTAGACACTATTTGCAAAATTCTAAAGAAGCAGTGACAGCAACATTAACCCTTTCCTCCATAAATACGCCTTTCTACGCCTCTGTAATAGCCACTTCTTGAAACCATTGTGATAAATAGAGGAGCAGATGCTCTATTTATCACAATGGTTTCAAACTACAAAATTCTAAAAATTTACTTTTCTCTAGTAAATGCTCCTTTTGGGTAGATTCATTCAAAGAGGTTGGGTCTAAAAATAGCCTATGGAGGAATGAGTTAATCCTTTCAATGCTGAATTATCTCTGTGGATTGGTCCATCAATGTTTACTGGAAGAGTCCATACATTATGAATGGCTAAAGCCCTTTTCCCACTGTCCTGGATTGGCCCCCGGTATGTCCCGGATGTGTGGTCCTGGGGAAACCGTGTCAAACCGGGAGTACATCCCTGGCAGCACCCTGTTGATCCAGCTTAATCCGGCAGACAGGCCCGGATGTTTTAAAATGTTTGATACAACCGGGAGTCACTGGGAAAGATATCCAAAACTGGCTTAATCCTGGCAATTCCGGGACAACCTTGGTATACTCTGGTGCAGGTCCTGGTCTCTACCCTGGCTCTACCGTGATAGTCCCTAGTAATCCGGGATGTTGACGAGCACCTCATCCACGATAGACCTGTGGTGAACCCCCGGCATTGGGCCAGTATAGCTCTGGTGTACGACGGTATAGTCCCGTTTTGTACCGGTGGAGTTGGGGACTGGCAAGGTATGAGCCGGTTTGTCTGCCGGTCAACCCCCATTTATAGCCGGGTAACGCCGACTTGTCACCGCCTTAAACCCGGGATATGACGGGGTGATATCGGCGGCCATGGCGGCACTACTTGCGACAACTGGGGTCACACCGGGTTGTATCGTGTTCAATCGGGAAACACGCCGGCCCTACACCGTGCCAAAATGGAATAGTCCGGGGTCAAACTGGAAGATCCTGCTTCTAAATGGGGGTACACCGAGGCAACGTCGGGAATATACATTTATTTTTTAGAAATAAGGTCCCGTATCATCCCGGAATGCCGGCTATTTCTTCACCGGGAGGTACCATGGGGTACCGGGACCAGCACCGGGACAGTGGGAACAGGCCTTAAGATTAGTGAGAGGACTTTCAATAACAAACAATGCAGACCCTGATCAGAGGGCTCCTCTAGCTAGGAACCCTCTGATCTGGGTCTACACTGTTTGCAAATGCGAGTACACATGTCCCACATTCAAAGCCATTGAGAGGAATCAATATTACTCCTTAACCAGACACCTTTGCATGCCTTTGCAAACAGAGCAGCCCCAGATCTAATGGTTCCAGAAGGAGCCATCTGGTCAAGGTCTGCTCTGTTTGCTTATGAAATTTTATAAATTCTGCTGACGCTAAAAAGTCTGGTGCTCGTATACTGTTATAAAACTCAGCTAATAAATATTCATGGTGTAATTATTTCTTACATGAATATTCATGAGGGAAAGGGTTAAGTTATTACTGTGTTCATGTATACTGTTATTGCCCATGGTATTAAAACAGCCAGTCTCTCCTCTACACAGCTTTGTAAAGCTGTACAAGAAAATTAACCCTTTCCCTCATAGGCTGTTTTTAAACCCAACCTCTTTGAAAAAATCTACCAAAAAGGAGTATTTACTAGAGAAAAGTGAAATGTTAGAATTGTGTAGTATTGAAACCATTGTGATAATTAGAGCATTTGCTCCTATGGAGCAAATGCTCTATTTATCACAATGGTTTCAACAAGTGACTATTATAGAGGCGTAGAAAGGGTATCTATGGAGAAATGGGTTAAGCACTAGTTTGACATATTTAACTTTGTTCTCAATGAACTTTATTGCCCCTTGAATTAATAACTTCATAAACTCTTTCCCTGTTGAATATTCATGTAAGAAATAATGATTTCATGAATATTCAATATCAGCTCAGGTTTTATAGTGAATCATGTACTCAGGCGTTCTATTATTTTTAGAAACTAAAATCAGATCTATATTATTTCATAAGCAAACAGAGCATGACCCTGATAAGACGCCTCCCACAGGAGTCG
Source organism: Azorinus chamasolen (assembly GCA_963576725.1). Classification (NCBI taxonomy): domain Eukaryota; kingdom Metazoa; phylum Mollusca; class Bivalvia; order Cardiida; family Solecurtidae; genus Azorinus; species Azorinus chamasolen. The sequence goes on along the minus strand of OY755251.1, from coordinate 17,450,247 downwards.
TCTGATCTTGGTCTACTCTGTTTGCAAATACAATAATGTAAAATTTACAAAGGAATTTTTGGCTTAGACAAACTGTCAGATCAGATCTTTATAATTCCATAAACAAAAAGAGCAGACCCTGATCAGACAGCTCCTACAGGAGCTGTCTGATCTGGGTCTACTATGTTTGCAGAGGCGTTAAAAGGCATTACAATTAGGGAAAGGGTTAATCAAAACTGAGTAACAAAATGTATGTAATGTGCTTTTTTATACCTTTACAAATAAAGTAGACTCTAATCAGATTTTGCTCTGTTTGCTTTTGAAATTTTATATATATATCTGATTCTACAGTGTTTGTTCGTATGTTACAGATTGTCTACTGGTTTCCATGGCAATAAAATTCCTTATTTTATATTTTAAATATGTGGATAAAATTAAAATTCAAAATGGGCAGTCTGCCATGGATATTCATGAAGTAAAGAGCTAACCCATTACCTTATGGGCTATTTTTAGACCTAACCTCTTCGAATAAATCTACTAAAAGGGAGCATTAATTTTACTAGAAAAACGGAATGGTTTTTAGTTGTGTAGTTTTGAAACCATTCTGATAAATATAAGAACATTTGCTCCTATAGAGCAAATGCTCTTTTTATCACAATAGTTTCAAAAAGTGACTTTTACAGAGGCTCTAGTATGAGACAATACCTTAATACAGGTCTCACTGTACTGCCTTATAATTTGTTTCGACCATTCACAGATTGAAGAAAATTACAGTTCCTGAAACAGTAATCAAAATAGTAATAATGGAACATAAATTGATAAATCTTCTTTCACACACCTCATTAACTTTCATACATTCTAATATTATTTTTTTTTCTTATTCTCCTCTGTATTCTTCCGTCTACCTGACATCAAACATTGTTGAACTTTTTGCATGCAAAATAACAGTTACTGTTGTCAAAAAAGATGTCACCAGCAGTTGCTTTTCTGATACTTTTTTCTTTTATTTCTTATCAAAAAATGTAATCAGGGTGTCAAACAGTTTGGATACACGTGGGACGACTTGTTCTTCGCGGCGTCTAATCTGGATCCACTTTTTGCACTGGTTATCATGGAGTTGTTGCTATCAAGTAAACACTGTTACTGACAGATCATCAATCAAACGGACTGATTATGATTCCAAAATAGATCTGTCAATGCTGTACAAGATGTACCCTATTTATCAGAAGTGTTCGGATAGACAAACTACGACAAATACTACAGTCTCTGATCAAAGTGCTCCTGAAAGTGCAAAATAATCAGGGTCTACACTATTTGTAACTACATGTATGACAATCTAATTTAAAGTTATCAAAATGGAACCAAATTGGCCTATGCAGATTTACAAACCCATGGAAACGGAAGACTGGGTGTCTGAATACTTAGTGGAATGAATGTAGGACAAGGAATGACTGGTACAACAAAGCGACAAACTTCATCAGTCATCAGTATTAGACAACCTAGTACTATTTCTTTCCTTCATATGAATGCTTTTTCAAGCATTTGCAAACAGAGTAGACCAAGATCAGACGGCTCCTAATGGAGCTGTCTGATCAGGGTCCGCTCTGTTTGTTTATGGAATTATTATTATAATATAGTAGAACCTGTCTTAAGAGGTCATTTATTTATTGAACATCAGATTCTTAAAAAGCAGGTGGTTGCTAGATGCAGGGTAAAACTGATACAAAAAGCTCCAATAGGAGTTTCTGTATCACTTTTGCTCTGCATCAAGCTATCACCTGTTTTTAGAAATCCAGATTTAGACTTTTTTTACAATGACTGCTTAACCCAAAATTCCCTCATATAAACGTGTTTTCACACATTTGCAAACAGAGTAGACCCAGATCAGATCTGGGTCTGCTCTGTTTGCTAATAAAATTTGATAGTTCTGTTTCTTTGCTTTCTAGAATGTCTACACTGTTCCATCTTCAATATTTCGTTATAACTATTTTGTCCATGAAATTATTCAGTAGGTATTGAAATTTGGAATAAACATAGAACAGGGAAAGGGTTAAGACACAGGTTCTACTGTAGATCTGATTCTGCTGGAGCCAAAATATATATTCATATACAATTATAAGAAGTAATCTAATTAATATTCATGATGTCATTATTCCTCATATGGGTATTCATAACTCTTTGCAAACAATTCCTGTCTGCAAACAGTGTCAAACATGGTCATTCTCTTCTCAATATCATTTTGTTTTCCATTTGTCTGCAGCAATCTACTGTATCCAGCCTGTCAAAATCAAGTTGCAAGATTTTCTTCCAAAAGTTGTTGAGCCCCTTATGATTTTCTTACATGAATGTTCATGGGGGAAAGGGTTAATCAAAATATTGTGTTGACAATTCTGCGATGCACTATTGCTATTATTGCAAGTCTACTGCGCTATTGTTGCAAGATAATTCTGAGATGTTGTCTTATTGTTGCAAGATAATTCTGAGATATGCTATTATCTTATTGTTGTAAGATAATTCTGAGATGTGCTATTATCTTATTGTTGTAAGATAATTCTGAGATGTGCTATTATCTTATTGTTGCAGGATAATTCTGAGATGTGCTATTGGCTTATTGTTGTAAGATAATTCTGAGGTGTTCTATTATCTTATTGTTGCAAGATAATTCTGAGATGTGCAGTTATCTTATTGTTGCAGGATAATTCTGAGATGTGCTATTGTCTTATTGTTGTAAGATAATTCTGAGGTGTTCTATTATCTTATTGTTGCAAGATAATTCTGAGAATGGAGTTATCTTATTGTTGCAAGATAATTATGAGATGTGCTATTATCTTATTGTTGCAAGATAATTATGAGATATGCAATTATCTTATTGTTGCAGGATAATTATGAGATGTGCTATTGTCATATTGCTGTAAGACCTGAAAGCTTCACTTCAGAGACACCCTAAAGCATTCACTCCAGCATCATGGTTGCCGATTGGGAAGCCAAGGCATCAATAAGGCCTGTTTGGAGGCAAACTATCTGGAGGGGAACAGCTGCATGATTAAAAGTCCAGACAACTGACTGAAGTTGAGAAACGCGTAGCTAGCAAGGTCAGAAGATAGCCACAGAACGCTCTATTGTGTGCCGCACTTGTGGTCGCCCATGTGCATCTGACTTTGGGCTTAAAGATAGTTCTGAGGTGTTCTATTATCTTACTGATGCCAGATAATTCTGAGGTGTGCTATTATCTTATTATTGTAAGATAACTCTGAGGTGTTCTATTATCTTATTGTTGCAAGATAATTCTGAGATGGGCTTGTTGCAGGATAATTCTGAAGTGTTCTATTATCTTATTGTTGCAAGATAATTCTGAGATGTGCTATTGGTGTAAGATAATTATGTGATGCAGTAATGTTGTAAAATAATCCTGAGATATGCAATTGATGTATGATAATGATGTCTACTCTGTTTGCAAATGCATGAAAAGCATTAACCCTTCGCTTGCTATTCACGTCAATATACCTACCTGTAAATAGTGAAGACCCAGATGAGACAGCTTCTGCAGTAGCTGTCTCATCAGGGTCTGCACTATTTACAAGTTGATTGTGCAACCAGTGCACTCTACAGCAGTGATTTCACATGGTATGAGTAAAGAAGGAGAAATGTATTTTAAAATTCAGCAAGAGAAGGGTTTACATGAAGGAAAAGGTTAAGGGTAAAAGCCATCTGTAATGCATTTCCTGGTTCAGTTCAAAGAACTCTGAGGACAACGCAATGCAGACAGACTCTCATTATTTTCAGTGGAATGATTTGAATGAAGGCGTTAAACGGTTATTCTCAGCGAGATGATTTGAATGAAGGTATAGTATCTAAACATCTTTCTTGTCAGGATTGTGTTCGGTACAATATTTCATTCCCAGTCTCCTACCTAAACCCTTACAGCACTGAATTTCCAAATTAACTATTCAAACAGGTCATGCTTAGGGTGAATATTTAGGGATTTTTTTTAAAGAAAAGTGCAATATGACAAACAGTGCTGACCCTCATGAGAGGGCTCCTCTAAGGAGCCCTCTCATCTGGGTATACACTGTTTGCAAAGGACATTAGTGACTTGTGTCCAGCGCTGTAAGGCTTTATTCCACAAATTCACCTTCTAATGCCTTTGCAAACAGAGTAGACCATGATCAGACGGCTCCTGTATGAGTCGTCTGATCATGGTCTGCTCTGTTAGTTTAACCCTTTCCCTGTTCTATAATTACTGCAAATTTCAATACCTACTGAATATTCATTAACAAAATAGTTATAAAGAAATATGGAAGGTGGAAGATTGTAGACATTTTAGAAAGCAAAGAAACAGAGCTATCAAATTCTATTAGCAAACAGAGCAGGCCCTGATCAGACAGCTCCTCTAGGAGCCGTCTGATCTGGGTCTACTCTGTTTGCAAATGCGTGAATACAGGTTTATATGAAGGAAAGGGTTAAGGAATTAAAAAGATCTGATTCTACAGTGTCTGCCATGGCCATTACATTTTCCTGGTTCATGTGCCATTATTAAAACTCGAACTAATATTCTTGATGTCATTATATCTTACATGAATATTTACAAAAAAGAGTTAACCCTTTTCCTCATATAAACACCTTTGCACACATTTGCAAACAGAGTAGACCCAGATCAGACGGCTCCTATAGGAGCAGTCTGATCAGGGTCTGCTCTGTTTGCTTTTGACATTATATGGATGATTCTACAGTTTTTGTCAAAGCAAAAAAGAATCCTCAAGAAAAATTCAGCTAATAAATATTCTTGATGTCATTTTTTCTTACATGACTATGTATAAAGTAAAGGGTTATTAATAACAATAACAATAAAATCTAACTAATCTAAAGTTATCAACAAGAGCACAGCAAGCGGGTGCCCAAAGCTTGTCTGTCGTCATTGTCAAGATGAACATGCATACCAAAAATTAAAGAAGTTATGGTCAATGTTAGATTTCGGACGACGACACGGACGTCGGAGTTATGACAATAGCTCGTGATTTCTTCGAAACAGACAAGCTAAAAATGAAATGAGAACATTTCAGACAGGTGAAATATACTAAGGCTTATGACCAAGGCCTGTAGTCATTATTTTCTTTGGAATATGGATGAGCTGAAACTGGGCAGCAGTCAATATGAAATGAAATACTGTCTTGATCATACGCTATTGGAAAGGCTGTTTAACCCTTTCAACACAGAATTTTCAGAACGGAATAGTCCATCATTGTTTATTGGTACAGTCCATACTGTATAACAGAGGACAATTTGTAAGAGGATTTTAAATGACAACCAGCACAGACCCTGATCAGAATTCTCCTCTAGGAGTCTTCTGACCTCCGTCAACACTGTTTGCAAATGTCAAAACACTCGTTTCCCACATTTAAAGGATTAATATTACTTTTTGCAGACTATTCATTAATTTTCGTTGGAGATAATGAAAATATGTCTCGAATGAATCCAATAAATACACTTTACTCTTTGTAGGCTAAGTAATTGTTGTCTGCAAAATTTGTCCTCTACTATAAACTTGTAAATTGTATTTTCTCCATTTTTATTTCTTTTCAAAAACCATGATCAGAAAAGTGTCAAATGCTGATCTATTTAGCAACTCATCTAGATCCTAACTGATGGATTCGCAGCAAGTCTGCTAGATTTTAGTCACCTATATTTATACTTGATAGTATGATAAATTATTTAATTAACTATTGGTCGCTACGGAAACCATACTCAAATGTTCAATATTCATAGTCCTGATTTACTCAAATTCAAATGTTTAACCCTTTACTCTTTGAAAACAGAGTAGCCCAAGATCAGACAGCTCCTGTAGGAGCCGTCTGATCAGGGTCTACTCTGTTTGCTTATGGAATTATACAGACAGAGCTTGACAGTTAATGCCATGGCTTTTAAGTGTCTTGTGTTCATGTGCCATTGCAAAATGAATCCATTTAATATTCATGACGTCATTATTTCTTTCATGAATATTCATGAAATAAAGGGTTAAAACTGTCCATTGCCAGGTAAGACACCTTTCATCTCTATCTCTGTTCTGAATGCGTAAATTGAAATATTTTCAAGTATAACTTCTTTATTTCTCCACCAAACCCTATGTTGTGACCACTCTTTAGAATCGTCTCTTTGAGACGATTCTAAAGAGTGGTCACAACAAAGGGTTTGGTGGAGAAATGACGATTCTAGAATTTGAGCATGCACCATTATCTGTAGCTCTGATAATAATATACCAGTATGAACTATATGCAAATCAAAGGTTTGTCCATTTCTAACCATCCACCATACTGAATTGTTGCATTACAATGCACCAAGGATGCCATTTATTTACCAAGGTAATCTATTTCCAAGGTAATCTATTTTCTATTTGGACATGATGAATTGACACAACAATTTCCCTGCAATATTGCAGCATTATCTGTGTGTCTGGTAACCGAGTACCGTAATTACTCTAAATAACCGACAAAACGTTCCCTGCAATATTGCAGCATTGACTGAGTACCGTAATTACTCTAAATATTTGACAACAATATCCCTGCAATCTTGCAGCTGGTAACCAAGTGCCGTAATTACAAAAGGAGCTTTCTGTATTAATTTGGTCCTGCATTAACATACCACCCACCTTTACAGACCCATAGCCCATTACCTTATAGGCTATTCTTAGACCCAACCTCTTTGAATAAACCTACCAAAAAGAGCATTAACTACATAAAAGGAACATTTTAGAATTTTGTAGTTCTGAAACCATTGTGATAAATAAAGCATTTGCTCCTAAGGAGCAAATACTCTATTTATCACAATGGTTTCAAAATTTGATTTTTACAGAGTCGTCAAAAGTCGACAATATGAGGGAATGAGGCAAGTTCTGCTGTACTCTAAATATTTGACAAGACAACCTTCGGTAAACAAAGCAGCAGATAGGACCCGTACAGTAAAACCTCTCTATAACAGCCACTTATTGTGTTAATCAGTTGGTATTTAGGGCAGGTGGCTGCTTAAAGCAAGGTGAAAGTAAAACAGAATGTTCCTATATGAGCATTCTGTTTTACTTTCAACTTGCTTTAAGCAGCCACCTGCCTTAAACAAAAAATACTTGATGTAATTTAGTGGCCATTATAGAAAGGGTTTACTGTACTTAGAAAATCATATTAATCCCTTCCCTGTTCAATATTCATGTCAGAAATCATGACATCATGAATATTCATTAGCCAATTTTTTATAATGTAGAGTACAGCCAGGTGTTCTGGGAAAAGTTTAAAGGAACAAGCCTGAATAATGGCTAGGTGTTCTGGGGAAAATTCCTCAAACAGTCCAGAGTAATGACTAGGTGTTCTATTAAATTTTCCTGGAACAGGCCTGAGTAATGGCTATGTGAAAGAATTCTTTTCTGGAACAGCCTGAGAGTTAAAGGCTAAATGTTCTGAGATTTTTTTAACAGCCTTAGAGCTATGGTTAAATGTTTTGAGAAATTTTCTGGAACAGCACTGAGTTATGGCTAGGTGTTCTGAGAAATGTTCCTGGAACAGCCCCGAGTTATGGCTTAAGGTGCTCTAAGAATTTGTTCTGGGACTGCTTTGAGTCAGGCTAAGTGTTCTGAGAAATGTTTCTGGAACAGCCTCGAGTTAGAAATAGGTGTTCTGAGAAATGTTCCTGGAACAGCCCTGTGTTATGGCTAAGTGTTCTGAGAAATGTTACTGGAACAGCCCTGAGTTATGGCTAAGTGTTCTGAGAAATGTTACTGGAACAGCCCTGAGTTATGGCTAGGTGTTCTGAGAAATGTTCCTGGAACAGCCCTGAGTTATGGCTAGGTGTTATGAGAAGGTTTTCTTTAACAGCCCTGAGTTATGGCTAGGTGTTATGAGAAGGTTTAATCTCCCAGCCCTGAGTTATGGCTAGGTGTTATGAGAAGGTTTTCTCTAACAGCCTTGAGTTATGACTAGGTGTTCTGATTAATATTTCTGGAACAGCCCCGAGTTATGGCTTAAGGTGATCTAAGAATTTGTTCTGGGACTGCTCTGAGTCAGGCTAAGTGTTCTGAGAAATTTTCTGGGACAGCCCTGTGTAACAACTAGGTATTCTGAGAAATGTTTCTTGAACTGCCCTGAGTTATGGCTAGGTGTTCTAAGAAATTTTCTGGAACAGCCCTGAGTTACAACTAGGTGTTCAGCGAAACGTTTCTGGAACAGCCCTGAGTTATCAGACTAGGTGTTCTGAGAAATGTTTCTGATACAGCCCTGATTTATGGCTAAGGTATGCTTTGTATAGGATTTTTGACTCTTTATGCAATAATAAGAACATGTCTGATAGGGCTAGGACTAATATATTGCAGTTTGAATGGCGACCATTTTCTACAGTACTTACGGTACTAAACCTGCTAAGAAATAAATCAGAATCTGTATTTCTAACAATACCGGTTTTGATTTATTGCAAAATATGCACGTCTTCCTTCAACTAGAATCCTTAGGGAAGCATCAGAAACTACAGTATCTCTCGCAGGCTATTTGTCTAGCAATAGTGGGATGTTTTATGATTTGGAGTTCACTTTTGACAAGAAGAACATATTTCTGATAGTTTTATCGCAAATTCTGATGTTTCCTATTTGGTTATTAGGGCAGTTCATATAAATATCACCTTTCTTTTGTTTAGATGAAAATTCGTATAAGACCAGCTGCTCCAATGACCAATCATATCCCCATGATTTAACCCTTTGCATGATAGAGATACCTTTTGACAACTATGCACACAGTAGACCCAGATCAGACAGCTTCTGTAGGATCCGTCTAATCAGGGTCTGCTCGGATTGCTTATGACATTATACAGATCTGATTCAACAGTTTCTGCCATGGTGAAAAATTCCTTTCTTCATAATACCAGTATAAAAATTCACTTAATTAATATTCATAAGGTCATTACTTCTAACATGAATATTAATGTGGCTGTCTAGAAAATGAAAGAAATGCAGAAGGTTTGTAACATAACTCAGCGGCACAGATAATAACATATATATAACGTGTAGCTCTTCATTTTTCCAACAAACGCTAGGTTGTGACCACTCTAGAATCATCTCGAAGAGATGATTCTAAAGAGTGGTCACACCCTAGGGTTTAGTGTAGAAATGACAGTTTTAGCATCCGATACACACAACTTGACCTATTGCTCTGCATAACTTTCAAGCACTAATGATCTACTGTCTGTCTTATCAGATAGCTCCTGTAGGAGCCATCTGATCAAGGTCTGCTCTGTTTGCTTATGGAATGATACAGATCTGAATCTATAGTTTTTACCTTCTTACATTAATATTCATGGAGTAAAGGGTTAAATTAGACTGACATAGTAACAAATTGTGTAGACCCTGATCACATTGATCCTTCAGGAGCAGATTGATCTAGGTCTGCACTATTTGCCTAATTTTGTCAGTCCGAATATTTAGGGTAATTAGTGTATACCTCTTTTAACCCGTTCCCTGTTCTATGTTTATTTCAAATTTCAATACCTACTGAATATTCATGGACATAATAGTTATAATGAAATATGGATGGTGGAACATTGTAGCCATTTTAGAAAGTAAATAAACAGATCTATCAAATTCTATAAGCAAACAGAGCAGACCCTGATCAGACGGCTCCTATAGGAGCCGTCTGATCTGGGTCTACTCTGTTTGCAAATGTGTGAAAAGACGTCTATATGAGGGAAAGGGTTAAGTAGCTGTTCAATATACGGATAAAGCCATCAAAATTGATTGGAACATTTGATATAGAAACGTTTATTTATCTCCCCATTTTAGCAGTGCCATATACCCCTCAATGCCTCCCAAAGGGGAACTACATCAATCTTTAACCACTTGGATACAGAAGTACAAGTTACCGAGTTTACTTATGCAAATAGTTGGATCGATATGAAGTCCCGCATAATGCAGCATCTTATCAGGATCTAAACTGTTAGATAATCTGACCATATTTTTGTAAAGAAATGAGAACTTTTATTTTAAGAATTGAAGCAGACAACAATAATTTGTTGCAGACGAAACATTTCACAGCATGCAAAGAGCTGAGCAAACATCAAAGAGACATGGCCAAAAATGACGAGAGAAACGAAAGCATGCTTTTATCACTAAACATATTATTGTACTATTGAGAGTTGTAACTTTAGCTACATTACATATTGAGTTCATAAACAGACATGCAACAAAGGTTTTTATCCATCTATAGATGTAATATGCAAGATTACCCTAATCACACTATGTATTTGGACAGACAAACTTAGGCAAATAGTGCAGATCAAGATCAAATGGCTCTTGAAGGTGCCATTTGATCAGGGTCTACAGTCTATTGGCACTATTTGCTACTTTGTCAATCTTACTCAAAGTTATCAAAACTGTGTCAAATTAAATTATTCTGATTTACGAACTCGTGGAGACAGGCCATTTGTTGTCCGAATGCTCGGGGTAATTTGGGTATATAATGTGAATATTGCAATAGTCACTGTCTTTGGCAGCCAGAAACTGATGCACTGCAAGCATATATAAACAATGGTCATTCATTCCACAATATAATGATCTATCTGTAATTGAATCCCTTCTCTTTGCCTCTAGAATTTCTACTTAATTGAACTCAATCTGTCTGCCTTGAAGAATCCACTTAACAACAAGCAATTTATTTGTCGATATCAATTATGGCCAAATTATTGCACTGTTTATGAGCTTTCAAAAACTTCCTGACACAACACTGGCATTGGACACATTATCCATTCTCATCAGCTTTAAGTATCATAATTTTATCTTAGAAAACTCAGTCAGTAGATCTTCCTTTTTGTTAACCCTTTCCCTCATATAAACGTGTTTTCATGCATTTGCAAACAGAGTAGACCCAGATCAGACGGCTCCTAGAGGAGCCGTCTGATCAGGATCTACTCTGTTTGCTAGTGGAATTTGAAAGGTCTGTTTCTTTTCTTTCTAAAATGGCTACAATGTTCCACCTTCCATGTTTCATTAGAACTATTTTCTCCATGAATATTCAGTAGGTATTGGAATTAGGACTAAATATAGAACAGGGAACCAGGGTTAACTCGTTAGCTGATGAATATTCATCATGATTATGAATATTATTTTTATAATTTATAAACGCTATTACTGATATTATGATCAAGGACATCTATCACCATGGCAGAAACTGTAGAATGGTATCTGTAAGTTTTCATACGCAAACAGAGTAGATACTGACCATAATTTCTTCATGAGCTGTTTGATCTGGGTCTACTCTGTTTGCTAGGGCAAAGGCAGGATTATGGACTAAAGGGTTAACCCTTTCCCTGTTTGATATTCATGAAAGAGATATATTTATAAAGCAATAATGATACACAAGAATCTTTGGTATTGGTTAGAATTATGGTCAGATTAATTTTAATTTCATCAGCAAACAGAACAGACTTTGACCAGACGGCTTCTACAAGAATCTTCTGATCTGAGCCTACTTTGTTTGCAAAGGCATGAAAAAGTGCTTACATCAAGTAAAGGGGGACTCCATAAATATGCCTTTCTACGCCTTTACAAAAAGAGTAGACTCAGATCAGATGGCTCCTATAGGAGCCATCTGATCAGGGTCTTCTCTGTTTGCTTATGATATAATAAAGATATTCTACAGTTTCTGCCATAGCCAACAATTCCTGTATACATGTGCCATTATAATTATTAATCATTATTTCTTGAATATTCATGGAGTAAAGGGTTAACCCTTTTCCTGTTGTATATTCATACAAGAAATAATGACATCAAGAATATTAATAAGAATATTTTCATAATGGCATATGAACACAGGACATTTTGGCTCAGGCAGAAGCTGTAGAATCAGATCTATATTACACCATAAACAAACATAGCAGACCTTGATCAGACAGCTTCTATAGGAGCCATCTGATCTGGATCTACTCTGCAGATGCGTGAAAATGCGCTTATAAAAGGGAAAGGGTTCAGGCAGGTTGCTGCATTTAATCCACAGACTTCAATTTAACCATGGTGATTACTTTAAACAAATGAGTGAAGATTGATGGGGGTAGCTGTATAGATGCCAAAGCTGTGATGAAATAAAGAACATTTTTGCACAACAACACTCTAAACAACAACAACAACAACAACACTCCGAACAACAACAATGACAATAAGGCACAAGGCTCAACCTTTTTTTTTCTTCGAAACACAGATGAGCATTTCGAGGGCTTGGTGCAAAACTATTCTAACTCCTTCACAAAGTGAAGGAGTTAGAATAGATTTGCACCAAGTCCTCGATTTGTAAACAATCTCCTAATCAACATTTGCACTACCTTATATATAAATCAAAATAATATAACTTGAACCCTCTTTCACGTATTTGCAAAGAGAGTAGAATGCTCCTACAGGAGACGTCTGATCAGGGTCTACTGTTTGCTTTCGATATGATGCTTTATATAGATCTGATTCTACTCTTTTTGTCAAAGCAAAAATATTTCCCTGAAAACTTTGCATTATAAAAATTTCAGCTAATCAATATTCATGGTGTCATTATTTCTTTCATGAATAATGAACAGTGAAACGATTAATGGATTTTAATGTTAGACAAAGATGGATCATTCCACTTTGGAAATTCAGCATTCGAGGTGTAAAGAAGACACTGATCAAGTAACTCATATTTATAATATGTAGTGGCTGGTCTTTACTCTTTCTGTGCAGGAAATGTACCACTAATGTCCTTTGACAGTGTAGACCCTATCAAGTTACACTTTTCTTAATATATCCGTGAATATTCATAGCAAGCTTGACCTGTTGGAATTTTGGAATAGTCCATTCGACAATTCTGTCGCAGCTGAAAGGGTTAAATCTGCAGTGTTTGAAGAGCCCTGTGTGACATGTTTCTCATGGCAATATTCTTATCTTTTCAGTTGTTTATTGTAATGGATCATTAAGCAGACCTATAGATAAGGCGGACTACAAAATTAATGTGTTTCAAATACTAAAATTGTCATTTCTCTCTCAATCCCTAATATGTTGTGACAAAATCGTTTTGAAGAGACAACTCTAAAAATAGTTGCAACACCGGGTTTGGTTGAAAATTAACCATTTACTCCATAAATATGCGTTTCTATGACGTTGCAAACAGAGTAGAAACAGATCAGAGGTCTCATCTAGTTTAAAACTGTTTTCAGATATTTAATAAATTGTTCCTTGTTCTAGTAAATTCTCTTTTAAGAAAAAACAAGAGGGCCATGATGGCCCTGAAATCGCTCACCAGAGGGAAAGATTTTTAAAGTTTCAACTACATGTATGTTTCTAAACAAAACTGGACACCTGTTTTGTGGGGTGTTATTTGACCCTTTCTCTGTTTAATTATAATGGCAAGCTTTCTGGGATGATTAGCTTTATTATAAATATTTTCTAAGTCCAATACCGAACGTTTACCGACCGTTAACTTAGAAAGCATAATATATCGCACAAAAAATATGTGGAAAAGTTTCATTTTCCATTACATATTACTACGCATAACCTAACAACTCCTTGATATATTGCGTATTTAGAAACGAACGACAACTCTTGTAGAGCACGTTTCGTAACAAAACCAGTTCACACCTGAACGTTTCGAACCCCTTCAGAATTAGTGTACTGATGATTGTTTCAAAGCAGAAATTGTATAAAAATCGCGATTTCAACAATTTATACAAACGGAATTGTTATGGAAATGGAAAAGTAAAACTTGTTAACAATAACTGGTGATAATAACCATTGTGATAAATAGAGCATTTGCCTTAGTGATAAATAGAGCATTTGCTCCATAAGAGTAAATGCTCTATTTATCACAATGGTTTCAAATCTACACAATTCTGAAATTTTCCTTTTCTCTAATTAACCCTTTTCCTCATATAAACATGTTTTCACGCATTTGCAGAGTAGACCCAGATTTACCTCTTTGAATAAGCAGACAACATTTCTAACAGATGACAACCCTATCACAGCTTAGCAGGACTTAACCAAAATTAGCACAGTTTGAACTCAGATCTGACACAGACCGGTATGTAACTTTATATGTGGTTTGTATATGAGTTAATTTACTCCTATGGAGCAAATGCTCTATTTATCACAATGGTTTTAAATCTACACAATTCTGAAATTTTCATCTTCTCTAATTAATGCTCCTTATCAGTAGATTTATTCAAAGAGGTAGGATCTGAAAAAGGCCTTTGTGATAAATAGAGCATTTGCTAACCATTGTGATAAATAGAGCAAAAGCTCCATAGGAGTAAATGTTCTATTTATCATAAAGGTTTCAAATCTACACAATTCTGAAATTTTCCTTTTCTATAATTAATGCTCCTTATCAGTAGATTTATTCAAAGCGGTAGGATCTGAAAAAAGCCTTTGTGATTAATAGAGCATTTGCTCCATAGGAGTAAATGCTCTATTTATCACAATGGTTTCAAATCTACACAATTCTGAAATTTTCCTTTTCTCTAATTAATGCTCCTTATCAGTAGATTTATTCAAAGAGGTATAATAGTCACTTTATGAAACCTTGTGATAAATAGAGCATTTGCCTTTGTGATAAATAGAGCATTTGCTCCATAGGAGTAAATGCACTATTTATCACAATGGTTTCAAATCTGAACAATTCTGAAATTTTCCTTTTCTCTAATTAACCCTTTTCCTCATATAAACATGTTTTCACGCATTTGCAAAATAGAGTAGACCCAGATTTACCTCTTTGAATAAGCAGACAACATTTCTAACAGATGACAACCCTATCACTGCTTAGCATGACTTGACCAAAATTAGCACACAGTTTGGATTCTGATCTGACACAGACCGGTATGTAACTTTATATGTGGTTTATATATGAGTTAATTTACTCCTATAGAGCAAATGCTCTATTTATCACAATGGTTTGAAATCTATACAATTCTGAAATTTTCCTTATCAGTAGATTTATTCAAAGAGGTAGGATCTGAAAAAAGCCTTTGTGATAAATAGAGCATTTGCTAACCATTGCGATAAATAGAGCAAAAGCTCCATAGGAGTAAATGTTCTATTTTTCACAATGGTGTCAAATCTACACAATTCTGAAATTTTCCTTTTCTATAATTAATGCTCCTTATCAGTAGATTTATTCAAAGAGGTAGGATCTGAAAAAAGCCTTTGTGATAAATAGAACATTTGCTCCATAGGCTTAAATGCTCTATTTATCACCATGGTTTCAAATCTACACAATTCTGAAATTTTCCTTTTCTCTAATTAATGCTCCTTATCAGTAGATTTATTCAAAGAGGTATAATAGTCACTTTATGAAACCATTGTGATAAATAGAGCATTTTCTCCATAGGAGTAAATGCTCTATTTATCACAATGGTTTCAAATCTACACAATTCTTAAATTTTTCAAGAGGCAGATTCTGAAAATATCCTATGAGGGAATGGGTTGAAACTGTGAACAAACAGAGACTAATTCTGAAGCAGACAACATAATAGAATTTTGACCAGGAACTTGACCTATTCAGTGATTATGCAACACAGATGGAGTGACCTCAATCCCTCTAGTTCAGAGGAACCTTTATAGTGTAAAATAATATTTTAAAGTATAACCAACAGGGCAGGGCCAATTTTAACCTCAGAACTATGATATTTACCAATGTCAATAAGGTATACTAAGTAAATCTATACACCAAATATCTAAGCTCTGTGACATGTAGTTTTTGACAAGAAGATTTTTGAAGTTTTCCCCATGCCTAATCTAAGTGAGCCCAGCATGCTGCTACTTGTACAGAAAACAACAGTCGGCTACAGAAAACTGGCCACCCCTGGGACCGTGGCGGGGCCAATTTTGACTCCAGGGACATAATTTATATAACTTTTGTAGAGGACCTATAGGTGATGCTATGTGCCAAAGATGAAAGCTGAGAACCCTGTAGATTCAGAGGAGAAGACTTTTAAAGTTCAAATTGTTGACGACGCACGACACACGACGCACGACGCACGACAAACGCCGACAGACGACGGACATCAGGCGATCACAAAAGCTCACCCTGAGCACTTTGTGCTCTGGTGAGCTAAAAAAGCCTACAAGAGAATAGGTTAATTGGCACACAAACTTTAACACGAGCCAAAGGGTGTTGGAAACAAACACTTAGATAAAACAAGATGTGTTTGTGAAACACTATGCCCCCTCATATATTTGACCTCTGACCTTGACCTCTGACCTTGACCTTGACATCTCACCCCTCAAAATGTGCAGCCTCATGAGATACACAAGCATGCCAAATATCAAGTCTCTATCTCTACTGGTCCAAAAGTTATGGCCAATGTTAAAGTCGGCGATTTGACCCATATATTTGACCTCTGACCTTGAAGGATGACCTTGACCTTGACACGTCACCCCTCAAAATGTGCGGCTTCATGAGATACATATGTATGCCAAATATCAAGTCTCTATCTATACTGGCTCAAAAGTTATGACCAATGTTAAAGTTGCTGACAAACAGACAAACAAACAGACAGGGCAAAAACAATATGCCCCCCCACCCCCCGACTATCGTCTATGGGGGCATAAAAATATAGACACCAGTATACAGATAAAGAAATTATTTAGACACCAGTGTAAATATAAACCAATCTACAATAAATATTGAAGTGTGATCCACTGCTTCATTAAGTTACCCTTGCATATCTCATACATATTCATGTAAGAAATAATGCCATCATGAATATTCATATGCTTAGTTTTATAATGGCATATGAATGCAGTATATTTGCAATTGGCTATGACAGAAAGTTGGGAACCAGACCTATATAATTCCATATAGAAGCCGTCTGCTTTGGTTCTTCTATGTTTGATAAGACTTTTCTATCAGTTAAGTAAAAGGGTTAGTAAATAAATCAGCTTCGATGAAATATATCTTTCTTTGCTGTCGGTAAATATGGAGTTTGCCAGTTCACCTGTTGGGATCCTGATACAATGCTGAGTTATAAGGTATCTCATGACGATCTAATCACACTCATCCTAAGCATGTAATCTTATTAAACAAACTGGTGGCATATTATAAATAATTCAAATCCTTTCTCTCATAAAAATGCTTTTTCACACCTTTGCAAACAGAGTAGACCGAGATCAGATGGCTCCTATTGGAGCCATCTGATCTGGGTCTACTCTGTTTGCTAACGAAATTAAATGCATGTTTACATGTGCCATTATAAAAATTCAGCTAATAAATATTCATGATGTCATTATTTGTAAAATGAATATTCAACAGAGAAAGGGTTAAATCTAAACACTGTTATCTACCTGAAACAAATTTTTGACGCCCAAACAGCCACCCGTGAGCCAGCCAGCCGCCCAGCTGCCAAGAAGTTCTATTACAATAACAAAGGTTTCGCTGGATGTTATAATCCTTTCACCCCTGATATTTCAGAGTGAAATACCCCATTAGTGTTTAACTAGAATCCATGCAGTTTGAAAGGCTTACACTTGCTAGATAATTTTCAATGACAAACAATGCAGACCCTGATCAGAGGGCTCCTCTAGGAGTTCTCTAATCTGAGTCTACACTGGTGCAAATGACAGTGCATGTGTGTCTTGGGTCCAAAGGTTAAAAGTCTGTAAATGTTTCAAATTTACATCTGTACCTTGGTATTTATCCTTTAACTTATGAATATTCACGTAAGAATTTATGACTTCATGAATATTCATTAACCCTTTCCCATTTTTCAGTACCTACTGAATATTCATTTACAAAATAGTTATCAAGAAATATGGAAGGTGGAACATTGTAGCCATTTTAGAAAGTAAAGAAACATCTATCAAATTCTATTAGCAAACAGAGTAGACCCTGATCAGATGGCTCCTCTAGGAGCCGTCTGATCTGGGTCTACTCTGTTTGCAAATGCGTGAAAACACGTTTATATGAGGGAAAAGGTTAACTGAAATTTTATATTGGTCAATGCAAATTAAATTTTTTTCCAAGAATATGAGAAAAATTCAAGAAATTTCAAGAAAAAATTCGAGACGATTCTACACTGATCACAACATAGGGTTTGGTGAAGAAATGATGATTTTAGTACTTGAGCATGCACGTTTATCTGTTGCTCTGGTAACAGGTTCTTATATATAGAGGGGAGCATTTATTTGGAGATGATATAGAAAGAGGAGCCAAGCAAGCCAGCCAACCTAGACAGCTATTGTATTGTATGCTCAACTGTGTCATGTTTCATAATTGTAGTCATTTATTATTGCGTAATAATTGAATTGAATCGAATACTTTTAGACTGGTTCTGTAGATAGGAGATCATTTTCTTTTTATCTCAATCTCTTATTTCTCATCAAAAACATATTTTGTTGGTACTCAACAGAATCGCTTCGGACAGGAAATTTAACCCATTCCCCTCATAAGCTAATTTAACCCTTTCCTCCACCAATACGCCTTTCTACACCTCTGTAAAAGTCACCTGTTGAAACCATTGTGATAAATAGAGCATTTGCTAATATAGGAGCATTAATGCTCTGTTTATCACAATCATTTCAAATTACAAAATTCTAAAAATTTCCTTTACTCTACTTAATGCTCCTTTCCGGAAGATTTATTCAAAGAGGTTGGATTTAAAAATAGTCCATGAGGGAATGGGTTAACCCTTTACTCCATACATATGCCTTTCTATGCCTCTGCAAACAGAGTAGACCCTGATCAGATTGGTCCTACAGGAGTCATCTGATCAGGATCTAATCTGTATGCTAATGAAATAATATAGATGATTCTACATGGTCAAACTTTCCTGTGTCCATGTGCTATTATAGCAATTAACATAATTTATATTCATGATGTCATTATTTTTTACAAGATTATTCATGGAGAAAAGGGTTAAGATCCAACCTCTTTGAATAAATCTATTAAAAAGGAGCATCTACTGTAAAAAAAACCCAAAAATCTTAGAATTGTTTATCTTTGAAATTATTGTGATAAAAAGAGTATTTGCTCCAATGGAGCAAAAGCTCTATTTATCACAATGGTTTCAAAAAATGACTTTTACAGATGTGTCAAAAGGCACAAAAGAGATAATTGCTTATGAAATAACATCAATCTGATCACACTCATGACTAATATTCTGAAAGTAGGAATCTTTCGAAAGCAAAAGCAGTTATGCGAAAAAAGAAAACTTGCAGTCTCGGTTTTATCAGTCTGTTCATGAGTAGTTATTAAAAGTGCAGCACTACTCACACACCCCTAGCACGCACTTGAGCAGTAGGTATTCAATTTTCATAACTAATAGCATTGGTATAGAGGATCTGATCCCAAAGGACCAAAATATATAACAGAGGTATCATATTCTATTGAATATGTAATTGCAAAATAAATGTATGGCCAAGACAATATTGGATGTAGACACAGATGTACAGACACACTGATGCATATATAGTAGAATCTGTCCAGCATGACCATCCAATATAAGTCTAATTCCAAGTTTTCAAGCTTAACCCATTCCCTCATACTGACACCTTCTGACATCTCTTTATATGTCACTTTTTAAACCATTGCAATAAATAGAGCATTTGCTCCATAGAACTACACAATTCTAAAACAAGAACCGCATGTGGCGCAAACACTCGTCTAATTTGGTACTTGTCCAGCTAAATTAAACATTTTTGAAAAATATAAAGGGCCATAACTCCAAAAGTTTGAAATCAAAAGTTATGGTTCTTATGAAGGGGCGGGCCTTCCCCTCAATGAGATCTACTAACCTTTGAAGTTTCATTTTGATACCTCTTATACTTTTCGAGTAATGAGCTACATTAAAGTTTTTGCATGCCGACAACAACGCCAACGCCTACGATCCAGTGATCACAATAGCTCAACTTTTCTTCGATACAGACGAGCTAATAATCTTCTTTTTTTTTTCTAGTAAATGCTCCTTTTCAGTAGATTAATTCAAATAGGTTGATTCTAAAAATAGCCTATGAGCAAATGGGTTAACCCTTTACCTGTTCAATATCGATGTAAGAAATGTTGACATAATGAATACGGATTACCTGAATTTTATAATTTCAGTTGTTCAAGGATGTTTTTGCTTTGACAAAAACTGTAGAATTAAGACTTATATCATATGATGTCATAAGCCAACAGAGAGACTCTGATCAGACGGGTCCTATACACAGGAGCTGCCAGATCTTGGTCTACTCTGTTTGCAAAGTATATCTATGAGAGAAATGGATGAAAATTATGCTGAAAGCTCCTCTAGGAACATTCTGCATTACTTTTGCCCTGCAATAAGTACATGTACCCTACTGCTCCCATTGACTTTGTGTCTATTTACTATGACGTCACTTTAGGCAGGTCCTTCTGTATGCTTCACCCTTTCCTCAATAAATACACGTTTCTACGCCTCTGCAAAAATCACCATTGTGATAAATAGAGCATTTGCTCCATAGGAGCAAATGCTTTATTTATCACAATGGTTTCAAAACTACACAATTCTAACATTTTCCTTTTCTTTAGTAAATGCTCCTTTTTGGTAGATTTATTCAAAGAGGTTGGGTCTAAAATAGCCTATGAGGGAATGGGTTAACAAACTTTTTGGAATGTGTCCAACTTACTGCAAGCAGGCTTGACAAAAAGTAATTGGTCGTAGACAGGACGATGACCTAATTTTATCTAGGTCAAGGTTACTTTATAGCAGTAATACCATGCAATTTCTCTTTATTGACAAAATCATTACATTCTTGTAAATTGGCTTTCATCATTTCATCGAGAATAACAAAACCCTTGTCAAATTGCCCATTCTGAAATTCAAACAGGTCAAGCTTACCATGAATATTCAAAGCTCTTTTTTCATAGAAAATTGTAACATGACAAACAGTAAAGACCCATATGAAAGGGCTCCTCTAGGAGCCCTCTCATATGAGTCTACACTGTTTGCAAATGGACATTGGTGAATCATTTCACCACACTGAAAGGGTTAATTATTGGACACCCATTCTCATCTCTCCATGGGTTTGTATTGCTGATTAAAGCAAATTAGCACTATTCTGATACCTTTAAGTTATACTGATCTAGTAGCCAATAGTGTAGACCCAGATCAAACTACCCCTTTAGGAACAGCTTGATCTGGGTCTACACTTTTTGCCCAAGTTTGTCTGTATAAACACTTAACCTAGTTAGGGTGGAATAAACAGATCTGACCACACATATTTGCTGAATTAGCATTATTTGTAGATTTGCAAACAGATTTTATGAGGACCTGATGTACCAGAGCAACAGATAAAGGTGAGTACTCAATCATTAAAACTGTCATTTCTCCATCAAACCATATGTTGCGACTATTCTTTAAAATTGTCTCCAAGAGACAATTCAAAAGAGTGGTCATAACATAGAGTTTGGTGGAGAAATAAAGAAGTTATTTTTCAAAATGTTTTATCTTATCAGCATTTATGCATCTTTTCTGCATTTACGTATCTTATCGAACTCTTATGCACACACAGTATAAGAAGCAATTCTAAAACTTTTAGTATTCTAGACTGAATAGTTTAGGGTAAATAGATAAAACAATCCCAAGAAAACAACAGCAGGAAAATGGTATTCAACTGAGGACATCAATAAGATAAATCGTAGGACAAAATGACCTACAAACAAGATCTAATCCCGTTTGATGCAATTAAACGACCAATAATGGCTGCAACACAGCTCTTTCTTGAAGCAATATAATCCTGTCAGAGAGAATTATTTCGTTGTCACTGACCAATCATTATTATTGAACATACTGAAATAGCATAACCCTTACATTACTTGATAGAGACAACAGAGTAGACCCAGATCAGATAGCTCCTGTAGAAAACATTTGATCAGGGGATGCAGTTAACTTGTATGTAACAGAATATCTACGGTTTGCTAAGGAAATATATATTTTTTACTTTATATTTTTTATTATTCATAATTGAAAGCTCCATGCATGAATATTCATTAAACAAGTTTTCTATTTTATTTACACAGAGCAAAACTCCCTGCACTTAAAATGAATCACTCCAAGGATTTTCAGTCTTTAACCCTTTACTTGAGAGATGCATTCGACACACCCAGACATTTCTGTGTTTGTATGCCATTATAAAAGAATCATCTGATTAATATGCATGATGTCATTATTTCTTTCATGAATATTCATCAGGTAAAGCGTAAATCTGGAAGCTTAAGGTAGGACAAAGTTTATGCAGAAAGAACGCTCTACTTTGCTTTCATTTTGTTTTAACCCTTTATCTCATAGGCTATTTTTAGACCCAACCTCTCTGAATAAACCTACCGTAAAGGAGCATTAACTAGAGAAAAGGACAAATGCTCTATTTATCAAAATGGTTTTAAAAAGCTATTTTAACATAGGCGTCAATATGAGGGAATGGGTTAAGCATCTACATGATTTTATAAAGACCCCCCATGTATTTTCATTAACTTTCTCACCGCCATAGGCAAATCAGCAGCAACTCTTGTAAATGTGTGAGAAATTGAAATACACCTTGTGTTATTAAATTGAATTTCACGAAAATAAGTGTGCAAATAAACAGTTGTTTAAAGATAGGATTCAAGTGAGTAGTTCTAAGTACACTGTTTAGTTAACATTATCTTAACCCTTTCCTTCATATAAACTCATATAGAAGCCATATAGGTCTACTCTGTTAACAAATGGGTGAAAAGGCATTTATATGAAGGAAAGAGGTGATGAATAACCATAAATGTTTTAAACAAGAGCACCGCGAGACGGGGCAATATACGCCCGAAGGCTGTTCTATTTACACAATGTGTGAACCTTCAGAAGTTGCGCATATGAGGTCTATTAGGGCTAAGGCAATAGCAAGGAGAGTAAAACTGCTTATTGTAATAGTAATCTTTTATTTGTCTTTGGGCCTACTGAAAGCTGAAAAAGGAGCATTTATTTTGAAAAAAAAAGTAGCAGGTAAAAGGATTAACAAAGAAACATTTTCTTTACAACAAATAATTAGAAGAGAGCCCACAGTTTACCTCCTGTTATCTCACTGATATGCACAACTACACATCAGTATCTATCATTCCTGAAAGTTTGAAGAAATTATGTTGAAAAATAAAGGAGGAGTTAGTTGCACAAGAAATTGCTACCCGAAACTATCAAAGGGCAATAACTCCAGAATGAAAAATGATATGAGAGTTATCTCACTGATATGCACAACTACACATCAGTATCTATCATTCCTGAAAGTTTGAAGAAATTATGTTGAAAAATAAAGGAGGAGTTAGTTGCACAAGAAATTGCTACCCGAAACTATCAAAGGGCAATAACTCCAGAATGAAAAATGATATGAGAGTTATCTCACTGATATGCACAACTACACATCAGTATCTATCATTCCTGAAAGTTTGAAGAAATTATGTTGAAAAATAAAGGAGGAGTTAGTTGCACAAGAAATTGCTACCCGAAACTATCAAAGGGCAATAACTCCAGAATGAAAAATGATATGAGAGTTATCTCACTGATATGCACAACTACACATCAGTATCTATCATTCCTGAAAGTTTGAAGAAATTATGTTGAAAAATAAAGGAGGAGTTAGTTGCACAAGAAATTGCTAACGGACGGACGGACGGACAGACGGACGGACGGACGACATGCGCCATACCATAATACGTCCCTTCGGGCGTATAAAAAGGTGGCTCTTTAACCTAATAGAGATGCATTTGGGTGTCTTTACAATCAGAGTAGACCCACGTCAGGTGGCTCCTGTAGGAGCTGTCTGATCAGGGTCTGCTCTATTTGCTTATGGCATCATATAGATTTAATTCTGTGAGGCCAAAATTCTCTAGTAAATTCTCCTTTCCGGTAGATTAATTCAAAGAGGTAAGATCTAAAAATAGCCTACGAGGGAATGGGTTAACCCTTTCCCTCATATAAACATGTTTTCATGCATTTGCAAACAGAGTAGACCCAGATCAGACGGAGGAGCCGTCTGATCAGGGTCTACTCTGTTTGCTAATTGAATTTGATAGGTCTGCTTCTTGAGTTTCTTAAATGGCTAAAGTGTTACCCCTTCCATATTTCATTGTAGCTATTTTGCCCATGAATACTCAGTAGGTATTGAAAATTTGACTAAATATAGAACAGGGAAAGGGTTAATACAGTAGTAACATCATTTTCTGCCATTAAGATCCACACCTGATAGAGATGCCCTTGCACATCTTTGCAAACAGAGAAGACCCAGATCAGACGGCTCCTATAGGAGCCATCTGATCTGGGTCTGCTCTGTTTGCTTAAGAAATAATGAAGACATGTGATCTGCCTTCTAGACCCAGACATAGATCTCTTTTGAATGTTGACTGTAGTCAGGGTCTACTGTAACTAATAATCTAACATGTACCTAGTAGTTGGAGTCTTGTGACGAGAGCGGAGCTGGAGGCAGGCCGTAAAGACACGTCTTCAATCTGTGGATCTTCAGAGTAGGATCGTATGTGACCTGAAAGACGAAAACAAATCAATGGATAGCTGTTTAGTGTATATCGTACTTGTTGTAATTATTAACCATTTCCTTTGAAGAACACTTATGCATGAATTGATCATTTCATCAAGTTTTACTTATTTTTAAATTTGTACGGGTAAAATTTTCAAAAGAATATTTGGTTTAGACAAAAATTGCAGGATCAGATCTATATAATTTCATAAGAAAACAGAGCAGACCCTGATCAGACGGCTCCTACAGGAGCTGTCTGATCTGAGGTTTATTCTGTTTGCCAAGGCATGAAAAGGTGTTCATATGTTGGAATATGTTAAAGCATCCAATCTCCCCTCTCCAGTGGGTTGTAAAGCGTTACAGACACTTCTTTACCACTTTTATATATCTTAATGAAGTAATAAATAGACTAGACTATGATTGAACAGTTTGCTTAAGTTTGTCTGGCTTTTATAGGATGGGAAATAATATGAGAGAACGCTATTAAACCTTTACTGGATAGAAATATTTGCAAACAGAGCAGACCCAAATCAGACGACTCCTGTAGGCTTATAAAATAACATAGAACTTTTCTGCAATATCTGCAATGGCCAAAATATCCTGTATTCATATATCATTATGCTATTAAGCTAATTAATGATCATGATGTCATTATTATATTACATGAATATTCATCAGGTAAAGGGTTAGATAATAATAAAACTGCTAAATTAAGTTATAAACAAAATAAACAAGTTAACCCTTTCCCTGTTGAATATGCATGTCAGAAATAAGGACATCATGAATATTTATTAGCTGGCTTTTTATAACGTAAAATTTTCAAAGGATTGTTTTTGGTTTGACAAAAACTGTAGATTCAGATCAAGAATTTACATCCTTTGCAAATTTAAAGACAAATATTGTTTAACCCATTCCCGCATATTCACGCCTTTTGAAGCTTCTATAAAAGTCACTTTGTGAAACCATTGTGATAAATAGAGCATTTGCTCTTTTTGTTCGCTTTTCAGTTGTACTTTTCCTAACAAATCAAGCGTTTTCAGAGTGTTATGAATGGAATATTGACTTTTTTTTCAAACTTACTTCGCCCCAGACCCCTACAAAGCAACCCCCTATCTTTGTTTCCATGCAAACTATATCATAATATGTACAACCAACAAGTTTGGTAACAAAATGTCTGTCCTTACTAAAGATACTGCATTGAAATCGTATTTCTATTGTTTAGGGACAGTACCATTAACCTTGACTCCAGATGCCCCCAAAACACAATCCCACCCATTGTGTCCATGCACACCACCTATAAACCAAGTTTGCTCATGAAATGTTTTTCCTAACTGAAGTTATTGCCCGGAAACCATTTCCCAACTTAAACTATTGTCCATATAATTCTTCTGTTTAACCCAAGTCCTTACTATAACATGATTTGTTTCACATATAACATATAAATGTGTTTTTATGCACTTGCAAACACAGTAGACCCAGATCTGATCTGGGTCTGCTCTGTTTGCTAATGGAATTTGAAACATCTGTTTCTTTGCTTTCTAAAATGGCTACAATTTTCCACCTTCCATACTTCATTATAACTATTTTGTCCATGAATATTCAGCAGGTATTGAAATTTAGAATAAACATAGAACAGGGAAAAGGCTAAGTTTTATCAATCTTTATGTACCATAGCTATCAGTCGAACCATTGTGAGAGGAGGGAGAAGACAATAAACTTCCTGAATCTGGGAACATTTTATGACCAGTCTGAGGGAGGGGTTACATAAAAATAAACATGTACCAATGATAATGAAGATTATTAACATTGCCACCCAGAAATGAACAATACATCAGGATTCAAATTGACTGACACTTCAACGCTTTCCCTGTTGAATTTTCACGTGAGAAATAATATCATGAATATATTTTAACTGATTTTTTAAAATGCCATAATTATGTACATAGGATTTTTTTGGCATTGGATCAAACTATACAGCGAGATATATTATAATTTCATAAGTGAACGGAGCAGAACCTGATCAGACGGCTCCTAATGAAGTCATCTGATCTGAGTCTACTCTGTTTGTAAAGGCATGAAAAAAGTGTTTATATCAAGGAAAGGTTTAGTGGTTGTTTTTGAAAATAAATGGGTAAATACTTGTAAACAGAGTAGACCCAGATCAGACAGCTCCTGTAGGAGCATAGACATACACACACACAATCACCATTGTTGCTGAACAAAAACTGGAACAACAACAATGAAAGGAAATATACTTACGAACATGTGTCGAAGATGGCACTGAAACTTTAAGAATAGCAAGCTGTGAGTGGCCCGCCTTGTGTGTTCCACCAAACAAAAATATTCCAAACATGACCAAAACTGTTGCAGTCATCACCGAGTACCACCAAGGTACCGCCTGGGACAGTTTGTCCATCACTCTCCTGGACATTGCTGAATTGGGACACTCAGACAGATGTGTCCGGTCAGCTGGTTTGCATTTTCCATTCTGGACATGACCATTCGCAATCTGAAAGTAAATGAAAAAGACACAATTTGAATCTTTAACTAGAGCAATAAAGGTATGTATTTCTATACTAAACCATGAAACCCTATGTTGTGACCATTAAACCTTTCCTTCATATAAACGTCTTTTCACGCATTTGCAGAATAGACGCAGATCAGACGGCTCCTGTAAGAGCTGTTTGATCAGGGTCTGCTCTGTTTGCTAATTGAATTTGAAAGATCTGTTTCTTTACTGTCTAAAATGGCTACAATGTTCCACCATTCATCTTTCATTAAAACTATTTTGTTCATGAATATTCAGTAGGTATCAAAATTTGGAATAAACATAGAACGGGGAAAGGGTTAAACCTTGCTGGGCTAATCCAGCCTGGAAAGCAGAGCTACAGATAAGATGCGTAAATTAAACCTTTTCAAGAATAACTTCTTTATTTCTCCATCAAACCTTATACTGTGACCACTCTTTAGAATCGTCTCGAAGAGATGATTCTAAAGAGTGGTCACAGTATAGGGTTTGGTGGAGAAATAACGATTTTAGTATATTGGTACGCGCCTTTATCTGTAGCTCTGCTGGAAAGGGTCAATCTATATTATAAATACGGTAAATATATATCATTATGAACTAATGTCATGTACATGTGAAACTATGTAACAAATCCATACCAACGTGACATGTATAAATCTGTGACATATATAAATCTATGTCACAAAGTGGATGTTAATGTCACAGATCTGTACTTTATAAAACTACCAGTACATAATAATATTGTGACACTCTGTACCAATGCCAAGCTATGTCACAAATCTGTTACAATGTGACATTGTAAGTAAATTCATTTCACAAAAGATGTGTTAATGTTAAACTATATCACAAATCTGTACCATTACGAAACTACCAGTATGTAACAATTAAGTGTGACTATATCACAACTATATACAGAGACTATGTCACAAATATGTATCAATGTGAGTATGTCACTATCACATCTGTGTACAGAGACTGTCACAAAATATGTACCAAGGTGAGTCTATGTTAAGGCTCTGTTCAGAGACTATGTCACAAGTATGTACCATTGTGAGTCTATGTCACAACTTGGTAAAAACACCATGCCACAAATATGTACCAATGTAAGTCTATGTCACAACACAGTACCATAACTTGTTACAAATATGCATCAATGTGAGACTCTCCCATAACTCTGTACCAGTAGTCAGCCATGTTGAACACAGGTTGCAAAATTGTATAAAAAGCCATACTAAAGTGATTTAACCCTTTCCTCCATAAATACGCCTTTCTACGTCTCTGTAAAAATCACCTGCTCTATATCACAATGGTTTCAAACTACAAAATTCTAAAATTTTCCTTTTCTCTAATTAATGCTCCTTTTCGGTAGATTTATTCAAAGTGGTTAGATCTAAAAATAGGCTATGAGGGAATGGGTTAAAGCATCAGAAAAGAGCAAAACCATTTCCTGGTGATGAACAATATATTGCTGATGGCTTTCAACTAATATCAGAACAGTGTTTTCCAAACTGTACAAAATACCAATCAGGGTTGTAAAATTGCTTACTTCTATAAGTACTCATGAAATCATGAGAAACAGGGAAAAGTGGATGGCCATGATACAGAGCTCCAGATAAGATAAGATAAAACATATTCAAGAATAATTCCTTTATTTCTTCACCAAACCCTATACTGTGACCACTTTTTAGAATCGTCTCGAAGAGACGATTCTAAAGAGTGGTCACAGTATAGGGTTTGGTGGAGAAATAACGATTTTAGCATTTGGGTACGCATCGTTATCTGTAGCTCTGCATGATACTGTTACTACTCCAAGTATTCAGCTAGATCAATGAAAGCAAACAGTGCAGACCAAGATCAATCTGATCCTGAAGCAGTTTGATCAGGGTCTATACTTTCTGGAACTCGGTACTACCACAATTTGTGCCTAATTGACTTGTTTGGCAATACAAACTGATGGAGAGGGGATACTCAGGATGTCGGAATATTCCGAGTAAATACGGTAATCAAATTTCCTGACCCATTATCTCAATGTGACTCCTTAGGATGACAGAAAGAACAAGTGTGTTCATAGAAACACATGGGTCACTTACTGGGAAAAGTGTTAGAAGAAATAAGGTATGTTGGTGATAATTTGTTGGCTACATTCGATAAGCACTCATAAAATCTTGAGAAGCAGGGAAAATTGGATGACCATATACCATAATTATGCTAGATATTCCACCAGATTAACTTAGACAAATAGAGTACAGGAAAGCATCATTAATTCGAACACTCAAATCAGTATCATTACCGGTTTATAAGACAGACTGCAGCTAAATGCAAGGCGAAAGTGATGAAAAAAACTCCTCTGGGAACATTCTGCATGACTTCCACTTTGCATACAGCAGTCTGCACCTGTCTAAAACTAACTAAATTCTTCTTGCTAAAAATCTGAATTGGGGAGGTTTCACTGTATATTAAGATCAACAAGAGTGTGTTTGTGAAACACTTATGCCCCGACCTTTGACCCAAGGATGACCTTGACCTTTGACCCATAGACCAGGGAGTTGAATGTGACACATCGTTTTTGTGTGGTGAACATCTCTTTTCATTATGTCATTTTGAAATCCATTCACAGATAAAAAAAAAGTTATTGAAGGGACATGAAATTTGGGATGGACAGATGGAAGGACAGACAGACGGATAATGCGATTACTATATGCCCGCCATTGGGGGGCATAAAAAGGTCTTAAGTAACCCATTTCAAAACTACACAATTCAAAACTACACAATTCTAAAAACTTTCCTTTCCTCTAGTAAATGCTCCTTTTCGGTAGATTTTATAATTCAAATCGGTCGGGTCTAAAAATATCCTACAAGGTAATGGACTAAAGGAGTGATAGACAGGGGAGATTGGCTTTCCTGATGTTTATGGTAAATACAATTATTTCATTATAGAGAAAATTATTGCAAATCGAACTGACATGGATCTCCTAATGTGAGAAACTTTCCATGCGAAAGAGCGAGGGAATACCGCTAATGAGATTAATCATGCATCAGTGAACAAGACAAACAACTGAACAAAACTATAAATTAAGTTGGACAGAAAACAAATATGATGGAAATCATCTTATCTACACATAATGAACACGTCTCAAATCAAGGGAAGCATTATTCTGTATTTACCCTGAATATTCAGACATCCAATCTCTCCAATGTGCCATTTTGCACAGTTAAATAGGTTAATTTCAGCAGATTTGTCATAATTTTAACCCTTTCCCGCACAAATTTTTCACTTATTTACAAACAGAGTAGACCCAGACCAAATGGTACCAATAGGAGCTGTCTGATCATGGTCTGCTCTGTTAATTTGCTAACGGAATTTGATAGATCTGCTTCTTTACTTTCTAAAATGGCTACAATAGTACAATAGTAGTACAATGGCTAGATTTCATTATAACTACATTGTACTTTGGTCATGAATATTCAGTAGGTATTGACTTTTGAAATAAATAATTAGAACAGGAAAAAGTTAACACATTCCCGCATATTGATGACTCTGTAAAAGTCACTTTGTGAAATCATTGTGATAAATAGAGCATTCGCTCCACAGGAGCAAATGCTCTATTTATCAGTGACAATGGTTTCAAAACTACACATTTCTGAAAATTTTCTTTTCTCTAGTTAATGCTCCTTTTTGGTAGATTTAATCAAAGAGGTTAGGTCTAAAAATAGCCTAAGTGGGAATGGGTTAAATGAAACTAATAGAGTAGCAAATAGTGTAGACCTTAACCATTTTGCTCCCAGTGGATTCTTCCATGCTTATAAATTGAATTAGTCCATTTTTTATCTAAGAGATGCCTGGTTTAAATTTTTATTTTCGTTTTGTTTTATATTGAATTTCCTATCAGCAAACAGTGTAGACTCTGATCAGATGCCGCATATTGTGGCGTCTGATCAGAGTCTACATTGTTTGCCTATATCCCATATATTGGATCATGGGCATAAATGGGTTAATCAAACTGAGCAGTCCTTCAGGATTAGGGTCTAAGTTATCTGATGATATTCTTTAGGATAAGTACAATATTTATGTGATGAAAATTATCCTGCTGCCCAGACCATCGGAAATGAGGCAAATCAAAAGATCTAGAAAAATGATGACGTCTTAAGGAAATCATTTGTTGACTAATAGAGATTTACTGAGGTCCAGATAAGGAGCGTAAATTAAAACATTTTCACGAATAACTTCTATATTTCTCCAACAAACCATTTATTGTGACCCATAAATACTTATTAGCTGGCTTTTAATAATGTAAGATTTTCAAAGGATTGTTTTTGGTTTGACAAGAACTGTAGATTCAGATCAAGAATTTACACCCTTTGTAAATTTGAAGACAGTTAACACTGTTTAGAGCAGATGTGCAAATAAGCTGCATGAATTCAAACATGTATACAAGAAAAACTTTTTTATTTCTCCACCAAACCCTATGTTGTGATCACTCTTTAGAATCATCTCGGAGCTAAAGAGTGGTCACAACATAGGGTTAGTTGGAGAAATGATGATTTTAGTCTCAAATCAAACTGTTCCATCAGGGGCATTTTGATCAGAGTCTACACTTTTAGCCTCAGTCTGCCTGGGCAGAAAAATTGGCAAAAAAAATCCGGATAAGTAGGAATTATAATAGATACAGCCAATACCAAAGATCAAGTTCAGATCAGGATCAACAATGTTTTCAAAAGTCTGATTAATCCATAATGCTCTCATTAGCCGTTTTTTAGACCCATCCTCTTGGAATAAATCTACTGAAAAGGACACAATAGTTCGATTTATGATGATCAAGTACATGTATTGAAGATTGAACATAGTAGCCATTTATAAAGTAAAGAAGCAGATCTATCAAATTCCATTAGCAGAGAGAGCAGACCCTGATCAGACGGCTCCTATAAGGAGCCGTCTAATCTGGGTCTACTGTGTTTGCAAATGCGTGAAAAGGCGTTTATATGAAGGAAAGGGTTCACCCTAGGCCTTATTGCCAAGCTCAACTGTCTGGCATTTCCAAACACTTTGATAAGACATCGATCAACCAACTCTCCCTATTTGACACTCGGTAGTCTTCCAAAAGCTTCAATGAATCAAAGCGAGAAAAAATGCGGCAAATCAAAGATTGAGCAGACAGAATTTTTACAGCATGAAATGGGTTAATACATTGTAACTAAAGTCGTATTTTGAAAAACCTTTGGCGTGAGCTTCCATTATATTGCCCATAAAACATATAAAAATAATAAACCATCATGGGGGACATATTTCCTGATGTTCGATCAGAATTATAAAATGATTTCAGAAAAGCTTTTAACTGGAACAGAAGAATTTGACTTCAATCCTTACAGTGCGGGACACGAGTCACTAATGTCCTTTACAAACAGTGTAGACCCAGATGAGAGGGCTCCTTTAGGGTCTGTACTGTTTGCACTATTACACTTTTCCTTAGAAAAATCCCTAAAAATTCACCATAAGCTTGACCTGTTTGAATTTTGTAATAGTCCATTTGAAAATCAGCGTTGCAAGGGTTAATCTTGTCAAAAAGCGATTTTTTGCTCTGTCTCTCTGTATTAATTCCCTTATACTGCTAGGCGTGATCTCACTAGCATTAACAAACAGCTTGAATTTAGATGAGACGCCATGTAACTTGATGTCTCACCAGGAACAAAGCTCTTTGACAGTTGGTCAATAGTTTCTCAAGGGCTTGAATGAATCAGAAATCCGTAAAAATGGTCGGAGTGTATACATATTAGTGTCTCTTAAAATTAAAAAAAAATGCCCTTGAGGCATAACATCTTACCTTGTTATCTCTAGGGGCGTAACATTTTTGAAAAGGAGCTTCTAGATCTCTAATATTGGTTTAATAGGGAGATGTAGGTGATGGAGGTGGCGAAATCAGGAAGCCATCGAGTTTGGTTTTCCACTCTGACACTAACCAGGTCATGATCAAATGATGAGGGTGTAGATCATAAGTTTAGTCATCTACTGTGATCTTGACCTTTGACCTGACAGTAATATCTTGCAAGAAACGCACCCTTTTTGAAAGAAACACACCTTTCTCCTGTGTGTGATGATTACCTGCAGTAAATAATTCTGAAATCCCACCTCCAATACGGAGCAACGTCCTGGACACAGAAATAGACTTTTCGAATACAGTAGAACCCGTCTTAAGTGTCCTTTCATTTATTGAACATATTAGTCTTAAAAAGCAGGTGGTCACTTAATGCAGGGCAAACGTAATGCAGAAAGCTCCTATTGGAGCTTTCTGCATTACTTTTGACCTGCATTAAGCTACCAGCTTCCTTACAGACCCATAATTAGACCTCTTTTTGATGGCAGCTTAAGACATGTTCTACTGTACTGAAATATACCATATGCCTTTGCCATTATCATGGCGGGGGTATAAAAATACATTAAAAATAAAATTTGGAGACAGTTTCTATAATTTATTCATGAGTTGTAAAGTTTTAACAGGACATCACTCTCGAAGACCGGAGGAAAAATCAAATTTTATGTACAAGAAAATAAACTTTAACTCTTTGTCTTAACTGTTAAGCTTTAAAGTGTTACAGACATAATGGTGGTGATATCTACATACAGGATGGATCCAGACGACACTTCCAGAAAAAAGTATCACATCAGGATCCAAACTACACAGCCAAATACTTATATTTTTTGTACAGAAAGGGACTAAATCTTGAGTTTCAAAACTAAAAAGATGCATAAAATTGGAGCAGTCGAAAGTTTGCCCGGCAAGCTAACTTTAAAGTTTATGGACTGTAATCAAACTGTAATGTGGCTGGCACCAAATTCGGAAGTTGATACTGCCATGCCACACTGTGGGACAATAAATCAGGAGACAAATTGGTCTGAGGGAGATGTTGACTCTACCCTTGAGTGAAATGTCATCCTATAGGCCATGGGATTAGTAGAAATTTTATAATCACATTCTGAACACCCTTGCAAATAAGAGAAGACCCAGACTCAGAAATTTCATAACCATATTCTGAACAAATAAATCTTTGTCCATGACAGAAACTGTTTAAGCAAGCAGAACTGACCCTGATCAGATGGTTCCTCCAGTAGCTGTCTGATCTGGGCTTACTCTATCTGCAAAGGCATTAAAATATGTGTCTCTACAGAGAAATGATCGCACACACATATTATAATCGTCATTTCTCCACCAAACCCCATGTCGTGACCACTCTTTAGAATCATCTCTTCGCGACAATCTAAAGAGTGGTCCTAACATAGGGTTTGGTGGAGAAATAAAGAAGTTATTCTTGAAAATATTTGAATTTACGCATCTTATCTGGACCTCTGTCTCGGAAAGGTAAAGGGTGAACTCTTTCGACACTATATAATGGGCAACTTTATATTAACTTTTAGTTTTATCATTTTCACACCCTTGCAAATTAGAGAAGACCCAGGTCAGATGGCTCCTGTGCCAATTTCGATCAGGGTCTGCCCTGTTTGTTTATGCAGGATTGTCACAAACCAGGGGAAACAAAATCTCCTGACATTTCCCTGACATAATTTCATATTTCCCTGACACTTTACATTGTGACAGTTGGTCAAATTTTATGTAATATTCTTTTAGGAAGCAGTGACTGATCAGGTGTCTCCTATTCCTTTCCCTGTTCTATGTTTATTTCAAATTTCAATACCCACTGAATATTCATGAACAAAATAGTAACAATGAAACCTTGAAGGTGGAACATTGTTGCCATTTTAGAAAGCAAAGAAACAATACTATTCATATTCCACTAGCAAACAGAGCAGACCCTGATCAGACGGCTCCTCTAGGAGCCATCTGATCTGGGTCTACTCTGTTTGCAAATGCGTGAAAACACGTTTATATGAGGGAAAGGGCTATAGGAGCCATCTGATTCAGGTCTTCTCTGTTACACATAAAAGGTGTTTCTATTGGGTAAAGAGTTAACACTTTACCCCATGAATATTCATGTAAGAAATAATGACATCATGAATATTAATTAGATTAGTTATTATAATAGTACACGGATGCAGGAAGTTTTCGTACTGGCAGATACTGTAGAATCATCTATTATTTTATCAAAAGCCAACAGAGCAGACCCTGATCGTAGGCTCCTCTAGGAGCCGTCTGATCTGGGTCTGCTCCGTTTGCGAAGGTGTAGAAAGGCGTATTTATGGATTAAAGGGTTAATGATTGACACTACTGGAAGGGTTAACAGCATATCTGTCTGATTTTATCAGCTGCACATGGACTGTCTATCATCAAAACACTTAAAGTGACCAGCCTCTGCGATAGTCAGCTGCTGCAAACAACATACTTATCTAGGCGGCCTTTCACCAATTACTCATTAAGCATGTTTGCTATTGTTTATGATATTGTTTATGGTCTGTTTGTCAGCATCCTATGGTAGATAAGTGTACCCAGGTAATAGATGAGACAGTTGTCTATGACTTGTTAACTCCTTGTACCCTCATGTAAACACCTTTTTTCACACATTTGCAAACAATGTAGATCCAGATCAGACGGCTCCTATAGGAGCGGTCTGATCAGGGTCTGCTCTGTTTGCTTGTGATATAATATAGATATGATTCTACAGTTTTAGCCTCAGCCAAAACATTCATATGTACATATGCCATCGCAAAAATTCATCTAATAAATATGCTTGATGTCATTATTCCTTATATGAATATTAAACATGAATATTCATGTTAGAAGTAATGACATCATGAATATATATTAGATGAAATTCTATAATGGTAAATAAGCCCCAGAGTTTTTGGCCATGGTTGTTTGTTTGTGTTGATTAACGCCTGTTTCTGCCAACTATGGGCTAATTGGATGCCTCAGAGAGAGGGGAGCCGATACAGAGAAAACCCGGGTGCCATGCCCTACTCTTATTTCCAATGGAGTTTCTCTGGTTCTGTTAGATGCCCAGTGTACAGCACTGATACATCGGACCTCGGTTTATAAAGTCTCATCTGAAGGACTTGGTCCATGGACTTTGGCCATGGCAAAATAAATATAATCAGATCTGTATTATTTCATAAGCAAACAGAGCGGACCCTGATCAGGTTCCCACAAGGGCTATCTGATTAGGATATGCTCTGTTTGCGAAGTGCACTAAAAGGTATATGCATGTTGTAAAAGCTAAAACATTCACCATATAAAAAGAATTATTAACCCCTTCATTATTATAGCCCTTACTAGCTTTATATATCATAGGCTCCATTGAGACATAATAGCTTTTGTCCATAACTGTTGCATGTCCCTCTTCATTGTCTGCAACGTCTTACTAGATATGTAGCATCAAGCATCTGTACATCAGAAACCATGGACTAATGGTCCTTATCCCTTTTAATGTTGGAAATGATAATTGACATTTGCAAACCGTGAAGACCAAGATCAGAGGGCTCCTAGAGAGGAGCCCTCTGATCAGGGTCTGCACTGTTTGTTATTCAAAATCCTCTAACATTGTTTACACCTTTCACACTGACTGGACACTGCCATTAAATAATGATGGATCAATCCACTTTGAAAAAATCAGCAGTTTCAAGGGTAATTTGCCTTTGTGGTTTTCCTATCTTCTTTTTTTCCCCTGATTGATGACTATAAGCAGGGTCAATCAATGTGTGTCTGTAAATATCACTTTGCAGCCATATGATGTTTTCAATTGTCTGTTTATGGGTAATTTGTGGGCTGGAACAAAAGGTATCCAATTACAGCTCTTCAGTTCCAGAAGTCCAGACTGGTTCAGGTCTGATACAAGAGACTCTTGACTGTGGGTTGTTAGAGGACCAATTACATTGGGGTTGCAGTCCCAACAGATTGCTGCCCTGGCTTGATTACAGACTGATGGGACTGATACCATTGACTCCAGTCTGCTCTAGGACCGGCAGTCATGTTATATGCACATTCATCACTGTCCAGATTTCATCTCGGTAAATGCCAAACTGACTTTATATACTGGAAGTGACAGAAATGAATACTGGCATGCTTGTCCCTAGGGAAGCTTTCAGTAATTATTTGATTTCTGCTGCAATATGATATAGAATGAATAGTTGGGGGCAATATTGTACTTCTGAAAAGATGTTTACATACATATGAGTGCACATAATATATTAATAGCTCTATACAATTCCATAACCAAACAGACCAGACCCTGATCAGACAGCTCCTACAGATGTACTCTGTTTGCAACTCATGAAAAGATGGGATTGTCAAGTACAGAGTTAAACTCTTTGAATGTGCAAATAAAAATACAACAGAAATTACAAACAAATAAAATACAACAGAAATTACAAAAAAATAAAATACAACATGATCAGATGGCTCCTACAGGAGCCAGTCTGATCTGGGTCTACCCTGTTTGCAAAGGCACAAGAATGTATATTAAATACTTGAATAGCTCTTATCACACTTTTGTTACATGTAAATCGTTCTCTTTGATTTTATGGCTGAATGCCTGTAACAAAAATGTGACATGTATTTTGACATGATAATCTTTGAAAAAGGCCCTTTGTGCCCGAAATATTAGATCAGAGCTATTAAAGTATTCATGTATTATATCAATTCCCTTTTTGGAATTTTATCTTCATTGTAAAAATGTATATATATGGAGTGTAGGGTGAGATCATTCTGAATGGTAGTAATGGGCGATACTGCATGGACAATTTGTCAACTTCCATGCTCAATAAATTAACTACTGGTGAGTCATTTGCATCATGAGTTATAATAATTATTGTTACCTCGTGTGAGATAATGACTGTTATTTGTCTTGGCTGTAATTGTCCATGGCTTCCGCTAATTGCCCACTGACCATTGCCTATCAGAACGATTATTTCCACCAGACTAGATTGGGTTACCATATTCCATGATTTCATAGTTACTAATTGAATTGCTAGCATGTTCGCCCAATTATTCCTCATTATAAGCAGTATTGATAAATTCTACTTTTGTCTTTTGCTTTCTACCCACAATTTTGTGCTGATCAACTTGGGAATAACTTTGACCAAAATGAAACAATGAGTAATTATGCTGAGTCTTATCAAGATCCAATCATTGTTTTGGGGGAAAAAAAGAGAAAATCTACAATAATCCATTTCTCTATACATATGCCTTTTAACCCTTTCCCTATTCGAATATTCCTGTAAGAAATAATGACATCATGAATATTAAACAACTGAATTCTTATAACATTAAATTTTCAAGGGATTTTTTTGCTTTGACAAAAACTTTAGAATTAGATATATATCATGTCTTAAGCAAACAGAGCAGACCCTGATCAGACAGCTCCTATAGGAGCCGTAGGGGAAATGGTTATGGTTGTTACAAACAGAGTAGACCCAGATCAGGCTTAGACCCAGATCAGGCTCCCACGTACAGGAACCATAAACCATCTGATCTGGGTCTACTCGGTTTGTAACAGCGTCAAAAGGTGCCTCAGTCAAGGAAAGGTTAAGTGGCCGCTATACAAGGGCTCTAGATACTGGAACAGCATAGAAGACGGGATTTTGAAAACAAAGCTCCACAAATTCCTTTCTGACACTTCCTGGATCTGTGTGCCAGAGTTCATGTCCAATGTCTGACATTTAATACATCTGTATGATTTAGCAGTAAACAGAACAATTGGCAATAACTTTGGTTTTGGAATTATGGGTTGTTTGTACACAGGAACCGCGCAAATAAATCAATGTCACCCAAAACACTACAATTACTACATCAAATACTCCAACGGCAATTTATCTGTGTCTAAACAAAAACAGTCTCAATTTTTCCGTCCCAGAATCAAATTAGTATGTTAGTGTTTATTAATGAATATTCATGGAGTAAAGTGTTACGAGTACAGAAATAAGCAAAAAGCAAAATCTATGCTTGTGGATATGTACCTTAGCTGATTTTGAATGACAAACAGTGCAGACCTTGCTCTAGGAGCCCCTTGGTGTGGGTCTTAACCCTTTCCTCCATAGGCTATTTTTAGACCCAGCCTCTTTGAATGAATATACCCAAAAGAAGCATTTACTAGAGAAAAGTAAAGTTTTAGAATTTT
The DNA here is from genome assembly GCA_963576725.1 of Azorinus chamasolen. Lineage (NCBI taxonomy): Eukaryota > Metazoa > Mollusca > Bivalvia > Cardiida > Solecurtidae > Azorinus > Azorinus chamasolen. The sequence goes on along the minus strand of OY755251.1, from coordinate 17,411,200 downwards.
GTAATTTGAAGCCATTGTGATAAATAGAGCATTTGCTCCTATAGCAGAAAATGCTCTCTTTATCACAATGGTTTCATAAAGTGATTTTTACAGAAGCGTAATGGAGGAAAAGGTAAAACTATTGGCTGTGTCCCACCTTCAAAAGATTTAAACCCTTTACTCCATGAATATTCATGTCAGACATAATGACATCATGAATATTAAATAGGTTAATTTGTTATAGCACAATGACACAGACATTTTTGGCCATGGCAGAAAGTGTAGAATCATGCATGTCTGTATTACAAGCAAACAGATCAGACCCTGATCAAACGGCTCCAACAAGAGCCATCTGATCTAGGTCTACTCTGTTTGCAAAGACATAGAAAGGCATATTTATGGAGTATAAAATTAACACATACAGTTGCATATAAAATCCCTTTTTTTCTAAATACATTTCTTAGTTCTCAGCTGCCTGACCATCAAAGTTTATATACATGTATAAAGTTTTCAAAACACCTCTACAATTATGCAAATGAAGGTTTCCATTTCTGGTTCTTAAATCTAAAAACTTCAGACTGTGGTTTGGTAAACTAAGCTGTTTTTTTTGTGGAGTACAGCTTGACAAGTTGTTTGATTGCCATGAATTATTTATTCTGTATAATATTATGTATGTCTGGGACAATGGGTGGCTTCCTCAACCCTTTCAGTGCCGAAGATTCAAAATGGAATGGTGTATCAGTATTTAACCCATTCCCGCATAGGCTATTTTTAGATCCAACCACTTTGAATAAATCTACCGAAAAGGAACATTAACTAGAGAAAAGGAATTTTTAGAATTTTGTAGTTTGAAACCATTGTAATAAATAGAGCATTTGCTCTATTTATCACAATGGTTTCACAAAGCGACATTTACAGAAGCGTCAAAATGCGTCAATATGTGGGAATGGGTTAACTCATTCCCTGTTCTCTGTTTTGTCAAATTTCAATACATGTACCTACTTAATATTCATGGACGAAATACAGAAAAAACCCTCTAATGTGACCACTTAAGGAATAAACAAACCTGTCTTTATAAGCAGGTGGTTGCTTAATGCAGGACGAAAGTTATGCAGAAAGCTCCTATAGGAGCTTTCTGCATAACTTTCGTCCTGCATTAAGCTACCACCTGCCTCTACCACTGTGAAATATGCCCCTTTTTTCTGGTTGCATTAGGAGTTTTACTGTAGTTATAATGAAATATGGCAAGTGGAACATTTTAATCATTTTAAAATGTAAACAAACAGAACTATCAAATTCCTTTAGCAAACGGAGCAGATCCTGATCAGACGGCTCCTATAGGAGCCGTCTGATCTAGGAGCCGTCTGATCTAGGTCTACTCTTTTAAAATCCGGCAGACATGGTCGCGTGGTTAACCTGCTTGACTACATTATCCGTGGTCCCTAGTTCAATCCCCCCACACGACCAAGTCTTTCAGATGGGACTTTATAAAACAAGGTCAAACGAACCAGTGCTTTACACTGGGAATCTGAAAGAACCAGCGAAACTCTATCCATAATAAGAGTAGGGCATCATGCCCAGTTTTCTCTGTATCAGCTCCCCTCTCTTTGGGGCGTCTAATTAGCCCATAGTTGGCAGAAACAGAAGTTAATCAACACAACCCACCAACCAATTCAAAAATCTACAAAAGTCTTCAGTAACATTGGGGCTGTGTTTGGACTTAATTATGCCTAAATTATACACTGAGGTCCAATACGTAGCATCCTACAGGAGTCATCTGAACTGTATCTTCTCTGTTTGCAAAGGTGGAGGAGCTATCTGCACGACTAGTATTTCTCTCTGCATTAAGCACCCACCTCTCTAAATAGTTATCAATTCTTTACTTCTAGCAGTTCATGTTAACAAGGTTTACCTGTATATCACTACCGTAATCCTCCATAAATACGCCATTTGACGCCTCTGTAAAAGTCACCTGTTGAAACCATTGTGATAAATGGAGCATTTGCTCCTATAGGAGCAAAAAATTAATGCTCTATTTATCACAAAGGTTTCAAACTACAACATTCTAAAATTTTCTTTTTCTCTAGTTAATGCTCCTTTTCGGTTGATTTATTCAAAGTGGTTGGATCTAAAAATAGCCTATGAGAGAATGGGTTAAAAAGTTAATCTAAATTACCTGATGAATATTTATGTAGGAGATGATGACATCATCATTCATTAGCGTAGTTTTATAATGGCATACAAACACAGGATGTTCTGGCTAAGGCAGAAACTACATGTAGAATCAGATCCATATCTTTCCTTAAGCAAACAGTGTAGACTCTGTTTAGATGGTTCCTACAGGAGCCGTCTAATCTTGGTTTACTCTGTTTGCAAAAGCGATAAAAGGCCTATTGGGGTAAAGGTATAAGGTGTGGTTAGGTAAAATGTACAAGAGTACCGCATGCGGGTGTCGAGGCTTGTTTGACAAGACATCTTAACCCATTCCTGCATATTGACGCCTTTTGACGCTTCTGTAAAAGTCACTTTCTGAAACCATTGTCATAAATAGAGCATTTGCTCCTCAGGAGCAAATGCTCGATTTATCACAATGGTTTTAAAACTACACAATTCTGAAAAAATTCTTTTTCTCTAGTTAATGCTCCTTTTTGGTAGATTTAATCAAAGAGGTTAGGTCTAAAAATAGCCCAAGTGGGAATGGGTTAAATCTTTGAAGTCAATAAAGGGGCATAACTTTGTACAAAAAAGGTTTACAGAGTTAAGGCCCTTGGTAATAGATTGTAGCCCAAGTGATGGTGAACACGTACGTGAAGTTTCATAACAGACAATGGTGCGTACTAAGATACTAAAATCGTCATTTCTCCACTAAACCCTATGTTTTGACCACTCTTTAGAATCGTCTCTTCGACATGATTCTAAGGAGTGGTCACAACATAGGGTTTAGTGGAGAAATAAAGAAGTTTTTCTTGAAAATGTTCTAATTACGCATCTTATCTAGGGCCCTTAATACAACAGCGAAAGTTCTAGTTAAAGCCGAGCTAAAAATCGGGGGTTGATCATAAATATCTCTTAGACAGTTTTGTTGTACATAGCTCGACATTATTATATGTCAAAAGTGTACATCTAAATCACTTTTCCCTTTCGTATCATCATCCTGAGAAAGTCTTTAAGACAAGGAATATGACGACCTTTATAAATAATGAATGACAATAAGACAATAAAGAACTTTGTCAACATAGGATACCTTTAAAACTGACAAATCTTATCCTTCCCAACATTAGTTACTGAGAACATGATTGTGTGGCTATGAAAGTACAGTTGATCTTCAATATCTGGGACTTCAAGGGACCATACAAATTACTTTTGAGACAACAGAGGTTCGAGTTATCCAGTTTCTAATCTTAGCAATTTCTAAAGTTAACAACTTAATGCAGGTCGAAAGTAATGCTGAAAGCTCCTGTAGGTGATTTCAGGATCACTTTTGACCTGCATAAGCTGCCACATGTGTTTCTAGATATGTATAGTGATACGTTTAAAACAATTATGTATTGTAAATTTTGGAAGGACCGAACCTTTACTTTGAGTTATCCCAAAGCTCGAGTCCGAGTTCAAGATATCGAAGATCAGCTGTATATATACCATATATAGTCCGTCAACAATCAAATACCCCTAACTCTAAGGAAAACTAACAAATCCTAAAACAAATGGCAAGATACAAAATTTCCATATAAACTGAACTCCTTCAGTGAACTCCTATTGTTAGTTCACTCATTTCACATATACTCATATTTACACATTTTTTCAAACAGAGTAGACCAAGATAAGACTGTCAGCTCCTGTATGAGCTGTCTGACCATGGTCTGCTGTGTTTGCTTAACCCTTTCTTTCATATAATTTATAATAAACAGCTTTTCATGTCAGTGCAAACAGAGTTAAGACCAAGATCAGACAACTCCTGTAGGAGCTGACTCTGAACAGGGTCTGCTCTGTTCGCTTCTGAAATTATACTGATGTGACTCCACAGTTTCTACAGATACCAAAAAGTCCTGTGTACATTATTATGCCATTATAAAAATTCAGCTTTTAAATATTCATTAAGTCATTATTTCTTAAATGAATATTAAACAGGAAATGGATTATATATATATTGTTACAGATCTGATCATCAATCTTCTATTAAAAAAAAATCCAAGTTTTAATTTTAATAAAATTCCATTTAATTAATATTCATGTCATAAAATTCCTGAAATAAACAATTAAATAGGTTTCTACTTAATAAATGTTTTATATTCATTTGCAATGCTCCAAAAGTTTTATTTTCCATGCATATATGGCATTTAACCTGGCATTCCCTCATATTGACGCCTTTTGATGCCTCTGCAAAAGTTACCCTTTGAAACCACTGTGATAAATACGGCTTTGCTCCATAGGAGCAAATTAATGCTCTATTCCTCACAATGGATTCAATACTATACAAATCTAAAAAAAATCCTTTTCTCTAGTAAATGCTCCTTTTTGGTAGATATATTCAAAGAGGTTGGGTCTAAAAAAAGCCTACATGAGGGAATGGGTTAACTCTTTGAACAATTAGCAAACTAATGTCTGTTGTGTCATTTCTCTTTAAAACTGTACAGTCACAGCATCACAAAGTTTGGATCCTGATGAAATATTAAGTTTCTTGATATCTAATGTGTATATAAACTGTGTGTAAATAATTTCGCTATTATGTTTGGTGATTAATGGGGGCTAATAATCATATTTATTAATTTCACCATCGTAGCATGCAGATACGTAACAATTGGGATCTTTAAACCTTTCCCTGTTCTATGTTTATTCCAAATTTCAATACCTACTGAATATTCATGGTCAAAATAGTTATAATGAAATATGGAAGATCATAGATGGAACATGGTAACCATTTTAGAAAGTAAAGAAACAGATCTATCAAATTCCATTAGCAAACAGAGCAGACCCTGATCAGACGGCTCCTATAGGAGCCATCTGATTTGGGTCTACTCTGTTTGCAAATGCGTGAAAACACGTGTATATGAGGGAAAGGGTTAAAGATCATGGATTACTCAGCTGGGTTAATTCAGCAGTGAAAGGGTTGAAATAAAATAATATTTTCCCTTTTAATTTTGTTTCAGCTCTAATACATATAATTAATTGACAATCATTTTAATTAGTACTTTAAAAACACACAGAACTTATTAATCCTTTACATATGGGAAACGAGTGTATCAGCATTTGCGAACAGTGAAGACCTAAATCAGGGGGCTCCTAATGGATCAGGGTCTGCACTGTTCGCCAATTAAAATCCTCCAGCAAATTTAAGCTTACATACTGATTGGTCACTAATAACAGCTAAGTACTGATGGTCCATACAATTTTGAGCATTATAATTAAGCATTCAAATGGTTAATCTTTTGTACAGTTTCGCTGGATTTTAGAATTTAATGCAAGATAGATGGTTTATAGCACGTTTATTTCAATTTCCACAGAAGTATTCTATCATTCATTATCATTTAATGGTAGCATTTGTGAGAATGAGTTTTAATTGGAAAATATAAGAAATAAAACTTCCATATATTGGTATAATTCTGGTCTTTAACCCTTTACTCCATCAATATTCATGTAAGAAATAATAAAATGGTGAATATCAATCAGATCATTATTTTTTACAGCGGCACATAAACACTGGAAATGCTGGTTAACCCTTCCTCTGTTCTATGTTTATTCTAAATTTCAATACCTGCTGAATATTCATGGACAAACTAGTTCTAATGAAAAATATGGAAGGTAGAACATTATAGCCATTTTAGAAGGGTCCAAGGTTATAAAGCTTCTGAGTCTGAGATCATTCTCAAGTATCTGATTGGTCATATTCTAAGCAAGCTCAGAATCTGACCAATCAGATGCTTGAGAATGATCTCAGAGACTTTTAAAAAGTTTTATAACCTCAGGCCTGGTCTGTTTTGTTTGCATATGATCCAATACAGATCAGTGTGTCTACTGTTTCTGCTATGGTCAAAAACTCCTTTGTTCATAGGATACAACTTCAACTAATTAATATTCATACAGACATTATCTCCTACATGAATATTCATGAGGAAAAGGATTAATGCAGGTCACAGTAACTCAACACTTTACATGACAGAAATGACATTTAACCTTGTTTGCAAACAGAGTAGACTCTGACCAGATGGCTCCTGTAGACTTATGCTCTGTTCAATATTCATGTAATGACATCAAGAATATGTATTAGTAGAATTTTTATAATGTTTACTTTTCAAGAATGTCTTGCTTTGACAAAAACTGTAGAATCAATCTATATCATGCCAAAAGTAAGCAGAGCAGACCCTGATCAGATGGCTCCTATAGGAGAGTTAACCCCTTACCTCTATAGGATATTATTTGACTCACGCATTTACTACAGTGAAGGAAAACTTTAGAATTGTGTAGATTGAATATGCTCTATTCATCACAATGGTTTCAGAAAGTGACCTTTACAGAGGCAGCAAAATGTGTGAATGTGAGGGAATGGGTTAAGAAATAATATAAATCGGATTGTACAGTATCTGCCAGGGCCACCATTTCCTGTGCGCATGTGCCATTATAAAAAAAATCTAGCTGATATTTGTGATGTCATTATTTCTTACATAAATATTCATGGAGTAAAGGATTAATCAAACATAAAAGTTTAGAAATTTATTTTCATTTTACATAATGCAACCATTTGCTTGTATTTAGTGGCGGCTTTAGAAAATTTATGCTGTAAATAAAATTCATGCAATCACAAAGAAAATATAAAATTCGCATTTGCTTGAAATTCAAGCAAAGCAATAGAGATAACGAGTCAGTTAATTTGTGATATTCTTAGGGGAAGCTAGATTGGATATACAAACAATTAACCCTACTCTTGCTGAATTTTAAAATACCGTTCTTCTTCTTGACCCATGCCCTGTTGTATAATTACATATATATTCACTGTCTACACGTATTTCGCTGTGCAATCACTGCTGTGGAGTGAACTGGTTGCACAATCAACTTGTAAATAGTGCAGACCCTGATGAGACAGCTCCTGCAGGAGCTGTCTCATCTGGGTCTTCACTATTTACAGGTAGGTATATTGACGTGAACAGCAAGCGAAGGGTTAACTGGTATCTCTTGGAATGCTAAATATTATGACCCATAAGTGTCTATTACAAAGTCCATTCAGTAATCAAGGGTTAAACTAACTGGAGGATTTTGAATGACAAACAGTGTAGACCCTGATCAAGGACTCCTCTAGGAGTCCTCTGATCTGGGTCATCACTGTTTGCAAATCACATTACACTCATGTCTAGAATACAAAGGGTTATTGTCTTATCTGGAACCCAGTCCTTCAAAGTTCAGTCAAAAGTGATGCATTATTAGCCTAAACTCTTCACCCTTTCCTCCATAGGCTATTTTTAGACCCAACCTCTTTGAATAAATCTACCCAAAAGGAGCATTTACTAGAGAAAGGTAAAATTTTAGAATTTTGTAGTTTGAAACCATTGTGATAAATAGAGCATTTTGCTCCTATAGGAGCAAATGCTCTATTTATCACAATGGTTTCAAGAAGTGGTTATTACAGAGGCGTAGAAAGGCATATTTATGGAGGAAAGGGTTAAGTATATAATGCAGATCAAGATGAGACTGCTAAATATTCTGACAACCAATTTTAAGCATTATAGTGCAGATCAAGATCAGACTCCAATTTATTCTGACAACCAAACTCAACCCTTTCCCCACATATAAACACCTTTTCACGCATTTGCAAACAGAGTAGACCCAGAACAGATGGCTCCTATAGGAGCAAATGCTCTATTTATCACAATGGTTTCAAGAAGTGGTTATTACAGAGGCGTAGAAAAGCGTATTTATGGAGGAAAGGGTTAAGTATATAATGCAGATCAAGATGAGACTGCTAAATATTCTGACAACCAATTTTAAGCATTATAAGTGCAGATCAAGATCAGACTCCAATTTATTCTGACAACCAAACTCAACCCTTTCCCCACATATAAACACCTTTTCACGCATTTGCAAACAGAGTAGACCCAGAACAGATGGCTCCTATAGGAGCCATCTGATCGGGGTCTGCTCTGTTTGTTAATGGAATTTGATACTTCGGTTTCTTTACTTTACAAAATAGCTACAATGTTCCCCCTTCCATATTTCATTATAACTGTTTTGTCCATGAATATTCTGTAGGTATTGAAATTTGGAATAAACACAGACAAGGAAAGGGTTATGCAATAAAGGAGATATTCTTGGAAATGTGTAAATATACTAATCTTATCTTGGCCTCAGCTGAAGATAAATATGGGATGAAAGTAATGAAAATTTTCTTGTCCTATTGTATAGAAGCTTTCTGTATTTAATGTACATTTGTCATGCTTTAACCCTTTCCTTCATATAAACGCCTTTTCAGGCATATGCAATAAGAGCAGACCCAGATCAAGTGGCTCCTTAGGAAAGGAGAAAATGTTAACAAGAGCAAACACTTGACAGAAAGGGTAAACAAGAGCATGTGGGTGCCAATGCTCATCTGTTCGACTGTAGCCCTTGTGACGATGAACATGTGTGTGAAGTTTCCTAAGATTTGCATGAATAGTAAAGAAGTAATAGCCAGAATAACCAAAGTCACTGCTCCAGATACAATGCATAAATTCAAACATTTTCAAGAATAACTCCTTTATGTCTCCACCAAAGCCTATACTGTGACCACTCATTAGAATCGCTTCTTCGAGACAAGTCTAAAGAGTGGCAACAGTATAGGCTTTGGTGGAGAAATGACGATTTTAGTATTTGAGTTACTAGCTCTGAAAGTTTAAAGTTTCCAGACAACAACGAAGACAATGATGACAATGTGGAAATTTGAGTTATACCAATGGCTCATATTTTTTCTTCTTTGAAAAAAACCCGGACAAGCTAAAAATGAGCAGCTTCAGAGAGATTCCAATGTTTTATAACTCCAGAATCAACTCAAAGATCTGTGACAAGAGTTTACAACAGAGATGGCAATTGACAAATACATAAACATAAATAAATCTGTCTGGGACAGCGGGATTAACCCTTTAAATGCTGAATACACCATAAGTTTAACTTTACAGTCCATTAAATATGACAGGTATAAATTTGCTAAGAGATTTTGGATAACAAAATATGCAGATCCTGATCAGAGGGCTCCTAAGAGATTTTGGAAGACAAAAAGTGCAGACCCTGATCAGAGGGCACCTCTAGGAGCCCTCTGATCTAGGTCTACACTGTTTGCAAATGCAAGTAAATTTGTTTTCCACATTCAATGGGTTAACCTTGAGCTTGCAGTTATTTTTCATTTACTTTGGATCAAGAGTTGATGCCAAATAACCTGCATATCTTATCAAGATCCAAACCATTTGATGTTTCGATTATCATGTTTCAGAAAAATAAGAGGAAAAACTTTCTCTCATGATACATGAATTATTCTTGTAAATGACTAGTTCCATATTTTCACTCTTTGCACACTAGTAATCGTAAATGCAAACAGTCTAGATCCAGATGAGACTCAAATTAACTTGGCATCTCATCAGGATCTAAACTGTTTGACACTCTGAAGATGTAGAAATATCGAACATTGCCATTAACATTGAGAATCACAGCAGACAACAAATTTTGCAGGTCTACGACAATTACTTCTGGATTCATAGAGCCAAAGATGAAGCCAGAGTTATTTGCCAGTCTGTCTTTCCGGGAGAATGTTCTGTTTTATTGTCAACTGCTCTTAACCCTTTAAATGTTGAATATTCAAAGTGGAATGGTCCATCATTGCTCAACCTTTTCCCTGTTCTGTTTATTCCAAATTTCAATACCTACTGTAAATATTCATTAACAAAATAGTTATAAAGAAATATGGAAGGTGCAACATTGTAGACATTTTAGAAAGCAAAGAAACTCATTGTAGACATTTTAGAAAGCAAAGAAACTGATCTATCAAATTCTATTAGCAAACAGAGCAGACCCTGATCAGACGGCTCCTGATCTAGATCTTCACTGTTTGCAAATGTTAGTAAACTTGTTTCCTTCAATCCAAGAGTTAATCTCTGACCAATATGGCTGTGTTTTATAAGATCCCTACTTGCAGCCTACTAACATCGTTCTCATCTGGATCTTTACTCTTCTATTGTTAACTCATTACCTCATAGGCTGTTTTTAGACTCAACATCTTTGAATAAATCTACCGAAAAGGAGCGTTTACTAGAGAAAAGAAAAATGTTAGAATTATGTAGTTTTGAAACCATTGTGATAAATAGAGCATTTGCTCCTATGGAGCAAATGCTCTATTTATCACAATGGTATCATAAAGTGACTATTACAGAGGCATAGAAATGGCATAACAGAGGAAAGGGTTAATCCTGACCTGAATCATATTTGCAAACAGGTCTGATGCCAAGTAATATGCAGTGTATCATCAGGATCCAAGCTGTTTGACACTCAGTGAATAGTTTCTCCAAAGCTTAATACAAATGGCACCAGATCCAAATTTGAGCATACAATATTTTTTAACCCTTTCCTTCATATAAACGGGTTTTCAGGCATTTGTAAACAGAGTAGACCCAGATCAGACGGCTCCTAGAGGAGCCGTCTGATCAGGGTCTGTTCTGTTTGCTATTAGAATTTGATAGTTCTGTTTCTTAACCCTTCGCTTGCTGAAGTTTAAAACACATTTCTCCTTCTTTACCCATGTCCTGTTGTATAATTACATATATCTTCACTGTGTACAAGTATTTCGCTATGCAATCACTGCTGTGGAGTGCACTGGTTGCACAATCAACTTGTAAATAGTGCAGACCCTGATGAGACAGCTCCTGCAGGAGCTGTCTCATCTGGGTCTTCACTATTTACAGATAGGTATATTGACGTGAACAGCAAGCGAAGGGTTGACTATCTAAAATGGCTATAATGTTCCACCTTACATAATAATATTATGTCCATGAATATTCTGAAATAAGCATAGAACAGGGAAAGGGTTAACAGAGTAGACTCTTATCAGACGACTCCTACAGGCATGTAAAGCCATTAATATGAGGTAAAGGGTTAAAAGATGAACTTAGCAGATTTATATGCAGCCAAACCTTTCTAGTTTATTGAAAAGAAATCTTAAAATTGCCAAGAAATGAGTGATGAACATGAATCTGTCTATTTATCAAAAACGGCAAGTTACTTCAGAGAACAAACACAGCGGTGACAACTGCGTGATTCATGATGATAAATTGATGTAGACAGAATCCAATAGGGTAGGTTAGTTCTGTGGACAGAAGAACAGTAAATATCAGACAAGCTATTAACCCCCTTGCTTACTAAAACCCTCAATATTGGAACTCCTACCGTCCTTGGACATAACTACATCATTGCGGTGATTAATAATCTTTTTCCTTGGATGGTAAACAAGATTTCCACATGTAAATGACACTATTCGTCTGTTTGGAAATAGATGCGACTACCTTTTAATCTTTGGCCAGATGAAAACATCTTTTTTCCACAGTTTCTTACGAGTTTCATCCACTTTCTTATCAAAGTGCAACATACATTCAATTTCTAAAAAAGAATTTCATTATCATCTGAATCGGACCATTCTGTAAAATGTAATCACAGATTTGAAAGAAGCAAGTAAGATATCATGACATACGATCAAAGTTGATTTTTTTATGTATAATTTCAAAGGGACATAATAAAATCTTCATTCACACATGATAGAGTTATGTCCCTTGAGCAGTTACTGGAAGCTATTGGCAATATTAACCCTTTGAATGTGGGAAACAAGTGTACTGGCATTTGCAAACAGTGTAGACACAGATCAGAGGGCTCTTAGAAAATAAATTTCCTCTCAAAATTAATTATTTATTAAAGCATTAAAAAGGTTGACCTCAGTGGTGCATAAGACCAGAAGTCCAGAAAAGATGTGTTTATATAAACATATTCAAGAATATCTCCTTTATTTTTCCACCAAACCCTATACTGTGACCACTCTTTAGAATCGTCTATTCGACACAATTCTAAAGAGTGGTCACAGTAAAGGCTTTGGTGGGGAAATGATGATTTTAGTATTTGGGTAGCACTTTTATCTGTAGCTCTGCATAAGACTAAAGAAGACATCAGACCATCTAACCACACAGGAGATCTGTACAGACAGATAACAATCTGAGACAAGGCAGTGCTTTTTACAAACCACTTCTTGTCTGACACTTCTATACATTGCTTATGATTGTGCAGATTGGAATTCTTAAGTACTTTTGACTCTGATTAGATACACAAAGTTTACCCTGTCATATTAGAAAAAAATTATTACTATCTGTTAAAAATCTGATCTACTCTAATTTTTACTTACTTCAAAACTATGCAACCTTTTTAGAAATGCTTGACCAAGTAGGAAACAGTTTGGTTCTTGATTAGATGCCAAGTTACACAGCTTCTCATCAGGATCCAAGCTGTTTGCAAATGAGTCAGGATGGGGTGAGCATAATAAAGTTTACCACTACACATGTGTTCAATGTGGGACCCCCATCTCATTTCTGGAAATAATTGTATACCATTCCAATTCATATGTTTGATAGATAACACTCCAGAAGCTGACCATTAACTTATCTCAACCTTTACACTTGTTGAAAATTCATGTACGAAATCATCAAATCATAAATATTATCTAGATGAATTTCTATATTGGTGTATAAAAACAGGAATCTACAGTAAAAACCTTCTAATGTGACCACCAAAATTAATAATTCTGGGTCTTTGAGGCAGGTGGTTGCTTAATGCAGGACCTTTCACAATTACTTTTATCCTGCATTAAGCAACCACCTACTTTTAAGGACAACAATTTTTCCTCTTTAAGTTGTCGCTTTTGAGTGGGGTTTTACTGTATATTATTCCATAAACAAAACAGAGCAGACCCTGATCAGACAGCTCCTAATGTCTTATCTGGCTCTACTTTGTTTGCCAAGGCTCCATCTCTATCAAATACAGTAGAACCTGTCTTAAGCGACCATCAAAGAGGTCGAATTATGTGTCTGTAGGGCAAGTGGTAGCTTATTGAAGAAAGCTCCTATAGAACTTTTTGCCTGGCATTAAGCAACCACCTGCTTTTTAAGATTTGTGTCCAAACAGTTCAAAGTCTCTTAAGACAGGTTCTGCTGTACAGTGTAAATGCAGAACAATGGTCCAACAGCTCCTACAGGAGCCAACTGATCTGGGTCTACTTTGTTTGAAAAAGCTTCAATGGGACTGTTTCAGGGGGGGGGGGGGGAAAGGTCATTAAAAATAAATTTAACCCTTTCCCTAATCTATGTTTATTCCAAATTTCAATACCTACTGAATACTAAATAATGAAAGGTGGAACAATGCAACCTTTTAAGAAACTAAAGAAACAGAATTATCAAATTCCATTAGCAAACAGATCTAGAGCAGACCCTGATGACAGACGATTCCTACAGGAGCCGCCTGATCTGGGTCTACTCTGTTTGCAAATGCATGAAAAGGCATTTATATGAAAGAAATGTTTAAACAGCATTCAAAGGGTACACATGTTGAATCTTCTCTCTTATTTTCATAGGGAGGGGTTATCTTCAGATGAATAAGGTCAACAACACTGCATGATAAGTTTTTTTTCTTTGAAAATGTTTTTATCATGTTGTTCCATGATAAGATTCACTGGTCTTGTCTGCAAAGACCTCTTGAATGCCAGTTTACTATCATTTTGTATAATGTTTAGTTGTTACAGTTAGAAAATCTAAGTTAAAAATACTTTTATATTTCTCTGTTAACTCTTTCCTTCATATAAACGTATTTTCACACATTCCCAAACAGTGTAGATCCAGATTATACAGCTCCTAAAGCAGCCATCTAATCAGGGTCTGCTCTGTTTGCAAATGTTTATCAAGTAAAGGGTTAACACTTCAACTCACAGAGACATCTTTCCATGCCTTTGCATACAAACAAGATCCAAATACAGGTGACTCATGTAGGAGTCATCTGATCAGAGTCTGCTCTGTTTGCTTAACCCTTTCCCTCATATAAACCTGTTTTCACATGTTTACAAACAGAGTATACCCAGATCAGACGGCTCCTAGAGGAGCCGTCTGATCTGGATCAGCTCTGTTTGCTTATGATATAATATATATATGATTCTACAGTTTCTGCCATGGCCAAAAATTCATGTGTCCGGCTGCTATTATAACAAATTGAACTCATTAATATTCACGAGGTCATTATTTCTTACATAAATATTCATCGAGGAAAGGGTTAAATAGACCGATTCTACAGTTTCAACATCCCTTGTTCATATAGATTATTATATTAAAAAAAGTCAAGATTATAATTATTATTATTCATGAAATCATTATTATTATTCATGAAATCATTATTTCTAACTTGAATATTCATCAAGTAAGGGATTAAATATCTTCAGAAATATCATCTCTGAAATTTTGTCAATGTAGAATTGCTGCAAAAAGAATCCTAAAAAAGAGGATGACTTTCGCAGTTGGGGAGAAATCTAAATTAGATTGATTCTTCAACTGCATCTGTTACATCTCAGTGGAACTCAATTTGCGGGGCATCATACCGACTTACCTTAATTATCTTAAGTATTCAACACCCATTCTCCACAATATCAATAACTTCAAATTAGACTGATAAAGTGGAAAGTAGTGTAGACCCTGATCAAATGACTCCTTAACCCTTTACTCCATGAATATTCATGTAAGAAATAGACATCATGAATATTAATCGGATTAATTTCTAAAATGACATATTAACACATATTTTTCAAAAGTAGAAACTATAGAATCAGATCTATATCAAGACATAAGCAAACTTGTGTTTGACATAAGCAAATATTCAGACATATACAAACAGAGCAGACCCTGATCAGACGGCTCCTATAGGAGCCGCCTGATCTGGGTCTACTCTGTTTGCAAATGCATAAAAAGACATTTATATGAAGGAAAGGGTAAAATATTCAACTCATTTGCAGACAGTGTAGACCCAGATCAGACAGCTCCTCTAGAGTCTGAGTGTGACACTCAAAATCCTCTAGCAAGTTCAAGCCTTTTATACTAATTAAGTGGGCTCTATAGGTAACCCTTCATTCAATAAACGTCTTTTCACACATCTGCAAACAGAGTAGACCCAGATCAGATGGCTCCTATCTGGGTCTGCTCCGTTTGCTTATGGGATTTGATAAATCTGTTTCTTTAGTTTCTCAAATGGCTATAATGTTCCACCTTTCCATATTTCATTATAACTATTTCGTTCATGAATATTCAAATTTGGTATTGAAATTTGGCATAAATATAGAACAGGGAAAGGGTTAAATATTGATGGGCTATTCAGCTTTGAAAGGGTTAACTCTTTCTCTAATATAAAAGCTTCTCTGTGCCTTTGCAAACAGAATAGACGCAGATCTGATGGCTCCTATACCTGGAGCTGTCTGATAAGGGTTGGCTCTGTTTACTAGTGAAGTTACTATAGATTTGATTGTACATTTTCAACCAATACCAAAAAAATAATTCTTTGTATAATATGCGATTATAAAAATTCAGCTAATAAATATTCATGATATTATTATTTCTTACATGAATATTGAACAGGAAAATGCCTAAATACGTACAGTGGGTGGAAAAAATATATATTATGCATGTACCGTCACTCTGTTGTATCAGGTGAATAATTCCCAACAGCCAATAAAAATCACAAAAACACAAAATTTTACACTTATGTTGCTATAAAAATGTTCTCCACTTAAACTTCCTTCTACTGCCAATTCAAACCTTATCAGATTCGCTAAGGGTTAATTCTAAATCACATTACGATACCTTAATGTTTACAATGCTGAATTTTAAAATGGATTATTCCAAAATTCAAACAGGTCAAACTTATGGTGAATACTGAAGGATTTTTCAAAATAAAAGTGTAACATGACAAACAGTGCAGACCCTGATGAGAGGGCTCCTAAAGGAGACCTCTCATCTGGGTCTACACTGTTTGCAAATGACATTAGTGACTCGTGTTCTGTACATTCAGGATTAACCTTTAGTACTCTACTGGTGACAGTGTGAATACCTTTGCAAACAGTCTGGATCCAGATGAGACCACGAGTTACACGGCGTATCATCAGGATCTAAACTATTTATCACTCTGACACTATATTTGAAAAGAAATGGGGAAGAAAATGAATTGTAGAACTGACGCAGACGACAATATATGCAGACGATAATTGATAATTGCTCAGAGTGCAGAAAGTTAATTACTAATATAGTATTTACAGTAAGTATTCTGACATTCAATCTCTCCTTCCCATGGGTTGGTGAAGCTGAATAAGTCAATTTGGCATAACTTGAAAACTAGACTGACATATAGTAGCAAACAGTGTAGACCCTGATTAAACGTCTCCTGCTGGAGCGGTTTGATCAAGATCTTTATTATTAGTCAGAGTTTGTCTTTCCGAATAAGTAGGGTAATCAGCTATATATAGATAAATAACTTAGAACATATTGGGACAGAGTTAACCCATTACCTGTTGCATATTTATGTAAGAAATAATGACATCATGACTATTAATTAGATTATCTTTTATAATGGCATACGAACAGAAGACATTCTGGCTCAGGCAAAACAGGTAGAATCAGATTTATATAATACCATAAGCAAACAGAGCAGACCCTGATCAGGCGGCTCCTACAGGAACCGTCTGATCTGGGTCTACTCTGTTTGCAAATGCATGAAAAGGCGTTTATATGAGTGAAAGGGTAAATGGCCTCTTATCCTGATCCAAGCTATTTGCGGTCATGATTAGTACTTCTGCTACCATAGGCGAAATTCTGAGGCAAGTTTTACAAATAGTTTGGATCCAGATGAGATGCAGAAAATAGTAGAGTTGGCTTTGAAAGAAAAGAAGTTTTTAAACCTGAAGCAGACGATAATCTTAGCAGACAAACTTGATTTGGCGGCAAAAGGATTAATCCGATCTTACACAAAAAAAAACAGCGGTCAGTCTGTGGTTATTACCTTGTTTGAACACTTTGTATTTGGGTTACATTGCATACATTTAAAGTCTTTTTTTTTACACTTAAGTTTTCCTTTCTATCTCATAAAAGAGTAAATTTCAGAAAATTTGAATTTGAATAAGGCAATTTGAAGATTTATAATTATTTTCTCATATTATATGCAAAACTGTTTTAAAACACCAATCAATTAGCACTTTAAGAGTCATAAGGTTAACCCTTTCCCTGTTCTA
Organism: Azorinus chamasolen; assembly: GCA_963576725.1. Taxonomy (NCBI): domain Eukaryota; kingdom Metazoa; phylum Mollusca; class Bivalvia; order Cardiida; family Solecurtidae; genus Azorinus; species Azorinus chamasolen. The sequence goes on along the minus strand of OY755251.1, from coordinate 17,393,922 downwards.
AGTTTAGTACAATTTTCAATACCTACTGAATATTCATAGACAAAATAGTTATAAAGAAATATGGAAGGTGGAACATTGTAGACATTTTAGAAAGCAAAGAAACAGATCTAGCAAATTCTATAAGCAAACAGAGTAGACCCAGATCAGACGGCTCCTAGAGGAGCCGTCTGATCTGGGTCTACTCTGTTTGCAAATGCGTGAAAACCCATTTATATGAGGGAAAGGGTTAATTATAACTGATCTCTCCTTGAAAATGTTATTGCAGTCCAAAATCAGAAAAGTGTATGTTTTGATAGAAACATTGTTCTGACATCTGTGCAGAGAAGACCCGAATCAGACAGCTACTATAGAATCATATAGGGGCTGCTATGTTTGTTTATGAAATGATGTAGATATGGATCATCAGTTTCTGCCATGGCCAAAAAAGTTCCTTGCTCGTATGCCATGATACAAATTCACCTAATGAATAATCATTCTATCATTATTTCTTACATGCATACCGTATTCATGGAGTAAATGTTTAAGAAAGAAATACGCAAGTTCTCAAACAGTGAAAATTTTACCTGAAAAGGATGCTTTTTAACGCTTTTACAAACAGAGCCATCTAATTAGGGTGTACTCTGTTTACTTATGAAATTATATATATCTGATTCTACAGTTTCTGCCAACCAATACCAAACATTCATGTGTATGATGTACATATGCCATTATAAAATTCAGCTAATAAATATATTCGTATTGTCATTATTTCTTACATGAATATTCACCAGGGAAAACATTCAGTCTACACTGTTTGCTTATGCCAGTTAACACTTTCCCTGTTTAATATTCATGTCAAGAATAATGACATCATTAACGAGCCGACAAATTTTACAGCATTATTAACAAAGGATTTTTTTGACTGTGACAGAGAGTGTTCAATCAGATCTATATAATTCTATAAGCAAACAGAGCAGACCCTGATCAGAAGGCTCCTATAGGAGCCGTCTGATCTGGGTCTACTCTGTTTGCAAATGCTTGAAAATGCGTTTATATGAAGGAAAGGGTTAACTTGTTTTCTACATTCAAAGAGTTAATCCAACAATAAACAAGTGACCGTTTCATGAACCTTCAAGCTTTCTAATCATTATATTGACTTCATACTTACTGTCCAGACTTTTTCTCTCTTTACAAAATGGTTATAGCACTTACAAGTTCTCTAAGTAGATCTGATTTGCTACATTGTCAGACAATGGTCTGCTGATCTTTCTTTATTTAACAATTTCTACCAGTGAATTTATGACAACCCTTGCAAGCAAATATAAATCTTTGCAGACTACAATGATAAATGCTTAGTAAACTAAAAGTAAATGACTTAGCCAGTGCCCAAACCATAATTTAATCATAATTAAGCTTTCTGATCAAGTCTGAAACACATTTAACACATTCCCCCAGTTTTGACGCTTCTGTAAAGTCACTTTTTGAAATTAAATATCTGTTTCCTTCATATAAATGCCTTTTCCTGTAGGATCCATCTGATCTGGGTCTGCTCTGTTTGCTTATGGAATTAATTTCACTTTACTCCATGAAAATACTTATGAAAGAAATGGTGACATCAATTAATTTTTAAAATAGCATATTCATTTTAAACACATGAATGTGTTATATTATAAGCAAACGGAGCAGACCCTGATCAGACGGCTCCTATAGGAGTCGTCTGATCTGGGTCTACTCTGTTTGCAAAGGCATAGAATGGCTTATTCATGGAGTAAGGGGTTAAATACATAGTGTTAAGGGGTCATAATCCATGATTGGTTCATTACCTGATTGTAGCCCTTTTGAAGGACAACAACTGTGATAAGTCTGATAGAGATACAGCAAAAACTCCTCTCGACCGAACATTAAATTATATATACTGGTCTTGGAGCCAGGTGGCAGCTTAATGCAGTGTGAAAGTCATGCAGAAAGCTCCATTAGGAGCTTTCTGCATGACTCTCATCCTGCATTAAGCAGCCACCTGCCTAAAAATATCTAAATTCTTCTCTACTGGAATCCGGTTTAACAGTAGCTGCAGCGATGTTGAAATTGTGACAAAATGTCACAGTTTTTGCACCATGACAATGCCCGCAACAATGATAACATGAAGGCCATGACAGTATCTCATTTTCATTTTTCTTAAAAAAAAAAAATTAAACTTGGTTATTGATGAAGTGTGATGCCCACTTTCATTATCGAATTCTGCTGGGAATTTTTTCTACTTAAAGACATCTCAATTTTACTATCTGCATAATGCAAGCACCTCAACATAACAATTTAAATGCTGAACCTTGAACCTTGGATGGTCCATACATGTTAAATGGAAGAGTCGATTACATATAAAAGGTAAATTGCTATAGGATTTTTAATAAGCAGCACAGACCCTGATAAGAATATTTCTCCAGGAGCTCTCAGACATCTGATCTGGATCTGAACTGTTTGCAAATGACAATAAATTTGTTCTTTGCTATAAAAAGGGTTCAACTCTTTGCACTCAATTATTTTTGTCATCTACTTAAATTCTTAAAATAAGATTTCTCAGATTTCTTTGCAAAAAATAAGGTCAAAGTGTCAAACAGTTTGGATCCTGATGAGATGCCGCATTAAGCGGCATCTCATCTGGATCTAAACTGTTTGCATAGGTAATCACGGTTTCGTGGCTAGCGTGCAAATAGTTTAACAAAATCAACCCTAACACTGCTATTCGCAACCTAACTCACACTTGCAAACAGTGTAGATCCTGCTAAGACGTTAAGTTATTCAGCATATCATCAGGTTTCAAGCTGTAAGACACTCATTAAAAAAATTCTCAAAAGCTTGATTGTATCAGAAACAGTCAAAATTGAACAAGATCCCAATGTCAGTCGACATTATTATTTTGTAGCGGGGTACGGGGTTAATAAGCCTCCGTCAAGTTAACTAGCACATTTCACATCTGAAATGTGATTTAATAACCATTAAAACCAATTACATGCGTAAGAAAACATTCTGACAGTATAACTGAATGCTCTTGCGTTTGAGATTCATTGCATTTTTGTTTCGAAATGGTCCATTAATTGAAGCCCCACTTAAATACCAAGAATCAATCATGTAGCAATTTGGAACAAGTGATTTCGCAGATATGCACTGCATTTTAGAATTCTTAACAGGCAATTTATCATTCAACTCTTTGCATGCTAGTGGCAAACTCATGATAACCTATGCAAACAAACAATATGGATCTAGAAGAAGAGCTACAGATAAAAGGTGCATACTCAAATCGTCCGTTCTCTACCAAACCCTATGTCGTGACCACTCTTTAGAATCGTCTCAGTGACGATTCTAAAGAGTTGTCACGGCATAGGGTTTGGTGGAGAAATATTTAGAAGAAATTCTTGAAAATGTTTTAACTTACGCATCTTGTCTGGACCTCTGCAGAAGAGATGCTGAGTGACTTGGCGTCTTATCAGGATCGATTGCATTATTGAGGACAGATGGAACAAGGTCAAAGATGTTTGTAAAACATAATATACCCTCCCCCAGACCCCCTGACCTTTGACCTAGTGACCTCAAAAACAATCGGGGTCATCTAGTGGTCAAGACTAATCACCACAGCAAGTTTGAAGATCCCAAGCCAAACTCTTCAGTAATTATTGATCTGAAACCATTTCACAAGTTCAGGTCATGGTGACCTTGACTTTTGACCTAGTAATCTAAAAACAATTGGGGTCATCTAGTAGTAATGGCTAATCACCACAGCAAGTTTGAAGATCTTCAGCCATTTCACCAGTTAAGGTCATGATGACATTGACCTTTGACCTAGTATCTAAAAACAATAGGGGTCATCTAGTGGTCATGACTAATCACCACAGCAAGTTTGAAGATCCTAAGCCGAACCCTTAAGCAGTTATTGATCAGAAACCATTCACCTGTCATGGTGACCTTGACCTTTGATCTAGTGACCTAAAAAACATAGGGGTCATCTAGTGGTCATGACCAATCACCACAGCAAGTTTCTAAGCCAATCTGTTTATCAGTTATTGATTGAAAATGTTTGATCTACCGACAGACCGTCAGACAGACAGACAAAGGGACAGACATGTGCAAAGCAATAAACCCCCATTTTTTCAAAAGGGAAGGGGTGGGGGGTTATAAAAAGACAAATAATGGAGACCCTGAACTAAAGTTAACCCTTTCCTTCACAGAAATGCCTTTTCATGCCTTGTAAACAGAATAGACCCAGATCAGACCACTCATGTAGTAGCCACCCAATCAGGGTCTGCTCTGTTTGCTTATGGTATAATATAATATTCAGATGTCATTATATACTCCTTACGTGAATATCAAACAAGGAAAGGGTTAAGCGGTTGCAAAGCATTCAAAAGTCAAACAACAAAAGAGCATTTGCTCCTATAGGAGCAAATGCTCTATTTATCACAATGGCTCCTTTTCGGTAGATTCATTCAAAGAGATTGGATCTAAAAATAGCCTATGAGGGAATGGGTTAAACCCGTTGCTTCATATAAACACCTTTTTACAAAGAGAAGACTCCGATCAGACAGCTCCTCTAGAAACCATCTGATCAGGGTTTGCTTTGTTTGCTTATGACATTATATAATATTCAGATGCCATTATTCATGAATATCAAACAGGGAAAGGGTTAAAACCATTGAAAAACATTCAGAAGTCAAACGACAATGCCAAAACCATTAGCAACACATCAAATAATAGTAGACCAGCATTTTATGTCGTAAATTCTGTGTAGATGGCTATATTTCCCTGTTTCTTGTCTTTCCGGATTACTTCTCTAATCAAAGCCAACAGAAAAGCCTCAAATCCAATAACAGTGTGCAATAAATAAAACAATTTTTCACTTGTAATCAGCCGATACCTAGGTCAAACACAATTTTGACTGACACTAACATAATTTTGTCTGTGGATGATAAAATCACTTGCCCAGTATCCGTCTTACCCAAGGAAGACCAAGGACAGCGATCCAATATCAGATAGAGAGAGTTTCAGAAGTGTTTCTTTTCTACAGATGTTAACACTTTTTTTATTCAACTTTTTACTCCATAAATATTCCTTTTCACGCCTTGGCAAACAGAGTAAAAACCCCGATCAGATGGCTCCTGTAGCTCCTGTAGGAGCCGTCTGATCAGGGTCTGCTCTGTTTGCTTCTAATATAGATTTGATTCTGCAGTTTCTGAACTATTGTTATCCCTATCCCTCATATAAACGTGTTTTTACGCATTTGCAAACAGAGTAGACCCAGATCAGACGGCTCCTAAAGGAGCCGTCTGATCAGGGTCTACTCTGTTTGCTAATAGAATTTCAAAGATCTGTGTCTTTACTTTCTAAAATGGCTACAAAGTTCCACCTTCCATATTTCATTTTAACTATTTTGTCCATGAATAATCAGTGGTATTGAAATTCGTAATAAACAAAGAACAGGGAATGGGTTAAATACCATTGTTTTCATAGTGTCATTATCAAGTTAAAATCATTATTTGTTAATTAATATTCACGATGTCATTATTTTTGGCATACATGGCCATGGAATAAAGGGTTATTTCTTGCATGAATTTTCAACACAGAAAGGGTTAATGGTTAAGAAAATACTCATGATAGCGTAGACCAAGATCAGTCACAGACTAGCAGTATCGCATTGGCTACAACACTAACGACAAGTTAAATATAGCTGAGATCCAGATAAAATATGTAAATATAAACATTTTAGGAATAACTTCTTTATTTCTCCCCCAAACCATATGTTGTGACCACTCTTTAGAATGGTCTCTTCGAGACAATTCTAAAGAGTGGTCACAACATATGGTTTGATGGAAAAATGACTATTCTAGTATTTAATCCTTTCCCTTGTCTATGTTTATTCAAACATTTCAGTACCTACTGAATATTCATGAACAAAATAGTGTAGCCATTTTAGAAAGTAAAGAAACATCTTTCAAATTCTATCAGCATACAGAGCAGACCCTGATCAGACTGCACCTACAGGAACCATCTGATCTGGGCTACTCTGTTTGCAAATGTGTGAAAACACGTTTATATGAGGGAAAGGGTCAACCCATTACCTCATAGGCTATTTTTAGATACAACCTCTTTGAATAAATCTACCCAAAAAGAGCATTAACTAGAGAAAATGATTTTTTTTTAGAATTTTGTAGTTTGAAACCATTGTGATAAATAGAGCATTTGCTCCTATAGGAGCAAATGCTCTATTTATCACAATGGTTTCACAAAGTGACTTTTACAGAGTCGTCAAAAGTTGTCAATATGAGGGAATGGGTTTAGAATGTACCTTTATCATTCTGTTGCTTTGTAATAGGTTAGATAATAAAAACATTTTGGAAGTAAATCAATGCCAGTCTGATTTGACTTGGCAGATTGTCTTCTCCGAAAGGAACACATATCATCTGCTGAAAGCCTGACAGAAAAAGCATGACAGACAGGCATTGCCAAAAAAGCATGATTGGAAAGCAAGATGGTGGACAGAGGGACAGACAGATAGATGAATGGACTACGTATGTTTCATCCTTATAAAGCAGGAGAAGCCAAAACCTTTCTCATGGATCAGACAATTGTCTTTGATAGAACATTGCAAACATCTCTAAGATTTTCTGAATTTACCCTTATTAAATGAATATTCATGTCAGAAGTAATGATATTATTATGTGTGCGGTGGTCTAGTGGTAACACGCTTGACTATCGGTCTGGAGGTCTGGGGTTCAAATCCCGGTCCCTCCCGGAAATTTCAGAGGCACTTTTCCGTGTCTCTCACCCTCACCTCCTCTCCACCCAGGGGTTAACCCTTCGCTTGCCGAATTTTAAAATATGTTTCTCCTTCTTTACCCATGCCCTGTTGTATAATTACATATATCTTCACTGTGTACAAGTATTTCGCTGTGCCATCACTGCTGTGGAGTGCACTGGTTGCACAATCAACTTGTAAATAGTGCAGACCCTGATGAGACAGCCCATGCAGGAGCTGTCTCATCTGGGTCTTCACTACTTACAGGTAGGTATATCAACGTGAATAGCAAGCGAAGGGTTAAAATGGGTACCTGTGAGGGTCACTCGCCAGTACTGCCGCTGAATGATTACTGAACAAGCAAGGTTTTACGCAAGCGTAAAATGGCTGCGTAACATGTATATTTAAGCAGGATAGAAGAAAAAGAGGGAGCAATATTGGGAAAACATGACTGTTATGTATGAATTAATACATCTAGCAGAAACGGGGGAATGTTTTAATGAGCCATGATGCATAATACCTGTGTTTGACACCATTAATACACATTACGTCACAGATCAATGTTATTCATTTGCTGAAACACACTGACATAAAAACCATTATCACATTAAGTGATGTTCACAAGGCATACAAACTCCCATACTTACAGTCTACATGAAATTATTCCAATAGGTCGACTCAATGCCCATTAACTTTTTCACTTTTATTGTCCCCAAATTAAGAAGAGGTAAGTATAAGATAATTATACATTTAAGTTGGAGCAAATTCATGCACAATGGTGAAATATGCAAAACGGTCAATAAAACCACGAGTAAAAGGTCTCGGCTAAATAACTTTAACAAAGCCAAAATGCAAACAAAGGACTTATAGTTTTATGTACAAAATGGTTTTAAACCAAAAGCACGTATACTAAGGGTGCTAAGAAAATATGAAAGAAAAAATAATTCAGTCTCCACCGAGGATCGAACCCACGACCTCACGATTCCTAGTCCATCATTATAACCCTTAGACCACGCTGACAGCTATGCTTGGGGATGTGATTTTAATTTCTTATACATAATTCACTAGCATTTTCACTGAAACTGCATCATGCAGAAAAGAAAGAAATAACCCCGACAAAAATATGCTGAGAAAAATATATGAATGAAAATAAAATGAATATATATAAAATAAAAACTTGTCTCACAGTAAACCATATTTATTAAAAAGATTGGCTTTTATAGAAACACAGGACCGCAGAAACGCATCGTCAAAATTTAAAGCCGTATCAGTGTGGGCTGCTTTCGCAGCCCAATGAGCCATATGTTAGCAGTGCTCAAAATTGTAGGCCAATGACTCAATGACCAGGGGAGTAAATGTACAGTCGGCTGGGCGGTCATTCCAACTGAAGGAAGACTATAACTAGGTACCTTTATCATCAATATTAATTTGCTGAAATTTTATAATTGCAAAATGAAGAAGAGAATTTTTTACGCCACTTTAAGAATTATCTAACCAATGTTTATGATGTCTTTATTTTTTACATGAATATTCATGGAATAAAGGATTAACCCTTTCCTCCATGATCATTCATGTAAGAAATAATGATATCATGAATATTAATTAACTTAATTTTAATAATGACACATGAAAACACACATTTTTGGCCACGGCAGAAACTGTAAAACATATCTATATCATTTCATAAACAAACAGAGCAGACCCTGATCAGACTGCTCCTATAGGAGCCGTCTGATCTGGGTCTACTATGTTTGCAAAGGCATAGAAAGGGGGATTTATGAAGTAGAGGGTTAACCTTTATTCTATCAGAGCAGTATTATCAGAAAATACTCTGTTTGCAAATGGAATTACAGTAAAACCTCTCTATAACGGCCACTAAATTGTGTTAATTAGTTGGTATCTAGGGCAGGTGGCTGCTTAAAGCAAGGTGAAAGTAAAACAGAATGCTCCTATAGGAGCATTCTGTTTTACTTTCACCTTGCTTTAAGCAGCCTATAGGAGCATTCTGTTTTACTTTCACCTTGCTTTAAGCAGCCACCTGCCTTTAACACAAAACACTTGATGAAATTTAGTGGCCGTTATAGAGAGGTTTTACTGTATATAGATCTGATTCTACAGTTTCTATCATAGCCAACTTTTTCTGTTTTCATGTGCCATTATAAAAATTTCATCTTATTAATATTCATGATATCATTTCATGAAGAGTCATGAGGTAAAGGGTTATACACTTTCAATGTTCATCCAGTTGTTGAACAAATTCTGAGTCAAACAATTATTGACGAACTAATGCATTTTGCATAAATAACCTTTTTATACCTGATTGGCTTTGCTATTTTTCAAGGCTATTTAACTTTCTGCACTCTGGGCAATTGTCTTCTGCAAATATTGTCATCTGCTTCAATTATACATCCAAATTTTTATTCCATTTTTTTTTCAGCAAAAGTGTCAACGAGTTTGGATCTTGATGCAATGCCGAAATCACTCCACATCTCATCGGGATCCAAACTGTTTGCCAAAGGTCATCACAAGGTAGCCAGTAGAGTACTTAAGGTTATCTCCTATTCTGCTGTAAAAATGATGTCTGCTTAAACAATTTCACTTGCTTCCATTTCATTCAAGCTGTTGACCAACTACTGCCCAAGTGTCAAATAGCTGCTCAAGAGTCAAACAGCTGTCAAAGAGTAAAAAAAAGCTGCCCAAGTTACAAAATAAGTGTCAAACAGCTGTGCAAGTGTCAAACAGCTGCCCAAATGTCAAATAGTTGGATCCTGATGGAAAGTCGAGGTTATTAACTCATCTGGATCCAAGATGTTTGCAATTACGAGCCAGGATTGGTTAAGCTGAATAAAGTTTAACCCCATTGCCCTATTAAATGTGTTTCTCTAACCCTTACAACGCTGAATTTTCTAATGGACTATTCAAAATTTAAACAAGTCAAGCTTATGATGAATATTTAGGGATTTTTCCAAGGAAAAGTGTAGCATGACAAACAAATGCAGACCCTGATGAGAGGGTTCCTCTAGGAGCCCTGTCACCTGGGTCTACACTGTCTGCAAATGACAGTAGTGTCCCGCACTGTAAGGGTTAACCCTTGCCCTATTAATTTGTTTCTTTAACAGATTACAAATGTGAACAATTTCACAAGTTAATCATATTGTAACTTCATTAACCCTTTGCAAGTTGGAGATGACTACGCTGGCGTGTGTAGGCGTGTGTAGAACAAGATCAGACAGTGTAGACCCAGATCAGAGGGCTTCCTAAGAGAAGATATCTGATCAGGGCCTGCACTGTTTGTCATTCAAAATACAGTAAAACCCCGCTAATGTGACCGCCTAAAACAGGTATAATTCTGGATGCTAGATGCAGGTGGTAGCTTAATGCATGACAAAAGTAATGCAGAAAGCTCCTAGAAGCTTTCTGCATTACTTTTGTCCTGTATTAAGCAACCACCTGCTTATAAAGACACCAATGTTTACTAATTATGTGGTTGCATTAGAGGGGTTCTACTGTACTCTAATAAAGTATAATAAACCCTCTTACTAAATGGACTCTCTTATTGTACTCTAATAAAGTATAATAAACCCTCTTACTGAATGGACTCTCTTATTGTACTCTCATAAAGTATAATAAACCCTCTTACTGAATGGACTCTCTTATTGTACTCTCATAAAGTATAATAAACCCTCTTACTGAATGGACTCTCTTATTGTACTCTCATAAAGTATAATAAACCCTCTTACTGAATGGACTCACTTATTGTACTCTAATAAAGTATAATAAACCCTCTTACTGAATGGACTCTCTTACTGTACTCTTATAAAGTATAATAAACCCTCTTACTGAATGGACTCACTTATTGTACTCTTATAAAGTATAATAAACCCTCTTACTGAATGGACTCACTTATTGTACTCTCATAAAGTATAATAAACCCTCTTACTGAATGGATTCTCTTATTCTCGAACAATCACTTCGAAAATTCAGCACGCAATTGGTTAATTCTTTGTACCTTGGCAGGGTGAATTGTTAATATTCTTTACAAACAGTCAAATGAGAGGCTCAGAATCTCAGTCTCTCATCAGGATCTAAACTGTTTGACACTCTGACACTGTTTTTGAAAGAACAAAATACATGACTAGAAAATAATTAATGTGTCCATACTGAAACAGATTGTATGGTAACCTCTTATTGCAAAGGGCCATAAATCTAGCGTTACTGAATGCTTATTATTACCATTAGTAGCCCCCAGGTTAATATGCATGGTCAAGCAATTTACAAAGTTACTACCCCTTTCCTTCATATGAATGCCTTTTCATGCCTTTGCAAACAGAGCTGAACCAGAACAGATGGCTCCTACTGGAGACAAATGATATTTGGTCTGCTCTGTTCACTTAATCATATAATATAGATATAAAGTCCTGTGTCCAAGTGCTGGTATAACCCTTTACTTCATGAATATTCATGCAAGAAATAACGACATTATGAATATTAGCCATAGCAGAACTGCAGAATCATATCTGTAGTATTTCATAAGCAAACAGCGTAGATTCTGATCAGACAGGTCCTACAGGAACTCCTGTCTGATCTGGACCTAATTTATTTGCAAAGGCTTATGGAATAAAGGGATAACAATTAATCTAATTAATATTCATGTCACTTCTTACATGATTATTCATGGTGTAAAGGATTAAAAATGAAATATGCAAAACACTAACAAGAGGGCCATGAGGCCCTGAAGCGCTCACCTGAGATAACCCGAGGGGCGGGGCATTTTTGGCCACAAGAAATCATGTGGACAACCTTGGTAGAGAACCACAAGGCAAAGCAGTATGCTATTAATTAAAGGTCTAAGCCTTATGGTTTCAGAGAAAAATAATATTTCATATTTTTCCCATGAAAAACTGATAAGCCCTGAGGCCGGGCCAAGTTTCGACCAGTGGTCAGGGTCGTAAGTTAAATATTCTTGGCAGAGGACCACAAGCCACAGCTACATATATATAGAGGACCATTAGATCATGTTAGTTATACCAAATATCAATGGTCTAGGCCTTATAGTTTCAGTAGATTTTTAAAGATTTACCAATGAAAAAACTGATAAGCCCTTGGGCGGGGCCATTTTTGGCCCGGGAGTCATAATTTAAACAATATTTGTAGAGGACCATAAGATCATGCTACATACCAAATATCAAAGGTCTAGACCTTACAGTTTAGAGAGAAGAAGATTTTTTTTAAGATTTTCCTTTGAAAAACTGATAAGCCTTTGGGCAGGGCCATTTTTGGCCCGGGGGTCATAATTTGAACAATATTTGTAGAGGACCATAAGATCATGCTACATATTAAATATCAAAGGTCTAGGCCTTATAGCTTCAGAGAATAAGATTTTTGAAGATATTCCTATGAAAAACTGATAAGCCCTTGGGCGGGGCTAGTTTTGGCCCAGGGGTCATAATTTGAACAACATTTGTAGAGGACTATAAGATCGAGCTACATACCAAATATCAAAGGTCTATGCCTTACAGATTCAGAGAAGAAGATTTTTAAAGATTTTCCTATGAAAAACTGATAAGCCTTGGGCGGGGCCATTTTTGGCCCGGGGGTCATAATTTGAACAACATTTGTAGAGGACTATAAGATCATGCTACATACCAAATATCAAAGGTCTAGGCCTTACAGTTTCAGAGAAGAAGATTTTTAAAGATTTTCCTATGAACAAGAGGGCCATTGGCCCTATATCGCTCACCTGAGTTACAGTAATACATGTATATTGACATGTTAATTTTTCAGTGGACAACATTTCTAGCAGATGAAATAAGCTTAGTGCACTGCTTTCACCCTTTCACTGCTGAATAAACTTGAACTGAATTCAGAACTAATACCAAGTGACTAGTTGACCAAGATCTAAACTGTTTACAACTTGTGCCATTTTTGCCTTAGCTCAAAATGCCTAAAACTGGTCTTTGAGAAATTCAAATGACTTCAATAAAGCTATGCAATTATACCTTGACCCAGGTATATAGGCAAATAGAGTGCTAGGCAGTACATAATGCCAGTTTTTGTGTGAAATGACCAATAAGAATATCTTTAAAAATCGTTTAACCCTTTCCCTCATATAAAGCTGTTTTTATGCATTAGCAAACAGAGTAGACTCAGATCAGACGACTCCTATGGAAGCTGTCTGATCTGGGTCTTCTCTGTTTCTTTTGACACAATATAGATCGGATTCTACAGTTTTTGTCAAAGCAAAAACTTCTCTTCAGAGAAATAATGTGTTTTACACATTAAAAATAAGAGTAGATTAGATCAGACGGCTGCTATAGAAGCTGTCTGATCAGGGTCTGCTCTTTTTACATTTGACAAGATATAGATTTGATTTTACAGTTTTTTTCAAAGCTAAAACTTCTATTTATGGCATTAACAATTTTTTTAAGCATTAGCAAACAAAAGTAGTCTTTAGTAGGTGTTTAGAAATAAGTCTAGCTCTAGGTGTGAATATCTGATGATAATTCAATTAAATGGGTCATTAGTATTTTTAACAATTGAAATTGAGAAGAGTTACGTCTACTGTTATAATTAAGTTATATTTACTCAGTTATTTCATTAATATCATACAAGATTCAGACATTTTAGGACTTTTTAATGTGTTGTCATCAAATTTTATAAAAAAAAGTTATATTTACGATGCTTTTTGGGGCAGCAGACTTAATCCACAGTAGTAAGTTTAACACCTATCATTGTTGGGGGGGGGGGGGGGGGGGGGGATTATCATGTTTTCTTAAGAACTACCATGACTTATATCAGTTGGGCCATTGCATAATCATGTTTTCACAGTTTTCTTAAACATTACCATCACTTACATCAGTTGGGTTTGGACCCAGATCAAAAGTCTAGATGGTGATCATTTTCCTTGATTGGCTGAATTGTTACTTTCCTATATCTCTCACATCTAATTTGAGAGACATTGGAAGACACCATGTAACATCACTCACACTACACACTGGGGTGAATGGGTCAAAATGCCTTTAATGTTTTGTCTGCAACAAAAAGTTATTGTCATCTGCTTCAATTCTTAAAATAAACTTACTTTCATTTTTTTGCAAAAATATGGTTAAGATGACAAACAGTTTGGATCCTGATGAGATGCCGCAGTATGCGGCCTCTCATCTGGATCCAAACTGTTGGCATAGGTAATCACAGTTTCACCACTAGCATGCAAAGAGTTAAGAGTCATGCACTGACCAGGAGAGATTTTACTGCCCAGAGCTATAACCCTTTAACTGCAGTAGAGCCTATTTAACCCTTAATTTCCCTCATATAAACTTGTTTTCATGCATCTGCAAACAGAGTAGACCCAGATAAGGTGGCTCCTATAGGATCAAGGTCTGTTATTTGCTAATGGAATTTGATAGATGTTTCTATGCCTTCTAAAACAGCTACACTGATTCACCTTCAACATTTTACTATAAATAGTTATAAATAGAATGATACTAGCACTCCAATGCAGTTATCTCCCTTTGTCCCTTATGGCTATGCTGATGGGACAAGGGAAATAACTGTGAGGAAATTACCTTTTAAGTGTTACAGATTCTGATGTTAAGTAGCATAAAACCCCAGGGTGAGACCATTTATGGCCCAGGGGTCATTATTTGAACACACCTGGTAGTGGTATATTAGGTGATGCTTCATACCAAATATCTTAGCTCTAGATTATGTGGTTTCAGACAAAGATTTTTAAAGGTTTCCTTATATAAGTCTATGTAAAAACTACAAGCCCCAGGGCAGGGCCATTTTTGGCCCGGGGGTCATCATTTTAACAAACTTGGTAAAGGACCATCAGATGATGCTATATACCAAATATCAAAGCTCTAGAAATTGTGGTTTCAGAGAAGAAGATTTTTAAAGATTTAAAAAAAAAACCTGTAAAAGTAGTGGGGCGGGGCCATTTTTTGCCCGGGGGTCATGATTTTAACAAAACTGATAGAGGACATCCTAAGGTACATTTCTGTGAAATTTGGTTGAAATCCTCCCAGTGGTTTAGGAGAAGAAGTCATTTGAAATAAAAGTGAACGGACAGACGGACGGACAGACAGACGGACGGACAGACGGACAGACGGACGACGGACGACAGGCGGTCACAATAGCTCACCTTGAGCCTTTGGCTCAGGTGAGCTAAAAACTGATAAGCCCTTGGTTGGGGCCATTTTTGGCCTGGGGGTCATAATTTGAACAATATTTGTAAGAGGACCATAAGATCATATTACATACCAAATATCAAAAGTCTAGGCCTTACAGTTTCAGAGAAGAAGATTTTTTAAGATTTTCCTATGAAAAACTGATAAGCCCTTGGGCGGGGCCATTTTTGGCCCGGGGGCCTTAATTTTAAAGATTTTCCTATGAAAATTCCATATTACCATATATGGAAAAAATGACCACGCCCTCTGGCGGCCATGTTTTTTGCCGGATCAAAATTCTTTTAACAACTTTTGAAGTCTATCAACTGAGAAACATTTTGGTGAAAACTATATTCAAATCGGACTAGTCATTCTGGAGAAGAAGATTTTTCTAGATATTGTGTACGGTTGCCATGGCAACAAGACCGATGGCCCCACCCACTATCTTTTAACAACTTTTGAAGCACCCACCCACAGTATGTATCTGACCAAGTTTGGTTACAATTGGGTAGTCGGTTTCAGAGAAGAAGTCGTTTGAAATTGTTGACGGACAGACGGACGCTGGACGCTGGACACAGGGGTATCACAATAGCTCACCTTGAGCACTTTGTGCTCTGGTGAGCTAAAAAGTGTGTAAGACTGGAGGATGGATGATTGATTGATGGATAGACTGATTGACTGAGAGATTGATTTGGTGGATTGATTGATTGATTGATTGACTACAGTTTCTACTAATACTAAAACATCCTGTGTACATATGTCATTATAAAAATGCAACTGATAATAATTCATATTGTCATTATTGATTATTTCTTACATGAATACACCTTTCTATGCCTCTGTAAAATCACCTGTTGAAACCATTATGATAAATAGAGCACTTGCTCCTATAGGACGCCTTTTGGTGCCTCTGTAATAGTCACTTTCTAAAACCATTGTGATAAATAGAGCATTTGCTCCATAGGAGCAAATGCTCTATTTATCACAATGGTTTCAAATTACAAAATTCTAAAAAAAAATCCATTTCTCTAGTTAATGCTCCTTTTGAGTAGCTTTATTCAAAGAGGTTGGATCTAAAAATAGCATATGGAGGAAGGGTTAAGAAATTTCTGACTGAGTGAGAAACAGCTTGGATCCTGATGAGACGCTGATAATCTCAGCATCTCATCAGATTCTGGTTTCCGGCTGTTTGTACATGCCTGTCAGGTCAGACTTACAATGTAGCATTAGAAATATTCCCAATACCGTATACGTAATTCAATTTGACATAATGCCACAGTAACGTAATATGATTAGTCTCTAAATTTTGAAAATACATCAAAAACTTGCGAAAATGAAAAGTCTCATTGACAATAATTTAGTCCTTGTAGACTGTCACTAATATCTGTTTTCTCAAAATGTTTGAATTATTTACGAGTACCCTAGCTCTCCCAAATATTCACTCACTCAGCTCCTCATTTTGATAATTATTAAACCCTTTCCCTGTTGAATATTCATGTAAGAATTAATGACATCATGAATATTAACCCATTCCCACTTAGGCTACTTTTAGACCTAACTTCTTTCATTAAATCTACCAAAAAGGAGCATTAACTAGAGGAAAGGAAAATTTCAGAATTGTGTAGTTTTGAAACCATTGTGATAAATAGAGCATTTGCTCCTGTGGAGCAAATGCTCTATTTATCACAATGGTTTCACAAAGTGACTTTTACAGAAGCGTCAAAAGGCGTCACTATGCGGGAATGGGTTAATTAGCTGAACTTTTATAATGGCATATATACACAGGATATATTGGTATTAGTAGAAACTGGAGAGTCATATCTACTATAATTTCATAAGCAAACAGAGCAGACTAAGATTAGACAGCTCCACAAATATGCCTTTAATGCCATGCAAACAGAGAAGACAAGCATCAGATGACTGTAGGAGCTGTTTGTGATCAGTGTCAGCTCTGTTTGCTTATGGAATTATACAGCTCTGATTCTACGGTATCTGCCATGACCAAAATTTCCAGAGTTCAAACGCCATTGTAAAATAATAATCTAATCAATAAAATTTTATGATGTCATTATTTCTTATCCCTTTTCCCGTTGTATATTCATGTAAGAAATAATGGCATCATGAATATCAATTAGCTGATTTCTATAATGGCATAATTATGTACACAGGCTATTTCAGGTATTGGTAGAAACTGAAGAGTCAGATCTATTATAATTTCATCAGCAAACAGAGCAGACCCCAGTAAGATGGCTCCTACAGGAACAATTTGATCTGGGTCTACTCTGTTTGCAAAAGTGCGAAAAAGCGTTTATAAGAAGGAAGGGTTAAAATAAATACAGCTGAGAAACTGCGCAAAAAAAAGTCAACTGACCGACCGACCTACCAACACAAAATTTTTAAATAAAGGGGCATAACTTTGTAAGAAAATCAATCATCTGGAAAACTATAATTGAATGTGCATGTCCTCTTTATGATACAGCATCCTGTCTGGTTTCATTGGATTCCAGTCAGTGGTTACTGAGAAACTGTGCAGGGAAAAAAGTCAATAGATCGACCGACCAACACAAAACTTTTAAACAAAGGGGCATAACTTTGTAAGAAAATCAATCAACTGGAAAACTCTTAACTGCATGCACATGTCCTCTTTATAATACAGCATCATGTCAAGTTTAATTGGATTCCAGTCAGGGGTTACTGAGAAACCGCTCAGAAAAAAATCAACAGACTGACCGCCAAGATGACTCCTACATACCCCCACAATAATATATAATAATGCCATATTAGCAAACTGAGCAAACCTGACGGCTCAAACAGCAGCTGTCTGATCTGGATCTGCTCTGTCTGCAAGTTTCCAAATGCATTTCTTTCAGGTAAAGGATTACTATTATTTCAGTGTACATTTATTATTTCAGAAATTAAGAATTTCTGACATCAAGAGGCTTAAATTGATTGACCCTTTTCTCCATAAATATGACTTTAACCCATTACCGCATAGGCTATTTTTAGATACAACCTCTTTGAATAAATCTACCGAAAAGGAGCATTAACTAGAGAAAAGGAAAAAATTAGAATTTTGTAGTTTGAAACCATTGTGATAAATAGAGCTTTTGCTCCTATAGGAGCAAATGCTCTAATTTCACAATGGTTTCACACAGTGACTTTTACAGAGTCGTCAATATGAGGGAATGGGTTAATGTCCATAATGCAAACAAAAAACATCAAGATCAGATGGCCCTTGTAGGAACCATCTGATCATCATGATCTGCTCTGCATGCTGTATGGAGTTACATAGATCTGATTTGTATCATGCAACGTCACCAAATACAGCCACTTCCTACTAACATAATATTTTCCACGCCGACGCTGTATTTTGTGAGGTATAGTGTATTGTGTACTGACCCCACAGGGATTCAAGTTTAGTTCAGCATAATTATAGGAGGAAAACAGGAGGATGAAAATGGCAGAATTAAACATAAACATCAAATTTTAACACATTTGCTCACCTTTGTCTAAACTATTTATCCATTATAAAAGGATTAAATAAAGTTTGTTTATGTTGTAAAAGTCTATGACGTCACTGCCCGCCAATAATTTTATAACGTCACGTATATCGCACTTGCATGTATTTTTATTCAGGTGACGAAACCGCTCATTTTCTGCATTTTTCCTTGGTGTTGCATGATAAATGCATTACTATGCTAGTAGTTTTGAAGATAAGCTGTATTTTGGCTTGTCAGAAAAGTAGGTAAATGCTCGCCAAGGCTCACATTTAACAACTTTGCCAACTCCCCAAAATAAACCTGAACTTCAAAACTACTAGCATAGTATTTCTTATATACCGTTTCTGCCATGACATCTTTGAATAAATCTACTGAAAAGGAGCATTTACTAGAAAAAATTAAAATTTTAGAATTGTGTAGATTTGAAACCATTGTATAGATAGAATTCTGTAGTTTTGAAACCATTGTGATAAATAAAATTGTGGTAATGCTCTGTTTATCTAAGTGGTTTCAAAAAGTGACTTTTATAAAAGCGTCAATATGAGGGAATGGATTAACAAAAAATCTGAAAACAAGTTTGACTGTGTAAGTGACAATACAAGAAGTCAGACATGACAAACTTTGTTAAATCTTTATAATCTATGAATAGTGCCTTCCGGGAATGGGACGACTTCAAGTTCTATCTTAATGGCTTAACTTAGTAAACTTAACTCTAAGGAATAAGAATTTCTCCCACATTTTTGTCAATACAATTTGCTTTTGTCTGTTCCAGGCCCTAATGAATTTAACAATATTGACATTAGTACAAGGTCGACACAAAAAGAAATCCTCATTCAATCAGTATTTTTTTTATCTTTTTATCTGCTGTGACTGAGTATTTCTCTTATGACACAGTGTCAACTCTTCCAATGCTCAATTTTCCAAGTGGAAAAGTCCATCTTTGTTTTATCGGAACAGTCCATATAGTATGAATGGGTAAAATCTTTGAAAGGATTTTGAATGACAAACAGAGCAGACCCTGATCAGAGGGCTCCGCTATGAGCCGAGTCTACACTGTTTATGATTAATACACATGTGTCCCACAATTAAGGGGTTAATTCTTACAGTGTGGGACACGATTCGCTAATGTCCTTTGCAAACAGTGTAGACCCAGATGAGAGGACTCCTATAGGAGCCCCAGTCTCACCAGGGTCTGCACTGTTTGTCATGTTACACTTTTACTAACAATCAGCTTGACCTGTTTGAATTTTAGAAAAGTCCATTTGAAAAAAAATTCAGCTGTTGTAAGGCCAGGTTAAGTAAACTAGGGCTATCAGTCAACTACATATCAGCAGGGAATAATTTGGTAATAAACAAGATTTAAGAGTGACTGGAAATATACACCGAGAGGTTTGCTAAATACAGGCTTAATATGGTATAAATAACAAGAGAAATTTTGACCAATGCAGAATCTGTAGAATCAGATCTGTATTATAACATAAGCAAACTGAGCAGGTCTGGATCTAATCTGTTTGAGAAGGCATCAAAAGGCCTATCAATAGTGTAGAGGCTTAAGAGTTATGCTAGAGTTGTGGCTCTTTATAATTATTGTGCCACAAAACGTATTCATGATTTAGAGCTGAACATTATTCAATTTGTTGATACAAATTTAGTTACAACAGGGCCTGTACAAAATTGAAACAAATGCACAGACTAACCAAATCCATAACACGCTACCACCATGTGACAACAAATTTGTACAGCTGACTGGAAGCCGGCTTCAAAAAAATTCTATATGAAAATTTGAAGGATATTGCTGACAGTATAACATTTAACTTCATGAATATTCATGTAGGAAATAATGACATCATGCCAGTATGAATTAGATTAATGAGCATAGGAAATTTTGGCCATGGCAGAAACTGTAGATTCATATCTATATTATTCCAAAGCAAACAGAACAGACCCGGATGAGACAGTTTCTACATGAGCTGTCTGATTTGGGTCTACAGTAAAACCTCTCTATAATGGCCACTAAATTGCATAAAATATTTTATGCTTAAGGCAGGTGGTTGCTTAAAGCAAGGTGAAAGTAAAACAGAACGCTCCTATAGGAGCGTTCTGTTTTACATTCACCTTGCTTTAAGCAGCCTACTGCCCTAAATACTAACTAATTAACACAATTTTGTGGCCGTTATAGAGAGGTTTTACTGTATTCTGTTGTAAAGAAATTAAAAGATGTCTGTATCTTGTAAAGCACATAGCTTTATCGGTTACTCCATAAACACGCCTTTCTATGCCTTGGCAAACAGAGTAGACAAGATCAGACTAGCTCCTGATCAGGGTCTAGTCTGTATGCTTATGACATGATACAGATCTGATTCTACAGTTTTTGTCAAAGCAAAAAAATGTCTTGAAAATTTTACATTTCGAAAAATCAGCTAATAAATATTCATGACATCATTATTTCTTACATGAATATTGAACAGGCAAAGGGTTAAATTAGACTGACAGAGTAGCAACAAGTGAAGACTTTCATCCAATTGCTCCTTCAGGAACAGTTTGATATGAGTAAGCCTATCATTTGCCTAGTTTCATCTGGTAGTAAAATTAAGGTAAGTTGGGTAGATATATAACCATCTTAGGAAGTCTAAGATTGGACCTAATGGTGTACAATATTGTCTCATATTGTACCCGAGAGAGCTATTAACCCTTTGGATGCTGCATTGTCAAAGTGGAATGGTCCATCATTATTTAATTACACTGGCCATTCAGTATGAAAGGCTCAACTTTGTAAGACGATTATAAATGACAAACTGTGCAGACCCTGATCAGAGGGATCCTTTAGGAACAGACTAAATGTTGAAGGGTCATTATTCTGTCAACATTCACAACAGAATTATGGCCCTTACTAACCCTTTCCTTCATAGAAACACTTTTTAATGCATTTGCAAACAGATTAGACCCAGATCAGAAGGCTCCTGTAGGAGCCGTCTGTTCTGGGTCTGCTCTGTTTGCTTATGAAATTATAATACATCTGTCTCTACAGGTTCTTCCAATACCAAAATAATCTGGTGTACATAATTATGCCATTATAAAAGTTCAGGTAATAAATATTCATGATGTCATGATTTCTAAAAGGGAAAGCATTGAAACCTTATTCCAACAATCTGGTACCATTATATTGTAACAGGATTATTCATCGGGTAAAGGGTTAACCCTTTCCTTCATATAAACACCTCTTCATGCATTTGCAAACAGAGTTGACCCAGATCAGACGTCTCCTATAGGAGCCATCTGATCAGGGTCTGCTCTGTTTGCAAATAGAATTTGATAGATTTGTTACTTTACTTTCTAAAATGGCTACAATACTCCACTTTCTATATTTCATTAGAACTATTTTGCCCATGAATATTAACTAGGTACTGGTGATATATGGAATAAACATAGAACAGGGAAGGCGTTAAACAAAAAAACAACTTTTAGTTTCATTCGAACACCACTTTTATGATACCCAAGTAGCTAAAAGCTGACTGTCATCACTCCCCCTATACGACAGACAACATAAACATTCCACAAAACACCTTCATAATAAAACATCTAAATGGGAAAAAATTACAGTTGACTCAGAAGCATGTCTGGGTTGTCCAATGAGCTGAACATTTTCAAAAGTCATTTCCTTTGATAAATTCAGACAGATTCTAAAGTGACATAACACAAAATAATTGCCTTGAGCTCGAATAGAACATTTTTTTCAGAAAAAAACTGTTAACAAGGAAAATTACTTTTTTAATCAAATTTGTCTGCAAGACGTGTCTGTTGTTTCAAATGACTTCCAAAGATACCGAGCTGTGACAATGATGGAGATAGTTAAACTACTGGATTGCATAGACAGTCTCAATAGAATTACAAAATCCTAAATTTAAAATTTGGTGCTATTTCCTTTGCTAGTCATTACATTCCAGAAACTCATAGCTCACAGTAGACAAGATGTGTACTGATCTGTCATAATCTCTTATTTCTCACCTTGGCTGCTACTAATGAGAATCTCCTCTATGAGGCAATTTTAACCCTTTGCTCCATAAATACCCCTTTCTATGCCTATGCAAACAGAGAAGACCCAGATCAGACGGCTCCTATAGGAGCTGTCTGATCAGGGTCTGCTCTGTTTGCTTATGGAATAATAAAGATATCCGATTCTATAGTTTCTACTTTGGCAAAATTTACATGTGTTAATAAGTATGCTATTTTAAATATTAATCTAATTAATATTCATGATGTCATCATTTCTTACATGAATATTCATGGAGGAAAGGGTTAATAAGTAGCAGCAAGATAAGGTTTGGCAAATAAATATAAACAATGTTTTCAGATTTACTTACTAAGCAGATGGTTGCTTATTTATGGAGAGCAAAAGTAATGCAGAAAGCACCAAAAGGAGCTTTTTGCATTACTTTTGACCTGCATTAAGCTCCCACATGTCTTAAATACCGTGATGTAGACCTCTTTTCTAATGACAGGTCGACAGGTTCTACTGTATGTCTCTTATATGAGAAGCATGATCAGAGTGTCAAAGAGTTTGGATCCTGATCAGTAACATGGTGTTTCATCTGAAGCCAAACTTGTCTGCATAGGTTATAGATTAACCCTTTATCTGATGAATATTCTATTTCATGCCAAAAATAACATTTGTATCATACATATTAATAAGTTGGAGAATCATATATAATTCCAAAAGCAAAGAGAGCAGACCTTGACCAGACAGCTCCTACAGGAGCCATTTGATCTGGGTCTACTCTAGATCTGTTTGCAAATTCTTAATTAAAATTTGCAAATTATGATCAAAATGTTTGTTTAGGAAAATGCATTCACTGCTATATATGAGAAACTGTAATTTCAAAGTGTTTTTTTTTCATTTTTGAGGATATTTGAATTTTAATCAGTCTGCGAAAGAGCAAAAAAGTGTAAATAAACTCAAAAATCCATTTCCATTTTATTTATATGTAGCGTTTAACTCTTTGCAAGCTAAGTAAGTGTCGTCTGCAAAATTTGTCGTCTGCTTCAAAGTTGTTTTTCGTTGTTTTTCAAAAATCATGATTGGAGTGACAGCTATATATTAGCTAGCTATAGTTTGGATCCTAATGAGATACAGAGTTACATAGTGTCTCATTTGGATCCAATCTAGTCTTCATCATGAACTGCAAAGAGACCACAGTAGAACCTGTTTTAACCCTTTCCCTGTTCTATGTTTATTTCATTATACAATACCTACTGTTTATTCATTGACATAATAGTACATGTAATAACGAAATATTGCAGGTGAAACATTGTAGCCATTTTAGAAAGTAAAGAAACAAATCTATCAAATTCCATTAGCAAACAGAGTAGACCCTGATCAGACGGCTCCTCTAGGAGCCGTCTGATCTGGGTCTACTGTGTTTGCCAATGCATGAAAACACGTTTATATGAGGGAAAGGGTTAAGCAGCCATCAAAATCAGGTCTAATTATGGGTCTGTAAGGCAGGTGGTAGCTTAATACAGGTCAAAAGTAATGCAGAAATCTCTTTCTTTCATCCTGCATTAAGCAACCACCTGCTTTTTAAGACTTGTTTGTTCCATAAATGAGTGGCCGCTTAAGACAGGTTCTACTGTATATATGAGAAGCCCAAAACATCAGTCATACTAAAAAACTCAGGTTCTTTCATGCATCTCAGTGAGGAAAAAAATGTATCATCTTTTACCAATCAATGTCCTTTAATCCCTAGCTAATTGAATAGTTAAAACGGGCACCGCCCTTTCTGTATATTAATGAAACAAAATACAGTATTAAAATTTATTATAAAAGAAAATGGTTTTTATGAACAACACTGCAGACCCTAATCAGAGGGCTTCCCTAGGAATCCTCTAATCTAGGTCTACAATGTTTGCAGAGGTCTTATACTGGGTTTCCCCACTTTAAGGGTTTATCCTGATTTATTGACCCCCATTGTTTGACAGCAGTAATTCTAAACAGCTTACCAATGCAAATTTATTACCTTCAAAAGCAGTCACACACAGTTGACATGTTGGAAAAAAAAAGTCATTTACACTTTTCACCGTCTACTCAAAGGATTTTCAATGATTTTATTACCTAAATAGTTTTTTCCACCAACAGAAAGCATGAGAAAAGGCTCTCCAGGGCAATTCTAATGAGCAAAAGTGAGATAGGTAGGGTTAGGTAGCGTTCGGTAGCAAGATATCAAAAATATGTTACAGCAGTACCTATCTTAACCCATTACCTCATAGGCTACTTTTAGATCCAACCTGTTTGAAAAGATCTACCGAAAAGGAGCTAAGTCCAAAACAGGTGAAATTTTGACTAAAATTCAATTTTATTCTAAATTTTAACTACACTTCATCAATGTTCAACACACTGGGAAACTCCATTTCAAGTATCAGCTTCCTAGTGCAAATATTTAAAGTGGTATTAGTGCATTTCAACACTTACCCCAAAACTTTAACCAAAAGCCAACGCCGACGCCGGGGGTGATTCCATAAGCCCCCCTATTCTTCGAATAGGCGAGCTATAAAGGGCAATTATTTCTGTCACAATGCCTGACAGAGTTATGTACTCTTGCCTACATATGAAGCATGTGATGGTGTTCAAGTGTTCCAAAGCTTTATTCCACAGGTTAAAGGCAAAATGTGGACTTTAACAAAAACCTTAACCAAGGTGTGACGCCGACGCCGACACAGACACGGAAGCTGATGCCGGGCTAGCAGGAAAGCTCCACTATTCTTTGAGTAGTCGAACTAAAAATGAAGGTGGTTGCTTTATGCAGGGTAATAGTAATGCAGAAAGCTCCTACATTAACCCTTCGCTTGCTGAATTTTAAAATACATTTCTCCTTCTTTACCCATGCCCTGTTGTATAATTACATATGTATTCACTGTGTATAAGTATTTCGCTGTGCAATCACTGCTGTGGAGTGCACTGGTTGCACAATCAACTTGTAAATAGTGCAGACCTTGATGAGACAGCTCCTGCAGGAGCTGTCTCATCTGGCTCTTAACTATTTACAGGTAGGTATATTGACGTGAATAGCAAGCGAAGGGTTAAGCTACCACCTGCCTTACATACCCATAATCAGACCTCTTTTTTATGGCCACTTAATTTATAAGACAGGTTCTATGTACTGTACTTAGATTTCCATAACCCTTTACTCCATGAATATATCATGTAAGAAATAATGACATCATGAATATTAATTAGATTAATTTTTATTATAGCACATGGACACAAGAATTTCTGGACATGGCATAAATTGTAGATGCATATCTATTATCAACTTATAAGTAAACAGAGCAGACCCTAATCAGACGAGACCTGTGTGATCTGGGTCTACTTAGTTGGCAAAGGCTTCTCTAGAAACCCTCTGGTTTTGGTCTACACTGTTTACAAATGCACATATACACTCAGTCCTACAGTCAAACGGCTATAATCTGCATGAATGTTTTAGACCAAACCCCTTGCACCCACTTTTGCATATAGTGGCACCGAAAGGTGACAACTCAATTCCATGCACCCTCCGTCAGGTGCTCAAACTCATTACAGACCTGTGATGGAGCTGATAGTGCCAGACACCTTATCACCATTTCCAAGCCATTGGCATTCATCATTAATGCAAATACAGAAAAAAATATTCAAGAGTTTTGCACCCAACACACCACATCAATCATTGTTGAAAGCCATTTTCATCATGGCACATGAGCACATGTACAGTAAACCTCTCTATAACTGCCACTAAATTACATCAAGTATTTTGTGTTAAAGGCAGGTGGCTGCTTAAAGCAAGGTGAAAGTAAAACAGAACGCTCCTATATAGGAGCGTTCTGTTTTACTTTCACCTTGCTTTAAGCTCAATGACCTGCCCTAAATACCAACTAATTAAAACAATTTAGTGGCTGTTATCTATAGAGAGGATATACTGTACATTTTTGGCCATGGCAAAAACTGTAGAATCATAATCTATATTATTCCATATGCAAACAGAGTAGACCCTATCAGATGGATAATATGGGAGCCATCTGATCTTGGTCAACTCTGTATACAACATGCCTTTGCAAATAGAGTAATCCCATATCAGACAGCTCCCATAGGAGCCGTCTCTGATCAGGGTCTGCTCTATGCCATAGTATTTTTTAATTATTCATCTAATTAATATTCATGACATTATAATATACTACATGAATATACATTAGGCAGAGGGATAATCTTTAGTCTGCTGGTCAAATTCTTGACAGAAAAGGTCATCTACATCTGCTCCATGAATATTCATGATGCATACTCAAATACTAAAACTGCCCTTTCTCCATCATACCCTATGTTGTGACCATTCTTCAGAATCATCTCAAACAGACAATTCTAAAGAGTGGTCATAACATAGGGTTTGGTGGAGAAATAAAAAGGTTGTTCTAGAAAATGTTTCAATTTATGCATATTATCTGGATCTCTGATTCCATAAGCAAACAGGAGCCATCTGATCTGAGTCTACTCTGTCTGCAAAGGCATCAATAGGCATCTCTATCAGGCAAAGTGTATTCTTCACATTGTGTTGACAAGATTTCAATGTTTGAGCGTGTTCAGTAGACAAAACAATCTCAAAAATAATCACATTTTATTACCCGTCATGTAATGGAAATAAAATAACAAGGACAAAGCTGACTCAAATCATGATGATAAATCAAATAATTCAAATGATAACAAATCATTATGGAATGTTTAAAAGATGAAATGAAAACTAATGAATTATCACTGCTAGCAAAATTGTTCCTATGGATACAGTAAAACCCATCTACAGCAGCCACCCAATATACGTCTCGGCTTTTAACCCATTACCCCACAGGCTATTTTTAGATCCAACCCCTTCGAATAAATCTACTGAAAAGGAGCATTTCTTTTAGCCTTGTGTAGTTTTGAAAACCATTGTGATAAATGCAGCATTTGCTCCATAGGAGCAAATGCTTTTTTTATCACAATGGTTTCAAAAAGGGACTTTTACAGAGGCGTCACTATGAGGGTATGGTTTTAGACAGGTGGTGGCTGGATGCAGGATGAAAGTTATACAGAAAGCTCCTCTAGGAGCTTTCTGCATTACTTTTATCTTGCATTAAGCAACCACCTAGTTTTATAGACTCAGCCAGTTTATTTATTATGAGGGTGGCTACAGGCATGCTCTACTGTAGATTGGACAGATACCAGGATTAACGTGTAATCCTATTGTCGTGCAGGTGTAATGAAAACTTAAAACTCTTTCAACATTGAATTCTCAGAATGGAACAGCCCATCAGTGTCTAACTACACAGCCCAATCAGTATGAAAGGTTTTCACTTGCTGGGGGATTTTGAATGACAAACAGTGCAGACTCTGATCAAAGGTCTAGGGTCCCTCTGACTGGGGGGGGGGGGTCTACACTGTTTGCAAATTCAAGTGCATGAACTTGTCCCGCAATGGAAGTGTTAATGATGAATTCCCTAACGCAATTGCCGCATTCTTGTTATATTGTTTTCTGCTAGTAATTCTGAAACAAAGAAAAACAAAACAAAAAGATCTACTGTGTATAATCCACACTTTCTCATAAACACAAGTGCCAAAATTCGTACTGATCTTTTTTTGTTTCAATAACTGTGCCATGCCAATAGACAAGTTCCTTGTTCCTGATATCGTAGAGTTTCATCGCTCCTAACATATATCCCAAGTACCGTAAAGATCCTAAATATTCAGACAGACTAAACATAGGCAAATAGTGCAGACCCAGATCAAACTGCTCCTGAAAGACAAGATCAGGGTCTACACTATTTGTTATGTCAGTAAAATACAAAATTGTGCTAAATTGAATTATTCTGCATTACAAAACAATGACGGGGTGAGATAGTGTGTAAAGAATGTATAGGGTTAACCCATTCCCTCATAGGCTATTTTTAGACTTTCTAGAGAAAAGGAATTTTTTTAGAATTGTGCAATTTTGAAAACATTGTGATAAACAGAGCATTTGCTCCTATGGAGCAAACGCTCTATTCATCACAATGCTTTCAACAAGTGACTTTTCCTCTATTTCTTTTCAATAATGCAATATGGGTAATTCATACAGTTTGAATCCTAATTAGATACAATGTTATATAGTAACTCATTCTGGATTCAAACTATTTTGCATAGGTAATTACATATTCACGGTCTAGCAAGTGAAATGATAAAGTACACAGGTCATTTGTATATTTGGGAGCCATCCAATCTGGGTCTACTCTGTTTGCAGAGGCATAGAAAGGTGTATTAACCCATTCCCTCATATTAAAGCCTTTTGACACCTCTGTAAAAGTCACTTCTGAAAAATTTCCTTTTCTCTAGTAAATGCTCCTTTTTGGAAGATTTATTCAAAGAGGTTGAGTCTAAAAATAGCCTATGAGGTAATGAGTTAATGAAGTAAATGGTTAAGAAGGTTAGAAAAAAGTCTCAATGGGAATTTTATTCTGTGATATTTACAGACTCTTTGACTTTCCTCTTGATCTCAAGCAGATCATTACCGACATCTACCAGAGACCATTGTTTCATGGATCACTGAGTAACATTTCCGTCCTACATATTCCGACAGACAGACTTATGCATATCCGGAACCAATATCTACCTACTCCTGAAGGATTTCATCATGCAGGTCATACTGTTTTAACCTGTTACTCCATAGTTACGCCTTTATATGCCTTTGCAAAAAGAGTAGACCCAGATTAGACAGTTCCTGAATAATTAAGGTGCTATCTGATCAGGGTCTGTTAAATTTGCTTATGATCTAATATAGATATGATACTACAGATCTGCCATGGCCAAAAGTTCCGGTCTCCATGTCCTATAATCAAAATTAATCTAATTAATATTCATGATGTCATTATTTCTTGCATGAATATTCATGGAATCAAAGGGTTAACATTATATATTATATTATTGATCTGATTCTCTACAAATGTATTTACGATGACAAACCTTGTTTTATAAATTATCTTAACACCTTCAGTAAGAGAAACGAGTCACTTATGTCCTTTGCAAACAGTGTTGACTCCAATGAGAGGGCTCCTAGAGGAGAATGGGTTAATATCATTTTTTCTAACATGAATATTTAACAGGGAAAGGGTTACAAAATGGCTTAATGGTATAAATACAGCTCTTACATTTCGCAGGGATGTAACAAATTTTCAATGTTAGAATGTTAATTTCTGAATGCAATGGAACATCAACAGTAAAAATACCACTACTGTCTAGACTCTACAGATTCTTGTGCTTTAATGCTCCAGACTGCATGTTTCACTGTAATTTTGATATACAGAACATCCAGGGGATTCCAATTAGAATAGAAAAGTGTGTGAAATACTGTTATTTTGAGCATTTATGGCTTCAAAAAGTACCCAAGCTTTCACTATCATAGACATAAATGGCCAAAAACATGGGGTTTTGACTGCTAACAGGCCAGCCTAGACCTACAGTTCCGGGCTCATAAGAGGCTTTTGTCTATCAACCCGTTCCTCCATACAAACATACCAGATTGTTTCACACTTTCCTTTATATATACAATGTATAAGCCTTTTCATGCCTTTGGAAACAGAGTTGACCCACATCAGACAGCCCCTACCATTCTCCTTTAAGAATGATACAAGAACACAAGATTGTTTTACCTTGGCGTAAACAATAAAGCCACATTAAAATAATTCCATTAGCAAACAGAGCAGATCCTGATCAGACGGCCCCAACAAGAACCATCTGATCTGGGTCTACACCATCTGCAAAGGCATTAAAAGGAATTTATATGAGGGAATGGATTAAACATAATGTCATTCATCTTGAATTGCCATTTCTGTTACATCCGTCATTCATCTTGAATTGCCATTTCTGTTACATCCGTCATTCATCTTGAATTGCCATTTCTGTTACATCCAACAGAGCAATCTCTGACCTATACTTTAACCCTTTCAACCCGGGACAAGTATTCACTGTCATTAACAAACAGTGTATACCAAGATCAGAGGGCTCCTGATCAGGGTATGCACTGTTTTGTCATTTAAAATCATCTTGCAAAATTTAAGCCTTTTATACTTAGTGGATTTCATAGTTAACCCTTTCCCTGTTCACTATTCATTCAAGAAATGATGATGTCATGAATGTTTATTAGCTGATTTTTTTATAATGGTGAATGAAAACCGGATTTTTGGCTCTGGCAGACACTGAAGAATCAGAATCTATATATTTCATAACGCTTTACTCCATAAATACGCCTTGCTATGCCTTTGCAAACAGAATAGACCCAGATCAGACGGCTCCTATAGGAGCCATGTGATCAGGGTCTGCTTTGTTTGCTTATAAAATGAAATTTAATACAGATTATGAGCCTGCAGTCCAAAAGTTCCTGTGTCCATGTACTAATACAACAATTGATCTCCATGATGTCATTATATCTTACATGAATATTCATGGAGTAAAGGGTTAAAGATGGATGGGCTATTCCACTACATGGATTCAGCCTTTCATACTCAGTGGACTCTATAGTTAAACATTGATGGGCTATTCCACTCTATAAATTCAGGGTTGAAAGGGTTAAATATAATGTCCTTAATACTTTGCATGTTAGCGACAGATTCTCCCACATTTATGTACTATTCAAACAGTTTTGATCCAGATCAGGCTCCACAAAATGTAAGGCCTGATCTGATATCCAAAACTGCTCAACTTTTGGAAATCAGAAAAAAATTCAAAATTCTTAAAATGTTGCAGACGGCAATTGAGCAGACGACAAAATTACTTACCATGCAAAGAGTTAGATAATAATTATTCATTTAGTACTAAAGTCATGTTCGTACTTATCACTTAGCATTAAAAACTAGCTTATTTTCTGGAAAATTAATTGAAAGCATTGATATAGTATTAAAGGCAATAAGTAGATTCTCTTCCACATTTTTAGGTAATTTGTCTGATAACTATCAGAATTTATCCGATAAGTCTATGTAAAAACCAGCCCATAGTACCAGAATAGTACTAGAATAACTGACGTTGTCAACAAATTGAAGCCGGAAAAAGCTCTACGAGATTGATGCTATTCTCATTATGACTGCTGGGTGGTAAAAACTCAACAACTTGTAGTTATGGCCACTGTTGCCTCAAGCGTGAGTGCAGAAGTTGACTTTATTCTACTAACACCTAGCACACTAAGTACCCGCCTTCTCATTTCACCTATTTATGTACAAAATAATGGCATCATGAATATTGATTAGCTGCATATGTATAATGGTACATGCACACAGGAATGTTTGACTTTGGCACAAGCTGTAGAATCATATTATCTTCAGTAAAACCTCTCTAAACCGGAATTATAGTACAGACAATTTTTGATACTTTTAAGCAGGTGGCTGCTTAATGCGAGGTGAAAGTCATGCAGAAAGCTCCTCTAGGAGCTTTCTGCATGACTTTCACCCCGCATTAAGCTGCCACCTGTCTCCAAGATCGATATCTATACCAAATGTAACGTCCGGTTTAGAGAGGTTTTACTGTATATTATTCCATAAGCAAACGGAGCACACTCTGATTAGATGACTTCTACAGAAGCCATAATTATGATTAGAGTCTTCTCTGTTTGCAAAGGCATTAACCCATTCCCTCATAGGCTATTTTAAGATCCAACCACTTTGAATAAATCTACAAAAAGGACTACGCATTAAATAGAGAAAAAGGAAAAAAAGTGTAGTTTGAAACCATTGTGATAAATAGAGCGTATACCTTGCGTATAAAGGCGCATTTATGGAGGAAAGGGTTAAACAGCATATTTATTGATTAAAGGGGATAATATCAATTCTGCTACAATGTTCCTCTATTTTCCTTAAAATATATATTCTACAGGTCATGTGTACATTGGCAAATGAACAACCTAGCACAAACAAGTCCTACCAATTCAATGTTAGATTCATTGAAAATACTTATTCTAATTATCTGTTCCCTCATTATATTGACGCCTTTTGATGCCCCCTAAAAGTCACTTTTTGAAACCATTGTGATTAAAAGAGCATTTGCTCCTCAGGACCAAATGCTCTTTTTATCACAATGGTTTCAGAACTACATAATTCCAAAACTCTCATTTTCTCTAGTAAATGCTCCTTTTCGGTATATTTATTCAAAGAGGTTGGATCTAAAATAGCCTATGAGGTAATGGGTTAAAAGCCAAGTGGATTCAGCTGGAGATACTAACATCAGGATCTCATCTGTTAGACACTTTGATCTTTTTATGAAATCAAACCGAGAAAAACCAACCAATTTTGGATGTAGATGGCACTTTTCTGCAAACGAGAATGAAGTTTAAAGGTTTAGTACAAACCCCGATATTTTCTCTCAAGTACTCATTAACTCCATCTGTAGCTAAGCAGTAATTTGTGTTCATTTCAAATACGAGAATTAGCAAACTGCACCAAAAATAGATACAAATAGAGTATATTGCATAGCACATTTACCAATTAACCCTGTCTATGCTGAGTTTTCAAAGTGGAACGGTCCATAAGTGTTTTTATGATAGAGACCATTCGGTGCACAAAGGTATAATTTCGCAGGTGGATTTTGAAAAAAGTGCAGACTTTGATCAAAGGGCCTCTAAACCAGAACATCCAGGTCTACACTGTTCGCTAATGCCAGTTCATTAATGTTCCCAAATTCAAAGTGTTAACTATTTACATGCTTGTGATGAATTCGGCAAACTCATGCAAACAGTTTGCATTTGACCGAGGCCAGTAAGCAACAAATAAATGTGCATACTCAGATACTAAAACCGTCATTTCTCCACCAAACCCTATGTTGTGACCACTCTATAGAATCATCTCAAAGAGACGATTCTTAACCCTTTCCCTGTTCTGTGTTTATTACAAATTTCAATACCTACTGAATATTCATGGACAAAAAGGTTATAATGAAATAGGGAAGGTGGAGCATTGTAGCCATTTTAGAAAGTAAAGACACAGATGTTTGAAATTCTATTAGCAAACAGAGTAGACCCTGATCAGACGGCTCCTCTAGGAGCCGTCTGATCTGGGTCTACTCTGTTTGCAAATGCGTGAAAACACGTTTATATGAGGGAAAGGGTTAAAGAGCTGTCACAACATAGGGTTTGATGGAGAAATAAAGGAGTTATTCTTGAAAATGTTTAAAATTACACATCTTATCTGTACCTCTGGATACGCTATGAAAACTATGCAAGATCTCATCAAAATCCACACAATTAGACAGACTCAGCTTGTATTTCTCAAAAGGAATTGCAGTGTGAAAATTTAAATTATTTTGTGACTCATATTATTGACCGTGCTAAGAGTTTCAAATGGGTTCTGCCTCTTTGTGTCCCCTCCGACATTACTTCAAAGCTCTAGTGCACATGATTATGTCTGATACTTGTGTCTGGTGTTGCATTTTTGTACTTTATACCCTTATCACAACTTTTCGAACAGACAGGTTAAGCTAATAGTGCAGATCCAGACCAAAAGGGAGACTGGTTGGTCAAATATTCAGGTTGAATAGGGTATCAGGAACAGTTAACCCATTCCTCCATAGGCTATTTTCAGACCTAACTTCTTTGAATGAATCAACCAAAAAGGAGCATTTACTAGAGAAAAGTAAAAATTTAGAATTTTGTAGTTTGAAACCATTGTGATAAAAAGAGCATTTTCTCCTATAGGAGCAAAAATATTAATGCTCTGTTTATCACATGGTTTCAAGAAGTGTTTATTACAGAGGCGTAGAAAGGCATATTTATGGAGGAAAGGGTTTAAACCTTTTCCCTCATAAAGATGCATTTTGGCACATTTGCTAACCGAGTAGACCCAGGTCTGATTCTACTGTTGAGCATGGTCAAAAATGTAACATAATGTAACATAATGCCATTTTAAAAATTCAGCTTATCACTACCCATACAATCATGTTCTTAACCTATTCCCTCATATTGACACCTTATGAAGCCCCTCTAAATATCACATTGGTTTCAAAACTACACAATTTTAAAATATATATATATTTTCTCTTGTTAATGATAATTTTGAGTAGATTTATTCAAAGAGGTTGGGTTAACCCATTTCCGCATATTGACGCCTTTTGACGCCTCTGTAAAAGTCACTTTGTGAAACCATTCTGATAAATAGAGCATTTGCTCCATAGGAGCAAATGCTCTATTTATCAGAATGGTTTCAATACTATACAATCCTAAATATTTTCTTTTCTGTAGTAAATGCTCCTTTTGGGTAGACTTTTTCAAAGAGGCTAGGTCTAAAAATAGCCTAAGTGGGAATGGGTTAAAAAGTAGCCTAAGAGGCAATGGGCAACATTAAGCATTTCCCTAATAAAATGCTATTTCACACTTTTGCAAACTGAGTAGACCCAAATCAGACAGCTAATGTATAAGCAAACAGCAAACCATGAATAGACAGCACCTACAGGCGCCATCAGTCTGATCAGGGTATTTTCTGTTTGCTTATGAAAGTATAATAGCTTGTGAAATTATACGATTTAACTTGTAACAGCTTCTACAAATGCCATAACTCCAGGGTACATAATTATGCCATATTACAAAACATTCAGCTAATAAATATTCATGATGTCACTATGGACCTTCCATGAATATTCAACAGGGAAAGGGTTAACCGGCTGTATATTAATTGTGGTGCTAACAAGCTTCAGTGCCAATTTCAAGAGGGCACAAAATCAATCTGACATTTATTATCATTTCAGTGCAGAAAAATAATTTTTGGCCTACCCTCAACCATCACAAAGATGTTGGAATGGTTTTGCAAGACTGTGCTTCAAAGATTCTATTTATAGTTTTGAACTAATTGCATGTTGGCAGAAAATTTGTGATACACTGTGAAAACCACCTGGACCCAGAATGATGAGATGATTAGTTTGAACCTTTTCACCCTGACTTTTCAGAGTGGAATGGCCCATCAGTGTTTAACCCTTTCCTACATTAATATTCATGAAAGAAATAATGACATCATGAATACTAATCAGATTAATTTGTTATAATAGCACATGGTCACAGGAAGTTTTGGCCATGGCAGAAAACCTAGACTCATATCTATATTATATTATAAGCAAACAGAGCAGACCCTGATCAGACGGCTCCTATAGGAGCCGTCTGATCTGGGTCTACTCTGTTTGCAAAGGCGTAGAAAGGCATATTTATGGAGTTCAGGGTTAATATTAGATTATTCTTCTGTTGTAATGGCATAATTGTGAGCTCTGGACATTTTGGCAGGTAGAAACTATAAAATCAGATCTATATTATTCCATAAGCAAACAGGGCAAACCCTGATCAGACAGCTATAGGAGTCCTCTGATCTGGCTCTACTCTGTTTGCATATGCATGGAAAGGCATTTATATGAAGGAAAGGGTTAACTATAGCATCTGCTCAGTATGAAAGGTTTAAACTAGAGGATTCTGAATGACAAACAGTGGAGACCCTGAACAGAGGACCCCTCTGATCCAGCTAGGTCTTCACTGTTTGCAAATGTCAGTGCATGCATGTCCCGCGTTTAAAAGGGTTAATCTCGGCATCCCGTCAGGATCCAAACTATTCGGTACAACGAATGTTGTAGAAATTAAATAAAACTTTTCATCGAGATTTATAGCAGATAAAAATATTAGCTGACTAAAATTAGTACCGAAGAGTAAACCTAAATTATGAGAAAATTGTACTTTATTGTCTATGGTAATCTCATCAGTGCAAAACAATCAGTTCTGTTAACCCTTACATTGCGAGACACGAGTCACTAATGTCCTTTGCAAACAGTGTAGACCCAGATGAGAGGGCTCCTAGAGGAGCCCTCATCAGGGTCTGCACTGTTTGTCATGTTACACTTTTCTTTAGAAATATCCCTAAATATTCACCATAAGCTTGACCTGTTTGAATTTTGGAATAGTCCATTGAAAATTCTACATCATAAGTGTTAATCCTTTAAACCCTGAATTTTTCAAGTGGAATGATCCATAATCTATTGAACACATATTCCATTCAGTATGAAAGGGTATATATAATTTGTGAGAGGAATATGAATGACAAATAATGCAGACCAAGATCAGAGGGCTCTTTCAAGAGCCCTCTCGATCTAGGCCTACACTGTTTGCAAATGCAAGTAACCCGATTCCGCTGCATTCAAAGGTTTAATCAGGTTTTTGAACTCTTGAGGAAATTCACGATACTATATTTCCCTATCCTCTGTACCAGCTTGTAAAACTGAATATGCAAATATGGTAAGATTTTGACTATTTAACCCTTTCCTCCATGAATATTCATGTTAAGAAATAATGACGTCATGAATGTTAATTAGATTAATTTGTTACAATAGCATATGGACACGGGGATCAGACGGCTCCTATAGGAGCCGTCAGATCTAGGTGTACTCTGTTTGCAAAGGTGTAGAAAGGCGTATTTATGGAGTAAAGGGTTAACCCTTTCCCTCATGAATATTCATGTAACAAATAATTAAAATCATGAATATCAATTAGCTGAATGTTCAACTCTTTCACCACGACAAACAATGCAGTCCCAGATCAGACTGATCAGGGACTTCGCTGTTTGCCACAACCTTTAGTTCCATATGCGGTTTATTTCAAAGACATGATTATACATTTATCTAAATTCTTTATTCCTGAAGATGTTTAATGAAATTGAGTTCTAGATGACAATTAGAAATTTAGCACCAAAGGGATGAAATGGCAACTTGAACACAGGAATTCTTGATAATGACAGAAATTGTAAAATCAGATCTATTCATTTTTTAAGCATGCAAGCTGGGCAGACCCCTCTATGCCTCAGAGGTTCTGTTCTGTTTGTAATTCAAAATCCTCACAAAAGCGGTACCCCACAAAAGTGATACCTGTTTGTACTAAATGGACTCTATCATTAAATAGCCTATAGGGAATGAATTAACACATCAAGTAAGTCATTGCTTGCTTGAATTTCCCATTTCATACTAAATTTACACTGTCTCTTGCTAAATAAAAATAAATTATCATAGTGTCATAGTATTACATCTTAGATCCAGATGTTCAGATAAGACACATAAATTTAAACATTTTCAAGAATAGCTCCTTTATTTCACCACCAAACCCTTTACTGTGACCACTCTTTGGAATCGTCATAAAGAGATGATAATCTAAAGAATGGTCACAGTATAGGGTTTGGTCGAGAAATGACAATTTTAGTATGTGGGTATGCACCTTTATCTGTAGCTTTGCATAGTGTCTCACATCTTAGATCTCAACACGATGCCCACTTACTCTCTCCTTTACCATTGTTTCCATCTGCAAATGTTTCCACTGGTTCTCCAAAGTTTTCTTAAGTCTGAAAGCTGTTAAATTGTTGACAGTATGCCAAGACTTAATCATCAAGTTGTTAAAAGAATACCCTATTTATCCTAAGCATTATCCTTGCCTCTCCGCCTGTTTGTAAAGCTAAGCAAAAAATTAAGGTAACTTAGACTGACATAGACATAGCAACAAATAGTGCAGACCCAGATCAAACGGCTCCCTCAGGAGCCGTTTGATCTGGGTCTACACTATTTGCCTAAGTTTGTCCTTATTTAGAGTAATTTGGGCGCATTTCAACAAATTCTCTGACAACACCGTTGGTGATCTCAGTAACACACAAAAGATTTCAACATGAATTTTATCATCCTCCTATAATATTATTTTAATGACATTGAGAAAAAACCGTAACAAACAAAACATGTTAGAGTGGGTGATATAACTAGGTTGGATTTGGTTTGGTTATATTTTTTTTCTTCCTCTTATCGGACATTAATTCATGTTCGCAAGGTGGAACATTCTTCGCAAAAATGTTTGCCTTCAGTTCCAGGAAACATTCTTGATATTATTCAACCCATTCATTACCTCATAGGCTATTTTCAGACCCAACCTCTTTGAATGAATCTACCGAAAAGGAGCATTTACTAAAGAACAGGATAATCATAATGTTAGAATTGTGTGGTATTGAAACCAATGTGATAAATAGAGCATTTGCTCCTATGGAGCAAATGCTCTATTTATCACAATGGTTTCAATAAGTGACTATTACAGAGGCGTACAAAGGCGTATTTATGGAGTAAAGGGTTAACCCTTTACTCCAAAGACTTTGCAAACAGAGTATATCCAGATCAGAGGTTCCTGTACAAACCATCTGATTCGGTTTCTGTTTTGTTTGCTATGAAATGATATAGATCTCATTCCCGTTTCTACGATGGCCATTTTGTCTGTGTTCAATACGCCATTATAAATATGATATTAAAACAAGAGCACTGCATGCACGTGCCAGTGCTTATCTACTCCATTATATAACCTTTGTGACAGTGAACATTGTGCGTGAAGTTTCATAAAATTTGAATCAATAGTAAAGAAGCAATAGCCAACATTAAAGTTTTTGGAGAACAACAACAACGACCACAATGACAACACGGACGCTAGTTACAACAATAGCTTGTATTTGTATCTTAAAAAAAAACAAGCTAAAAATAAGTTATATTCAATATTATTAGGGTAGTTCTAGGCAAAACTTATCAGTCTCTTTAGAATTTAATCATACATAAACCCAGTAAATGACAAACAATATGAGCCAACTAACCCCTAACACAACAAGCAAATTTTCGTGGACAGATTTGTCAGATTTGTTCAGATTTCTAGGCTGACTTTCTCTGATTTCTTTTCAGAAACGATAATCAGACGATCAAACAGTTTACATCATGATGAGAAGCCTAAGTCTTTCAACACATCATCTAGATCAAAACTGTTTATGAAGGTAATCGCAAATTTGGCAGGGGAGTGCTAGAGGTTGAAATGCTATATGGAATTCCGAATTGCTAGAAAACTTGTCAAAATTAATTACAGATACCTCGAGCATAATTGGAGTAAAGTAAAGGAAATATCTATTAGAACATGCAACAAATATTATTTCTGTAGAACAGTCATTAATCATAATTGCTCAGAAACTATCACAAAACAGAATTGAGATCCCCGTTGGGATAATGTCCTACACAGTCTCATACACATTATTATTGAAACCTTAGTGTTTAGAATCTTAACCCTTCGCTTGCTGAATTTTAAAATACATTTCTCCTTCTTTACCCATGCCCTGTTGTATAATTACATATATCTTCACTGTGCACAAGTATTTCGCTGTGCAATCACCGCTGTGGAGTGCACTGGTTGCACAATCAACTTGTAAATAGTGCAGACCCTGATGAGACAGCTCCTGTAGGAGCTGTCTCATCTGGGTCTTCACTATTTACAGGTAAGTATATTGACGCGATTAGCAAGCGAAGGGTTAACCCTTTACTCCATGAATATAACTTTCAACACCTATGCAAACTGAGTAGACCC
Organism: Azorinus chamasolen; assembly: GCA_963576725.1. Lineage (NCBI taxonomy): Eukaryota > Metazoa > Mollusca > Bivalvia > Cardiida > Solecurtidae > Azorinus > Azorinus chamasolen. Next base: position 17,354,099 of record OY755251.1, on the reverse strand, counting down.
AGATCAGAACTGATGGAAGCTCTAGCAGCCATCTGATCAGGGTCTGCTCTGTTTGCTTATGATATACTATAGATATGATTCTATAGTTTCTGCCATGGATAAAAAATTCCACCCATGTGTGCTATTATATATGACAATTAATATTCATAATGTCATTATTTCTTATGTGAATATTCATGGAGTAAAGAGTTAACTCATTCCCTCAAAGGCAATTTTTAGACACAACCTCATTTTCAAGCATAGCTCTCCTTTCCTTTATTTCTCCACCAAACCCTATACTGCGACCACTCTTTAGAATCATCTCTTTGAGACGATTCTAAAGAGTGGTCACAGTATAGGGTTTGGTGGAGAAATAGCTATTTTTTAGTATTTGGGTACACATCTTTGTCTGTAGCTCTGATATTTTCTTATGAAATCATATAATAGATCTGACTCTACAGTTCCTACCGATTCCAACAATTCATGTATATGCCTTTATAAAAATCCAGCCAATAAATATTCATGATGTCAATATTTTTTACATGCATATTTAAATCAAGGAAAGAGTTAAGTTCACACTAAAATCTCGGTATGCCTTGAAATTGTCAAATATGAGCTAGTCATTAACTTCAATGACAATAGTAGAATTTCTGTAAGACACACTCAAAGTATCAAATAGTTTGGATCTTGATGACTACTAAGTTAACTAAGTGTCCTTTAAGGATAAAAATAGTTGCCATGGTTATAAGAAAATTCATAGTTTAAGAATCATTAACCCAGATAAAGTGATAAATCAACCCTTATCATATACACAAGCTCAAACTCTGATCTCTGCAAATTTTAATTTTCATGCAATGCGCTCAAACATTTGACCGGATGACAAACAGCTTGGATCCAGATGAGACACCCAGTTACACGGCGTCTCATCTGGATCCAAGCTGTTTGCAAATGCGAGACAGGTCGTGCTTAGCAGGCGAAGGGTTAATTAAGGGTTGAGTAATAAATGTTTATTATTTTCTATTATTAAATATGCATGAGCATGAGTGCAAAATGAACAAAATTGGAGTCATGCAGGTTTATTACTTAAACCCGTTAAATGCTGAATTTTATCAGTGGAAAGATCCATCAATGTTTAACGGTACAGCCCATTCTGCATAAAAAGGTTTATTTTGCAGGAAAGAGTTCAGAATGATAACACAGTGAAGCAACTGCAGGGATCCCTTGATCTGGGTCTATATTGCAAGTATCACTCAACTCATTTCTCCCATTCAAAGAGTTAAGGAACATTGAGGCAGATAAAACATTGGGACATGCCTGGAAATAACATACTTTTAGATTTTGAACACAATGAAACTTAATTTTGTTAGAAAATATGAAAACCCATTTGGCGGTAATAAACATCCTCAAATCTTTCACAGAGACAGAATTACTGGAGACAAAACACTTTCTGACAAGACGTAATCCTTTACTCCATAAATGCATTTCCACGTCCTTAGAAACAGAGTACCGGTAGTCCCAGGAGCCGTCTGATCAGGGTCTGCTCTTTTTGTTCATGGAATAATATAGATCTGATTCTAAAGTTCCTGCCATGTCCAAACTCTTTTGTGTTTATTAGCAATTATAAAAATCAATTTAATTAATATTCATTAAGTCATTATTTCTTATATGAATATTCACAGTGTAAAATGTTAAAATACCTTTCAGATATTCAGATAGACAAACATGGGAAAATAGTGCAGACCTAGACAAAACTGTACCTTCAGTATTCGCTATTATGTCCATCTAATATATATTTAACCCATTCCCCTTTTGATGCCTCTGTAAAAGTCATTATATTAAATACAGCATTTGCTCCATAGGAACAAATGCTCTATTTATCACAATGGTTACTAAACTATACAATAATAAACGTTTCTCTAGTAAATGCTCCTTTTTGGTATTATTCAAAGAGGTTGGATCTAAAAATAGCCTTTGAGGAATTGGATTAAACTAAATGAGCTGACAATCATTTCCTCCCAGGTGAAGACATAACATAACATTCATCCTACCTTTTGCTCTGTGTCCTTCATCTGTTTGTCTTTTAGGCACTGATCACCTTCATCTGAAACAGGGAAAACACACATCATATATAACCACAGTAGATAATATATAACCACAATAGATAATATATAACCACAATAGATAATATATAACCACACCACAATAGATAATATATAACCACAATAGATAATATATAACCACAATAGATAATATATAACCACCATAGATAATAATTATATAACCACCATAGATATATATAACCACCATAGATATATATAACCACAATAGATAATATATAACCACCATAGATATATATAACCACAATAGATAATATATAACCACAATAGATAATATATAACCACCATAGATAATATATAACCACCATAGATATATATAACCACAATATATAATATATAACCACAATAGATAATATATAACCACAATAGATAATATATAACCACACTAGATAATATATAACCACAATAGATAATATATAACCACAATAGATAATATATAACCACACTAGATAATATATAACCACACTAGATAATATATAACCACAATAGATAATATATAACCACAATAGATAATATATAGCCACACTAGATAATATATAACCACAATAGATAATATATAACCACCATAGATAATATATAACCACCATAGATAATATATAACCACCATAGATATATATAACCACAATAGATAATATATAACCACAATAGATAATATATAACCACAATAGATAATATATAACCACCATAGATATATATAACCACAATAGATAATATATAACCACAATAGATAATATATAACCACAATAGATAATATATAACCACCATAGATATATATAACCACAATAGATAATATATAACCACAATAGATAATATATAACCACAATAGATAATATATAAGATAATATATAACCACAATAGATAATATATAACCACAATAGATAAAATAGATAATATATAACCACAATAGATAATATATAACCACAATAGATAATATATAACCACAATAGATAATATACAGTAAAACCCTGCTAATACGACCACCAAAAAGGGGCATAATTCTGGGTGGCAGAGGCAGGTGGTAGCTTAATGCAGGACGAAAGTTATGCAGAAAGCTCCTATAGGAGCTTTCTGCACAACTTTCGTCCTGCATTAAGCAACCACCTGCTTTAAACGACATCAGTGGCTGTTTATTAAGTGGTCGCATTAGCGGGGTTTCACTGTATAACCACAATATATAGATAATATATAACCACAATAAGAGATGATCTGGTGCAAGTTCACCATTTACTCAATAGGTAAACCTTTTATCACCTTTGCAAATAGAGCAGACCCAGATCACTCGGCTCCTGTTGGGACAATATGATCAGGGTCTTTTCAGTTTGCTTATGAAATTATATAAATACTATTCTACATGGAGATCGTGTGTTAGACGAACTAGTCGCCAGTGCTGCCTACCCCAGCTGCTGGGACACCCGCAGCAGATGACAAATAATATCGGGATCAAGTCAAGTCTACATTTTACCCCAAAGCCAAACATGTATGTGTTCATATGCCACAATAAAACAAGCTAATAAATATTTGTGATGTCATTATTTCTTATATGAATATTCATGATCTCAGGTAAAAGGTTAAATAGTTATAAGGCTCCAGATAGGAGGCATACCATTTTATCAAATTATTTCATTTCTCAGCCAAATCATATCTTATCTGTACTCATTAGAATAATAATTGCCTCTTATCTGGAGTTTGGATTACATAATAAGACACTGTTGCAGAGTCCCAAGTAACAGGCATATTACCTCCAATTTCTCTCCAATTACCATATTGCCCTGCCAAAACCTATACAGTAAAACCCATCTAAACCGGATATTCAATTTGATAAATATATAGGTCTTTGAGACAGGTGGCAGCTTAATGCAGAGTGTAAGTCATGCAGAAAGCTCCCCTAGGAGCTCCCCTAGGAGCTTTCTGTATGACTTACACCCTGCATTAAGCAGCCACCTGCCTAATAGTATCAAATTTTCTCTGGTTTTAGGGGATTTTACTGTATTGTTGTCAAATAGGCATCTTGTTCTCTCAAAATATCTACCAAACCCTAATTTCATGGTACTGGAACTGCCTCAAAAGAAGTACAGTTGAACTTCGGTATCTCGAATTCAGATAACTCGAACTTCGAGATAACTCAAACAAAAAGTTTAGTCCTTCCAAAACTTACAATACAGAATTGCTCCAATAATGTATCTCTACAGATATATAGAAACACATGTGACAGCCTAATACAGGTCTAAAGTAATGCTGAAAGCTCCTACAAAAGCTTTCAGCATTACTTTAGACCTGTATTAAGCTGCGGTCTTGAGAAATTGTTCAGATTAGAAATTTGATGACTCGAACTTTGTTATCTTGAATTAGTTTGTTTGTAAGTTTGAGTTATCGAAGTTCAACTGTATATGGTCCTCTCCAATTATCCAAACTCTATCTTAACCCTTCACTTGCTGAATTTTAAAATACATTTCTCCTTCTTTACCCATGTCCTGTTGTATAATTACATATATCTTCACTGTGTACAAGTATTTCGCTGTGCAATCACTGCTGTGGAGTGCACTGGTTGTACAATCAACTTGTAAATAGTGCATACCCTGATGAGACAGCTCCTGCAGGAGCTGTCTCATCTGGGTCTTCACTATTTACAGGTAGGTATATTGACGTGAACAGCAAGCAAAGGGTTAACTCTTAATTGTTTCAAAGTGGCATATGTTTGCACGTCCATGCATCTTTGCAAACAGTTTAGATCCAGATGAGATGCCGCCTAACTCTCTATTTGTGAAGAGAAAAATTAACTTTGAGAATTGTAGCTGATGATGAACGAAGATTTAAAATTTAGACAATTGTACAGACGTTTGCAAACAGTGTTGATCCAGATCATAGGGTTCCTATTTGTCTTGCAAATTTGAACCTTTCATACTGAATGCACTCTGTAGCTATGTGCACACATTACATCGGATCATTCCAATTTGTCTGAATATTCAGTAATCAAAGGGTTAGTCCATTTAGTGCAGGAAACAAGTCCTTTGCAAACAACGTAGACCCAGATAAAAGGATTCCTTGAAGAGCCCTCTCATCAGGGTCTGCACTGTTTGTCGTGCTACACATTTCTTTAAAAACATTCCTAGATATTTACGATAAGCTTGACCAGTTTGAATTTTCGGAAGAGTCCACTTTGAATATTTGGCGTCCAAAGTGTTAAAGTGATCCTTTTCTATAGAAACAGAATCAATGAATCAATCATAGTCAAATGGCGAAGTAGATAATGGGTAAATTGACAAGCACTTGACGAACTTTTGGTTCAGTGACTATTTCATCAATTTTTCATTAAAAATCATGCAACCAATTTATGATAGTATTCAGAATGAGTCACTGTTTGTAATTCTTTGATCAATTAAGCATTGCCAGACTATTTCCTATTAACCCTCACAATGCGGGACACAAGTCACTAATGTCCTTTGCAAACAGTGTAGACCCAGATGAGAGGGCTCCAAGAGGAGCCCTCTCATCAGGGTCTGCCCTGTTTGTCATGTTACTTTTTTCTTTAGAAAAAACCCTAAATATTCACCATAAGCTTGACCTGTTTGAATTTTGGAATAGTCTATTTGAAAATACTGTGTTGTAAGGGTGAACTTTTTTCCCTGTTAAATGGTAAGCCATGCTAACCTTAATGTAGTTTGAACTCCAAAGTCATTCCACTATTTACTATGATACAAACTATTTTACACTTCGATCGAGTTTTTGTGAGGAAATTGGATAAAATTCCACTTTGAAAACTTAAGCAGACTAAATAATCTTAGCAGAATAAAATGTATCTGGCAGTGAATGTATTATTGTATATCATCAAAGGTTAACCCTTCGCTTGCTATTCGCGTCAATATACCTACCTGTAAATAGTGAAGACCCAGATGAGACAGCTCCTGTAGGAGCTGTCTCATCAGGGTCTGCACTATTTACAAGTTGATTGTGCAGCCAGTGCACTCCACAGCAGTGATTGTACAGCCATATACTTGTACACAGTGAAGATATATGTAATTATACAACAGGGCATGGGTAAAGAAGGAGAAATGTATTTTAAAATTCAGCAAGAGAAGGATAAAACGTAAATTTGTAACTATAATCTATGGGATATACTCATGATGACTTTTGCAAACAGTTGCATCCAGAATCCAAACTATTCAACCTGTTCACTCATATAAACGTTTTTTCACACCTTTGCAAACAGTTAAGACCAAGATCAGATGGCGCCTGTAGGATCTGTCTGATCGGGGTCTGCTCTGTTTGCTTATGACATGATATCATATGATTCTGTATAGTTTTCGTCAAAAGCAAATTATTCCCTTGTAACATTTACATCATAAACATTTAGCTACTAAATATTCTTGAAAATGCAGTTTATTTACATGAGCATCCCAATCCTGCCAGCTTGGATCTTGATGAGATGCCGAGTAAACGCTTTCCTTCATAAAAATGCCTTTTCACGCATTTGCAAACAGAGTAGACCCAGATCAGACGGCTCCTATAGGAGCCGTCTGATCAGGGTCTGCTCTGTTTGATAATGGAATTGGATAGATCTGTTTCATTACTTTCTAAAATGGCTACAATGTTCCACCTTCCATATTTTAGTATGACTATTAAATTGTGTCCATGGATATTCAGTAGGTACTGAAATTTGGAATAAACATAGAACAGGGGAAGGGTTAATCATGTATCTCATCTGTCCAATTGCAAATACCAGTCAGATCCCAATCAGACGATAAAAGTGATCCCGAACCCTGCTGTAAAAAAATATTGCTCAAATTTATTCAATTTTGACAATGTCCAATTGAGTGCACCATTTCCATGTTGCATATTCATGTAAAAAGCAATGACGTTATAAAATTTACTATTTATCAGCTGCATTTTTTCAAATGGTATAGGTAAACAGGATCGTTTGGTATTGATAGAAACTGTAAAGTCAGATAAGCTCATAAGCAAACAGAGCCATCTGATCATATAGGAGCCATCCGATCTGGGTCTACTATGTTTGCAAATGTCCGAAAAAACATTTATATGAGGTAAAGGGTTCAGCTTTTTAGAAACTACTGACCAAGTGTCAAACAGCTTGGGAAACTGCTGACCCAAGTGTCAAACAGCTTAGGTAACTGCTGACCAGGTGTCAAAACAGCTTGGGAAACTGCTGACCCAAGTGTCAAACAGTTTGGGAAACTACTGACCCAAGTGTCAAACAGCTTGGGAAACTAACGATCAAGTGTCAAATAGCTTGGGAAACTGCTGACCCAAGTGTCAGTTTGGGAAACTACTGACCAAGTGTCAAACAGCTTGGGAAACTACTGTCCAAGTGTCAAACAGCTTGGGAAACTGCTGACCCAAGTGTCAAACAGCTTGGACACTAATACAGGTTGAGTCGCGGACAGCGCGGTAAGGGTTAAAAGATAAACAAAAGTGTTCTTCAGGGATCTATTGATTACGAAAGCATTGTCTTGTTGGGCAGCATTGTAATCTCCTAAATATGTCTGGTACAAATTGGAAAATAATGATATATTAATGAGGAAAACAGAACCTGCAAAAATCAGGTAGAGATTTGACATAACAGATTTGTTATTTGGCATGCACCCTAAATACCTCAAGTATTGGACACCCAATCTCCCTTCTTTGCCCGTCTGTTAACCCTTTCCCTGTTTAACCCTTTCCTCCATATATAAATACGCCTTTCTACGCCTCTGTAAAAGTCACCTGTTGAAACCATTGTGATAAATAGAGCATTTGCTCCTATAGGAGCAAATACTCTTTTTATCACATTGGTTTCAAACCACAAAATTCTAAAATTTTCCTTTTCTCTAGTTAATGCTCCTTTTTATTCAAAGAGGTTGGGTCTTAAAATAGCCTATGGAGGAATGGGTAAATATTCATGTAATAATTTTTTTATGAATTTTATGATGATATAATTATGTACACAGGATATTTTGGCTCAAGTAGGAACTATATACCATAAGCAAACAGAGCAGACCCTGATCTGGGTCTTCTCTGTTTGAAAATGCGCGAAAAGATGTTTGTATGAGGGAAAGGCCTAGGTTAATCTGAATAATAGAATTGGTACCATTTTGATAATTTAAAATCTATCTACATAGTAGGAAATAATGCAGACCCTGATCAAACTGCCCCTTCCAAGGCCATTTGATCTAGGACTGGACTAATGCGCAACAGTTTGACGCCAGGTAAGACATCGTGTAATGCTGCGTTTACACTTAGCCACGATGTCTATGATCTCCACCATTTGAGAGAAGCGTGGTGAGCATGAGGGGTCATGGCATCGAATCTTGGTGATCTTGAGGGAGCTTGGAGGAATCGTGATTATCGATTATCCTGATTGGTTTTTATATCCTGAGAGAACGTGATAAATCGTGGAAATCTTAGCAGAGCGAAGTACAGCTTAACAGACCATAACATAGTGCATCGAACCTTGAAACTCCATCGATGGGGATCCATGTGAACCTGGAAAACACAATTCTTTAAGTTCCATAAAGATTCTTTCATGTTACTTTCACGCCTTATCATTCTCTTCTGCGATTCTTCAAGATATATTGAGTCCTATCGGTAATTCAATCATGCTACGGCACATTCTGTTACAATCATCCCGATTGGCTCCCGCGCTCTGTGACGCTCTAGTAAGTTCTGATAAGTTCCGGTATGGTTTTTACATGTTGGCTTCACGCTCTGCAAGACTTGTTTCACACTGTTTCGTGATATCAGATTTGAAGATGCCTACAAAAAGAGGACGGAAAAGTTTTGCCAAGAATGGCCAGGTTGCCCCCACTCTTCCCCACCATCACAACTGGCAACTGAAGAAGCTCCAGCAGAAGTCCCTGTGGAACCGGGGAAAACAGAACCTACCACATCAGACAAGAAGAACTCCCACATCAGCCAACCATGGCTTAACCATGGCCTAACCCAGCAGGTCCTATGCCTTCTCTTCAGTCTTCTCCTTCTACTCTTTTCTATATTGTCCTGCTCCGTATTTTGTTGCTGCTGTCGACTCCCAGGGGACAAAAATTCACTGGTCCGCTCGTCCTGCATGTAATTTTCTCTTTTTTGTCTATATTGCAGAACTAGTGAGTATTTTGGGTAACCTTCTTTGTTTATATTACAGGACAAGTGAAAATTTTGTGCCCTGACTCCCCTTTCTTCGTGCAACTACATATCACTGCCAGTTCAGCATCTTTTTCGAAAGTTGGATTTATACCGGTAGCTTGTTCCTCTTTGGAATCTCGTGGCAAAACGTGATAGTACATCGTGGTAATCATAAAAGAACTTGAGAGGACTTGACAGATCTTCACAAGAAACGTGTTGGTTTCGTAACAAAACGCTACAGGATGTAGCAAAATGCACAGAGGGTGTAAGAAAGCGTGAAAAGCATAATAAAAGAAAATTAATGCAATAAATCGTGACGTCTCTACGCTTTTTCGGATTCGTGGATATCGTGACTGAGTGTAAATGCAGCATAACTGGACAAGAAATAAACCAGACTTTGATCAGAATTTGGCTCAAATCTGACCAATCAAAAGCTTGAGAACTCAAATCTGACCAATCAAAAGCTTGAGAACGAACTCAGACTCAACTAAAAAGTTTTATAAGCATAGATCCAGGAGTCTCCTGATCTGGATCTACTCTTTTTGCAAAGGTAATATATGGAGTAAAGGGTTAAACTTCTGTTTTTGTTCGATGAAACACCATACACCTAGAAATATTGGGATGAAACTGCAGATTTAACCCTTTCCCTCATATAAACTTGTTTTCACGCATTTGCAAACAGAGTAGACCCAGATCAGATGGCTCCTATAGGAGCCGTCTGATCAGGGTCTGCTCTGTTTGCTAGTGGAATTTGAAAAATCAGCTTCTATACTTTCTAAAATGGCTACAATGTTCCACCTTCCATATTTAATTATAACGATTTTGTCCATGAATATTCAGTAGGTACTGAATTTTGGAATAAACATAGAAGATGAAACTGCAGATTTAATACACCAGAATGCTTCCCACTGCAGTTCTTTGAACAGGCCGTTATTGCGCATGATTAAAATCCGTTTTGGTGTAACATCCTAATCAATTGCATAAACGAGATAGGGAATGTCTTTATAATTTGCCAATCTTTGCTGAAACCTGTGGTTTTAGACAACTTAGATGCAGTAAAAACATGAATTATTTACGCTGCCCTTTCCTGCCTGTCGTAGAACATGAAGCCTAGATTGGATAAACAATGATGTAGGGCATTCGTCTCGAACTTGAGAAATTCAACAAAGCTGTATTCTACAGGAGACCCACAATTCACTGGTAACATGTAATTATGGCTACAGTACGTACCCTAGATATTTGTACGCCCAAACTTCCTCTCTCCATTGAAAAGCTGAGTAAAGTTGAATACCGTAATTGAATTCAGCACAATTTTAAAACTTTCGACATTGAATTTTCTAATGGACTATTCAAAAATCAAAACAGGACAAGCTTACCGTGAATATTCAGAATTTTTTTAAATACGATAACATGACAAATTTTTACATTGTAGACCCTGATGAGTGGGCTCCTCTAGGAGCCCTCTCATCTGGGTCTACACTGACATCAGCGACACATTTCCCGTACCTCTCTGTGTGAAGCTGTATAACCTGTTCAATATTCATGTAAGAAATAATTGACATCATGAATATTTATACTGCAAAATTGTCAAAAAATCCACCATTTGCAGATGTTCAACCAAAAGTTCTATATTTGTATCTTGATTAGCAGTTTAGCATAATTATTTTTCTGATTTTGTTGCAAATACTCGAACACAAAAAATGCTAATCGATACTTGGATGTTTTACCGCGTACCTGAGTACTCAAGTACTAACGGTCCCATTTCCAATAATATCAGTTTAAGTAGTCACCCATAACTTCTTTGTTCTAGAACAACATATTATTGCGATATCGCAAACACTTAAGGGTCTAAAACCCACACAAGTAATGTCTAAAACGTGGGCGAATAACTTCGATAACATCGATACTTTAACCAAAAACTTTAACAATTTTAAGTGATTATTCGTAAGTTATTACCACGTCCTACTACTTTTCATTAAACAAACTACAATATTGTTCCACTTTTACAGACATCAAGAACAAGCCATTTATAGAAACAAGTCCTTTAACCCTTCGCCTGCTAGAAAAATCTGATTTGTTACAATCTTTACTTACTTCAGATACGTACATTGAGGCTTTTGAAGACGCTACTGGCCGAGTTACAAACAGCTTGGACCCTGATGAGACACCGAGTATCAAAGATGTTTGCAAATGTGGGTTATGTCGCACTAACAGGAGAAGGGTTTAGTTACCGTTATTACCCTAGGTATTCAGACAAATTTAACCTTTTACTCCATAAATACGCCTTTGTACACCTTTGCAAACAGAGTAGACCCAGATCAGACGGCTCCTATAGGAGCCGTCTGATCAGGGTCTACTCTGTTTGCTTTTGACATCATTAATATAGATCTAACTTATAATGCATGTGCTGTCCTGGTTAAATATTTGTGTGATCATGTCTTATTATAAAAATGCAGCTAATTAACATGCATGATGTCATGACAACAATCTGGGTCTGCACTATTTGCTACTAAATTAGTTTTATTTTAAGAATTCAAAACAATAGCAAGTTGGCAAATAGAAAAAGAATGAAGTTTCGGTGTCTAGATCATGATAAATACAGTATACACTCTCCCATTCTCATTTACATTTAGTAAAAACAGAATTACTTAGTGAAAATGAAACACAGGCAATTGGAGGAAACGACAATTTAATCTGGATCAGCTGTCAAAGTTGAGGTTCATTTGATTTCATGCATGCCAGTTAGACCAGGATTATGGCGCCAGTGAGCTGTTAACTTGTAGACAGTCAACAAGAACTGTGAAAATTGATTGACAAAAAAGGAGGAAAATGAGCGGTGATCTTATTTGTAACAATTGTGTCTCACACATAAAATGTGCACTTACAATTGTTTTACATTTTCGAAAAAAATAATAATACAGGAACCAAAGAGGCCCGTGTTTATCTGAAGAAATTTTCAGAAATAAGACTTATATCTTATTTGGTCCATGTACTTAACCAATTCCCTCATTGGCTATTTTTTTTTAGATCCAACCACTTTGAATAAATCTCCTCAAAAGGAGCATTAACAAGAGAAAAGGAAAATTTTAGAATTTTGTAGTTTGAAATCATTGTGATAAATAGAGCATTTGCTCCTATAGGAGCAAATGCTCTATTTATCACAATGGTTTCAATAGGTGACTTTTGCAGAGGCGTCAAAAAGCGTCAATATGAGGGAATGGGTTAACAGATGTGGAAATTTCAGACAGAACCTATCATAACCTTCCATTCTCACATAGCAGTCGGCCAAAAAATTTAGAATGGCATTCCAGTTCGATGCTATGGCCAATTTTTCTGGACTATTAATCATTTACTCTTTCGCTGGTACAGGCAAATCTAAGATCACCCATGCAAACCAATTGGAACCAGATGAGATGCCAAGCATCTGGTTGTCTCATCAGGATCCAAACTGTTTGAAACACTGATTATATATCTGAAGAGAAATCAAGGAAAAATTACTATGAAAAATTGCAGCAGACGGCATGGTTTGCAGACGACATTTACTTCGTAAGCAAAGAGTTAAAACTGGCTGTTAATCCTGTGAGCGTGGAAAATTAGTGTACTGGCATTTGCAAAAGGTAGTACTAGTGTAGACCAAGATCAGAGAGCTCATAGAGAAACCCTCTGATCAGGATCAGTACTGTGGTAACTTATAACCTTTCATACTGAATGGATATGTTTAACCCATTACCTCATAGGCTATTTTTAGATTCAACCTCTTTGAATAAATCTACAGAAAAGGAGCATTAACTAGGGAAAAGGATTTTTTTTTAGAATTTTGTAGTTCTGAAACCATTGTGATAAATAGAGCATTGGAGCAAATGCTCTATTTATCACAATGGTGTCAAGATTTGACTATTACAGAGGCGTAGAAAGGCATATTTATGGAGGAAAGGGTTAATAGTGAAGGACCATTCCACAAAATTCAACACTGGAAGGATTCAGTTTTTATCTGCTAGAAATCTCAAACCATCTGTTCAAAAATGGTTCTTTTTCCCATTCAACTTTTCCCCTCATATTGAGACCTTTTGACGCCTCTGTTAAAGTCATTTTCTGAAACCATTGTGACAAATACAGCATTTGCTACATAGGAGCACATGTTCTATTAATCACAACGGTTTCAAAACAACACAATTCTAAAATGTTCCCTTTCTCTAGTAAATGCTCCTTTTTGGTAGATTTATTCACAGAGGTAGGATCTAAAAATAAGCTTGTGAGGGAATGGGTTAACTGTTGTCTGCGAAATGTATCGTCTATTACAAATTCATTCTTTCATTCAATAAACAAAATCAAAGTATAGAACAGTGATGAAACACAATTAACTTCCAGCTCATCTGAAGCCAAACTGTAATCACCATTGAACATTTATCAGTGACTGAATGAACCCTTGACCTGATAGGGATATGCCTTTCCAAGCCTCTGCAAACAGAGTAGACCCAGTTTACATGACTCCTGTAGAAGTGGCACATTTGATCTGGGGTTTTCAAAATACAGATGGTAGCTTAATTCAGACTAACTGCAATGCAGAAATCTCCACTACGAGCTTTCAGCAATGCTTCAATTCTGCATTAAGCAGCCACCGGGGTACAAAATGCTAAGAACCTCATTTAACTCCTTCCTTCACACAAACACTTTTTCACACATTTGCAAATAGAGTAGACCCAGACCAGATGACTCGTATAGGAGCCATCTGATCAGGGTTTGCTCTGTTTGCTAATGGAATTTGAAATATCTGTTTCTTTGCTTTCTTAAATGTCTACAATGTTCCACCTTCCATATTTCATTAAAACTATTTTGTCAATGAATATTCAGTAGGTATTGTAATTTGAAATAAACACAGAACAGGATAAGGGTTAAATTATGAACTTTAACCCATTCCTGTATAGGCTATTTTTAGATCCAACCTCTTTGAACAAATCTACCCAAAAGGAGCATTTACTACTAAAAAGGAAATTTTTAGAATTGTGTAGTGTTGAAACCATTGTGATAAATAGGGCATTTGCTCCTATGGAGCAAATGCTCTATTTATCACAATGGTTTCACAAAGTGACTTTTACAGAGGCGTCAAAAGGCGTCTATATGTGAGAATGGGTTAAACTTGTAATGCTCTCCCTGAGGTTTTTCCATGTATGTACAGAAGAACACCCAGGTAGAACCACCGACCTACCACAAGTCAGCTGGAAGGCAAATCCAAATGGCCATGCCAGGATTTGAACCGCTACAGCAGTGAAGGGCTAAGCGATCGTCAGTCAAAGACTATAACCACTTGGCCACGGAGGCCCCTACCACTCAGACTGAAAGACTTGATTTTGCAGGAGGAATTTGAATGACAAACAATGCAAACCCTGTAAACTGGACATACACTGTACATTCCAGTACATTCAATTCCCACATGAAAATGGTTAATATCCATTAGAATTGACTTATAAAACTGGCTATTGAAGAAGTAAATACTCTTTTCTCAAATGAATATCAAACTTTAGAAATTTATTACTGTATGAATACTCATGGACCGAATTCTTAGAATTTCACAGTAACAATGAAAGTTCTGGCTGCGTCAGAACTTCAGAATTAGATCTATATTATTCCACAGACAAACAGAGCAGATCCTGATCAGACAGCTCCTACAGGTCTCCTCTGTTGGCAAAACAAGTCCAAAGTGGTCTTTATGAGGGAAAAGGTGGAAAGAAAAATCCGAATATCAAACTGTTTGGATATTTTTACTGTGTCAGAATCAATACTGATTGCCAGCTGATAACTTGTAAAGAGTTACCCTTATATGCGGGAAACGGTACACTGACATTTGCAAACAGTGAAGACCCAGATCTCCTCTAGGAGCCCTCTGATCAGGGTCTGCACTGTTTATCATTCAAATTTCTGTGGAAATTTCAGTCTTTCATGCTGAGTGGACTGTACAGTCAAACACTGATGGACTATTCCGTTTCGAACATTCAGTTTTGAAAGGGTTAAGGAGGTGTGGCCCTGGCTACTCCCTTATTGGTATAATGCCTAAAATCCTCCTAAGAACTGTTTATTTGTAGTCTCACATTCTAAAACATTCTGATCAAGATTAGAATTGCACCAAAATGTGGGCGGAACAAAGTAGTTACAGCAGCTATATTTCACCTAAATTTATAGTTTTATAAAACAGTTCTTGAAGACTAAATGCGTTTGTATTTTAATCTATGGAGAATCCATGGAGTCACAAAGTATCTATGTACCTAATTACCAAAGTATTCAAACACCCAACCTCCTCTTTTTATTGGTTAAGTCAATTTAATTGGCACCACTGCAATAACATTAACCCTTTCCCTCATAGAAACGTGTTTTCACACATTTGCAAACAGAGTAGACACAGATCAGACGGCTCCTATAGGAGCCGTCTGATCAGGGTCTACTCTGTTTGTTGATGGAATTTGATAGATCTGTTTCTTTACTTTCTAAAATATTTACAATGTTTCACCTTCCGTATTTCATTATAACCCTTATTTCCATGATTATTTAGTAGGTACTAAAAATTGTAATAAACTTAGAACAGGGAAAGGGTTAAATTAGACTAAAATAGTAGCAGGTAGTGTAGACACTGATCATACAGCTCCTTTAGGAGCAGCTTGATCTAGGTCTAGACAATTTGCCTTAGTTTTTCTGTATGAATTCTTAGAGTAATTAGAGCTGTAAAAATATGTCCAATTAACTATGGCCTGTTCAGTAATTGACATCTTCAAAAGTAGTCGCCTGCAGCATTTCTGTGAGTTCACTTTTCCTTCATTTTTCTTCCAAATAGAATCAGGGTGTCAAAAAGTTTTGATGCAGATTTAACACCTAGAAACTTGTTTTGTATCTACATGAGATAAGATCTAAGCTGTTTGTATAAAAGATAGCAAATTTTGTTGTTAGTATGCAAAGAGTTAACCCATTCTCTCATAGGCTGTTTTCAGATCCAACCTCTTTGAATAAATCTACTGAAAAAAGGAAAATGTTCAGAATTGTGTCGTTTTGAAACCATTGTGATTATATAAAACAGCATTTGCAACCATTGCGATAAATAGAGCATTTGCACCAAAGGAGCAAAATTTAATGTTCTGTTTATCACAATGGTTTCATAAAGTGACTTTTACAGAGGTGTCAAAAGGCATCAATATAAGGGAATGGATTAAAGACAGACTTATAATGCTGCTTAGCAACTAAAAATAAGCAACGTTCTGTTTTTTCCTGAGGAAAACTGACAAGTAAATGACTAGTGAGTTACAAACATTACAGGGAATTAAACCTTTTGCAATTCAGCGTTCATATAGTAATGTCTACAACCTTAAAGTTCATATAAATTTATCTGAAACTGTACTACGTGCCATCGAATATTATAGTATTCCATACCAAAACATTGCTCTCAAATTATCCATGGCAATCCTAATTGGGAGAAGGACTTACTCCCGGGCACATTATAGAGGACAAACTTGTGTTAATTAAGATCATAAATCGTCCTGGCCTGATGTCAGTCAAATATCAACATCAATTCGAGGTCCCTTTGGAGTTATATATATTTCTAATATATACCTTATCTACCCTAGATATTTAGACACATCATTCTCCCCTCTTCAATTTAACCCTTTCCTCCATATATATATACGACTTTTTTAGTAACGCCTCTGTAAAAATCACTTTATGAAACCATTGTGATAAATAGAGCGTTTGCTCCTATAGGAGCAAATGCTCTATTTATCACAATTGTTTCAAAACTATACAATTCTAAACTTTTCTTTTTCTCTAGTAAATGCTCTTTTTTGATAGATTTATTCAAAGAGGTTGGGTCTAAAAATAGCACATGGAGGTATGGGTTAACCTTCAGCAATCTACTGACTACTTTGTGAAAACATTTGCAAACAGTTTAGATCCAGATGAGTGGCCGAGTAACTTGGTGTCTCATCAGGATCCAAATTGTTTGTCACTATGGAAGACAAACGCATTTTCTGAATTGAAGCAGGCGACAAAATTTGCAGACGACAATTACTCGGAGTGCAGAAAGTTAAAGCTACGTAGATCAATATGGCATCATTTTGATAACTTTTAATTAAATTGATATAGTACCAACTTGTGTGGACCCTGATTAACCCTTAACAGTGCCGGCACCAAGTCACTCATGTCTTTTGAAAACAATGTAGACCCAGATGAAAGGGCTCCGAGAGGAGGCCTCTCATCAGGGTCTGCACTGTTTGTCATGTTAGAAAAATCCCAAATTATTCACCATAAGCTCGACCTGTTTGAGTTTTGGAATAGTCCATTTGAAAATCCAGCCTTATAAGGGTTAAAATGCTCCTTCAAATGCAGTGACTGAACTGGGTCTGCAATGTTTGCCTGTATGTCTTAACCCTTTCCTTCATATAAGTGCATTTTCATGCATTTGCAAACAGAGTAGACCCAGATCAGACAGCTCTTAGAGGAGCTGTCTAATCAGAGTCTGCTCTGTTTGCTAATGAGATTTGACAGTTCTGTTTCTTTACTATTATTACCAAGGGTAATATTGATTCAGCTCTCTTTCTCTTCTTACCTTTTCCTTTATAGACGCCTTTTCACGCCTTTGCAAACAGAATAGACTAAGATCAGACAGTTCCTTTAGGAGCTGTCTGATAAGAGAGTCTGCTCTGTTTGTTTTTGGAATAATGACTTCATCTAATCAATGTTGATAACATCACCATTTCTGACATGGATATTCAAGAGGTAAGGGGTTAACCCATTCCCTCATATGAACATGTTTTCACGCATTTGCAAACAGAGTAGACCCAGATCAGACGGCTCCTAGGAGCCGTCTGATCAGGGTCTGCTCTGTTTGCTAATAGAATTTGATAGTTCTGTTTCCTTGCTTTCTAAAATGTCTACAATGTTGACCACCTTCCATATTAATTTATAACTATTTTGTTAATGAATATTCAGTAGGTATTGAAATTTGGAATTAACATAGAACAGGGAAAGTGTTAACATAATAGATAGAGAGAACACAATGATTACTAATTAGGTGTTCAGAACAATGACAATTGACACAGGTCAGTCAAAAGTCATACATTGGAAAAGAGAAAAGAGTCCTGGTGAGAAAGCAAACAGTTTCATCAGGATCTAAACCTGTTTGAGACTCTGATCATGTATAAAGAAATTGGAGAAATAATACACAGGTCCAGATAAGAGGTGTAAATTAAAACATTTTCCAGAATAACTCTTTTATTTCTCCATCAAACCCTATGTTGTTACCACTCTTTAGAATCATCTTAAAGAGTGGTCACATTTCATAGGCTTTGGTGGAGAAATGACGGTTTTAGTATTTGAGTATGCACTTTTGTCTGTTACTCTGAATAATACCTTTCAGAAATAAATCATGACACAAAGCTGCAGATAATTGGCATATTTAGGAAATCTAAGCAAACTTATTTCGGCATTTCTCAGCAAACCCCTATTTTGCAGCTTAACTCATCTCAGAGAATCTTCTCAGAGAGGCAATTCTGAGTAGCAGCAATAAAGGGTTTGACTCAGAAATAAGATCTTTTGATAGATCTGAGTTTGTATTTTATCTACAGTCCTGATAAAACATTCCTAAGGCTGAATGCTGTAAATACGTCTTTCTATGCCTTTGCAAACAGAGTAGACCAAGATCAGATGGCTCCTATGGAGTCGTCTGATCGGGCCTCAGAGGGTCTCCTGTTTGTTTACAATATTGATATGATTCTACAGTTTCTACTACGGCCAATTTCCTGTGTACATGAATTTTTCCATATATAAAAACTAATCTAATCAATATGTATGATGTCATCATTTCATACATGAATATTCATGGAGTAAAGGGTAAAACACTGTAGGTCACATTCCACTGAATATTCAGCATTCCCAGGGATAACGGCACTGACCTTGAAGTAGGCAGCAAAGCAAGACAAAAGTGTGTATACTCAATACTAAAATTGTCATTTCTCCTCCAAACCCTATGTTGTGACCACTCTTTAGAATCGTCTCTAAGAGACGATTCTAAAGAGTGGTCACAACTGTGGGTTTGGTGAAGAAATAAAGGAGTTATAGTTGAAAATGTTTTAATTTATGCATCTGATCCGGACCTCTGTGGCAGCAAAGTCAAAGCTAAAGGGCTAATTAGATAACTATTCTGCAAGTTACAGGCAATGAGGATGTAAAGAATTCCAAGAGGAAAGGGCAAGCCATAATGAAACGGTCATAAAATCATAAGAAGGAATTGCTTCCTTGGGCATTCGGTCTGCAACAGACAATGGACTAACATAACTGTTCCAAATATTTGGCAAAACAAACTTAAGTCCATAGGCCACAAATAGCCCCTTTCTGGCAATATTGTTTCTAAATCAAGCATGTTATTAAGCGAAAATAGTCCAATTACTTTGACAAATATGGTCAGAGCTCCAGATAAGATGCATGAATTAAAATATTTTCAAGAATAAATCTTTATTTCTGCATCAAACACTATGCTGTGACTACTCTTTAGAATCATCTCAAAGAGACAATTCTAAAGAGTGGTCACAGTATACAGTTTGGTGGAGAAATGACGATTTTAGTATTTGAGTATGCACCTCTATCTGATGGTCACTAGTGATTGCAAAACATGACCATCTTCTCATCAAGCTTAAGGGCATGCAGAAGAATTTGACCTGTTACCTGATGAATATTCATGTAAAAAGTTATGAATCATAACTTATGATTGTAACAATGTTTATTCGTTAAACATTCATAATGGAATTATAAACATGGGCATTTATTACCTACTGACAGAATCTGCAAAATATGATCTATATCATTCCATAAGCAAACAGAGCATACCCTGATCAGACAGCCCCAACAGGAGCCATCAGATCTGGGTGTTCTCAGTTTTCAAAGGTGCTAAATGGTGCAGCTATGAAAAAAGTGCAGAGACCTTTTTACAATAAAATCAGATTATTGTGTCTAAGTAAGTGAGCAAAATGGCCAATGAAACGGAGATCAGTCTGGCTGTTAGATAACTTTATGGTTATTCTAGCACTAAAAGCATGCTAAAACTTCTGACGCTTCTATAAGATATGGCTCATTAAGCGGTGTACTTCATTTTGAAGAGCTACAAATTGTACAAGAAAGTCTAACAAGCTAATATTAGACCTATAAAATGCACAGAGCAGAAACATACAGAAATCATCAAGGGAGAAAACTGCATCTGCAAAAATACATTATTTTGTAACCATTTGCTTGACAATCCTGTCTATTTATGCTCTGCAGACAGAGTAGACTCAGATCAGACAGCTGTTTCAGGACCCTTTTCTGTTTTCCTACATGCTGCGAAGCTCTTTCTCTACTGTGTGCCATGACAATAATATACAACTGACCTCGATATCTCGAACTCGGATAACTCAAACTTCGGGATAACTCGAAGTAAAAGTTCAGTTCTTCTAAAATTTACAATACAGAATATTATTATTGTTCTAAAATGTATCTTGGCACATATCTAGAAATACATGTCATAACTTAATGCAAGTCAGAAGTAACTTTAGAAATAAATCTAAGCAACTGTGCATACTTTACACCTGCATTAACCATTTACCTCATAGGCTATTTTTAAATACCTCTTTGAATAAATCTACCGAAAAGGAGCATTAACTAGAGAAAAGGAACAATTTAGAATTTTGTAGTTTGAAACCATTGTGATAAATAGAGCTTTTGCTCCTATAGGAGCAAATGCTCTATTTGTCACAATGGTTTCACAAAGTAACTTTTACAGAGTTGTCAAAAGTCGTCAATATGAGGGAAACAGTTAAGCTGTGAACTTGAGAAAGTGTCTAGATTAGAAATAGGATGACTTGAATCTCTGTTATTTCGAAGTAATTTGTATGGTCCCTTGAAGTTCGAGATATCCAAGTTCAACTGTATATTCCCTCACAATATTTTTTTTGAATCTTAAGCAACCATCAAAAATATATATGGGCCTAAAAGGCTGGCGGTATCTTAATGCAGGTCAAAAGTAATGCAAAAAGCTCCTATAGGAACTTTCTGCATTACTTTTGCACTGCATCAAGGAACCACCTGCTTTTCAAAAACCCTATGTTCAATAAATGAATGGTCGCCTAAACCAGGTTCTGCTGTACATTTTATAATATTATTGTCAGTAAGCAAGAGACAGGAACTCACTTGAGAATATGTTATTTAGACAGGACCAATGTTAAAGTCTAACTTACAGACCTCAGCTCTCATACAACTTTCATGGTGCTCACACATTGACCAGACTTGTTCACACCGTAGCTGACAAGGTTCTCACACATTATGACATACTGCTGGCTGTCTGGTCGTCATTTTTTCATCTTCGTTTTCAGACAGAAGCAAGCTTGAAGAAGCCTGAGTTTCGCGGATTGAATGACTTTTATTTGAAAGAAATTCCAAGAATCTGTTTTATGAGACAACTCCGAGAATTATTCTATTAACCATACACACTATAGATATGCCTTTTGATGCCTTGGTTAACAGTGTAGACACAGGCCAGACAGCTCTTGTATGATCAGGGTCGGCACTGTTGATTAGGAAATAATATAAATCTCATTCTACAATTTAGGTCATTATAAAAAATTCCTTTGGTCATTTGATCTGGATCAACATTATTTGCAAGTATGTCAGTCTAATTCAGTATCGAAATGATGCCAAATTAAATAATATACTCTATGATAGTGGTGATAGGGTAGTTAGACTACATTATCTCCTAATGCTGTGGAAATTCAATTTTAGTTACACCTTACAGGAGACTGTGTCTGGTCTGGGACTACATTATTTGTAACTCACCTAACCCTTTCCCCCTCAAATACACCTTTTTACACCTTTCTACACTTTTCTACACATAGAGTAGACCAAGATGAGATGGCCGTCTGATCAGGGTCTGCTCTGTTTGCAATAAAATAATACAAATCCTGATTCTACAGTTTCTGCCATTTCCAAAATTACTGTTTGGATGCCTTTACATAACCAATCTTGTTGGTACTTATTAGAATAAATACTCTGTGACAGTGCCACATAAAGGGAACTGGTTAAGAAATAACCAATCTTGTTGGTACTCATTAATATAGATACTCTAAGGCAGTAGCAACATGAAGGGAACTGACATAGAAATAAGCTTGTTTGTACTCAATAGAATACTCTGCAGTAGTACCAACAAGAGGACCGACTGAGAAATAACCAATATTGTTGGTACTCATTAGAATAGATACTCTGAGGCAGCATCAACATGAAGGGAACTGACTGAGAAATGACCAGTTTTGTTGGTTCTCATTAGTATAGATACGCTGAAGCAGAAACACATGAAGGGGAATGATTGAGAAATAACCAATCGTGTTAGTACTCATTAGAATAGATACCCTGGAAAGAACTGATTTAAATAACCAGTTTTGATGGTACTCATTAGAGGCAATACCAATATGATGGGACTGAGAAATCCTTTTGGTACTCATTAGAATAGATACTCTGTGCCAGTACCACATGAAGGGGACTGACAGAGAAATAACCAATATTGTTGGTACTCGTTAGAATAGATACTCTTGAGGAACATGAATGGCACTGGGAAATAGTCTTGTTGGTATTCATTTGACTACTATTTGTGATAATTCCACATGAATGGGACGAACTAAGAAATAACCTTGTTGGTACTCATTAGAATAGATACAGCACCAACAGGAAGGGGACTGACAGAGAAATAACCAATTTTGTTGGTACTCATTAGAATAGATACAGCACCAACATGAAGGGGACTGACTGATAAATAACCAATGTTGTTGGTACTCATTAGAATAGATACTCTGAAGCATAACCAACATGAAGGGGACTGCTTCTAGTTTTAAGTCTTCCCTAAAGAAAGGTCTGTAGCATTGTTCCAGATGATCATGTCCAGTTCATGCAATAGTTCAACCCATGAAAAGGGAGAAACAAGTGTAATGGCATTTGCCAACAGTGTAGACCCAGATCAGAGGGGCCCGAGAGGAGCCCTCTGATCAGTGCCTGCACTGTTTGTCATTCAAAATACACTTGCAAATTATACCCTTTCATACTGAATGGACCATTCAAACTTTAAAAATTCTGCCTTCGATGGGATAATAGGGAGGTCATGCACTAACAAGAATTTCATGCAGGAAGATGGATTGCTTGTTTGTCTGCCTAATGATTTGATTCTGTTATTTAGTGCAATCAACAATGGCGATGCATTACGAAATCATGTGCACTTTCTATCGTGAACAAATCTGCGCAGTACTTGGAAAAATCCGTTTTTCATCGTTTTTTCATATGACATGACATCTGAATAATAGTGTATCTTTAAATTTCTGTTTCCACAGTACAGTAACAGAGCACCTGATAAATGTGCACACTCAAATTGTCATTTCTCCACCAAACCCTATGTTGTGACCACTCTTTAGAATTGTCTCAAAGAGACGATTCTAAAGAATGGTCACAACATAGGGTTTGATGAAGAAATAAAGAAGTTATTCTTAAAAAGAAGTTGAATTTACGCATCTTTTCTGGAACTCTGCAGTAATTACCCTACGTATAATTCAGAATAATAAACTATGGCAAACAGTTCAGACCCTGGCAAACAGTGCAGACACAGATCAAACTATGTCAGTCAAAGTTACTATGTCTATAATCAAAGATATCGAAATACAGTAAAAACTTGACAGTTCGACGTTTTAGCAATAAAGAATTGAAGGTAAATGTTATGGAGAAAGTTCTGATTGTAGTTCTGAAACCATTGTGATAAATAGAGCATTTGTTCCATAGAAGCAAAATTTTATGCTCTATTTATCACAATGGTTTAAAAAAGTGATTTTTACAGAGGCGTCGAAAGGCGTAATTATGGAGGAAAGGGTTAAAGACCGATACTGATGGTTGTTTTAGTGTTTGAACTATCCGAGTTTTACTGTAGTGCCAAGTTTACCTATTTAGCTTTACACATTGCCACATTGCACGATGCCACATTGTCCAAAATTACAGGTGCACCGTTTCCAATGAGATAGTTAGAATAACTTCAAAGTTCAACATTTGGAACAAAACTGTTTGTTTGTGTTGATTAACGTCCGTTTCTGCACACTATGGGCTAATTGCATGCCCCAGAGAGAGGGGAGAGGATACAGAGAAACCTGGGTGCGATGCCCTACTCTTATTATCAAATGCGTTTGTTTGTTGTTTCTCAAGATATTAATTTTGAAAACATTCAGTCATATATGGCAAATAAGCCGGTGACCCATTATGGCCATTTTGTTTTTTTATAACCATAATATTTCTATAGCAGCTGCAGATGATCAGCCAAGTAGCTTTTTTTTTGTATCAAAATAATTCTAAAGAATTTCGTATACAGTTAAACCTCTCTATAACGGCCACTAAATTACATCAAGTATTTTGTGTTAAAGACAGGTGGCTGCTTAAAGCAAGGTGAAAGTAAAACAGAACGCGTTCTGTTTTACTTTCACTTTGCTTTAAGCAGCCACCTGCCCTAGGCTAAATACCAACTAATTAACACAATTTAGTGGTCGTTATAGAGAGGTTTTACTGTATAATCAAACCGGAAATATTTCTATAAAATTATTCTGTAATTCGACTTATAGTTTCTGAGAAGACAATTACTTCCATTTTCACATATTTTGCAGATGACGACACTAACCCTTTGAATGGCATTTGAAAACAGTGTATACCCTGATCAGACGGATCCTAGAGGAGCCTTCTGATCAGGGTCTGCACAGTTTGTCATTCAAAATTCTCCAGTAAATTTACCCCCAACCCCCTTTACAGTAAATAGATTCCACCAATAAACAAAGATGGGCAATTCCACAGCACTCAAAGAGCTAAGAGTCAATTCCACTGTGCTAAAAACCATTTTGAAAAATCTCATTTCATTGGAATACATTTTCTCATTCACTTTACACTTCAAACCGATTAACTCTTTAAATCCCACTGTATAAAAAATGATGTTTTCTCAAAATCTGACCTGGTTACAATTGGATCCAAAATGCAATTCATTCAAGCTTTTGGATAACTATTAAATAAGCATCAAACAGTTTGAAATCTGATGAGTAACTCATCGTCTCTGATCTGGATCCAAGATGTCTGTGAATCAATACCAGTCAGTTCACGAACAGCTGGATGAGCGTTAAAACAATTCTATTAAAGACTTCCGCAAGTTAGGTGGTCGCTGAGCTGTTGTAGCTAACTCTTTGTATGCTAAGTAATCTTGTCGTCTGCAACATTTTCAAAACTATTGATTTTCTTTCTGATTCTTTACAGTTGAGCCTGAATGACAAACAGATTGGATCTCAGATAAAGTAAAATTAATATTATTCCAGGTCTATTTTAGACAATTTTTATCATTAATAACACCTCATCCTCTCTTCATTGTGTCCCAAGAGGTGTCTTGTGTTTTAGATTTGTTTCTTCAATTCTTTCCACACTATGTTAAAACCCCTCTAAACTAGAATTGTAGAAGAGAAGAATTTAGAGGCAGGTGGTTACTTAATGCAGGTTGAAAGTCATGCAGAAAGCTCCTCTAGGAGCTTTCTGCATGACTTTCACCCTGCATTAAGTTGCCACCTGTATATATCTCCAAGGTTGATATTTACACAAAATAGAATGTCCGATTTAGATGGGTTTTACTTTACTGGTAAATTTTGAACCCTTATCTTACCAAGTGCGACCTAACCATCATTTGCAAACAGCTTGGATCCAGATGAGACGCCGAGTAACTCAACGTTTCATCCCGATCCAAGTTGATTGACACTTGGTCAGTAATTCTCAAAGACTTGAATACATCACAAGAAAGTAAATCTTGCTTCATATCACAGTTTGAGTAGATATAATATGTTTGGCAGGCTAAGAGTTGATAACCTTGTCACTGCATGTCATCAGGATCAAAACATTCAACACTTTCCTGGTTTTATGTTTAGTCCAAATTTCAATACCTAATGAATATTCATGGACAAAATAGTTATAATGGTAGGTGGAACACTGTAGCCATTTTAGAAAGTAAAGAAACAGATATTTCTATTCCATTCACAAACAGAACTGACCCTGATCAGATGGCTCCTATGGGAGATGTCTGATCTGGGTCTACTCTGTTTGCAAATCGTGAAAACATGTCTATATGAAGGAAAGGGTTAAAATACATGCACTAATTTGGGAAAGAAAATGAAAGAAAATGGGTCTTTTGAGAATTGAAACCGGCAACATTTTTTTTGCTGACAAAAGTTACTTCCTGTTCAATGTGTTAATAGCACGCGAGTCAAGATGCACGTCTCCGACTTGCAGACACCTGCACCGTGTCAAAACAATAATTTTTGCTAGATTGTCAAAGATTCGCAACAACCTGACTCTCTAAACAGAGGAATAAAAAAAGATGTGTGACATCTAATGAAAGAATTAGATATGCTAGAGTGGTCACAACATAGGATTTGGTGGAGAAATGATGATTTTAGAATAGGAAATATGTTCCATTTTCTATAACTCCGACAAACAGTTCTTACCCTGATCTGATTACTTCTGTAAGGGTATCATTGTCAAAGATTGTCAACTCCCGCAACGGCATTCATACCAAATTATTAGCTGAGGAGAAAGGCTAGGAATGGATAATCGTAACAACAGATACGTACTATCATATTATGACAGCATTAGCAAAGGTCAATGTTAACGGAATGCACATTCTTACCCATCAATTTGAAATATTCAGACAGTTTCTTTGAATCTTCTTTCATCATTGAAGTTAATCACAGTTTTATCGGGCAGCAACGTCATATTTTGATACCTTAAAGTACGCAAAGACTGGAATGTGCTAAATTATCTGACGTCACATCCTGAAATGAGTTTTTGCAAGCCAGATCCATGCCAATGACATACCAAGATCTCTTTAAACAGCTTGGGACCTAATCAGTAAATAATTTTTACATTCGTCTTTATTGTCAGACACCTACATATTCAATACAAGCTTACAGGTGGCTTGAAATAGATGTCAATCATTCATAGATACAACATTTTTAGACAATAATCTGTCTCTACATGCTGCATGCCTCAGGGATGGGGTGGAACTCACTGTTGGGATACCAAATCCAGATGGTCTATTGTTGAAGATAGCTGTAAGCTGCCAAATTCCATGCAACATTAGAATTTAATGCACTGTACACTGTACCAGGCCTAGCCCGGAAAAGATTGTCAAAATATTTATAAGTCTTATGAATTTTTAACCCTTTGAATGCAGTATACAAGTGTACAGGTAGTTACAAACAGTATAGACCCAGATTAACCGAATACCCCATAGGCTATTTTTACACCCAAACTTTTTGAATAGATCTACTGAAAAGGAACATTTACTTGAAGAAAAGGAATTTTCTTTAGAATTGTTAAGTTTTGATGCCATTAAGTTTTGATACCATTATTTTTTGTGATAAATAGAGCATTAATTTTGCTTCTATGGAGCAAATGCTTTATATATCGCAATGGTTTCAAAACTGAATGAGGAAAATTTAGCTATTTCCTATGTATTTCCAACCAGTGTAGACCTTGATCATCTAAGGGTTAATGCAAAAGATTAATGGTTTAAAAATATGAGGTAATTATGTAAATAGCCTATGAGGGAATAGTTACTAAGGTGTCATTGATAGGAACAATATCGATATACAGTATAACCCCTCTATAACGGCCACTAAATTGTGTTAATTAGTTGGTATTTAGGGCAGATGGCTGCTAAAAGCAAGGTGAAAGTAAAACAGAACGCTCCTATAGGAGCGTTCTGTTTTACTTTCACCTTGCTTTAAGCAACCACCTGCCTTTAACACAAAATACTTGATGTAATTTAGTGGCCGTTATAGAGAGGTTTTACTGTATCATTATACACGTCAGTCGATCCGATATCATTACTCTTGATTTCAAAATATCGCTATAAATGGAGGACAAATAAACACCTTTCCAAGGGCTATATTTCTTATAGGTTGACAACTTGGTGGGTCAATTAGGCCTAATTAAGCTACATTGTCTAGATATTTCCAAAATGGAATCCTTGAACATTTTGACCTTTTAAAATATATGCTTTTGACTTTTTACATTAAGATGGATGAGCACTAAATGTATGAGCAGAATACATATTTAACACGAGTCAATTCATTGCAAAATAATTAAATTAACTTCCTTTTATAAAATGGCATGTTACCTGTAAACACTTATTATGAAACAAGAATTTAATAAACAAGTTAACCCTTTCCCTAATGAATATTCATGTAAGAAATAATTACTTTACTAATCCGCTGGATTTTTATAATGGCATAAAACATGGGTGAATTTGGCTGTGGAAGAAATTATTAAATCAGGGTCCAATGTTATAAAACTTCTGAGTCTGAGTGAGATCATTCTCAAGTATCTAATTGGTCAGATTCTGAGCTAGCTCAGAATCTGACCAATCAGATGCTTGAAAATGATCTCAGAATCATTCAAAAAGTTCCAGATCTATCATACTCAATAGGCAACAAAGCAAATCCTGAATAGATGGCTCCTAGGCAAGAGCCATCTGATTTGGATAATCTAGTCTAACTTTGCCAAGACGTAAAAATATTGGAATATCAAGTACCTGGTAACTTTGCATAATTCAAGAAGTGTTCATTCACTGAACAAATTTGCAAACATATTTGCAAGCAGTATACACAGATTACCATAAGTAATTGGATGACAAGCCTCTTCTTTCAAGTTCGTAAAGCTTTGAATATTTCAATTTGGCTCCCCTATTATAAATTATGCCTTTCTATGCCTGGGCAAACAGAACAGACCACAATCAGATGATTCCTGTAGGAGCCATCTGATCAGGGTATGCTACGTTTGCTTATGATATCAAATAGATATGATTCTACAGTAATGTTTCTGTGGGTAATAGCTGTGCTTTTATAACAATTAATCTAATTAATATTCATGATGTCATTATTTTCTATGTGAATATGTATGGAGTAAAGGGTTATATTTGACTAACATAATAGCAAACGGTGAAGACCCTGATAAAACTAATCCTTCTGGGAAATTACGGTATATCCAGACAGCCACAGATAAAGGCGCATACCCAAATACTAAAATCGTCATTTCTTCACCAAAACCTATGGTGTAACCACTCTTTAGAATCGTCTCTTCGAGACGATTCTAAAGAGTGGTCACAGTATAGGGTTTGGTGGAGAAATAAAGGAACTATTCTTGTAAATGTTGAAATTTACTCATCTTATTTGTAACTCATAAACTGTTTGACATCTCAGTATTCTTCCTGACAAACTACTGAGACAATTTATTTCTGACTGTAACCCTTTCCCTCATATAAATGACTTTATCCATTTGCAAACACTAGAGTAGACCCAGATCAGACGGCTCCTACAGGAGCCATCTGATTAGGGTCTTGTTTTTGACATGATATAGAACTAATTCTGCAGTTTGTGTCAAATAGTAGGGGACATTTTTCGAATTTTTTTAAAAAAAAATATCCTTTGAAAAGTTAACATTCATGAGGTAAAGGGTTAACCCTTTCCCTGTTCGGTATTCGTATAAGAAATAATGACAAGATGAAGATTAATTAGCTGAATTATAACGTAAGAAATAATGACATCACAAAGGTTATTAAGATGAATTTTTATAACAGCATACAAGCGCGTCTTGAAGAAGAAGTTGTACAAAATTTGTGAATGGTAGTGATTATAAATGCACATAAAGCAGACCACACATGTTTGCCAGAAAACCGCGGAATTCAATTTTGAGATTTGTTTAGAATCAGTCAAATGGCACCGGAATCAAAATTCAGATATCATCACACACTGCAGTAAATTGGCTGCAGTGAATCGTAAAGAGGATCATTATAAGATTATAAAGTTTGAAAACTGTTGCATTGAAGGGCTTAACCATACGAATTCTATGGCTAATTTAAGATCATTTGCACTTTTGATGCTCAATTTCCTGGAAAAGGATCAGATGGTTATCCAAAAATTTCAATCTCAACACACCCGACCTTCATTAAGCAAGCAACTGATGCCTTTAATCTGCCTTTAATCCTTTAAACCCTTTCCCTCATATAAACGTTTTTTTTCACACATTTGCAAACAGAGTAGACCCAGATCAGACGGCTCCTATAGGCTGACTAAATGTGAAGTACGGATCAAACCTAATAATAAAGGTCATTTTTAATTTGCACACAAATTCGTTAAGAAATAACCCTTTCAATGCTGAATTTTCAGAGTGCGACAACCCAACAGTGTTTAACTTTATATCAAGTCGACTCAATATGAAAGATTTAAACTTGTTAGAGGAGTTTGAATGAGAATCAATGCAGGCCTTGATCAGAGGGCTAAGGAGCCTCTCTCATCTGGGTCTACACTGTTTGCTTTTAATGCTAGTGCCTGCATGCCCCGCATTCAAAAGTTTCAGTTTTATTTCCTACTTGTGCAATTGCCAATTCTGTGTTTTGCCAAAAAGAGTTTCTGTTGGAATTACTTTGGAAGATGGTTTGTGCAGCAAACAGTGCAGCCGCTGAAGATTGCATTTGAGTCTGGATTTACATTGTTTTATTATGCCTCTCATTAACCCTGTTTTATTATGCCCCTTACTAACCCTTTCCCCAATGAATATTAATTTATGAATTTGTGACTACATGAATATTCATGGACTGAATTTTTATAATTACACATCCACAATGAAAGTACAGTAGAACCCCTCTAATGCGACCACTTAATGATTAAACATGGGTGTCTTTGTAAGCAGGTGGTTGCTTAATGCAGGACAAAAGTAATGCAGAAAGCTCTTCTAGGAGCTTTCTGCATTACTCTTGTCCTGCATTAAGCTACCACCTGCATCGATCTAGCACCCAGAATTATACCTCTTTTAGGTGGTAACATTAGTGGGGATTTACTGTATTGGCTGTTATAGATAATTGTGTCCAAATAAGACCTATATTAATTTCTACAAGACCGGATTCTATATCATTCCAGAGCAGAGCCTTATCAGACAGACGCTTGATGTGTCTACAGGATCTGTCTGAGCTGGGGCTACTCTAGATCTGGTTTGCCGAGGTGCAAAAATTCCCTCTCTGTCAGGAAAAGGATTAAACCTTTATCTGATGGACAATTATTGTACATTTTATATTGTCCATAAACAAGAGCCAAGAAAAACTCACTTGAGAACATAATTATATAGGATCAATGTTACGTACTAGATCTAGGTCTACACCAATTATCTGAACTTGTCTGGCTATATACAGTAAAACCTGCTAATGCGACCACCAATAACGGGCATAATTCTGGGTGGCAGAGGCAGGTGGTAGCTTAATGCAGGACGAAAGTTATGCAGAAAGCTCCTATAGGAACTTTCTGCATAACTTTCGTCCTGCATTAAGCAACCACCTGCTTTAAACAACATCAGTGGCTGTTTATTAAGTGGTCGCATTAGCGGGGTTTCACTGTATTTACCATTTCTCTGTTTGAATATTCATGAAGGAAATTATGACATCAATATTTATTATAAATATTGCATAAATATGTACGCAAGACTTTTTGGGTGTCTGTTACAGTCAAATCTATTATAATTTCATACGCGAACAGAGCAGACCCTGATCAGATGGTTCCTGTCGGAGCCATCTGATCTGGGTCTACTCTGTTTGCTGAAGTGTGAAAAAGCGTTTATATGAGAGAAAAAAAGCGTTTATATGAGGGAAAGGTTCAATAGGCAATTACTGCACATTTTATATTGTCAATAAACAAGAGCCAAGAACTCACTTGAGAACATAATTAGACAGGACCAATGTTACAGACTAACGTACAGACCTCGGCTCTCATACAATTTTCACGGTGCTCACACATTGACCAGACTTGTTCACACTGTAGCTGACGAGGTTCTCACACACTATAACATGCTGCTGGCTGTCTTGTCATCATTTTCTCTCCTTCATTTTTAGACAGAAGAGTGCTTGAACAAGCCTGTGCATCGCAGATTGAACGACTTTTGTTTGAAAGAAATTCCAAGAATTTGTTCTGGAGATCACTTCAGAGTTATTCTATTAACCCTTTCCTTCATTATATTAACATCTTTTCACACATTTGCAAACAGAGTAGACCCAGATCAGATGACTTCTATAGGAACCGTCTGATCAGGGTCTGCTGTTTGATCATGGTATGATATACAGTAAAATCTCGATTATTCGAATTTTTTGTTTAGAAGAATTTAGAACCTTTTAGGCAGGTGGCTGCTTAATGCATGGTGAAAGTCATGCAGAAAGCTCCTAGAGGAGCTTTCTGCATGACTTCCACCATGCACTAAGCTGCCACCTGTCTTAAAGATCGATTATGATATGTATTTTAGTGTTCGAATAATCGGGATTTTACTGTAGATACGATTATACAGTTTCAGCCTTCCCCAAAAAGTCCTGTGTCCATATGCTATTGTAACAATCTATTTAAATTCATGATTATTTCTTATATGAATATTCATGTAAATGATTAACTCATGCAATTAAGTCATTCATGGCATATGAGTGGGAGGAAGAGGGAGGGAAGAGGAATTTTTGACCATTTTCGAAACTATTGAATGCCATATACAGAGTAAATCAGATGGCTCTTAAGAATAACCATCTGATCTGTATTTTCCAAGAGATGAAAAGGCATTTTCTTTCAGGTAAAACGCTAAAGGACAAAAAACATAAATGGGTAAAATATATTTCAATGAAAACTCACAAGCCAGTTTATAATGCATTTGGTTATCGAGTATTATAATTTTCTCCTTCATTTTCATGATAGTCAAAATAAATATGCGGTTTACTGTATCTAACACGGCCATTCAAAAGAAGTATAAATGACAGTCTTTTATCTATTCAATCAAATCATGAATATTTATTAGCTGAATTTTTATAATGTAAACTTTTCAATTGATTTTTTTTGCTCCTCAGGATTGGAGCCATTTAATCTGGGTCTACTCTGTTTGCAAATGCATGAAAAAGCGATTGTATGATGGAAAGGCTTAACCCTTTCCTTCATTAATGATCTGATCACTTCGCCAACATTAATCAACTTAATTTTTATTTGGTAATTTTTGTCTTAGACAAAAACTGTAGGGCCACATCTATATAATTTCACATGCAAACATGACAGACCCTGATCAGACAGCTCCAACAATAGCCTTCTGATCGGTGTCTACCCCGTTTGCAAAGGCATGAAAAAGCATTAACAAGAGGGAAAGAGTTGACGTTTTCAAGTCTTTACAAATTACAATAAGAGTAGACCCAGATCAGACGGAGCCGTCTGATCAAAATCTGCTCTGTTTGCTTAACCCTTTCCCTCATATAAACGTGTTTTCACGCACCTGCAAACAGAGAAGACCCAGATCAGACGGCTCCTATAGGAGCCGTCTGATCAGGGTCTGCTCTGTTTGCTAATGGAATTTGATAGATCTGTTTCTTTTCTTTCTAAATTGGCTACAATGTTCCAACTTCCATATCTCATTATAACTATTTTGTCCATGTATATTCAGTAGGTATTGAAATTTGTAATATTACACAGAACAGGGGAAGGGTTAAGATGTAACACAGATAAGATTCTACAGTTTCTGCAATTGACAAAAATTCCTGTGTCCATGTGCTATTATAACAAATTCATCTACCGGTAATTAATCTTCATGACATCATTATTTCTTACACGAATATTCATGGAGTTTCTAGGTACAGTTGAACTAAGATATCTGGAACTTCAAGGGACTATACAAATTAGTTTGCGATAACAGAAGTTTGAGTTATCCACTTTCTAATCTGAACAATTTCTTGAGTTCACAGCTTAGTACTGTAAAGTAATGCTGAAAGCATATCGAGGGCTTGGTGCAAAACTATTCTAACTCCTTCACTTTGTGAAGGAGTTAGAATAGTTTTGCACCAAGCCCTCGATATACTTTAGACCTGTATTAAGCTGTCACATGTGTTTCTAGATATATGTAGAGATACATTCTAGAGCAATTCCGTATTGTAAGTTTTGAAAGGACTGAACTTTTGTTCGAGTTACCCGAAGTTCGAGTTATCCGAGTTCCAGATATCGAAGTTCAACTGTATGTGATATCCTGAATGGTAATGACAAATTTCCCACATGTGTCACATAAACATGAAACCTATAACCTTCTTCAGGCCAGACGCCTACGGGTGTTGTTAATTTTTCATCATTGTAATTGCAGGGTTTTCCCTTGACCCCATAAAAAAGACCAATTTGAGGGTCTTCTTGACCCCCTCTCTATAAAGTAAAGAACAGACCCTCTTAATTTTGAGGGACATTTGTAAAATTTAAGGGACATTTCAATAGAAAAAGGGGGTCAGGGAAAACCCTGTAATTGTATCTTAAAGCTTTAAATTTACCTTGAACTTCTTCAAAATAATTCCCAAAAGAAACTAACCATTCTTAAAAACAATCCAGAATTGATGGTTTTCAGTAAAGACAAATTAGGAAGCTGACAGAAGCATAGAACCTATACTTAACCCTGTCCCTCATAGGCTATTTTTAGATCCAACCTCTTTGAATAAATCTACCGAAAAGGAGCATTAACTAGAGAAAAGGAGGTTTTTAGAATTTTGTAGTTTGAAACCATTGTGATAAATAGAGCATTTGCTCCTATAGGAGCAAATGCTCTATTTATCACAATGGTTTCACAAAGTGACTTTTATACAGTCGTCAAAAGTCGTCAATATGAGGGAATAGGTTAACAAGTTAATGACTTATTCTTTACAGGTATCGATGTTTGGGTCAAAAGGCCAACACCTCGTGTTACTATAAATTGTTTGATCTGTTGACAAAATCTGCATTACCTACATGATGGTCTCCTAATAGTTCATCGAAGATCTTGTTTACAACCTCGTATCGAATTTACAAAAACGTATTTTTCAAAACTACAAGCAAGACAATGACTCTATACAATGCTTTGAAAGACCATGCTTATATCTTACCCTAAGAATCCTGGTATTTCAAAGTGGAATAGCCCATACATGTTTAACTGTAGAGTCCACTCAATATGACAGGCTTAAAAGTGCTACATGATTTTAAATGACAAACAGTGCAGACCCTGATCAGAGGGCTCCTAAAAGAGCCCTCTGATCTGGGTCTACACCATTTGCAAATGACAGCACATTTGTATCCCAGGTTTTAAAGGGTTTTAGGCAACATAAGAACCACCATTCCTTATCAATATCAGATATAACTAGGAGTCACTGGTCATTTAAACCTTTTTAACAAAGTCAGGCAGATTTAAATTGCAGGTTTTCAATTAGAAGGCCATTATAAACCCATTAATATGTATTATCATGTAGAACAATAGTGATAATCTGATCTGGTTCACCGATTCTGTACCATAAGTTTCAAGATACTACCTTTGAACCCCCACTACAACAAAAGGCAACAGAACTACCCTGGGGAAGTCGTATTAGCCTTTTATCCTTTGCTCCATAAATACGCCTTTCTACGACTTTTTCAAACAGAGCAGACCCAGAGCAGAGCAGACTTTTTCAAACAGAGCAGACCCAGATCAGACGGCTCCTGTAGGAGTCGTCTGATCAGGGTCTGCTCTTTTTACATATGATATAATATAGATATGATTCTACATTTTCTGAAATAGTTTGAAATTCCCTTGTTCTTGAAAATGTCATTATAAAAAAATTAGCTAATTAATATTCATGCAGTCATTATTTCTTACATGAATATTCATTAGGTAAAGGGATAAATAGCCAATGTTATGGTTTGCACATTGAGATTACAGTAAAACCCCTCTAAACCGGACGTTAAATTTAATATAAATATCGGTCTTAGAGACAGGTGGCAGCTTAATACAGGGTGAAAGTCCTGCAGAAAGCTCCTCTGGGAGCTTTCTGCATGACTTTCACCCTGTATTAAGCAGCCACCTGCCTAAAAGTATCTACATTCTTCTCAACTAGAATTCCGGTTCTACTGTACATGTTTATTAACCCTTTACTTCTTGAATACTCATGTAAGCAAAAATGACATCATGCATATTAATTAGATGATTTTTTATTATTTTATTATCATATGTGAGCACAGGAACTATTGGCCATTGCATAAAGTGTAGAATCAGATCTATATTATTCCATAAGCAAACAGAGCAGACCCTGATCAGATGGCTCCTACGGGAGTCTTATCTGAGTCTACTCTGATTGCATAGGTATTAACCTTTTACTTCATTATTAAGACACCTTTTAACACCTTTGCACCTGTTGGCTTATGGTATAATATACAGTAAAACCCCGCTAATGCAACCACCTAAAAGAGGTATAATTCTGGGTGCTAGATGCAGGTGGTAGCTTAATGAAGGACAAAAGTAATGCAGAGGAGCTTTCTGCATTACTTTTGTCCTGCATTAAGCCACCACCTGTTTATAAAGATACCCATGTTTATTCATTAAGTGGTCGCATTAGCGGGGTTTTACTGTATATCAATAGAAATACGGTAAAATACTTTAACCCATTCCCTCGTATTGACATCTTTTAATGCCTCTGTAAAAGTCACCGTTTGAAACCATTATATATATAGCATAGGAGCAAATGATCTATTTGTCACAGGGGTTTCAAAACTATACATTTCTAAAATGTTCCTTTCTTGTAATAAATTTTTCAGTAGATTTATTCAAAGAGTCTATAAATAGACTATATGGGGGAATGGGTTATATAATCAAAAGCAGGAAGCTCAGAATTATCAAAGATCAACCCATTAACAGAAAGCATCAATTGTCAAAGAAATATTGCCAACAGGTCAGCTTGCAGGTCAGTCCATTAAATGAAATTCATTTCTCAGCGTTTCACATTTGCATGAACTCTTGCATGCTGGCTACACATTTGTGAATTGCTTGGATCCAAAGGAGAGGAAGAGTAACGTGGGTGTCTCATTGTGATACAAATCTTTTTGACACTCTGGATGAGATTTTGAAAGAAAAAAAATATTTTGAAACCATTGTGATATGGAGCTCCTTGGAGCAAATGCTCTATTTACCACAATAGTTTCGAAAAAGTGACTTTCACAGAGGCTTCAAAAGGTGTCAATATAAAGAAATGGGTTGATGATAAAATAGAGTGAACTTTACTGAAAGTAATCTGGAATGGCAAACAGTGCAGACTTTGATCAAAGTATTCCATTTAGAAGTGCTCTGATCTGGGTATGGGTCTACACTGTAAGCAAATTCAAGGTTAATTTGTCTGGTACTCCAACAATTATGGCTGTTCAAGCTATGCAGGGAATAACCATGCATTACTACAGCTGGCATCTGATCTATATCCAAAAATATTTTAAAACCAATTACCGTTTGCAATTTGTGGGAAACAGCTCAGAACTATTAAAGCTTCAACGAACCGATATTATGAGAAATCTAAATTACCAAAGTTCATCTCACTGTAACCAAACGGATCATGGAAACTTAACAAACTTAACCGTTTGAATGCCGGAAACCAGTGTACTGGCATTTGTACACCGTGTAGAACTAGGTCAGAGGGCTCCTAGAGAAGCCTCTCCCAAATTTAAGCCTTTCATACTGAATGAACTCTACTGCTAGCCATTTCCTTTATACAAACGCTTTTCTACGCCTTTGTAACAGCGTAGACCCAGATCAGACGGCTTAGACCTGCAGGAGCTGTCTGATCAGGGTCTGCTGTTTGTTAATGGAGTTTGATAGATTTGTTTCTTTCTTTTATAAAATGGCTACAATGTTTCACCTTCGATATTTCATTATAACTATTTTGTCCATGAATATTCAGTAGGTCTTGAAATAAACATAGAATAGGGAAAGGGCTTAACAATGATAACCCATTCCACAGTGACAATTCAGTATTCCAAGGGTTAAACCTTATTGTATTGTAAAACGCTCATCTGTTACATTAGTTTTCCTCACTCTCCATTTTTTTTTAACCCATTCCCTCATACTGACACCTTTTGACGCCTCTTTAAAAGTAACACATTCCCTCATATTGACGCCTTTTGACACCACTGTAAAAGTTACTTTTTGAAACCATTCAATGGTTTCAAAACTACACAATTTTAAATAAAAGAAAATGTGTCCATGGGACAGGGATGCCCCCGCCGGCAAACAGGAAGTAGATGAATGACAGACCTGAAAAGGGGAGACACAGTACAACTCACTATGACTATGCTTCAGACCAAATATCAAATCATTGCAGCTTACACAAGCGAAGAAATCTTTTACGAAATTTTTTGTCATTAAACAATCACCAAAATTCAATCAAAGTGTCGGCAAACAGGAAGTAGATGAACCACAGACCTGAAAAGGGGAGACACGTTACAACTCACTATGATAATGCTTCAGACCAAATATCAAATCATTCCACCTTACACAAGCCAAGAAAGCCTTGACGAAAATTTCGGACGTACGTACGGAGAGACAGACGGAAGGACGGACGGACAAGGGTAAAACTTAATGCCCCCGTCACCTAAAGGCGGGGGGCATAAAAATGTTCCTTTTCAGTAGTTTTGTTGAAAGGGTTGGGTCTAAAACTAACCTATGAAGGAAAGGGTTAAGGTTTTGACAAACTATTGACTATTGAGTGTCAAACAGCTTGTATCCTGTATCCATGCTTATAAAACTTTTAGTTGAATCTGAGTTCGTTCTCAAGTTTTTGATCAAAAGCTTGAGAACTCAAATCTGACCAATCAAACAGCTTGTATCCAGATGAAACGCAAAGTTACTCGGTGTCTTGTCTGAACTCGCACTGTGTGCAAAAACGTGTGATCAGGTTAACCTTTAACATGCGAAATAATTGTTGTCTGTTAAAATTGTCGTCTGCTGCTAATTGAACTTTTTTTTGGTCACTTTTAATTCTCTTTAACCCGTTCCCTCGTATAAACCCCTTTTCACGCATTTGCAAACATCTGTGTGATCATGGTCTGCTCTGTTTACTTATGGTACAATTATAGACCTTATTCGACAGTTTCTGCCTAAGCCAAAACATCCTGCGTACATATGCCATTATAAAACTACAACTCATAAATATTCATGATGTCATTGTTTCTTATATATATGAACATTAAACAGCGAAGGGGTTAATAGTTGAGTCAGAGTGTCAAACAGATTGGATCCTTGTGAGATACCAAGATACTTGACCCCTCATCTCGATCAAAACATACTCAAGTCTAAACTGTTTGACATTCAAAAATATTAAAAAACAATGGCGCAAATCTATGACAATACTTAGCATGCAAAGCGTTATGGAATTTATTGACTTCAGGTTCAATTTTCCATTTATTATGGCATTTTGACATTTAATAATCTCTTTCCGCTGCAAAACAATTTATTTTAAATTGCCGTCTGCATTTGAATTTGCTCCGTGAGACACTGTATAATTTTAAAAAGTAAAAATGGTATCCCGATAAATATGGAATGATTTTAAACTTCAAAAACAAGTTTGAATTCCATATACCATATTAGTGCCTTGCAAGCTAAATAATTATGAATTACAATGATGAAAGACATGTACAGTAAAACCCCTTAACCCTTTCCCTCATATAAATGTGTTTTCACGCATCTGCAAACAGAGTAGACCCAGATTAGACGGCTCCTAGAGGAGCCGTCTGATCAGGGTCTACTCTGTTTGCTAATAGAAATTGATAGATCTGTTTCTTTGCTTTCTGAAATGTTTACAATGTTCCACCTTCCATAGTTCTTTATAACTATTGTGCCCCATGAATATTCAGTAGGTATTGAAATTTGAAATAAACACAGAACAGGGAAAGGGTTAAAACCAGATGTTCACCTGAGTATAAATATCAGTCTTGGGAACAGGTGGCTGCTTAATGCAGGGTGAAAGTCCTCAAGGAACTTTCTACACGACTTTCTCCCTGCAGGTATCTAAATTTTTCTCTACTAGAATTAATCCTGGTTTAGAGAGGTTTTACTGTAATGCAATAGTAGTATATACCTTCAACCCTTTACCTATTTATACCTTTTTCAAACAGAGAAGACCCAAATCAGATGGCTCCTGCAGGAGCCGTATGATCAGAGTCTGCTCTGTCTGCTTATGATATAATATAGTTTCTGTCATGATAATTATTTTGTTCATCATGCCATAATATAAATTCAGTTATCCCTTTGCTTGCTATTCGCGTCAATATACCTACCTGTAAATAGTGAAGACCCAGATGAGACAGCTCCTGCAGGAGCTGTCTCATTAGGGTCTGAACTATTTACAAGTTGATTGTGTAAGCAGTGCACTTCACAGCAGTGATTGCACAGCGAAATACCTTTACACAGTGACAATATAAGTAATTATACAACAGGGCATGGGTAACGAAGGAGAAATGTATTCAGCAAGAGAAGGGTTAATATTGATTGACACCATTTTGATAACTTTAACCATTTACTCCATGAATATTTCATTTACTCCATGAATATTTCATGTGTTTACAAACAGAGTAGACCCAGATTAGATGGCTCCTATAGGAGCCATCTGATCAGGGTCTGCTTTGTTTGCTTATGGAATTGTATAGATCTGATTCTACAGTTTCTACCAATACCAAAACATCCTGTGCACATAATTACATGCCGCTATAAAAGTTTAGCTAATAAATATTCATGATGCCACTATTTCTTCCTTGAATATTCAACAGGAAAAGGGTTAAGTGTCCATGCTATTTGATTCTTATAATAAAAGGTTACCAAAATGGTGAATAAACATTTTTAGAATTGTCGCAGATAGGCAATGTAAAGCACTCATAATGAATACTTCCGAGGAGCCTACTGATCAGGGTCTGTACTATTTGTCATTCTAAATCCTGTAAGAAGTTTAAGATACAAAGTGCAGAGCTACAGATAACAATGCGTACCCAAATACTAAAATTATCATTTCTCCATTAAACCCTGTACTGTGACCTGATGTGCACTCTTTAGAATAGTCTCTTCGAGACGATTCTAAACAGTGGTCACAGTATAGGGTTTGGTGGAGAAATAAATTTAAGGAGCTATGCTTGAAAATGTTTAGATTTACGCATCTTATCTAGACCTCTGAAAGTGGACTCTATAGTTTAACACTGATGAGCTGAAAATTCAGCAGTGAAAGGGTTAATACAGACATATTCCAAAAGTCACAATAAAACTTTCTGTATAAATTGAGTCCTCTTGATAAATAATTCAACATCTCTAAACATTAGTATTGAAATAATAATACAGTGAAGTCTCTCTATAATGGGAAATTTAAAGAGAAACATGGGTACCATAAACTCCTTGCATCCTATGTAATTTTTTCATCAGCTCAATTGCCGTCTGCAACATTTTCAAAACTATAACATAAGCAAACAAAGAAGACCCTGATCAGACAGCTCCAATAGGAGCCATCTGAACTGGGTCTACTGTGTTTGCAATGGGCATTATAAAGCGACGATTATAACGAGCTAAACACTTTTTTTTTTTCGAGATATGATAATGTTCTCCAAATCATTGAAATTTAAATTCATGAGCCATAATTGTATTTGACTCCATTTTTATCAATCTATCATACATTATTTGAGCAGATTCTGTACACTGATAGATCTGGATCTACCATGAATGCTGCTCAATGATCCAAATTCCCATGCAACAGGCTTAAAGGTCAGATCGATTTATTATATGGGCTTCAAACAGATTTACCCTATTTCACTTCTTTTATCACACAGCATATCAGCCTCAATTTATTGCTGTTTTATTAGGAATTTTATGAAAAGGCATCAATTATGCATTAAATTGAATTACTGGAATGTGAAATGACAAAACATCGAATCGGACAAATTGCGAGATGTATTCCAAAGTAATGTTCTTTAGCACTTCTTTATTGCATCATTCCTATTCAAAACCTAACCATAACCATAATCAAACAGAAAAGTCTGCCTACAGCGACCATCCACAGCAACCATCCAATATCAGTCTGCCTACAGTGACCATCCAATATAAGTCTGCCTACAGCGACCATCCAATATCAGTCTGCCTACAGCGACCCTCCAATATCAATCTTAATCTGGTGTTTTAGAAAAGAACTGGTAGCTTAATGCAAGAGGAAAGTTATGCAGGAAGCTCTTTCAACATTCCCCCATAATGATGCCTATTAACGCTTCTGTACAAGTCATTTTCTGAAACTACTGTGATAAATGGGGCTTTTGCTCCATAGGAGCATAAGTTCTATATATCACTATGGTTTCAAAACTACACAATTCTAAGATTGTTCTTTTGTCTAGTAAATGCTCCTTTTCAGTAGCTTTATTCAAAGAGGTTGGGTCTGAAAAAAGTCTCTGAGGGAATCCCAGGGGCATAATTCATATAACTTTTGTAGAGGACATCAAGATGATGCTATGTGCCAAATATGAAAGCTGAGAACCTTCAAGTTTCAGGAGAAGATTTTTCAAAGTTTTCACAATATGTTTCTATATAAAACAAGGCACCCCTGGGGCATGGTCAATTTTGACCCCCGGGGCATAATTTGTATAACTTTTGTAGAAGACCTAAAGTTGACGTTATGTGCCAAATATGAAAGCTGAGAACCTTCCATTTTTAGAGAAGACGATTTTTACAAAGTTTTCACTATATGTTTCTATAGAAAACACGGCACCCCTGGGGCTGGGCCAATTTTAACCCCTGGGGCATAATTCCAAATAACTTTTGTAGAGGACTTCAAGAGGATGTTATTTGCCAAAAATGAAAGCTGAGAACCCTGTAGATTCAAAGGAGAAGATTTTTAAAGGTTCAAATTATTGACGACTGACGAAGTACGCGGCACGACACACGCAGACAGTCATCAGGCAATCACAAAACCTCACCCTGAGCACTTTGTTCTCTGGAGAGCTAAAAATGAAGATATGAAGAATTGTGTAGTTTTAAAATCATTTTGATAAATAGAGCATCATTCTGCTCCTATAGAGCAAATGCTGTATTTATTACAATGGTTTAAAAAAGTGATTTACTGAGAGATCAATATGAAGGAATGGGTTGAACATGGGGAATAGGTGTTCACTATTGACAGGTCCTACTGTACTTTGACTTGCAAAAAGTTAAACATCTAGTTTGGCAGTTCCTTCCACCCGGTATGTACAGTACTTCGGAGCT
Source organism: Azorinus chamasolen (assembly GCA_963576725.1). NCBI lineage: Eukaryota > Metazoa > Mollusca > Bivalvia > Cardiida > Solecurtidae > Azorinus > Azorinus chamasolen. The sequence goes on along the minus strand of OY755251.1, from coordinate 17,310,756 downwards.
TGGCACATATCAGTGGCACAATGCTGTGTTATCTTCTAAACACATCTTACCCTTAACAACGACATCAACTTAAAACTTCGATCTCCTCCAATCTTTAAAAATTCCAATTCATTCAAACTTTTAAGAAACTTTTGACCAAGTATCAGATAGCTTGGATAACGATCAGATGCGAAGTTACTCCAATTTTCATCGGGATCAACATTGTTTGCAGATGTAAGTCAGGACGGGAATGGCAGAGCAAGGTGGAAGCATCTACAGCATCTCTATGCATTTGCCAAAAACCTTCCCTCTCACTTCACACACATGCAGGTGTTTTTTCTTCATTCCACAAAGCATACATTCAAAGACCCTTTGAGGTGCACTGGGACACCATGCATTGTTTTCATAATGCAAACAGTACAGAATCAGGCAAGTGCTGAATATTCAAAATGGAATGGTCCATCAACATTTAACCTTTAACCCATTACCTCATAGGCTATTTTTAGATCCAACCTCTTTGAATAAATCTACCGAAAAGGAGCATTAACTAGAGAAAAGGAAAATTTTAGAATTTTGTAATTTGAAACCATTGTGATAAATAGAGCATTAATTTTGCTCCTATAGGAGCAAATGCTGTATTTATCACAATGGTTTTATAAAGTGACTTTTACAGAGTCGTCAAAAGTCGTCAATATGAGGGAATGGGTTAACCTTGCCCTGTTCAATATTCATGTAAGAAAAAATAACATCATGAATATTAAGTAGATCAACTGTTATAATAGCACATCGACACAGGAATTTGTAGCCATGACAGAAACTGTAGAATAATATCTATATTATATCATAAATAAACACAGCTCATATAGGAACAGTCTGATCTGTGTCTGCTCTGTTTGCAAAGGCATTAAAAGGCATATTCATAGGGTAAAAAGGCAGTGTTCCAGATAAGATGCGTAAATTTAAACATTTTCTAGCATATCTCCTTTATTTCTCCACCAAACCCTATACTGTGCACCATTCTTTAGAATTGTCTAGAAGTATAACGTTTAGTGGAGAAATGAAAATTTTAGTATTTGGGTACGCACTTTTAAATGTAGGTCTGGTAAAGGGGTAACTCCAATGACGTACGCACCTTTAAATGTAGGTCTGGTAAAGGGGATTATTCCAATGAAGTACGCACCTTTAAATGTAGGTCTGGTAAAGGGGGTTATTCCAATGACGTACGCATCTTTAAATGTAGGTCTGGTAAAGGGGGTTATTCCAATGACGTACCCACCTTTAAATGTAGGTCTGGTAAAGGGGGTTATTCCAATGACGTACGCACCTTTAAATGTAGGTCTGGTAAAGGGGATTATTCCAATGAAGTACGCACCTTTAAATGTAGGTCTGGTAAAGGGGGTTATTCCAATGACGTACGCACCTTTAAATGTAGGTCTGATAAAGGGGGTTATTCCAATGACGTACCCACCTTTAAATGTAGGTCTGGTAAAGGGGGTTATTCCAATGACGTACACATCTTTAAATGTAGGTCTGGTAAAGGGGGGTTATTCCAATGACGTACGCACTTTTAAATGTAGGTCTGGTAAAGGGGGTTATTCCAATGACGTACGCACCTTTAAATGTAGGTCTGGTAAAGGGGGTTATTCCAATGACGTACACCTTTAAATGTAGGTCTGGTAAGGGGGGTTATTCCAATGACATACGCACCTTTATATGTAGGTCTGGTAAAGGGGGTTATTCTAATGACGTACACATCTTTAAATGTAGGTCTGGTAAAGGGGGGTTATTCCAATGACGTACGCATCTTTAAATTTAGGTCTGGTAAAGGGGGGATTATTCCAATGACGTACGCACCTTTATATGTAGGTCTGGTAAAGGGGGTTATTCCAATGACATACACAGCTTTAAATGTAGGTCTGGTAAAGGGGGTTATTCCAATGACGTACGCACCTTTATACGTAGGTCTGGTAAAGGGGGTTATTCCAATGACAAGGACACCTTTATATGTAGGTCTGGTAAAGGGGGTTATTCCAATGACAAAGACACGTGCATATCTCCTCTGTATCCAAGCTGTTTGCATAACTTGTCATGAATTCCTCGCTAACATGCAAAGACTTCCTCGCCAACATGCAAAGACTTCCTCACTAATATGCAGACTTCCTCGCTAACATCCAAAGACTTCCTTGCTAACATGCAAAGACTTCCTCGCTAAGATGCAAAGACTTCCTCACTAATATGCAAAGGTTTCCTTGCTAATATGCAAAGACTTCCTCGCTAACATGCAAAGACTTCCTTGCTAATATTGCAAAGACTTAACCCTTTCCTCCATAAATACACCTTTCTATGCCTCTGTAAAAGTCACTTTTTAGAACTATTGTGACAGAGCATTTGCTCCTTAGGAGCAAATGCTTATTTTATCACAATGGTTTCAACACTACAAAATTCTAAAAAAAAATCCTTTTCTAGTTAAACCTCCTTTTCGATACGTTTATTCAAAGAGGTTGGATCTAAAAATAGCCTATGAAGGAATGGGTTAACACTTAACTTGGTAATCCCACCTTTTTAACCCTTAACCTAATGAATATTCATGTAAGAAATAATGACATTGTGAATACTTCTATTTTCGCTGAAATTTTTATAACGGCAAAGGAGCAAGTGAATTTATGACCATGTGAGAAACAGTATAGTCACATAATATTCCATGAGCAAACAGTATAGTCACATAATATTCCATGAGTAAACAGAATAGACCCTGATCTGATGGCTTATACACATGTCTAAAACTGGGTCCACTCTGTTTGCAAAGACATCAAAAGGGTATACCTATCAGGTAAAGTGTTAACCCTTTACTCCATAAATACACCTTTGCAAACAGAGTAGACTCCTACAGGAGCCGTCTGATCAGGGTCTATTCTGTTTGCTTATGGTATAATATAGAAAGGATTCTACAGCCAAAAACTTGTGTCCACGTGTGCATGCTATTATAACAACTTAATCTAATTAATATTCATGACGTCATTATTTCTTGCATGAATATTCATGGAGCAAAGTGTTAAGCTATTGAAAACAGAGTAGATCTTGATAAGCTAGCTCCTGATAAGGTCAATGTCTGATGAGGGTCTGCTCTGATGATTTATATTTCTATGACAGGAATTGAATTACAAAATAATGTAGTTAAACTTTAGAATGGGTGGAGTCTTGAATGAATAGTCATCAGGATAAGGGTTTAACCCTTTCCCTCATATAAACGTGTTTTCATGCATCTGCAAACAGAGTAGACTCAGATCAGATGGCTCCTATAGGAGCTGTCTGATCAGGGTCTGCTCTGTTTGCTAATGGAATGATAGATTTGTTTCTTTAGTTTCTAAAATGGCTGCAATGTTCCACCTTCAATAATTTGAAACTTGGATTAAATATAAAACAGGGAAAGGGTTAAAAACAGCTATTTTCAACATTGAAGTAGGATTTTGCATGTATGTCACTTTGATTGCGTTTTGAAAAAAACAAAAAAACTGAACATGCATCTTTGGAACTTAAGCAGACAACATTTCATGCACACAAAAATTACACAGCCTTGAAATGGGACAATAAAATCAGAAATTGAAAGAATAAAATTCTTCATAACTTGTCTTATTTTCTTTCATCTCCTTTGATGAAATTTCCTTCTTACAGCTCAAATACAAGTTTTACAGCAATAAACTTCAAATTAACCCTTTTCCTCCTGGGGAAAAAAAGGTTTGCTTAAACTCTGATATGAAGAAACATTTACTTACCTTCTATTCACTGAAGCTTTTGAATTAGTACTGACAGAGTGCAAAGCAGCTTGGATCCAGATCAGATGATGAACTACTTGGCATCTCATCAGGATCCAAGCTATTTGCAAATGATGGCTAGTTTCTGATCGACAGCATTAAGTGTTAACACTAATTTTCATTGGAAAAATTTGTCGTCTGCTACAAATTTCTTAGGGTACATTTTCTCCATTTTTTAAAAAAATGATCAGACTGTCAACTGGTTTGGATCAAGAGGAAACGTTAGTCACTCCAGTTCTCCTCTGGATCCAACATGTCTGCAAAAGGTTATTACAGATGTCTATAGAGGTGAAAGAGAATTATATCAAGTAATATTACCTACAACCCTAATTAGAGACAAACTTAGGCAAAAGGTGCAACTGAAAAAAGTAAGTTTGATCAGGGTCTACACTATATGCTGATATGTTTAACCTATTCCTCAATAAATACCCCTTTCTACCCCTTTGCAAACAGAGTAGACCCAGATCAGACGGCTCCAACAGGAGCCGTCAGATCAGGGTCTGCTCTGTTTGCTTTATGAAATAATATAGATCTAATTCTACAGTTTTTGTCAAGGCAAAAATTTGATGTGTTCATAATAATAAATTATACTATTAAGAAAATGCATGTTTCATTATTTCTTACATTAATATTCATGGTGGAAAGGGTTAATTCAAACTTATCAAACTGGTGCCAGAGATTGACTCATTCAACTTTACACATTGAATGTTCTAATTAGCCCAAACAGTGTAGAAACCGAGCATATATACGACCTTTGCCAACAGTGTAGAACCAAATCAAAGGGCTCCTAAGGGAGTCATTTGATCAGGGTCTGCACTATTTATCATAAAAACCATTTTCATGGGTGATACAATATAATTGTTTGTTTAATTAATATCCAGAAAGGGAGGAGCCAGTTTTAATTATTCTGGAGGTTAAAGGTTATGCCAGTCTGTATAGAGGTTAAAGGTTATGCCAGTCTGTATAGAGGTTAAAGGTTATGCCAGTCTGTATAGAGGTTAAAGGTTATGCCAGTCTGTATAGAGGTTAAAGGTTATGCCAGTCTGTATAGAGGTTAAAGGTTATGCCAGTATGTATAGAGGTTAAAGGTTATGCCAGTCTGTATAGAGGTTAAAGGTTATGCCAGTCTGTATAGAGGTTAAAGGTTATGCCAGTCTGTATATTGATAGTATCTAACTACAACAAGTGTTTCCAGTCCTCTCATTTAACCCTTTCCCTGTTCTATGTTTAGTCCAAATTTCAATACCTACCGAATATTCATGAACAAAATAGTCATAATGAAATATGGAAGGTGGAACATTGTAGTCATTTTAGAAACTAAAGAAACAGAACTATCAAATTCCATTAGCAAACAGAGCAGACCCTGATCAGATGGCTCCAATAGGAGCTGTCTTATCTGGGACTACTCTGTTTGCAAATGCGTGAAAACACGTTTATATGAAGGAAAGGGTAAAGTAAAGTGTAACCCTTTCCTTCATAGAAACACCGTTTCATGCCTTTGCAAACAGAGTAGACCCAGATCAGATGGCTCCTTAAAGTATAATAGATCTGACTCTTACCAAAAGCTCCTGTGTAAATATGCCCATGAAAATGCAGCTAATAAAAAATTAATGATGTCATTATTTCGTACCAGAATATTCATGGAGTAAAGGGTTAACTTTGTTAAAATTGTGATAACTTACGCAAACTATTGGATCCTGATCTGATACAGAGTTTTTAATCATCTTATCAGGATCCAAATTATTTGACATTCTATGTTTTAGAAGAGAAATTAACCAATTTTACTCCATAAATTCCCTTTTCTACGCCTTTGCAAACAGAGTAGACCCAGATGAGATGGCCCCTGTAGGAGCTGTCTGATCACGGTGTTCTCTGATTGCTTATGATGTATTAATATAGATCTGATTCTAAAGTTCCTGCAATGACCAGAAACTGCTTGTGTTTATAATGCCATTATAAGAATTAAACTCATTAATATTCATAATGTCATTATTTCTTGTATGAACATTTCATGATGTAAAGAGTTAACCCTTTCCTTCATATGAACGTGTTTTCATGCATTTGCAAACAGAGTAGACCCAGATCAAACAGCTCCTATAGGAGCATTCTGATCAGGGTCTGCTCTGTTTGCTAATGGAATTTGATAGATCTGTTTCTATACTTTCTAAAATGGCTACAGTGTTCTAGTTTCTGTATTTTGTTATAACTATTTTGTCCATGAATATTTGTAATAAACATAGAACAGGGAAAGGATTAAAGAAAAATCAAACATTGAGAATTGAAGTAGATAATAGTTTTTCAGACAACAAAGTATTCAGCACCAAAAACTCAATTAGAGAGCAATTACCGAAATTCAGAGTTCAAAGCTCTAACCATGACAAAGTCGTACCTGTTTGGAATTCATCCTCTCTAATACTACAGGCTCCAATATGTATGCCCAACTCCACACACTAGCAAAAATTCCGAACAGATATTCCATCCCAATGGCTCAATATTTATCACAACTCACTTCCAATTTGTATGAATATCCCAACAGAACATAATTTAACTATTACAATTGTCCGGTGGTGGAATTATGACCAAGCTAGAGAATGAACCAGTAATTTTTCTACGATTTTCACCTTTTTGACAATATTAGAAATTGATGTATACAACTGTATCTTACGGTAACTGAGAGACTAAATATTGACAGAGAAAAAAGCGAGGGAAGTTTGGTGCCGGTTTATCGTTTGTACAGTTGAGAACATGCTGGGATAAAGATATGAAAATTGTTTTTGTGAAAGAAAATTTAGTGAAACATAAACATAATCCTATACAGTGGTGATTCACGCTTATAAGTCAGATATCTGAAAACAAATAGATGTGATATGAGGGGCAAAAACATCGGCAAGAAACTGAAGGGGGAAAACCAGTGTTGTAATGAATGACAAACTCTGATAGAGTTTAAAATGGTGATTAAATTGATGATAATGAATGACTGTATTACTTTAAGGCCCTGTGCAGCAGCTTAACCATGAGGAATTGGGGTGAAATCCATGGGAACTACACCAAGGAAATTATTTAGGGAAATTGTTGTGTGTCAAAACTCACCTCCCTGATGTGTACTTAATCAAAGTGTGAAGAAAGTTACGCAGTGAGAATCTGCCGTGGAATTACTCTCATCACATGTTCTATGAAGGTAAGTGTTTTCACAGATAAGAAGGTTTAAAATCTTTCCTTCCCGTTGGTTTGAAAAATGTGAATCTCAGGTGGAAATATGGTGAAAGCCTTAAATCTTCGCCTCAGTAATTACACCGGTAAACAAATTCTTTGGTACATTGCATTCTGTTTTCAATTTGGAAGCATCCGTATTTCAGTTTCAATGAGGTAATGAAATTCCTTCGTCCATAAATATTCCAATTTGAACGTATATGATCCACACCAGGAGGCTGTAATCACACACAGCATAAATACCGTAACACAATTATTATATTCAAAGAAATAAATCCAGTCCACGTTTAAGATCTCAAAACTTCTTCCCGTAGTGTCATTACCTTTTCCAGAGCTGAGCTGAAACATTATTTATAACCCATTACACCCATCTTTCACAGTAAACTGTTCCAAATCAAATTTAGGAACTCACTTAAAGCTCCAGACAAGATGTGTAAATTTATACATTTTCAAGAAGAGATCCCTTATTTCTCCACCAAACCCTATACTATGACGACTCTTTAGAATCATCTCTTCCAGACGATTCTGTAACAGTGGTCACAGTATAGGGTTGGGTGGAGAAATGACGATTTTAGTATTTGGGTACACTTCTTTATCTGTAGCTTTGTCACTCATTTATTATGTTGTGGGGGAACCACAAAATTGTATGCTGGAATCAGAGCTACAGATAACGGTGCATACAAATACTAAAATCGTCATTTCTCCACCAAACCCTATGTTGTGTTCGAGACAATTCTAAAGAGTGGTCACAATGTAGGGTTTGGTGAAGAAATAAAGAAGTTATACTTGAAAATATTTCAATTTACACATCTTACCTGGAGCTCTGTGGAATAAATCATTGATCGTCTAATTGGTAAGGCAAACAGTGCAGACCCTGATCAAAGGGCTCCTTCAGGAGCTCTCTCATCTGTGTCTACACTGTTTGCCTAAGACCCATCTATGGATATGTGGAAGTAAATGAATCAAACATAAAGTTTTCATTCAGAAAATATGGCATTATATAAATTCAAAGATGCTTGGCCCATAAAAATTTAAAACAATACTAAATTTTTAAAATTTTGTTAAGAAAACCACGAGAAACCCCCCTCCCAAGATATGAGCTATAATCATTTCATATTTTGGTATTCCCAAAGATCAATTTCCAATTTAATTATATTATTTTCTGTTGTACTATACAACATACTAGCTAGTGTATCCCTTTACTCTATAAATTTTCATTAAACCAAAAATGACATCTATGAATATTAATTATATCAATCTTTATAATGGCACATGGACACATCAAATTTTGGCCATGGTAGGAAATGTATAATTATATCTATATTACTTCATAAGCAAACAGAGCAGACCCTGATCAGACGGCTCCTATAGGAGCAGTCTAATGTGGGTCTACTCCGTTTGCAAAGGCGTAGAAATTCTAGGCATATTGGAGTAAAGGCATAAACCAAGTTATGCTAAATTTCCAGCATAACTTTTGTATCAGGATTCTGAAATCATTCTACTTAAATTACTGATACCATTACCTACTAGGGACACCTTTTGATGCCTTTGCAAACAGAGTTGACCCAGATCAAATAGCTTCTACAGGAGTCATCTGATCAGGGTCTGCTCTGTTTACTTATGGAATTAAATAGATATGATTCTTCGCTTTTTGACATTACCAAATTCTGTGTTCATAATTATATAATTTTTAAAAAATTCAGCTAATAAATACATGTATTCATGAATCCTACATGAACATTCACCAGCTCAGTGGTTAATATATAACTTAGCTATTATACAATTTGATCTAGATTTTATAAATCAAACTTAAAAATTGTAAAAAGTATTATTAAAGCAGTGCAATCACATTTTTTTAATTAAAGTTTATCTGAAATGTTAACCCTTTAAATTTTGTCTTCAAAATAATGTCAATTGCTTCAATTCTTTACATAGATTTTTCTTCCATAAATCAGAGATTCAATCCAACTGGATCCTGATGAGACACCAAGTTAATCAGTGTCTCATGTGGATCCAAAACATTTTTAAAGCTGACAGTCCTAAAATCAACATCTCTGAAATAACCTATGAACAGAAACCTCTAAATGAAAACGAAAAAATTGCCGAGCGCATAAGTCCTTGAAAACCTACATTAACTCAATTTTTCCTCTTGTCTGAATGCCCAGGTAACAGCTTGTAAACTTTCAATGTCTTGCTGCACTTTTTTTGTACATCACACCGATTTTCACCAATTTTCACAGTTTTCCCATCCATCTGTCAGGAGCACAGCCTATAAAGCTCCTTATTTCCCATTGAAGATTAACTTTCCGACAGTGCACGTTGACCATTTGAACGGATGAATTACATCAACAATTGTAATGTGGTAACTCCTGTAATACCTCATTCAAACATAATACACCAGTCCAGGCCAATTCTTACTGTCAAAATGGGTTTTGTCAATAATATTGTTGCCGGATCTCTCTGTTAAACTGGGGCGGAGTTAAGCTGCTTGGGGGTAAAGATGAGACCTGGACAGTATCTGCAGTCCCATTCACAAGATCCCCAGTTACACTAAAAGACCGAAGTACATTGGAATATCATAATGTAACACTATACTGTTTTATGATAGCTAGATCACAGACTTGAGGTAATTAAGTCACATTAAATAGACTGGTTAACCGTGATACATGCGAGTCTCCAACAGTGGTACTGATTTCCGTAGGATTAGAGGCAGTTCTATGTGAACTTGAACTGGCCCAGGAATGCTGCATTATTATGGTATTTGGGATCAAAGTTATGCCACAAGAGCTGTGAAGTGACATTGTTTGCTCGATAGTGTTGATTTACAGAGCCACAGCTACATCAGGTAGGTAGAGTGGGGTTTGTCTATAGTGAATACTTAACCGACTTTCCCTGTTGAATATTCATGTAAGAAATAATGATGTCATGAATATTTATTTGCTAAATGTGTATAATGGCATATTAACATATTTGGTATTAGTTGGAAATGCAGTCAGATCTATTATAATTTCTAAAGCAAACAGAGCAGACCCTGATCAGACGGTTCCTCCAGGAGCCATCTGATCTGGGTCTATATACAAGGGAAAGGGATAATAACTGAAAATGAAGGTTTACAATTACAGGTGGTTGCATAATGCAGGATGAAAGTATGAAAGTAATGAAAAAAGCTTCTATATGATACACATATGGTATCTTTGCTTGTGAATTAACCCTTGGCTTGCTAATCACGTCAATATACCGACCTGTAAATAGTGAAGACCCAGATGAGACAGCTCCTGCAGGAGCTGTCTCATCAGGGTCTGCACTATTTACAAGTTGATTAGGCAACCAGTGCACTCCACAGCAGTGATTGCACAGCACAATACTTGTACACAGTGAAGATATATAACAGTGCTTAAATGGGTAAAGAAGGGGAAATGTATTTTAAAATTCAGCAAGAGAAGGGTTAAGGTACCACCTGTCATAAAACCTCTCTGGAGTGATCATATAGAGATGTTTTTACTTATTGTCTATGTTTAACACAATAATTGTTGCTGGTATGTTTTTCAGTGATGGCTGTTTATAGATATGAAGGAAGTGTGAGATGAAGAGGTGAAAGAATGAAAATAGGGGGAGTGGAGGAAGAGGGGAAAGGAGATGGGATTGCGAGAAGAATGGGGATAAGGGGAGGGAGGAAGGAAGAGAGACAGAGACAGACAGACATACAGAAAGGGAGAGAGAACGAGATAGGGAGAAAGAGATAGAGAGAAAGATACAGAATGACAGAGAAAGAGAGAGAGAAATGAGACAGAGATTGTCAGAGAGAGAGAGAAATGGGGAGGGGAGAGGGAAGGAGGGAGAGAGACACAGACAGACAAACAGGCAGAGAGGAGAGACAGACAGAGAGAACCATAGAGAAAGAGAGAACCAGAGAGAGAGGGGAGAGATACAGAGAGTGAGGGAGACAGAGAGGCTATAAGGCAGAAAGGGAGGGAGAGTGAGAAAGGGAGGGATGAATAGAAGGAGAGACAGAAAGATATTGATAGAGAAGAGGAAGAGAGACAGAGTGAAAGGATGGAGGGATATATTTGTTTCTGAAACCATAAAGAGGCATAACCTTGTAAACAAAAGTCATACAGAGTTATGGATCTTTATCAGATTGAAGCCCTTGTGATAGTGAACAAATGTGAGAAGTTCATAAGATTTGCATAAATAGAAAAGAAGTAAGTTTCAGGGCATCAATGACCAACACTGACGCCGGAGTTATGACAATAGCTTCTTGTTTTTTGTTCTTTAAAAAGACAAGCTAAGAGTCCATTTCTAACTCTATTCCTGATAAAGATGCCATTTCATGCCATTGCAAACAGCGTAGAACCAGATAGTCAATAACTCTTCACCATTTACCTTTCAGAGACACATTTTTCATGCCTTTACAAAAAATGTTGACCCAAATAATAGTTTCTATAGCAGTCATCTGCTCAGGGTCAGTTCTGTTTGATTTATAGTATGACAGAAAGAAAAAGTCTAATTCTACAGTTTTTACCATAGCCAATAATTTTGTTCTTCCTTTGTTCATAATGGGTTGTTGTTGTTTTTAAAAAAATCTTATTAGTATCCATACTGTCCTTATTTCTTAACCCTTTACTCAATAAATATGCCTTTCTATGCCTTTGCAAACAAAGAAGAACCAGATCAGATGGCTCCTATAGAGTCATCTGATCAGGGTCTGCTCTGTTCACTTATGATATAATATAGATATGATTCTACAGTTTTCTACAGTTTTTGCCAAAGCTAAAACACCTACCCATGTGTTACTATAACAATTAATCTAATTAATATTCATGATGTCTATATTTCTTACATGAATGCTCATTGAGTAAAGGATTAAGTTATGAAGCTATACGTTATTGGATCCAGATAAGATACAGAGCAGGCAAAAGGTTAAATGAGACAAGCCACCATCATTGACAGGTCACAATGATTCATATTGGGATCAATGAATCTTCATGCATGCATGGTTGCATTTTAACTAAGTCTTTTTCAAAACCACAGAAAAAAAATTCAATATCTCTTCGCCAATTACCTGATAGAGATACCTCTTCCATGCCTTTGAGAACAGAGTACAGTAAGCCCCTTCTAAACTGGAATTATAGTAGAGAAGAATTTAGGTACTTTTAGGCAGGTGGTTGCTTAATGCAGGATGAAAGTCATGCAGTCGCCCTGCATTAAGCTGCCACCTGTCTCCATGACTAATATCAATACTGAATTTAACATCCGGTTTAGTGGGTTTTTAAGTTCTGTTTGCTTATGGAATTATCCAGATTTAATTTTACAGTTTCTGGCATGGCACAAGAAATCTTGTAATGAGGCAATGACTGCTCCTGGTAATGTTTATCAAACATTGTCATTAAGCCTTCAAACAAATACTTTTTTCAGGCCTTTGCCAACAGAGTAGACACTTCTAAAATAGCCACTTAATCCTTTCTAACCCTTTCTTCCATGGCTACGCCTTTCTATGCCTCTGTATTAGTCACTTCTTGAAACCAATGTGATAAATTGAGCATTTGCTCCTATGGAGCAAATGCTCTATTCATCACATTGGTTTCAATACTACACAATTCTAACATTTTCCTTTTCCCTAGTAAATGCTTCTTTTCGGTAGATTTATTCAAAGAGGATGGGTCTAAAAATAGCCTATGAGGGAATGGGTTAAGGCTGAATTTTAAAAGTGGAATAGCCCATTAATGTTTGAGTCCCTCAAACTTGAAGGATGATTTTGAATGATAAACAGACATACCCTGGTTAGATGGCTCCTCTAGCAGATTTCCACAGTTTGCAAATTTCTTTGGTTTGGTTTTTATCGGGTTTTATAACATAACACGTGGCTTCAGCGTGACGTAACACTATCATTTATTTTTTGATAATCATGGGCATATAATCACTAGTGAATAACATTCGAACGACCGAATGACATTCGAACGATTCATACGCGCTGTCAAAACAAAAAAACTTGCGGACGGTGGTCGACCTACCTGTCCACGATTGAGTCACGATAGATGGCAAAGGATTGTTGGCACTTGCGCCTTAATTTCGATAAAATAATACAAATTGTAATCGCTGTGAGGAAATCATATACAAAATGTATGCCAAAAAAGACCTACCAGCTACTCTGACCCATACAATCAATTCTACATTTAAACTAAAATGCCTCCTCAACTTTGCATTTTCTTCACCGCATGTCCTTTTGTTTATGCAGATTTCAACTCATACAAATATCTCATCAATCAACAACAATAGTCATCTGAATCCAGCACAGCACAAACATATTTCAAATATGCTATACTCACTAACTCAGCTGATCGCGAAAATCTTCCTCCTGTTCCAACACATTTTATGCAGCAGTTCGTACTGAATCGTTTGTCCATTTCAAACATTTTCACTGAACTTGAATCGAGATTTTTTTCTCGGTGGAAATGTCCATGTCCATGTGTATACGTACAACACTAATGAAGGGCTTAATATACCAAAACGAAGGCGCATTTCGAATCCCATTGACAGTGAGTGTCGGACGTGTTGGCGACTGTATGTAGGTCTTCATGTAAATGGCGTGCTTTACATAGACACATGTTGTGTACAATGACGTCATAATGTGACGTGTTTGTAACTATGCATGTCGAAACGGTAACTCAAAAATTATTTTGACGTGTTTCTGTATGTTTTTGTATCATAAACTATCACAGTTAAATTGAATACCAGAGAGGTCTGAATTAGATCCTGGTTGATATGACAGTAAGTAAAAAATAAAGTTGGAAAATTTGGACCTACTTTGTCCCAGTTACCTAGCGAACCTAATAACACCTTTCATTCATCATTTCTATATGTAAGGAGAATTTATAACAATCCACGTTACTGCTGAAATATTGGATGTAAATAACATTTGTGTGTGTTATGTTATAAATAGGATCTTGCATTCGTGTTCATGATTATTGGATTTATTAAATTCGTCTTTTTAAAACGATAAAAAACTCGCTAAAGCTCGTTTTTTATCGTTTTAAAAAGACTCATTTAATAAATCCAATAATCAAGAACACTCATGTAAGATCCTCTATTTACGTCATTTTAACAGTATTTCAGTTATATCACAACGTCCAGCTAATAACAGGTGGAGGAAGACCCCAGAGGCTTTTCTGTGCACAGAACAAATTGCATTGTTTCGTGCACAAAAGAGCATCCAGGTAGAACCACCAACCTACCGCAAGCCAGCTAGAAGGGTTCCTCACATGAAATTCGTGTCCAACATTCAAATTGTTAAAGGCAGACTGGAGTTCGATAATACAAAATTACTCAATAAGTTATATAAACAAAAGACATCATCATGGTAAAACATTATTATCACTTCAAATCTGATTATAAAATATAAGACTTCAGAGCTCCAGATAAGATGCGTAAATTTAAACATTTTCAAGCATAGCTCCTTTATTTCTCCACCAAACCCTATACTGTGACCACTCTTTAGAATAGTCTCTTCGAGACAATTCTAAAGAGTGGTCACATTATAGAGTTTCATGGAGAAATGATGATTTTAGTATTTGGGTACACACCTTTATCTGTATCTCTGAAACTTTATAAGTATCTACAAATCAATATTTGGCTCTTTTTGTCATGTCTCAGTAAGAAATTCAAGGGCGGGAAAAATTCGCACAAAACTAACTCCTAGCATATAATTAAATTGCTAGTTTCCAGTCAGATTTTTCTGCACTTGAATGTATAGCTGAGCCAACCAATAAGCATAAAACTTTAAATTCTATAATAAAATTTCTTGTTGTCATAGTAATAGTTTAGCATGCTTAGATGTTTAATGAATGTAATTTATTAATCAAATGTGCTACATGTAAATCGAAATCCGATGTCTGCCTTTAACCCTTTCCTTCATATATACATGTTTTCAAGCATTTGCAAACAGAGTAGACCTAGATCAGACGGCTCCTAGAGGAGCCGTCTGATCAGGGTCTACTCTGTTTGCCAATAGAATTTGAAAGATCTGTTTCTTTGCTTTCTAAAATGTCTACAATGTTCCCGCTTTCATATTCATTTATAACTATTTTGTTAATGAATATTCAGTAGGTATTGAAATTTGGAATAAACATAGAACTGGGAAAGGGTTACAGGTTAAGTCTTATCCTGTCGAACATGACCTACCCATTATTTGCAAACAGCCTGGATCCAGGTAAGACACCAAGTAACTCGGCATCTGATCAGGATCCAAGCTGTTTGACAATTAAGATCAGTAGTTTCTCAAAATCTTGATATCAGAGTTTGAGCAGACATTATTTTTCCGACAGGATAGGGATTAAAAGAAGACATTAGATGTGGATCTTCACGACAGGTGGTAGTAGCATATATAACGCTGGATGAAAGGTTTGAAGAAGATCTCGCTGATTACTTTTGTCGTATTAGTTAAACCTTTCCTCCATGAATATTCATGTAAGAAAGGATGGCAACATAAATATTAATTAGATCAATTTTTAAAATGGCATAATTTGCATAATGATAATTAAAATATAATAATTTTTGCCAAAGTAGAAACTATAGAATCAGATCTATATTATTTCATAAGCAAACATGCAGAGCAGACCCTGATCAGACGGTTCCTGTAGGAGCCGTCTGATCTGGGTCTACTCTGTTTGCAACTCTAACTTAAAACAGTCTCAGATCTAGATCAGGTCCCACACTTAGATTCAGGCGGTTTGTCACTATTTGACTCTTATTTCTGCAAAACATTTGGTGATTGAAGAAACAAGTTCAGCAGATGACAGCATGGATGGTTAATTCCTGTAATATTGGAAAGTTTACAGTACAACTAGAACAACTAGAAATATGTCCATGCCCATACTAAGTAACATAATTATATCATCCTTCTAACACTTTGGTTTGGTTTGATATTTATTGGGGTTTATGTCATTTTAACAGTATTTCAATCGTATCACGGTGTGCAGCTAATTACAGGTGGAGGAAGACCCCAGCTGGAAGGCTTTTAATACTTTGGTAAATTATTAGTTGCACAAGAAGTCACATTGGAAGTAACATGAGCACAAGTTTGTAGATTTCCAATACTTTCTGATATACCACGTAACAGTGAAAATCTCAAACTGCAAACTCCATGGTCCCTAGACCTTCCATAAGATAAATTTGGCATTCCATGGGCTAACTGGACAAGAATAATGGTTCAGACAAAGTTAAAGGTCAGGTCAAGTTCAAGGTCATAGATTTTTAAAAATAGTATGCAACATTATGCAGTCCCATGATGCATCCACAGAACGTGACTTTGGCATTCCTCAAGAGAAGTGGAAAAGAGTAATGCCATGAACAAAGTTTTCTTAAGTTCTCAAGGATCAAGGTCATGGTCAAAACAGTCTGAAAATGGTGGACGATACTCTGAATTCCAAAGATTCATCCATAGAACAAAGTTGGCATTCCTTGGTCAATTGAAAAAGAGTAATGGTTTCCATTAAGTTTTTTCTTAAGTTTAACCTTTTCCCTCATAATTATAAATGTGCTTTCACATATTTGCAAACAGAGTAGACCCAGATCAGACGGCTCCTAGAGGAGCTGTCTGATCAAGGTCTGCTCTGTTTGCTAATAGAATTTGATAGATCTGTTTCTTTGCTTTCTATAATGGCTATAATGTAACACCTTCTATATTTTGTTAATGAATATTCTGTAGATATTGAAATTGGCCTAAATTCAGAACAGGGAAAGGGTTAAGGTCAGAGATCAAGGTCAATGTGCAAGAGGTCTGAAGAAGGTATATGACACTCCAAGTTCCAAGATGCATCCATAAAACCACTTGGGAAAAGGTAATGTTTCGGCCAAGGTTTTCGTAGGTTTTAGTCGGGTCAAGGTTTAGAGATCTTAAAATGGGATGTGACACTCTGCTGAATCCAAAGATGCATCCATAGGCCAAAATTGGCATCAATGGTTCACGTAACAATGTATGTACCAAGATTTGCTCCATACATTCATAATGACGGAATGACAGAATGAAGGAATATGAAAGGACAGTTTTGTTTGGTTTTTATCGGGTTTTACATCGTTTTAACAGTATTTCAGTCATATCACAATGTCAAGCTAATTATATATGGACGTACTGATCAGGTCCACACTATATGTCCTCACCATTTTATGATGGGAGTATACCAAAATGGACAACCATAATTTTACAAACATGTAAACATTCATAGGTGACTTACTTGCATCACGATGTCCTGGTGAAGTCTTTGGGTTGGAGACAGATAAGGAAAAATCTGAAAAATTCAGAAAAGAATAATTAAAATCTTTACTACATAATCATGTCTTCTGATCAACGTCTGCTCTGTTTGCTTATGGAATTATATAGGTCTAATCCTACAGTTTCTGCCATGGCCAAAAATTAACTTGTTTAAGGACACTATAAAAACTACACTAATAAATATTCATATATACTTAACCCATTTCCGCATATTGACGCATATTGACGCCTCTGTAAAAGTCACTTTTTGAAAACATTGTGTTAAATAGAGCATTTGCTCCATTAGGAGCAAAATTAATGCTCTATTTATCACAATGGTTTCAAACTACCCAATTCTAAAGTTTTCCTTTTCTCTAGTAAATACTCCTTTTCAGTGGATTTATTCACAGAGGTTGCATGTAAATATAGCCTATGGGGGAATGGATTAAGAATTAAACTTGAGCATTGGTAATTGCCTTTGCAATTAATTTGAATCTGGATAAGCCACGAAGAAACTTAGGATCCAATCATTGTTTCACACCTTCCCTGTTGGATAATCATGTAAGAAATAATGACATCATGAATATTTATTAGCTGAAATTTGATAATGGCATATTATAATTTATACATAGGATATTTTGGTGTTGGCAGTAACAGTTACCGTAGAATTGAATATTTCTTAATTTCATAAGCAAACAGAGCAGACCCTGATCAGATGGCTCCTATTATAAGGAACCATCTGATCTGGGACTACTCTGTTTACAAAGGTATGAAAAAGGATTTGTATGAGGGAAAAAGGTTAAACCCTTTTTGTCATGACTCATGAGAAACGCCTTTGTAATGCCATTCTAATAAATACCAACCAGATAATTATGGTTGGACTTGGAAACAAAAGCTTTAGATAGTACTCCTGTCCAGGACATGAACAGTGCTATATGTCCATAGCTGAAATTGGGACATCAAACAATCTAGGTACCCCCATCCTCCTACCCACCCAGTGGGAACATGAAAATTAATTCGTCCCAGTGCCTTTTAGCACTGACTTTATATCCCCCCAGTCTACAAAAGAAAAGCTGTCTATTGAAAATGACAGTTTCAATTTACGTAATTACTTCCTGGAAAGTGTCACAGCATTTTCGGAGTTATTTCTGTGTGTACCAGCACTGAGATAAATCACAAATAAAACGTCTTGATTTCCTTATCTATCGTTGCCAGCCTGGAGGAGGCCACCACATGGTACGATTTTCCTTGTCAAGGTTGTAAACAGACCTTAAAAAACTCGTCACAAAATATCATTAGCTCTGTTGGAGTAGTGACGTTACAGACAAAACCCGTTTGACGGAGACGGTAACTTGATTTTACAGAGGCATGGAAACAGTTTACCCTTTTCAAGACATTTTATATATCACCTTTGGCCATTTCGTCAAAGTTTGAATTGAATAAATCAGAGCTACAAATAACGGTGCATACTCAAATACTATAATCGTCATTTCTCCACCAAACCCTATGTCTTCAAGACGATTCTAAAGAGTTGTCACAACATGAAAATATTTTAATTTACGCATCTTATCTGGAGCTCTGAATAAATTATCTGTTCAAAAACAGTAAAACTTCTCTAAATCAATCTCTCATATGCTACAGATGAACTCAGATCATTTTTTAGGAAGGTGGCTGCCTAACCCATTACCTCATAGGCTATTTTTAGATACAACCTCTTTGAATAAATCTACCGAAAAGGAGCGTTAACTAGAGAAAGTAGTTTGAAACCATTGTGATAAATAGAGCATTTGCTCCTATAGGAGCAAAATGCTTTATTTATCACAATGGTTTCACAAAGTGACTTTTACAGAGTCGTCAAATTTAGTAGTCAATATGAGGGAATGGGATAAAGCAAGGTGAGAGTAAGCTAACATGATTTTCACCATGCATCAAGCTGCTATGTTTTAAAGACCTGCATTGATACTTATTTGTACGTTTGGTTTATGCATTTGGTTTAGAGAGGTTTGACTGTACATTTTAACCCTTTCCTCCATAAATACGCCTTTCTACGCCTCTGTAAAAGTCACCTGTTGAAACCATTGTGATAAAAATAATTACAATGGTTTCAAATTACAAAATTCTAAAAAATTCCTTTTCTCTAGTTAATGCTCCTTTTCAGTAGATTTATTCAAAGAGGTTGGATCTAAAAATAGCCTATGAGGGAAAGGGTTAAAAGACAAGGTACTAAATCTTACAAATGCCTGACCTGACATAAATACCATAAAATCTGCATAAATCATCCGTCCCAAATAAACTTTTTTGACCATTTTTCAACCGTTTTAACCCTTTCCTTAAGATAAACACTATTTCATGCTTTTGCAAGCCTAATAGCAGACCCTGAAAGCTCCTGTAGGAGCCGCTTGATCAGGGTCTCCTATGGAGCGAATGCTCTATTTATCACAATGGTTTCAAAAGCAACTTTAACAGAGGCATCAAAAGGCATCAGTATAAGGGAATCAGGGTTTAACTATAGAGTCCATGCAGATGAACGGATTCAACTTTAACTTGGATTTTCAATGAAAACAGTGGAGTCTGTAATCAGAGGGCGCCACTGCAAATATCGGTACACTCATTTTCGGCATTCAAAAGGTTAAATCTTGCATTCAAAAGCATTCAGTCAGTTTACTGGAAAATTCAGTGATACAATCCGAATCAACCTTTGACCTGTACTACATCTCAATCTGTTTCTCATTTTCAAGCAGCTTCAATGCACATTAATGACGCTAGACTTGATGACTCATCAGGATCCAAGCTGTTTGACACTTGGTCAACATTTTCTCAAAAGCTTGAAAGAAATTCGGATGTGAGCAAAAATTGAGTTTGAGCAAACAACTTTTTTATTTCAGCTGGATAAAGGTTAAATGCAGTATTCTAACTGATACTGATCTGTAATCCAAGAGAATGGCTTCATTTCACCAGATCGTTTAACTCTTTCGTTGCCAATGTTGTATCTGTGATTACCTATGCAAACGGGTTGGATCCAGATCAGACGCCAAGTAACTTGGCGTCTCATCAGGATCTCCAAACTGTTTGTTACTGTGAGAATGGTTTTTGCAACAAAAATGCGGAAAAATAAAAAACAAGAGAGTCGTCACGGGTGACAAATGCCCCCAAAGTGTTTGACACCGAAATGCATTTTGGCGGAAAAACAATACAATGTAATGCAGGTGTAACATGAAATTTTGATGTTGTTAAAAATGACACAGGAGTCAGTTCTTAACATTAGAAACAGAACCTTTGACGATTATGATAGCTAAGAAAAGAGCCAAGCGTCAAAACTTAGTTAAAAAGGACCCTAAGTCATTCTCAACGTTAAAAAGGACTGTAAAATTGAGGTCAAGGTCAAGGTCAGTGATCTGAAAATGGTACACGACTCTCCGCCACCCCAAGATGAACTCACAAACCAAATTTGGAATCTGTAGCTGGTAAGGTATAGGAGAAATGCTCCGGACAAGCTTTGTGTAAAATCTAGGTCAAAGGTCAAGGTCACAGTGACCTGAAAATGGTACGCGACACACCGCCATCCCAAGATAAACTCACACATTAAATTTGGAATCCGTAGCTGGTTAGGTATAGGAGATATTCTCTGGACAACTTTTTTTGTAAAATCAAGGTCGAAGGTCAAGGTCAAGGTCAAGGTCACAGTGACCTGAAAATGGTACGCGACACTCCGCCATCTGAAGGTGATCTCACACACCAAATTTGGAATCCGTATCTGGTAAGGTATAGGAGATATGCTCTGGACAAGCTTTTTGTAAAATCGGTCAAGGTCAAGGTTAAGGTCATAGTGACCTGGAAATGGTACATGACACTCCACCATCCCAAGATGAACTCACACACCAAATTTGGAATCTGTAGCTGGTAAGGTAAAGGAGATATGCTCCGGACAAGCTTTTTGTAAAATCGGTCAAAGGTCATGGTCAAGGTCACAGTGATCTGAAAATGGTACGCGACACTCCTCCATCCCAAGATGAACTCACACACCCTGGTAAGGAATAGGAGATATATTCCGGACAAGCTTTTTGTAGCTGGTAAGGTATAAGCGGTTTTTAAAATCGAGGTCAAAGGTCAAGGTCAAGGTCACAGTGACCTGGAAATGGTACACGACACTCCGCCATCCCAAGATGAACTCACACACCAAATTTGGAATCTGTAACTGGTAAGGTAAAGGAGATATGCTCCGGACAAGCTTTTTGTAAAATCGGTCAAAGGTCATGGTCAAGGTCACAGTGATCTGAAAATGGTACGCGACACTCCTCCATCCCAAGATGAACTCACACACCAAATTTGGAATCCTTAGCTGGTAAGGTATAGGAGATATACTCCGGACAAGCTTTTTGTAGCTGGTAAGGTGTAAGCTTTTTTTTAAATCGAGGTCAAAGGTCAAGGTCAAAGTCACAGTGACCTGGAAATGGTACGCGACACTCCGCCATCCCAAGATGAACTCACACACCAAATTTGGAATCTGTAGCTGGTAAGGTAAAGGAGATATGCTCCGGACAAGCTTTTTGTAAAATCAAGGTCAAAGGTCAAGGTCAAGGTCACAGTGACATGAAAATGGTGCGCGACACTCCCCCATCCCAAGATGAACTCACACACCAAATTTGGTATCCGTAGCTGATGTGACAAAGGAAATATACTCCGGACAAAAGGTACACACACCCACACACCCACCCACCCACACACCCACCCACCCACACACCCACCCACCCACCCACACACCCACCCACACACG
Organism: Azorinus chamasolen; assembly: GCA_963576725.1. Lineage (NCBI taxonomy): Eukaryota > Metazoa > Mollusca > Bivalvia > Cardiida > Solecurtidae > Azorinus > Azorinus chamasolen. The sequence goes on along the minus strand of OY755251.1, from coordinate 17,288,735 downwards.
CACGGTGCGATCACTATATGCCGCCAAAGCCTAGCTTTGGGGGCATAAAAATTAAAAATGTAGCAGACGACAAAGTTTGCAGACGACAAAAGTTAGCAGCGAAAGAGTTAAATGTATCTTTATGATATCATCAATTTCAAACATGAATGGTAATATAAATCAATTTACATTTCTATTAACCATTTGCACGTTCGCGGCAAATCTGTGACTGCCTACGTACACTGTTTGGATCCACATGAGACTCCAAGTAACTCGGCGTCTCATCGGGGTATAAAATGTTCGACAATCTAAATGTATTTCTGACGAGAAATTGACAGAAAGACAGACCATGTTTTGCAGATGACAATTACATAGGGAAGAAAGAGTTAAATTTCTATACACTACACGCTAATGAATTATATTGTCAGTATTTTACTGTTGTTTCCAAATAATGCCAGAATAGTGTTGAAACCCATGGGATCTGTCCTTTTCAAGTGCAATAGATGTTGTACTGCACTTAATTTCTGTGGAATATCAAAAGGTTGAGCATTATATTATAGTAAGAAAGTAACAGGTGACCACTGTATGAATAACCCTTTCCTTTATATAAACGCATTTTCACTCATTTGCAAACAGAGAAGACCCAGATCAGAAGGTTTCTATAGGAGCCGTCTGATCAGGGTCTGCTCTGTTTGCTAATGGAAATTGAAAAATCTGTTTCTTTACTTTCTAAAATAGCTACAATTTTCCACCTTCCACATTTCGTTATAACTATTTTGCCCATGAATATTCATTAGGTATCAACATTTGGAACAAACACAGAACAGGGAAAGGGATAAATATATATGTCTTTAACAGCAGGTGGTTGCTTATTGCAGGTCAAAAGTAATATTGAAGCTCCAGATGATCATGAGACTTTGCATAATAGATGTTTGACATTCTGACCAATATCTTTGCCAAAATGAGAAAAAATATTTTTTAACCCTTTCCCCCATATGGACGTATCTGTAAATGTCACTTTTTGAAACCATTGTGACAAATAGAGCATTTGCTCCATAAAAGCAAATGCTCTATTTATCACAATGGTTCAATACTACACAATTCGAATGTTTTCCTTTTCTCTAGTAAATGCTCATTTTTGGTAGATTAATTGAAAGAGGTTATAGGTCTAAAAATAGCCCATGAGGGAATGGGTTAACCTTTTCACTATATGATGAAGATGGGTCTTTTATATCATATGCAAACAATTTGGATCTCGATGAGATGCCGATGAGATGCCGATGAGATCTCGATGAGATGCCGATCCAAATCCAAACTGTTTGACATCCTGTTTATCTTTTTATAAAGAAATCGAAGAAACACCTACGGTAAATCTTGAAGCCAATGTGAATGCAGACGACAATGCTTGCACTTAAACAATTAGGAATGAAGCAGATGACAAGTGTTGCAGATGAAAAATTACCAAGTGTGCAAAGAGTTATCCCTTTACTCCATGAATAATTATTTCATGAATATTAATAAGGTTCATGTTTATAATGGCACATGGACACAGGAAAGTTGAGTCATGGTGGAAACTATAGATTCATATCTATAATTATTCCATAAGCAAACAGAGCAGACCCTGATCAGACGGCTCTTGTAGGAGCCGTCTGATCTGGGTCTGCTCGTTTGCAAAAACGTAGAAAAGAGTTTTTATGGAGGAAAGGCTTCAGGTAACTAGGGTGTTCAGTGTCATACGGCAGTAAAATATCACAAACTTCAGAATGGTGCACTCATTACAACATTCCTGCAAAACAAATGTTATTCCTAGCTTTGTAAATTACTAGATATCAGCACAATTGCTATATTTAACTCTCCGTACACTAGCGGTAAATTCTTGATAACCGATACAAACAAGCTCGATTCAGATACATTAGTATCTAAATTCTTAACATTTCTGACGATGAAATTCTGGTCTTGAAATGGGACAGATTGTGATGATTTAAGTGTTTGCCTGACAGATGTCTTTGCAAACTGGGAGGACCCAGATTAGACGGTTCCTGTAGGAGCCGTCTGATCAGGGTCGTCTGCTCTGTTTGCTTATTGAATTATATAGATATTATCTAATACTTTTTGCGATGGCCAAGCATTCCTGTGTTCATATGCCATTATAAATTTCAGCTAATAAATAGTTATTATTTTCTAACATGAATAATTATATAGGGTTGCCATAGACAACAGTTAAATAAACAAAATCTTTCTGAGTTTTGTATGAATTTGTACTTGATCAGCCCTTACCCCGCCGTAAAAAATAATGTCTGCTCAAATTTGGATCTGGTGCCATTTTTACTACATCCGAATGGATCAAGCTTTTGAGAAACTATTGACAGAGTGTCAAGTAGCTTGGATCCTGATGAGATGCCGAGTTACTTGGCATCTAATCTGGATCAAAGCTGTTTGCAAATGCTAGTCAGGTCATTGTTAGTACTATAAGGGTAATTAAGAATTCTTGCAAATTTTCAGACTTTCAACTAAAGCTAATTCGATCTTTTCCTTATGAAATACCCAGTAATCAATGACCGGTGAAAAACCCTAAAATAACGCATATATAATTTATAGACTGCATGTCAGATTTTAATTAATTCTGTATTCTTCAAAGCAATTACTGAAGCAAAAATTGCACTTTACATTTTCAAAGAATTTCATATATATGCAATGATTAGTGTAAGCCCATTCCTTCATATTGACCTCTATAAAAATCACTCTTAGAAACCAATGTGATAAATAGAGCATTATAATGCTCTATTTGTCACAATGGTTTCAACACTAAAATTTTCCTTTACTCTAGTAAATGTTTTTTTTCGGTAGACTTGTTCAGATGTTCAGCATTATGATGGAATTGGTTAAACAGTGTGATCAAAATTGAGTCTTGATGACACTATAGAATACCATATGTCTACCATATCTTAAGCATATCCCACGTAGAAAGGCCTTTTCACGCCTTTGAAAACAGAGTAGACCCAGATCAGATGGCTCCTATTGGGGTTGTTTCATCATGGTCTGCTCTGTTTATGAAAGTTTAATAGTTCCTATATTTCCTACCAATACTTAAATAACATCATGTGCATATTTTACTATGATGTCATTTTTTATTATATAACATCCCATGCATATTCAACAGAGAAAGGTTGAACTCAGAGGTGCAGTTAAGATGAGTAAATTGAAACATTTTCAAAAATAATTCCTTTATTTCTCCACCAAACCCTATGTTGTGACCACTCTAGAATCGTCTCAAAGAGACGCTATGTTGTGACCACTCTAGAATCGTCTCAAAGAGACGATTCTAAAGAGTGGTCACAACATAGGGTTTGGTGAGAAATGACAATTTTAGTATGCGAGTACACACCTTTATTTGTAGCTCTTTATTTAACTGATTTATTATAACATATTTATGTAAGTAATATTATACTATCAACCTTACATATTCTGACGCCCTATCTCCCCTTTCCACCCATTTGAAAAGTTGATAACTCAAGTTGAGCCATTTCAACAACTTTAACCCTTCTCTTGCTAAATTTTAAAATACATTTCTCCTTCATTACCCATGCCCTATTGTATAATTATATCTTCACTGTGAACAAGTATTTCACTGTGCAATCACTGCTGTGGAGTGCACTGGTTGAACAATCAACTTGTAAATAGTGCAGACCCTGATGAGACAGCTCCTGCAGGAGCTGTCTCATCTGGGTCTTCACTATTTACAGGTAGGTATATTGACGTGAACTGCAAGCGAAGGGTTAAATTGTGACTGACATAGAAACAAATAGTGAAGGAACAAATCAAATTGATCCTTTAGTAGCTGTTTGATCTGGATCTGCACTGTTTGCCTATGTTAGTCTGTCAGAATACACAGGATAACAACATAGGTGGAGCTGGCTATTTATCATTTTCACAGGAATATAAATCATTTTCACAGGGAAGTAAACAATTCTGAAACTAAAAGCATTCTTTACATAATCTACAAGCAGTGATAAAATTCATCATATCCACCCAGAAACAAAGACATGTACAGTAAAGCCTACAGCTATTTAATCTTCTAAACTATCAATCATTTCTTGGAAAATACCCAATCAAAATATTAAAGCTTAAACACAACAGGAAGGCTTTATGGCCTGTAATATTTATCTCAGAAACTGGCTGTAAATTATCATATTTACCATAACCCTTTCCTTCATATAAACACCTCTTCACGCCTTTGCAAACAATATTACCAGACAAGAATGATGGATCCCATAGGAGCCGTCTGATCAGGGTCTACTTTATTCGATTATGAAATTATAATAGATCTGATTCTACATTTTCTACCAATACCCAAAACATTTATATGTACATGCGCCATTATATCCTGCTAATAAATATTAAATGATGTCATTTTTCTTACAGAAATATTCCAAAGGGATTGGGTTACACAATAGGTCACCCAAGCTTCTCTCTCTGTTGGTTTGCAAAGCTGAATCATTTGGATAACTTTAACCAATAACCTCATATAGGCTATTTTTAGATCCAAACTCTTTGAATAAATCTACCAAAAGGGGTATTTACTAGAGAAAAGTGAAATTTTAGAATTGTGTATTTTTGAAACCAGTGATATGGAGCAAATGCTCTATTTATCACAATGGTTTCATAAAGTTACTTTTACAGAGGCGTAGAAGGTGTATTTATGGAAGAAAGGGTTAACACATAACTCCATGAAATTATATTGCATGTAACAAATCAATGACATGATGAATATTAATTAAGACTTATTTCTAAAATAGCATATCAACACAGGAAATATTTGCTATGGCAGGAACCATATAGTTGGATCTAGATCTTAACTATTTCATGAATTATTTTCTGCTACTCAGGGTTTTTTATGATCTCCAAATCTTAGATTATGATAAACAATATACCCTCCCCCATTTTGACGCCTCTGTAGAAGTCACTTCCTGAAACCATTAATTTTACTCTATTTATCACAATGGTTTCAAAAATACACAATTCTGAAATTTTCCTTTTCTCCAGTTATACTCCTTTTCGGTAGATTGATTCAAAGAGGAAGGATCTAAAAATAGCCTATGAGGGAATGGGTTAAATGATCTCTTAAGACAAGTTACACTGTTCACCTAATTTTTAGATGCAATGTAACAACTAACCGACTTGAATAATATATTTTACATTGTATGCCACCAGCTCTAAGTGAAATGAACGCAGCTGCAAACTTGAATAATAAATGAACTCTGAAAACACAACTTGCAATGGGTTTTGATTTGTTGTTTCATAGCATCTAGTGCAGATGTTGTGTATTGCTTGTAACTTGCAGCTGGTTGTAATTTACTTGTTTAATACTTTCTACTGTAGATAGTCTGTATTGCTACTTGCAGCTGGTTGTGATTTGTTTCATAGACTGTGCATTACTACTTGCAGCTGGATGTGATTTAATTGTTTCATAGTTTCTGCTGTAGATAATCTGCATTGCTACTTGCAGCTGGTTGTGATTTGTTTCATAGACTGTGTATTGCTACTTGCAGCTGGTTGTGATTTAATTGTTTCATAGTTTCTGCTGTAGATAATCTGCATTGCTACTTGCAGCTGGTTATGATTTAATTGTTTCATAGACTGTGTATTGCTACTTGCAGCTGGTTGTGATTTACTTGTTTATAGTTTCTAGTTTTCTACAGCAGACAGTGTGTATGACTACTTGCAGCTGGTTGTGATTTGTTTCATAGACTGTGTATTACTACCTGCAGCTGGATGTGATTTAATTATTTCAAAGACTGTGTATTGCTACTTGCAGTGGGTATGGTTCAATTGTTTCATAGATTCTACTACGGATAGTGTGTATTGCTACTTGCAGCTGGTTATGATTTACTTGTTTATAACTTCTAGTTTTCTACAGCAGACAGTGTGTATTGCTATTTGCAGTGGGTATTATGATTTAATTGTTTCATAGATTCTTCAGTATTAGATTCAGTATTAGATGTTCATACCTGATTTTTAAACTATATTAATACTAATATTGACCAAAAGCCATAAAATAGGCGTTTTGAAAATTTTGAAAACCAGCATCCTTTATTTCAAATAAATTTTATTTTTCAATTGAACCAGATAATTATATTTTAAGTATTTTCTTCTAATTTCGGGACCCCAGTGGAAATAAGTTTTCGAACTACACTACTGTAATATTTCAATATAACTGATTAAAAATTGCTTCTATGTAATATTTAAATATTTATATGGAAATCATTACAATTTTTCATTGTACCATATTTCTAAATATGTCATTTTTATGTATTAATATCTTGTAAATTGTATGCAATTTTAGATACTAAATAAATCTATCTGCAGATAGTATGTATTGTTACTTGCAGTGGGTATGATTTAATTGTTTCATAGATTCTACTTCAGATAGCATATATTGCTACTTGCAGCTGGCTGTGATTACTTGTAACATAGTATCTAGTGTAGATAGTGTCTATTGCTACTAATGCAACTGGTTGGATTTTACTTGTGTCATAGTTTCTACTGCAGAAAGTGTGCATCTGTCATTTGCAGCAAGTTTGGTTTTACTTGTTTCATAGTTTCTTCTGTAAATAGTGTGCATTGATAATTCTACTTGACATTTACTGGTATCATAGTTTCTACTGCAGATATTGTGTATTGCTACTTGCAGTGGGCTGTGATTTACTTGTATCATAGTTTCCAAGCGTGCTACTGCAGACAGTGTTAATTGCTATTTGCAGTGGGTTGTGATTTTACTTGTTTCATAGTATCTATCGCAGACAGTGTTATTGCTATTTTCAGCCGGTTGTGATTTACTTGTATCATAATTTCTACTGCAGACAGTGTTTATTGCTATTTGCAGCAGACTGTGATTTGTTTGTTTCATGGTATCTACCAAAGATATTTGTGTATTGAAGCTGCATTTCTTGACAGGTTAATGAATGAATAAGTAGTTGATGTGTTTACTCTCTATCAATGAATGCACTTGCTTCTATTAGCAATTATTGCCTTCATAGATATATAATAGACACTTAACCCTGTCAGTGCAGAAAACTAGTCACTAATGTCCTTTGCAAACAGTGTAGACCCAGATGAGAGGCTCCAAGAGGAGCCCTCTCATCAGGCTATGCACTGTTTGTCATGTTACTTTTCTTTGGAAAAAAAAAATCCAGAATATTCATGGTAAGCTTGACATGTTTAAATTTAGAACAGTACATTTGAAATTTCAGGGTTGAAAGGGTTATACTACTTGTAATTACACTTAACATCTTAAAGACCTTGTGTATTGAAACTGCATTTCTTGATAGATGATTTAACCCTTTCCTCCAAAGGCTATTTCTAGACCCAACCTCTTTGAATGAATCTACCGAAAAGGAGCATTTACTAGAGAAAAGAATTGTGTAGTATTGAAACCACTGTGTTGAATAGAGCATTAGCTCCTATGGAGCAAAATTATAGCTCTATTTGTCACAATGATTTCAAGAAGTGACTATTACAGAGGCGTTGAAAGGTGTATTTATGGAGGAAAGGGTTACCTCTGCTCAACCTTTTCCCTCATACAAAAGCCTTTTCATGCATTTGCAAACAGAGTAGAACCAGATCTGATGGCTCCTCTACGAGCTGTCTGATGACGGTCGATATAATGTGCTCCGTTTGCTTATGACATGATGTAGATCTGATTCTACAGTTTTTGTCAATGTAAAATATTTCCTTGAAAATTCTACATTTTAAAAATTCATCTAATAAATATTCATGATATCATTAGTTCTGACATGAATATTGATCAGGGAAAGTGTTAAGGAGCAAATCGAGGGCTTGGTGCAAAACTATTCTAACTCCTTCACTGTGTTTGTGAAGGAGTTAGAATAGTTTTGCACCAAGCCCTTGAAATACTCTATTTATCACAGTGGTTTTCAATATTTCACAATTTTAACATTTTCCTTTTCTTTAGGAAATGTTCCTTTTCGGTAGATTTATTCAAAGAGGTTGGGTCTAAAAAAAAGCCTAGAAGGGAAAGGGTTAAGGTGTTGAAAACGGTGTAAAAACCACAGCATTCAAAAGGAACAGTCACATCACCAGCCTAAAGCCGTGTGAAAGACAGACAGACGGGCAGACACACAATGGAACAATTTGATCATATGCAAATAGTAGATAGCACAAAAACTGATCAGGCAGACGCTGTCTGATGCTGCATCTTGTCTGTCTGGATCGGCACAGGTCCCTCCTGACAATATAGTTACTGAAGACCTGAGGTTTTCTTTTGGTGAAGTGAAATATCCATTTACTCTGTTTAATGCTGGAAACGATTGATTAATTATGTTATAAAGTCTGTTTCTGCCAACTATGGGCTAATTTGACGCCCCAGAAAGAGAGGAACCTGCGGGCGCACTGCCCTACTCTTAATTGCTAGAGCAAACAGTATAGACCCAGTGTAGACCTGTCAGTCCTCTGATCAAGGTCTGCACTATTTGTCATTCAAAATCCACTTGCAAAGTTTCCACTTGCACTCTTTCATACTGAATGGACTCTATTGTTAACCCTTTACTGTATAGGCTATTTTTAGATGCAACCTCTTTGTATAAATCTACCAAAAAAGATCATTAACTAGAGAAAAGGATTTTTTTTGGCATTTTGTAGTTTGAAACCATTGTGATAAATAGAGCAATTGCTCCTATAGGAGCAAGTGCTCTATTTATCACTATGGTTCCACAAAGTGACTTCTACAGAGTCCTCAAAAGTCATCAATATGCGGGAAAGGGTTAAACAACAAGCAAAACATGCAGAAACAGCATTATCTGCATACCAAATAAAAATTGTCTAGCATATGCAGTCCAGAAGTTATAACAAAATTTTAAAGACAGCCAAGATTTCAAAATAGTGATGTTGACCTTGACCTGATTTCAGGTATCTTTATGTCATCTGTAATGTCCTTACCAAAGCTATCTGAATACCAAAGGTGAATTGCCTAGCGTTTGTGGATCAGAAGTTGTAGCAAAATGTTAAAGTTTGTTAAAAACAGCCAAGTTTTCAAAATAGTGACCTTGATCTTGACCCAATTTCATGTATCCTTGTATCAACTGAAAGGCCTCCACCAAAGCTATCTCCATACCACATATGAATTGTCTAGCATATTATGTGGTTCAGAAGTTAGAACCAAATGTTGAAGTCTTTCAATGATGGCCAACTTGTCAAAATAGTGACCTTGACCTAATTTCAAATATCTTTAAATCAACTGAAAGGCCTTTACCAAAGTTATCTGTATACCAAAGATGAATAATCTAGCATTTGTAGTCCAGAAGTTATAGCAATGTTAAAAGTTTGTTAAAAACGGCAAAGTGTTCGAAATAGTGACCTTAACCTTGACTTGATTTTCTGTATCCTTGTATCAAGTGAAAGGCCTTCACCCAAGCTATCTGCATAAGAAATATAAATTGTCTAGCTTAATATTCATGACATCATTATTTCCTGCATGAATATTCATGGAGAAAAGGCTTAAAGGACCTTAGTTTCACTATAAGCAGATACAGTAAAACCCCGAACTCTCGAACCCCGGGAAACTCGTTCACTACCCTTAATTCGAACTAATTCTGCGGTCCCAACTCCTTCCTTCTTAAATTCTATATGTTCGACCTCGGATAATTCGACCATGCGAAACTCGAACTCTCGAACTCATCTCCCGGTACGCTGATTAATAAAACAGTGCAAAGTACCTTTGATAAGTCGAACCGTTGTCTTCCCTGTATGGATGTGCGTCGAACCGAAGATTCACACCTCTCAGGTGACTATTTCAGATCGCCGATAATTACGTGATTGGTAGACAATGGGTGAATATGTGATGTTTTATCAAGGTGTTAAAATGCAAATGTGTGTGTGTTTGTGAAGGTTGTTTTGAGCTAGTATTGACTGTCATATCGTAGGGCTATAACACGATCGAAATCTTCAAACTTCACCATTCACAATGGCAGAAATAACAGTCGAATGAATATATTTGATCTCCTCTGTTTTTATCCGTGAGTGTTAAGCAATTGAGTTAAAGTATGGCCCTATATGCGAATCCTCATACGAAAACAAAAGGAATAGTTTTCCCCAAGACTGGTCTGTTGCAACTGTTTAAATAACGCAATTTTACCAATTTTGTGTGTTTTCGTAGATATTTAAATGGGCTGTAGACCGTTGTGTAAATAAACCGAGACGATGATGACAGGTCGTTTAGTCCCGGTTTTTAACCAGACCAAAATGGCGAGATATGTACATAACATAGATATGTTCATGGTAGAATCACAAAATTTGGAACAATGGGACAATGTTTTTATAGAATTATGGGTTGCATTAGTATTTTCATTGTATTGCAAAGGCAGCAAAACCGTGAGTTTTGTTATAGAAGTTTGTTTATTTATTTTCGGCATGAAAATAATTTATTCTCAAACTCATGTTCGAACAATGTCTGTACCATCTGCTACCAAACGAATATGAGACTCGGATCTTTCGAACCACCCTTAATTCGAACTAAAATTTATGGTCCCCGAGGTGTTCGAGAGATCGGGGTTTTACTGTATTAGCAAATTGATATCTACCATTCTTTTTAACACATCAAAAGATGTATTTGGTACAGAACATGTAAATTGTACAAGTTATTTCAAGCTGGGCTAGGCCGGCTGAAATAATCATTAAAGGCAGGGAAAAAATAACAGGGAACTTTTTTTTCTGTAGTTTTCTTATCACTTCTCAAACAGGTTAATGAGTTTTGAATTGCTTTTTCATCACAATTAGTCATGCTGATAATTGGCTGGAAGTTATGTTCCGAAGTTGGCACAGATAGCAAGTCAGTGTCTTTTTTCAAATCTTTCACAGTCTAGCAAATATATTGTCATCAGCTTGAATGCTCAAAGTAGATCTTTTCGGACACAAGACCAGAGGTCGACGGTACTTTGCATCTCATCTGGATTCAAACTGTTTACAAGGACTATTCAGAGCAACAGATAAATGTATAAAAACTCAAGTGCTAAAATCATCATTTCTCCACCAAACCCTTTGTTGTGACCACTTTTTAGAATCATCTCTTCGGGTTTGGTGGAGAAACAAAAAATTTAAAATTCCAGAAAATGTTCAGATTTACGTACCTTATCTGGACCACTGCAATTGTTTGTAAAATTCTCAAGTAGTATGCCAAAGGTTATCACTGTTAATGTTGGATCTTCAAGTTTGAGTATTCTATCAAATGGAAATGATTGCTTATTTGTTCAGAATGGTTAATTTTCCCATTCCCTTATGGGCTATTTGTAGACCAAACCTCTTTAACCCATTCCCCCATAGGCTATTTTTAGATCAGATAAATCTAACGAAAAGGAGCATTAACTAGAGAAAAGGATTTTTTAGAATTTTTTAGTTCTGAAACCATTGTGATAAATAGAGCATTTGCTCGTTAGGAGCAAATGCTCTATTTATCACAATGGTTTCAAAAAGTGACTTTAACCAAGGCAAATTTATGGAGGAAAGGGTTAAATAAATCCAATGGAAATGAGCATTTACTAGAGAAAAGGATTTGTTTTTTAGAATTGTGTAGTTTTGAAACCGTTGAGACAAATAGAGAATTGGTTTATGTAAAGTTACTGAGCAGAAGCTGAAACAGATTTAGTGGCCTTTACTGCATGCCCCCCACCCCCTTTCACCACATCCCCTATTTTATCAAACCCAAATTTCATCTCTCTGCATGTTTAAAAAAAGAAAATGTGTCTATCTGATCTAAGTTTACTTTGTTTGCAAAGACGAGAAAAAGCATTCGTATGAGGTCAAAAGTTAACCCTTTCCCTGTTCTATGTTTATTCCAAATTTCAATACCTAATGAATATTCATGGACAAAATAGCAATAATACAATGTGTAAGGTGGAACATTGTAGCCATTTTAGAATCTAAAGAAACATATCTATCAAATTCCATTAACAAACAGAGCAGATACTGATTAGACAGCTCCTATAGGAGCTGTTTGATCTGGGTCTACTTTGTTTGCAGATGCCCCTAAAGGCCTTTATATTACGGAAAGGGTTGAGTAGAAAGGTCCCATTGTAATTCAACACGTTTTGCTTGCTAAGCAAATCAAAAGGATATTGGTCTACAGAAATTTCCACCAATTCTGTGTCTTGCCAGGAGACTGTGTTCATCATCTTAAATCAGAAGAACTTTAATCGAAGTCTTGTTTAAAGTTTGGCAAAAGATGTATTCACTTAGCCCTTAGCATTCTTTGCAGTTCTTACCGCAAAATATTTCATCTGCTGTATTTCTCAAAATAAATACATAATTTTTCAACATAGATTGTAGCACCCATTCTCTGTCTGTGATACACCAGGGATGTCAAGCTGTATGTATACATGTAGAGTAAATATATATAGATAGAGGAGACACATTACAATCATGCTGTCTCATCTGGATCTGAACTCATTGTATGAAATCTACCACAAATCCAAACAAGAAAGATTAAAGTTAAATAAAGAATAGTCATTCGCTACACCTTCTATAGCCGATTTTCTCTGTTCTATTACAAAACCATGACTTTTAAAAGTGTCAAAACAGTTTTGATCTTGATGAGACGCTGAGATACTTGCGAGTTTCATCTGGATCCAAACTGTTTGCACAGGTATTCAAAAATATGTCACGAGCTTGCAAAGAGTTAAACCCTCTCCCGCATATACACGTGTTTTCACGCATTTGCAAACAGAGTAGACCCAGATCAGACAGCTCCTATAGGAGCCGTCTGATCAGGGTCTACTCTGTTTGGTAATGGAATTTAAAAGATCTGTTTCTTTTACTTTATAAAATAGGTACAATTTTCCACCTTTCATATTTCATTATGAGAATTTTGTCCATGAATATTCATTAGGTATTGAAATTTGGAATAAACATAGAACAGGGAAAGGGTTAAGCAGATTTATTTATTCTATAGCCTGTAGGTCTAATGAACCTATTAGCAATGAATGTAAAGGCAATTGAGTGGAAAAAGGACACATCAAATGCCAGTTTTAGTGCATTTTGCCTGGACCACAGGGAAATGAGAGCAGAATCATAGATTATAAGGGGAGTACTTTTACATACTAAAAGCATCATTTCTCTACCAAACCCTATGATGTGACCACTCTTCAGAATCATCATGAAGACACTGTTCTATGAGTAATCACAACACAGTTTCTGGTGCAGAATTTAAGCCCATTGCCTCATATTGACACATTTAGACATGTCTATTAACCCATTACTTCATAGGCTATTTTTAGATACAACCTCTTTAAATAAATCTACCGAAAAGGAGCACTAACTAGAGAAAAGGAAAAATTTAGAATTTTGTAGTTTGAAACCATTGTGATAAATACAGCATTTGCTCCTATAGGAGCAAATGCTCTACTTATCACAATGGTTTCACAAAGTGACTTTTACAGAGTCGTCAAAAGTCGTCAATATGCGGGAATGGGTTAAAGAAACCATTGTGATGAATATAGCATTTGCTCCATAGGAGCACCATAGTTCCTATAGGAACTGTCTGATCAGTGTTAGAAGAAACTTGCATCTATGAAGTAAAGCGTTAACCTTTTACCTTATAAATATTCATGTACACAATGACATTATGATCATTAATAAGCTGCATATCTATTATGATATCATGCATAACGGAACTCTGGACAATGCCAGACATTGTAGAATCAGATCTTTATTATTTTATGAGCAAACAGAGCAGACCCTGATCAGACGGCTCCTATAGGAGCCGTCTGATCTGGGTCTACTCTGTTTGCAAAGGCGTAGAAAGGCGTATTTATAAAGGAAAGGGTTAATGCTAGATGCTAGCAGTTAATGCTGTTACAGAAGCTGTCTTAACCCTTTACTCCATGAATAAGTTTTTCTACATCTATAGCAGCAATCTGTTCAGGGTCTCCTTTTTGCTTATGATATAATATACGATATGATTTGACAGTTTCTGCCATGGTCAAAAATTCATGTGTTCATGTGTCGTTACGATAATTCAACTAATTAATATTCATGATGTCATTATTTCTTACATAAATATTCATGGAGTAAAGGGTTAACAGCCACACAGTATCATCATCATTATTATTATATTATCATATAATAATAATTATCATTATTATTACTATATTGCTTCCAAAACTACAATTAATCATAAAAAAAATCAAATTTAAAAGTTAAAAGTGTTTACAATCATTAATTTTTCTAATGTATTTCTAATTCCAGCTTTAATAATATTAATCACCCGATTACTTTATTTTCTGGGTGAATAGGAACTATTCCACAAGGTCTGAAATTAATTGTCGAAGTATTAATCAGTCTTAAGAAAAAGAGCATTTGTGACTTCAAAGATCGTTTGCACAAGATGATAAAAGCTGTTTTTAGTGTCCTTGAATCAATAGACACTTTAGCCTACTGAATGTTGAATTTTCGAAGCGGAACATTCCATCACTGTTTAAAATGGTAAAGTCCATTCGATATGAAAAGGCATAATATTCCAAGTGGAGTTGAATGATAAACATTGCAGACCCTGATCAGAGGGCTCCTCTGGGAGCCCTCTGATCTGGGTCTACACTGTTTACAGATTACAGGACACAAATATACTGCATTCACAGGGTTTGATGCTGATGGTTCATTTGTCACTAGTTGTACCATTATTGATCACTTATACTTGATTAAACCCAAATGGGACCAAATGAGTTGAAAAGACAATGTGTGAAATGGGAACCTTTTTTTTCTTTGCAATTATTTAGTTTCAGAAAGAACTCAATATCCGGATAATCCATTTGTTTTAACCCTTCGCTTGCTGAATTTTAAAATACATTTCTCCTTCTTTACCCATGCCCTGTTGTATAATTACATATATCTTTACTGTGTACAAGTATTTCGCTGTGCAATCACTGATGTGGAGTGCACTGGTTGCACAATCAACTTGTAAATAGTGCAGACCCTGATGAGACAGCTCCTGCAGGAGCTGTCTCATCTGGGTCTTCACTATTTACAGGTAGGTATATTGACGTGAATAGCAAGCGAAGAATTAACCTTTGAATAAACTGGCATTTGCAAACAGTAAAGAAGTCCTGGATCAGAGGACTCCTGCAGAAACCCTCCGATCAAAGTCTGCAGTGAGGGTTAACCCTTTCCCTGTTCTATGTTTATTTCAAATTTTAATACCTACTGAATATTCATGGCAAAATAATTATAATGAAATATGGAAGTTGGAACATTGTAGCCATTCTAGAAAGTAAAGAAACAGATCTATCAAAGTCCATAAGCAAACAGAGCAGACCCTGATCAGACGGCTCCTCCAGGAGCCGTCTGATCTGGGTCTACTCTGTTTGCAAATGCGTGAAAACACATTTATATGAGGGAAAGGGTTAAAATCACAAAGCAAATACAATCCTGTCATTATAAGTGATGGGCCGATTCATCCCAGTAGTCCGTGAGTATATCAAGAAGGTTGTAACGTGATGAGTAACGAAGGACATGCCATCATCAACGATTTATACATAGCCATATAGAGCCCGCCAAATTAGAATATGATTGTGATTTTTAATCGTTGATCAGTTGTGATCTCCTTGTATTTTCGGGATCCAAGATGTTTGAAACTTTTTCAATAGTTTCCCAAAAGCTTGATCACATTGGAAAAAGTCAAAATTTGATCAGATCCAGCTTTGAGTAGACACTATTTTTTCACGCATTTGCAAACAGAGTAGACCCAGATCAGATGCATGGGACCAAATGCTGACTATTTATCACAATGGTTTCAAATCTATACACAATTCCAAACATTTCCTTTTTACTTGTAAATGCTCCTTTTCAGTAGATTTATGCAAAGAGGTTGGGTCTAAACCTAGCTTAGGAGGGAATGGATTAATTAGTGTCCTACATTAAAAAGGTTGAAGTACATTTGCATAATATCTAATTAAAATCAGAGTTCCAGATAAGACACCTAAATTAAAAAAAAATTGAAGAATAACTCCTTTATTTCTCCACCAAACCCTTTGTTGTGACCACTCTTTAGAATCGTCTCGAAGAGACGATTCTAAAGAGTGGTCACAACATAGGGTTAGGTGGAGAAATGACGATTTTAAAGAGTGGTCACAACATAGGGTTTGGTGGAGAAATGGTGATTTTAGTATTTGAGTATGCACCGGTATCTGTTGCTCTGAAAATATTTTGACATAAATTTTCTCAATCAGCCCCTATCTTGCTGTAACTCATTAGAATCACCTCAGAGTTGCAGCAAGACAGAGTTTGTCCGAGCAATAATCATTAACCCTTCGCTTGCTGAATTTTAAAATACATTTCTCCTTCTTTACCCATGCCCTTTTGTACAATTATATATATCTTCGCTGTGCAATCACTGCTGTGGAGTGCACTGGTTGCACAATCAATTTGTAAATAGTGCAGACCCTGATGAGACAGCTCGTGCAGGAGCTGTCTCATCTAGGTCTACACTATTTACAAGTAGGTATATTGACTGAACCCTATACATGTTGTGATCGCTCTTTATAGTCTTCTCAATTTTAGTATTTGAAATATAATTAACCCTTTGAATGCGGAACACATATAAACTGGCATCTGCAAACAGTGCAGACCTTGATCAAAGGGCTCCTATAGGAGCCCTCTGATCAGGGTCTACACTGTTTGGCATTCAAAATCCTGTACAACAATTTAACCTTTTCCACCATAAATATGCCTTTTTATGCCTCTGTAAAAGTCACTTAATGAAACCATTGTGATAAATAGTGCATTTGCTCCTATAGGAGCTACAAAATTCTAAAATTTTCCTTTTCTCTAGTTAATGCTCCTTTTTGGTAGATTTATTCAAAGTGTTGGATCTAAAAATAGCCTATGCAGGAAAGGGTTATACTAGTTAAGCCCCTTTATTTACAGTTCTGGTATTATCTGGGGATTGAAATATGTCTAGGGTCTGTAAATAAATTAACTCTCTCCCTCATAATTATGCTATATTTAGATCCAACATCTTTGATTAAATCTTCCAAAAAAGAGCATTTACTAGAGAAAAGGAAACTTTTAGAATTGTGCAGTTTTGAAACCATTTTGATAAAAAATTTTATTAATGCTGTATTTATTACAATGGTTTCAAAAAGTGATTTTTACAGAGGCATTGAAAGGCGTATTTCTGGAGGAAAGGGTTACAGACTGTACATAATCACTAGTAATACAATTTTACACAAACCAAATCTCACTCATGCAATATACAATGTGTATATGTTTCATAATAGAATGTATCTGTCTGGTATATATATATGTGAGGATGTCTGAGCCATAAAAAATACAATGTCATGTTTCCAGATGTCAAACTGTTGACAGTTTCTGAACAATTTTCCATAACCCAATACTAAATTAAGACTTATTTTATGTGTATGGCCAACAACTGCAACAAAAGTATTTAACGGATACAATGCGGGAAACCAGTCACTAATGTCCTTTGCAAACAGTGTAGACACAGATGAGAGAGCTCCTTAAGAGGTGAGAGCTCCTAGAGGAGCCCTCTCATCAGGATCTGTACTGTAAAAGTGTCTATGTTACATTTTTCTTCAGAAAGATCCCTAAACATTCACCATATGCTTGACATAAGCCATTATAAATAAATCAGTTAATGGAGCCGTATGAATTGGGTCTTCTCTGTTTGCAAAAGCGAAAGCTGCAAAAGGTATCTCTATCAGACAAAGGGTTAACCCTTACAGTGCGGGAAACGAGTCACTAATGTCCTTTGCAAACAGTGTAGACCCAGATGAGAGGGCTCCTAGAGGAGCCCTCTCATCAGGGTCTGCATTGTTTGTCATGTTACACATTTCTTAAAAAAAATCCGCAAAATACTCACAACAAGTTTGACCTGTTTTGATTTTGGAATAGTCCATTAGAAAATTCGGCGTTGTAAGGGTTAACTCTTCGCACGCTACCAACCAATCAAAGCCAACAGCTTCTGTAAGATTTAATCTTCAGCAAGTCCTTTGCACCGAGGATCAGTTGATTCTCTGGGATATGTTAATTAGTACAATATAAATTTTTTCAAACACCTGACAGACAGTCGTTCCTGATACATTTCCATTTCAACTGATTCTTCTGATAATATTTCCATGCTAATGAAATATGGCCATACAACAGCACACTGGTGACAAATTGATATCCAGGTTTAACTTTTAGTACGCTACACACAGATTCGTAATAATCTTTGAAAATAGTTTAGATCCAGATTAGAAGTCCAGTAAGTCTGTGTCTCGTCACGATCTAAATAGTTTGATGCTGTGGTAGATTTTTTGTATGGAAATCAATTATTTTGTGTATTTTATTTTGAATATGGGCGAGACAAAAAGTCGCAGAAAAAAATTGGTCAGCATGTTATAGGTTAATTAAAAAAAGTTGAAAATAAGTGAAAATAGGAACATTAAGATATGGATGTCACGCAATAGGTGTTATAACCTGGATCAACCTTTTCCCTGTTCTATGTTTATTCCAGATTTCAATACCTACCGCATATTCATGAACAAAATAGATATAATGAAATATGGAAGGTGGAACATTGTAGCCATTATAGAAAGTAAAGAAACAGATCTATCAAAAAGTTCCGTTAAAGAAACAGAGCAGACCCTAATCAGATGGCTCCTATTAGGAGCCGTCTGAGCTGGGTCTTAGATAACTCTGCTTGCCAATGTGTGAAAACATGTTTATGTGAAGGAAAGGGTTAATTTTGTTTACAATAATTGCCCAAATATTCGGACAAACAAACTAAAGGCAAATACAAATTTTAAGACTAAAACAAAACTGCTCCTGAAGGAGTAAATCACGGTTAACACTATTTGCTACTCAGTCAATTGAATTCTAAATTTACAGTAAAACCTCTCTTAACCGGCAGTTAAATTTAGTATGAATATCGGTCTTGGAGACAGGTGGCAGCTTAATGCAGGGTGAAAGTCATGCAGAAAGCTCCTAGAGGAGCTTTCTGCATGACTTTCACCCTGCATTAAGCAGCCACCTGCCTAAAAGTATCTAAATTATTATCGACTAGAATTCCAGTTAAGAGAGGTTATACTGTATCAACATGTTGCCAAAATGAATTTTAAGAGCAGACATTAACCCATTCCCTCATATTGATGCCTTTTGATGCCTCTGTAAAAATCACCTTTCGAAACCATTGGGATAAATAGAGCATTTGCTTCTTTCTATTTATCACATTGGTTTCAGAACTACACCATTCTAAAATGTTCCATTTCACTAGTAAAAGCTCCTTTTTGGTAGATTTATTCAAAGAGGTTGAATCTAAAAATAGCCTATGAAGTAATGGGTTAAACTAGAGCACAGCATGCAAATGCCAACACTCAACTGTTAATGTAAAAATCAATATAATATTAAAGGGCTACAACTATTTAACCCTTACCTTCATATAAAACCATTTTAACACACTTGCAAACAGAGTAGACCCAGAGATCAGACAGCTCCTATAGGAACCGTCTCATCAGGGTCTGCTCCGATTGCTTTTTGGATTAAAATAGATTGGATTCAGCAGCTTCTGCCTGTGTTCATATGCCATTATAAAAAATAATCTAATAAATATTAATGATGTCATTATTTCTTACATGAATATTCAACAGGGCAAGGGTATTTTTAGATCAAACCTCTTTGAATAAATCTACCGAAAATTTACACAATGGTTTCATAAAGTGACTTTTACAAAGGCGTAGAAAGGTGTATCTATGGAGGAAAGGTTAAATTATGCATAATAGAGTTATTGCCACTATCCAGATTACAGACATTGTGATGGTAAGCTAGTGCGATAAGTTTGATACAGATTGCTATATAAACTGATTTCAAAACGGTGACAAAATGTCAGTCAAAGATTTGCACACAATGAATACGCCCACAATGACAACCATGATGACAAACTATGACGATAACACCAAAACTATGGTTACAATACCTCCACTTTTTTTTTCTTTGAAAAACAGACGAGCTATATCTGATTAGAATTAGGCACCGTCAGTAGGTGCGCTGTGACTGATGTACCTTGCATGGTAAAATCTCAATAACAAAATGAAGGCTTGGTACGGATTGCATCCGAAGTTTGCAGCCCGGCATAGGAAATTTATAGGTTTGCTTGTTTCATGTGAGACAGCATGCATGGCATAAAATATGTCTCCACTGATAATCAGTATGACACAGTGTGGACCAATACAGCTGTCATCTCTGCACAAATTGACATCATTTTCAGTTCTCATATTTTTGTCACCCTTCTTCTCAAAAGTGCAATTGTATGTACAGTAAAACCTCTCTATAATGGCCACTGAATTACATCAAGTATTTTGTGTAAAAGGCAGGTGGCCGCTTAAAGCAAGGTGAAAGTAAAACAGAACGCTCCTATAGGAGCGTTCTGTTTTACTCTCACCTTGCTTTAAGCATCCACCTGCCCTAAATACCAACTAATCAACACAATTTAGTGGCCGTTATAGAGAGGATTTACTGTAATTCCAACAGTTTGGATTCTGATGAGACTGCGAGTTACTCAGTATTTGAGTGTAAGAATCCAAACCCTATTTTGAATGTTAAGAGTTTCACTGTTTAACCGTTTCCTTCATACAAACACTTTTTCTCACCTTTGCAACAGAGTAGACCCAGGCCAGACAGCTCTAATGTAAGAGCGCTGTGTACATATAAATATGCCATTATAACAATCCAGCTAAAATATACACATGCATCATGTCATTGTTAAATCTTACATGAAAATTTAGTAGGAAAAGGGTTAATCCTTAACTTCATAAAGATGCATATTTACACAGTCGCAAACAGAAGATCTAGATCTAACAGCTCCTATAGGAGCTATCTGATCTGGGTCAGCTCTGTTTGCTAATGGAATTATATAGATCTGATTCTACAGTGTCTGCCATGGCTAAGTTACAATTCCCTTGTTAACCCTTTCGTTCTCAGCATTATTTTAGAAATATGCATAATATTATCTATTAACCCTTCGCTTGCTATTCGCGTCAATATACATACCTGTAAATAGTGAAGACCCAGATGAGACAGCTCCTGCAGGAGCTGTCTCATCAGGGTCTGCACTATTTACAAGTTGATTGTGCAACCAGTGCACTCCACAGCAGTGATTGCATAGCGAAATACTTGTACACAGTGAAGATATATGTAATTATACAACAGAACATGGGTAAAGAAGGAGAAATGTATTTTAAAATTCAGCAAGCGAAGGGTTAATGTGTACTGATGAAAAAGATTATATCAGAGTAACAGATGCATACTCAAATACTAAAATCAGAATTTCTCCACGAAACCTTATGTAGAGTTAGTTGGGTTTAACGTCCTACCAACAGTATTTCAGTTATTTGCCGATGGCACCCGCATGAGACAAGTTATAGTGCTGCCTCACTTAAATATCCCTGCCGCGGGCACATGGCAAGGGCACCCCACCCAGTCACATTATCCTGACACCGGGCCGACCATTCCTAGAACTACAACTTTTAATGTCAAGCGTAGACAAGGGAGATGCTAGTAACAACTTTTAACGACTTTTGGTCTGTCGCGGCAGGGGATCGAACCCACGACCTTCCGTACCGCAGGCGGACGCTCTACCACTGAGCCATGCAGCCGGTACCAAATATGTTGTGACCACTCTTTAGAATGGTCTCAAAGATAATATTCTAAAGAGTGGTCACAACATAGGGTTTGGTGGTGAAATAAAGAATAAAGAATTTATTCTTGAAAATGTTTTAATTTACGCATCTTATCAGGACCTCTGTTATATATTGAGAAATAACTTGACTAGAGGGTTATACAAAGGTCTATTGATGTAGGTTTTTAATTGTTGAAAAAGATGGCTTGACATGCTTCATTCATGCAAAACATTTGACAGGAGGGTAATCGTCTACGTTTAACCTGCCGAAAAATATAATGTCTGCTCAAACTTTGATATGAAGCAAGTTTTACTTATTTGTGATTTGTTCAAACTTTGAGAAACTGTAACTGACAAAGTGTCAAATAGCTTGGATCTAGATGAGACGTCGAGTTACTCAGCGTCTGATCTGGATGCAAGATCTTGGTAAATGATTAATGTTACCTTTAGACTGGTGAGAGTGAATTGGCGATGATATTTGCGAACAGTTTGAAATCCAATAAGACAAAAAAATAATACTGCATATCATCCGCATCCAAACTATTTGTCATTTTTATAAAGAAAACTTTTTTAAGGAATTGGAGAAATAACTTATTCTATGATTGAAATAAACAACATTTTCTATCAACGGGAATATGCTTAGCAAGCCTACTGTAAATGCCACCTACTAAGCGTCTATTTCAAGAATTCAATACTTTGTAATACAGTTTTCAGGCCCATTTATACATATATGGCACAATAATTGTTGCATCTAGTTTCTGTCATCTCAACTATCAGTAGTGCATACTCCTATAAATAAGACTGGCTTATTGTTATAACCCCTTATGCTGTTGATATTCTAACTAATATTCTCAATCAGCTTGGGTTCAGATCAGATACCAATTACATTGCCGTCTCATCAGGATCCAAGCTGTTTAATACACGGCTCTCAAGCTTAAATGAAGTTCTATATCAGTAAGGACTGCAGCATATCAGTTTGAACAGAAATATATATTTTTTTGACCCTTTCAATGCTGAATTTTCAAATGGACTATTCCAAAATCCAAACAGGGCAAGCTTACTGTGAATATTCAGGGATATTATCTTTAAAGAAATGTGTTTCATGGCAAACAGTGCAGGTCTCATCTGGGTCTACACTGTTTGAAAAAACACTTATAACATGTTTGCCACCCTGGAAGGGTTTAAATGAAGGAATCTGTTTACATTAAGGCTAAATGCATAATTATGAAGTAACTATCTTCCAAAAACCATTGTCTCCTTCAATTCTTATGATTTACTTTTTATTCATCGTTTTCAAAACTAAAAACAATCTGTCAATTTGTCTGGATCCTGATGATACGCCTTCCGCTATTTCAGCGTCTAATCTGCATCCAAACTGCAAACATATATTATCACTCTATTCATGGTTAGTATGCTAAGAGTTAGAAGAATGTTAATTTGTCTGCATTACAGACTTCAATGGAGCCATTGTGCATAAAATTTGACATCCAAAATTTGCAATACCCCAATTACCCTCTGTAATCAGACACTCAACAGAGGTGCAGATAAGATGCGTAAATTTAAACATTTTCCAGAATAGCTCTTTTATTTCTCCACCAAACCCTATACTGTGACCACTCTTTAGAATCGTCTCTTCGAGACGATTCTAAAGAGTGGTCACAGTTTAGGGTTTGATGGAGAAATGACAATTTTAGCATTTAGGTATGCATCTTTATCTGAAGCTCTGACCTAATCTTCCCTCTCCACTTGTTTATAAATTTGATTCATTCCATTTGACACCATTTTAATTAATTTAAATTAGACGGACATATTAGCAAATAGTGTAGACCCTGATCATACAGTTCCTTCAAGTGCTGTTTAATCTAGGTCTGCTTTAAATTTATTTGCCAAAGTTTGTCTGTCTGAATACTTATGGTAATTAAGGTATAATCTGCAGTAATTATTGTTGTTGTTTTTCGTAAATTGGCCATTGTTTACTAAACCTTCATTCAAAAACGTAGTTTCGGATTTCAGATATCTAAAACTGGATGCAATGAATCCCATGTCAAATTTAAAATAACTTAGGAAATAAAATATACATTGCATGACATGGTATTTTTGAAATAACAATATAATTTGGATGACTTTGCTCTTAATACAGCATTGTATTGCAAATGCCATAAACTATTCCAAATATTCGGACACCCTCTCTTGAGTTTGTCAACCCATTACCACATAGGCTATTTTTAGACTGAGACCTCTTTGAACAAATCTGATGAAAAGGAACATTTATTAGAGAAAAAGAAAATGTTAGAATTCTGTAGTTTTGAAACCACTGTGATAAATACAGCATATGCTCCTATCTTTTTACCACAATGTTTTCAAAAAGTGATTTTTACAGAGGCGTAGAAAGGCATATTTATGAAGGAAAGGGTTAAACTAAATTAGTCAATTTTGCACCATTTTGATAACATTTTTAGCCCTCTATTTCATGAATGCTCATTTGAATGCCTTTGCAAACAGAAAAGATCGAGATCAGATGGCTCCTATAGGAACCATCTGATCAGGGTCTGCTCTGTTTGCATATGAAATTATATGGATCTGAATCTACAGTTTAGTCTACAAAACTTCCTGTGTTTATATGCCATTATAAACTCAGCTAATTACTTAATATTCATGATGTCATTATTTCTTACATGAATATTCATGGAGTAAGGGTTAATTATACTGATATAGTAACAAATAGCGTACACCCTGATCAAACTGATCCTTCAGGGGCAGTTTGATCTGGGTTTGCACTATTTGCCTAAATTTGTCTGTCCAAATATTTAGGATAATTCGAGTAGCTTAATCCTCTGGCCTATATATTTATACTTATTCCTTTGTCTACTTGTAAAACTATACTTTTCTAATTTAGGCCATTTTTGTCTGACCTAATGCAGTAACGAATATCTTTCCAAGGTCAAGGTCACTATACTGCATATCTAGTATATCTACAGGCATGTGTCATTTGTTTTGTGTTAATGGAAAATAAGACAAAATTGGATCATAAATATCAATTCTCATCAATTTAACCCTTTCCTTCATATAAACGTCTTTTTACGCATTTGCAAAGAGTATCCCAGTGGATCTGATGGTACCAACAGCAGCCGTCAAATCAAGGTCTGCTCTGTTTGCTTATGGTATGACATCAATCTTATTCTACAATTTTTGCCTGAGGTAAAACATCCTGTGTGCATTATGTCATCATAGAATTTCAGCTAATAGATATTCATGATGTCATCATTCCTTACATGAATTATAAACAGGGAAAAGGTTTACCCCGTCAATATTACGAAGCAATTTACTTTGAAACCACTGTGATAAATAGAGCATTTTGCTCTTATGGAAGATATGCTCTATTTATCACAATGGTTTCAAAAAGTAATTTTTGATGGTTTCGAATTCTTTGAATTTTAAACTATCTTAGTCATAGGTCGATTTTATGCCTTTCATGTTTTACAGTGGCAGCAAAAGGCGTCAATGTCGAATGGGTTCATTCTTTAATAAGCTTCTACCTGTCTAAAGAGGTAGGATCTAAATATAGCCTATGAGGTAATAGGTTAATGATCACGAAGTAAAATTACTCTGAAACTTTTAATTTATTTTTGTATTGTTTTCTTGCCTTGTAAACATTCAAGCGTTATTAATATGATGTACTATATAAACTAGACAATATACATTATGTATGCCTTGAATAAAATAAATCTGTTCTGTTCTAAAAGACTGTGCTTTAAATTTCATTACAATTGGTGCTGTAGGGAAACAATGTTAATTGTTTAAGCACAAAAACAAACAAAATGCTTGTAACATACTTCACACCAGTGATACCAGTGGTATTTCTGAAAAAATATTTTTGTCTAGACGCATAGATTTAACCCTTTGAATATTAGGGAAATGATTATACTGTCATTTTCAAACCATGTATACCCAGATCAGAGGACTCATCCAGGAGCCCTGACTGATCACGGCCTACACTGTTCATCATTTTTGCAAACTGTACCTGTTTATACTGAATGGACCCTATTGTTAAGCACTGACAGAGAATACAACTTTAAAACATTCAGCATTCAAAGAGTTAACCCATTCCCTCATATAGGCTATTTCTAGACCCAAGTTACCTCTTTGAATAAATCTACCAAAAAGGATCATTTACTAAAGGAAAGGAAAATGTTAGAATTTTGTAGTATTGAAACCATTGTGATAAATAGAGCATTTTCTCCTATGGAGCAAATGCTCTATTTATCACAATGGTTTCAAGAAGTGACTATTACAGAGGTGTAGAAAGGTGTATTTATAGAGGAAAGGGTTAACCTTCTGTACTCTGAGCAATTGTCGTCTGCATATATTGTCGTCTGCTTCAATTCCAAAAGTACATATTTCTTCAATTTCTTTTCAAAAACAGTGTCAGAGTGACAAACAGTTTAGATCCTGATGATTACGCCGAGTTACTCAGCGTCTCATCTGGATCCAAACTGTTGGCCAAGGTTACCAAAAAGTCGCCAGTAAAGTGCTTAACAATAAACAAGACTCAAACAATCAATATTTTAGTTCACTGAAACTTTGTTAACAAGTCTGTGCCCACTATTTTACTGTCTGTGTCATCACCTTTCCCTTGTAGACTGTCAGATGAAACAAGACAATGACTTAAAAAGTCGTCTGGAGATTTTGAATGTTTTCAAACCGACTTAGTATGGGAAAACTTTATTCAATTTTATCGTATCTTCATGCAACCTGTTTATCTTCAAGTAGACTTTTGGGTTAACCCTTTCCTACATATAAATGCATTTTTCATGCATTTGCAAACAGAGTAGATCCAGATCAGATGGCTCCTATAGGAGCCGTCTGATCAGGGTCTGCTCTGTTTTCTGACCAAATTATATAGATATGATTCTAGTTTCTGCCATGAGCAAAAGTTCTTGTGTACATGTGCTATTTGTATCAATTACTCTAATCAATATTCATGGTTTCATTATTTCTTATATGAATATAATGCATTTAAGTCTTTATCCAGATTGGGCTAATTACAGACTACTTGTTTTATGTCTACATGCATTATTGATGGTCCTGAAGTCTGACTGACAATAACCTGCCAGGGTAGCCAAGCTGACCCTAACTTTACCTGAGACTATTCATTAGATATGTATGAAAGATCATAAACCCATGTCCGACTAGTCTCAGCAAAATATACAGTTATAATCCAAAGCATTCTGACAGACATACTTTACCCTTTCCCTGGTGGATATTCTTGCAACAAATAATGACATTATGAAATTCAATATCAATCAGATATATTTTTTTTATAATGGCCTATGTACGTATCTGCAAACAGAGTTGACACTAATCATAGGAGATGTCTGCTCTGTTTGCTTATGAAGTACTATAGATATGATGCTAATTGTTTCTTCCATGGCATATATATGTTCCTGTGTTTATATGCCATTAGAAAATCAGTCTCAACTCTTTGCACGCTAAGCAATTTTTTGTCTGCAACATTTGTCGTCTGCTTCAATTCTTAAAATAAATTTTCTCCCATATTTTTTTAAAAAGAATGGTCAAGATGACAGACAGTTTGGATCCTGATGAGATGCCGCATTATGTGGCATCTCGTCTGGATCCAAACTGATTGCATAGGTAATGACAGTTTTGCTGCTAGTTAATTAACTCTTTACTCCATAAATACGCCTTTCTATGTCTGTGCAAACAGAGTAGACCCAGATCAGACGGCTCCTATAGGATATAATTCTACAGTTTCTTCCATGGCCAAAACTTTCTGTGTCAATGTGCTTTTATATGAACTAATCTAATTAATATTCATGATGTCATTATTTCTTACATGAATATTCATGAAGGAAAGGGTTAATATTCTTGGCATCATTATTTCTTACATAAATATTCATGGAGTAAAGAGTTGAGGTAGGCAAGCTGACTTATTCACCTTTGTAAACTGGTGGAGGGGGGGGGGGCACTGGTTGTCCCAACATAAGCCCCTTTCCCTGTTCAATATTCATGTAAAAAATAATGACATCATCAACATTTATTAGCTGAATTTTTATAATGTAAACTTTTCTCTGAGGTGATTCTAATGATTTACAGCAAGATAGATGTTTTTTACACTTCTTATCTCTCTCTGCAACAAGATGGGGTTTGCCAGAGAAATATAAAAACTCCTAAACAACCATGTTAAATCCTTTACCTCATAGGCTATTTTTAGATCCAACCTTTTTGAATAAATCTACCGAAAAGGAGCATTCTATAGAGAAAAGGAAATTTTTAGAATTGTGTAATTTTGAAACCATTCTGATAAATAGAGCATTTGCTCCATAGGAGCAAATGTTCTATTTATTAGAATGGTTTCAAAAAGTGACTTTTACAGAGGTGTCAAAAGGCGTCATTATGCGGGAATGGGTTCATCACTCAGTGGCTGTCACAGACGTTCTACACTAAAAGAAAAACACTGAATGAATGACACAGCATCCATGTGACATGATGCCACTTGAAAGACAATTGCAGAATTGGCTAATAATTAATTCGTACAAATTGGAAGTCACAACATTTACTATTCTTGGACACATTTAATATTCTTGGGTGTGGCAGTTAATCCCAGTACATGAAATATTCATCAAATCAGGCCAATGATTCTGAGAAGAGCTATGATAGTGTTAGCTGTAAAACCTGTAAATGACACAATTTTTCAGTGGGAGGTGGAATAATGGAAATTCAAATTAAATCGCCCAAGGGATGGATGGTCTGATAGAGTGTTTTAAAGCTGTTGCCTAACAGGTAAATGACATTAACCCTTTCCCTGTTCTACATTGCCATAGCATTAACCCTTTCCCTGTTTTACGTTGCCATATCATTGACCCTTTCCCTGTTCTACGTTGCCATAGCATTGACCCTTTCACTGTTCGACATTGCCATAGCATTAACCCTTTCCCTGTTCTACGCTGCCATAGCATTGACCCTTTCCCTGTTCTACATTGCCATAACATTGACCCTTTCCCTGTTCTATGTTGCCATAGCATTGACCCTTTCCCTGTTCGACATTGCCATAGCATTAACCCTTTCCCTGTTCTACATTGCCATAGCATTAACCCTTTCCCTGTTCTACGTTGCCATAGCATTGACCCTTTTCCTGTTCTACATTGCCATAGCATTGACCCTTTCCCTGTTCTATGTTGCCATAACATTGGCCCTTTCCCTGTTCTACGTTGCCATAGCATTGACCCTTTCCCTGTTCTATGTTGCCATAACATTGGCCCTTTCCCTGTTCTACGTTGCCACAGCCTTAACCCTTTCCACAATGAATATTCATGTAAGAAATAATGACATCATGAATATTAATTAGATGCATTGCTATAATAGCACATAAACACAGACTTGTTTAGTGAAGATAGAAACTGGAGAATCATATCGATATTATATCATAAGCATCATATCGATATTATATCATCAGCAAACAGAGCAGACCCTGATCAGACAGCTCCTATAGGAGCTGTCTGATCTGGGTCTTCTCTGTTTGCAAAGGCGTAGAAAGGTGTATCTATGGAGTAAAGGGTTAACCCTTTCCCTGTCCTCTGTTTGCCATAGCATTAACCATGTCCCTGTTTAACCCTTTCCCTGTTCTATTTTATTCAGAATTCCAATACTTACTGAATATTCATGGACAAAACAGTTATAATGACATATGGAAGGTGGAACATTGTAGCCATTTTGGAAAGTAAAGAATTCTATTAGCAAACAGATTCTTCAGCTTCTTCCATGGCCCAACAACCCTGTGTTCACAAACCATTATAAAACTTCAAATTCACTGATATTCATAAATAATATTTATGTGAATATTATATAAAGAATCAACCCTGAACTCCATGAATATTCATAAAAGAAAAAATGAGGTCATGGGTGTTAATCAGATTGTCAAAACAGCACATGGGTGGCGCAGAAATTGTAGAATAATATAATATCAGTCTATATTATATCATTTATAAGCAAAAAGGGCAGACCCTGATCAAACAGCTCCTATAGGAGCCGTCTGATCTAGGTCTACTCTGTTTGCAAAGGCTTAGAAAGGCATATTTATGGAATAAAGGATTAACCCTTTCCCTCGTTTTTTTCATGCCTTTGCAAACAGAGTAGACCCAGGTAAGATGGCTTCAATCAGGGTCTGCTCTGTTTGCTTATTGATCTTTTATAGATCTGACTGCAGTTTCTATGAATAACAAATCAATCCTGTGCACATATGCCATTATGACAATTCAGCTAATAAATATTCATGATGTCATTATTTCTTACATGAATATTCATCAGATAAACGATTAAAAGAACCTGCAACTCCAGCATCGAATTCCGTACAATATGAATCATAAATGCCTTGCTTTGGCACAATATACAATATCAACAATATAAATCAAACTATATACTTTGTAATATTTTGTGCATAAATCACCAATTACTAACAGCGCTAATTTTCCAAATCTGTCAATTCCCAACATCGGCTGAGCCGTAATTTCATTCCTGTCTGTAATCTTGATAATTACGCCCATTATGAACATTATTTTCACCCGCCAACACAATTATTTCGGAAAAAAGAAAAAGAGAGAAACAATTTCCTAACTATTAACGGGGAAATTCAACGATGACAATATTCCAATGGCATTTTTCTTCTGGTAGCATTTCACATGCAATGCAGAGCTACAGATAAAGGTGCGTACCCAAATACTAAAATCGTCATTTCTCCACCAAACCCTATACTGTGACCACTCTTTAGAATCGTCCCGAAGAGACGATTCTAAAGAGTGGTCACAGTATAGGATTTGGTGGAGAAATAAAATGTTTAAATTTTCACATCTTATCTGGAGCTCTGCAGTGTTTGATGTCTCAGCATGCAAAGTAATTGTCATTTACAAAATAGTGCTGTCCTCTTTAAACCTTACAACGCTAATTTTTCAAATGGACTATTCCAAAATTCATCCAGGTCAAGCTTATGGTGAATATTTAGGGATTTTCCTAAAGAAAATGTGTAACATGACAAACAATGCAGACTGAATAAAAATAAAAAGTTGCCCAGCAACCTCTTTAAAAAAAATTACCAAATAGGAGCATTTACTAGGAAAAAGGATGATGCTAGAATTGTGTTGTTTTGACACCATTGTGATAAATAGATAAACAGACTTTGTTCCTATGAAGCAAATGCTTTATCACAATGGTTTCAATAACTTTTATAGAGGCTTCAATGCAGTAGAAACTGTCTTAAGCAGCCATCAATAAGAGGTCTGATTATTGGTCTGTAAGGCAGGTGGTAGCTTAATGTAGGTAAAAGTAATGCAAAAAGCTCCTATAGGAGCTTTTTTTGCATTTCTTTTGCCCTGCATTAAACAACCACTTGCTTTTAAAGACTCCTATCTTCGATAAATGAATGGCCGCTTTAGACAGGTTCTACTGTATGACAGAATGGGTTAAATGACTTCAATCAACAGAATTGACAAGTGATCTGAAGCTTGCAGTTTCAGTTTCATATCTTTACATGTTGATACTGTAACACATGGGTACGCCAGAGGGAATACAAGGCATATTGGGAAAATATTTAACCTTTATCCTGCTAAACAGAGCAACAGATAAAGGTGCGTATTTAAATACCAAAGTCACCCATTCTCTACCAAACCCTATGTTGTGACCAGTGACACTTTAGAATCGTCTCGAATATTTATTTACTTCTGTTAGGTAACCCTTTCCCTCATATAAATGCCTTTTTCACGCATTTGCAAACAAGCCAAACATATATAGGAGCCGTCTGATTAGGGTCTGCTCTGTTTGCTTTTGACATGATATAGATCTGATCTACAATTTCTGACTACTGGTAAGCCAAAATGTCCTGTGTTCATATGCCATTATAAAAGATAATCTAATATTAATAATCCTAATGTCATTTTTACTTACATGAATATGCAACTGGGAAAGGGTTAAACTTTTGACCATCTACTGATCCTGATGAGATACTTGGATTTAGCTTAGCAGGATAAAGTTAACCTTTAACCCTTTCCTCACTAAATACACCTTTCTATGCCTCTGTAAAAGTCACTTGTTGAAACCATGGTGATAAATAGAGCATTTGCTCCTATAGGAGCAAATGCTCTATTTATCACCATTGTTTCAAACTACAAAATTCTAAAATAATTTTCCTTTTCTCTAGTTAATGCTCCTTGATTTATTCAAAGTGGTTGGATCTAAAAATAGCCTATGGAGGAGAGGGTTAACCATCAGTATTTGTGTTGGTTTTTGTAACAGACAGATTGGATCCAGATGAAACACTAAGTAACTCAACATTGGATCCAAACCATATGACACTCGGATTATGTTTCTGACAAGAAACGTAAATCAAAGAGGACGATAACATTTTTGCAGACTAGAATTATTGCCTGGAGCATTAATGGTTTCAAATGGAAAAAATAATATGATTGCTACAGTAATTCTCAAAAATGAATATCTTTAAAATCTTTTTTTTTAGAAAAAAAAAGAAAAAAGAAAAAAGAGATCACAGTGTCAAACACTTTGGATTCTGATGAAAAGCTGAGTAATAATCAAAATTCCATCTTAATCGTGTTAATGCTGCAAAAAAATATTAAAGATTTGCTGGAAAATGCATTTTAAAGGTTCAATCATACATTTATTGTTGAACTAATTACATGTCAAAATCCTCAACGATTTCCGACATTGGAACGGACCGCAAATCGTATGATTATTAGTCAATGTAGCTTTCCTAGTGATTCCGGTAATTAATAGCTATCGAAGAAGATATAAAACCTCAGTGAAAGAAAATAGTTACCCTAATAGCCATAAGTATTCGAACAGACAAACTTAAGCAAATACTGCAGACCCCGATCAAATTGCTCCTGATGGAGCCATTTGATCAGGGTCTACACTATTTGTTACTACGTCTGTCTAATTTAAGTTTTCAAAAGTGGTGCCAAACTGACTTAACGATCAGCTGTATGGACTGGGAGATTGAGTGTCTGAATACTTAAGGTAATTTAGGTAGAGGCAATACCGTCATGCATGATTGTTTATGGAAATTATCAGTTACTAGGAGGTGAAGAAGTCACAGCTTCTCAATGATAAAAGATCATGGGTGTTCTCTATGATATTCCAATTACAATAGTAGCAACACCCCTCTAAATCGGAATTCTAGTAGAGAATAATTTAGTGTTTTTTAGGCAGGTGGCTGCTTAATGCCGAGTGAAGGTCATGCAGAAAACTCCTAGAGAAGCATGACTTTCATCCTGCATTAACCCTTTCCTACATGTATATGCGTTTTCACACATTTGCAAACAGAGTAGACCAAGATCAGAAGGCTTCTATAGGAGCCATCTAATCTGGGTCTGTTGTGTTTGATTTTGACATGATATACATCTGATTCTACAATTTTTGAACTTAAAAAATTAATTGAAAATAATTAATAATAAATTAATTTATAATTGAAAAGTTAACATTATAAAAACCAGCTAATAAATATCCACAGTGTATAATTTATCTTACATGAATACAGTAGAACCTGTCTTAAGCGACCATCAAAAAGAGGTCTAATTATGGATATGTAAGGCAGGTGGTAGCTTAATGCAGGTCAAAAGTATTACAGAAAGCTCCTATAGGAGCTTTCTGTATTACTTTTGCCCTGCATTAAGCAACCACCTGCTTTTTAATACTCATATGTTCAATACTAGAATGGTCTCTAAATACAGGTTCTACTGCACTGAACAGGGAAATGGTTCAGCTACCACCTGTCTCCAAGACCGATATTTATACTAAATTTAATGTCCGGTTTAGAGGGGTTTTACTGTAGTAGAATCTCTTGTTGCCAATGGCAAATCTGTGATCAACCTTACAGTATGGATCCAGATCAGATAACATGTACCTCAGCATCTCATCAGGATCCAAACTGTCTGATGCTGTGATATCAAAACAAGAGGACCATGATGGCTCCAATATGGCTCACCAGACAATCAGAGGAGAAGATTTTCAAAGTTTTCACTGTTTCTATAGAAAACTGGCCATATCTGGGGTGGGCCACATTTGACCACAGGGGCAAAATTCATATAAATGTAGAGAACCTGAACATGATGCTACGTGCCAAATATGAAAACTGAGAACTTTCCAGTTTCAGGAGATTTTCAAAGTTTTCACTATATGTTTATATAGAAAACTGGCCGCCCCTGGGACGAGGCCAATTTTTACCCCAGGGGCATAATTTATAACACTTTTGTAGAGGACCTAAACATGATGCTGGCAAGGACCCCAGGTGGGTGCAACAAAAATTGTACTTTAAAACAATTCAAGCAGATGTTAAAACTTTCCCAGGGCAGAAGTGTAAGGGCCTGATAAACTCGTGCATTATTCTCTTCCACATTCTCAGGATCGTTTCAATTGTCCTATGTGTCCCCCATTGCATGATAAATACTCAGAGATTTTCCAAACTAATTACTTCTGCCAAAATTACTTTCCCCCAGGACTTCAATCACTGCTTTTTGCATCAATCCTGAAAGATTTTTCACCAAAGAGTTGATGGCACTGCTCTCGAAGGCTCTCTCACTTCATTTCCATCTAAATGTATTTATCCTAAGTTTTAGAACACTCAATCTCTACTTGTTTGTACAGATGAATACAAATATATAGATATTAGGTGCATACAGATCTATCAAAATATCTCATTTCTCAGTCAATCAGAGGCCGAGATAAATATGCGTAAATTAAAACATTTTCAAGAAAAAAAATCATTTATTTTTCCACCAAACCCTCTGTTGTGACCACTCTTTAGAAGTGTCTTGAAGAGACAAATCTAAAGAGTATTCATAACATAGGGTTTGGTGGGAAAATGACGACTTTAGTATTTAAATAAGAGAGTGAGTGAGTTGGGTTTTACGTCCGACCAACAGTATTTCAGTTATTTGCAGACGGCACCCGCATGAGACAAGTTATAGTGC
Organism: Azorinus chamasolen; assembly: GCA_963576725.1. Lineage (NCBI taxonomy): Eukaryota > Metazoa > Mollusca > Bivalvia > Cardiida > Solecurtidae > Azorinus > Azorinus chamasolen. The sequence continues at coordinate 17,254,088 of OY755251.1, read as the reverse complement.
TGCCTCACTGGAATACCCCTGCCGCAGGTACATGGCAAGGGCACCCCACCCAGTCACATTATCCTGACACCGGGCCGACCAGTCCTAGAACTACACCTTTAATGTCGAGCGTAGACAAGGGAGCTACTAGTACCAACTTTTAACGACTTTTGGTCTGTCGTGGCCTGGGATCAAACCCACGACCTTCCGTACCGCAGGCGGACCCTCTACCACTGAGCCACGCGGCCGGTAGTATTTAAATAAGCACCTTTATCTGTAGCTCTTACAATTCTATCTTGTAGGAGCCTTCAGCATTACTTGCTACCTGTATTAAGCTGTCACATGTCTTTACAGATATGTGCAGTGGTAAATTTTTGAGCAATTGTGTATTACAAAAACTTTGAAGGGACCAAATTTTTAACTCGAATTATATTGAAGTTCAAGTTATCCGAGTTTGAGATATCCGCAGTTCCACTGCATTTTACTTAGATTGTCAAATACGCATCTTTCTACAGCTCTGTGAATAAGTCAATTCTGCACCGTTTTGATATATATAACTCAGTAGCAAATAGTGTAGATCCTGATCAAACTGCTCCTTCATGAAGAGTTTGATCTGGGTCTATACTATTTGCTGAAACCTGAACATAAGGGTAATTAAGGTACTTTGTTTGTCAGTTCTGAATCTCCCTATATATTCTTCAAACGAAAAGGAAATATTTTGTTTCAATTTATCTAGTTACATAGACTTGATTTGATAAGCAGATACAGCCTATAGTGATTGATTGGAATAAGTCTTTGCTCCCTAAGTAATTTACGCCTGCAAACGTTTTTGTCAGCTACTATTCTGATAATTAATTTTTCTTTTTCAAATATACATTTGGAAGTTTCAAACATTTGGGATTTTGATGCTGAAGTACTGGACTTCTCATCAGGTGGATGCTTAAAGCAAGGTGAAAGTAAAACAGAACGCTCCTAAAGGAGCGTTCTGTTTTACTTTCACCTTGCTTTAAGCAACCACCTGCCCAAAATACCAACTAATTAACACAATTTAGTGGCCATTATAGAGAGGTTTTACTGTATTTCAAAAGCAAACACAGCAGACCCTGATCAGATGGCTGCCATACGAGTGATCTAATCTGGGTCTACTCTGTTTGCAAAAACATTAAAAGGCATCTCTATTGTAGAGTGTAATGAAATATGTAGTTGAATCTGTCTACTGTAGTGAACACCTGATAGAATATTAAACCTTAAAATACTCTATGAACATTCATGCAAGAAATACAGTAAAACCTCTCTATAACGACCACTAAATTGTGTTAATTAGTTGGTATTTAAGGCAGGTGGCTGCTTAAAGCAAGGTGAAAGTAAAACAGAACGCTCCTATAGGAGCGTTCTGTATTACTTTCACCTTGCTTTAAGCAACCACCTGCCTTTGACACAAAATACTTGATGTAATTTAGTGGCCGTTATAGAGAGGTTTTGCTGTAATGTCATAATAAATATTAAGAAGCATTCTGAGAATATTACTCTTGCAATACAATGTTCCTTACCAGCTTGGAAAGGTGAATAATTTGGGGATTTAAAACTGAATTTAAATGATATAAATGTAATTTGTTTTGAAATAAGGAATGAATTATTAATATTTAATATTTTGTTACGCTGAAATTCCATGAAAAATCCACGTAGCAAGAAAAAATTCAAACTTGATCTGTAACTCATTATAATAAAGTTACATACCAAATATTACTTCAATATCTGCTATTGTTTAGAAACAAACTGCAGAAAACCTAAACTTTACTGAAAATCAATTCCAAATGCTGTAAATCCGTGAAATTTAAGGAGACTATTTTTCATATGGACATGATTGTGAACATCTAAATTGTTCCATAAGCAAAGAGAGCAGTCCCTGTTACCAAAGCCATCTATATGATGGGAAATTTAACCATTACCTCACAGGCTATTTTTAGATCCAACCTCTTTGAACAAATCTACCGAAAAGGTGCATTAACTAGAGAAAAAGATTTTTTTTAGAATTTTGTAGTTTTGAAACCATTGTGATAAATAGAGCATTTGCTCCTAAGGAGTAAATGCTCTAATTATCACAATGGTTTCAAAAAGTGACTTTTACAGAGGCGTATAAAGGCGTATTTATGGAGATCCGGAAATGTTCACTTATAATACTATGCCAGGGTCCATAACTCTTGGAGATAACAGATGACAGATGCACTTGAGATAATAAATGACAGATGCAGTTGTTATTAACTATTTACTATTATCATCCAAATAACAGACCGAGATCCAGACATAAGATTTTTTATTCTTCATGCAAATGATTTATTAAGAATGAGTTGTACTCTTACTATTTAATAACTCTTTGCTTGTTGTCTACAAAGTTTGTCATCCGATGCATATTCCCTATCTGATAGAGACACTTTCATAAACAGAGTAGACTCAGATCAGACAGTCCCAGTAGGAGCCATAGACTCAGATCAGACAGTTCCAGTAGGAGCCATATTATGTAGGAAATAATAATAAATCTGACTCTCCAGTCTCTAAAAATTCTGAAACTCCAGTGTACATAATAAATTAATATTCATGACATCATGATTTCTAACAAGATTATTCAACAGGGAAAGGACTTATACAGTCCATTCAGTTTTAAAGGCTTAACCCTTTCCCTCACATATATCTGTTTTCACACATTTGCAAGCAGAGTAGACTAAGATCAGATGGCCATCTGATCAGGATCTGCTCTGTTTGCTATTGGAATTTGATAGATCTGTTTCTTTACTTTCCAAAATGGCTACAATGTTCCACCTTCCATATTTCTTTATAACTATTTTGTCCATTAATATTCAGTAGGTATTGAAATTTGGAATAAACATAGAACACCCGGAAAAGGGTAAAATTTGCAAGAACATTTTTAATGACAAACAGTGCAGACTCAGGGTCTACATTATAAACAATCAGACAATAATATTCATGATGTCGTTATTTGTCATGATTATTTCTTACATGAATATTCAATGCGAGGGCTTGGTGCAAAACTGTTCTAACTCCTTCACTTTGTGAAGGAGTTAGAATAGTTTTGCACCAAGCCCTCGAATGAGTGAAGGGTTTACAGAGCATTAGGCAAGTCTTTCAACTGGGAAATAGACTGAAAGTCTGTGACAAGATGAACCAGTGATTAACTCTTTGTATGTTACATTATTATCTTCTTCAAAAAATGTCATCTTCTATTAACTACATGGTTAATGTTTTGTGCCATTTCTTGTCAAATATACAGGCACAATGTCAAACAATTTGGCGCCTGATTAGACGCGGAGTTACTCGGCGTCTCATCTGGGTCCAAATTGTTTGCATATGGTTGTTGCGAACTTTTCTATTAGCGTGCGAAAGAGTTAAAACACAGAGAAAAGAAGTCTGTCACCTACATTACTGCCAAGTAACCTAGAATAATCAGCTGATAGAGATAATGAATATCTTTTTCTCTCCAACCCATCAATTTTTATGCCCATGAGAACAACAAATCAAGGTCAGAAAACTCACTACTCTGTAAGAATCACTCTCTACAGTTTTTTTGTCTTGATATTTGAATTTATAGGAGCAGAGGTAAGATGGTAAATTTATTGGGAGACAGAATCAGAGCATTAAAAAATCAGTGTCAAAGTATTGGAGCCAGGGTCTCTAATCAAATTTGAAATGGAGTATTTTCACAATTCATGGAAATCAAAATTTAGAACTTTTCATAATGGAAATTAACCCTTTGAATGAAGAATATTCATATGGAATGGCCCATCAGTGTGTTGAATGGCACACCAGTGTGTAAAATGGCCAATCAGTGTGTCAAATTGCCCATCAGTGTTTAATTGTCTGTTAGTGTGTCAAATGGCCCATCAGTGTGTCAAATGGCCAATCAGTGTGTCAAATAGTCCACCAGTTTTTCAAATTTTCTGTGAGTGTCAAATTGCACATCAGTGTGTCAAATGGCCCATCAGTGTGTCAAATGGCCCAACATTTTTTTTGAAAAGCCCATCTGTGTCAAATTGCCTTGTTGAATGGCCTATCAGTGTGTCAAATGGCCCATAGATGTTTAATTATTGAGTCAATTCAGATGAATATCTAAAAATTGCTCGATGATTCTGAGCGCCAAACAGAGAGACATCATTCAAAAACTGATAACAGGAAGAAAATTAATTGTAGATTGCAAATATGTGGTAGCTTTCCGGTTAATTTATAATCATTGACGAATTAAAAATACAATGTTTGTAGCTTTAGAGTCTATAAATAGAGTAACATGACTGCCAGACTGCTAATTTTGCTGACTATTAATAGACTGTCTATCCCTTTGAGCACTAACTAACAATTGGCTATGACTTTTGCAAACAGTCTGGCTCCAGATATGACACTGTGTAACTCAGTTTCTCATCAGGATCCACACCGTTTAACCCTCATTCTATATGTGTCAAAAGAAATGGAAGGCAAAATGTACTTTAAGAATTGTGATAGACGCTAGTGTTTGCAGACCCATGGTTACAGTTAGTACTGAAGGGCTATTGTTTTCCAGACTGACATTTAGGCACCAGACACGGTCTCTGAGAGCTGGAATGATACTGGTATTTGTTTGCAATGTTTCTGTCAGCCATAAACCCTTTAACGCTTTTGGCGCCAAATAATTTCTGTCTGCAAACAAATGTCGTCTGCTTCAATTCTTTAAATAAAATTTCTTTCATTTCTTTGTAAAAAAAATGTTCGAAGTGTCAAACATTTGGGTTCTGATGAGACACCGCGTTACTCAGCGTCTTGTCTGTATCCAAACTGCATCCAAACATAATCACTCATTCACCTAATGTATCAAGCCCTGTGAGTCGCTTTCCAGCAACTTTGGTGGTGAAAAAGTCAATCTTTGATTTGCAATTTAGTCAGATATTTACTACTTTATTGAGAAATGAACACCCAAAATGAAGAATCAGTTTTGGAACAAATGAAATCCTGTACCATTTAACCAATTACTTAATGAATATTCATGTAAGAATTATAGCATCATGAATATTTCTTAGCTGATATCTAGGTCATGGCAGAAACTAGAATCAGATCTGTATAATTCCATAAGCAACCAGAGCAGACCCTGATCACAAACAGCTCCAACAGGAAGCATCTTATAGGAGCCTATATTCGCTTAAATCCTTCCTCCATAAATACGCCTATCTACGCCTCTGTAAAAGTCACTTTTTGAAACCATTGTGATAAATAAAGCATTTGCTCCATAGGAGCAAATGCTCTATTTATCACAATGGTTTCAAAGCTACACAATTCTAAAATTTACCTTTTCTCTAGTAAGTGCTCCTTTTCGGTAGATTTATTCAAAGAGGTTTGATCTAAAAGTAGACTATGAGGGAATTGGTTAACTAAAGCGTCAAAATGGGTCTCTATGAAGTAAAGGGTTGAGAAGTGGACTGAAATAAGGCAAAGAAAAATTGTGAAAGCCTACAAACTGTTGTTTTCAATATGAGAAGATTGAGTAAGACAGATCTGTTGCCAGAGGTTTTGTAAGATATCTGACACACAAATCAACCAACGTTTGGTAATTTACTCCTTGCATGCACTCTGCAAATGTGTGATGATTCAATATGCAAACAGCTTAGATTCAGATGAGATGTCAAGTAACTGGGTGTTTTAACAAGATCCAAACTCAGAGCTTCAGATAAGATGCGTAAAAAACATTTTCAAGAATAACTCCTTTATTTCTCTACCAAACCCTATACTGTGACCACTCGTTAGAATCGTCTCTTCGAGACGATTCTAAAGAGTGGTCACAGTATGGGTTTGTGTGGAGTGAGTGAGTGAGTTGGGTTTTACGTCCGACCAACAGTATTTCAGTTATTTGCAGACGGCACCCGCATGAGACAAGTTATAGTGCTGCCTCACTGGAATACTCCTGCCGCAGGTACATGGCAAGGGCACCCCACCCAGTCACATTATTCTGACACCGGGCCGACCAGTCCTAGAACTACACCTTTATTGTCAAGCGTAGACAAGGGAGCTACTAGTACCAACTTTTAACGACTTTTGGTCTGTCGCGGCCGGGGATCGAACCCACGACCTTCCGTACCGCAGGCGGGCGCTCTACCACTGAGCCACGCGGCCGGTGTGTTTGTGTGGAGAAATGACGATTTTAGTATTTGGGTACACACCTTTATCTGTAGCTCTGCCAAACTGTTTGATACTGTTGTGTTTTTTTGAAGTTGAAAAACAAAACTTTGAGAACTGTAGCAGATAATAATTTTTGCTGACAACAATTAAAGAACTTTAGTGAGCGAGCTCACATACCCTGACCACCACATTGTCAGAGAGAAAAAAGTGGTTCCCCCATGACAGATTCCTCTGAAAATCAAACTCATTGAAGCTTTTGTTCATGACAATTCTTAAAGCAATTTTGAGATAAATTGGTCAAGAAATCAAAGTGCTAGATGAGCAATAATGTACAGTAAGACCCCACTAATGCGACCACCTAAAAGAGGTATAATTATGGGTGCTAGATGCAGGTGGTAGCTTAATGCAGGACAAAAGTAATGCAGAAAGCTCCTAGAGGAGCTTCTGCATTACATTTGCCCTGCATTAAGCAACCAACTGTTTTTAAAGACACCTATGTTTATTCATTAAGTGGTGGCATTAGAGGAGTTCTACTGTATTATGATACACAGATGGACGGACTGACGGGTCAAAAACTACATACCCCGAGCAACTTAGTATAATTACATAGCATGCTATTTTCTTAAATCAAGAATTGTTCCAACCATAACTTCTTTTTGTAAAACATCTGTGAATCCACTAACTACACATTTAAACAAATCTTACCAGAAATTAGTGTGTGTTAATTAGTGAAAGATTATTTGTAACCGCTGTTTGTAAAACTAACAATTTAGTTTATAATGCTAACAATTGTTTGGTTGGAATTCAAACTGTTTGCACTGATCACGTGAGCACTTGTGTAATGCTAACAATTGTGTTGTGCTAACAACTGAAATGTGTTTATAATGCTAACATTCTTTTAAATTGCTAACAGTTGTTTGTAAAGCTAATTAACAAACATACAAAAGCTCACTTTTAAAATTACCTATTCCATTTCAGAAAACGGCTTAACTTCTTTGCTCCTGAAGGAGCATTTTGATCAGGGTCTACCCTCCCAGTAGATGTGTTAAAAATAATAAAACAAGTTGACAGATTGATTTATTCAGCTTTACAAGTCAGCGAAGGGGAAGATTCATTTCCAAAAGTTGATAGGCACTAGAGGATCTCAGACGTGTGTCCCTTGAGTTTGCATAATAACTAATAGCAGTCTGGCATATGTCTATATCACTGCCCAACTTGTCACAGACTGGTATTGTGGGGCTGCTGACGTTTTGCAAGCTAACAGTAAATCTATGATACCCTATTAACTCCTTACTCCATGAATATTCATGAAAGAAGGATGGCATCATGAATATTAATTAGATTAATGTTTAAAATTTAGAATGGTATATTAACCCTTGCCCTGTTCAATGTTTATTCCAAATTTCAATACCTACTGAATATTCATGGACAAAATAGTTATAATGAAATATTGAAGGTGGAACATTGTAGCCATTTTAGAATCAAAGAAACAGCTCTATCAAATTCTATTAGCAAACAGAGCAGACCCTGATCAGACGGCTCCTACAGGAGCCGTCTGATCTGGGTCTACTCTGTTTGCAGATGCGTGAAAACACGTTTACATGAGGGAAAGGGTTAACACATGAAATTTTTGCCAAAGTAGAAACTGTTGAATCACACCTTAGATATCATAACATAAGCAAACAGAGCAGACCTTGAACAGACGGCTCCTACAGGAGCCATCTGTTCTTGGTCTACTCTGTTTGCAAAGGCATAGACATGTGTATTTATGGAGTAAAGGTTTAAATCAGTCAGATCCAGGAGATGCTAAGTTACTTTGAGTCCAGACAGTATATCTGTATACGAAAAAAAGAAAGAAGACAAATTAACATTGAGAACTGCAGCAGACGATAATATTTGCAGACGTGAATTACTTGGCATGCAGCGAGTTAGATCCACAGACAGACTGTCCGGATGATGTGATAACATTGCACTGTGGGAATCAAACAATATCGTTAACCATTTAGTGTGCCGAGACTTTCGGGCCGACTCATATCAGATACGCTTAACCCTTTCCCTCAAATAAATGGCTTTTCATACATTTGCAAACAGAGTAGACCCAGATCCGATGGCTCCTATAGGAGCCATCCGATCAGGGTCTGCTCTGTTTGTTTTGATAATACAGATATAATTTTTCAGTGTCTGTTTGAGCCAACTCAATGTCCTATGTTTGTATGCCATTACCTAATAAATATTCATTATGTCATTATTTATTACTAGAATATTCAACAGGTAAAGCGTTAATCCTTTAACCCTTTATTCCATGAATATTTATATAAGAAATGATGACATCATGAATGTCAATTAGATCAAATTTTTCAAAATGATGTATGATCACAGGAATATTTCGAGGGCTTGGTGTAAAACTATTCTAACGCCTTCACAAAGTGAAGGAGTTAGAATAGTTTTGCACCAAGCCCTCGATTTGGCCATGGTAGAAACTGTAGAATCATAAAATTTTATCTTATTTGACCAACAAACAGAGCAGACTCTGATCAGACGGCTCCTGTAGGTGCCAATTCTGATCTGGGTCTACTCTGTTTGCAAAGGCACAGAAAGGCAATAATTTATAGAGTAAAGGGTTAATACTTAGCCTGCTGAGACTACCAAACATTTGTTGAATTCTCACAGGTCTTGTTGCCGTGTAAACAGAGTATACTCAGATCAGGATCTACTGTATGCTTATGGAATTATAGAAATCTGATTCTACAATTTCTACCATTGCCAAAAAGCTGTTATTATACCAGAATAAAATTACAGCTTATAGATAGATATTGAGGGCATCATTATTTCAAACATGAATAAATATTCAGGGCATGATTATTTCAAACATGAATATTCATCAGGTAATTGGATAACACTCGTTCTACTTAGTAGTAACCAATTTTCGTTTTTGTTTGCAGAGTATTGATTTAATGGCAAACAGTGCATACCCTGATCAGGACTCATCTGATCTGGGTCTACACTGTTTGCAAATTACAGATACAGTAAAACCTCTCTATAACGACTACTAAATTACATCAAGTATTTTGTGTTAAAGGCAGGTGGATGCTTAAAGCAAGGTGAAAGTAAAACAGAATGCTCCTATAGGAGCGTTCTGTTTTACTTTCACCTTGCTTTAAGCAACCACCTGCCAACAATACCTACTGATTAACACAAATTTAGTGATCGTTGTAGAGAGGTTTTACTGTATATTTGTTTCCTGCATACAACCCTTTACACCTTTGATACACCTTTCTATGCCTATGCAAGCAGAGCAGACCCACGTCAGACGGCTTCTGTAGGAGCTGTCTGATCAGGGTATGCTCCATTTGCTTATGAAATAATATAGATATGATTCTACAGTTTCTACTATGGCCAAAAGTTCCCGTGTCCATGTGCCATTATGAAAAATTATTCTAATTAATATTAATGATGTCATTATTTCCTACATGAATATTCATGGAGTAAAGGGTTATTTAAAGCAGCACATGTACATATCACTGTCTGCATTGTGTTGTAGTGTTGAAAGGTACACTGGGAATCTGCATACAGCCGATGGAGACACATACAGAAATATGACAGACAGATTGTCAAACTAAACTGACTCCTAAGAAAAAGCAAACTGAAAGGATTCCTAAGAAACGTCTTATTTCAGAGGCAACAAAAGAAAAGGCAGCACCAATGATCAGTGATAAATGATGAATTTTGCCATTTAACTCTTTCGCTGCCAAATTTTGTCGTCTGCAAACTTTGTCATCTGCTACAATTTTCAGGGTTTTTTTTGTTTTTGTTTTTCTTTTCTTTTTAAAAAAACCCTGTCACAGTGACAAACATTGTGGATCTTGATGAGATGCCAAGTTACTCAGCGTCTCATCTGGATGCAAACTGTTTGCATAGGTAATCACAGATACGACAATGGCAGCGAAAGAGTTGAGAGTTGACTTTAGCCTGTTGCAGACAGATTTGTGTCAATCTTTCAAACACTTTAGATCCATACAAGGAGCCAATTAACTGTCTCATCAGGATCCAGGGTATTTGACTCTCTGATTGCATTTTTGTACAGACATCAAATATACCTAGTATTTTGAAAATCACCAGGAGCTGGCCATTATTTGTGCAAACAATTCTTTTCTCATCAAGAAAATTGTCAAGTGAAGAATCTTAGGCATTTACTTGATAATTCTGCTCTTTTTACACCTTTGCATACAGTGTAGACCCAGATCAGACAGCACCTATAGGAGACGTCTGATTGGGATCTGTTCAATTTACTAATCTAATTCTATACTCTTGCCATAGCAATACATTTCCTCATTTTATACTTTTTATAGACATTAAATTAATCAAAAGGTTAAACCATACCTTTCTAGGCTATTTCTAGACCCACTCTCTTTGAATAAATCTACTAAAAAGGAGTACTTACTAGAAAAAAGGAAACTTTTAGAATTTTGTAGTTTTTAAACCATTGTAATAAATAAAGCATTTGTTCCATAGGTGCTATATTTATCACAATGGTTTAACCCTTTCCCTCATAAAAACGTGTTTTCACGCATCTGCAAACAGAGTAGACCCAGATCAGACGGCTCCTATAGGGTCTGCTCTGTTTGTTAATGGAATTTGAAAGACCTGTAACTTTTTTTGTTCATGAATATTCAGTAGGTACTGATATTTGTGTAATAGACATAGAACTGGGGAAGGGTTAAACAAGTGACTTTCAAAGAGGCATCAAAAGGCGTCAATATAATGGGAATGAATTCACACATTTATTATTTAACTCTTTGAACACTAAATCATGTTTCATCTGCAACTATTGTCATCTGCTTCAATTTCTCTCATTTCTTTGCAAAATTAGGTCAGTGTGTCAATCAGTTTGGATCCTGAAGAGATACCGCATTATGCAGCGTCTCAACTGAATACAAACTGTATGCCCATGGTTTCACCGCTAGCATGCAACGAGTTAATTTAAAGTTAAAACTGTAGTCAATTTTCTTCTATTTCTTTTCAAGACCAACAGCAGAATAGGAAACAGCTTGTATCCTAATGAGGTGTCAGGCTACATCACCAGATCTCATCTGTATCATCTGTATCAAAGTGATAGCAGAGGTTTTCAAAATTGACAATGATATAATAACTACCATATTCCCCCTAATCAATGCCCCCACTCTAATAAACTACATATTTCCCCTAATAAATGCCCCATTCTAATAAACTACATATCCCCCCTAATCAATGCCCCTATTCTAATAAACTACATTAACCCCCCTAATCAATGCCCCCATTCTAATGAACTACATATTCCCCCTAATAAATGCCCCATTCTAATGAACTACATATCCTCCCTAATCAATGCCCCCACTCTAATAAACTTCATGCTCCCCCTAATCAATGCCCCCACTCTAATGAACTACATATCCTCCCTAATCAATGCCCCATTCTAATGAACTACATATTCCCCCTAATAAATGCCCCATTCTAATGAACTACATATCCTCCCTAATCAATGCTCCCACTCTAATAAACTTCATGTTCCCCCTAATCAATGCCCCCCATTCTAATAACCTACACATTTCCCCTAATAAATGCCCCATTCTATTAAACTACATATTCTCCCTTATCAATGCCCCCATTCTAATGAACTTACAATGAATACAACTCTATATAATAACAATTAACCCTTTTCCATGAATATTTATTAGCTGAATTTTTATAATGTAAACTTTTCAAGGGAAGTTTTTGCTTTGACCAAAATTGCAGAATCAGATCTTTATAATGTCAATAGCAAACAGAGCAGACCCTGACCAGAGTCTGCTCTAGATCTGTTTGCTATACAATTTAATAGACCTGTTTCTTTACTTTCTAAAATTGCTAAAATGTTCCACCTTCCATATTTCATTATAACTATTTTGTCCATGAATATTCAGTTGAAATTTGAAATAAATATAGAACAGGGCAAGGGTTAAAGTAGTTGAACAGAGAAGCAAATAGTATAGACACTGATCAAACAGCTCCTTCTGAAGCAGTTTGAGCTGGGTCTGCTCTGTTTGCTTATGGTGTAATTCTACAGCTTCTGCCCGAGCCAAAATATCCTGTGTTCGTTTACCATTTTAAAAAATTAATATTCATGACGTCATTATTTCTTACATGAATATACAACAGGGAAAGGATTAAGGTAATGCTGTATTCCTTTGAGATGAGAAACTGGAAATTGGAAACAAAATAGATTACCGATTTTTGTAGCCATATAATCATCTATGATAGACACAAACTACTGAAGGAAAAAATATATACCTTGGAGGTTTTTACAATACCATAGTTACCCAAATTAGAACACCTAATTCTCCTCTCCCTGACAGTTTATAAAGCTGAGTAAGTCAATAGAGTAATAGTTCGATAACTATATATGAACAAGCAAATTTGCTGAATTGATATTCCCCGCTAAGCAAGTGCTGGCCTCAGTATTTGACCGAGTTATCGAGTTTTTTAAGAGCCATAACTCTGGTGTTCCAAGGTCAATGTCAATAATACTTGCAGGATTGCACTTCCTCATGGACCTAAACATTTACACAAATGAACCTAAACATTTACACAAAGTTTTATAGTAAAACTCCAAACTGTTTCTGAGATGGACAAAAAGGTTAAGTTTTTGGCAAACAAAGAACTGTAACTCTGGTGTTCCAAGGTCAGTATATACTTGCAGGGTCGCATTTCCCCATTAGACTTAACCTTTACACAAAGTTTCACAGAAAAACTCCAAACCATTTCTGAGATATCGCTTCGAACAGACAATAAGGTTATGCTTTGGCAAACAGAGAGCCATTAAGTGATACTTGCAGACCAACATTCCTTTACGGTACTTAACATTAACACAAAGTTAAAAAAAACACCTCCAAACCATTTCTAAGATAGGACTCTTGGATGCACTGACACATAGATCTGGGTCTACTCTTTTTGCAAAGGCAGCATAATGGAGTAAAGGGTTAACCCTTTCCCTGTTCAATATTTCATGTAAAAAATAATGACATCCTGAATATTTATTAGCTGAATTTTTATAATGAATACTTTTCATGAGAATTATTTGCTTTGACAAAAACTCTAGAATCATATGTATATCATGGCAAAAGCAAACAGAGCAGACCCTGATCAGATAGCTCCTATAGGAGCTGTTTTATAGAAGCTGTTTGAATCTTGGTCTACTTTGTTTGCAGATGCGTGAAAATGAATTTATGGTGTATGAGGGAAAGGGTAAATCATTCACCTGGTTTTCCATGGGTATTACCTAAACGGCCACAATAACGAGGTTTGAATGATTTAGATATGTGGATAAGATGATGATGATGGAATTCAGATTTTCTAGTTTTGTGGCTTTGGTCTGGGTTTTTGTTCAGTTCAGAGAGTTCTCTGATTTTCCACCTGTACACCCAAAATACCCCAAGTATTCAGACAAACTTAACCCTTACAAATGCTGAATTTTCAAATGGAATATTCCAAAATTCAAACAGGTCAAGCTTATGGTGAATATTTAGGGATTTTTCTAAAGAAAAGTGTAACATGTCAAACAGTGTAGACTCTGATGAGAGGGCTCCTCTAGGAGCCCTCTCATCTGAGTCTACACTGTTTGCAAAGGATATTAGAGATTTGTGTCCCGCACAATAAGGGTTAAGCTAACAGTGTCGACCAAGACCAAAAGGCTCCTGAAGGTGCTGTTTGATCAGAGTCTACACTATTTGCTACTATATATGTCTAGTTTAACCCTTTCCCTGTTCTATGTTTATTTCAAGTTTCAATACCTACTGAATATTCATAGCCAAAATAGTTATAATGAAATATAGAAGGTGGTACATTGTAGCCCTTTTAGAAACTAAAGAAACTGATCTTTCAAATTCCGTTAGCAAACAGAGCAAACCCAATAGGAGCCATCTGATCAGGGTCTACTCTTTTTGCAAATGCATGAAAATGTGTTTATATGAATGAAAAGATTAAGCTAATAGTGCTGACCCAGACCAAAAGGCTCCTGAAGGTGCTGTTTGTTCAGAGTCTACACTATTTGCTACTATGTCAAACTTATTTAACCCTTTCCCTCATATTGAAAACCTTAATGATGCCTACAATTGTGAGAAATGCTCTAGTTATCATAATGGTTTCAAAACTACAAAATTTCTTTTTTTCTGGTAAATGTTCCGTTTCAAAAGATTTATCTATTCAAAAAGGTTTATAAATAAGTCTCAAAAAAAATGTTTATCAGAGAATGGGTTAAGGTTATCAAAATGAAGACATATCGATTTGTTCGGCTTTTCGAACCCATGGAGAGAAGAGATTGTGTGTCTGAATACTATACATCACAGGTATGCACCACAAAGTTGATTGGATACTGCTACCTGTGTGTGTATGTTGCAGATTCATCAAGGAAATCCATTATTTGAAGCATTTACGAACAAATGAAGAGCACATAACTCCATCTATTAATGGCTTCCAGCTACTGAATTTGTATAAAATCTGGCACTAATTTGTTTGACAACAAACATTATAAAGCTCAGGTTTTAGAAGATTGAATTGAAGCATTTATAATTAATTGCTGGTACAGTAAAACCTCTCTAAACCAGACGTTAAATTTTTGTATAAATATCGGTCTTGGAGACAGGTGGCAATTTAATGCAGGGTGAAAGTCATGCAGAAAGCTGCTAGAGGAGCTTTCTGCATGACTTTCATCCTGCATTAAGAAGTCACCTGCCTTAAACAGAATCTAAATTCTTCTCTACTCTTTTCAGTTTAGAGAGGTTTTACTGTGATCCGTTTTGGATATTTTTTTTATATAAAGCTTGCATGTGATTTGACTCTTTGCACGCTAGCGGCTAAACCTATATTACCTGTGCAAACAGTTTGATCCAGGTGAGATACCACATTAGGATCTATGCTGTTTGCATTAAGTTATCAAGAATCAGCCTCTAGTATGCTAACAAAGTTTTAAGCATTCATTTCATAGATAACTCTTTCCCTGTTCTATGTTTATTACAAATTTGAATACCTACTGAATATTCAAGGACAAAATACAATAAAACCTCTCTACAACGGCCACTAAATTGTGTTAATTAGTTGCTATTTAGTGCAGGTGGCTGCTTAAAGCAAGGCGAAAGTAAAACAGAACGCTCCTATAGGAGCATTGTTTTACTTTCACATTGCTTTAAGCAGCCACCTGCCTTTAACACAAAATACTTCATGTAATATAGTGGCCGTTATAGAGGTTTTACTGTAGTTATAATGAAATATGGAAGGTGGAACATTGTAGCCATTTTAGAAAGTATAGAAACAGATCTATCAAATTCCATTAGCAAACAGAGCCATCTGATCTAGGTCTACTCTGTTTGCAGATGTGTGAAACATGTTTATATGAGGGAAAGGTTGAACTCTTTGCAGCCTAGTAGCAAAAACTATATTACTTATGCAAATAGATTGGGTTCAACCTATTTGACACTTTAACCATATTTTGGCAAACAAATGAGAGAAATTCTGTTTTAACCCTTTCCTCCATATACGCCTTTCTACGCCTAAGTAAAAGTCACTTTATGAAACCATTGTGATAAACAGAGCATTTGCTCCTATAGGAAATTTTTTAAATTTTCCTTTTCTCTAGTTAATGCTCCTTTTCGGTAGATTTATTAAAAGAGGTTGGATCTAAAAATAGCCTATGGGGGAATGGGTTAAGAATTAATTGAAACAGATGACTACTTTTGAAGACGAAAAAATAATTCATGTAGCATGCAAAGAGTTAACTCTTTTTCAGCACTTAATCATTTTCTCGTCTGCAAAAAATGTTGTCTGCTTTAGTTTCAGAGTGAACTTTCTTTCAATTTATTCACTAAAATGCATGTTGTGTGTCAAACAACTCCTGATGAAGTGATCACAGGTTTGCTGATTTCAACGTACCCTGTAAGTCGCATTCCCGTGATGAAAGAGTAACAGGCTCTGTTGTAGGAGCTTTCCATGTTTCATCTTCGCAACATGCAAATTGCAGTAACTGTTGTATTATTTTCCTTACTCAAAGCATTAAAACAATAATATTTGGCAGCAATTTACTTTTGAGACAAGGACGGAATTGAATATTGATTCCATCCTAGATATAACCCATTTGAACATCCGCTAAGTCACTCTGGCATTTTCAAAACTGTTGTCTGCTCAATTACTGAAATGAATTTGACAATATTTATTTTTTAAAAAAAACAATTAACCCATTCCCTCATATTGATGACTTTTGACGACTCTGTAAAAGTCACTTTGTGAAACCATTGTGATAAAAAGAGCATTTGCTCCTATAGGAGCAAATGCTCTATTTATCACAATGGTTTCAAAATACAAAATTTTAAAATGTTCCTTTTCTCTAGTTAAAACTCCTTTTCGGTAGATTTATTTAAAGTGGTTGAAGCCAAAGATAGCCTATGAGGGAATGGGTTAATTACCTCACACAAATGTTTTTTCACGCCTTTAACTTACCCATCTTATCTGGACCTCTGATAGTGATATTTATTTCTTGCATGAATATTCATCAGTTAACCCTTTACCCCACACAAATCCTTTGAAAACAGAGAAGACCCAGATCAGACGGTTCCTGTAGGAGCCGTCTGATCAGAGTCTACTCTGTTATTATAAAAGATCCGACTCCACAGTTTCCATCAAAACCAAAACATCATGTGAATATATGCCAGTCTATAAATTCAGCTAATAAATATTCATGATGTCATTATTTCTTACATGAATAGGGTTAACGGGTTAAAAAAAATACCCTCATGAGAGCTATAATACTGAGCTTTGTTAAATTGCTTATGTCAACCCATCCAGAGGTGTATTATCTGTTTCCAATGCAAATGTGATCATGACACAATTATTTCAAATCCTTCTAACTCTTTCCCTCATGCATTTGCAAACAGAATACAGTAAAACTTCTCTATAACGGCCACTAAATTACATCAAGTAGTTTGTGTTAAAGGCAGGTGGATGCTTAAAGCAAGGTGAAAGTAAAACAGAACGCTCCTATAGGAGTGTTCTGTTTTGCTTTCACCTTGCTTTAAGCAACCACCTACCCAAAATACCAACTAATTGACACATTGTCAATTTAGTTGTCGTTATAGAGAGGTTTTTCTGTATACCCAGATCATATGGATCTTTCTGGAGCCATGTGACCAGGGTCTGCTGTTTGATTTTGGAAAATGATATTATAAAAATTCAGCAGATTTACATTCACGACATCATTATTTCTTACATGAATATTCATCAGACAAAGGATTAATCCTTTCCCTCATATAAATGCTTTTCCAAGCCATTGCAAAAAACTTTACTAGACCCAGATCAGGGTCTGCTCTGTTTGCATAATAAAAATACCAAAAAAAATTTGTGTTCACGTACATGCCATTATCAAAGTTCAGTTAAAAAATATTCATGATGTCATTATTTCTTACATGAATATTCATCAGATAAAAGTTCTGCACTGTTTGTCATATAATATCTTCTATAAATATAAACTTTTCATACTAAAATTAATGGACTCTGCCATTAACCATGTCCTCCATAAATACGCCTTTCTACGCCTCTGTGATAGTCACTTCTTGAAACCATTGTGATAAATAGAGCATTTGCTCCATAGGAACAAATTCTCTATTTATCACAATGGTTTCAAAACTACAAAATTCTAAAAACAAATCCTTTTCTCTTGTTAATGTTCCTTTTGGGTAGATTCATTCAAAGAGGTTGGGTCTAAAAATAGCCTATGAAAGAAAGGGTTAACAGAGCAGACCTTGGTGGAATGGCCCATCTCGGTATAACGACAGAGTCCTACTTAGAAAGGATTAAATTTCATACAGGAGTTTGACTATGTGCAGAACCTCTAGGAGTCCTTTGGGTCCATGCTTATAAAGCTTTTAGTTGAGTCTGAGTTTCGTTCTCAGGCTTTTGATTGGTCAGATTTGAGCCAAAGGCTCAAATCTGACCAATCAAAGGCTTGAGAACGATCTCAGACTCAACTAAAAGCTTTATAAGCATGGACCCTGATCTGCAGAGGTCCAGATAATACGAATAAATTGAAACATTTTCAAGAATCAGACTGCTTTATTTCTCCACTAAACCCTATGTTGTGACCACTCTTTAGAATTGTCTAAAGAATGATCACAACATAGGGTTTGGAGTAGAAATGACTATTTTAGTATCCGAGTATGCATATTGAGCTGTTGCTCACGATCTGGGTGCACACTGTTTACAGATGCCAGTCTACTTGTTTCCTGAATACAAAGTGCTAAAAGGATCAACCATTAACGACCATTAACACAATGACAGCCTGACCTGTTACACTAAATCGTGAGAATAAAAAAATATGATTTTCAACCTTTAACATTGAAGAAAACTGAAGTTCATATACAAGCAAAAAGTGTGGAACCAGATCCCAAACACTGTACTGAAACTTCTGATCTGGGTCAATACTGTTTTATGGTAATATGTTTCTCTGGTAGACATATTGTTACAATGTAATGACGCTGAATGTAAGGATCTTTTGATAAATGGTCTGTTCCGAAGTATTCTGCATGTTAAAGAATAATTTATTGTAATGGTACCCATGTGAATTTAAATTGTGTTGCCATGAAAAAAAATTCATTGATGGAAAAGTCACGCATATAATAAATAGTATTAATCTGATGCTTTAATGGGCATTTTGCCTTACTGTTTGCATGCTAACAGTTTAGTCAGAGCTCTAGAGTGGGGAATGGGGACGTGGGGGGGGGGGGGGGGGGGGGGACGTGAGGCAGGGAATAGTTCAAATTGGTATCATTTTTGATACCTTTAAATTTGACTGACATAGTAGTAATTAATGCAAAACCTGATCTAGTTCTGCACCATTTGCCTATCTGTGTCTGTCTGAATTCTCAGGTAGATTTGGATGTTACAAAATAAACATTTTATTCAGTCATAAGACTCCAAAGCTATTACAACAGACAATTTAATTCAGTCATGAGCCTCAAAAGCTGTTACAAAATTGACATTTTTATTCAGTCAAGAGCCTCTAAAGCTATTACAAATAGACAGTTTTATTCAGACTCAAAACCTGTTACAAAATAGACAATTCTATCTAGCCTCCAGTTCTACTACAAAGTCAATCATTTTATACAGTCACGAGCCTCCAGTTCCATAACAAAATACACCATTTCATTCAGACAAAATCTGGATTGGTTCTTCCTCAAAACAGCGACCTGACTTGCACTTGCAAACAGCTTGAATACGGATGAGATGCCGAGTCACTTGGCATCTCATAAGAATGTTTGACACTCGGTCAATAATTTCTCAAAAGCTGGATTGAATCAAAATTGATACACAGTGCAGATCATGATCAGAAGAACTCTACGCTGTTTGCACACATGTCAGTACACTCAATTCTAACATGGTCAGACTCAGAGGGATCTTCTAGGTGGCCCCTTGATCTGGATCTACACTCTAACAAATGCCAATACACTATTTTCTCGCATTCAAAGGGTTGTATTCAATGACAAACGGTGCAGACCGTCATCAAAGGACTCGCAGCGGTCCTTCACCTACTCTATAAATGCCAGTTCCATTTTGTCAAGTGTTCAAAGGATTTTATGTAAATGACTGAATCCAAATCAAATGAGCTGATGTGATCTAGATCTACAATGATATGCAAATTTTTGTCCCAACTTAAAACCTTTCGATAATTGCCAGAGCGATAACCATAATGATAACAGCACAATGGGATTCAATCTTTCAGCACCGCCATTAACCATTACAATGCAGGAAACCAGTCACTAATGTCCTTTGCAAACCATGTAGACCCAGACGAGAGGGCTCCTAGAGGAGCCCTCTCATCTGGGTCTGCACTGTTTGTAGTGTTACACTTTTCTTTAGAAAAATCCCTAAATATTCACTGTATGCTTGACCTGTTTGAATTTTGGAATAGTCCATTTGAAAATTAAGTGTTATAAGGATTAACTCTTTGAATGCTTAGTAACGGACATATCTGCAAAAATTGACAAACTTTGCTAAATTTCTTAAAAATTCTTAAAGTGGATTTTTTCTAAAACTATGATTACAGTACTGTATCAAACAATCTGAATCCCGATGAGACGCTGAGTTTCTTTGGCATCTTATCTAGATCCGAACTATTTGCGTAGATACAATGTAATCACAAATTCACCTGCAATGGAAAATTGACTATGACATGATATCGAGTACATCTCCGGAATTTGCTATCAACTACTTTGCGTGAACCTCACTAAATAAGACATTCGTCAACATCAAAATCTTTATTTTTTGTTGTCTGTTGTTTAACATAACCCTTTCCCTCATATAAAAGTGTTTTTCACGCATTTGCAAACTGAGTAGACCCAGATCAGATGACTCCTTATGCTTCTTGAATTATATAACAGATTTTACACTTTCTGTCTTGACCTAAATATCCTGTGTTCATAATATGCTGATATGAATATTCATGAAATGAATATTCATAACATCATTATTTTTGTACATGAATATTCATAATGTCATTTTTTTTTTATTCATTAGGTAAAGGATTATGTAAGGGTTCAGAGTTCCTTTGATCTATTTATGCCTTACATCTATAAAAAGAGTGCAGTATGTGAATGCCAATCCCCGTCTGTTTGTACAACATCCACAATGACAATCTCAATGACACCAACACTGTGATCAGCTAAACTTGATACTGGCAAACAGTGAACCCAAACAAAAGGACTGCTTCACAAGCTCTCTGATCAGGGTCTGCATGAACTGCTACATGTAAATACCTCATAACTTTGAATGTTTGAAACACCTTTACAAACAGAGAAGACCAAGATCAGACGGCTCCCATGGGAGCCATCTGATCAGGGTCTGCTCTGTTTGATTATGATATAATATAGATATGATTATAAAGTTTCTGACTTGGCCAAAAATGCATGTGCCCATGCGCTATTATAACAAATAAGTCTAATTAATATACATTATTTCTAGCATGAATATTCATGGAGGAAAGGGTTAAGCACTCTTCTAGCGACTTTGTGAGAGCCTTTTTGGATCCAGATTAAACACCGAGTTCCTACACGGTCCATCAGAATCCAAACTGCTTGTCATTCTTAAACAGTTTTTTGAAAAGAAAATTGAGAGAAAAAATTAATGTACAATTAGAATTGAAACAGACGACAATATTTGCAGACAAAAATTACTCAGAGAGTAGAAGGTCAAACACCTGTTTCATTGTCAAGTTTGAGGTTTTCGCTACTTGCATGTACATGTAATTTTCAAACATTGCAATTAGTGATGATGAGAATTTTTAACCCCGTTCTCCATGAATATTTATGTAAGAAATGATGATTTCATGAATACAGGAAAATCCCTCTAAACCGGATGTTAAATTTAGTATAAATATCGCTCTTGGAGACAGGTGGTAGCTTAATGCAGGGTGAAGGTCATGCAGCCTACTGCCTATAAGTATTAGATTAATTTGTTATAAAAGCACATGGACACGAGAATTTTCAGCTGTGGCAGAAACTGTAGAATCATATGCTTATTATATCATAAGCATACAGATCAGACCCTGATCTGGGTCTACTCTGTTTGCAAAGGCGTAGAAAGGCGTATGTATGGAGTAAAGGGTTAATATCTATAATTGCATATGAACAAGAAAAGTTTTGACCCAGGTAAAGATCTATATAATTCCATATGCAAACAGAGCAGACCCTGATCAGACAGCTCCTACAGGGACCATCTGATCTGGGTCTACTCTGTTTACAAAGACATTAAAAGGCATTTTTATTGAGTAAAGGGTTCATAAATCGATCATTAGTCCCTGTGCTCTCTCTTATAGCGTACCATAAACTGCTGATGAAGCCGTCATCTTACATAGCCAATTATCAGTCATCGGTCCCTACATCCAATATGAATATTATCGAGGCCAATCTCAGTTGCTCCTTATCACAATAGATCCATTCAATAATTAACTTTTAGCATGCTGTGGTGGGTATTGACATATTTCTCTTTGTTTTTGTTATTGTTTTCAGAGGGGTTAACGTCTTGCATGCTAGTACAGTAAAGTTCCGCTAATGCGACCACCTAAAAGAGGTATAATTCTGGGTGCTAGATGCAGGTGGTAGCTTAATGCAGGACTAAAGTAATGCAGAAAGCTCCTAGAGAAGCTTTCTGCATTACTTTTGTCCTGCATTAAGCAACCACCTACTTATAAAGGCACCCATGTTTATTCATTAAGTGGTCGCATTAGCGGAACTTTACTGTAGTATATCTGTGATGACCTATGCAAATACCGTACTATCTCTAATAACCCCCACCTACCCCCACAGCCCCAGGTGGTTAACCCATTCCCCCATAGGCTATTTTTAGACCCAACCTCTTTGAACAAGTCTACCGAAAGGAGCATTTACTACAGAAAAGGAAATTTTAGAATTGTGTAGTTATGAAACCATTGTGATAAACAGAGCATTTATCACATGGGTTTCAGAGAGTCACTTTTACAGAGGCGTCAAAAGTAGTCAATATGAGAGAATGGGTAAGTATATGCAGAATAAAAGCAAAACAACAAGCTCCTAGTAACAACTAGAGGTTTTTGTCACAAAAACGGATGTCTCCCCTCTAATAAAAACAATAATAGCTAATAACTCCAAACATACTGATACCAGATTTATGGCCCTTGTGCATGACACTTACTTTCATCATGCTCTTTCCAAAAATAAAATGTCATTCCAATAGCATCAGTCGAACAGGAGTTATTAATCAGCCAAAAAATGTAACAAAGGGCAATAACTCCAAAAGTATTGAAGCCAGAATTATGGCCCTTGTTCATGACACTTTCTCTCATCATGCTCTTTCCAGGTATGAAGTTTCAATACGATGGCAAGAGCCATGTAGGAGTTATCGTCCGGACAAGAAAGAATTAAACAAATGTACAAGGGGCAATAACTCTAAATTTATTGAAGCTCGAGTTAAGGATCTTATGCATGACACTTTCTCTTATCATGATTGTTCCATGTATGAAGTTTCACTCCGATGGCATGTGTCACATAGGAGTAATCATCCGGACAAAAAATTGTGATTTTTTTTTACAAAGGGCAATAACTCCAATATTAGTGAAGCGAGAGTTATGGACTCCATGCATGACACTTCCTCTCGTTATGATCTTTCCATATATGAAGTTTCAATCCAATGGCATGAGCCATATAGAAGTTATCGTCCGGACAAAAAAGTGTGAATTTTTTTTACAAAGGGCAATAACTCCTATATTAGTGAAGCCAGAGTTATGTACCTTCTGCATGACACTTCCTCTCATTATGCTCTTTCCATATATGAAGTTTCAATCAACTGGCATTAGGCATATTGAAGTTATTGTCCGGACAAAAAATTATGATATTTTTTACAAAGGGCAATAACTCCAATATTAGTGAAGCCAGAGTTATGGACCTTGTGCATGACACTTCCTCTCGTCATGATCTTTCCATATATGAAGTTTCAATCCAATGGCATGAGCCATATAGGAGTTATCGTCCGGACAAAAAAGTGTGATTTATTTTTACAAAGGGCAATAACTCCAATATTAGTGAAGCCAGAGTTATGGACCTTGTGCATGACACTTCCTCTCATTATACTCTTTCCATATATGAAGTTTCAATCAACTGGCATCAGGCATATTGAAGTTATCGTCCGGACAAAAAGTGTGACGGACAGACGGACAGACAGACAGACAGACAGACAGACAACTCTCACGAAAACAATATGTCTCCCCCATATAAATATGGGGGGAGACATAATTATCACTTCATGAATATTAATTGTTGTTACGGACATGAAGCAAAGCAATAGAATGAAAGACAATGTGGAATCATATCTATGACATAATTTGCCCCTTTCCTTGTTCAATATTC
Organism: Azorinus chamasolen; assembly: GCA_963576725.1. Lineage (NCBI taxonomy): Eukaryota > Metazoa > Mollusca > Bivalvia > Cardiida > Solecurtidae > Azorinus > Azorinus chamasolen. Next base: position 17,230,023 of record OY755251.1, on the reverse strand, counting down.
ATGTAAGAAATAATGACATCATATTTATTTTTAGCTATAATCATGTCAAAAGCATATAGGAGTCCTCTAATCTGGGTCTGACACTGTTTGAAAATGCGTCAAAAGGTATTTATATGAGGGAAAGGGTTAAACAGAGCATTTCAACTAGGTGTAGTATGACTGGCTCTCTCTGTTATGCAAAAGCACAAACATGGATATATATATAAAGTAAAGGGTTAAACATATTGAAATTAACCCTTCTCTTGCTGAATTTTAAAATACATTTCTCCTTCTTTACCCATGCCCTGTTGTATAATTACATATATCTTCACTGTGTACACGTATTTCGCTGTGCAATCACTGCTGTGGAGTGCACTGGTTGCACAATCAACTTGTAAATAGTGCAGACCCTGATGAGACAGCTCCTGCAGGAGTGGTCTCATCTGGGTCTACACTATTTACAAGTAGGTATATTGACGTGAATAGCAAGCGAAGGGTTAAGCAGCATGTTTTTGGAAAGTCATTAAAGCGACATAAGATATACTACCTTAGATACAAGAGATTATTCCACAGCTAATCTGAACTCTCAAATAAGTATCATTATTGGTCTTAAACCAGACAGGTGACAGCTTAATGCAGGTGAAAATAATGCAGATAGCTCCTTTGGGAGCTTTATGCATGGCACTCATCTTGCAATAAGCAGACAATAAGCAGACATTCTCAGTTCTTCCTTACTCAAATTTTGGACTAGCCAGGCTTGACTGTACTTGATGTGCTACATGTTACTAAACTGGAATAATTGAACAATAGGGCGGTGGCAATTGGTTGTTGTGGCTCCGCATGACATCCACTAATTGGTTATTATCAGGGGGTCAGCAACAACTAAATTGAGTTTTGACAGAGGTTAAGTGGGAATGAAGAATTCTGTTTTGCTAAAAGCACCAAAAACCCTTTGAATGCAGGGAATGATTATACATGCATTTGCAAACAGTATAGATCTAAATCAGATGACCCCTAATGGAGCCCTTTGATTTGGATCTGCACAGTTTGTCATTCAAACTCCTATATAAAATATATTATCTTCACAATGGATTGTTCTTACCATTAAAAAATGTTGGAACAAAAATCAGCATTGAAAGGGTCATGGTATAGAAACATTGGAAGGTCTGCCGATAGTGTTGATACTGAAACAGCTTTGTGTTGTCAATGAATAAGGATTGAACAGAACATACACTAATTACCCCAAGTATTCCGACACCCAATCTCCCCTCTCCAAAGACATGTAAACCGGAATAAGTTAAGATACCATAATTTTGATAATTGCAAATTAGACTCGCATGGTAGCAAATAGTGTAGACCCTGATCAAACGGCTCCTGAAGGAGTCGTTTCATGTGTCTTCACTATTTGCCTCAGTTTTTCTGTCCGATTATTTAGGATAATTAGGGTAAAGATTAAATCTGGATTTTATCAAAGGTGGATTTTAACCCCTTGACAGTGTCAATGATAGAGAGACAAAAGGGAAAAAAACTGGCATACTATCTATCTTCTAGATGATTATCCAGGTGACAAAAGACAGTTTTACTGGCTTTTAAAATTAAATATATGATTTCACAGTTAAAGACCACACCAAATTTAACCCTTTACTTTATGAATATTCATATAAGAAATAAAACCACCATGAATATTAATTAGATAACTTTTTATAATGGTCTATGAATAGGAATTTTTGGTCATGGTACGTAGAAACTGTAGAATCAGATTTGTATACATGTAGTTCCATGGAAAGAGTAAAAGAAATGAACATAGTGTAAAAGAACTAACTGATTGACTGACTGATGCATACAAGGAAGACAAATACAACATTTAACCCATAAACTCATGAATATTCATGTACAGGTTAATGAACTGTAACATGGACATGTTTAACCCTTTCCCTGTTCTATAGTTAGACCAACTTCAATACCTACTGAATATTCATGGACAAAACAGTTATAATGAAATATGGAATATGGAACATTGTAACCATTTTAGAAACTAAAGAAACAGATCTATCGAATTCTAATAGCAAACAGAGCAGACCCTGATCAGACGGCTCCCCTAGGAGCCGTCTGATCTGGGTCTACTCTGTTTGCAAATGCGTGAAAACACGTTTATATGAGGGAAAGGGTTAACCCTTTATATCATGAATATTCATGTAAGAAATAATGATATCATGAGATAATGATACAAGGGCATTTTTTCATCAGGACAGAAACTATGATCAGATCTATATTATATTACAGAGGTCCAGATAAGATGCGTAAATTAAAACATTTTCAAGAATAACTTCTTTATTTCTCTACTAAACCCTATGTTGTGACCACTATTTAGAATCGTCTCAAAGAGACGATTTCGAAGAGTGGTCACAACATAGGGATTGGTGGAGAACTGACGATTTTAGTATTTGAGTACGCACCTTTATTTGTAGCTCTGATATTATAAGCAACCGGAGCAGACCCTCAGCATCATAGATCAGACAGCTCCTGCAGGTCTACTAAAGGAGAATTTATGAGTTTAATTCTTTGTCCAGTAAGCAATTTTTCATCTGCAACAATTATCATCTGCTTCAATTCTTAAATAAAATTTCTCTCATTTCTTCTTATGGTCAGAGTGTCAAACCGTTTGAATCCAGACAAGATGCCGCATTATGTGTTTGCAAAGGTAATCACGGTTTTGCCGCTAGCATGCATAGAGTTGAAAATTCCATCTATGAAGTGATCGGTTAACACTTTATTAGCATACTAGAGCAGAGGTTCAGATAAGATATGTAAATTTAAACATTTTCAAGAATAACTCCTTTATTTCTCCACCAAACCCTATACTGTGACCACTCTTCGAGACGATTCTAAAGAGTGGTCACAGTATAGGGTTTAGTGGAGAAATGTCGATTTTAGTATTTGGGTACACACCGTTATCTGTAGCTCTGTTAGAGGCTAATTCTTGATAACTTACGCAAACAGTGTAGATCCAGGTGAGACACTGAGTAACTCTGCATCTCATCAGAACCCAATAACTGTTTGGCACTCAGACACTGGTGTTTGGAAAGAACTATCAAGAAAATTGACTTTTAGAAATCTAGCAGACAGCAATTTTTAACAGAATACAATTGCTTTGTATAGAGAGGCTTAATTACATTTTTAGAGCTGTAGCTATGCATTTTCAAGACAAGAGATACCAAGAAGTTTAAGACCCAATTAGCATTCTCTTTGCATAATTGAAAGAATTTCTACAAAAACATTATACCAGTTTCTTTAATCTTTATCAACCCTTGAATAACTTTTTTTCACTTTCAAGTTTCTTAGATTTTTTTTCCATTTCTTTTTAAAACATGGCAATATGTTCAAATGATTTGGATCCAGATTGGATGGCTGCAACAATTTGCATAGGTGGTCATCACATCTAACTTGCATGAAAAACCCGATTTATTGCTCCATGTTAAAAGTACAGTAAAAAAAACTTGATACTTTGAAATTTTAGTAATGAAGAGTTGATGCCTTTATAGGCAGGTGGCTGCTTAATTCAGTGTGAAAGTCCTACAGGAGCTTTCTGCATGACTTTCACCCTGCATTAGGCTTCCACCTGTCTTGAATATCAATAATGAAACATATTTGAGTGTTCGAATAATCTGTTTTTACCGTACTCTAAAAAGTGTCCTTACGACCCTGTAACCATCACTGTTACCGTAATTACTCTAAATATTCTGACCACCAATCTCTCTTCTCCACCGGTTTGTAAAGCTGAGTAACCTTATAAATCAGTCTGAGATAGTTATATATTAGTAGCAAATAGCAGAGTCCCTAATCAAACAGTCCTTCTGGAGCAGTTTGACATTGGTCTGAACTATTTGACAAAACCTATCTGTCCGAATACTCAGGGTAATAAGGCTTACCTTGCTCATTTATCTTGTGTGTAATTATGGCAAAGACCACAACTATAGTATTACTTAAAGTATATCAAAGCAATGTCCAGGAGGTGCAAGATTACATATGATCAACCATCCTGTAGTTTCATGACTCTAGGTCGAATATATTTACAGTTACAGGTTGCCTTTGCAAACAGAATAGACCCGATTCAGACAGTCCCTACATGTTCTGTATTATATAGGTCTAATGCCAGTTTCGCAGCCAAAAGATCCTGTGTTCATATATATATCATTATAAATAATAGCTAATGAATATTCATTATGTTATTATTTCTTACAAAAATATTCATGAGATACAAGTTGAAATACAGTGGCTGATTTGTTTCAAAACAGTTTACAAAGCCCAACAGTTGGTTTTCGTAAATCAAGACTCGTAAATATTTGTCTGAAGTATGCCGATAGGATATCAACCAGATGCACTGTCTTCACTGCAGGATACGAACACGTTTTATGAAACAACTCTACAAAACCTAATAATAATGATTGCAATAATGCTTTGTGTATCTGTCAAAATTCCATAATTCTGTCATAACACACACGAATGCACTTCAATGCAAGATGGGCTTATCTCAGTGGTTCCAGCTGCTTTTAAAACCTGTTGAATGTTGGAAAACAAGTTGTCTGTCATTTACAAACAGTGTAGCCCCTGATCAGAGGGCTCCTCTAGGAGCCCTCTGATCAGGGTCTACACTATTTGTCATTTAAAATCCTCTCTCAAATGATACTCTTTTATACTCAATGAACTCTACCTTTAAACATTGATGGACTTTTCCATTTCTGAAGATTAAGTAATGAAAGGGTTAGCCCATAAATTGCGAGGGAATGACTTAGGTGGAACTTGCAAAAAGTGCAGACCCTGATTATATGGCTCCTAGTCTCATGTAGCACTATGATCAGGGTGTGCAAAGTTCGCAAAATTCAATCGTTTCAGTCTGAATGAACTCTACCCTAAACAATGATGGACCATGCCTCTTTGAAAGTTCATCATGTCATTCCAGCGATTAACCCTTTCCTCTATAAATACGCCTTTCTACACCTCTGTAATAACCACTTCCTGAAACCATTGTGATAAATAGCGCATTTGCTCCTATAGGAGCAAATGCTCTATTTATCACAATGGTTTCAAAACTACAATTCTAAACTTTTACTTTTCTCTAGCAAATGCTTCTTTTCAGTAGATTGATTCAAAGAGGTTGGGTCTAAAAATAGCCTATGGAGGAAAGGGTTAAAGCATTTTTATCTCTATTGCTGCTACGTATTGTCATCTGCAAAATTTGTCATCTGCGACAATGTTCATTTATTTTAGTTCTCTACCCTTTTCTTCTAATCACACAATAATCGAAGCATCAAACAGATTGGATCCTGATGAGACGCCAAGTCACTTTGTGCCTCATCCAGATCCAAACTGTTGTACAGGTTATCATAGAGTCGTCACTGGCAGCAGAAAAGTTAAATACGTTATGTTGTGATTGATAAGCAGGTGGGTGGCTTTCTCTGAATCTGTGAAGTTCTCTTACCAGACAGGGCTCTAGATATGCCTTTACTCCAGGGATATATACCTTTTAACCCTTCGCTTGCTATTCACGTCAATATACCTATCTGTAAATAGTGAAGACCCAGATGAGACAGCTCCTGCAGGAGCTGTCTCATCAGGGTCTGCACTATTTACAAGTTGACTGTGCAACCAGTGCACTCCACAGCAGTGATTGCACAGTGAAATACTTATACATAGTGAAGATGTATGTAATTATACAGCAGGGCATGGGTAAAGAAGGGGAAATGTATTTTAAAATTCAGCAAGAGAAGGGTTAACCCTTTCCCTCATATGCCTGGTCATGCCTTTGCAAACAGAGTAGACTCCTGTAGCAGCAGCTGTACATCAGAGCCTATTCTGTTTTGTAAACTTACGTTACAAACAGTGTTGAATGCTGCATTATAACATGGTGACTGATCTTTTTCTACAGTTTGCAAAGCCTTAACCCTTTTCTCCATGACATCATGAATATTAATTAGATTAATTTGTTATAATAGCACATGGACTCATTGATTTTTAGCAATGGCAGAAACTGTAGAATCATATCTATATCATATCATCAGCAGAGTAGACCCTGGTCAGACGGCTCCTATAGGAGCCATCTGATCTGGGTCTACTCCGTTTGCAAAGGCATAGAAAGGAGTATTTATGGTGGAAAGGGTTAACCTTTTCCCTATTCTTAGTTTATTTCAAATTTCAATACCGACCGAATATTCAATGACAAAATAGTTATAATGAAATGTGGAAGATTGTAGCCATTTTAGAAAATAAAGAAACAGATCTATCAAATTCAATTAGCAAACAGAGCAGACCCTGATCAGATGGCTCATATAGGAACCATCTGATCTGGGTCTTCTCTTGTTTGCAAATACATGAAAATGCATTTATATGAATGAAAGGGTAAAGGCTGGTTTTCATATAGCATGGCTCATACATAATTTGTTGATTCAATTCTCAATTGCTTTTCAATTCTCTCTAAGGCAATACTAAGAAGTACTACCAGCAAGATGGGATTTGGGCTGAGAAATAACACATTTAGACAGACACGTATGCATCTTATCCACAGCTCTGGTCCCAGCAGAGGAATTACCTATCCATTTTATATGTAATGAACAGTCATCTGTCTTTAAGTGAGACACATTTCGATTTTCCCTTGAGGTGCTACTTATCACATGGTTTACTTTATACAGTTAAACCCTTTAACTCATTCCATCATAGGCTATTTTTAGATCCAACATATTTGAATAAATCTACCGAAAAGGAGCATTAACTAGAGAAAAGGAAATGTTTTAGAATTTTGTTGTTCTGAAACCATTGTGATAAAGAGAGCATTTGCTCCTTAGGAGCAAATGCTCTATTTATCACAATGGTTTCAAAAAGTGATTTTTACCAAAGCGTAGGAAGGCGTCTTTATGGAGGAAAGGGTTAAACCGAACCTTCAAAGTAATATTAATTAACGTCTCTTAAACAGGTGGTTTCTTAACCCATTCCCTCCTACTGAAACCTTTTGACGCTTCTGTAAAAGTTATGTTTTGAAACCATTGTGATAAATAGAGCATTTTTTTCATAGAAGCAAATGCTTTATTTATCATAATGGTTTCAAAACTACACAATTCTAAAGAAATTCCTTTTCTCTAGTAAATGCTCCTTTTTGATAGATTTATTCAAAGAGGTTGAGTCTAAAAATAGCATCTGAGGGAATGGGTTAATGCAGGTTTAAAGTCAAGCAGAAAGCTCCCAAAGGAGCATTCTGCATGTCTTTCATCCTGCATTCAGCAGCCACCTGCATATAAAGATCTGAAACTACTCTACTAAAGTTCAGGTTTAGACGGGTTTTACTGTAATTACAAAATATGAACATACCTTTACCCGAACTTGGATCAGGATCATGTATGAAATGGTCTTCTGCTGCTCCTGAGCTGACATCCCGGTAATTGTTTGCTCCGAGTCTCTTAGAGAATCTTCTTGTGTATCCTCCTCTGATCATCCATATTCGAAACATCCAGTAAATGAGAAGAAGCAAGGCCAAAACTCCAAGCAGCCAGCCGACCAGTACAGATCGACTATCTGTGTCCCCAGGGTGCTTGAAGAAAAAACAAAACAAAAAAACTCAGTCAATAAGATCTAAAAGTGTTTATTGAAAATGCATTTTCTCAGACAAGCATATCGTAACTACCCTAAATAATCAGACAGACTTAGGCTTATAATGCAGACCCAGATCAAACTGCTCCTGACAGAGTAGTTTGATCATGGTCTACAATGTCTATTACTTCAGTAGTTTCATATTACATTATCAAAACGCTGCCAAAATGTTATATTCAGCTTTACAAGTCAAACGTGAGGGGCGATGGCGTCAAAACACACATGATAACTATAGAACTTCATCTGCAGCAACTTTCGATATTTAATTTTCTTCACGTCTTCCCTGTTGAATATTCATGCAAGAAATAATGAGATCATGAATATATATTAGCTGAGTTTTTACAATGGCATAATATTATGTACTCATGGACTTTTGCTAATGATAGAAATTGTAAAGTCAGATCTATTATAATTTCAATAGCAAACAGAGCAGACCCTGATCGGACGGCTCCTACAGGAGACGTCTGATTTGGGTCTACTCTGTTTGCAAAGGTATATTAAAGTGTTTATATGAAGGAACGGGGTTAATTTTATCACTGTCAAATAATTAAGATTCTAAATTGACACCTAGTCTCACATGGATCCCAACTGTCTGTATTTCAGCTAATAAATATTCATGATGTCATTATTTCTAACATGATTATTCAACAGGGAAAGGGTTAATCAGTACATAAATTTTGTGTTACATGTATATCTTTTTTCACTGCATAGTAAAAATGTTACTATTTTAAGACAACAAACAGGTAAATACTTTTAACTCTTTACTCAATGAATATTCATGTAAGAAATAATCACATCATGAATATTAATTAGATTAATTAATTTAATAGCAAATGGACATAGGAATGATGGCCATGGGAGAAACTGTAGAATCTTATCTATATTACATCATAAACAAAATGAGCAAACCCTGATCGATGACTAGACGGCCCCTATTTATGAAGTAAAGAATTAAGTGAATTCTTGGAATAGACCAAATGAAATAGATCTGACGAACTAACATTTAACGTTTTTGTTAACCATTTACTTCATGAATATTAATATGAGAAATAATGGCACTAATTAGATTAAATATTTTAATAGCACAGACACAAGAATGTTTGGCCATAGCAGAAACTGTAGAACCGTATCTATAGCATACACAAACAGAACAAACACTGGTCCTACTAGAGTTGTCTGATCTGGGTCTACTTTTTGCTAAGGTATCACAGGAGAGTCACATGGGCAGGGAATATACTGTTTGTCATTTCTTTATTTAATAGTTACAAAATGAGTAAATAAAAGGTGTACAGATCTGTCCACATCTCTGATACATCAGTCAAACCCTGTTCATTGGTACACATTGGAAGTGCCTCCAACGGGCAATTCTAACGACACATCAACAAGATTTGGATTGGCCAGGAATTATAAATGTAAAAAATAATCCTCTTTTTACCATTAGAATAAATGGGTTTCATTGGAGAAAAAACACGCTCTGTTTGCTTAACGCTTTCCTCCTAAATACTTCTTTCTACGCCTCTGTAATAGTAACTTTATGAAACCATTGCAAATGCTCTATTTATCAAAATGGTTTCAAATCTACACAATTCTGAAATTTTCCTTTTCTCTAATTAATGCTCCTTTTCAGTAGATTTATTCAAAGAGGTAGGATCTAAAAATAGCCTTTGAGGGAATGGGTTAAAGACTTTGCATAAGTCTGATTCTACAGTTTTTGCCACAGCCAAAACATTCTGTGTTTATATTCCATTATAAAAACCAGATGATAGATATTCATGATGTCATTATATCTTAACCCTGGTTCCCTGTTCCATATAATTATTCCAAACTTCAATACCTACTGAATGTTCATGGAGAAAATAGTTATAATGAAATACAGAAGATGGAACATTGTAGCCAGTTTAGAAAGTAAAAAAACAGATCTTTGAAATTCCACTAGCAAACAGAACAGACCCTGATCAGGCGAAAAAGTTAACCCTTTACTCCATAAATAAGCCTTTCTATGCCTTTGCAAACAGAGAAGACCCAAATCAGACGGTTCCTATAGGAGCCATCTGATCAGGGTCGTCTGATCAGGGTCTGCTCTGTCTGCTCTGTTTGCTTATGATATAACACAGATATGATTCTACAGTTTCTGTTGTGGTAAAAAAATCAAATGTCCTTGTGCTATTACAACAATTAGTCTAATTCAAATTCATGATGCCATTGATTTATTTCTTACAAAAAATTTCATGGAGTAAATTTAGGGTTAATTGTTTTCTTCCAAAAATAAAGATAAAAATCTCACCTACAGTTAAGTAGATCTATCTCCTCCTAATATACATACGGGCTACCTTAATACTTTGAATCTAATTTGCATTTCTTCTTAGGACAGTCAAGTTTAAAGGGTGTAAATTTCTCCACCCTTGAGTTTTGTTCTTCAAACCAGATGGTACTAAATTCATCTTAGATAGTTTAATTGGATCCTAAGTATTCGAGCAGAGTTTAATTACTGTAAGTATTTGGACAGGATTTGGACATAACTACCCTACGTATTTGAACACACAATCTTGGGCAAATAATGCAGACCCAGATCAAATGGCTCCTGAAGGAGCAATTTGATCAGGGTCTACACTATTTGCTACTGTGTCAGTCAAATTTAAAGTTATTAAAATTGTGTCAAATTGAACACAACAACTTTACAAGTCGGTGGAAAGGGGCGAAGATCGGGTGTTCGAATATTTAGCATAAGTACATTCATCACATACTTCTTAGTACATTTCACCTTTTCAGTTCAACCTTTAACCTTCAGCATGTTTAAGACTTGTTATGCCTTTGAAAGGAAATGGAAGAACTTGTGCATAATTATTTGAATTACATTTTTGAAAAAATTCGTTCAGCAAGCTTACGGTAAATTATTTTTTCAAGTAGTCACTTCAGTTACTCGATAAACCATTTTGTGAACTGAAATCGAAGCCTTATCAAATATGATTCCATATGGGTTTTCTCCTGCTATGACCAGAAGTGCTTATTTAACCCTTTCCCTGTTCTACGTTTATTTCAAATTTCAATACCTACTGAATATTCATTAAGAAAATAGTTCTAACGAAATATGGGAGGTGGAGCATTGTAGACATTTTATAAGGCAAAGAAACAGATCTTTCAAATTCTATAAGCAAACAGAGCAGACCCTGATCAGACGGCTCCTCTAGGAGCCGTCTGATCCTGAGTCTACTGTTTGCAAATGCGTGAAAACATGTTTATATGAGGGAAAGGGTTAACCCTTTGAATGCGGGACATGCATGCATTGTTATTTGCGAACAGAGTAGACCCAGATCAGTGAGGACTCCTAGAGGACCCCTCTGATATGTGTCTGCACTATTTGTCATTGAAAATCCTCTAGCAAATTTAAGCCTTTCATACTGTGTTGACTCTATAGTTACACTGAATGGTTGAAAACTTAGTGCTGAAAGGGTTAGCCTTCACACTGACAAATTTGTAGTATATCTAGCAAACATCTTAGACCCAGATCAGATGTCTAGTAACATGGCGTCTCATCAGGATCCTAACTGCTCGACGGTCTTATAATCATATTTCTGAAGAAAAATCCACTTTGAACACTGAAACAGACGACAACATTTGCAGACGACATCTATTTAGTTTTCTAAAGGCAAACCTTTTCCCTGTTCAATATTCATGTAAGAAAAAATGATATCATGAATATTTATTTACCGATTGTTTTACAAATCTAAAATTTTCAAGGGAATTTCTTTCCCTTTGACATAAATAGTAGAATCAGATCTATATCATGTCATAAGCAAACAGGAGCCGTCTGATCTGGGTCTTCTCTGTTTGCAAAGGTATGAAAAGGTATTTATAGGAAGGAAAGGGAAACCGACACCATCTAAATGTTTACAAACTACCCCAGAGTAAATAAACTTCAAAATGGTGCTGCCAATTAAAACCACAGTACCCGTATTACCCTAAGTATTTGAACATCTTGTCTTTCATTGGTTTGTAAAGGAAAGTATTTCAGTTTAGCTCCATTTTCATAACTTCAACCCTTCGCTTGCTGAATTGTTAAACACATTTCTCCTTCTTTACCCATGTCCTGTTGTATAATTACATATATCTTCACTGTGTACACATATTTCACTGTGCAATGACTGCTACGGAGTGCGCTGGTTGCACAATCAATTTGTAAATAGTGCAGACCCTGATGAGACAGATCCTGCAGGAGCTGTCTCATCTGGGTCTTCACTATTTACAGGTAGGTATATTGACGTGAATAGCAAGCGAAGAGTTAAAATGCCAGCGAAATTAACCCTGTACTCCATGAATAGTGACATGAATATTAATTACATTATTGCTTTTGAATTGCACATAAAACAGGAACTGGTGGCCATGGCAGACACTGTAAAATCATATCCATATTATATCATAAGCAAATAGAGCAGACCCTGATCAGATGGCTCCTATAGGAGCCATCTGATCTGGGTCTACTCTGTTTGCAAAGGTGTAGATAGGCATAGTCATGGAGTAAAGGGTCAACAGTATTTAGGCATCAGTAGGAATCTGTATCAGGTAAAGTGTTAACCCTTTCCCTCATACAAACACCTTTTCATGCATTTGCAAGCGGAGTAGACCCAGATTAGACAGCTCCTATAGGAGCCATCTGATCAGGGTCTGCTCAGTATTTGCTTTTGATATGATATATATTTTCTACAGCTTTTGTTGAAGAAAATAAAATCTTGAAAAGGTTACATTATAAAATTTAGCTAATAAATATTCATCATGTCATTACATTCTTACATGAATATTCAACAGGGAAAGGATTAAGTATGTGCATGTTTAGTAATTGTGGCTTGCATAACTTGTGATCTGTTACAATTCTTAAAGTCAATTCTTCTTTCCAAAAATATAGTACATGTAATTGCAATTATTGGATCCTTATCAAAAGCATCTTATCTGGATCTACACTATTTGTACTGCTTTTCACAATGCATGGCTGGTGCGTAAAGAGTTAAGAAAACAATTTATGTGAAGCTAAATAATAAAACTTTATGGTACTGTTCTCTGTTCTGTACTCAGCTGTGCAATTTTATCGAATTTTGAGTAAGGGAGATAATTCTTACAGTGCAGACAATAAAATAATAGACTGAATAGCCTCCCTTGGATCAGAGAAAATATTGAATGTCAATCAAAACTTATCAATTATTTTACACCACCAATGCACTGAATTATTGATTCATAATTGGTTTCTTTAAGAAAAACATTTTGTGAACCATTTACAGCGCCATGTTGACTGCTTGTAAACAGTGGGAATTAGAATTTGATGTTTAAAATACATGAAAATGACAGATCTGTCATTTATAACTTACATTTTCCAGGAAACTGATTAGGATAATATGGAGTTTTGGCATTTCAATCTATCACCCACTGACCTGAAGGTTCCGAATCTTTGAAATAAAACACCAGATTACCTTTGTTGCATTGCTTCAGTATACTGCGTGATTTATCTAACTTTCATTGTGCTATAAGTTTAGTTCCAATAAAAACCATTTTTACCTTTTCCCTGTTTTAAATTTATTCAAGATTTTATTATCTCATTAATATTCATGTACATAATCAGTAAAATAGAAAGTGGATTTTTTTCACCATGTTGCACACTGTAAAGTCACATCTATATTATTTCATAAGCAAACTGAGCAGACTCTGATCAAGCTGTCTGATATGGGTCTACTCTGTTTGCAAATGCGTGAAAAGTCGTTTATATAAGGGAAAGGGTTAAAACTATCAAATTCACTAAATTCTAAGCAGACTTTTTTCTGAGTGCCAAACAGCTTGTATCCAGACTAGACACAAACTAATTTGACACATGATCTGGATCCAAAATCTTTGCAAACGCCAGTCAACTCACATTTACTCCAGTCAATTCACATTTACTCATCTAAAGGTTAATCATGTATAATTTGTTCTCTCTAGAGCATCCTAAAAATTAACACATATAATTTGTTCTCTCTAGAGCATCCTAAAAATTAACACATATAATTTGTTCTCTCTAGACAAAATTTCCTGAAATTACTTTCCATAAAAAAGATGTTGACTTATATAATCAGCATCAAAATATATCAGATATACCATATGTACCTTAAATGAGACACCTTATCTCTACAGGTTTGTAAAGCTAAATACAGTAGAACAGTGTCTTAACCCATTACCTCATAGGCTATTTTTAGATACAACCTCTTTGAATTAATCTACCAAAAAGGAGCATTAACTAGAGAAAAGGAAAATTTTAGATTTTTGTAGTTTGAAACCATTGTGATAAATAGAGCATTTGCTCTTATAGGAGCAAATGCTTTAATTACCGCAATGGTTTCACAAAGTGACTTTTACAGAGTCATCAATATGAGGGAATGGGTTAAGTGGCCATGAAAAAGAAGTCATGTTTACAATAGATTGTAAGGCAGGTTTGGTGGTAGCTTAATGCAGGTATAGGAGCTTTCTGCATTACTTTTGCCCTGCATTAAGCAACCACCTGCATTTTAAGACTACTTCAATAAATGAATGATAGCTTAAGACAGGTTCTACTATACCCTATTACTGTATGTATTTTGACACCCAATCTTCCCTCTCCACCAATTTGTAAGACTGAATAAATCAATTTAGCACCATGTTGATAACTTTAACCTTTCCCTGTTCTATGTTTATTTCAAATTTCAATACCTACTGAATATTTATGGGCAAATAAGTTATAAAGAAATATGGAAGATGGAATTATTTTTAGCTATTTCAGAAAGTAGAAATTGATATTTCAAATTCCATAGCAAACAGAGCAGACCCTGATCAGACGGCTCCTATAGGAGCCATCTGACCTGGTCCTACTCTGTTTGCAAATGCGTTAAAACATGTTTATATGAGGGAAAGGGTTAACTCTGCACGATAACTAATTTTTCATCTGCAGCACAATTATGTCATCTGCTTCAATTCTTAAAACTAATTTTCTCACATTTTCTTTGCAAAAAATATGGTCAGTGTCAAACAATTTGGAATCTGTGGCGGCATCTGATCTGGGTCCAAACTGTTTGCATAGGGATTTTTTTGCTGCTAGTTTGCAAAGAGTTAAATAATCTGAAATACCGATAGTAACAAATAGTGTAGACCCTGATCAAATGTCTTCTGGGGCAGTTTGATCTGGGTCTGCACTATTTGCCTTAATGTGTCTGTTAAAGCGTGCAAAGTGATAAATAATCTGAAATAGTAGCAAATAGTATAGACCCTGATCTAAGACTACCTGAAAGAGCAGTTTGATCAGGGTCTATACTATTTACCTAAGACTGCCTGAAGGTGTAGTTTGATCAGGGTCTGTACTATTTGCCTAAGACTGCCTGAAGGAGTAGTTTGATCTGGGTCTGTACTATTTGCCTAAGACTGCCTGAAGGAGTAGTTTGATCAGGGTCTATACTATTTACCTAAGACTGTCTGAAGGAGTAGTTTGATCAGGGTCTGTTCTATTTACCTAAGACTGCCTGAAGGAGTAGTTTGATCTGGGACTATACTATTTACCTAAGACTGCCTGAAGGAGTAGTTTGATCTGGGACTATACTATTTACCTAAGACTGCCTGAAGGAGTAGTTTGATCAGGGTCTGTTCTATTTACCTAAGACTGCCTGAAGGAGCAGTGTGATATGGGTCTATACTATTTACCTAAGTTTGCCTGAAGGAGCAGTGTGATCTGGGTCTATACTATTTGCCTAAGACTGCCTGAAGGAGCAGTGTGATATGGGTCTGTACTATTTGCCTAAGTTTGCCTGTCGAATACTTACAGTAAGTAGGGCAACTATATTGTGACAGCTAGATGATTGAACATTTTATGATCAAAATTTATGTTGGACTTGAAAACCTTTCTATGCTGAATTTTCAAATGGATTATTCCAAAATGCAACTAGGTCAAGCTTACTGTGATTACTAAGGGATTTTACAGAAATGTGTAACATGACAAACAGTGCAGATCCTGATGACAGGGTTCCTCTAGCAGCCCCTCATCTGGGTTTACATCATTTGCATTGAAGGGTTAAAGTATAGGAGAAGCTCTCCATAATGGCCTCTAGTTAAAGAAACATGGTTATATTGTGAAATTATAATAGACCCGACTCTCTACAATTTCTGCCAATATACCAAAACATCCTCTGCACATAAGCTATAATAAAGCTAATAAACATTCATGATACGATTATATCTATTTATTAAATGAAATGGGGAAAGGGAAAACTGGATTATTTTTAGCAAACAGTGTAGATCCTGAATGAACCGGTTGATCAGAGTGCACTATTTGCCTAAATCAAACATTAAGGATAATCATGGCAGATATCTTCATCAAATCTTCATCCTCTTGATGATACAATGTACTCATTAGAATCATGTCAGAGAGATAATACTCACTAAAATCAGCCCAGAGAGGTGATACTCATTAGAAACATCTGAGAGGTGGTACTTATTAGAATCAGCCCAGAGAGGGGGTACTCATTAGAATAATTCCAGGGAGGGGGTACTCATTATAATAAGCTCATAGAGGTGGTACTCAACAGAATCAGCCAAGGGGGGGGGGGTACTCATTAGAATAAGCCCTGATATGTGGTACTCATTAGAATTGGTCAAGAGAGGTGGTACTCATTAGAATCAGTCAACTAAGATGGTACTTATCAAGTTATTAGATTCATCTCAGAGAGGTGGTACTCAGAATTATCTCAGAGAGGTTATTTTAATGAGTATTCCACAGTGGAGTTTGGCCGAGAAATAATTGCTCCGGATAGATTACTTGCTAAACTTTTCTTATCTACAGCTCATGGCCAGTAAAAGTGATTTCGAGCATTCAGACAATTGACGGATATAATGCAATGTACCGAGGCTGAGATTTTGAAGAGAAAATGATCGTGGGACTGACAATATGGATTAAATGTCAGACATAGATTAACAATAGCAAGAATGGCTTTTGCCTACATTACATAAAAGTAAACTGTCTAGCTACTTGTGGCTAGCTATATATTTTCCCCCTTAATTAACCTAAGCATTCGGACACCCAATCTCCACACTGCATCAGCTTGTAAAGCTGGATAAAATCAATTTAGCATTATTTTCGTTAACTTTAACCCTTTCAACCTGAGAGACATTCACTGTAATTTGCAAACAGTGTAGACCCAGATCAGAGGGCTCCTATAGGAGCCCTCTGATCAGGGTCTGCACTGTTTGCCATTTCAAATCCTCTGGCAAGTGTAAACCTTTTCATACTGAGTGGAGTCTATAGTTAAAACACTGATGGGCTATTCCAATTTGAATATTCATGGTTTCAAGGGTTCAATTAGAACGCCATAGTAGCAAATAGTGTAGATCCTGCAGGCGCCATTTGATATGGGTCTGTGCAACTTGCCCAAGTTTGTCTATCCGAATAGATAGGGTACTTAGAGATATGCTACTGAGATTTAAATCGGGCACTATGTAAGTAGGATGTTTTGGTACTGGTAGAAACAGTAGAGTCAAAATCTATCAAATAGAGCAGAAGCTATCTGATCTGGGTCTATTCTCCTTGCAATGGCGAGAAGAGTCTTTACTATGAGATAAAGGGTTAAGAACTGAAAGATGTTTCAAAGTTAAGAAACTGTCTGTGGGGTATGGCAGGTGTGATGGGAGACCTCCAGGGACTGCAGATGGTGCATGTTACAACAGATTATCACAAATTTACGGATAAAAATTACTTTGTATGCAAACAGTTAACCCATTCCCTCACAGGCTAGTCTTAGACACAACCTCTTTGAATAAATCTACTGAAAAGTAGCACTTCCTAGAAACAAGAGCTGTCTGCAGACAGCGCACTCCACTTTCTTTAGTGCTGGATAGTGTTGTGGAAATCTGAGTCAGAAAGGGGAGATAACTATAGCAAAATTAATATTTTAGCCTATATAATAGGGTTACCTACCCTTGTGAAATGGGTTCCCCTTGTGATAGTAAACATACATACCAAATATGAACCAAATATCTTTGATGGTTTCTGAGAAAAGGACCTTAACAAAAAGGTTAACCAACGCCGACTAGAGGGCCATGACAATAGCTCCACTTTTTGAAAAAGTGGTGCTAAAAAGGAAATTGTTTAGAATTGTATATTAAAAGTGACTTTTACAGAGACGTCAAAAAGCATCAATATGAGGGAATGGGTCAAAAGGCATCAATATGAGGGAATGGGTAAAAAAGGCATTAATATGAGGGAATGAGTTAACTGACTAAGCAGCTTTCTTACCACATGTAGTGTCAGGTAGGATTGCGATTCTGTGTGGAGGGCAGAGTGCGAGAGTCGCGACCAGTGGTGATCATCCTCACATCCTGGTACCGACAGCTCTGCCGTGATTGGCCCATCCTGAGATTTAGTCTCAAACACTAACCGCACCTGAAACAAGACAGAAAGTACAGATTTAACATTGTTTCTTGATGCACAAGCAGTACTCGAGTTGTACACTTGATAGTGCCAGAATAAAGTCATCTTTAACCCTTAACTCCATGTATATTCATGTAAGGAATAATGACATCATGAATATTAATTAGTTTAATTTTCACAGTGACACATGTCATACATACAATTCATGAATTCGAAGCAATGGCAGAAATTTTCAAATCATATCTATAATATTTCATAAGCAAACAGATCAGACCCATAATCGGAGCTGTCTGATCAGGGTCTACTCTTTGCAAAGACCTAGAAAGGCGTATTTGTGGAGTAAAGCATTAACACTTTACCTCAGTGATATACCTTTGCAAACAGAGTAGCTGCCTTTGCAAACAGAGAAGACTGAAGTCAGATGGCTCCTACTGGAGCCGTCTGATCCCAGTCTACTCTGTTTGCTCACAGAGTATTAAAGATCAGATTATTCAGTATCTGCCATAGTCATAATTCCCTATGTCGTTATAATACATAAAGTTATCATTTCTTTCATGAATATTCATCTGGTAGAGAGTTACACAATTACCACAGAGTTACACAATTATCACAGAGTTACACAATTACCACAGAAAATGCACCCCAGAGGTCCATCTAAGATGCGTAAATTAAAACATTTTCAAGAATAACTTCTTTATTTCTCTACCAAACCCTTTGCTGTGACGAACTCTTTAGGATTGTCTTGAGGAGATGATTAAAAGAGTGGTCACAACATAGGGTTTGGTGGAGATGGGACGATTTTAGTATTTGAATACATTATGAAACGATTTTAGTATTTGAATATATTATGAATCTTTATCTTAACTCTGCATCCTGCTTTTTAAACCTTTCCTCCATAAATATGCCTTTCTATGCCTCTGTAAAAATCACCTGTTGAAACCATTGTGATAAATAGAGCATTTGCTCCTATAGGAGCAAATACTCTATTTATCACAATGGTTTCAAACTATAAAATTCCAAAAGTTTCCTTTTCTCTAGTTAATGCTCATTTTAGGTAGATTTATTCAAAGTGGTTGGATCTAAAAACAGCCTATGAGGGAAAGGGTCGAATATCTCTATCAGGTAAAGGGTTCAGTAAAAGAAGATAGAAATTTTTAGACAGATTTTATGTTTTGTTTCTAATAATCCTCAGATTTCTGAAAATAAAAACGCAAATGCCTTTAAACCATGTGCTTAATTGTGTCCCCTTAACTCTGTGAAAGCTGAACTTTCAATGAAGAATGGTCCATCATTGTTTTATGACGGAGACCATTCATAATGAAAGGGTATAATCTGTGAGAGTGTTTTGAAAGATAAACCGTGCAGACTGGTTATAAGAGGACTGTTTAAATCGAGAGTTGCTTTAGGTCTACACTATTTGTATACTTGATTCCAACGTTTAAAGGGTAACCCTTTCCTTCATATAAACACATTTTCACGCATTTGCAAACAGAGTAGATCCAGATCAGATGGTTCTGTATGATCAGGGTCTGCTTTGTTTGCTAATGGCATTTGATAGATCTGTTTCTTTAATTTCTAAAATGCCTACAATGTTCCACCTAACATATTTCATTAGAACTACTTTGTCCATGCACATTCAGTAGGTATTGAAATTTGCAACAAACATAGAACAGGTAAAGGGTTAATTCTTAATGGGCTGGCGCGGATTATACAAGATCTTTGCAAAACAATGTAGACCCAGATATAAGGGCTCCTGAGGAAACCCTTTGATCAGGATCAACACTGCTTATCATAAAAATCATTTTCTTCAATTGATACAATTTTTGTTTAACCCATTCTCTCATATTGACACCTTTTGACGCCTCTGTGAGAGACACGTTCTGAAACTACTGTGATAAATAAAGCATTTGCTCCTATGGAGCAAATGCTCCATTTATCAGAATGATTTAAAAATTACACAATTCTGAAAATTTCCTTTTCTTTAGTAAATGCTCCTTTTTGGTAGATTTATTCAAAGAGGTAGGATCTAAAAATAGCCTATGAGAGAATGGGTTAATACATGAATGCAGAAAGGGAGGAGGCAGTCTTTTAAATACAATGTATTCAGCAGATTAATTTAATGGCAAGAAATAACCATGACAATACTTTCAGAGACTGGTTCAGATAATTAGAATATTCTATAGACTGGTTTTGTTAATTGAGAAATTATGTACTTAGTGAAAACAATTCCACTTTTATCAAATGACAATCCAAAGCTGGAAGATCTTAATCAATATCACAAAATGAAACAGCCAACTTTCTCAGGGTTTTTTTTTCATTTCAGAATTGAAGCTTAGAAGTCAGCTTAGAATTCAGCATTTTTACACACGAAAGGCATAAAAGGGTGGAATTTTAAAATGTTACATGTGAAATCTTCCCATTTGTTGGTTTGGATTCAGATCAGACCATACCCTAATTGCCCTAAAGATCCCGATAGACAAATGTTGGTAAATAGTGCAACGCCTTTCTTTAATCTTGTAACACGACTCTGTAAAGATTACTTTTTGAAACCATTGGGATAAATAGATCATTTGACCCTAAGGAGCAAATGCTCTAATTATCACAATGGTTTCAGAACTACAATCTAAAAAAATTCCGTTTCTCTAGTTAATGCTCCTTTTCGATAGATTCATTTAAAGAGGAAGTCCCTACAATGAACGCATATTTTCAATAATATCATAAAACTTGGTATTTGTTATGGCTCAATCATTATTATGAATGTTGCCAATTTGAACTTATATCGAAAAATGCCCCTGTGATACAAATAAGCCGATTTCATCAATACTTATAATTTTTGTTCTACAATACAATATTATCGGCCTTTGCCGTTAAAATTTTCAGCTTTTTGCCGATGATCACCCGATCACTCCATTGTTCACGTAAAAGCTTTTCTCGGAAGTGGTCTGAGAAACCCGAATAGGGCAAACAGTTACGAAACTAAAACTCAACCTGAATATAACTGAAACATCAGGGAGTAAAATCGGGATCGGCGATATCAAACACATGGATGTTTTGTCATTATAAACGGTAATTGGATGGGTTTTCTTGCAATATACTACTTTTCAGCATATAAACAAATGAGTTTTGTATATTTTAGGTGTTTTTGAAACGCGTCAAATGTAGGGGCATCCCTTCTAAAGAGGTTGGCTCTAAAAATAGCCTATGAAGGAATGGATTAAAGAATGATGCAAAATTGAATTTATCAGCATATAGCATGGGGACAATGGTCAACTGATAACTAATGAGACTGGCAGTTAGTAGCAAACAGTATAGACCTCATCAAACAGCTCCTTTCAGGAGCTTTATGACCTGATTCTGCATTACAGAAGAACCTGTCAAAAACCCATCAAAAAGAGGTCTAATGGTCTGTAAGGCAGGTGGTAGCTTAATGCTGGTCAAAAGTAATGCAGAAAGCTCTTACAGGAGCTTTCTGCACTACTTTTGTCCTGCATTAAGCAACCACCTGCTTTTAAGACTTCTATATTTAACCTTTTACTCCATAAATACACTTTCTATGACTTTGTAAACAGTATGATATGATTCTACACATCCTGCAATGACCCAAACTTTCTCTGGTCATATGCCATCAATACATCTTTCTATTACTTTGCAAACAGAGTAGACCCAGATCAGATGGCTCCTATAGGAGCCGTCTTATCAGGGTCAGCTCTGTTTGCTAATGACATAATATAGATATGATTCTACAGATCCGGCAATGACCAAAACTTTCCCTGTTCTTATGCCATTAGAGGAATGCATTTTTATAGTATTAACCCATTACCTCATAGTCTATTTTTAGATACTAATCTATTTGTATAAATATACCGAAAAGGAGCATTAACTAGAGAAAAGGAAAATTTTAGATTTTTGTAGTTTGAAACCATTGTGATAAATAGAGCATTTGCTCCTATAGGAGCAAATGCTCTATTTATCACAATGGTTTCACAAAGTCACTTTTATAGAGTCGTCAATATGAGGGAATGGGTTAATGGTGTCATTACTTCTTACATAAATATTCATGGAGGAAAGGGTTAATAAATGAATGGTCGCTTAGGACAGGTTCTACTGTATTTGCGTTATTTCGGATAATTAGGGCCTCATGTACATGTATATAGTGTTTATTGTGTCAAAGAATTTATGACTCCCGCCACTAGTGTTATGAAGAGACATTGGACACAATAAAAAATCTGTGAAAACAACCATTGCTGTCCACTGGGACACCTTTCACGAAATGTCAGACAAAAATACAATTTACCAATAGTCTTCCATTAACCCTTAACCCTTTCCCTGTTCTGTATATTATATATTCAATACCTACTGAATAGTCATTAGCAAAATAGTTAAAATGAAATTTGGAAGGTGAGACATTTTAGGAAGCAAAGAAACAGATCTATCAAATTCTATCGGAAAAACAGAGCAGACCCTGATCAGACGGCTCCTCTAGGAGCCGTCTGATCTGGGTCTACTCTGTTTACAAATGCATAAAAACATGTTTATATGAGGGAAAGGGTTAACCCTTCAATTGATGAAGTTTCAAAGTGGAATAGGCCATCAGTGTTTAACCCTTTACTCCATGAATATTCATGGAAGAAAATAATGGTATCATGAATATTAATTAGATTAATTGTTATAACAGCACATGTACATGGACAGAGCAAGTTTTGGCCAGTTCGGAATCATATCTATATTATATCATTAGCAAATAGATCAGACCCTGATCAGACGGCTCCTACAGAAACCACCTTATCTGGGTCTACCCTGTTTGCAAAGATGTATAAAGGCGTAATTATGGAGGAAAGGTTTAACTGTGGAGTCCAAACTTGCGACGATGATTTTGTATGATAAACATCGCAGACCCCGACTCATTTCTCAAATTTCAAGTTAACCCCAATGATGTCTGTTCAATCCCATATCTGTCTTACCTCGTACATACGTTTCTGAGCAACAGATAAAGGTGCATACAAAAGTACTAAAATCGTCATTTCTCCACCAAACCCTATGTTGGGACCACATAAGAGTTGTCGCAACATCGAGTTTTACACGCGAAAAAAAATCCAATTATCAAAATGATTTTTTCCCAAAATAATTGCCAGAAAGAGGCCTGTGTCCGAATAATTAGGGTCATCTGGGTAATCCAGATGCTTGTTTGTGTGAATATTAGGATTATTTCAGTAATCTGGAGGCAGATTACCAAGCTCCCATGATAGTTTCAGGATTAATGAATATTTCCAGATTAATTAATCAATATTTCCATGCCACTGTTGTAAAATAATACAGAAAAAAATCTCTAAACTGGAATTCTAGTAGAAGAGTTTAGATAACTTTTATCTAGGTGGCTGCTAAATGCAAGGTGAAAGTCATGCAGAGAACTCCTGGAGGATATTTATACTAAATTTAACCCTTCTCTTGCTGAATTTAAAATACATTTCTCCTTCTTTACCCATGCCCTGTTGTATATTTACATGTATCTTCACTGTGTACAAGTACTTCGCTGTGCTGAATCACTGCTGTGGAGTGCACTGGTTGCACAATCAATTTGTAAATAGTGCAGACCCTGATGAGACAGCTCCTGCAGGAGCTGTCTCATCTGGGTCTTCACTATTTACAGGTAGGTATATTGACGTGAATAGCAAGATAAGGGTTAACGTTCGGATTATTATCTAATTACTCATACAGTTACCCAATTACTAATCATAATAAGAAAACGTAAGGTTATACAGTGCTCCCTCCCTACAACGAACCTCTCAATAACGATTCCCTCCTTACAACAACGCATGTCACTGTTTCCGAAACAACAAGGCTCCAAAACAACTTTTTTTCATTGTATTTTCTTTATGGCTCCATCAAACCCTATGTTGTGACCACTCTTTAGAATCATCACTTTGTGACGATTCTAAAGAGTGGTCACAACATAGGGTTTGATAGAGGCATAACGGTTTTAGTTCTCGAAATACATCTTATCTGGGGATCTGCAAACAAGCTAATTATGTTTGATTTTCCCTCCCTATAACAACTCCCTCTGAACAACACATAAAATCTTCGTATCCCAAAGGGTGTCGTTGTAGAGAGGGAGCACTGTATAATTAAAAGGTAACAATTAGAACCCCCCATATCGTTAGTTCTACTATACTTTACCCTTCTTCTCAATTACAGACCCAGATCAAAAAACTCCTGAAGGTGCAGATTGATCAGGGTAAATTTTTTTGTCAATCTCACAGTAACAGATAAATGCGCATACTTAGATACTTTCTGCACTGCTTCGTATAGAAGCCATCTGATCTGGGTCTACTCTGTTTGCTAATATGTGGATACACATTCATATGAAGGAAAGGGTTACGTAAACAGAGAGGAGGCTATCAGAAAACTCCTACAGGAGCTTCTGATCTGCATCTATTCTGTTTGAAAAGGTTCAACTCTTTCCCTCATGTAAACGTGTTTTAAAGCATCTGCAAACAGAGTAGACCCAGATCAGACGGCTCCTATAAGAGCCATCTGATCAGGGTCTGCTCTGTTTGCTAATGGAAATTGATAGATCTTTTTCTGTACTTTCTAAAATGGCTACAATGTTCCACCTTTCATATTTCATTATAACTTTTTTGCCCATGAATATTCAGTAGGTATTGAAATTTGAAACAATCATAGAATGGGGAACTTAGGGTTAAAAGGCGTATGTATGGAATAAAAAGTTAAAATATACCTATCATAATAACTATTCTGTTACCAAAGTTGATGCAAATGAACCAGATTTTTTTCTTTCCATTTTTTGTAAGAATCAATTTATTTGAAACAAATCTTGGACAACCTCCTACACACATGTACTTCATTGTCTATTCTCATGTGAAAATTAAATCTATATCTATAGTATCACAGGTTAACTTACAAAACATCAGAAACTCATATAATTAACCAAATTTGTGCCATGAATTTAATGTTTCATTGTGCGACAGAAATGAGAAAACAATTATTTCATAATTGCTATTATGACAGAGATGATTCTAACACAATAATTATAAAATTGTCATCAATTTTCCCCGACAGACAAATAATCCATTTCAGAGAACACAATTTCTAATGAGCTTTTAACCCTTTACTCCACAAAAATTATACCTCTTTTAACCCTTTCCCTCATATAAACGTGTTTACACGCATTTGCAAACAGAGTAGACCCAGATCAGACAGCTCCTAAAGGAGCCGTCTGATCAGGGTCTGCTGTTTGCTAATGGAATTTGACAGATCTGTTTCTTTTCTTCCTAAAATGGCTAAAATGGTCCACCTTCCACATTTCCTTATAACTATTTTGACCATGAATATAATTCAGTAGGTTTTGAAATTTGGACTAAACATAGAACAGGGAAAGAGTTAATGCTATTTGCAAACAAAGTAGACCCAGATCAGATGGTTCCAATAGGAAGTCACCCCTGTTTGCTTATGAAATGATATAGATATAATTGCAGTTTCTGTATTACAAAAAATGTCAAAAATGGTTCAAAATGTCATTAAACAAGAACACAGCATGTGGGTGCCAGATGCTTGTCTGTTGATAATAGCCAATGTGACAGTGAGTGAGTGAGTGTGTGAGTTGGGTTTTACGGCACTGCGACACTGAATAGGTCATATAGCGCCGATGAATGAGATGACATGATGATGAGGGATGATATGAGGAAGATGATTTCGGCTAATGTAACAGTGAACAAGTGTGTGAAGTTTCAAAAGATTTGTATGAATAGTAAAGAAGTACAATAGCCAATGTTACACTTTCCAGATGACGACGACAACATTAATGACAACAACGCGGACGCTGGAGTTATGAAAATAGCTCATACTTTTTTCTTTGGAAAAACAAACTAAAAATCAGCAATATGTAGTTACTAAATCGTACAGACATTACTTCATACTTGAATATTCAACAGGTAAAGGGTTAACCCTTTCCCTCATATAAACGTGTTTTCACGCAATTGCAAACAGAGTAGACCCAGATCAGACGGCTCCTAGAGGAGCCGTCTGATCAGGGTCTACTCTGTTTGCTTATAGAATTTGATAGATCTGTTTCTTTGCTTTCTAAAATGTCTACAATATAGTACCTTCCATATTTCTTTATAATTATTTTGTTAATGAATATTCAGTAGGTATTGAAATTTGGGCTATATATAGAACAGGGAAAGGGTTAACACTTAATCTCTAATGGAATGATCTAAGGCTACCTTTGCAAACAGAGTAGACCGAGAGCTACAGATAATGAACGGTGTGTACCCAAATACTAAAATTGTCATTTCTCCACCAAACCCTATACTGTGACCACTCTTTCGAATTGTCTCGAAGAGCCAATCAGTGTCAAACAGTTTGGATCCTGCTGAGATGCCAAGTATTCAAGTATCTAATTTGGATCCAAACTGTTTTTATACATAGGGAAAATGATAAAACAGTCACTAGCATGCAAAGGGTTGATCATGACAGCCAACCTCTAGCTTATGAAGAGCTCCAGACATCTAACTACTCATCATGCTGAGAAAATTATTGTTTGCTCAAATTAATTTGAAATTTCAACGCATTTTTAATGTGGGAATTCAGTTTACCCTTTAAACCAAGGACATGCATGCACTGTCATTTGCAAACAGTGAAGACCCAGATCAGAGGGCTCCTAGAGGAGCCATCTGATCAGGGTCTGCACAGTTTGTCCTGCAAAATCTTCTAGGACGCGTACCTTTCATGCTTTCCTACTGAGTTGACTCTATAGTCAAACCCTGATGGGCTAATTCCCTCTGATAATTGAAAGGGTTAATTGGTATTTGCAAATACAGTAAAACCTCTCTATAACGACAATTAAATTGTGTTAATAATTAATTTATATTTATGGCAGGTGGCTACTTAAAGAAAGGTGAAAGTAAAACAGAACGCTCCTATAGGAGCGTTCTGTCTTACTTTCACCTTGCTTTAAGCTGCCACCTGCCTTTAACACAAAATACTTGATGTAATTTAGTGGTCATTACAGAGAGGTTTTACTGTATTGAAAGCAGGAAACCAGTTAAATGTCATTTGCAATAAGTTTGAGTCCCAGATCAGAGGGCTCCTGCAGGATGTTTGTTTGTTTGTTTGTGGTGATTAACGTCTGTTTCTGCTCACTAATTGGGCTAATTGGATGCCCCAAAGAGAGGGGAGAGGATACAGAGAAACCCGGGTGCGATGCCCTTAGCTCTTATTATCGAATGAGTTTGTCTGGTTCTTTTAGATGCCTAGTGTAAAACACTGATACATTGGACTTGGGTTTATAGTCTCGTCCAAAGGACTTAGTCTGACGGGGGATCGTACCCGTGTCCCCTGGTATTGCAGTCGAGCATGTTAGCCACATAACCACGTCCACCGGTCCCTGCAGGATGTTCTCATATTTAGTAGCAAATTTAATCTTTTCATTCTCAATGGACTCCGCCATTGAACAATAATCAGTTTTGAAAAAAGAGACCTTAAAATACCACGAAAAACTGATATGTCTGTGACCTTGACCAGATTTTTTCTATTTTTAATAACAGTGATTATTTAAATTATCATTCCATAAGTAACAGTGACTTTGGCCTTGACCCTAGATGGTCTGCAAATTGCCTGCAACTTTTTCTTATTAGTAATGTTCTTGACATGCTTCCAACACAAATATACACACTCCCTAGTGCATTTGCAAGCTATAAATCTAAACGTGACTTTGAACTTGAACCATGATTTCTCGAATACATTTATCTCCATGCATGCTATCTGTACACCAAATGATTGTCTGGAAACTGAAATGTTGATGCACACCCACCCATCAGTCAACTGAATCGCCCACCCAATGACATACCCGAATGTAAAAATGATGTGACATCTTGCTGTACAATAATGTTCTGCCTCTTAACTCTTTCCTTCATATGAATGCTCTTTCATACCCTTGTAATTAGAGTAGACCCAGATCAGATGGCTCCTGTAGGAAATTCTGATCAGGGTCTGCTCTGTTAATAAATTGTCTGTGATGATTTAAGTTTTAACAGTTTCTTACATGAATATTCATATTTATTCCAATAGGTACACACATACATGTGGATGTTTTGATAAATTTTGTAGAAACTGTAAAGGTAGATTCATTACAATTTCATAAGCAAACAGAGTAGACCCTGATTATACGGCTTCTACAGGCGCCGTCTGATCTGGGTCTACTTTGTTTGCAAAAAAGGAGCCCGGAAAGGTATATTGATTGAGAAGTGGGTTAAACATTTTTGATAGCACAGAATGCAAAATTTGATCTGGACAAGCATTCTCATCTTGGCCTACACTGTTTTACATAATGACAATTATTATTGAGAAAAAATATCCCTAAACAGTCATATATAGTAAACTAGACATTTTCAAATTTGGATGAGTGCATTTGAAGAATTAGGGCGAAAAGGCACGAGGATTGTGACATTAGCTATGATTAATGATCACCATCATCTCTGAAACCAGAAGTGCTCCTCATGGCGAAAATTACACTGAAATCAATTTCATAATTTTTGACGGAGACTTGGGACCACTAATGGACTGTCATAAATTATTTCCCTCTGAAATACAGTAATGTTTCATCGGCTACACAGCAATCTTGGCCTCTAGGCTCTCTTGTTAATTTTCATGACATTTTAATAACCCTTTACTCCATGAAACATTCATGCTAGAAAAAATTACATCATGAAATTTAATCAAATGAAATTATATAATGGTACTATGAACAAAAGAATGTTTTATCATGTCAGAAACTGTAGAATTATATTTATATTATATCATAAGCAAACGGAGCAGACCCTGATCAGATGACACAGGGACGGGACCATTTCAATCTTCCGCATGTGTACGACACAGTGTTAACATCGCTCTTAACTCCCAATTGTGCTAACGAACCAAAGTACTCGGTCGAAAGCTCCAGGTATGCTTTCAACTTTAAATTGTGTGAGATTCAAAAATTTAGAAATTCAGTTGTAAGCTGCCACATGTCTATAGACCCGCTACAATTAGACCTCTTTCAAGAGGACATTCAACCCTAACTCTAGTCTATGGATATTCATGTCAGAAATTATGACATAATCAGTATTAACTAGATTAATTTTCATAATGGCACAATAGACACAGCAATGACACTGTGGAATCATTCTATATTATGTCATAAGAGCAAACCCTGATCAGACATCTCCTACACTGCCGGCTCCCACTGTTTGAAAAGGCATTAACCGATTCCCGCATAGGCTATTTTTAGAATCTACTGAAAAAGAGCATTAACTAAAGAAAGGGAAAATTTTAGAATTTTGTAGTTTTGAAACCATTGTGATAGACTTAATAAGAGCATTTGCTCCTAAGGATCTCAATGGTTTCAAAAAGTGACTTTTACAGAGACGTAGAAAGGCGTACCATATTTATGGAGGAAAGGGTTAACCCTTCTCTTGCTGAATTTTAAAATACATTTCTCCTTATTTACCCATGCCCTGTTGTATAATTACACATATCTTCACTGTGTACAAGTATTTCACTGTGCAATCACTGATGTGGAGTGCATTGGTTGCACAACCAATTTGTAAATAGTGCAGACCCTGATGAGACAGCTCCTGCAGGAGCTGTCTCATCTGGGTCTTCACTATTTACAGGTAGGTATATTGACGTGAATAGCAAGCGAAGAGTTAAGACCTATTTATATATATGTAGTAAAGGGTTACGACAAATTTTACTGTATTAAATTCATTCCTTTTCTCCTCTTCCATCAGCAGGCTAATTAATCTCATTAATCTAATTTCGCGAGTTTGCTTTCAAAGGAATTTCCACCCCTGATATTTCAGTATGATAAATTGGAAAACTATATCGATGACAGACAATGAAATTTGTCTCAATTTAGAGAAGTTCACCCCATCGAATTCACGGTTTAATTTCGCTTCTTGATTCCGGAATTTCACCTTCATTAATATCTTATCTCTATCTACAATAGAAGAATATGCATTCACTGTCAGTGTATTGAACATCAGTCTCATGGTGATACTATGCCACTTGACTTATCCTAAGCAGAGGTCCAGATAAGATGGGTAAATTAAAACAATTCCAAAAATGAATTCTTAATTCTCCACCAAACCCTATGGTGTAACCTCTCTTTAGAATCGTCTCTTCAAGACGATTCTAAAGAGAGGTCACACCATCAGGTTTGGTGGAGAAATGATGATTTTAGCATTTGGGTATGCACCTTAACTGTTGTTCTGTGACTGCATGAATATTAATTCAACCGGCATTACGGAGTCAGTGCTATATTATTTACAGGCAAACATAGCAGACCCTGATCATCACGACTCCTCTACCAGCAGTCTGACTTGGGTCTACTCTTAATCTATTACCTCATAGGCTATTTTTAGACACAACCTCTTCGAAATAATCTAACGAAATGGAGCATTTTCTACAGAAAAGGAAAACATAAGAATTGTGTAGTTTTTAAACCATTGTGATAAATACAGCATTTGCTCCTATGGGGCAAATGCTCTATTTATCACATTGGTTTCATTTTCAAAAAGTAACTTTTACAGAGGCGTCAAAAGACGTCAATATGAGGGAACGGGTTAATTGCGAAGACATAAAAAGACACACACAACTGAAATTTTGAATGACTGCATCATGAGATATTACTGCATTACCCTACTTTGCCTAAAATTGTCCTGACAAGTAAACTATTCAACACTTATTTTTCAGATGGACTATTCAAAAATTAAAAAAAAAGGTTATATATGTACTTATTCTGAATTTTCAGGATTATTTTTCAAGAAAAACTGTAACATGACAAATAGTGCTGACCCTAATGAGAGGGTTCCTCTAGGAGCCCTCACATCTGGGTCTACACTATTTGCTAAGGACATTTAAATGATATGGTGTCCTGAACTGAAAGGTTTAACACCTGATGCAGATTTGTTGATAAGGCTGTGTAAAAATATGAAAAAGATCTCATTTTAAGGTTAAGAGACTTTGAATGGTAGATTTCAATGGTTTTCACGGTTCACAAAGCCCTTACTCAGCAAAGATACCCAACTTGCCACACATATTCGTACTACCTAGTCACCTCACTCAGTCTACCAGCTTGTAAACCTGAATTAATCAACAGTTACAGATAAATGTGCATACTAAAATACTAAATTTGTCATTTCTACACCAAACTCTATATTGTGAGCATTCTTCAGAATTCTAGACGATTCTAAAGAGTGGTCACAACATAGGGTTCAATGGAGATATAAAGAAGTTATATTTGAAAATGCTTTAATTCAAGTATCTTATCTGAACCTCAGAGTCAATTTAGCATCATTTTAACCCTTTCCCTCATATAAACGTGTTTTCACGCATTAGCAACAGAGTAGACCCAGATCAGACGGCTCCTAGAGGAGCCGTCTGATCAGGGTCTACTCTGCTTGCTAATAGAAATTGATAGATCTGTTTCTTTGCTTTCTGAAATGGCTACAATGTTCTTTATAATTATTGTGTCCATGAATATTCAGTAGGTACTGAAATTTGAAATAAACACAGAACAGGGAAAGGGTTAATAACTTTAGATTAGCCTGACAAAGTAGTCAATAGCATAGATCTTGATCAAACTGATCCTTTAGGATCTGTGTCTGCACTATTTGCCTAAATTTGTCTGTCCAAATAATTACTGACTGTAGATCTCTATTGATTATGTTATTAACCTTCAGCATGTTAGGACAAATGTTTGATGTCACCTAAATTGCAAATATGAAAGCCTGGTTTAAGAGACAGCAGACTGAAGTATTTTTTTCATAATTCTTCATAGCTTTAAAACTTTTATTATGGCTATGAAAACAATACTTTTTGGCCATGGCAGAAACTGTAGAATCAAATCAATATAATTTCATAAGCAAACAGCAGACCCTGATTAAACAGTTCCTACAGGAGCCTAACGCTGATCTCGGTCTACTCTGTTTGCAAATATGTAAAAGTGGTCTCTATGAGATGAAGGATTAACCTACATGCTAGAAGATACATTTTTGAGAAACAAAAAAACACAAATAAAAAACATGAAAAAAAGAAACATCTAGTAAAATTCTGGATAGTTCGACACTCTCTGGCCTTGTGTTAACAAATACAAATAAAATACAAGTATAATACAAATAATTAATATTTTACGAGTCATTGTTTAAACCTTTCAAATGTTATGGTCAAATCATTGATGTCAATTGCACAGTTTGGATCCAGATAAGACACTAACTGACTCAGCATCTCTTTTAAGTATCCAAACTGTCAAACACTCAGGTTATGTTTTTGAGAAAAAAAAGGAAGAAAAATTGGTTTCGACAACTTTTCTTACCAACATAAATTTGCTCAACATGTCTTGTTTCGTAGCTTTAAATCAAAAGGTATTCTCAAGAAGAAGATTATCTCTTTTGAAGTCTAATCTACTGGGAAGCTGTGGTACTCAATGAAATATAACAGTTCATTCATAATGTTTTCAGTGGGGATAATTTACTACCTCTGAAGCATGAGAAAGGATGTATGACATTTACAAAAATATGATTTATGATTGATGCTTACCAGGGACATAGATAAAGTGTCCTATTTCAAATATTAAAATCATCATTTCACTAACAAACTATACAGAGGATCAGATAATATACTGGTCGGTACATTTCAACATTTTCAAGATTTTTTACCAAACCCTATACTGTGACCACTCGTTAAGAATCGTCTCGAAGAGACGATTCTTAAGAGTGGTCACAGTATAGGGTTTGGTGGAGAAATGACGATTTTAGTATTTGGGTAGGCACCTTTATCTCACAGTAGCTCTGACAGTATATTGTCACCACATAAGGTTTGCTTGGAGAAGTAAAGGAGATCGATATTCTTGAAAAAATGTTAATCCTTTACTGCATCAAGACAACATTTGGCATCTTTGTTAACAGACTAGACCCAAATGAGATGGCTCCAGAAGGAGCTGTCTGATTAGGGTCTGCTCTGTTTGCATATGCAATAATATAGATCTGATAAGGTAAAGGTGTCTCAGTCTGTTAGTGGTAAAGGGCTACTAATGATCTTATACCCTTCATTGCAAGAAACAAGTCACTAATGCCCTTTGCACACAGTGTAGGCCCAGATGAGAAGGTTCCTAAAGAAGCCCTCTAATCTGGGTCTGCACTGTTTTTCATGTCACAATTTTTAAAAAAAAACAAATCCATAAATGTTCCATAAATATTCATGGTCAGACTGACCAGTTTTTTTTAATTTTGAAAAGGGGGGGGGGGGGGGGGGGGGGAAAGGGGAGTGTTAGTCCATTTGAAAATAATTCAGCACTGGAAGAATTTAAAGGCAAAAAATTACACTTCTTTTGAGTGGTCATTGTAGAGAGGCCTTACTGTATATTAGTTTTGCTGAATGACTGCCGTTTCATTAAAGATGTATTATGCGCATTTTTCGTATTAATCAATAAACACCAGAAGCTGTACACGTATACATACAATGAAAACTAGAGGTTTTTGTCAAAAAAACGGATGTCTCCCCTCTAATAAAAACAATATGTAAAGAGAAATCACTAAAAATGTTATGGTCTTGACGAATGATACTTCCCCTCATTATGCGTTTTCCACACTACATTTTTCAAGAAGAAAATGATAACAGCTAATAACTCCAAAAATACTGATACCAGATTTATGGACCTTGTGCATGACACTTACTTTCATCATGCTCTTTTCAAAAATAAAATGTCATTCCAATAGCATCAGTCAATAGGAGTTATTGATCGGCCAAAAAATGTAACAAAGGGCAATAACTCCAAAAGTATTGAAGCCAGAATTATGGCCCTTGTTCATGACACTTTCTCTCATCATGCTCTTTCCATATATGAAGTTTCAATACGATGGCAAGAGCCATGTAGGAGTTATCGTCCGGACAAGAAAGAATTAAACAAATGTACAAGGGGCAACAACTCTAAATTTATTGAAGCTGGAGTTAAGGATCTTATGCATGACACTTTCTCTTATCATGATTGTTCCATGTATGAAGTTTCACTCCAATGGCATGTGTCACATAGGAGTAATCATCCGGACAAACTATTGTGATTGTTTTTAAAAAGGGCAATAACTCCAATATTAGTGAAGCCAGAGTTATGGACCTTGTGCATGACACTTCCTCTCGTTATGCTCTTTCCATATATGAAGTTTCAATCCAATGGCATGAGCCATATAGAAGTTATCGTCCGGACAAAAAAGTGTGATTTTTTTTTACAAAGGGCAATAACTCCTATATTAGTGAAGCCAGAGTTATGTACCTTCTGCATGACACTTCCTCTCGTTATGATCTTTCCATATATGAAGTTTCAATCCAATGGCATCAGGCATATTGAAGTTATTGTCCGGACAAAAAATTATAATATTTTTTACAAAGGGCAATAACTCCAATATTAGTGAAGCCAGAGTTATGGACCTTGTGCATGACACTTCCTCTCATTATGCTCTTTCCATATATGAAGTTTCAATCCAATGGCATCAGGCATGTAGGAATTATCGTCCGGACAAAAAAGTGTGATTTTTTTTTACAAAGGGCAATAACTCCAATATTAGTGAAGGCAGAGTTATGGACCTTGTGCATGACACTTCCTCTCATTATGCTCTTTCCATATATGAAGTTTCAATCAACTGGCATCAGGCATATTGGAAGTTATCGTCCGGACAAAAAGTGTGACAGACAGACGGACAGACGGACAGACAGACAACTCTCACGAAAACAATATGTCTCCCCCATATAAATATGGGGGGAGACATAATAATGCTTACAACCCATTTTCCGACAGGATATATTTGTTCAGCTAAAAATTATTGCTATCCGAATACTGCTAAATTCTTTAAAAGGAGTCTCCTTTTCAGAAACGGAGATTTTGTAGGGAAATCAGCAGACATCTTCTATTTCGAAACAACTCTTTGAATATTAAAGAGGTTGTTATCACATGTACAATGGCTGACACTGGTAGTCGGCCTACATATGTATCGAATGGTTATTTCCGGTATGTAAATTTGAATCTTACAACAGATTCTAGTCGATTAAACAGATTCCAGCCAATGGCGAACACTGTTCCGTTGGTTTCCGTAGCAATCCATTTTTCTAATTTTTTTACACAAACAGCCATTTACTAACTGTGCTGTTTAGTGTTGAATAAGTGTTAAGGTACAAAGATTCCGATTCTGAAGTTTGAAACGCAAAAATTGCGAAAATTTGCGCAGCATACATCTTTAAGATGTTAACCCTTTACTTCGCAGTTAACTAGTTATAAAGGAATAATAAAACCAAATTAACCCTTACTCCATAAATACGCCTTTGCAAACAGAGTAGACTCAGATCAGACGGCTTCTACATGTCTTCTCTGTTTACTTATTGAATTATATACATCTAATTCTAATTTTTGCCATGGTGAAAAAATGCTGCATTCATATAGATCTACTATAATTCTGAAAGTAAACTAATGAATATTCATGATATCGTTAAATGAAGACAAGCTTGCTAGCTTAGCCTTGTAAATTATAATCCTGATCATCACCCAAACTGAAAATAGCTCAGAGTACTACATACAATCATGTTATTAGTAAAGGTGAAATGAAAATGACAAGCATTGAATAAAGATCAATACCACATAAAAAATTGTCCTCTGATTGTCTAGTGTCTCTTAATAGGGCCCTCGCGACTGCGACGTCCACCATCTTTTTGTCAGCTTTTCGCGCCAAATACTAAGAAGAGAACCGAAGTAATCCAAAACTGATATTACTCCCATTTCGTATTTCATACTTTTCGAATCGAGTGTCTGCGTCCCTCGTGAAATATTTACATCGATTGCTCACTAAAGTGGAATTTCTCGATTTTCGACCTGGTCATACATGTACCAAAGGCTTTAACCATTGGGCCTACACCTGGTCGATAAGCCTTTAACGCTTTCGCAAACAGAGTAGATCCAGATCAGACGGCCGTCTTATCAGGATCTGCTTCGTTTGCTCACGGGACGAATAGGATGTGATTAAGAATTGTATCAGATGTGAGAGTTTTCAGCATGAGACGGATTATTATATTTATATCTTCTACAATAGAACCGCTCTAAAGTGACCAGTTTATTTTAAATTAACTCTTTCGGCGCCAATGTCGCCTGTTGGCACCATTGAAAACAGTGCAGTCCCAGGTCAGATGCCGCCTTTTCAAGGCGGCATCTGACCTGGGACTTCACTGTTTTCTGTATTATTTCAGCCCAAGCATACAGGTTGTTAAAACAAATGTTTTACTAATATACCTTTATTATTTCAGAGACATATAAACAATAAACAAATATAGGTATCTGATTGTTTAGTTTAGAATTATATTTAATATGAAATTATTATTGCAGACGACACTTTTAAATTTGGCGCCAAAAGAGTTAAGAATAAACATGGACTTCCACATGCCTCTACAATCCAGATTTAGACCTCTATTGATGGTAGCATTCGAGGTTTTTTTTACTGGGGGTTTTAAAACGTAAGATTCGTAATATTTTATTTTTTTTGTGCAACATAAACATACTTTGTATACTTTTGTATACAAACAGAGCGGGTTGTGAGAATATCAGCCTGCTGAACCAAGTTTCTGTCACTGAAAAAGTATGTTCTCACTTTTAAATGAGAATCCCTTACCTTTCTTTTGAAAGAAATAACCAGAGCCCCCAAACAATATGGACCCTGGTGAGTGGCCGAGTTACTCGGTCTGTCATCTGGATCCAAACTGTTTACAAATTCAGTCTTCGACGGTAAGTAGTAAGATTATCGATAATAGTAGAAAAACATCGGGAAATTCGTCAGTTGTCAAGCGAAGCGGGGTAATCTCTCAGACAGGACGTTCGATTCTCCGCAGTATCTAAGCCAAGCAATCACCATTTACTATATAAACTGGGGTAACAGCCCAGTGACCGGAATACAGTAATACACCACGAAGGCGACCGTTTAAACCTTTACTTCACGGATATTCATGAAAGAAATTATGTCACCATGAATATTAATTAGATTAATTGGTTACAGCAGCACGTACATGCATGGACACATGATAGTTTGATCATTGCGGAAAATGTAGAATCACATCTGATCTGGGTCTACTCTGTTTGAATGCGAGGCATAGGCTAGTAGGCATAGACTCTATTACAAAGGTGTATTTATGGAGTAAAGGGTTAACCATTTCCTCCATAAATACGCCTTTCTACGCCTCTATAAAAGTCATTTATGAAACCATTGTGATAAATAGAGCATTTTCTCCTATAGGAGCAAATGCTCTATTTATCACAATGATTCCAGACTACAAAATTCTAAAATTTTCATTTTCTCACTTAATGCTCCTTTTCGGTAGATCTATTCAAAGAGGTTATATCTAAAACAGCCTATGGGGGAATGGGTTAACCCTTTACTTACGAACATTAATTTGAGAAATGATATCATAAATATTGACTTTTTGTACATGTACAGTAAAACCACGATAATTCGAAATTAGTATTAAAGAATGTTTATCCTTTGATGCAGGTGGCAGCTTAATGCAGGTTGGAAGTCGTGTAGATTGTTCCCAGAGGAGCTTTCTGCACGACTTTCACCCTGCATTAAGCTGCCACCTGTCTTAAAGATCAATAATGATACGTATTTGAGTGTTCGAATAATCGAGTTCACTCTGTATATGAAACATGAATAATTATGTAGCGATGGAAGAACACTGTATAATCACATCCGTATTATATCATAAGCAAAAAGATTCTATCTTGGTCAGACATCAGACACGCATTATCGTGTGATACATTTTTGTTTTTACTTTTCTATTTCGTTAAAAACAAACATCACCACCCAATCAAACAGTCTGGATCCTGATGATACGCCAATATACTCGTCGTCAGATCTGGATCCAAACTGTTTGCACATGAGATACACGATTCACACTTTGCAGCGAAAGAGGCAGGCCAAAGATTTCTAGATCAGCATGATTGACAGCTTTACCACTTCCTTGTTTTACAGTAAAAGATCAATGCTTAATCAGGGCATCATTAATTCCATTCAGGCCCTTTGAAGAACTAATAGAGTGGAATCAATATCGAATGCTGCACTGGTGTGGTAATAAAACAGTTCTAGACACTTGTTTACAGACTACTCTACAGATCATCCTGCTGCTACTCAAAACAATTGCACTATGCAAATATGTTCTTGCTACTCAAAACAATTGCACTATGCAAATATGTTCTTGCTACTCAACATAACCGCCCGTGCACTATGCAAATATGTTCTTGCTACTCAACATAAACGCCCGTGCACTATGCAAATATGTTCTTGCTACTCAACATAACCGCCCGTGCACTATGCAAATATGTTCTTGCTACTCAACATAACCGCCCGTGCACTATGCAAATATTTTATTTCTCAGCCAGACCATATGTTGCTGCTACTCGACATAATCGCCCGTGCACTATGCATTTCTTTTTAATTTTCTTCGCTATGTAAATTTATTTCTCAACCAAACTCTATCTTGCTGCTACTCATACATTCGCTTCGGAATCAGATCAATATAATTCAATAAACAAAGCAGATCCTTATCAGACGACCGTCCTGGGTCTACTCTGTTTGCAGATGTGTCAAGGGGTGTCTCAATGGGGGTAAAGCGTCATAACAGAACAGTTTATTTAGCAATATTACTTCAGGAAATGTTTTGCAATTTCCCCATAAAACTGTCACGTGTGATCCTTCTGTTTACATAACAATTGTTTATGAAGCGTGAGCTCTTTTCATGATACGCGCGACCTGACTCGCATTTGCAAACAGTTTGGATCCAGATGAGACGCCGAGTAACTCGGTATCTCATCTGGATCCAAACTGTATGCTACTCGGTCAATAGTTTTTTTAAAAGCTTGAACTAATCGGATGTAAATAAAGAATGTAACAGATCAGGGATTTCAGCAGACCTTATTTGTTCAATATGAGAAGTGTTACTATAGCTTCAAAGTACAGTGGAACCCTTCAAAGCGACCGCTTAACGAATACATGGGTGTCTTTAAATGAAGGTGACTGCTTAATGCAGTATGAAAGTAATGCAGAAAGCTCCTATTGGAGCTTTCTGCATAATTTTCATCCTGCATTAAGCCCCCATCTACCTGTACCACCCAGAATTATACATATATTTGGTGGAGCTGCATTCTTGCTTTGCACGCTGGCACAACATTTGTGATTATTATTTATTGTAACAGTTTGGATCCAAATGAGATGCCGAGTAACTCGGCATCTTACCAGGATCCAAACTGGTTGACATTATGACTGCCTGCCTATTTAAGTGAAATAAACGAAACATTTTTTTTAAGAATTGCAGCAGACGATATCTTTTGTCGATCACAATTACAAGAGATAAAATCCAGTTTGTTTACATTTTTCGAATATGTATATCTTAGGAGAATGAAAATCTGTAGAAAATTGATTTGCATCTTAAACCTTATATCGCTGTAAAAAATTAATCTGTCTGCTAACAATTTAGATCTGATGCAATTTCCGATTCGATTAAATGTTTTGGAAGCTGTTGAGCGAATATCAAACAGCTTGGATCCTAGTGAGATGCCGAGTTATATATTAATTAACCCTTTACCTGATAGAAGCGGCTTTTAGCGTGTTTGATTTATTCCTCCGCTGAAGAAAATAGTTCAAATTCATACAGTCATGAACATATTGCATAATAAATATTTTCTATATCCTAGTAGGTGGTAGCTTAAAGCAGGCTGAAAGTAAAGCAGAATGCGCCTTAAGGCGCATTCTGCTTTACTTTCAACCTGCTTTAAGTGGTCATATGTCTTCAAAACTAGAAACAGGCTATTGGGTAAAGGGTTAAGACTCCTATGTTCAATAAGTGACCGCTTAGGACAGGTTCTACTGTACATGTATTGCAGTAAAAATAAAAAGAAACCTGAAGTAATAACAAGAGCCGCATGCGGCGCCAACGCTCGTCTGATTTGGTGCGTGTCCACTAACATAAAGGGACATAACTCCAAAAACTTGATATCAATAATTATGGTTCCTATGTAGGGGCATTCCCCTCAATGAGATTTACCAACTTATGAAGTTTCATGTTGATACCTCTTATACTTTTCGAGTAATGAGCTACATTAAAGTGTTTGCACGCAGCCGACGACGATGATCCAGTGATCACGATAGCTCGACTTTTCTCCGAAACAGACGAGCTAAAATCAGTGCTTAACCATTTATCTCATGAATATTCATGTAAGAAATAATGACACAATGAGTATTAATTTGAATATGGATAATGTCATATGGATAATAGTTTTGGCATTAACATAAACTGTAGAATAAAATTATATAATTTTATAAGCAAACTGAACCGATTCTGATCAGACAGCTTACACAAGAACCGTCTGATCTGGGTCTACTGTGTTTGCGAAGGCATGAAATGCGTATATGTGAGGTCAGGGGATAGTTGGAACCCATTCAGCATGAAATGGTTAAATTTGCTGTATAATTTTGAATGACAAGCAGTGTAGAACCGGATCAGAGAGCTCCTCTAGGAGTCTATACTGTTGAAATTTGAAAATATCAGTACAGTAAAACCCCGCTATAATGCGACCACCTAAAAGAGGTATAAT
Organism: Azorinus chamasolen; assembly: GCA_963576725.1. NCBI lineage: Eukaryota > Metazoa > Mollusca > Bivalvia > Cardiida > Solecurtidae > Azorinus > Azorinus chamasolen. The sequence goes on along the minus strand of OY755251.1, from coordinate 17,189,329 downwards.
TCTAGTTGCTATATGCATGTACATGTAGTAGCTTAATGCAGGACAAAAGTAATGCAGAAAGCTTCAGTACTTTTGTCCTGCATTAGGCAACCACCTGCTTATAAAGACATACATGTTTATTAATTAAGTGGTCGCATTAGAGGGGTTCTACTGTATTCGCATTTACATGGTTGGCGTAGTTTAGCATACATTTGGCAAACATTTTATATAAACTGAGGTGTATGCTTAACTCTTTCAATTGCCCTTTTGCACACACTATGAACCCAGATGAGAGGGCTCCTAGAGGACCCCTCTCATCAGGGTCTGCACTGTTTGTCATGTGAAATCCCTGAACATCCATGGTAAGCTATACCTGTTTGGAGTTTTGGAATAGTCCATTTGAAAATTCAGCATTGAAAGGGTTAATATTAAAGGTTGCAAACTTCAAGTCCAGCTCTGAAGGGCAAAGGGAGTTTCCTTGCATACTGTATAGGTCTCTGACCCTGCGTTTGTCCTCTTGTCATGCAGATCTATGCATTTCCTTGAGGTTATTTGTACATGGAGCATGTAACAGCCAGAGGTCACGTGGTCATTATGACCGATACTAGCGTCACCGGGACATGACATTGCCAATGTATTACCAAACTGTTACCCCTTAGCCTGCTAAAGGCGATTTAACGCATTCCCTCCTATACCATTTTTAGACCCAGTCTTTTTATTTAATCTAACGAAAAGGAGCGTTAACTATAGAAAAGGAGAATTTTTTAGAATTGTGCAGGTTTTAAACCATTGTGATAAATAGAGCATTTGCTCTATGGAGCAAAGGCTCTATTTATCGCAATGGTTTCAAAAAATGAGTTTTACAGAGGCGCAAAAAGGCGTCAGTAGGAGAGAATGGGTTAACTGATATTCAGATTGGACCCAGATGAGATGCCGAGTAAATCGACGTCTGATCAAGATCCAAGCTGTATGACAATGCCAACAGTTCTCTCTATAATGGCCACTAAATTGTGTTAATTGTTTGGTATTTAGGGCAGGTGGCCGCTTAAAGCAAGGTGAAAGTAAAACAGAACGCTCATGTACAGAGTTCTGTTTTACTTTCACCTTGCTTTAAGCAGCCATCCGTCTTTGACATAAAATACTTGATGTAATTTAGTGGCCGTTATAGAGAGGTTTTGCTGTACATTTTGTAGCAGATCAGATCAGACATATTTTGCGTTTTTTTCTACTTTATGTGTTACCTAGCTATCACGTGACTACATTTACTGAAATTATATCATGTTGCTAATGTTGCCTGCATGAGCAGGACTTATGCTTCATACTGAATAAACTTTGAAATTTTGCCTGCAGCCCGAGCCGTTTGACCTTGGTCTACTATGTTTGCAAACGTGACAAAAGTCTCAATGGAGTGAAAGGTTTAAATCCTAGAAAAAAAACTTTTTTTGAGTGGCCGTGAGTGGGGTTAACTGTGTATAGGAACCGTATTTTATGATTACATTATAATTTACATATACGGGTATATATACCAGCACTGAACCTCATTTTTATTCTCCTCAATGTCTACTGCTATGCGAGTTTGACAATGTCTCTGTGTAGTTAGAGGAACAGGGGTATCTTTTTCAAATTCAAAGCTGAATATCTACATAGGGTGGCTTGTTTTGTATAAATACGAAAAAGAAATTCTTAGAGCACAGGTTATCGTATCGATTTGGTTATGTGAAAATACTCATACTGAACCCCAATGAACAAATGAAGAGTTACTCCAGTTTGTCCCCACCCCTAAAAATGAAGAATAAAAAAATATACCCCTACCCCGACCAAAAACAAATAATAAAAAATAAAAATAAAATAAAAATAAACAACAAAAAACAACAACAACAACAACAACAACAAAGAAACAGTTTGTTCTAATATACATGTACTGCACGTATAAGAGGGGCACTTCAACATTTCTCAACACGTTTTTTTTTCAGGGTCCAATATGGATTTCCACATGTATACATATTAAAATTTGAATTTGACACTGCCTCCTGTGCCACAGAAGTGACAAACCAAAAAATAACTTAGAGCATTGGAAGTCACTTGTTTAAATTTTGAAAAAAAAATCGTTTTATTTATTTTCTCAGCAAATACAACCAAAGCATGTAACACACACAATGCACAAAGATATTTACATATCCGCCCTAGGTAAACGTGGGGAGACATCTTTAACATATCATAATGACATCGTTACACAATGTTTGCTTTTATATCAAATTATCAATTATAAACCCCAGTAGCTTATTATGAGTATGTAAAACTAATTAAAATTAACTTTGAAAGAAATTAGCACGTCTTACAATAATGCCATGGCATGATACGTGGTGTGTTATGATAAATACAAGTATTAACCCTCCGCTTGCTATTCACGTCAATATACCTACCGGTAAATAGTGAAGACCCAGATGAGACAGCTCCTGCAGGAGCTGTCTCATCAGGGTCTGCACTATTTACAAGTTGATTGTGCAAACAGTGCACTCCACAGCAGTGATTGCACAGCGAAATACTTGTACACAGTGAAGATATATGTAATTATACAACAGGGCATGGGTAAAGAAGGAGAAATGTGTTTTAAAATTCAGCAAGCGAAGTATTAACATTTTCCACGCTGAATTTTCAAAAAGAAGACTATTCCAAAATTCAAATAGGTTATGCTTACCACGAATATTTAGTATTTTTTAAAAGAAAAGTGTAACATAACAATCAGTGCAGACCCTAATGAGAGGGCTCCCTTAGGAACCCTCTCATCTGGGTCTACACTGTTTGCGAAGGACATTAGTGACTCGTCTCCCGCACTGTAAGGGTTATCCCTTTAAATGACAATTTTTCATGATGGAATGACCCTTCATTGTTTAACGATATAGTTCACTATAGCGTGAGAGGGTATAATCTGCATGAGAGACTTCGAAAGACAAACATTGCACACCCTGATCATCTAGAAACCTTCCAATCTGAGTCTACACGGTCTGTAACTGACATATAATTGTTTCCTCCCCCATTCGAAGGATATACCCTTATCCTACTGATAGCGACCTGATAAGGTGGGGTTTTAACACCCCCCCCCCCCCCCAAAAAAAAAAAAAGAAAAAGAAAAAAAAGGAACACCAACACCTGGATCCAGATGACCCCCCGGAGTAACAATGCATTTCATCTGGATCTACACAGTCTGACACTCCTTTAATCCCTGAACGAACCGGAATCAAACAAAAGTGGCATCAGATCAGAGTCTGTTAGCAGATATCATGTATGTTTGGTCAGCAGAATAAAGATTAACATAGACTATTGATAACGCTATCGACAGTTTCCCACAGAGATATTGTAAGGCACTTTATAAGCAAGTTTATTACTGAAACATATTGTTGATATTACTTGATTACAAATGACAGAATGTCGAACCATGCAATACAGTTGGCAGCTACCACTTAGAAAGTTAAGCACAGTTGAACTTCAATATCTCGAGAATGAAGAGACCATACAAATTACTTCGACATAACAGACGCTCGAGTCATTCGATTTCCTATCTGGACAAAGTTCACAGCTGAATGCAAGTCTGAAGTAATGCTGAAAACTCCTACCGGTGTTTCTAGATATGCATAGTCATACATTTTCAGAACATTTCGTTATTTTGTAAAGTTTTGAAGGACCGAACTATTACTTCGAGTTATCCCGAAGTTCAAGTTATTCGAGTTCGAGATATCTAAGTTCAACCGTATACGCTTGTAATCCAGGTGTTGGCTGTTACAGTAAAACCTCTCTATAACGGCCACTTAATTGTATTGATTAGTTGGTATTTAGGACAGGTGGCTGCTTAAAGCAAGGTGAAAGTTAAACAGAACGCTCCTATAGGAGCGTTCTGTTATACTGTCACATTGCTTTAAGCAGCGCCTTTAACACAACATATATACTTGATGTAATTTAGAGGCCGTTATAGAAAGGTTTTACAGTATAGTAAAACCTCTCTATAGTGGCCATTGCTAAGATTTAAGGTCTGCGTCCTAAAACCATTTCCCTCATGAATATTTATATAAGAATTCACGATGGTATGGATATTGCTTAGAATTGTTTCAATCTAACATAGACTACATGGCTTTTCGGCCATAGCAGAAACTAGAATCAGATTGACAGATTCTATATTTTTCACAAGCAAACAGGACAGACCCTGGTCAGACGGCTCCTACGCGAGCCATCTAATATGGGTCTACCCTGTTTGCAAAATGTGAAAAACATTTATACGAAGGAAAGGGTTAAGTAAGTTGGTAGCTTAATGCAGGACGAAATTTAGGCAGAAACCCCTGCTGGAGCTTTCTTGCTTCAATTTCGTTCTGCATTAAGCACGTGTCTGCTTTTAACCCCCTACTTGTAACATACCCCTTTTAACGCCGTTACAATCAGTGAAGACCCAGATCAGACGGACTCGTTTACTCCTTACCGAATAATATATCTATGAATGTACAGTTTATGTCATGACCAACCTTATTAATACTCATGCTGTCATTGTGCTTTATATGAATACTATGTAAATATTATATTTATATGATTACTATGTAAAAACGCCACTGTATATTGATTAACCGCTTCCTTCATACATGTATAAACGCCATTTACACACCTTTGCAAATAGAGTAGACCCAGATCAGACGGAGCCGACTGATCAGGGTCTGCTCTGTTTGCCTATGAAATTATAATGGATCTGACTCTACAGCTTCTATCAATACCAAACAATTCTACGTACATAATTATGTCATTATAAAAACCAGGTAATAAATACACGTTTTCATGGTGTCATTATTTCTTACATGGATACGCAAACAGGGAACATGTCATATGACTACTTGAGAGAGTGTCTGCTGTACATCGGTAAACCCATTGCTGGCTATTACAAATCGAGGGCTTGGTGCAAAACTATTCTAACTCCTTCACTTTGTGAAGGAGTTAGAATAGTTTTGCACCAAGCCCTCGAAATGAAATAACACTTTTTATCAAACCCTTGTCACACGGTTGACTTTAGCGAGCTATTAATCTTTTAAATGCAGAAATCGACTGTATCAGCATTTGCCAGCAGTGAAGACCCAGAACAGAGGACTCCCAGATGAGTCCTCTGTTCAGAGTCTACACTGTTTGTCATTCAACATCCTCTAGCCAATTCAATAATTTTCCACAGAATGAACTCAGCATACAGGCTTTAACGGATCATTTCACTTTGCACCCCAGCACTTCAAGGATTAAAGTTTATTCTAGCATAAGTATCCACCAAGTTAATAATGATTCCTTTCTTTCCACTGCAATAAGAAGTTCTTTATCTAAAACCAACAAGCCAGAATGTTGTATAGCATTGAACTACGATAAAATTGTAAAGTACAAATATATATTTTTTTCTTTTGGAATAGCAGTATTGATATGGGTTTTTTTGGATTTCCTTGAGATCGCCAATTCCTACTTCAAACCTATTAACACAAAACAGTCTTAACCCTTAAACTGATTTTAAAAAAACTGTCTGCTCAAATGTGGATCTAGTGCAAGTTTGACTACTTCCGATTCGAAAAAAACTTTTAAGAAGCCACTGACCAAGTGTCAAACAGTTTGGATCCTGATGAGATGCCGAGTTACTCGGCATATAATCTGGATCCAATCTGTTTGCAAATGATTAGGTCGCGGACAGCTAAATAAGGGGATAAGATCAATGCAAAAAGACAACGCTTCAACATATGCCATTAAGATGATGAACTGAATATAATCACAGTCTGCCTAATGTGGATAATTATAGCAGTATAATAACTTTTGTCTAACGCAGAAATCTACTGAGCATACACACTCAAAAAACAATACGACTATTTCTTGGAAGTAACGCTGTGGGAAAACTGAATGAGTTAACAGAAATATATTGAACGTATTGTAATTGCTAATAAAAACCGTTAACGCATTCCCTCCTATTGACGCATTTTGGCACCGCTGTAAAAGTCACATTTAGTAACCACTGTGATAAATAGAGCATTTGCTCCATAGGAGCAATTGCTCTTTTTATCACAATGGTTTCAAAAGTGAAAACTACACAGTTCTATTTGTTTAATTTTCTCTAGTTAATGCTCCTTTTCGGTAGATTAATTCCAAGAGGCTAGGTCTAAAAATAGTCTGGGAGGGAATGGGTTAGCATGGCAACGGGATATTGGTATTGGCTGTTTGACACCCATATCAATATTATTATTTTATTTATTTATTTATTTAAGTCTCATCCATGTACATACATATATAGTCACAAATGCAAACACTTCAAGCAATATAAATGTGTACATAGCCATTCTTTAAAGAATTATAAGAGACTATACGTCAATACATCGCACATAATTGCACTAATTACCATATTTACATAAATTAAAACCAGGTGATTGTAGCTAATCTCACGTTAAAAACTGCAATAAAACCATTCCGCTAAAACGTGATTTGGGAAAAGTACACAAAGTCTTAGTGTGTTTATTTAAAAAATGTCTTAAAGGAACCATTATTACCTTTGATCAGATCAAAGATAAACTGATTAGCTACAAACACATGGAATAATAAACAGACAGTATGGAAACAACAATATAAATAAAGGACATTATTTACATAAAATAGCATCGCATATCTCCTCTTAAGATACCAAGATAAAATTCTCTACCTATTTACAGACATATGATGTTCTCCTATTGAGAATCTTAAAACAGGTTCTGGCACATTCTCCGATTAGATCACTATGGGTGAAAAGAAACCTTAATTTGGCAATATCATCTAAAACAGGAAAATTGCGATCTGACTGTTTTGCTCTATGAAAGAGACTATTACGTATATCATTATATAACGGACAGTGGAGAATAACATGTATCTCAGATTCAACCTCCTCACAAAACGGGCATTTCCTATCAACGAGAGGTAAATTTTCGTATCTGCCCGTTTCTATTCTGATGGGTGCAACTCCACATCCAAATTTACTAAATGCGGATCGATGTCTAGGTGGCAGAATGATCTTGCAGTACTTTTCAACTGTCAGTTCCTCCTTAAATAGACAGTATGTCCTTAATTTATTTCCACCCTTTCCAGATGTACCAACGGGATTATTTACTGCATCTTCCCATTTTTCAGCATATTCATATTTCAACTCTATCACATAAATGTTTCCTAGACACACCTGTACTAATATCATGTAATTAACCCCCTGTTTCGTGAATATTCATACAAAAACTCCAAACATTATGAATATGGATTAATTCAAATAATGTATACAATATGAAAAGATGTAATTAATATCACGCAAGGCAGTAAAACATCAGAGCTGTGACAGTTTACAAACAGGAAAGCCCATCGCGATTATACTCTAGAAGAGTGCAGCGATTACTAAAGATGATGATGATGATGATGATAATGAAGACCCTTATCAGACAGCTTCTATTGGAGAGTCTCATGGTCATCATGGTCCTGTTATTTTGCATACTTATCAGTGATATTTAGTAATTAACCATATACTCTAAATATGCCTTTCTTTGCAAACAGAAAAATCCAGACCAGACAGCTCCTGTAGGCGCCGTCTTATCATAGGATTTGTTCTGTTTGCTTATGGTATAATATAGATATGATTCTACAGTTTCTGCCATGGCCAAAATTCCTGTGTCCGTGTAGTACTAGCTGTTATAGCAAACAATCTAATTAATATTCATGATGCCATTATTTCTTACACGCATATTCATGGAGCAAAGGGTTAAAACAATAGGCAGCTCAATGCAGAGTGAAAGTCATGCAGAACGTTCCTTTTAAAGCTCTCTGCATGACTTTCATTCTGTATCAACCTATTCCCTCATCTTGACACCCTTAGCCGCTTCTGTAAAATTCACGTCTTGAAACCATTGTGATAAATAAAGCATTTGCTCCTTTGGAGCAAATGCTGTATTTATCCAAATGGTTTCAAAACTACACAATTTTAAAACTTTTCATTTTTCGGTAGATTCATACAAATATAGGCTGGGTCTAAAACTAGTCTATGAGGGATTGGGTCAAGCAGCCACCTACCTAAGAGGTTCTCAGTTCTTCTCTGACAAATGTTCGGATTAGCTAGGATTTACAGTGCTACAGTTGAACTGCGTTATCTCGAGCTTCTAGGGACCATATAAATTACTTCGAGATAACAGAAACTTGTACGAGTCATCCAATTTTGTATCTGGACAATTTCCTGTAGGAGTTTTCAGCATTACTTTAGACCTACACCAAGTTGGCACATGTGTTTCTTGATATGAACAATTCTGTATTGTAAACTTTGGAGGAACCAAATTTTTAGTTCGAGTTATCCAGAAGTTCGAGTTATCCGAGTTTGAGATATCGAGGTTCCACTGTGTTTTGTATGACTTACCGTTTCATGTGAGCGATAAAGGGCAAACATGACCCTCTTGTTTTGCAGGCTTGTCAATGATGTTTAGTGATTACCGTGTTTTTATGTTTTCCAGGTATATATACACTCTAGTACAAGAACTCGTTATCAACCATCAATACCGGACCGAAGATCACCTTCCTTTGAGGTAAGAAGTAGATGCAAGTGCATTAGCCACTTAAACTGGTGAATATGCATGCATTTATGTTAGACATTTACAGCTTGATTTTTTGTGCACATTAATTTTTTTGTTATGGTCGAAACTGTAGAATAAGATTTGAATAAATTCATGAGCAAACAGGGCAGACCTGATTAGACAGTTCCTATAGGTATTGTCTGTCACAGGTCTACTCTGTCTGCACAGACAGTGTCTCTATCGGGGGAAAGGGTAAATCGTCACTCCAGACGGGCGGTAATTCTGGTCACGTCGGGAAACTGCTGTCTACAAAACTATTGTCTGTTTTGATTTTCGAACGTTGACCAGTCTTCTACTTTTTTAATATTATAAAACCAGGGTATTAAACACGTTGAACCACCGACGACCAAACATAGTTACCCGGGTGTCTCATTTAGATCCAAACAGTTAGAAAAAGTGTGTTTACTGTTAGCTTGCTAAGAGTTAAGATTGATAAATGAGCAAATATACAAAAGATCAACCATTATCCCGCTAATTGCGACCTTGCGCATTTGTAAACTGCTCGGTTCCAGATAAGACGCCGAGTAACTCGGCATCTCATCAGGATTCAAGTCGTTTGACACTCGGTCAATACTTCTCAAATGCTTAATCGAATTAGAAGTAACACTTATACCAGATCCAGACATCAGCAGCCATATTTTTTTTTCAGCGGGATATGGTTTAACATTCCACATCCTATTAAAGACTTGATTGATACGTATGCAAGCAAGTAATCTTACTTTGAAGTACAAAGCGGAAGTGACGTCATACTGCAAGCTGATAAAGATAGAGATTGTACACACCTTGTGTGTTTTTATTTGCAACAGTGCACTTAACCCTTTCCCTGGTGCATACTCTTAAGAAGTAATGACACCATGACTATTTAGTAGCTGTTGATTTTTTTATAATGACATAACTACAATGTATTTGTTAGTATTGGTAGAAGCAGTTATTCAGATGCACCACCGTTTAAGAGAGTGCTGCGTTACTTGCGTCTTGCATTAAACCATTACCTCATATGCTATTTTCAGATACAACCTCTTTGAATAAATCTACCGAAAAGGAGCATTATCTAGAGAAAAAGTAAATTTAGAATTTTGTAGTTTGAAACCATTGTGATAAATAGAGCATTTGCTCCTATATGAGCAAATGCTCTATTTATCACAATGGTTTCACAAAGTGACTTTTACAGAGTCGTCAAAAGTCGTCAATATGGGAGAATGGGTTATTTAAACAACCATCTGCTTTTAAGGACACACGTGTTGATTCATTTAGTGATCGCTTTAGAAAGGTTCTTAGAGTTCCAGGTATGATCCGTATATTAAAATAGTTTCAAGAATAACTCTACCAAACCCTGGACTGTGACCACTCTTTAGAATCGTCTCTTCGAGAGTCTAGGGTTTGGTAGGAAAATGAAGATTTAAGTACTGTAAAACCTCTCTATAACGGCCACTAAATTGTGTTAATTATTTGGTATTTAGGGCAAGTGGCGACTTAAAGCAAGGTGAAAGTAAAACAGAACGCTCCTATAGGAGCGTTCTCTTTTACTTTCACCTTGCTTTAAGCAGCCACCTGCCTTTAACACAAAATACTTTATGTAATTTAGTGGCCGTTGTAGAGAGGTTTTACTGTATTTTGAGTACGCACCCTTATCTGTACCTCTGTGTTCTACTTGTATCATACATTTGAAATGTCTCGAAGCTCGTAGCTGTAAACTGGGCAGTGTACATGTCAATGCCAAGTTGAACTTAAAACTTTTGAACTACATTATTAAGTTATTATTAAACTTTCACTTCATGAATATTAATGTAAATGTTTTAAAAAAATAACATCATGAATATTAATTAGGTTTGTTTTCATAACTGCAATGTGAACACATGGCACATTTTAGGCTGTGAAAAAAAAAGTATCTTTACAAACGATTATAAACAAGTTCTCCATTCCTTACAGAAAAAAGACTACTTCTTTGAAAACCACATTGAATGGGGGTTCTTTCAATGAAAATTACAGTAATTGTATCATCTCTTTTTTCTAATTCCTGACATCTACACTTATTCAGAAAATAAATTTTCTTGGTTTTTATCTCTGATTTATGGTCATATATAATAGTACGTATTCGAACGCTGCAACTGTAATTTTTTGCCACAGAACCCTATGTTAGACGATTCTAACGAGCGGTCCCAACAAGGATTTGGTGGGAACATAACATTTAGCCTGCTGTGGGCGGATGAGTGGTAACTCATGCAAACAGTTTGGATCCAGATGAGACGCCGAGTAACTCGGCGTCTCATCAGGATCCAAACTATTTGATACACTGACAGTGCTGTTGAAAAGAAATGCAAGATGAATCAGCCGTGCCTACTGACGTTGATGACATTTTTCTACCGACAAATGTTGGTCCAACAGGCTAAAGGTTAAGGAGCTATTTTTGATTATTTTTTAAATTTACTCATCCTGTCTATGCCCATGTGTAATAATAATAATTATATTAAAAGATTAAAGTTGCATGATACCAAACGCGTTGAATTTGGTCACGAGTAAATCATGTCTATTTCGTTTATGTTTTGTGAGCAATAATGGTACAAAACCAATCTGTACATGATACAAAAATTTGTTGTGTGGGTGTTTTTTTTTGTAATTTGGATAAGCATCGACAAATTAGATACTTTTATTTTAAATGTTCATTTGTTTCGGCGTAAGTTTGAATATAATTAAATTCTATGAAAATAGTTTTAATTACTTCCCATGAGAAATCACTACTTCTTCAAATTCTTTTTGCTGGTATTGCCATATCTGTGATTTCGCGTGTAACTAGTTTGGATCCAGATAAGATGCCGAGTAACTCGGCATCTCATCTGAATCTAAAATGTGTGTCACTGCAATTGTCGTGGCCGGGGTTTGGGGTGGGAGTGAGATAGAGCAGAAATGAAAACTGAAGCAGATGACATAATTTGGAGACGATAAAACGTGACAACGAAATATGTAATTACATGAGGCAGAAGTACAAACGTCTTTCTTAGAAAAAAAGATGTGTTATAAATTGCTTTTTGATTTTTTTTATCCCATTGAATGCGGTACACGTATGAACTGTCATTTGCTAACAGTACAGACTCAGATCAGAGGGCTCCTAGAGAAACCCTCTGATCAGGGTCAGTACTGTTTGTCATTTAAAATCTTCTAGCGAATTAATCCTTTCTTTCATATAAACGCTTTTTCGTAGCTTTCCAAACAGAGAAGACCCAGATCAGACGGATCCTGTAGGAGTCATGTGATCAGGGTCTGTTCAGTTTTCTTATGAACGTATAACAGCTCCAACTCTACAGTTTCTACCAATACCAAACACTTCTCTGTACATAAGTATGCCAGTGTAAAAGACTCATCTAATTAATATTCATGATGCCATTATTTCTTACATGAATATTCAACAGGTAAAGGGTTTAGCCTTTTAGAAATTTGAAAACAGATTGGACCCTGATGACACGTCTCATCTTTGTTTACAAATGTTACTCAGGTCGCACGTGCCAGGATAAGGGTTATTTTCATCTATAAGCTGCAAATTAATTACAGTAAAACACATCTAAACCAGATGTTCCAAATAGTATCTACACCAGTCTTTAAGACAGATGGGAGCGTAAAGCAATGGTGAACGTAACGAAGAAAGTTTCCAAACGAGCTTTCTGCACGACATTCATCCGGCATTAGGCAGCCACCTGCCTAAAATGGTATAAATTAGTCTTTACCAATACATCGGTTCAGAGAAATTTAATTGTACTTATTTCTGTAACGGAATGTGACAATATATATCTGGATAGGATTAGGAGGTTACGAGTTTGATCACAATCTACGTATGGCGTATGTTTTTTTTGAATTTACAGAATAAGACTTCTTTCATGTACAATAAAACCCCTCTAAACCGGAATTATAATAGAGAATAATTTAGATACTTTTAGGCAGGTGACAGCTTAATGCAGCGTGAAAGTCATGCAGAAAGCTCCTAGAGGAGCTTTCTGCATGACTTTCATCCTGCATTAAGCTGCCACCTGTCTCCAAGACCGATATCTATACTGAATTTAACGTGCGGTTTAGAGGGGTTCTACAGTATTTATACAGAACTAATACGGGTTCTTAACTCTTATCCCGTTTTTCGCGACATGATTGGCATTTGCAAACAGATTGGATCCAGATCTCGGCGTCTCATCAGGATCCAGACTCTTTGATACTCGATCAAAACTTGAAATGTGTAACAGATATGAGAAAGCATATATATTATTTTTATTATTTTAAAGCAAAGTGTAAATATGTATACAGCAAAAAACTCTCTAAACCGGACGTTAATTCAGTATAAATATCGGTCTTGAAGACAGGTGGCAGTTTAATGCAGGGCGGCAGTCATGCAGAAAGCTTCTCTAGGAGCTTTCTGCATGACTTTCATCCTGCATTAAACAGCCATCTGCCTAAAAGTATCTAAATTCTTCTCTACTAGAATTCCGGTTTTAGAGAGGTGTTAAGTACTGAGTTATACATGAGTTATTATACTCTCAGTTTTCAGATTCTTATTCTATATAATTTATTATATTATTTGAAAAGAAGCTAAACTACAGTAAAACCCTTCTAAACCGGACGTTAAAACAGTAAACAGGTCTAAACAGGTGTCAGCTTAATGCGCGATGAAACTAAATAAGAAAGTTTTCAAAGGAGCAAATCTTGATCAGGTGGCTCCTACTGCGATCGTCTGATCTTGGTTTCCTATTCAAAAGGCTTATGTGACATCTCTAACAGGTTATGGTCTAAATGACACATATGGTCATTTATTTACCCCTTACTCCATGAATATTCATATAAGAAATAATGGCATCGTGAATATTAATTTGATTCATTGTTATAATAGCGCATGGACACATGATGTTTTGGCGATGGCAGAATCTGCAGAATTATATCTGTATCATATCAAAAGCAAACAGAGCAGACCCTGATCAGACGGCTCCTCTAGGAGCCGTCTGATCTGGATCTACTCTGTTTGCAAATGCGTGCAAACTCGTTTATATGAAGGGAAGGGTTAAGTGCTCGGTCGATACACGTATAATTTGGGGAGCAAATAACTTATACGAACTGTATTATACTAATTAGTTTTATATTACGTAAATTGAATTACGAAAAATACGAAGTTATGACTGACCCAATGAGAGTAATAGAAAAATGTTTATTGGAGGAAATGAGAGTGCTGGTTTGTTATTTACTACGGCGAGTCTGTCCTCATTGACCCAGTAACCTTGAACTCAACTGTTGAACTCAATTTCTCCCGTAGTACTCCGGCGCCTTATGAATATTCATCTGAGAAATTATGACATACATGTACAATCATGAATTTTAATTGGATGCCTTATCTGATCTGGGTATCTTCTGTTTGCAAAGGCGTTAACCCTTTCCCTCATATAAACGTGTTTTCACGCATTTGCAAACAGAGTAGACCCAGATCAGACGGCTCCTAGAGGAGCCGTCTGATCAGGGTCTGCTCTGTTTGCTTATGGGCTTTGATTGATCTGTTTCTTTACTTTCTAAAATGGCTACAATGTTTTACCTTCCAAATTTCATTATAACTATTTCTACATGAATATTCAGTAGGTACATGTATTGAAATTTGAAATAAACATAGAACAGGGAAAGGGTTAAATACTTGTACTGTATGAGGTAAAGAAGTGTACTATGTAAAGTCGTTCAAACTGACTTTTGCGATATGATTAGGTTTTGTGTGAAGGAAAAAGAAATATAATAAATTATGCAGATGAAATAGTATATAACTGTGCAGACCCAGGTCACGTAGAATCTTCGGAAGTGAAACTCACGTGCATACAGGGTGCTAAGAGTTTAAGAAATAGTGCAGACAAAACAAATCAGCAGAATAGTCTCAGCGTGTACAGCTATCTGTTTGATTAATACAGTACTGCACGAACTTCTCACGTGTAAACTGAAGTTAAAATGTGCTAAAACATTCGGTCGAGTTTACTTGAAATATCTGGACATACGATGGGTTTGAATCATTTGACTGCAGGAAACAAGCGCCTTAGCATTTGCAAACAGTGTAGACTGATATCAGATAGCTCCAAGAGGAACTCTCTTACCAGGGTCTAAACTGTTTGTCATTCAAAATATTGAAGCAAATTTTGATCTTTTCCGTACTGAACCGCATCTTAACTCTTTACACGCTAGCGTCGAAACTGCAATTACCTATGCAAACAGTTTGGATCCAGATGAGACGCCGCATAATGCGGCGTCTCATCAGGATCCAAACTGTTTGTCATCTTGACAATATTTTTGCAAAAAAAATGAGAGAAAGTTTATTCTAAAAATTGAAGCAGACGACAATTGTTGCAGACGAAAAATTACTTAGCGTGCAAAGAGTTAAACAATGATGGACCATTCCACCTTAGACATTCAGCATTCAGGGGGCTGAAAACATAGACTTCTGTAACAGGCTGTATACGGAGGACAGCTGTCCTATGTATATTAATTAACACACCTCCTCGACAAAAACCGGCGACTATTTCAACAAAATAAACAAGGCAGTCTTTTAAAGCAGATTGTGGCTTCATGCAAAATCAAAAGCAATGCATGCTTTCTGGTTCCTATTGCATGTGGGTCGATACTTTTATTCTGCATTACGCTACCATAACCTGTCTTAAAGTCAGAAAACAAGACTTATTTTGAAGTGTTGCTTTATACAGAATTTAGTGTTAAGTGTTTGCTAACCCTTAGCTTAGTTAGACTGACATTGTCAAACAGTTTGGACCCAGATGAGACGCCGAGTAACTCGGCGTCTCATCAGGATCCAATCTGTTTTACACTCTGTCAATAAATTCTCAACAGCTTTAACAAATCGTCAGTAAGTACCCATTGTACCATATTGTATTTTAAGCAGACATTGGTTTTACAGCAAGTTTAGTAGATTGATATACCTACTCCGCTACTTTTCTACGCATCATCTTTCATTTCTTTTTTTGTCCCGGAGTAAGACAGGGTGATACTATACCTCCAGAGCTGTATGCAGTCCTCTCGTTAACCCTTACAACGCTGAATTTTCAAATGGACTATTCCAAATTTTATGCAGGTCAAGCTTATGGTAAATATTAAGTGATTTTTCTAAAGAAAATTGAAACATGATAAACAGGACAGACCCTGATGAGAGGGCTCTTCTAGGAGACCTCTCATCTTGGTCTTCACTGTTTGCAAAGGACATTAGTGATTCGTGCCCAGCACTGTAAGGGTTAATTTGCATAAAATGGGTATAAGCCTTAGCGTGCTATAAACTACCTGACTGGCATTTGAAAACATACATGATCTAGATGAGACGCCGAGAGCCTCTACGTCCAGTCAGGATCAAAGCTACATTAAAACCTCTCTATAACGCCCACTAAATTATGTTAATTAATTGGTATTTAGGGCAGGTGGCTGTTTAAAGCAATGTGAAAGTTAAACAGAACGCTCCTATAGGAGCGTTCTGTTTTACTTTTACATTGCTTTAAGCAGCCACCTGCCTTTAACACAAGATAATTGATGTAATTTAGTGGCCGTTATAGAGAGGTTTAAGCTATTTACATTCGGACATTAGTACACAGCTCCAGATAAGATGAGTAAACGTAAACATTTTCTCCACCAAACCCTATAATATGACCAGTCTTTAGAATCGTCTCGTAGAATCGTCTCGATTGAAAATGACGATTTCAGTATTTGGATACGCACATTTATATGTAGCTTTGAATTAGTATATCAAAAACGTGGACGGATTGGAAGGAAGTAAAAACAACAGCCAAACAGTGCTTTAGCAGACATCTTTTAGCAGGATAAAGGGTTTGCTGAAGTTATATTTCATGTATGTCATCTTAACACTTTAGCTGATAGATACACATTTTTACGCATTTGCAAACAGAGAAGACCCAGATCAGTCGACTCTTGTGTAGGTGCCGTCTGGCCAGGGTCTGCTCTGTCGTCTTGTGGAGTTATATACATATCTAATTCATTCAATCTGTAGTTTCTGTCATTGCTAAAAACGGATGTGTTCATTAGCTGTTATAAAATTCAGCTAATAAATATTCTTGATGTCATTATTTTTAATGAATATTCATGAGGTGATGGAAAACATAAGTTAGCCTCCGTGTGAGAGAAACAAATGTTATCAATCTAGGTCAGCCATCTTGTCATTGAGGCAGAGTCTGATTGATGCCTAGCACAGAGCTACAAATAAAGGTATGTACCTATGCACTAAAGTCGTAATTTCTCCACCAAACCCTATACTGTGATCACCATTTAGAATCGTCTCGAAGAGACGTTTCTAAAGAGTGGTCAGAGTATGGGGTCTCGAAGAGACGATTCTAAAGAGTGGTCAGAGTACAGGGGTTGGTGGAGAAATGACGATTTTAGTATTTTGGTACGCACCTGGTCTTCTCTAGTGATAGGTATATAGTATTACCGCATTTTGTAATAACAGATCTCCGTCAGAGGTAAAGTTTCCTAATTTGAAGTATTACAAATTCATTGAGAAGTGCTGCTAGACCATAAACTTGTCATTATGTATGGATTGTGACGTTGAGTTAGACATATAATGTCGACGCAACTTCTAGTGTTTACGACTTTCAGTTAGACATAATAATTTATTACACCTTTGGTGGTCTGTTAGCTCTGTATAGTTTTACAAAAATACATTATCTAACATAATATTTATACAACAAAGATATAGATAAAATACGTCAATTAAACTATTTTCTCAAACAATAGCTCTCTTATTTCTCCGACAAACCCTATGTTGTGACCCCTCTTTAGAATCGTCTCTTCGAGACGATTCTAAAGAGAGGTCACAACATAGGGTTTGATCCAGAAATGACGATTGTAGTATTTGAAGTATTGAAATACAATGTAGATATAAAATTCATGTCTTCCGATACGAATTTCGTGACAGTCTATTCCCAAATGTTATCCAAGTGTGAAGCTGTTTGAATCCTGACCAGTAGCCCGGCGTCTCATCAGCATCCAAACTGTTTAATGCCTTGATTATTTATTTTTTTTAAATAAAAGGAAGACATTTCAAAATAATAAAATTGAGATAGACGGCCATTTTTGCAGACGACAATACTTGGCGGAGAAAGAGATTTAACTCTTATCCCGCAATGCGTAACTTGACAGACATCTGCAAACAGTTTGGATCCAAATTTTGAAACGCCGTGTAACTCGGCGTCTCCTCGGGATTTCAGCTGTTTGACACCTGGTCTATAGTTTCTGAATGCCTTGATCGAATAGGAAATAGTAGTAGTAAAATAATGCACCAGATTTAAATTTCAGTAGATATTCTCAGATAAACAGATAAACGGCCTACTCAAATACTAAAATCGTTATTTCTCCACCAAAACCTATGTTGTGGCCACTCTTTAGAATCGTCTCGAATAGACGATTCTAAAGAGTGGTCACAACATAGGGTTTGGTGGAGTAATAAAGAAGTTATACTTAAAAAAATCAGTAATTTACGCATCTTATTTGGATCCCTGTATAGTATACAGCGGTTTAAGGGTTAGGATGTGTATATTCTGTCCCTAACTGCCAACATATAACGTGTCAAATGCTAGCGGGTACTGGTAACCAAGAATTTACTTCATTGTACATAATGTTTGGTATTGCCAGAACATGGCAGTTATCGTATTTCATCACGAAAATACTGGTATCTAAGCATCACTCGTGTCTGTCTGTAGCAACCTTATTCTAAATAAACATAGACCTTTCTTAATATTCCCTCATGAATAATTAATCAGCTTCCCAGAACGAGATTTAGCTGGCAGGTGCGAGCGTTCTTAGATACCACATCAATGGCTTCCTATAGTAGGAGAGATTTAAGCTTCTGACTTTTTCTTTAGCTGAAACATACATTAAAACCAACAAAGCCTCATCTGGAGAAAATCTACTGACAATGGTTTTAAGTACTTCAGTGAAGCTTCAATGAGACTTACATGACATAATAGGTAAATTATAGTAACTAATATATTAATATAATTTATTACTTGCAAATTTCGATTACAATACATATAAACTGACCCTACTAACTGGTCATCTATTCAGTTTCGTATTCTCATCTACACAGTGCACAAGCAGTGTTTATTTTTATTCACCATATCAAAGAAACCCCATTAAGTAGAAGGTAATTAGCTGTAAATAATTCTTATCAGATGATTGACCCACAGACCACATACTTACATACCGTACTGACTATAGTATGAGACCACATGCAGTATTTTCATATTCATATTTTATTTTATGTTTTCTTTCAGTTGTTTCTACAATAGATTGGTGTTTCTACAATAGATGGGTGCGTGATAAATAAATAAATGTCATATAATAAGAGAGAAAAATGCAAGTCCACATCCAATCACAACTATTATAATCAGATTGTGACACAGCTAACTGTTACAGGGTTGGAATGGCATGGCCTCTTTCTGTGATGTGCAAATGGTTATCATAAAAAAACAATATACCTAAAAGATGATTTATGGAACAAAGTAAAAATAGAATAGACCAGTTGTATTTTGATAGTTTCTTTTAATAAACTTATATTAACCTTTATCATGCTGGCCCCAGCTATCAAATAATTTGCAAGCAGACAGCTCCTTCATGTATGTTTATCATAGACATTTAGTAGATACATAAATTTACTTTTACTTCATAAAACAGCAGACATGTTTGAACAGTGATATATGCTTTTCTTAAAGTATTTGAATGTTTTCAGTTTTCCACATTAAATCACACTGTGTGTATTTTTGTTCAAAGTTTTTTCTTAAACAGTCACTCTCATCAATGCAGATTTTCTTGGTCTTTTCCTTGCTATTATTAGAACATAGTTCTTCTGTAGAATGGCCAGCTTGTCTTTGTTCCTCTCTGAAAAAGAAAACAAACATCAAATTAATATTGGTCTCTTGTTATTCTATCTATGTTCTTTTTATATTACTTATATGTAACATTATGCATATATTTATACAGAAGTTTAATAACTTTGGAGGTTAATATTATATTCTTACTAATTAGAACTTACTAATGTAAATATAAGCATGTATTTATTTTTAATGCATAATTATGAAACATAATTATTAAAATGTTTTGCTGAAACTTAAAATGTTTGTGTTTTCTTTTATTGAGTAAATATTTTTTATTTGCATGAGCCTCCATGGGGATGGTTCCTCTGGCCAATCAAACACAGATGATGAAATTAACTCCTTTTTTCAGTCTTTTTCGAAGAGGCGTCCACCCTGTTTAATCTTCATTTATAAAATGTCTGGAGCATACCAATGTTCCTTTTGAAACCTGAAAGTACCAATATTCTAATGTAAACAGTGTCCATTTTTGCATAAATACGGTAATGAAATAAGATTCAGAATTCCTTTTCAATTATTTATTATATATATATTTACACAAAATTGAAACATTTGTTGCAGTTTTTCATAAATGTTAAACATTATAAAGTATCATTATCAATTCTATTTTTATTGAAACTGCAATAAATTGATAGAAGAAATCTTACCCTGAACAAGGGGCTTCATCCCTGTTTACCGTCTGTTTCTATTGTCTTTTTAATCCTTCTTCAGTTGGAAAATGATGGAAATTAATTGTTTGATTGTATCTCAAATCAGTGTTACAGAATGGTACACAAAAATTAAAGCAAGACCCTTTTTTAATAACCAACTGACCACTGTCCACCGGAGTGGCCATAGTATGCTGCATGCTTATACCTGGTCAATGTTTACATCTGTGCTTCTTAAACCTCGTTCTGAAAGTGGTATTTCTGGTATGCATAAATATTGAGAAAGGTCTAATTATTAGAGTTGGTGGTAGCTTAATGCAGGACTAGAGTAATACAGAAAGCTCCTCTAGGAGCTTTCTGCATTATTTTTGTTCTGCATTAAGTACAACATATCTTTAAAGCTCCAGAATAAAACTTATTTTGGCAGGTCACTATAGACAAGTTTTACTGTATAAACATTTGACAGGGAAGATACTAAATGCATACGTTGCAGAAATTTAATCCCCATTCTGAACAGTTTCGAATTATGAATTGTGTCGTAGATTAACATACTTGTTTTGGGCAATTAGAATACAACTTAGAATTTATATAGTAATTATAAATAAAAACCTATTGAACTACATGCTATTAGATTTACAGCTTCGTGTAGCATCTAGATTTATGACATCGTTGAATGGCACGTGCTGACTCCAGGAAATCACTATACCCTTAGCCTGTTAAAGATAATACCAGCTCAACATGAAACGTAGTAGAAAAGAATTTAGATACGTCTAGGTAGGTAGCTACTTAATGCAGGTTAAAAGTCACGTTGAAATGTCCTTCGGGAGCGTTCTGCATGATTTTCACCTTGCATTAAGCTGTCACACATCTTAAACACCGATATTGACACTAAATTGAACGTCCGGTTGAGAGGGGTTTTACTGTAAATTGTATAAAGTATATAGGAGAACACAGGGGTATATTTTAACTTGAAACAGAGTAGTTTAAAATTGTGAAAACAATATCCATAGGAAGGAAAATTAATGAATTTTGTAATGTAACCTGGGGCTAAGCTTTGAAATTAACTGAAATGTAAGTCGATCCTTTTTTGTTTTACAGTAAAACCTCAGTAAATTCAAACACTTAGATATCAATAAAGATCGGTCTTATACCCTTTCCCCTCATATAAACGCTTTTCGCGCCTTTGTAAACAGAGCAGACCCAGACCAGGCGGCTACCTTAGGAGCGGTCTGATCAGGGTCTGCCCTGTTTTGCTTACGAAAGTTTCTACCTATACCAACAATACATACGTACATATGCCTTGGTATACAATCAGCAAACGGCAACAGTCACTTTGTGAAACCATTGTGATAAATAGAGCATTTGCTCCACAGGAGCAAATGCTCTATTTATCACAATGGTTTCAAAACTACACAATTCTGAAAATTTCCTTTCTTCTAGTTAATGCTCCTTTTTGGTAGATTTAATGAGAAGAAGTTATGTCTAAAAGTAGCCTAAGTGGGAATGGGTTAATATTCATGATGTCATTATTTCTTATATGAATAGAGTGAAATTCATACAGAAAGCTCCTCTGGGAGCTCTGCGTGACCTTCACCCTGCATAAAGCAGCCTAAAAATAACAATAACACTAACAACACCCGCCTAAGAAAATATTTATTGATGGAGATAGGCATGCACTTGTTTTGACTGTTTGTTTAAAATTATTTCTTTCCGTCAGTCCTTCAAGAAAGTCTCACCGACGAAACACTGTCCTAAATAAAAGCTCACATAACACAAGTTGAAAATGACTGAATACCTATCATCTGATTCATTCCATTCATCTTTTCCTTGATTAATATTCATGTAAGACTCCATGAATATTAATTAAATGAAGTTTGATAATGATATATGATCACAAGAATGTTCGGCCATGGCGCAAACTGTAGAGTCATGTCTATACGATATCTTATTACATAAGCAAACAGAGCATACCCTGATTACATCACACCTACAGAAATCCTCTGATCTGGGTCTTTTCAGTTTGCAAATGTGTCACTATACCTGGTAAAGGGATAAATAAAAACACCGGGATGCATATCTAATTACCTAGATATAATAAGCTGTGCAAGCTCAGCATTTCTTCACTGCAAAGCAACGGGATACTGTCAAGCCATTTACTCTTTCCCTTTCATAAACTACAGTGAACGTCTTCTCATATTAAATCTTTAAAATGCTGTCGGCGAAGCTGTGGTAACTTTTGCAAACAGTTTGGATCCAGATGAGACGCCGAATAATTCGGCGTCTCATCAGGATCCAAACTGTTTGACACTAATGTTATAGTAAAACTCCTCTAAACCAGACGATAAAATTAGGATCAAAACCGGAATTTCAGATAAATGACATTTAATCGCATATTGCAAGTCATGCAGAAAGCTCCCAAAAGAGCTTTCTGCATGACTTTCACCCTGCATTAAGCAACCACCTGCCTAAAAAGACATATTCTTTTCTTTAATTGAACTCCAGTTTATAGGAGTTCTAATTTATATAGTTCTAGTAAAGGGGCATCAGAGCTGGTGTTTCATATTACGAGACAGGTCAGGTTTTTGAGCGGGTGAAATGTTTTATCTAGCAAGCTAAAGTATGAAATAAAATGTCTGGGGCAATGGGCGGGTGCGGGAATCAGGTGTCTGGGACTATATTTGTATCAATGTCATACATAATGGAGAATGATAACCTCATTAACACGAGCTTTTCGACTCAGTTGCATGTTTTATTTCACGTGTCATATTATGTTTTTCTCCTAGTCCAATCGACAAACCTCGTCTATTTCCGACAATTATTATTATTATTATTATTATTATTATTATTATTATTATACCACATTTATATAGCGCTCTTTTCACACAGGATATGTGCGTTCAAAAGTGTCGATGAGACGACTCGGGCCATAACCGGAAAACCCCTTGTACCCTAACTACCCCAAGTCTTTGGTCAGGTAATTAGTGCAGATCCAAATCAAAATGATCCTGAAGGAGCAGTAGCAATTTGATTAGGATATACACTATTTGCTACCATGTCAGTCTAACTTATAGATCAAATTTATCAAAATGGTGCCAAATTGACCAGCTTTACAGAGTCGGCATGCAGAATAACCTGTCTTGCGCGACCTTATATAAAATAGACAAAGGCATCTTAAAAAGCAGACGGGTGCTTAACCCTTCGCTTGCTATTCACGTCAATATACCCGTAGACCTGTAAATAGTGAAGACCCAGATGAGACAGCTCCTGCAGGAGCTGTCTCATCAGGGTCTGCACTAGTGCAACCAGTGCACCCCACAGCAGTAATTGCACAGCGAAATACTTGTACACAGTGAAGATATGTGTAATTATACAACAGGGCATGGGTAAAGAAGGAGAAATGTATTTTAAAATTCAGCAAGAGAAGGGTTAATACAGGGCAAGAGTAATACAGAAAGATCCTATAGGGTTTTTACTACATTTTGTATACAATATTTAAATTAATAGCCATAAAGGGATGTGTATTGACTGGCTGTTCATCAAGGGGAAGGTTAGCTTTACCTGATAGAGACAGCTTTTGACACCTTTACAAATAGAGTAGACCCAGATATTGTATGGAATTATATAGATACCGGGTATTATATTCCACGTCTGTCATGGCTAAAATGTCTGTTCATGTGGAATTATAAAATTCAGCAAATAAACGTTCTAGATGTCACGGTATTTTTCTTACATGCATTTTCAGTAGGTAAACGAGTATAGACCCATGTATTCATTTGCTAAAATATCTACAGTAAAATCCTGCTAATGCGACCACCTAAAATAGGTATAATTATAGGTGCTAGATGCAGGTGGTAGCTTAATGCAGGACAAAAGTAATGCAGAAAGCTCCTAGAGGAGCTTTCTGCATTACTTTTGTCCTGCATTCTAGGAGCTTTCTGCATTACTTTTGGCCTGCATTAAGCAATCACCTGCTTATAACGACGCCCATGTTTATTCATTAAGTGGTCAAACGCTTCTACGAATCAGAAAAACGTAAAACCGCAGCAGGTCAGAGTGTTGGCAGACATGAATGTCTTCCAGCTCGATAGATGATCGACAGATGAATCCGCTCAACACGCTAAAGATAAGAAATCGAACAGCAGTGAAAACTCAATCAACACTTGATTTTATTTTAGTTTCTACGATGGATTAGGTATTGTGGGACTTGGAATAACTATCAATAGCAATAATGGAACGAGAAGTGTCAGCTTCTGATGGATTACTTGTAGCCTCCAGTCAATCATGGTTTCAATGAAAACAATGGCTTGGTTTATTCTGTCGCTGTACGTTGGTTCTTTAAATGCAAGACATGCATGCACTGACGTTTGAAAACAGTGTAGACCCCTGATCAGAGGGCTCCTATCGGATGCCTCTGATCTGGGTCTGCATTGTTTGTTTGTCATTCAAAAATGTTCTAGCAAGTTATAGTCTTTGAGTGGACTCTATAGTTAAACATTGATAACTGTTCAACACACAAAGGGTTAAAACACATAACAGACTATCAAAATTAAGTCTTGGAAGTCATTTATTACGTGGAAAGGAATTTGTACAGGTAATTTTCTAAACATTTGATTAACTCTTCCACTGCCAAATTCTGTCGTCTGGAGTTTTGTCGTCTGCTACAATTTTTATTCCCTTCTTCTACATTTTTTGTTTATAAAAAGAAAAACAGTCACAGTTTGAACTCTGGCGAGAGGTCGAGTAACTCGGCGTCTCATTTGCATAGGTAAACACAAATGCGATATTATTGTTATTACTATTATTATCATTTAACATTATTAATATCATCATCATCATCATCATCATCATCATCATAATCATTTTCTCGTGATTATCTTCATATATGGCATTCATTTTACGAGTTTCTTAACACCAATTAGAGATTTGCAAACGTCTTCAGCCAACCAGCAACAGTCTGAACAAATTATCATGGGTAACATTGCAGTTACAACTGCATTGCAATTCTGACTGTCTTTTGTTTTAAATAAAATCCATTATTTATGTGGAAGATATTTACAAAAAATAAGCAAATATATCAGAATATGGCCAGAATTAGTCAGATCAAACTTTTTGGCAAAGCATATCACAATGTTAGCTGTCCACAACGTACTTAAATGCATGTTTAACATATTCCTCCATAAATACGCGTTTCTACGCCTCTGTAAAAGTCACTTCCTGAAACCATTGTGATAAATAGAGCATTTGCTCCATAGGAGCAAATGCTCTATTTATCACAATGGTTTCAAAACTACACAATTCTAACACTTTGCTTTTCTCTATTAAATGCTCCTTTTTGGTATATTTATTAAAAAAAAGGTTGGGTATAAAAATAGCTTATGATGGAATGGGATAATTATAAATGCATGAAAACACTCAAGAGATATGTAACAGTCAACTCATGTAACAGTCCCAGTTAAACCCTGCGAATGTTAAATATTCATGCTAAAATAATGACATCATGGATATTTATTAGCTGAATATGTACACCGGGTGTTTTGATGTTGGTAGAAACTACAGTCATATCTATTATAATATCATAAGCAAACAGAGCAGTCTGGGTCTACTCTGTCTGCATAGGCGCGAAAAAGCATTTGTATGAAGGAAAGGGTTAACCCTCCTCTGAATGCTGAATATTCAAAGTGAAATTGCCCATCAGTGTTTAATGA
Organism: Azorinus chamasolen; assembly: GCA_963576725.1. Classification (NCBI taxonomy): domain Eukaryota; kingdom Metazoa; phylum Mollusca; class Bivalvia; order Cardiida; family Solecurtidae; genus Azorinus; species Azorinus chamasolen. The sequence goes on along the minus strand of OY755251.1, from coordinate 17,163,491 downwards.
CAGAGTCCACTCAGTATGAAGGGGTATTTTTGCGAGAAGAATTTAAATAACATAAAGTGCATACCCTGATCAGAAGGTTCATTTAGGAGCCTTTGATCAGGGTATACACTGTTAAAAAATGACAGTATACTTGTGCCGCTTATTCAAGAGGTTTAATAAATGTCATATCTTTCAGTTTTCCCGCCTTTTCATTCTTATCTTCTTGGACGCTAGTAGGGGTAAACTTATGAACAAATTTACACACGCAGATTGTCTCTAGATGCGACGCCCAGTTACTCGGCGTCTTAGCAGGATCCAAACTTCTTGACACTCTTATTTCAATTTATAAAGAGAAGTACTGGAAATAAAATCAAATACAGAAGTGCAGCAGACGACATTATTTGAAGACGACAGTAACCCAACGCGCGATGAATTCTTTTCAAGGTCGGGTATATACTCTGTACTATACTTCACATCCTGTCGGTACTTTTCACGCCCCTATAAAGCACCCATTTCCTGTGTTTTGTAGTGTTTGTGCGGCTTATCGAACATTTCTACTATAAATGAATTATAATCTCATATCTGGTGTTTATCAACAAAACTACCACAGAGACACCTCTCTATATCAACCCCTAAAAAGAAGTTTGTAACCCAGGTGGTAGCTTTACCCATTGCCTCAATCGATGCCTTTTGAAACCATTGTGATACATAGAGCATTTGCTCCATGGGAGCAAATGCTCTATTTATCACAATTGTTTCAAAACTACACACAGTTTCCTTTTATCTAGTAAATACTCCTTTTCGGTAGATTTATTCAAAGAGCTTGGGTCTAAAAATAGCCAACGAAGGAATGGATTAATGCAGGGCTATTATAGGAGCTTTTCTTCATAACGTCCGCTGTGTGTTAAGCTACCACCTCCTCTAGGAATTTTCTGCATAACTATCAATCTGCATTAAGCTACCATCCGGGTTTTTTTTAACCCACCCATGTTATAAAGAGTATCTTTCCAATAGAATGCAAAATAACATGGAGATAGTTTGGATCCAGGTGAGACGTCATCTCTCACAGGGGTTCATAATTTGATCTACAGTAAAACCTCTCTATAACGGTCACTAAATTGTGTTAATTGGTTGGTATTTAGGGGCAGGTGGCTGCTTACAGCAAGGTGAAAGTAAAACAGAACGCTGCTAACTTTGTCGTTTGCTATAAATTTTCATTTTTTTTTATTTTCTTCATTTTTGTTTCAAAAACATAGTAACAGTAACAAACATTTTGGATCCTGATGAGACGCCGAGTTACTCGGATCTGGATCCAAATTGTTTGCATGTGATATCATAGACCCGTCATTGTGCACGGAAGGGGTTAAAATTGAGTAAAATCCGTCCGTTTGGATTGGGTTTATAATTTTATGTAACTATGAGATATTATACATGTGTTGTAATGATCTTTTCTCAGATATACAGATTCTTGTGCAATCTGTCATTATTAACAATTTGAAGGTTAAGCTTGATTCAACCCTTATCTAAGCGTTTTTGTAACAAAAACCACAATCATTTTCAATTGATGGAGTGTTTCTGCAAGATCTGTTTTGCCAATGTGACGGTTTGGAATGTAATTTGTGAAGTAGGCAGAACATACGCTAATTAGTATTTCCAATGCTAAATTTTCACAGTGGAAAAGCTCATAGAGTAGAGGTTCAGATAAAATGTGTAAATTAAAACATTTTCAAGAATATCTCTTTTATTTCCCCTCCAAACCCAGTGTTGTTTCAAGAATAATTTCCTTATTTCTCCACTAAACCCTGAATAGTGGCCACAACATAGGGTTTGGTAGAGAAATGAGGATTTTAGTGTTTGAGTACGCACCCTATCTGTTGTCCTGATAGAGCCCACTCAGTATGAGAGGCTTAACCCATCCCCTCATATTGACGACTTTGTAAACGTCTCTTTGTGAAACCATTGTGATAAATAGAGCATTTGCTCCTATAGGAGCAAATGCTCTATTTATCACAATGGTTTCAAACTACAAAATTCAAAAAAAAATCCTTTTCTCTTGTTAATGCTCCTTTTCGGTAGAATTATTCAAAGAGGTTGTATCTAAAACTAGCCTATGAGGTAATGGGTTAAACTTGCTAAAGGATTTTGAATGACAAACAATACATACACTGATCAGAGGAGGTCTCAGGAGCACATAGATCTACACTGTTTTCAAATGACAGTACATGCGAACCCCGTACCCAAACGGTTCATTCTTTACCTCGTAGAAACGCCTTTTACGCCATTGCAAGCAGAGTATACCAAGATCAGACAGCTACTGTCTGATAAGAGTCTGCTCTGCTTGTTTATGAAATTATATGCTTCTGCCATTATCTAAATGTCCATTTTTCATAATATAACCACATGACCCCCACTTTTCTCTACGTTAGGAAAATGTAAAGACATTGCTATGAAAATAGACAAGGCGAGTCGACAATAAGAATCAGTACAGACTTGTCCTCATATGTTGTAGTGGTCATACAACACAGACAAAATACTGCAAACCCCTCTACACCGGACATTCAATAAATATCTATGTTGGTCTTTTTAGGCAGGTGGCAGCTTAATGCAAGGTGGAAGTCATGCAGAAAGCTCCTAAAGGAGCTTTCTGCTTGACTTTCACCTTGCATTAAGCAGCCACCTGCATAAACAATATAAATTCTTCTTTTTTAAATTTGGAAGGGTTTTGCTGTATTGTGATAGTACAATATAACCTTGTGACAATACTGTCTGAACAGTTCTAACTCCGGGGTCTTTAACTCTACCCCCGTCAAACTTTATTGTCTGCAAAACGTGTTGTCTGATTAAATGTTCAACCTATTTTGTTTTCATAAACAAAAATGACAGCATCAAACAGTTTGGACCCTGATGAATCACCGAGTTACTCGGCGAGTTACTCGGCGTCTCATCTGAATCCAGACTGTTGGCAAAGGTTGTCACATATTGGCAAATGACAATAAAAGAGTTAAGGCAGGCGGTGGCTTAATGCAAGATGGACAATATGGGAGCTTTCTGCATTAATTTCGTTCTGCATTAAGCATTCATCTGCATTTAAATACACACGTGTTCATTCATTAAGCACTCGCTGTAGAGAGGCTCTATCGTACTCTATTGATATTTTGGCTAAGCCCCGACGCTCAGTTTATGGTATACTGTCAATAAACATGCGGTCTAGTGCAAACAAACCCCGTACCCTTAACACACACGTTTGTTTGTACAAACAGGTGAAAATTAGCAATGATAGCGTAAAGACGTGGCCGGTTTGCACAGTAAAAACTTTCCTACAGCGGCTATTGAAATTGAGTCTAATTTCGGCGGAATTTAAGACAGGTGGTAGCTTAATGCAAGACGGAAGTTATGCAGAAAGCTCCTTGAGGAGCTTTCTGCATTACGTTCGTCCTGCATTAAGCAACCACCTGCTCTTATCAGAATTCATACACGTGTATTGATTGTAACCTATGGTCGCTTTAGGCAGATTCTACTGTAATTTGAATACCCCTTTAGTAATAGAAAACCCGCTGCTTTGGAATTTTGTTACGTGTGCTAGATGCATACCTTACACATAAACTTCGATTCAAGGTATAATATGATATGATAGAAATAGAAGTCTTTTCCTTAAAGTGTAATGATATATATGCGAAATGAATAAATAGAGAAACGTTTGCAACGAAGCGGGATTCTTTTCCAGTCCTCAAAATGATACCACCAAACTTTGGACGGTATTAACTCCTCTTCACCCTATCGACGGTGTTAGTGTAAAGTTTGAAGCCCTTTTCATACTTACATGTGATTTGACTTCCATAAAGACCCTCCCCTATATCTCTATCTTTTCCTCTCTCCCTATCTCTCTTTCTTTCTTTATGTATTCGCCTGATATATGTTTCTCTCTATTTCTCTATCTCTATCTGTATCTTTGTTTCCGTCTTACTGTCTGTCCCCTCTCTCTTCTCTCTCTCTCTCCCTCGCTCGCCCCTCTCTCTGTGTCTTTCTCTGTCTATCTGTCCATGTCTCTCTCCCTCTCACCCTCCCTGACTTTCTCTCTATATGTATTCGCCTGATCTGTGTTTCTCTTGTTTCTCTCTATTTATCTCTCTCTCTGCATCTCTGTTTTTGTCTTAATGTCTGTCTCTTTCTCGTCCTCTCTGTCTATCTCTGTCCTTCCAGATTAATTCTTTGAAAGGAAATGGAAGAGTGTCTGCTTAGAACTAATCTGCAATATAAACGACGAACAGTAATGTAAAGGTTTACCCTTGACCTGATGAATAGTCACACTGGGCTCCATCCAAGAATATCGACTCGAAACTAGGAATCTGGTTGCATAGTAACCAGTAAAAATAAACCTGATCTGGGTCTACTCTGTTTGCAAATGTACAATTAGCGGATATTATCAAGTAAAGGGACATAATAGATGTTGGACAGACATTTGTCATAGTTATGACATTACAAATGTACCACCTTTCAGCAATAACGCATTTTAGTATGAAAGCAAGACACATAATGTATTTATCATTGTAATTTGTCTAGCACCATTTAAGGAGGAACTGAGTTAGAGACATCTCTGTCTGCTACTAAAATCTTCATCTGTTGCATTTGTTACATACATCCGCGTTTAAGCCATATCCTCATATTGACGCCTTTTGGCGCCTCTATTACAGTTAGTTTCTGAAACCAATATGATAAATAGAGAATTTGCTCCATATAGCAGCAAATGCTCTATTTATCACAATAGTTTCAAAACTACACACTTCTAAAATTTTCCTTTTCTCTAATAAACACTTCGTTTCGGTACATTTATTCAAAGAGGTTGGATCTAAAACAACCTATGTGGGAATTGGTAAAAAAACTATGGATTAAAACAAGAAATCAAGTTCGTGTTCGGATCAGCGAAGTCCGTATGTAATGTACAATGGCATTCATTTAGAATTATAAGAGACTGTTACAGATACATGCACTTTCTAAGTTTATAATTACATTCTACTTATAGTTATAGATGTGCAGTCATGGCTCATAAGTATTTTCCAAAAACACTGGCGACGTTCTTACCGATACCGCAAATGGCCGCAATGAAAATCGTGATTTGGTCACCATGATAGCTGAAATTTTGACAAAGTAGATTTCATGGTTCACCGTAAAAACTCTCCTTTGTTTGAAAACAGTGTTTGTGTCGTCTGCATCACAAAATGTCAACCATGAAACGGAAAGAGTTGACACAAGAGCAGAAAAAACACAATTCTAAACTTGAATGCGGACGGTCAAAGTTTTCACCAAATTTCCAGGTTGGCAAACATCAAACGAGCTACCATTTCGAAGTTCATAGAGGTTTCTTCAGCGAGGTAGCTCCAAAAATAAGGTAAAACGAGCGTTCAATGGGATGGGCAACTTCTTCGCTGAATTAAAACTAGCCGTTGAAAGATTCTAATCAACCTTACAAATGCATTTAATGAAGATATCCCAGTTAAAGTGTCCAAAGCAACAGTTAAAATACGTTTGCAGTAAACTTGTGTAAACACAAGAAAAGTTGTGAAAAAGAAAACAGCCATATCGGCAAAAAATAGAGCTGCAAGATCATTTTGCCGATCAAAATTACATTGGACAGTTGAGAACTGGAAAATAATTATAGTTAGTGATGAAACACAGATAAATCTGGGTAAAAATCTCAAAATCCTCGTCTGGAGAAAGGATGGTGAAAAATGGTAAAGTAACGGGGGAAAACTGCAGCCTGGAGCGGGACTCGAGCCCGGGACCCCTCGCTTACAGGACGAGTGATCAACCAATTAAGCTATCGAGCTCCACACACTATACGAGCTCCACACACCAGAACCAGTGGCTACCCCGCTGTTTGTGTGTGCATGCTGACCCACTCCTTACTGCAAAGAATCCGTCATATTCTGGACTGCGTGACCTATGATGGAATTGGAAATCTGACACCAGTTGATGGTAATATAAACCCAGAGAAACATATTGAAATTCAAAATACAAATTAATTGTGTGGCCTGTTAGTGCTAAAAACTTTTCAAATCAACCGTACATCTTCAAAGATGACAATACACCGCTCCATAGATGTAGACTGGCCACTGAATGGAAACGAAACATCAATATTTCAACAATGATTTGGCCGACCCAAAGCCCAGACTTTAATATATTTGAAAACGTATGGAAAACCTGTGTAAAAAAGCAGTGCAAATCAAAACCAATGAAGACCTTATCAGAAATGTTCTGGACATTTGGGAACCTTACAGCCAGGCCTTTATACGACCACTTTATAACAGCATTCCAACAAATTGAAATAGTATTATACATTCAGAGCCAAAGGATCTATAACGAAGTACTGGAAGTTTCAGGTAAATTAGAGTTATTGTTTTGAGTTGGTTGATGTTTAAAGTTTGCATGTGCCTAGATAAGAGAACAATATGGCGGCTATTTCGGGAAAAGACTCATGCGCCACGACTGTACATTGTATAGTACAGCAGAAACTCCTTATATCGGCCACTGAATGCACACTGTAGTCTTTAAAAGCAAGTGGTTGTCTAATGCAGAATGAAAGCACCAAACACATTTAATATCAAGCAGCACCTCTGTATAGTGACCCCTACGGGATAAGCATTAGGGTATATACATTAATAACAGATGGTAGCATAATGCAGAACGAAGGTAATGCAGAAAACTCATATAAGAGTTGTCTGCATTACTTTAAACCTGCATTAAGATACCACCTACCTTAATGGATTACACTTGCTTTTGTGTGGTCGTGGAACCATGGTATTACTACAATTCTGACAGAGCTACAGATAAAGGTGCATACTCAAATACTAAAATTGCCATTTCTCCACCAAACCCTATGTTGTGACCACTCTTTAGAATCGTCTCGAAGAGATTCTAAAAATCATCACAGCATAAGGTTTGGTGAAGAAGTTATTCTTGAACATGTTTTAATTGACGCATCTTATCTGAACATGTCATAAGTGCAACCTAAAATGCATTCCAAACCAATTTATGTGAATAAACTGTATAACAGACATTTGTTTTTAAAACTAGGTCAAATGAAAACAACCCACTGAAAGATAATTGGCTTTGGGTCAGTGTTTATGGCACATGTGCTTTATATGTGGCGTGCAATAGATGTTTTTAAAACGGTCATGAAATTATCACACACCATGACATGGATGTGTATTTAAAAGCATGCGGCTTCTTAATGTAGACCGAAAGTAATGCAGAAAGCTCATGAAGCATTAACTTATCACATACCTTTCGGACCCAGAAAAGACATATTTTAGACGTTGTAGGGACTTTTTTTTTTATAATAGTTTAATGTTACTCTCTGATTTGTTTTGAAGCATTTGACATTTGTTTTGACTGAGTGAGGCTTGGTTACAAAACTGACGCACAGTAAAACCTGTTTTAAGCGATCATAAACTGACTGAACATATGCGTCTAAAAAGCAGGTGGTTGCTTAATGCAGTGCAAAAGTAATGCAGAAAGCTTCAATATGAGCGTTTTTGCATTGTTTTACACATGCATTAACCTACCTCTTACTTCAAAGCTCCAGAATTAGACGTATTTTTATGGTTGCTTTTGAGAGGTTATAATGTATATGTTTATAAATTTGAAATCTATTTCTGCGTCAGCGACTATTATGACATTTCGTCGCGCGCTGTCCAATGTCAAAACTAACACTGAAATGCAGGACAACGATAATAATTAGTCCTGCATTAAGTTACTGCCTGTTTAAAAGACTCAAAATCGCTGAGCGTCTTGAGAGAGTGTTTAGATACAATTAGGTTTACCTACATTTTATTCAAGTCATGCGTCGTGCATATTATAAATGTATTATCTTTTAACATTGCTACTCATACACACGTCGAGTTTTATACTCTTGCATGGATCAAAACTTCAATTTGACTTTTGCTGACGTAAACCGTTTCAGTCTTTAACCATTACTGTGCGGGACACGATTCACTAATGTCCTTTGCAAACAGTGTAGACCCAGATGAGAGGGTTCCTAGAGGAACCCTCTCATCAGGGTCTGCACTGTTCGTCAGGTTACACTTTTCTTTAGAAGACTCCCTAAATATTCACCATAAGCTTGACCTGTTTGAATTTTGGAATAGTCCATTTGAAAATCTCAGCGTTGTAAGCGTTAACTGTTTATCTGGTATGTACGCCTTCTGACGCATTCGCAAATAAGTAGACCCAGATCAGACGGTCCCGACATGTAAGCTGTTCAGCAATTGCTCTGTTTTCTTATAGATAAGGGTTTACAGTTTTTGCCATGGTCAATAAATCATGTGTTTATATAGGCCTACCATTATAAAAAATAACTAATGAATATTCATGGTGTCATTATTTCTTTTGCCAATATCCCTTAACCCATTCCCTCATATGCTTTTTTTGGATACAACCTCTTTGAATAAATCTACCGAAAAGGAGCATTAACTAGAGAAAAGGAAATTTTAGAATTTGTAGTTTGAAACCATTGCGGTAAATAGAGCATTTGCTCCTATAGGAGCAAATGCTCTATTTATCACAATGGTTTCAAAAAGTGACTTTAACAGAGTCGATAAAAGTCGTCAATATGAGGGAATGGGTTAAATAAAGGGATAAAAAGCAAATGAAAATCTTCCACGTCTGCAGTAAAACCTGTCTTAAGCGATCATAAAACGATGTCTCATTCTGGATGTTTACGGCAGGCGCAGAAAACTCCTATATTAGCTGTCAGCATGATTTTGCCGTGCATTAAGCAGCCACCTGCTTTTATATTCAGTCCATGGTCGATTAAATCAAGTTTTACTGCATAAAAAATCTTTCTGTCAAATATCACAATCACGTTTCTCATCAGTAGACTACCTAACATAGGAGCAAGAATATGCCGCACATATCGCACCTCTAACGTATCTAGATACCATCTGCTCCCTTTTGAACAGAATGCATAAAAGTTAACCATAAATTGTAAATAAACCAGCGTCATTTTCTTGCACGCTACCGGTGAGTTTGTAATTCCACGCGCCAACAGTTGGGATGCAGAAGAAACGCCGAGTAACTTTGCGTCTCATCAGGATCCAAACTGTACACCGAGTACATCTTTGAGCAGAACAGCGCGGCGAAATAAGTCCGAGAATTACAACAGACGACACATCTAGCAGACGAGTATTACTTACCGTGCAAAGAGTTAAGAGTTGATTAAACGGTCGTATAATGGTGTACAAAGTTTGCTACTGTACATTTATAAGCAATATCGTTGACACTTCCTTACAAAAAAACCTCGCATATGCGGCCATAAAAGGTAAAACCTTTATCCAGTTAACCGCACACTGACTCGCGTTTTCAAACAGTTTGGATCCAGATGAGACGACGAGTAACTCGGCGTCTCATCAGGATCCAAGCTGTTTGAAAGTCGGCCAATGTTTTCTCAAAATCTTGAACGAATCGGAAGAAAATAAACACTGTACTAAACTCTGAAGATGGACAGACATTGTTTTTTTTAAAAGCGGCATTAAACTTAAAGGGTTAAACGTCAAAATGTGTACAATGTATAAGAAACCATGAGGAAGATAAAAATGAAAGTGCAGGATTCAAGGTTTACATTGTTTTCCCCCTACATTACATGTTTCGCTGCCGAGAACTGTCGTCTGTAAGAAATGTCGTCTGCTTTAATTTTTATTTTTGAATTTGAGAGTTGGGCTGTTCCCCTTCACTGTATTAACCATTTATTCCATGAATGATTATGTAAAAATATCATGAATATTAATTCGTTTAAATTTTATAATGACACATGAACACGGTATTGTAAGTTTTTGCCATATTAGAAACTGTTCACTGTAGAGTTTCCTAAGCAAACCCTGATCAGGTGACTCCTATATAGGAGCCATCTGATCTGGGTCAACTTTGTTTACAACGTGGTAGAACGTTGTATTAATGGAGTAAAGGGTTAAACCTTAATTGACCTGCATTTGCAAATAGCTTGGATCTAGAAGTGATGCCCACATCTCGTCAGAATCCTATACATTGAACCATTAGTCCCCAGTCTCTCAAAAGCATGAACGAACCGGAAGTAAGTAAAGGTGCAACATGTCGGAGCTTTAGTAGCCATCTGATCTGGGTCTTCTCTGTTTGCTTATGGAATAATATAGACCTGATTTCAAAGTTTCTGTCACAGTCGGAAACAATTTCAGTGTTAATTTGTAATAATAAGTATCCAGTTCATGATAAATTCTTAAATTGATATTAATGGGGAAAAGGTTAATAGACAATAAAAGTAAAACTCTTTAAGTCCTAGCACTCTTTTATATAGTAAAACCACCGTCTTTTTTCATTTCTGAAAGGTATCATTTCTGCAATTTCTTTACAGAAATGCAACCAAAGCGTCAAACAGTTTGGATCCTTATGAGACGCCGAGTTAGGTTAAACATATTTTATTTCTCTTTTTTTTTTACAGAAATGGGATTGGGCCACAAGTTCTTCCAACATAGTTTCACAGCCCTTCCCGACAGAAACTAACATACATAAATAAAGAGAAAATTGTTAGTCTACACAGCATCAAACTTAAAAAAATAGGTAAATAGAGTAGGTAAAGGAAAAACAAATGTTATCAGAGTCAAGAAAAAACCCATAAAACAAAAACAACAACTAAAAGCAAATTAATAATACTCGGCGACTCATCTGGATCCAAACTGTTTGCAAATAAAATGACAAAACTTCGCCACCAGGAGTGAAAGGATATAGCTACCACCTGTCATAATAACACTGAAATAGACATACATGTGTACATGTAAATTGAATTAGACTATAATCAATACTTTTATTTCACCTTTTCGAATTGATTTCATAAGATATTTATTCTTGTACAAAGGTTTAAAATCAATCTGCGAACAAACAAAAAAAAAACTCACCCCGAAACAATGTTAAATGAGAGAATAATCTTGATCAGATAAAAACCTTCCATCGTGCAATTAACGTAACATGGTAACCCCCACAGGCCAAAGTCTAGGACAGTAATTACTTCATTAATCACCGATTTATTGTGTTTGTAGGATTACTCGTGTTGTAACGAACCTTCAAAGAAAACATTGACCTCATAGCATTGTCCATCCAAGGGAAAGTGGAATGAAACACCTCTCAACCCTTTCAATGCTGATTTTCCAAATTCAAACAGGTCAAATTAACCGGGAATGTTCAGGGAGCCCTCTCATATGAGTCTACACTGTTTGCAAAGGACATATGGTTACTCTTTTCCCGAACTGAACCGGTTAAAATAGACTTTTACAGTTGTATCAATGCCGAGCTTTAAGACAGATGACAGCTTTATGCACGCTGCATGGATGACGTGTAGAAAGCTCCAAAGGAGCTTTGTGCATGTTTAAGAGCTTTCCCCATGACTCTTACAATCTAATTTATGTCGATACCTGCTTGAACAATCTAGTTTTTTCTTTACTAAAAGTTCGGCTTTACTTATTTTCAGCATATAAACAAATGATTTATGTAATTTTAAGCATTTTTATAACGCATTGCAAGAAGAGACTAAACTTCAATACGCGCCTTTCCGCAAACGCTTAGCCTTAGTGGTTAAGTGATGGCAGAAATGCGACACCTTAGTGTTGGCCCCTATACGCACTGTGGTGAACATGTTCATGTATATATGCGTTTGAAATCATGTTTCGGCGTAAGTTTCTAGAACATGTTCCATAATGCACCATACACAATTGAACATGTACATGCAGCGACATCAAAGTTCTTCAAACCATAGACGGTAATGCAATAGCGCTACTAAATCATTTGAATTTCGTCCTCGTCGGGAATTTATAGAAGAATCTCCCCGAGGTGCCAATCACTTAGAATTCAAACAAATTATAGGAAACAGCTTTTCATCGCCTGTTTGACAGCCATCCAGACACCCGACCGTAAAACCATCAATAATTTTCTCCTGCTTGTCTCAATAAAACAATCAAAATTATTCTCATTTAACCCTTTAAGTGCCAAATTTTCAAAGTGAAACATTCCATCGATATTTAACGAGAGAGCTCATTCAGTATGACAGGGTTTAAATTGCGAGAGGGTTTTAAATTAACAAACAGTGCAGACCCTGGTCCGTGGGATGCTCTAAGGGTCTCCTGATATTGGCCAACACTGTTGGCAAATACCAGTACATCACTTCCCGCGTTGAACGGATTAGTTCCGGCGAATATGTGACCATCTTTGTGAAACAGTGTGGATCACCACGAGACGCCGGATAAGTCTGTGTCTGATCTGGATCCAAACCCTTTGATAGAGTGGTTGTATTTTTTTTATAGAAAAAAGGGACAACGTTACAAAAATGGGAAAAGACAACTACTTGGCAAAAAGAGGATCAATCCATTGCATTAGCCGAATAACCTCAAACGATCGGACTATAGCTAGGACCAATCAACATAACAGGGGAATTGAAAAACTGAACAAGCTGGGACCAGAAAACAATATGACAGAATTTGTTACGTCAATTAAATTGTCATAGATGACTTGAGCAATATGCAGCTATTTTTAATTTTCAGACGTAACGTATTTGAGGTTACAGTACACTAATACAGTAAACCCCCCCCCAACCGGATGTTGAATGTAGTATAACTGTCGTTATTGGAGACAGGTGGCAGCTTAATGCAGGGTGAAAGTCATGCAGAAAGCTCCTAGAGGAGCTCCTAGAGGAGCTTTCTGCATGACTTACACCCTGCATTAAGCGGCCATCTGTCTAAAAGTATCTAGTTTCTCCTCTACTATAATTCCAGTTTAACCCATTACCTCATAGGCTATTTTTAGATACAGCTTCTTTGAATACATCTACCGAAAAGGAGCATTAACTAGAGAAAAGGATTTTTTTAGAATTTTGTAGTTTGAAACCATTGTGATAAATAGAGCATTTGCTCCTATAGGAGCAAACGCTCTATTTATCACAATGGTTTCACTAAGTGACTTTTAAAGAGTCGTCAAAAGTCGTCAATATGAGGGAATGGGTTAAAGGGACTCACGACCAATCAAATGAAGTACACTTCATGATAGTTAACCCTCTACTCAATGAATGTTCAAGTAATCATGCCATGAATATTATTTAAATTGATTTTCATAATGGCCTTTGAACATATTAAGAAGTTATGACCATGGTAGAGACTGTGGTCATATAAATATCATTTTGTAAGCAAACATAGCAGACCCTGATCATAACACCAATACAGGAGTCGTCTGATCTGGGTCTACTCTATTTGCAAATGCGTAGAAAAGCGTACGAGTATTTAAAGACTAAAGGGGTTAAAACAGATGGTAGCTTTACGCAAGACCAAAGTTATTCAGAAAGTTCCTGTACGACTTTTGCCATGGATTAACCCATTCCCGCATATTGACGACTTTTGACGACTGTAAAAGTCACTTTGTGAAACTATTGTGATAAATAGAGCATTTGCTCCTATAGGAGCAAGTGCTCTTTTTATCACAATGGTTTCAAACTACAAAGCTTCTCTTGTTCATATGTTATCATAAAAATCGGCTAATTAATATTCATAACGTCCCTAGTTTTCATACATTCTGTAGGTAAAGACTTAAGAATGCTTCAAAGTAGAACCTCTGTTCGGACGGTAACGCTACTAGCTCCTGTGACATCTTTCTGCACTGCCTTTGCTCTACATTTTACTGTCGTGTGCATTAAGCTTCTTTTGAATGGTCATTACTCAGAGAGATTATTGTATTTGAATGTGTTCATTGGGATTAAAACGATTTGATGTTTTAAAAGCAGATGGAAAACGGCTGTTTTATTATTTGTAGCAGACCAAAGTGTTTCGCAGACGACAAGTACATAAAATGGAAATAATTGATCCATTTCTTAAGAAAAAAGTCCATAAATAGGTAATAGACAAACAGTGTAGATCCAGATAAGATGGCTCCTGAAAGAGCCCTCTGGGTCCATGCTTATAAAACTTTTAGTTGAGTCTGAGTTCGTTCTCAAGTTTTTGATTGGTCAGATTTGAGCCTCTGGTTCAAATCTGACCAATCAAAAGCTTGAGAACTCAAATCTGACCAATCAGGGCCTGCACTGTTTGCTATACAAATCAATGTCAAAGATTTTCACCACCCTAGGAATTAACCCGTTCCCTCATATTGATCCCTTTAGACGTCTCTGTAAAAGTCACCTTTTGAAGCCATTCGGATAAATAGAGCATTTACTCCAATGGAGCAAATGTTCTATTTATCATAATGGTTTAAAAACTACACACTTCTTAAATTTATCTTTTTGCTAGTAAATGCTTTTTTCGGGAGTTGGGTCTGAAATTAAATAGCCTATGAGGGAATGTAAAATGTAGGCGAGTAAGCGATCACGAGAGCACGGAGACCTAGTGTTATGGATGAGTTTACTGTAAATGATAGGGAGGGTCAGTGGTTACGAGAGCACGGAGACCAGGTGTTATACCAATTTGCATGCCTCATCATGTTCAGGACAGTATCTCACCATACATGTATTATTAATCTTCATCCCTTTAAATGCTGACTTTGCATAGTAGAATTATCCACTCACGCTCATTGGAGTTTGCGATAAGGTTTTGAATGACCCGACACACAGTGCAGACCTTGATTAGAGGGCTCCTCTATGACACCTTTGATCTGGGTCTACCCTGTTTGCAAACGCTGTTACTTGAACATGTACGTCAGTTCCCCACATTCAAAGAGTTAACAGGCGAATTTGTAATTACTTTTTCAAACAGTATGGATCCAGCTGAGACGCCGGGCGAGTAATCCCGCGTCGCATCAGGATCCAAACTACACCCCATGACTTGTTTTAGACGTCACGGGTTACATGTTTAGGCATATGACAGTCGGCAATTCATGCTAAATATTAGTATATACAGTAAAACCTCTCTATAACGACCACTAAATTGTGTTAATTAGTTGGTATTTTGGGCAGGCGGTTGCTTAAAGCAAGGTGGAAGTAAAACAGAAAGCTCCTATAGGAGCGTTCTGTTTTAATTTCACCTTGCTTTAAGCACCCACCTGCCTTTAACACGAAATATATGATGTAATTTAGTGGTCGTTATAGAGAGGTTTTACTGTACAGTTAATTTCGTGATACGGCATAAAAACTGTGACCATTGGAGCGGCATGTTTGTACATGAATTAACAATAGGCATTTTTGCCGTCGTATACAATTACAGTTGAACTTTGATATCTCGAACTCGGATACTCGAACTTCGGGATAACTCGAAATAGAAGTTCGGTCCTTCCAAAATATACAATACAGAATTGTTCTAAAATGTATCACTACACATATCTAGCAACACATGTGACAGCTTAATGCATTAAGCTGTGACCTTGAGATATAGGTCAGGTTATAAGTTGGATGACACGATCTTCTGTTATCTCAAACTAATTTGTACGGTCCCTTCGAGATATCGAAGTTCAACTGTATATCGATCTGTCGTGACAAAGAAACTCTGACTGTACTGGTTTAGTTAAGAAATAAGATAGGGTTAGGTTAAGAAATAAGCTAGGGTTTGGCATGGAAATAAGATAGAATTTGGCTTAGAAATAAGATAGGGTTTGGCAATTAAACATGGATGGACCATTTCACTTTGAAAAGTGAGCATTCAAAAGTTTAAAAGCAGAAATGTGCTTAATGCAGAGCGAGTGGAATGCAGAAAGTTACCATGAGAACGTTCATATTAACCTTCTCCCTGCATTAAGCTATCATTAACTGGTCTACCCTGTTTACAAAGACACTATGACTTATTTGACTGGTCTTTGCAGGGAAGTGTTACGGCGTGTATTGAAATATAAACAATGGTTTGCATGTCTAAATACCCCTGTGTCATGTAAAAGACGTATTTTCCCCTTTTCGAATGTGTTCCCAGAGAAAATCAGAATGTATTTGACAACTTTCACAGCCAATAATTTGAAGCAGGGAAAGGCGGGTTGGAGATTTATGTCCTGTTTGAACCATATGTTTAAATATTTCTTTATAGTCATGGAAAAATGTTGTTTGTGGGACGTTCATGACATATGAAATTGACTTGATATATTACATCCTAACCCTTTTCCCCGTCCGATATTTATGTAAGAAATAACAACATCATGAATATTTAGGAACTGGATTTTTATAATGGGGTATATACACGGGATGTTTTGGTATTGGTAGAAACTGTAGAATCTGGTGTATTACTACAGTAGAACCCCTCTAATGCGACCACATAATGAATAAACAAGGGTGTCTTTATAAGCAGGTGGTTGCTTAATGTAGGACAAAAGTAATGCAGAAAGCTCCTCTAGGAGCTTTCTGCATTACTTTTGTCCTGCATTAAGCTACCACCTGCATCTAGCACCCAGAATTATACCTCCTCTTTTAGGTGGTCGCATTAGCGGAGCTTTCCTGTATTTAATAAGCAAGCAGAGCTGACCCAATAGGAATCGTCTGGTCTGGGTCAACTCTGTTTTCAAAGGCGTGAAAAGTAAAGGGTTAACTCAATTCTTTGTCCTTTACTTCATGAATATTTATATAAAGATCTGTCAATTACGAATATTAATTGATTTGATTATTATATCAAAATAATATAACAAGGCAGAGCAACAGATAATGGTGCGTACTCAAATACTAAAATCGTCATTTTCCCACTAAACCCTATGTTGTGACCACTCTTTAGAATCGTCTCTTCGAGACGATTCTAAAGAGAGGTCACAATATAGAGTTTGGTGGAGAAATGACAATTTCAGTAATTGAGTACGCACATTTAATCTGTTGTTGCCGCGACTCAAAGGTTTTGATCTCGTGGTTAGAAAGTACTAAACTTACAGATACATGTATAACTCTCATATTTTGATGAAAACAAGTTATTTTAACCCTTTTGCTGCCAATGCCGGATCTGTGATTACCTATGCAAACAGTTTGGATCCAGATGAGACGCCGAGAAACTTGGCGTCTCATCAGGATCCAAACTGTTTGTCATTGTTACTATGTTTTTGAAATAAAAATGAAGAAAATCAAAAGAATGAAAAATTGTAGCAGACGACAAAGTTAGCAGACGACACAGTTAGCAGACGACACAGTTTGTCAGCGAAAGGGTTAAAGTGATAATCTCTACTTGCAACGTGTTTTAAAAATGCCGAACAATTACATAAATTTGTTTATATGCTGAAAAGAAGTATATCGCAAGAAAACCAAGCGAGTAAACACCGAAGAAAACAAAAAATAATGTGTTAGATATCGAAGAGCCGATGTTATTCGGCAATGTATTAGTACTGTCACTATTTATTCGGGTTGTGTTTTAGTTTCGTTAACTATTCGACACAGGTTGATAATATTTATTTTGTTATGGAGCAAAAAGTATAAGTATCGATGGAAACTGTTTATTTTGTATCACATTTTTCGATGTAAATATGGAAAAAATAGTCAAACAGGGAGAGCCACACACGAAATGACACCGCACCAAACACCATCAAACAAGAAACGGTAAAGCCACAAGAGCTTAGACAAAACATAACAGGACGCATATCAAGACGAAAAACATTAAACATTAAGAATATTAAACAACAAAATTGACCATAGGCTGAAAGCAGGAGTGCCGCCTTGGAACGGCCAGTAAGTTCAAATTGACAATCTTCATAATAATGATTGAACATAACAAATACCAAGTTGAATGATGTTATTGAAAATGTGAGTTTATTTTAGGGACTTTCACTTTTAATTCTCCGCCTACAATGAATTTCAGTTAATTTTATCAATGTACATGAATAAAAAAGAAATGTGTTGTCATGGCAATAATGAATCAGATGTTTAACATATATAATAGAACCCGTCTTAAACGGTCATTAAAAAGAGGCCTAACTCTGAGTTTTAATATAGGCTGTAGCTTAATGCAAGTCGACAGTAATGCAGAAAACTCCTATTGCCCTGCATTAAGCGACCACCTGCTTATTCGGCATCCTTTGCTAAATAAACGAAGTGTTGCTTTAATACCGATTCTACTGAAAGCAAACAGAGCAGACCCTGATCTGACAGCTCATATAATAACTGTCTCATCTGTTTGCAAAGACGTAAACAAGCCATGGATTATCGAATAAAAGGCTGAATGTCAAACACATGTATAGGCTTGGCATTGCATGCAAATCTGAGATAAGTATTTAATGTAATGAGCGAGTGAACATGGTCCAGTGGGACATCTTTAGAAAAGATTGAAGAAATTGAATTTTAGTCTAATCAGAACTTTTATCTAGAATAATTGGCCTCACATGTGCAATAAGAAACATCGAATTGGTAATTGTTGTTGTAATCATACATATTGATCAGAGCAGAACTTCACCCATGATACAATTAAAGATTTCTGTTCATCAGCCTGATGTGACGATAAACGCAAGCGTGCGTTACAGTTGTTCGGATAAATGTTCGAATTACCGATATTTTACTGTTCGAATTAGCGGGATTTTATGTTCGAATTATCGAAGCTTAAATTGTAATTCCTACGCTGTAGCCGATATACAACGAGAAGATCCTCGGCGGAAATGTTTTAGGGAAAGTAGATCTACAAACTAAAACTAATTTCATATGATTACAATTTTTTCAGTCAGGTTGCTATTTATAGTGTAAAGTTCTATTTTTAGTTTTTACTCACTAACGTGAACCATGTATGGAATGAAATCTATATAATAACATAAACAAACGGAGCAGACTCTGGTCAAAGCGTTTTTGTTCGCGGCATAAAATCTAGAATCGGTTATAGATGTACATGTACATGTATATATTACCGTAAACAAACATAGCAGATGACGATCGAACGGCTCCTACGTGAGCTGTCCAATCTTGGTCTACTTTGTTGAACCCTTACTATGCGGGACACGAGTCACTTATGTCCTTTGCAAACAGTGTAGACAGAAATGGGAGAGGTCCTTGAGGATCCCTCTCATCAGGTCAGCAGCTGTTTGTCATGTTACACATTTCTTTAAAAACCTCCCTAAATATTCACCATAAACTTGACCTGTTTGAGTTTTGGAATAATCCATTTGGAAATTCAGCGTTTTAAGGGTTAACAATTTACTTCATTAATACACCTTTCTACGGCTTTGCAAACAGAGTAGATCCAGATTATGGTCTGCTCTGTTTGCTTATGATATACAGTAAAACCTCTGTATAACGGCCACTAAATTACATTAAGTATTTTGTGTTAAATGCAGGTGGCTGCTTAAAGCAAGGTGAAAGTTAAACAGAACGCTCCTATAGGAGCGTTCTGTTTGACTTTCACCTTGCTTTAAGCAGCCACCTACCCTTAATACCAACTAATTAACACAATTAAGTGTCCGTTATAGAGAGCTTTCACTGTAATATAGATATGAGTCCGCAGTTTCTGGCAAGGCCAACACTTTCCGTGTCGATGTGCTATTATAACAATTAATCTCATTGATAGTCATGACATCATTATTTTTACATGAATATTCATGAAGTAAAAGGGTTAAAAGGCGCTAAAATGCGCTTGTACAAGGTTAATGGTGATTGCGTTTGGGTATTTGCTGCATTGGTCATATCATTGCGTATGATTAATCGATATATAAAGAACTATTGTTACCCGGTGTTCTTCTTTCGGGTTCTTTTGCAATGTTCAGTGGACAAACGGTTCATTCTGCTTCATTACTGCTCAGTGTGCATACCAATGACATAGGTTAGCTGGTTTACAAAAGTTAATGTTTGTACTGCATTGCTTAGACGTAATTTGCAATTCTAACAGGGATTTTACACTTAATTAATTATGCTTTTTTGGCAAAATTATGAGGCATGGAAAATTTCACTAGAGTTTAATGGGAAAAACTCCTGACATTCAAGCAATAAAAAAGGTCACAAACAAGTGAAGAAAAAGTGCATCGATATTTACACATTGTCATGTTTAAGAGAGACAGAAAAGACAAAGATGGTACAATAGGATAGGAAATGACAGAAAGTAGAAGAAGACGAAGAATATTTATGATAACTTGGGCAAACAGTATGGATTCAGATAACTCCACGTCTCACCAGAATCCTAAATGCTCGACACTTTGATGCATGTAAAAGAAAATAAAGAGAAAGGAAATATTTTCATTGAAGTAGAGTTGTTTTGCAGACGGGAGGTACTTAGAGTTAGAAGTGTTAACCCATTCCCTGTTTAATCCAAATTTCATTACCTACTGAATATTCATAAACGGAATAGTTATAATGAAATATAGAAAGTGGGCCGTTGTAGCCATTTTAGAAACTAAAGAAACAGATCTATCAAATTTCATTAACAAACAGAACAGACTCTGATCAGACAGCTCATGTAGGAGCCATCTGATCTGGGTCAACTCTGTTTGCAGATGCGTGACAACACGTTTGCAGCTCGAAATTTCACCAGAATCCAAACAGTTCGACTCTTTGACAGTATTTATACGAGGTCATGGTCGAAAGAATAACTTCGAGAGTTTGCAACAGACTATCATATTCTTTTGCAGACGACAGTTACATAGCGTGCAAAGAATTAATAACACACACAGATCCATTTGTTAGATGAATAGATGAATATGAACACAATCTAGTGAAAACATCTAAGCTTGTTAATTTCCTGTTGAATACTAACACTCTCAGTCCATCTGTCTGTGAATGCAAATGCTGTACACTTGATGCAAATCTCTCTTTTGTTCGCCCATTGAAATTATGAGTTTTCGATTTACAGTAAACCCCATCTAATGCGACCACAGAAAACATATTTATTTCTGGGTCTTAACGGAAGGTGGTAGCTTAATACAGGGCGAAAGTAATACAGAATGCTCCTGCAAGAGCTTTCTGCGTTACTTTCGCCATGCATTTAGCTACCACATCCTTTTTAAGACATTTATGCTCGCTATAGAGAACACTTTCGCTGCCGAATAATGCCGTCTGCAAATTTTGTCGTCTGAATTTTTTTCTCCATATTTGTTAAAAATAGTCACAGTAACAACCAGTTTGCATCCTGTTCTTTCAGACGCCGAGTTTATCGGTGTCACATCTGGATCCAAACTACTTGCAAAGGTAATCACAGGTGCGATAATGACAGTGAAAGAGTTAAATATTATGCCAACTCTTATATGATTCTCTAAAAAATGAACACGGTTATTGTTGAAAGCAGGTAGCTGTTTAATGCACAATGGAGCCTCGTTAGTCCGAATGTTTTACAATCAAGAAAATATTCCAAAACAGGGAATAAATATAATATTATTCTCTTTGATTTTATGGCTGATGCATGTAAAAAAATGTGACGTGTATTTTGACATAATAATCTTTGAAAAAGGCCCTTAGTGGTCGAACTATTAGATCAGAGCAATTCAAACACGAATGTTTTAGTAAAGAAGATTTGAGAACGTTTTAGGCAAGTGGCTGCTTAATGCAGGATGAAAGTCATGTAGAAAGCTTCCAGGGGGAGCTTTCTGCATGGCTTTCTGCATGACTTTCACTCTGCATTAAGCAGCCACCTGTCTTTAAAGACCGATACTAATGCTTATTTCCGGATTGCCAATGGTTACTGTAGCAAGAAAGAAATGCAGAAAGGTCCTATAAGAGCCTGAACCCTTTCCCTGTTCTGTATTTAGGCCAATTTTCAATACCTACTTAATATTCATTAACAAAATAGTTATAAAGAAATATAGAAGGTGGAATATTGTAGACATTTTAGAAAGCAAAGAAACAAATCTATCAAATTCTATTTACAAACAGAGCAGACCCTGATCAGACGGCTCCTCGGAGCCGTCTGATCTGGATCTACTCTGTTTGCAAATGCGTGAAAACACGTCTGTATGAGGGAAATGGTTAAGAGTTTTTTTCCGCATAACATTTGTCTTGCATTAAGTTGTCAGCTGCTCTAACTTTTCACCTAATGAATATTCATCTAAGACACAATAACATCGTGAATATTTATTAGCTGAATTTGTAAAATGGTACATAAACACAGGATGTTTTGGCCATGGCAGAAACAGTAGATTTACATCTACATGTGTATAAATCCATAAGCAAACAGAGCAGACCCTGGTCAGACGCCTCCTACAGAATCCGTCTGATCTGGTCCAGTGGGTCTGCTCTCTTTGCAAGGTCGTAAAGAGGCGTCAGGTAGATGTTGAAAATGATCAGAATTATAATTCTTTTGAGTGACTTTTGTTGGGTGGTTTTACTGTACTACTACCGCAATTAGGCAGACGACAACTGGGTGGAGATATCAAACATATGTTACTGGTCGCCAAAAGACTATCGCTGATCATCTAATGGAAATCATCGAGGCACATCGTCAAACCACTCGAGATTTGAAAATTAAGACTTCCATCTTATCAACCTTAAATCTTACCCTAATGTAAAAAACTTTTTTGACTACTTCCGATTCTATCAGGTTTTTGAGAAACTATTGACCTAGTGTCAAACAGCTTGGATCCTGATGAGACGCCGGGTTACTCAGCGTCGCATCTGGATCCAAACTGTTTGCATCGATAATAGTAATCAAAGATACGATACGGGCAGTGAAAGGGTTAACAGAATTATGTCACATTTTACAGGGAAATCTACACAGAACAAATGCATTCATTCAAAGTTAACACCAAATATATGGATATGTTCGGATGGCATGATTGCTTCTCTTTACTGTACACGTATATATGAATTTACTCTAAGCATACGAGGGAACATGAATCAAACTACAGTAAAAACCCTCTAATGCGACCACCTAAACAGATAGAGGCAGGTGGTAGCTTAATGCAGGACAAAAGTAATGCAGAAAGCTCCTAGAGTGGTTGCATTAGAGGGGTTTTACTTTACCAAAATAAGTAGACCATGTCTAGAGTGATCTCTTAATAAATCAACGTATACGTCTTAAAAAACGGATGTATGGCTGCTTAATGCAGGACGAAAGTAATACAGAAAGCTCCTATGGGAGCTTTCTTCATTACGTTCGTCCTGCATTAAGCTACTACCTGCCTGTAACTGCTGGTGGCCGCGTTAGGGAGTGTTTTATTTTACTGCAGCCAACCTTTTAACGCATTCCCTCCTAGACTATTTTAAGACCCAACCTCTTTGAATTAATCTACCGAAAAGGAGCATTAACTATAGAAAAGGAGAGTTTGAGAATTTTGAAATCATTGTGATAAATAGAGCATTTGCTTCTAAGGAGAAAATGCTCTATTTATCACAATGGTTTCAAAATGTGACTTTTACAGAGGCGCAAACATGCATCATTAGGAGGGAATGTGTTATGATATTTCAAAACAAATAGAAGTATTTGTTAGGTCTAAAATCATATTATACATTTGGAGGCTACTGTTGCAGGCCAGGGACTCGCTGGCCTTGTTGCAAAATCTATGAGTACATTTGCAAACAGGTTGGATCCAGATGAGATGGCGAGTAACTCAGCGTATCATCAGTATCCAAACTGTTTGACACACAACTCATGTTCTACAGAAGATATTGAAGGAAAGCCAAACATGAAACTTGAAGCATACGACATACTTAAATGGCGCCAAAAGAGGTAATCCTTCGAACATGTGGCAACTTTCTTCTGTACAATAATTCGTCTGCTTCATTTCCAAAAAATCTTTTTTTTTTTATTTCTTTCAAAGAAAAACAGTGTCAAGAGTGTTGAAAAGCGATGAATGTTACTTAGCATTTGACAATGATCAAAACAATTTGGCAGGAATATTACGGAACGAACTGATACATACATATTAACAGTATCATAAAGGAGGGATATTGATCTATATTGTGAAGTAATTCGTTTTGTTTGTCTTTTCTTCATAATGCAAATGCAATGCAGTGAAAGTGACATTAATTCAACACCATTCACAGTAAATCCCCATCCAAAGCGACCACCAACATGGAGGCTTAAGTCTCGGTCTTACATGCAGGTGGTGGCTTAATGCAATACGAAAGTTATGCAGAAAACTCCTATAGGAGCTTTCTGCATTATTTTTGTTCTGCATTAAGCACCCATCTGCTATTAAAATACACGCCCACTGTTTAACCCATTCCCTCATATTGGCACCTTTTGGCGCCTCTTTAAAAGTCACTTTCTGAAACCATTTGATAAATAGAGCATTTGCTCCATAGGAGCAAATGCTGTGTTTATCACAACGGTTTCAACACTACACAAATCTAAAAAACATCCTTTCCTCTAGTTAATGCTCCTTTTTGTAGATGTATTCAAAGAGGAAGGATCTAAAGCTAGCCTATGAGATAATGAGTTAATCACGTGGTCGCTTTAGAGAGGTTCTCTGTATAACATATAGTAGAGCCTCCTTGCAACGACGACATAACTCATTCTCTCCTATGCTATTTTTAGACCCAACCTCTTTGAATGTATCTACCGAAAAGCAGCATTAACTAGAAGAAAGGAAAATTTGTAGAATTTTGTAGTTTGAAACCATTGTGATAAATAGAGCATTTGCTCCTATAGGAGCAAATGCTCAATTTACCACAATGGTTTCATAAAGTGACTTCTATAGATGCGCAAAAATGCGTCACTAGGGGATAATGTGTTAAATTAAAGGAGGTCAGGCTGGTTGTTTATTGTAGGACCATGATTACCATAGTATGATCTTTTGTACCATTTCTATTCTGCATGGATCAGTCACTTGCCTTTAAGGCGCACATACGTCTATTCTATTCGCGCTTGAGAGTGCCTACTGTACAATAATATTATTATAAACTTAAACATGCTTCGTTGTTGCCATTTTGTTGTTTGTGCTTTGTGTAAATACGGGCCATCGGACAGCTCGGAGACTATCGCGCATTTCCAGTTTTAGCCAAAACAATGAGACAAGTCTCGTTCTAATAATCATTCAAAGGAAGTCCAATTCTGGATCTAAAATATTAAGGCTGGTGATAGCTTAATGCAGAACATTACTTCGTCATGCATTAAACTGACAATTCAAACGTGTCAAAAATATACATTTTGAGGTCTGGTGGAGGATAGGGGGTGGGGTGGGTGGGTAGACTTACACCAGATCAGCCCACGTAAAACGTAGGCATTGTGTCTCAGGGTTACATATAAGATTCAGATGCAATTGGGTATCTACTCCTTGATTTTTTACAGAATTGGGTATTTGCAATTTTTATTGGGTATTGGCAATTTTCGTAATTGGGTATTATTCATATTCTCATTAGGTATTCTATTGTTTTTTGCTTTTTGCTATATTTATTTCTTTTGTGTTACTTATTTTATTTTTTTTTAAAAATGCTTTTTCCACAATTTTAATTGGGTAAATACCTGTAACCCTGTGTCTGATCAGAATGTGACCATTCGTACCCTCGGTATGTTATAATATGTACGTTGATTGGCAATGGCCCTTGTCACGTGTCATATCATTTGTAAATGTGGACACCCTTGTCCTATGGACAAATTTCTAATGAAGTCAGTATCAGATTCTGATAAATTTATTATTCTACTTGACAAACAGTGAAAACTCATACCAGACGCCGAACCTTAAACATGGCAGATGATATTGGGACTACACTGTTTATATAATCTCAATGACAACAATATAATTATCGTGACACGGGTCATTTTGTGATTTTCTCCCACCATTACGTCATGTATCAAAATAGGTCGTCATTGAAACGGACAAACATTCATTACACTGACATTTAACATGCTGTAGAACAATTTGCAACTTTGTTTTGAAAACAGTTTGAGTCCAGATGAGACGCCGAGTAACTCGGCATCATATCTGGACTCAAATTGTTTGCAAAAGAAACTATTTGACATCCTGATCTAGTTTTTTCTCAAAAGAAACGGACGATGAATCAAATAGAGACACTGAAATGAACTGCATTTTCCACGGACGAAAGATTACTCTCCAGGTTAAAGGTTAATCGGGTACTATGTAATTGCAATTATTTTGATGTCTAACACGATACCATTACACAGTTATAGAAAGCCCAATAAGACCGACTAATGATAATTGATAAATAATTGACCAACCTAGGAACTGTAATGGAACCAAAGCATGGAACCGCCGGACGGAATTATTTATAGTTGGAACTTCAACAGTCTTTGCTCTGGTTACAGCTGATTAATTATGTAACTTGATTGATGCTTTCGTCTCTTTTTATGTCTACTATAACACGCTCCACCACAGACTGGAATAGGTTGACCCTTAATGTGCCTGGACCGAGTATATAACACCTTTGCAAAAAAGTGTAGACCCAGATCAAAGGGCTCCCGAGGGAGCCCTTTGATCTGGGTCTACACTGTTTGTAATACACTTCATTTTTTTTCCACTGATTAATTTTTGATACAACATTTTTTGTGTAATTAATTTTTCTGAAAATGAGGAGCTAGTTTCAATTATTGACATGTTAAGGGTTACCCAATTATTCACATGTTAAGGGTTAACCCTTCTCATACTATGGACGACATGACAAATGACTTGGATTTAGATAGGACTAACTCTGCTTAGCTGTTTGGTACTCAGGTAAGAAGTTTTCTCAAAACCTTTGACACATAGGAAGGCCTTAAAAAGTTTCATTGGTGCCGTACCTGAGTGCGGCGTCTTTATATCGTACATGGGACAGGATAAGGGGTAACCTTTAAGCAGCACACCTGTGGCCAGTTAGGGGTTCATGAGTGGACTTTTGGGAAAGAAACATGTAAGAATCCAATCGAGACATTGAGTAACTCGGCTTTCTATCAGGATCCAAACTGCATGATACTCGGTCAGGAGGTTCTCAAAAGATTGAATGAAGCGGAAATAGGTAAATATATTTTGGGTTACGTCATACAGCAGGATAAGGGTTAGACGAAGACTGTTTAGTCTTTCGAGACTGATTAGTATGTTTCGATGGCTGGTTTGCTTTTGAACACCTGGCGTGCAGCATGTTGGTTTGTTCTTTACCACACAACTGTCGTTGTCATAGTTGTATATTTCCTTTAAACCATTCTCTCCTATTCTGACGCCTTTTGACGCCTCTGTAAAAGTCACTTTTTGAAATCATTGTGATAAAGAGAGCATTTGCTCCATAGGAGCAAATGATCTATTTATCACAATTTGAGATCCTTATGTTTCTTCAGTTCCTTCTTTGGCGCAAAATATCCTCTCCACCAGAGCACCAGATATGTAAGATGCGCAAATTAATCATTTTCAAGAATAAATTATTTAATTCTTCACCAAACCCTATACTGTGACCACTCTTTAGAATCGTCTCTTCGAGATGATTCTAAAGAGTGGTCACGGTATAGGGTTTGGTGGAGAAATGACGATTTTAGTATTTGGGTACGCATCTTTATCTGTAGCTCTGCTCTCCATGTTTAAGTACATTTGTATATATAAAGCTTTGTCAATGATTATTCATAAGGTCAAGGACTTCTGAATATAGCGGGTATTTAGCTACTACAATATTTTGCCAATCCAAAGGCAGAATGTCTTTATCATCACAATCTGCATACCGTATACCTGATGAATATTTTTGTAAGAAATAATTGCATCATGAATATTAATTAGATGAATGCAATAATAGTCATCAAAAGGCGAACATGTATCTACATTAATCACGTAAAGAGTAAAGTATAAATTTGTAATTGTAATTCTGATATTAAATTGATTGGAACTGTTTTAAATGCAGCCGCGCAGGTACTCATAAAACCTGCTTCTGTATTCTATGGAAACCAAATGGATCGGTGTTATTGCATATAAGAAAACCCATGAGATCGCTTTGGCACGTTAATGTGAAAACTGCTTTGAATATATCGACATAAAATAAGAAACAGATGTAAAATAAATGCATAAAGGCAGAGTGCACTGCTGATTGCCGACATTTAGTCCATTGACGAAGCATGCACGTGCATTTCCGTTTGCTGTTAACTTCAATATTATTAATTCTTATACGAAGTCTGATGAAATTCTGATTTCCAGCAATGTTTACTCGATCCTATTCATTCAAGCTTTTGAGGAGCTACTGGTAAACAGTTTAGATCCTGATGAGACGCCGAGTTACTCGGCGTCTCATCTGGATCCAAACTGTTTGCAAAATGACAATTTACTATGTTACGCTTAGCAAACTAAAGTTTTACAGAAATGATAAACCCGTTCCCTGTTGAATATTAATTTAAGAAATAATGAAACCATGAATATTTATTAGCTGAATTTTCATAATGGCATATGCACACATGATTATTAGGTATATGTAGAAAGTGTAGTGTCAGATGTTTTATAATTTTGTAATCAAACGGAGCAGACCCTGATAAGATGGCTTCTAGTTATATAGGGTTATTGCTAGTTATTGCTCCTCTTCGGTAGTTTGTTTTCAAAGAGGTTGAGTCTAAAAGTATCTTATGTAGAGGGAATGGGTTAAAAGTGAAGAGCAAGGCTCAGTTAACTTATAAACATTATCTGTACATTTTGAATTAGCCTAATGCAGGACAAAAGTAATGCAGAAAGCTCCTCTGGGAGCTTTCTGCATTACTTTCGTTCTGCATTAAGCAGCCACTTACTTTTACAGACTCTAACTTATATATACTAAGTTATCACTGCAAACTGAGTTCACGGACTGTCTTCACTGGTGAAAGAAATGTCTATTTGCGTGCTTTAACCACAATAATTTGTCCGTTTGCTAGTATTGGCAGTGACAGAAGTCGGTCTAAAGGTGTTTTAAACCTGGTTCAGAGTGTCATTGTGAAAATGAAAAATTCATTTCTTTCAACAAATTGTCGCCTGAAATCTGTTTTATGATATATAACCTGTCCATGACAGGGGAGTTTGTGTCGACTGAAACTGACACTAATCTGAGGTGTAGTCTAATTTATAGTCCGTATTGATTAACTGTTCAAAGTTGTAAAAAAAATATTGGGCAATGTCAGGTCAACATCCCATGGGACGAACCTTAAAGTGACAGTTTCTACTTGCAATACGTTTTAAAAACAACTAAAATTACATAAATCATTTGTTTATATGCTGAAAAGAAGTATACCACAAGAAAGGCAGTCGAATGAACGCAGAAGAAGACAGAACTATCATATGTTTGATATCAAAGATCTTATTCGCCAATGACAAATGCCAAGTTTTATGATGCTATTGAAAATATGCGCTTATTGTCTACACTAAGGGACTCTCTTTAACCCAGTACCTAATATGCGCTTATTGACTACACTAAGGGACTGTCACTTTAACCCAGTATCTAATATGCGCTTATTGACTACACTAAGGGACTGTCACTTTAACCCAGTACCTAATATGCGCTTATTGACGTCACTAAGGGACTCACTTTAACCCAGTACCTAATATGCGCTTATTGACTACACTAAGGGACTCACTTTAACCCAGTACCTAATATGCGCTTATTGACTACACTAAGGGACTCACTTTAACCCAGTACCTAATATGCGCTTATTGACTACACTAAGGGACTGTCACTTTAACCCAGTACCTAATATGCGCTTATTGTCTACACTAAGGGACTCACTTTAACCCAGTACCTAATATGCGCTTATTGACTACACTAAGGGACTCACTTTAACCCAGTACCTAATATGCGCTTATTGTCTACACTGAGGGACTGTCACTTTAACCCAGTACCTAATATGCGCTTATTGTCTACACTAAGGGACTCACTTTAACCCAGTACCTAATATGCGCTTATTGACTACACTAAGGGACTCACTTTAACCCAGTACCTAATATGCGCTTATTGACTACACTAAGGGACTGTCACTTTAACCCAGTACCTAATATGCGCTTATTGACTACACTGAGGGACTGTCACTTTAACCCAGTACCTAATATGCGCTTATTGTCTACACTAAGGGACTCACTTTAACCCAGTACCTAATATGCGCTTATTGTCTACACTAAGGGACTGTCACTTTAACCCAGTACCTAATATGCGCTTATTGTCTACACTAAGGGACTCACTTTAACCCAGTACCTAATATGCGCTTATTGACTACACTAAGGGACTCACTTTAACCCAGTACCTAATATGCGCTTATTGACTACACTAAGGGACTCACTTTAACCCAGTACCCAATATGCGCTTATTGTCTACACTAAGGGACTCACTTTAACCCAGTATCTAATATGCACTTATTGTCTACACTAAGGGACTCACTTTAACCCAGTACCCAATATGCGCTTATTGTCTACACTAAGGGACTCAATTTAACCCAGTACCTAATATGCGCCTAATGACTACACTAAGGGGCTGTCACTTTAACCCAGTACCTAATATGCGCTTATTGACTAAACTAAGGGACTGTCACTTTAACCCAGTACCTAATATGCGCTTATTGACTACACTGAGGGACTGTCACTTTAACCCAGTACCTAATATGCGCTTATTGACTACACTAAGGGACTGTCACTTTAACCCAGTACCTAATATGCGCCTATTGACTACACTAAGGGACTCAATTTAACCCAGTACCTAATATGCGCTTATTGACTACACTAAGGGACTGTCACTTTAACCCAGTACCTAATATGCGCTTATTGACTACACTAAGGGACTCTCACTTTAATCCAGTACCTAATATGCGCTTATTGACTACACTAATGGACTGTCACTTTAACCCAGTACCTAATATGCGCTTATTGTCTACACTAATGGACTCAATTTAACCCAGTACCTAATATGCGCCTATTGACTACACTAAGGGACTCTCACTTTAATCCAGTACCTAATATGCGCTTATTGACTACACTAAGGGACTCAATTTAACCCAGTACCTAATATGCGCTTATTGACTACACTAAGGGACTGTCATTTTAACCCAGTAGCTCTACTGACGCCTTTGTAAACGTCATTTTTGAAACCATTGTGATAAACACCACAGAAGTCGCAATATATAGTTTAGCCCATTCCCTCATAAGCTATTATCAGATCCAACCTCAATGAATAAATCTACCGAAAAGGAGCATTAACCAGAGAAAAGAAACATTTTAGAATTTTGTAGTGATGAAACCATTATGATAAATAGAGCATTTGCTTTGCTTCGAATGAGCAAATGCTGTATTTATCACAATGGTTTCAAAAAGTGACTTTTACAGAGGCATTGGAAGGCGTATTTATGGAGGAAAAGAGTTAAGCAAAACAAAACAAAACACTCGATTTATGCCATGCCTAGTGAATCCCGAAATTGTACACGGGCAAACAGTGGACCTAGATAAAAAGCTCCTTAAGATTTCCTCTGATCAGTCAGTCATTTTTGTTTTAAAAATCATTTTCAAATGTTTATCCGCAAAAGAAACACGACTCAAAATAAAAAAAATAAGATTGCTTCATGAAATGTACATATTTTGACTTGTTCACTGGGAAAGGAAGACTAAATGTATTAATTCAACATATCTGAAGCATTGTAGCAATACTTTGACATTTTCTGAAAATTGTAGGAAGCTTTTCCATATAACCGCTTCCTTCTGTAGAGACAGAAAAGATTATTTTAAACCATCTTTTATCCCTTACCATGCTGTCAAAAATGATATCTGCTCAAGTTTTGAACTGTTCAATTTGGACTACTTCCAATTCGATTAAGTTCTTGATACGCTAGAGTCAAACAGCTTGGACCCTGGTGAGACGCCGAGTTACTCGGCGTCTCATCTGGATCCAAGTTGTTTGCAATTGGCAAGCCAGGTCGCGGATAACCGTATAAGGATTGAAGTTAGAAAATGCATTTGTGGGCGAAATTTATCATCGGTATGTATTTAACATTTTATTGAAAGACAAAGCGTGAATTCGGCTACATTATATTTATTTCTTGACTTTAACTCTTTGCATGCCAGCGGAGAATTTTCCTCGCATTATTACCAGTACAAATAACTTGACTCCTGATCTGAAATCCAATCTGTCTGTTACTGAGAGTCTGAGACTCAACGTTTTGTCAAAAAAATGAATAGTTTGAAAATGTTGCAGACGGCAAATGAGCAAACGACAATATTGCAAAGCATGGCGACAATAATGCTAAGAGTTATCAGCCCTTGTTCATGCTTAAGCGTGACTACTCTGGAGATTGCAAACAGCCTCGACCCAGATCAGACGCGGAGTAAATAGACGTCTGATCTTGATCCATACTGTTTGACAATAAGTTAGTACATGTAGTTCATCAAAACCTGAAATCAGTTGGATGTACATGTATGTTAACATTGCACGCGATAAGTTTAAGAAGATGTCACATTTTAAATAACAAGATAAGAATTAATTTATACAGAGTAGAATGTCTGAGTTGAAATATTTGCTATGTCAAATGGAATGATACATGGAATAACAGGGTATAGTAAACAGGAATGTAAATAAAGAAGAAAGTAGGTCTTATGGACGGGTGACTGCTTAACCCTGTCCTGTCTAAAAACGCCTTTTATGAACAGAATAGACACAGATCAGACATCTTCTATAGGAGTCGTATGATCAGGTTATGTTCCAGTTCCTTATTAAATAATATAGATCGATATAGTTTACAGTTTCTGATAAGATAAAAAAAATCCTGCCTAGCAGCCTTACATGGTTATTTATCTCTACAGGGTTTATGCAAGATGAAAGCATTAATACTACTAAGTTGATAGTCCGGAATAAAGGATGTGTTACTGTTTTCATTATTCGTCGATATTACACGAACACTTCCGAACAGTCTCATTTCCGACCAGGCCTTAAAACACTTGAAATCGAAACTATTCGCATGCCAGTGTCATCATTTGTCACAAAGACAACACTCTTAGACCCGCATGCTATGGTAAGATCTATCTCCATTTTCGTTAAATTAGAAAAATGAGTATGCCAGCGACTGTAATATTAGATTAATTTAGTGAGATTTTGTTTTGTCTTTACATGATAAGATTTTTTCTTCACGTAATACCAGATACATTAACCCTTGTCCAGCTGTGAAAAAAAATGTCTACTAAAATGGACCTGGTGCAGTTTTAACTACAGTAAAACCTCTCTATAACGGCCATTAAATTGCAGTAAAACTTATCTATTACGGCCATTAAATTACATCAAATATTTTGTGTTAAAGGCAGGTGGCTGCTTTAAGCAAGGTGAAAGTAAAACAGAACGCTCCTATAGGAGCGTTCTGTTTTCCTTTCACCTTGCTTTAAGCAGCCGCCTGCCCTAAATACCAACTAATTAACACAATTAAGTCGCCGTTATAGAGAGATTGAATTGTACTACCGATTCGATCCCGCTTTTTAAAACAATATGGCTGAGTGTCAAACAGATTTGAAGGCGTCAAAATGAGGGAATGGGTTAATGGATGCTGGAAGTGTGATACTAAGACATTTGAGCCGGAATGTAGACTTGCCACAAATAGGAAATATATTCTTCTGATGAAATGCTGCTTAGTCCGACGGCTAGGCTACATCCTGGGCTTCAGTTTGAACAGTAACGTGAACATGAATAATTGAAATGTTAACTCCGGTGCTGTCATATTTTGCCATCTACAAAATCTGTCGTCAGCTCTGATCAACACCAATGAAATGTTTACTGTTAATGTATTAAAAAGATAGTAACACTATCACAGACTGTGGATTTTGACGAGGCGTCGAGGTACTCCACATCTCATTTGGATCCAAACGGTTTACGAATGTTATGACATATTCGTCTTTGTCAGCGACATAGCTAAGGGTTCTCCAGGGCATTTTAGCGTCATCAAATACTGACATTTGGAATACCTTTGGTTATAGGTCAGAACTGAAATGTCTTCAGTATAAGCGACCTATATAGACAAGTGTAACCCTTTATTTTATAGGCTATGTTTTGGATCCCACCTCTTCGAATAAGTCCACCGAAAAGGAGCATTAACTAGAGAAAATTTCAGAATTGTGTAGTTTTGTAATCATTGTGATAAATAGAGCATTTGCTCCTAAGGAGCAAGTGCTCTTTTTATTACAATGGTTTCAGAAAGTGACTTTTACAGAGGCGTCAAAAGGCGTCATTATGAGGGAATGGGTTAATCAATAAGCATGTTGATCTATAAGAGCAGGTGCTTGCTTAACCCATTCCCTCTAGACTAACCTCTTTCAATAAATCTACTGAAAAGGAGCGTTCACTAGAAAAAAACTATTTCTTTTAGAATAATGTAGTTTTGAAACCAATGTGATGAATAGAGCATTTGCCACCTTTTTCTTACATGAATATTCATGGAGGAAATGATTAAACAGGCAACACAAATAAATACAGCATCATACAATATAAATCCCTCGACACACAGAACTCGTCTAATGCTTTAGACAGACCATAGAAATAAATACATGCTCTTACACCTCTAACCGCTAGGTCATACATGTACATGTAGACACACCAGGACTGGTCCAATGCTTCTCCAAAAATCAACCTTACTGGTGAATCTCTCATCACATTTGAACTGAGTAAGTCTGCGTCTCTCAAAGATCCAAACTATTTAACTAGAGCTACGTGTATTTGAATTTATTTTTCTTCTTTGAAATGAATTGAAAGAAAATATTTTGGAAATCTGAATTAAAAAACATTTTTATCGGCCGAAGATTCGCTTGACAGACTAAAAGTTTAGGAACCTACGAACACAGAAACATCTTCCAATCTAGGCAATAATTGAATCTCATCCAATTAATTAGTCGGACTGTCTATTCAATATTGTCTGTGATCTAGTCTCTTATGTGTATCGTAAAGTTTCTACCTTATTTCTCCATTCTAATTTTTGTTGATTACCACATAAGCACGTTTTATAGTATCTCCAGAGTCATTCTCCGAAGAAAACGCGTCACAATGAAAATTTATTTACACTGTCTCAACGCTTAACGAGGCATTTAAAACAGCTTAACATTTCGCCTACTAATTGTGATCTAACTGAAATTTGCAAACACCTTGGATCCAGATGAGACGCCGAGGTCTCATCTGGATCCAAGGTGTTTGGCTCTAGGCAAACAGTTGCTCAAAATTTAACTAGTCGAAGATAAGTAAAACATATAACATGTCAGGATTTTTGCAAACATTACTTTTTACAGCTAAGGGTAGATCTAAAACTATGTACACCATTTAAATTCCGAGATTCTACCTTAAAGTTTATGCTCTACTGAATTTCTAAATAGTAATACAGTAAAACTTCGATTATCCGAACACTAAAATACGTATTATTATCGATCTTTAAGACAGGTGGCAGCTTAATGCATGGTGAAAGTAATGCAGAAAGCTCCTCTAGGAGCTTTCTGCGTGACTTTCACCATGCATTAAGCAGCCACCTGCCTAAAAGGGTCTAAATTCTTCTATACCGAAAATTCGAATAATCGAGGTTTTACTGTATATATAAAATTGTATTGTTCAGTTCCATCCAATTTCTAATGGAAATATAAATGTAAATTGTGATGGGCGCAACTCAATTGCTAAATGTTGGTGTTAGTGTTGATAGGCTCTACTCAACTGCTTTATAGTGATGCAAATGGTAATCGACTCTACTCATTTGCTAAATTGTAATGCAATGTTAAGTGGCTCTACTCAATTGCTAAATTGTAATGCAAATGGTGAGTGGCTCTACTCAATTGCTAAATAGTAATGCAAATGGTAATCGACTCTACTCAATTGCTAAATAGTAATCCAATGGTAATTGGCTCTACTTAATTCCTATATAGTAATGCAAATGGTAATCGGCTCTACTTAATTGCTATATAGTAATGCAAATAGTAATCGGCTCCACTCAATTGCTAAATTGTAATGCAAATGGTGAGTGGCTCTACTTAATTGCTTTATAGTAATGCAAATGGTAATCGACTCTACCCAATTGCTAAATTGTAATGCAAATGGTGAGTGGCTCCACCCAATTGCTAAATTGTAATGCAAATGGTGAATGGCTCTACTCCATTTCTTAATTGTACTGTAATGTAAATGTTGATAGGCGCTACACAACTTTCTAGTGTTAATGTATGGTAATACAGAGGTCCAGATAAGATGTGTAAATTAAAACA
The DNA here is from genome assembly GCA_963576725.1 of Azorinus chamasolen. NCBI lineage: Eukaryota > Metazoa > Mollusca > Bivalvia > Cardiida > Solecurtidae > Azorinus > Azorinus chamasolen. The sequence goes on along the minus strand of OY755251.1, from coordinate 17,127,608 downwards.
TTTTCAAGAATAACTCCTTTATTTCTCCACCAAACCCTATGTTGTGACCACTCTTTAGAATCGTCTCTTCGAGACGATTCTAAAGAGTGGTCACAACATAGAGTTTGATGGAGAAATGACGATTATAGTATCTGAATACGCACATTAATTTAATCTGTTGCTCAATTAATAGGTTATACATGTATATTCAATTTCTAAATAGTGAATTAATGTAAATGTTGATAGACTCTATTCAATTTCTAAATGGTAGTGTACATATAAATCTTGACCGGGGTGGGTGTTGGATTGGGATGGGGAGACGGAGAATGGTGTACGTGTGTACAGTAACCCTCTATAAACCTGACGTTAATAGTACTATTAAAAACTGTCTTTCTGGCAGGTGACAGCGTAATGCAGGTTGAAAGTCTCATTCATGAACTTTCTGCATGACTTTCACCGTGCATTAAGTAGGCACGTGCCTAAAAAGACTTAAATTGTTCTTTAATAAAATTCAGGTTTTGATAAAAAAAACCCCACTTAGATTAGACCACAATACATATGGGCAATATTAACAAACTGAAGGTTATATGGGTTTGCAGCACCATCCCCACTCCAGAATAATTATACAACTTCAGTTTCAGCTTTATTGCACAAAGCTTTTGTCATAAAGCTAGCTGTTTGATAATGAATAGAAACAGTAGACTTGCATGTAACACCTCTGTAATGATACCGGCCAGTCTATTAGAAAATAACATTAGTCAATTGTCTATCTATCTATTAGCCCTAACACTGCTGTGAAAATATAAATGATTCCTAATGTGGGATTGGTGTATGTTAATCCTTACAACGCAGACTTTTCAAAATGGACTATTCCAAAATTCAAACAGGTCTAGCTTACGGTGACTATTTAGGGATTTTTCCAATGAAACATGACAAACAGTGCAGACCCTAATGAGAAGGCTCCTCTATGATCCCTCTCATCTGGGTCTACACTGTTTGCAAAGCACATTAGTGGCTCGTGTCCCGTGCTGTAAGGGTGAACTACTTCCGTTTGGATCAAACTTTTTCAAACACTACTGACCGAGTGTCAAACAGCTTAGACCCAGAAGAGACGCCGGCTTATTTGGCGTCTCATCAGGATCCAAACTGTTTGCAAATGCGAGTCAGCTCGCGAATAGCGGAATGTTGATTTAACGGAGAGCCTATATCTAATTCTTATTAAATCATATTATCTATAGTTTTTCATTAGTTATTGCAGCCATTTAATACTCACTAAAAGCATGCATATTGTATAGACGGACATTTTCACGCATTTAACCATTACACGCTGTAAAAAAATCGTCTGCTCAAACTTTGAGCTGTTGCAATTGCCATTACGTTCGATTCGTTAAAGTTGTTGAGAAACTATTGACAAAGTGTCAAACAGCATGGATCCTGATGAGACGCCGAGTTTACTCGGCGTCTCATCTGGATCCAAACTGTTTGCAAATGCGAGTCAGGTCGCGGATAGCTGACTAAGTGTTGACAAGTCTGGTGAGAGCGGGTGACTAGATTGCTAAGTCATCATTATCGTCATTTTCAGAACGTTTCGGCTGCTTCATGTTTTCACCATCTCGCTGCCAAATATGTTTCGTCTGCTAAAATCATCATTTGCTTCATGATTCAAAGTGGAATATATTTAAAATAGTTCTAAAAAGCTTATTTAGATGGTCAAACAGTGTTGATCCTGATGAGACGCCACATCTGAATCCAAACTGATTAAAATAGTTATCACGGAGCTTTCGCCTATGGCGGAAGAACTTTCAACTCGCAAATAAGTTACAGTAAAATTGGGATTTTTGCTGTAATTTTCAGCACGATAAGAAATTTCCATTTGAAAGACAAATTGCCGTCTGCTTCCTTTCTCTAACATAATGTTTTCACTCTTTTGCTGTTAAAAAAAGTCGTCTGCAAAAGTTGTCGTCTGCTACAATATTCGTTTGTTTAATTTCCTCTCCTTTCCTTAAAAATACCATAATAAAAAACAGTTTGTATCTTGATATAACACTGAGTAACTCGGCTTCTCATCTGGATCTGGATCCTAACTGTTTGCACAGGCAATCACAGATGCCATCTTGGGAGTGGCAGAGTTAATAAAAGTGCTTAACACTTTCTCTAATATAAAAGCATTTCACGCATTTGCAAACAGAGTATACCCAGATCAGACGGCTCCTAAAGGAGCCGTCTGATCAGGGTCTGCTCTGTTTGCTAATGGAATTTGAAAGATCTGTTTCTTAACTTTCTAAAATGACTACAATGTTCTACCTTCCATATTTCATTATAACTATTTTGTCAAAGCCTATTCAGCAGGTACTGAAGTTACTGAACTTTGGAATAAACATAGAACAAGGAAAGGGTTGGTGAAAGTGTGCTTAACCCATTACCTCATAGGCTATTTTTAGATACAACCTCTTTGAATAAATCTACCGAAAAGGAGCATTAACTAGAGAAAAGGAAACTTTAGAATTTTGTAGTTTGAAACCATTGTGATAAATAGAGCATTTGCTCCTATAGGAGCAAATGCTCTATTTATCACAATGGTTTCACAAAGTGACTTTTACAGAGTCGTCAAAAGTCGTCAATATCAGGGAAAGGGTTAACACTTTTGCTGTCCTTGGCGAATCCATGACAACCTTGGCAAACAAATTTGAAACAGATGAGACGCCATGTAACTCGGCGTCTCATCAGGATCCAAACTATTTGACGTCCATTTTATGTGTTTAGAAAGATATTGAAGAAAGAGTCATTCTGAAATATAAAGCAGACGATAATCTAAGTAGCCGAAACTCATTTGGCGGCGAAAGGGTTACGTGTAATTGTGTACTAGTTTCTAATAGTTTAGTAGGCAATCTTGTCCCCTCCCTTGCCATCCTCCCGGGATTAAAATAAAATTCAATTTCTTCCTACTGATCTATCAATGGGGACAGTGAAACTTTCTCAAGCGACCATTGAAAATAAATCTCATCGAGAGCTGAATGCAGGACGATAGTAAAGCAAAATCCTTCAAAAATCAGCATTTTACTAAAGGAATATAATATGCATTACTTTTGTCCTGCATTAAGCCACTACCTGCATCTATATTTAATCACTATATGCTCGCTAAACACGAGTGTTACTGTACAAGACAAAAATGTTTATAGCTGAAATAAATACAGTAAAACCTCTCTATAACGGCCACTGAATTACATCAGTTATTTTGTGTTAAAGGCAGGTGGCTGCTTAAAGCAAGTTGAAAAGTAAAACAGAACGCTCCTATTTGAGCGTTCTGTTTTACTTTCATCTTGCTTTAAGCGGCCACCTGCTCTAAATACCAAATAATTAACACAATTTATTGGCCGTTATAGAGAGGTTTTACTGTACAAGCAAAATGAAAAGAAGTAGCACGGCCTTAATACGTAATTCAGGGTTATATTTTTGCATTCCGAAAATCCTTGGTGGTCCATGAAAGAATCATTCTGGCAGCATATTCTTAAAATTTATTACAAAGTGACCGTGTAATGGTCCTCAAGAGAAGAACAACTAGTACTGGTGATGAAGTTACTGTTTTATTGCACCGCATGCAGTGTAACATGATGATGCAAACCTCGACGAGGCGACAGTAACCGCTCTCAACCTCTCCCATTACACTGACCACACCAAACCTAATTTTTGGTCTTTCTCATTGAAGCGCCTTTTAACGACTTTGTATACAGAGTAGACCCATATCAGACGGTCCCTGTACGAGCTGTCTGACCAGGCTCTGTTCTGATCGCTTACAGCGATGTAAACAGTGTACTACCCCTCTTGTCTACAGCTCTGTCAAAGTTTACTTTTGAGCCTTCTCTGTTTGCAAAGGCGTGAACATACAGTAGAACCCCTCTAATGCGACCACTTAATGAATAAACATGGGTGTCTTTATAAGCAGGTGGTTGCTTAATGCAGGACAAAAGTAAAGCAGAAAGCTCCTCTAGGGGCTTTCTGCATTACTTTTGTCCTGCATTAAGCTTCCACCTGCCTCTAGCACCCAGAATTATACCCCTGTTAGGTGGTCGTATTAGCGGGGTTTTACTGTATCTCTATTTTACTAAACCTTTCATTTATAGAAACGGCTTTTCAAGTCTTTGCAAAACAAAGAAGGTCCAGATCAGGCGGCTCATGAAGGGTTCTTTTCTATTTGCTTATTGAAGACCATAAATCTTATTCCATACGTTTTACTAATATATGTACAAAAACCTATGTGTACATATGTCATAATAAAAAAGCTGATAGACGTCAGATCTCCTGACGCCTGTAGCAGTAACTAATCGTAACTGATTTCCCATATTTGTACGTTGTTAAGCGTCAGATCTCCTGACGTATATAGAAATAACTAATGGTAACTGATTTCCCCTATTTGTACGTTGTTAGACGTCAGATCTTCTGACGCCTGTAGCAGTAACTAATGGTAACTGATTTCCCCTATTTGTACGTTGTTAGACGCCAGATCTCCTGACGCCTGTAGCAATAACTAATGGTAACTGATTTCCCCTATTTGTACGTTGTTAGACGCCAGATCTCCTGACGCCTGTAGCAATATCTAATGGTAACTGATTTCCCCTATTTGTACGTTGTTAGGCGTCAGATCTTCTGACGGCTGTAGCAATAACTAATGGTAACTGATTTCCCCTATTTGTACGTTGTTATGCGTCAGATCTCCGGACGCCTGTAGCAATAACTAACGGTAACTGATTTCCCCTATTTGTATGTCGTTAGGCGTCAGATCCTCTGACGGCTGTAGCAGTAACTAATCGTAACTGATTTCCCCTATGTGTACGTTGTTAGGCGTCAGATCTTCTGACGTCTATAGAAATAACTAATGGTAACTGATTTTTCCCTATTTGTATGTACAAGATACGAACTGGCGGTTCAAATTTGTCCAGACAAGATGCGTAAATTTAAACTTTCAAGAATAGCTCCTTCCTTTATTTCTCCGCCAAGCCCTATACGATGATCTAAAGTGTGGTCGCAGTATAGGATATGGTGGGCAACTGACGAGTTTAGTGTCTAGGATTCCCTCCTAGACACATACTTGTGAACAAATGGCGTATTTAGAATTGCAGATTTTGAGCCTGAAATATTCAGTGAGTGTGGGTCTGGTTGTTAACCTAAGTGTACCGACTGCAACTGAAGTAGACAAAAACTATAGATATGCTATGATAATTCTATTTAATCATACACTTGTACTTTAATTATCTCATTTAAGTCAAACTGTATTTTCAAAATGGTGTTTTAATACTATTTTAAGCTTGCTATAACACTGCCTATTAAACTGGTTTCAAACGTACAGAGTTTTATATTGAAATTGACGCTAAATATACAGTTACCTCTAATTGGACAACCGCTCTCTACTAATTTAATATCCAAGTTCCAATTAAAATCCCTGCATTCAGATTATAGCTTGCACGAGAACACCAATTTTCTGTTTGGCGACTACTGTTTGTTTTGTAAAACATGTACTGTAATGTCACTCTAATGTGACCACTTAATGGTTAAACATTGCTTTCTTTAGACGCATGTGACTGCTTAATGCAGGCTGAAAGTAATGCTGAAAGCTCCTACAGGAGCCTTCTGCAGTACATTCGTCCTGCATTAAACTACAATCTGGCTTTAATACCCAGAATTTGATTTAGTTCTAATGGTCGTTTTAGAGGGTTCTTACTGTGTTTCATTTATTAACCCTTACTGTGCAGGAAACGAGTCACTAATGTCCTTTGCAAACATTGTAGACCCAGATGAAAGGGCTCCTAGAGGAGTCCTCTCACCAAGGTCTGCACTGTTTCTCATCTTACACTTTTCTTTAGAAGAATACCTAATAAGCCTGACCTGTTTGAATTTTGGAATAGTCCATTTGAAAAATCAGCACTGTACGGGTTAACCCTTTCCCTCATATAAACGTGTTTTCACGCATTTGCAAACAGAGTAGGCCCAGATCAGACGGCTCCTAGAGGAGCCTTCTGATCAGGGTCTACTCTGTTTGCTAATGAAATTTGATACACATGTGTCTCTAGTTTCTAAAATGGCTACAATGCTCCATCTCCCATATTTCATTATAAATATTTTGTCCATGAATAATCAGTAGGTACTGAAATTTGAAATAAACATAAAACAGGGAAAGAGTTAACGTTGATCCTGTGGTAAATACTATAATGTCTGGGTCAGGTTTTACCTACTTCCGATCCGTTCAAGAGTTTGAGAGAAACTGCATGTGCTGACCATGTGTCAAACAGTTTGGATCCCGATGAGACACCGAGTTAGTCGGTGTCTTATCTGATGTCAAGCTGTTTGAAACCGCAAGAAATGTCACGCTTACCATGAAAATGGTTTATATCTGAAATGAGTGTCAATTACATTACAAATGTATTGCAATAGCGATATTACAGTAGGATACTGGAGTGTGCTCATTTGATAAAAGTCTCTTGTTAGTAATTGTCTCTCATTGCCTGTGTCATCCCGCGGTGAAGCCAGTATGATACTTACTAACATTGTTAGACAAAACAGGTCAATTTCTATTACAGCAAGGTGTGATACATTGATACATGCGTGTTTTTGTTGTCCCTCTGGGGTCTTTAACCCATTCCCTGTTCTAGGTTTATTACAAATTTCAATACCTACTGAATATTCATGGACAAAATAGTTATAAATAAATATGGAAGATGCAATATTGTAGACATTTTAGAAAACAAAGAAACAGAACTATCAAATTGTATTAGCAAACAGAGCAGAGCCTGATCAGACGGCTCCTCTAGTAGCCGTCTGATCTGGGTCTACTCTGTTTGCAAATGCGTGAAAACACGTTTATATGAGGGAAAGGGTTAAAGTCATTTGTAAAACTTGCCAATGTAACTGGTTGTTACAGACCAGCGCAGCGCCTAACCCCTTACATCACATAAAGTGGAACATTGATATCTGGAACTTTAAGGGACCATTCAAATAACTTCGAGATAACTGGAGCTCGAGGCAGCCTATTTCTTATTTGGAAACTTTCTTGATATGACAGCTTAATGCAGGTCGAAAGTAATGCTGAAAGTTCCAGTGGAAGCTCTGCATCAAGATATTGCATGTCTTTATACTTTTATAGATATTACATGCAGTGGCGAATTTTATTATTGCAGAATTTGGAAGGGACTGAACCTTTAACTCGATTTAAATCGAGTTCGAAATATTGAGGTTCTTTGTAAATAGAGTAGTCACTTTTATCATGAATACATGTAAGCTACCGTTTGCTTTAACCCTTTCCCTCATATAAACGTGTTTTCACGCATCTGCAAACAGAGTAGACCCAGATCAGACGGCTCCTAGAGGAACCGTCTGATCAGGGTCTGCTCTGTTTGCTAAGGAAATTTGATAAATCTGTTTCTTTGCTTTCTAAAATGTCTACAATGTTCCACCTTCCATATTTCTTTAAAACTATTTTGTTAATGAATATTCAGTAGGTATTGAAATTTGGCCAACATACAGAACAGGGAACCAGTGTTAACCCACTACTCCGTGAATATTCATACAAGAAATAATGAGATCATGAATATTAATTAGAATGATATTTGTAATAGCATATGTATGTACATGAAGTTTCGGCCATGGCAGAAACTGTAGAATCATTCAGTAAAACCTCTCTATAAAGTCCACTAAATAACATCAAGTATTTTGTGTTAAAGGCAGGTGGCTGCTTAAGGCAAGGTGAAAGTAAAACAGAACGCTCAGGACTATAGGAGCGTTCTGTTTTACTTTCACCTTGCTTTAAGCAGCAACCTGCCATAAATACCAACTAATTAACACAACTTAGTGGCCGTTATAGAGAGGTTTTACTGTATCTATATTATATCATAAGCAAACAGAGCCGTCTGATCTGGGGCTACGCTGTTTGCAAAGGCGTGAACATACGTCTTTATGAAGGAAAGGGTAAATGTATTGGTTTTCTCTCCTTCTCTGTCGGTACAGCCGTACTACCAGGAGGACTGGCACGTGCCTTACCATACGGAATATCTAGTTTAAACTTTATCTCGCTGTGAAACAAATCATGTCTGTTCAAATTTGGATATCGTGCCATTTTGACTACTTCCGATTCAATCAAGCTTTTGAGTAGCATTGACCGAGTATCAAACAACTTGGATTCTGATGAGCCTCGAGTTACTAGTAATGTAGAATGGATACATGTATGGAAACCTATTCTTGACAATCCACATTTGCGCGCACTTATTGATTACCATTGCAAACTGTTTAGATCCAGATTAAACGCCTAGATACTCGGCGTCCCGACATTTTAACCTTTTTTGACACCCCGGCTGCAGGTTTGAAGAAATGGTTAAAAAAAACTTCCAGATTTTGCAATAGACGAGTTTTGCAGACCATATTTACAACCTATCAAATTAGCTGTATGTTTATAACCAAATATGACACAATGGAAAGTTGGACCAAATTATTTCATAAAAAACAGAGAATACTTCTGATCTTGGTATACTCTGTTTGAAAAGTTGTTAACCCTTTCACTGCCAATGTCGTCAATGCACCACGAGAAATAGTCCCAGATATTGAAAAGGCGGCGTCTGATCAGGGACTTCACTTTTTGTCTCAAACTCTATTTCTATATTTGTTCTTTATTCCTTTGAAATTTACGTGTATTTATCTCATTTCCTTATTTTACCAAATGATTTAACAAAAATGGTTTGCAGACGACAATTAGAATTTGGTGCCGAAAGGGTTAAAGTTGTTTCTAGCAGGTAAAGTATTAATCCTTACCCTGTTCTATGTTTATTCCAAATGTCAATACCTACTGAATATTCATGGAAAAATAGTTATAATGAAATATGGAAGGTGGTATAGTGTAGCCATTTTAGAAAGTAAAGAAGTATATAATTCAAACTCCATCAGCAAACAGAGCAGACTCTGATCAGACTGATCTGGGTCTACTCTGTTTTCAAATAAATTAACACAGGTTTATATGAGGGAAAGGGTTAAGCCTTTACTCCATGAATACGCCTTTCAACGCCTTTGGAAAAATGGGTAGACCAAGATCAGATGGCTCCTGCAGGACCCGTCTGGTCACGGTTTGCTCTGCTTACTGATGAACTAATAAAGATAAGATTCTACAGTTTCTGCCATTATCAAAATTTCCTGTGTTCACGTGCCACTATAAAAATAATCTTGTAAATATTCATGATGGCATTATTTCTGACATGAATATTCAATGAATGTTCGTTTTCCCTCAATGTCTACCGTATGTTTCATGGTAAACGATGTTCTGTTCAAGGATCCTTGGCGCAGTATATATATCTGTGTGGTTCCTTAATAAGTTCCAATAGCTTTGGAACATATATTTTCGTTAGTGCCCTCTTCGCCTGGTAATACAATAAATAGTCTGGCGGCACCGATACAATGAATATTCCCACAAGAGTTTCGCTTTGTATAAAGTACTTATTGCGTTTAACCCTTTACTCCATGTATAGTTTATATACGCCTGTCTACGCCTTTGAAAACAGAGTAGACCCAGATCAGAAGACTCCTGTAGGAGCCGTCTGATCAGGGTTTGCTCCGTTTGCTCGTGATATTAAAATAAATCTGACTAATATCTACCAATACCAAAATATCCTGTGTACATACATTGTATACCATAATACGGTTATAAGAATTTAGCAAATAAATATTCATAATGCCATTATTTCTTACATGAATATTTAACAGGGAATGGGTTAAAGTAATGTTGTGATGGAACAAAATTAATGATGTCGGTTATATTCCTAGGGAGCATACATACATTGCAAAATTCTCTCAATGGTAAAGAACTATCCCAACAATTTTACAAGTTATGCTACCACGGCAACAATATGGGTCATGCAAAAAAAGAATGATTTGCAGATACTTAGTTCCTTTATAGTAGCTTTAGTATTCTTGAAATAACGAAGGGTACAGATTTCCCGGATAGACGGATAGACGGGTTGACGGATGGACAGACGGGCGGACAGACAGTTAAACAGTAAACAAACTCAGTAACTATCTCCATCTACTGAAACTGGAATCATAGTAACAATTGTTGACGTGTAACAGTGCCACAGGCCTGTGGAGAGGTTTTGTCATGGCAACAATGTCCCTTTTTGGCCAAGAAAGCAATCATTTACAAATTGCTTTGCTTCAAGCATTCATTTGCCATTTAGACAGTATAGAGCCAACTGCAGAGTAATCTCCACAACACAGTAAAACCCTGCTTATGCGACCACCTAAAAGAGGTATAATTATGGGTGTTAGTTGCAGGTGGTAGCTTAATGCAGGGCAAAAGTAATGCAGAAAGCTCCTCTAGGAGCTTTCTGCATTACTTTTGTCCTGCATTAAGCAACCACCTGCTTATAATGACAGCTATAACTATTCATTAAGTGGTCGCATTAGAGGGGGTTCTACAATATTTACTTTTCTCATGCCAAGCGTGTCTTGACTGATATTTGCAAACAGTTTGGACCCGGATGAGACGCCGAGTAACTTTGCGTCTCATCTGGATCCAATCTGTTTGTCGCTCTGTCAATAGTTTCTCAAAAGTTTGATTGGTTTGGAAGTCAGATAAAAGCCTAGTAAATCAGAGAATGGACAGACGTTATTTTTTCACCATAAGAAGTGATAGCAGTAATTAGTCCCAAGTAATACTCTTACTCTCCCACTGCCACGAATTGTCGTCTGCAAAATGTGTCGTCTGCTGCAGCTTTTGTCTTTTGAAATTTCTTTCCCTTCTTTCAAACGTATGAAAGCAGAGAGACAAACAGTTAGAAGCCCCGACGAGACGCTAAATTACCCGGGAGCCGTCTGAGTTGGGTCTGCTCTGTTCGCTATTGAAATGATAATGGATATGACTTTACAATTTATACAAATACCAAAAGGAATCCCGTGAATATAATTATGCTATTATAAAACTTCATCTAATGAATATTCATGATGTCATTATTTCCTACATAGATATTCATGAACTTAATAGATTGATGTTTGCAATTTTTATTTTTTTAAAAATTCATTTGAAAGCACGCTGAAAAGAAATTGGATTATATGCACTTTATTTAATGTCAATAAATGTCAATATATGACAGAATGGTTTAGTTCTATGTTTTCGAAAATGTTGAATTGTTTTAGGTGCAGATTTTTTTGATTTTTTTTTAAATTTGCTTCCTGTGGGCCTAGTTTTGACCTGATTTGGCATTATGCTCTTATCAAATGGGAAATGTCGAGGTTTTTTTGCACATAATTTTGTCTCCACTCTTTCCTCTGCATGGACGCATTTGTGATAACCGTTGGAAACAGTCTGGAACCAGTTGAGACGCCGAGTCACTCGACATCTCGTCGGTATCCAAACTGTTTGACACTCGAGTCACTCGACATCTCGTCGGTATCCAAACTGTTTGACACTCATACCAAGTTTCTTCTCTAAATAATTGGAAAGGAAAAAACTGTCTTTAAAACCCGAAACAGCTTCATTACGTGTTAAAAGTGTAAAAGATTGAAATCCTGTTTGAATGTCATGGAATCTGTCAACACATCACCTGCAGGAAATATTGACGCATGCTATTCCGAACGATTTTGCTATTTTCGGTCTAATTCAATATCAGTCCACTTTTTGTACATTTACCAAGCGCGTGATTTTCTATTACTATGGTTATATTTTTTCGAGTCGGGTATGAATATTCATGAAATCAAAGGTTAAACCACATCTCAGCCCTTGTCCCGAGTAACTCTGATTCTACGGCCCTGAAGCCTTGAGGTCGGGGTCTGTTCTGTTTTCTAAATGAATAATACAGTTACGATTATACAGGGTCTGCCATAGCGAAATATTTCCCGTGCTCATAAGTCATTATAAATATAAGACTACTTGTCAATAGTCATTAATATTCACGATGCCATTATTTCCTGCATAAATATTCAGGAGATAAATGTACATGATTGTATATGAAAAATGTTTGTTGGTATATATTGATCAATGGGAATATGTAGAGTAAAACCTATCTATAACGGACACTAAATTACATCAAATATTTTGTAATAAAGGCAGGTGGAAGCTTAAAGTAAGGTGAAAGTAAAACAGAACGCTCCTATAGGAGCGTTCTGTTTTCCTTTCACCTTGCTTTAAGCATCCACCTGCCCTAAATACCAACTAATTAACAAAATTTAGTGGCCGTTATAGAGAGGTTTTACTGTAATACAGATTCTCTCAAGCGACCAATTAACGAATTGGTGTTATTAAAAGCAGGTGGTTGCTTAATGCAGGATAAAAGTAATGCAGAAAGCTAGGAGCTTTCTGCATTTTTATCATGCCTCTTTTAGGTGGTCGCTTTAGAGAGGGTTTACTATATAAGCGCGACTTTATTTTAATTCTACAAAGGACTACATGCGTTTAGAATGGTTTATGGGTTTTAACTGATTTAGTTTGAAGCGTTTTACAAACACAGATCAACCTGCCGTAGATTATACCAGTCAAGTGGTTGGAGTTTTCCATAACCGAACATAAATTATCACCATCCCTTGTCTTAAAACGAAATTGTAAGAAATTTATTGCCTCTTCTCGGAAGCGATAAATGACGCATTTTACATGCTGTATGTTATACCGGGGTTGTTGTCATTAAGCGTATTTAGAAAGTCTACAACCCGTGTTTTTTTTCTTTTCTTTATTGCTGCAATACATCTGAGGCACTTCCAAAGAGTTGTAACAATAACAGTTTTCGTATAGAGAAATAAGAGATATTGAAATATATCCACATATAGTAAAACCTCTCTATAACGGCCACTAAATTGTGTTAATTAGTTCGTATCTAGGACAGGTGGCTGCTTTAAAGCAAGGCGAAAGTAAAACAGAAGGCTCCTATAGGAGCGTTCTGTTTTACTTTTACCTTGCTTTAAGCAACCACCTGCATTTAAAACAAAATACATGATGTAATTTAGTGGCCGTTATAGAGAGGTTTTACTGTATATCTAATACTCTACTCCATAAATAAGCCGTTCTATGACTTTGCAAACAGAGAAGACCAAGATCAGACGGCTCGCGAGGGAGCCCTTTGATCAGGGTCTACACCGTTTGCAAAACAAAGGGCTTACATATACTTTGCGCTTAAAAATCATATTCTTCAGTGATATATTTGGATACATCTCTTTAATTAGTATTCAGAAAGGGGCAGTTTTAATTGTTCAGTAGATCAAGGGTTCAAGGTTAAGCCCTTTCCTTGATATAAACGCCTGTTCACGCTTTGCAGACAGAGTAGATCCAAATCAGACGACTCATATAGGAGCCGTCTGATCAAGGTCTGTTCTGTTTGCTTATAACATTATATAGATCTTATTCTGCAGTTATTACCAGTTTACGGGTCCATGTTCAAATATATACATCCAGCTATTAAATATTCATCACGTCATTATTTCTTACATGGATGTTGAACAGGGAAAGGGTTAATCCCTCTGTACCATCTTATTGTCCAAACAGTTTGGAAAAGTTTACAGTCCCACAATGAGTGTCATCTAAAGGGCCCGTTTGTGTTTATAAACCCCGGACACTGTTGTGTCAGCCGTTCTCAGGTTGAACAAATAATGTCTGCTCAAAATCTCATCTGTTGAAGTTTCTACTGACTTCTGATTACTTTAAGATTTTAATAAACCACTAACCAAGTGTCAACCAGCTTGAATCCTGATGAGATGCCGAGTTACTCGGCATCTCATCAGGATCCAAGCTGTTTGCAAATGTTGGTTAGATCACGCTTAGCATTAGAAGAGTAAAATTTGAAGAGATTTGTGCCTTGGGGGCAAGAACGAATGAATTTGCAATTTAGATTTTCGTCTTTACCCTTTAACCTGCAGCGAAATGGTTTGTTCTTAGGGGTCCACTCCGTGTATAAAACCTTCGACCATTCCATTGCTTCTCCATATAAAATGCGATCAGTGTCTCACATTTGGATTCTGGCGAGATACCGAATAGTACTTGACGTCTCACCTAGACCCAAACGGTTTACAAATTCGCCCAGACCAGGTTAAAGTTTAAAATACTGTATCGTTTGTGAGCTAATTGGTGTTTGCCACATCATAAACGTATGTATACACACTGTCTACATCTATCTTGTTGAAACCTTTACTGGATACTGGCGCATTTTCACGCATTTGCAAACAGTGTAGACCCAGAGCAATTGGGTCCTCTAGGATGAATGTAGGCTAGATGTTACTAAGAGGATGTATATGCGCATTTTGAAACCTTTGCAAACAGAGTAGACCTAGATCAAACGGCGCATGTACGGCAAATAAAGTTGTGTGTTTTTAAGAGCAGATTGAAATGCCCTCAGAAGCATTTGCAAACAGAGAAGACCCATATCAGACAGCACCTGTAGGAGCCGTCTGATCAGGGTCTGCTCTGTTTGCTTATAGAATTATTATAAATCCTGTTCTACAGTTTCTACCAATACCAAACAATCATGTGTACGTATACAAATTCAGCTAATAAATATTCATGATCTCATTATTTCTTACAAGAGTATTCAACAGGGAATGGTCACATCATATAATGTACAGAAAAAGCGCACTATACTACACGAATGACTATTTGGAATATTTACTATAGCTGTGACCGTTTATAATGCGCTAGTAAAATACAATTTGAAGCAATAAAAGAGACGTTTAAAAGCTATGAAAGCATTCGTGTGTTTTGCATATTACGTTAGACGATATATTCTGTATGCGGTTGTATTCTATACTCTGTCATTTTAAGCTTACGTGTATTTAATGTGTTACATATTTTTATTTTGTTATACACGTATTTATCATAACTAATGTATTTATTGTGATATACACTTGTTCATTGTGTTACAGGTATCTATCGAGTTACATGTATTAAATGTGTTACATGTTTTCATTGTGTTATACATGTACGAGTATTTATTGTAAATAATGTATTGTGTTACATGTATTTATTGTGTTACATGTATCTATTGTGCTACATGTATTTATTGTGTTACATGTATTTATTGTCTTATATGTATCTATTGCCTTAGAAAAGTTGTTAAATGCGAGCCTTGGCGAGTATTTAACTACTTTTCTGACGAGCCAAAATACAGATGAACTTCCAAACTACTAGCATAGTAATTCTTTTATCATGCAACTCCAAGAAAAAAGAAGAAAATGAAGAAAAAGAAAGATTGCTAAAGCGGTTTCGTCCCCTAAATGAAAATACATGCAAGTATGTATTACGTGACGTCATGTTGGCATGCAGTGACGTCATCGACTTTTACAACATAAACAAACTTGATTTAATCCTTTTTTATGGACAAATAGTTGAGACAAAGGTGAGCAAATGTGTTAATTTGATGTTTATGTTTAATTATGCCTTTTCCCTCCTTCTGTTTTCCTCCTATTGGCTGAACGAAACTTTAAATTTTCCTCATCTTGACGGGGATGTTCCCCGTGCTCCATCTTACGGGGTTTATATATCTCAACTTATGCGTTTTGCTAGAGCTTGTTCATCTATTGACGATTTTAACAGTCGAAATCTCATTTTAACTGATAAACTGCTTAAACAAGGATATAGATACCATAAACTAAGAAAAACTTTCTCTAAATTTTACTATCGAAATCTCTCGCTTATTGGCAAGTACAAATGTAATCTCAAGGTACTTTTGGGACACGGTATTTCACATCCGGAATTTTATGGTGATGTGATTTACAAACTTCGTAAAATTATTGGACATACCCATTTTCTCACTTTGTTCATCAAATATATAAAACAATTCATTAAAAAGGGATATGATCCTGTATTACTACAACATACTGCATGTTTGGTTGTGAACCCTTTTACAGTTGGCAATCACGCTGGCCTCTTTGCATGTACGCCGACAAGAAAGGTTTAGTACTCTATGAAGGCGAACTCTTAAATCCAGAAATGGAAGGAGAACGTCGGATATCTGTACTATTTCATTTTTGTCGTACCCTTTATTACTTTTCTACAGTTACTCTGTTTGCAGCTCAATCATTGAGTACAATAGCGATAGGTGGATACAGTATTTTCAATAAAATGTTTTTTTGTTATACATGCACTTTACCACTGTATTTGCTGTCGCGGTTGTTGTAGATTAGTCGGAGAGGGGATACGTTTATTTACACTGTTTGTCTTTTAGGATGGGGATGGAATAAGGGTGAGGTTGGGCGCCCATAAACCGGTTTAAACCCCCGGTGACTTTTGTCACTGACCGTTCCAAGGCGGTACTTCCATCTTCCTCCTATTGTATGTTTGTTTTGTCTTTGTGCGTCTCTTGTTGTTTTTTCTACCTATGTACATTTGCTGTTTCCTTGTGTTGCTGTTCGGGCGAGTGTTTGTTCTGTATGTGGTGTTTCCTGCATGACTCATTTTTGTACTTGCATTCCAGTGGGGTCAGTACACATGCACTATACCTCACAAAATACAGCGTCGACGTGGAAAATATTATGCTAGTAGGAAGTGACTGTATTTCGTGACGTTGCATGATAAAAGACTGATGTATGTTTGGCCAATGTATTTTTGTATTTAATCCTTATGGAGACACCTTTGCAAGCAAAGTAGCCCATGATCAGAAAGACTCATGTAGAGCCTGGTACTACTAAAACAACATGCTAATGTATCAAACGTATTTTATCGCGGCATGTGCATATGTACAATGAAATAAAATGCTATATCTTAACCTTAAAACTAAAAAGCTTTATAAGCATGGACGCTGGTTCTTTAACCCTTTGTCCGATAGATATGCCTTTTTCACGCCTTTGCATACAGAGAAAACCCAGATCAAATAACTTTCATCCTGAATTAAGCAGCCATCTGCATAAATCTAATTCTTCTTTAATTAAATTCCTGGTTAGAAGGGTTTTACTGTATCTAGATATGATGCAACAGTTTCTGCTATGACAAAAAGTCCCTGTGGTCATATGCCATTATAGAAATTCAGATAATAAATATTCATGATGTCATTATTTCTTGCATGAATATTCATTAGGTAAAGGGTTAATGTATCCAGTGTGATTTTACTCGGTAGCAACGAAAACATTGCCCGTTCTATTCTGTTCTGTGCCGTTCTATCCCGCTCTATCTCGTTCTATTCTGTTTTGTGCATGCAACGATATGATCCGATTGAGTGGTTTTATCACAGTGATTGATATAACTTCACACGGGTTAAGGAGGTGCGTTTTGTAACATATAAATTGCACAAATAGATAAAAGTAATAATCCTATTCAATATTGTTCGTAATTTTGTAATCTGATAATCTTTAACAATACAATTCGACAGGCTACCAGTTATTATTTCACATTATTTGTACAATGACAGACGAAGGTTAGGTATTGAACTGAGTGTAAACAGATACTCCAACGCGCAATAATAATACGTCTAACCTTTCTAATACTGGAAATAAAAATGTCTGTCCAAGGTCCATGCTTATAAAACTTTTAGTTGAGTCAGAGTTCGTTCTCAAGATTTTGATTGGTCAGATTTGAGCCTTTGGCTCAAATCTGACCAATCAAAAGCTTGAGAATTCAAATCTGACCAATCAAAAGCTTGAGAACGAACTCAGACTCAACTAAAAAGGTTTATAAGCATGAACCCAAATCTCTGATCTCCTCAAACCTTTGCTCTATGAATATTCATGCAATGAATAATGACACCATGAATACTAATTCATCGATTTGTTCATAATGGCACTATATATGAGTATAATATTTTATTTATTGCTATCAGATCTATATTATATCATAAGCAAACAGAACAGACCCTGATCCTACAGGAGCCGTCTGATCCGGGTCTACTCTGTTTGAAAAGGCGTAGAAAGGTGTATTTATGGAGTAAAGGATTTAGACGGGTGATAGACAGTTCAACGGATGGGGAACATCATACAGAAATCTCATATTGAAGCTTACTGCGTGCCTCTCTACCTGTAGTAAGCAGGGCCGGGCACTAGTCTTGCCTAAACGGTTCTCAGTTCTTCTTTAATAACCTTACCCGTTACGTGTTGAATATTCAGGTAAGAAATGATGGCAGCGTGCATATTTATTAGCGTAATGTTTATACTGTACAATGTTCGAGGGATTTTGTTTGCTTTTGGAAAATGTAGAATTTGCTCTAAATAATTCCATAAGCAAACAGAGCAAACCCTGATCAGATGGCTCCAGCAGTAGACTTTGTGACCAGTGTCATCTGATCAGGGTCTGCAGTGTTAGCCATTCAAAATCATCTCCCAAATATCATACCATTTCAAAACTAAGACGGCTATCGTTAACATTGAAAGACCATTCCGCTTTCATACTTTCAGCATTCAAAGCGTTAAGTCACGGTTGTCCATTCCCTCATATTGACGACTTTTCACGCCTCTGTAAGTCACTTTTTGAAATGTTCGTGGTAATAAAGCATTTGCTCCGTAGGAGGCATGGAGCAAATGCTTTATTTATCACAATGGTTTAAAAACTGTATAATTCTAAAAGCTTCTTTTTCTCTAGTAAATATTCCTTTTCGATAGATTTGTTTAAAGAGGTGGGATCTTAACACTTTCCCTCATGTTGACGACTTTTGACGACTGTAGCAGTCACTTTGTGAAACCATTGTGATCACAATGGTTTCAAACTACAAAATTCTAAAAGTTTCCTTTTCTCTAGTTAATGATCCTTTTCGGTAGATTTATTTAAAGAGGTTGTATCTAAAAATAGCCTATACGGTAAAGGGTTAAAATAGCTTATGAGGGAATGGGTTAAATGTGAAGATTTAAACTACTTAAGCCCTTGATAATATCTTCACAATGGTGGTATCAATACGTTATACTGGAGAATATAGACGAGAACGAGACGCTAATTTTCTTCCCTAGGCCAATTATCTGTTTACAAGCAATTGTCACCGTTCATAGTAGCTTTTTAATTGTATTAATACACCTACTGGGTGACATAAATTGTCCCTGGAGTTGTATTCAAATGCCGCGTGCTTTAATCAATTTCAGTATAGGTTTAGGTTTATTGGCATATTAGTAATAATAATTGTTGTCTGCTTTTACCCACATGTACCTAGTGTGATATGGGCATATCAGACCTATATCATACCATATGTATCTAGTGTGATATAGGCATACTCCATATGAAAACAGAGCAGACACTGATCAGACGGCGCATGAGGGAATCGTCTTATCTGGTTTTACTATGTTCAAAGACGTTTCCTTCAAATAAAGACTTAACCTACGCATTTAAACGCCTTTGAAAACAATAGTAGACCAAACTCAGACAGCTCCTATATGGGCCACCTGATTGGAGTCTGCTCTGTTTGGCTATCAAATCATATAGATACATTTCTTTCTGTGTAAATGTTAGCTAATTGATAGTTCTGGTGTCGCTAGTATTTAACACAAGCCTTTTCCTTCATGCACACGCATTTTAAAGCCATTGCAAACCGGGTAGATCCAGACCAGGGTCTGCTCTGTTTGTTATGGAATTACAATAGATCTTACTCTACAATTTCTATAAAATACCAAAACATCATGTGTATAAAAATTCTGTGGAAAACATGTTCAGGAAGTCATTATTTCTGACATGAATATTTAACAGGGAAATGGTTAACCCATTCCCTCATAGGCTATTTTAGATACAACCTCTTTGAATAAATCTACCGAAAAGGAGCATTAACTAGAGATTTTTTTTAGAATTTTGTAGTTTGAAACAATTGCTCCTATAGGAGCAAAAGCTCTATTTATCACAATGGTTTCACAAAGTGACTTCTACAGAGTCGTCAAAAGTCGTCAATATGAGAGAAAGGGTTAAAGCGTTATCAAACACTCTTACATTGAATGAAGTATCAGTAAAACAGTAATACGATAAGTACGAAAGACCGGCGGTGACATTTCCATTTCAAGATTTCACACAAAGCAATTCATGATTTCACGATTTCACAATTTCACAATTTCACGATTTCACGATTTCACTTCAAAATTTCACGATTTCACGATTTCACAATTTCATGATTTCACGATTTCACTTCAAAATTTCATGATTTCACGATTTCATGATTTCACAATTTCACGATTTCACTTCAAAATTTCACGATTTCACAATTTCACGATTTCACAATTTCACGATTTCACTTCAAAATTTCACAATTTCACAATTTCACGATTTCACAATTTCACAATTTCACGATTTCACAATTTCACGATTTCACGATTTCTCTTCAAAATTTCACAATTTCACGATTTCACAATTTCACGATTTCACGATTTCACGATTTCTCTTCAAAATTTCAAAATTTCACGATTTCACAATTTCACGATTTCACAATTTCACAATTTCACGATTTCACGATTTCACTTCAAAATTTCACGATTTCACAATTTCACGATTTCACGATTTCTCTTCAAAATTTCACAATTTCACGATTTCACAATTTCACGATTTCACGATTTCACGATTTCTCTTCAAAATTTCAAAATTTCACGATTTCACAATTTCACGATTTCACAATTTCACAATTTCACGATTTCACGATTTCACTTCAAAATTTCACGATTTCACAATTTCACGATTTCACAATTTCGTGATTTCACAATTTCACGATTTCATGATTTCATTTAGTCCATTTGAATTGTTATGACGTCATCAAAACGCACATGTTGAAGTAAAAGCCACGATGAAAGAAACGGCGGAAAACTATGACAATCTTCCCTTCCAGAACTGTAGGGCCGAGGGCCTTCATATTTTGCATGTAGCTTGTCCTCAGGTCCACCATCAATATTGTTTAACCCTTTCCTGCATGAATATTCATGCATGAGAATTGCCAATCATGTGTTTATTGTGTTAAATCATTGTCTTATGTTTGTATGACACTGTACTGGAGGAGAATTTAATTAATAATAAACCGTAAGAAATAATGACATCATGGATTTTAAATAAGATTAAATCCTATAGGAGTCGTCTGAGCTGGGTCTAGCCTGTTTGCAAAGGCGTAGAAAGGTGTATTTATGGATTTCAAATTGCCATCCTGATTTCAAGGGCGAGAGCCACTCTGTTGCCTTAATTACGTCAGCGTGCCACGTGGCTAAAATATTCTACATGAGGTTGAAATTGCGAAATCGAGAAATTGTGAAGTCGTGAAATCTTGAAATTGTGAAATCGTGAAATTGTGAAATTTTGAAGTGAAATCGTGAAATCGTGAAATCGTGAAATCGTGAAATCATGAAATCATGAAATCATGAAATTGTGAAATCGTGAAATCATGAATTATATTGTGTGAAATCTTGAAGTGGAAATGTCACCGCCGGTCTTTCGTAGATAAGGGACACATCATCCACCTACACGTAAGGACATATTATAAAACAATATATGTAGTACTCCATAGATACGCCTTTTCAGGCCTATGTAAACAGAGCAGACCCATACGGCTCCTATAGGGCAGCCGCATATGGATATTGAAGTTTTGGTCATAGAGGAAGAAACTGTAGAATTATGTATAATAATTATATGTTACAGTAGAAATTGCGATTCAGGACAATCGCCGATTCTCCTAAGACAGACTCCGATCCTAAACTATCCTAGAACAAGGTATTGTTTGAATGTCCTTTGAAATCTTTCTGCATAGGTCATAACAGCTAGGTTCTTGCCTTAATGATGTTTAATTTTTGTCCTTTTATTATAGTTACACATTTGATTGTGTCATAGGATTATAATGACACCACTCTTTTAAAATCTTATTTTAAATAATAAATTATTTCAATAGAATTGTAGATTTTCCTAAAGTATCATATATAATACCAAATTCTTAATTGTAAATTTTCATAATAGAAAAAAAAACAACAGTTTATCCTAGGACAGAATGTGATTGGAATCTTTACTAGTAGAATCACTGATTGTACTGGGATATATTGCGATTGGAGTCTGTCCTAGGAGAGATTGTGATCGCAGGAGAGATTGGAATCGACGATTGTCCTGAATCGCAATTCCTACTGTGACATATATATATAAGCAAGCAGCATACCTTGGTTGTGTGATCTGGGTCTACTCGGTTTGCAAAGGTGTCAACAGGCGCCTATATAAGTTAAAGTGTTAACCCTTCGCTTGCTATTTATTCACGTCAATATACGTACCAGTAAATAGTGAAGACCCAGATGAGACAGCTCCTGCAGGAGCTGTCTCATCAGGGTCTGCACTATTTACAAGTTGATTGTGCAACCAGTGCACTCCACAGCAGTGATTACACAGCGAAATACTTGTACACAGTGAAGATATATGTAATTATACAACAGGGCATGGGTAAAGAAGGAGAAATGTATTTTAAAATTCAGCAAGCGAAGGGTTAAAATACGTGTACCTTTTGTCTACATATTTGAAAACAGAGTAGACCCAGATCAGCCGGATCCTGTTTGCTTACTATATAACATAGATATGATTGTGCAGTGTCCGTCATGACCAAAAGTTCCACTTAATCTAATTAATATTCATGATGGCATCATTTCTTACTTGAATATTGATCGAGAAAAGGGTTAAACAACTACAGTAAAAATTCGATACTACGAAACTTCGATACTACGAACACTCAAATACGTACCGTTATTGATCTTTAACACAGGTGGCAGCTTAATGCAGGGTGAAAGTCATGCAGAAAACTCCTAGAGGAGCATTCTGCATGACTTTCACCCTGCATTAAGCAGCCACCTGCCTACAAAGACATTAATTCTTCATTACTAAAAATTTCGTAGTATCGAGTTTTTACTGAACCTGCTTCTAAAACACCTATTTTCATTTATTAAGTGGTCGCTATATGAAGGTTCTACTCTATACAAATCTGGTCATTTGCAAGGCGCCACTTGTTGTGTTAACGACAATACTACAGTGACACCTCTATAAACTGGAAGTTTAGTAAAGAAAAAAATAGAATGCTCAAGCAGGTGGCTGCTTAATGCAGGGTGAAATCATGCAGAAAACTCCCTTCGGAGCTTTCTGCATGACGTTCACCCTGCATTAAGCTGCCGCCTATCTTACAGATAAGTATTGATACTAATTTGAATGTCCATTTTAGATGGGTTTTACTGTATATGGAGTGGTGTCTTAACCCAAATGTTTCTCCCCGGGTATGTATACAGTGCAAAGTCTAAATCACTTTATTGATACATGGACTTAAAAACAAACATAAGATACGTTTAAATCTTTTGCCTGGCATAGATGTCTTGTGAAACCATTGCAAAAAGAGTAGATCCAGATCCAAGGTCTGCTCTATTTGCATATAGAATAGTAAAGATCTGATTATACAGTTTCTGACATGGCCAAAATGTCCCGTGTTCAAATACCATTATAAAAAATCAGCTAATTGATATTTCTGAAGTTTTTATTTCTAACATGAATATTCATGAAGTAAAGAGTTAAGATGGGTCTGATAAAACGTGTTCACATAATGATGACCTCAGTGAAATATCGCCACGTGTATTATTATTAAAGGAGCTTAATTGTAAGGTCTCCTCGGGTACACGCCTCTCAAGCTGGCTGCGATTCATAATATATTCACCGGGATGAAGAAATGGTCGTTAAAATTTACGAAAAAAAAAACTGAAAGATAAAATTAAAGTTAATACATTACTCCATGCACTGTATACGTCTATAAACAACTATACAAACAAAGTAGACTTAGATCAGACGGCTCCTGTAGGAGTCGTCTGATCGGGGTCTGCTCTGTTTGCAATGGATTGATATAGATCATATTTTACTATTTCATCATGGTAATATGCCATTTTAAACAAACATCTGATTAATATCAAAGAGGTTATTGTTTCTTACATGCACGCTGGTGGAGTTTAGATATACAGTAAAACCCCTCTAAACCGGACGTTAAATTTGGTATAAATATCGGTCTTGGGGACAGGTGGCAGCTTCATGCAGGATGAAAGTCATGCAGAAAGCTCCCAGAGGAGCTTTCTGCATGACTTTCACCCTGCATGAAGCAGCCACCTGCCTAAAAGTATCTAAATTCTTCTCTACCACATTCCGGTTTAGAGAGGTTTTACTGTAATAAATTCTGAGATGTTTGGTTTTTACCTGTTTTATATTCTACACGTTGTGTCATAGTGTTTCATAAAACACTGATACGCACCATTAACCAATTAATAATATTGCATGGGCCTTTGATAGCGTAAGTTATTGAATTTCGTGAAATTTAATCTATGTGTTATGATACCAGTCCTTCATTGTTCCCAGGACTTAACATGTTAAACAGCTTAACAAGTAGACGAGCCGTTGCGAGCATGTTTTATGCTCGCTTGCGTGAAAACAATAACAATGAGAAATACACTTTAGTCTGGAGACGAGGCATTGCCTTCAAATTGCTT
Organism: Azorinus chamasolen; assembly: GCA_963576725.1. Lineage (NCBI taxonomy): Eukaryota > Metazoa > Mollusca > Bivalvia > Cardiida > Solecurtidae > Azorinus > Azorinus chamasolen. The sequence continues at coordinate 17,103,269 of OY755251.1, read as the reverse complement.
TAGATACAGCAAAACCTCTCTAAAGAGACATAAGGAAACTGCTTAATACAGAACCAAGGACTGGTGGTGCTTATTGCAGAAGGAAAGTAATGCAGAAAGCTGCTAGAGGAGCTTTCTTCATAACTTTCGTCCTGCATTCAGCTACCATCACCCGTAAAACAATGCAAACTTAGACTGTTTTCGAGTGATCGCCTTAGGGAGATTTACTTTATTTTTATTCTTAAGTAACCTTTTTTCCTAAACAGTGAATAATGGTTTACGTAGTACATAATGTTAAAGAAAGCGATACAAATAGTTCCTGCTTGGTCGGGTTGCCGGAATTATACGAGGTTTTCCGATTGACATACACGCGAACTAAAACTCTTGCTTTTTGACCCTTTCTCTCATATAAACGTGTTTTCATGCATCTGCAAACAGAGTAGACACAGATCAGACGGCTCCTAGAGGAGCCGTCTGATCAGGATCTGCTCTGTTTGCTAATAGAATTTGAAATATCTGTTTCTATACTTTCTAAAATGGCAACAATTTTCCACCTTCCATGTTTCCTAACTATTTTATCCATGACTATTCAGTAGGTACTGAACTTCGGAATAAACACAGAACAGGGAAAGGGTTAATATTTATCTTGCAATCCACCTGGACCTGGCTTCACTGGTAAAAATATTCGATAAAATAACATGTTAACTCTTTTCCTGCTGTAAAATAATGACTGCTCAAACTTTGATCTAATGCAATTTTACTTTCTTCCGATTCAGGCAAACTTTTGAAGAACTATTGACTGGGTGTCAAACAGCTTGGCTCCTGATAAGACGCCATGTTACTCGACATCTCATCCCGACCCAAGCTGTTTGCAAAAGTGACACAGGTCGCGGTTAGCTGGAATATGTTAACAGTTTCCTTCATGTTAACGCATCTCCACGCCTTTACAAACATAGTAGACCCAGATCAGACGGCTCCAATAGGAGCCGTCTGATCAGGGTCTGCTTTGTTTGCTTGTGAAATTATAACATTTCTGTTCTGTTCCTACAAACACCAAAAATACTGTATACATAGGCCAGTATGAAAATTCAGCTAGCAAATATTCAATGTTGTCATTAATTTTTACATGGAAGGGTTAAGTGAACTTTGATTTTCGTTCGATATGTCGTAAAAAAGAGTCCCGCCTTTCTTTTTTTCCCGCCAAGTGCGCGCGTTTTGTCGTCTGCCTACAGGAGCGCGAGGTGGCTTACACGCTGTTCTTCCGGTATCAAGTACAATCTCTTGTTGCTATTCAGCGTGTTTGAGAAAAGTTCTTTTCACTTCCATTAGCATTCAACATACTTTAATCCTTTCAAAACTTGGTACATTTTGACAACAAAAACATACTCTGCTTCAATTTTGAAATATCACGTGTCTCCCATTTGAACCAATTTCCCGCAACCCGCGGCCTGACTCGCATTTGCAAACAGCATGGGTCCAAATGAGGCACCGAGTAATTTGGCACCTTATCAGGTTCCATGCTGTTTGACACTCGGTCAACAATTTATTAAAAACATGTTCTGGTCAGAAGCAGTCAATATTTGAACCAGATTCGAATTTCTGCATACATTATTATTTTTACAACACGGGTATGGGGGGGGGGGGGGGGATTTGGGTCAACGCGTGAAATATTTTGGATCCTAATGAGACCCTGGGTCCAATATGGATGCACACTGTGTTCAAAGATCAGGACCAGATAACATTAATGTTTAACACTTTACTTGATAAATAATCATATAAGAAATATTGACATCATGAATATGTATTGGCCGGCTTTTCTATATGTGTACATTGTGTATAACACACAATTGTTTGGTCATAGCAGGTACTGTAAAATCAGATCTATAATTATTATTACATAAGCAAACAGAGTCGACCCTGATCAGACGGCTTCTTCAGGAACCGTCTTGTCTAGGTTTATACTGTTTGTAAAGACATTCAAAGTCGCCTCATTCAGGGACATGCAGTAAAACCTCTCTATAGCGGCCACTACATTGTGTTAATTAGTTGATATTTAGGGCAGGTGACTGCTTAAAGCAAGGTGAAAGTAAAACATAACGCTCCTATAGGAGCGTTTTGTTTTACTTTCACCTTCCTTTAAGCAGCCACCTGCATTTAACACAAACTACTTAATGTAAGTCAGTGGCCGTTATAGAGAGGTTTTACTGTGGTTAAGAAATCTTGGTAAAATATATTATTGGTACTCATTGGAGTAGCCTCTGTAAAGGTGGTAGCTTAATGCAGGTCAAAAGTAATGCAGAAAGCTCCTATAGGATTACTTTTGCCATGCATTAAGCAACTTCCTTCTTTTAAAGATTCGAATGTTCAACAAATGAGTGGCCACTTAGGACAGGCTCTACTGTCTTTGTTTGAAGGCAATGTCCTCCTGAAAACAATGTCCTTCCGAAATTTACCACGATGTAAAGATGTCTTTCAAATGGAACTAAACTGATGCCATCGCAGCTTCGTTCTCTTCATAACAAACACAATTAGCATTAAAATTATTATCGTTGTTTCTCAAAAGGCAACTACAGAAATCCATTATCCTTTATCGTGCCGTAAAAAACAATGTCCGCTTAAAATTCTGACCTGCCACGATTTTGTTTCCTTCTATTTCGTTCAAACTGCTTCAAGACTATAACCAGAATGTAAATCGGATTGAATCCTGATTAGACAACGACTTTCTCGGCATCTGATCTGGATCTAAACCGTACAAATGCTAGTAAGATGACGCTGTGCAGGAGAAAGCGTCAAAGTTTAAACGCGCGGTTGTGATGTATGTGAGAATAGCTTTTCACACTTCCAGATATAGAAATGGAGATATACATGAAAGCATGATTTAGAGGTTTGGCAAACGCCTGCATTTACTTTCCTGTTATCAATGTGGCTAACCACAAGCGATTGGTTGACAAATGTTGAACATTAAATAGTTTTGAAAGAATTTTATTGTAGTTCTTTAACCGTTCACATTGCGGAAACACGTTTTGCAAACGGAGTAGATCCAGGCCAGACAACTCTTAACCCATTATCCCATAGGCTATTTTTAGATAAAACCTCTTTGAATAAGTCTACCGAAAAGGAGCATTAACTAGAGAAAAGGAAAATTTTAGAATTTTGTAGTTTGAAACCATAGTGATAAATAGAGCATTTGCTCCTATAGGAGCAAATGCTCTATTTATCACAATGGTTTCACAAAGTGACTTTTATAGAGTCGTCAAAAGTCGTCAATATGAGGGAATGGGTTAAAGGAGCTGTCTGATCAGGATCAACTGTGTTTGCTTGTGGAATAACATACATGTAGTTCTGATTCTACAGTTTCTGTCAAGGTCCAAAACGTCCTTGTTCATGTTATATAACCTCAGTCTCTTCTGTTACGGCAAGTAATTTTTGGCCAGGACAAAAACTGTAGGATCAAATCTACATGTATATATAAATCTATAAGCAAACAGAGTAGACCCTGATCAGACAGCTCCTACAGGAGCTGTCTGATTTGGGTCCTACTCTGTTTGCCAGGTAATGAAAAGGCGTTACTATGAGGGAAAGGTTTAAGATGTACTATAAAATAAACCAGCAATGGAAGACAATACAGCCCGCATAGCTTAAGCCTTCCATATTCTTCGAGCTTATTCTAATTACTCTCAAAGGTTCATCTCGGAAACGGCAACCTTGATTGATTTGACTCTTTCACTGCCAGATAATGTCGTCTGCAAAATTTGTCGTCTGCTAAATTTCTTATTTTTGATTTTTTTTTCGTTTTATGTTTCAAAGAACAAAATCATAATACCAAACAGTTTGGATCCTGATGAGACGCCGAGTTACTCGGCGTCTCATCTGGATCCAAACTATTTGCATAGGTAATCACAGATGCGGCATTGGCAGAGAAAGAGTTAACCATTTAACTTGATTGGTAGAACGTTTTGCGCGTTCCATGTCCATTTCCCGAGTATCTACATGCATGCAGGCAGTTTGGATCCAGATTTAATTGCCGAATAATCTTAATGTCTTATAAAGATCAAAGCTTTGTTCTATCTAATGTTTATACATGTGCATTTAAAATGAAATAGACATAACTCAGACTGAAGTACAGAAATCAAACTTCATCAGCGTGCCAAGAGTTAAAACGTTCGTTGGCTGGTGAATCTGTAATCATCTGATAAAATAGTTTGAATCGAGATGAGATACCGAGTAACTCGGCGTTTCATCAGGATCTAAACTGGTTGACACTCGGATCAACAGTTTTTCCAAAAGCTTATATAATCATTAGTGAGTGAAAATTGTTACAGTTCGGCATTTAGGAAGACATTATTTTCATAGCAGGCAAGGGGTTGAGAGAAAATAGTACAAGGCCTTGAGTATTTTTAGTCTTTTACCAACGTAAATATCCGTTTCTCTCTCACATTATTACGTGTGTTTCCTTCGATCATTATATAACGTGCAAGTTCGGACCAAATTACCTGCTTGTAAATTGCAAACTTTGTAACCCCCTCTCTCTCTCTCTCCTCTCTCTCTCTCTCTCTCTCTCTCTCTCTCTCTCTCTCCTCTCTCTCTCTCTCTCTCTCTCTCTCTCTCTCTCTCTCTCTCTCTCTCTCTCTCTCTCTCTCTCTCTCTCTCTCTCTCTCTCTCTCTCTCTCTCTCTCTCTCTCTCTCTCTCATCTCTCTCTCTCTCTCTCTCTCTCTCTCTCTCTCTCTCTCTCTCTCCGTCCTCTCCATTTTATGTTTTCTGAATTTCCTGTCTTTATTTCACTCTTTTCACCCAACCACTTTCTCTTTAATCTCCTTTCTTTCAAACACGAACTATATTTTTTGGCAAAGATCTTTGAAGGTAAATGGAGATTTTTTTTGAACAATTATCGTATTTTGATAGAATTTCTCGTTTGCAAGCGACTATCATACTAAAGACGATGATTTCCACTTTTGTACTAGGGTGATATGAGTTATAATTTGTATAGTGATTTAGTACATTTGCTTCAAATTGTGTGTCTCGGTATAGTTTTATCACCCTCTATTACACGGTTACAAACTTAACCGTTTTCGACGCTGAACTTTCCAATGGCATATTTCAAAATTAAAAACCGTGAATAATCAATGATATTTTTACAGGAAATTGTAACATGACTCCTTTAGGAGCCCTTTCATCTGGGTCTACACTGTTTGCAAATGCCATTAGTGAGTCAAATCCCGCACCAAAAAGGATTAAGTGCCAATAATCAGTATTATTGTGCCAATGTTACATTACACTTTTGAAACTGTCGCCTGTAACATATACAAATGCTAGATAACATATCCGAGGGTTTGGTGCAAAACTATTGCAACTCCGTCTGAAGGAGTTACACTTGTTCTGCCCAAAGTCCTCGATGTATGATTTGGTATATCCTTTACTTCATATATACAGTAACATCTCGATACTACGAAAGTTTTGTAATGGAGAATTTATATCTGTGTAGGCAGGTGGCTGCTTAATGCAGGGTGAAAGCCATACAGAAATCTCCTAGAGGAGCTTTCTGCATGACTGTCACCCTGCATTAAGCTGTCACCTGTGTTAACCCTTCGCTTGCTATTCGCGTCAATATACGTACCTGTAAATAGTGAAGACCCAGATGAGACAGCTCCTGCAGGAGCTGTCTCATCAGGGTCTGCACTATTTACAAGTTGATTGTGCAACCAGTGCTCTCCGCAGCAGTGATTGCACAGCGAAATACTTGTACACAGTGAAGATATATGTAATTATACAACAGGGCATGGGTAAAGAAGGAGACATGTGTTTTAATATTCAGCAAGCGAAGGGTTAATAATAATTGTGCGTATTTGAGTATATTTGAATAATCGAGTTTTCGCTGTATACGCCAGTTTATGCTTTAGATTTAGACCTAGATCAGATGGCCCCTGTACGAGCTGTCTGATCAGGATCTGCTCTGTTTGCTTATGGAATATTAGATATCTGATTCTACAGTTTCTACCATGCCAAAAAAACCCCAAGATCTTGTTTTCCTATGTCATTATAAAACATCTATTGATAAATATTCACGAAGTCATTATTTTTACATGAATACGCATAAAGTAAATGGGTAAGTACATTAAATTATTCAGAATTTCTAAGCGTTTTGATGAATTACATTGTGCATGGTCGAATTAATTGTTCATTGACTAAGGTTGCACACGAATGTGTGCAACCAACATGATGCACACGCATCCGGCCATCCACAAAATAAAGGTGTGCCCATATTCAGGATCATCTGAGGACGCCTGTCGTCTGCATTAAGGATTTCTCGTGCATTACTTTTTTCAGACAATGTTTTATTTACTCAGATGTGTTTATCTACAGGGACGTCAATGTAGGTATCTTATATGAGTTTGATCTGTTTAAAATTGAGTGGTTTAAGTGATGTAAGTAATGACATAATCGTGAAAGATAAAGTTTAATAACGATTAACTCTTTGCAAGCTAAGTAATGTTTCGTCTACAAAAACACTGTCGTCTGCTTCAATTCTGAAATTATATTTCCCGCCCATATTTCTTAAAAAAAGACGTCAGAGCGAGTCACTCGACATCTCATCCGGATCCAAACTATTTGTATAGGTGATCGCAATTTCGTGATATTAATCAGCGTCACCGGTGCAGAGAATGCACACGCGACTATAATATTATGTACATGCACTTGGTTACCGCGTGATAAATTGTCCCGCCTAGGAATTGTCGTCTGCAGAAATTATCGTTTGCTGAAATCTTTACTTCATTTTTTCTTTATATTAGTCACTATACAATTCAAATCTTGATGAGGCATCAAATCTTGATTCACGTACCGGAGCAACAGATAAATGTGTACTTGGATACTAAATTCCTTCACCATACACGATTCTAAAGAGTGGTCACAATACAGGGTTTGGTGGAGAAATAAAGAAGTTACTTGTGAAAATGTTTTTAATTGACGCATCTTTTCTGCATCTCTGACGTACATGGATATTCATCTGTAACATGGTGATAAAGTTTCGGTTTCGTATTAATACTCAGCTAAAATCTGATCCCGCTAAGCGCGGCTAAACATGCACGTGCAAACAGCTTAGATCTAGATGAGACGCCGATTAACTTGGCGCCTCATCAGGATCAGATCTGTCCGACATTCGCTCAACTGATCCTAAAAAATCTTGAACGAACCGGAAGACGGCAAAAATCCACCAGATCAGAATTAGAGGAAACATTATTTTTTACAGTAAGGAAAGGGTTAAGTTCGTTTTTGCGGTTATTTGTAGATACCGATGAACCTCGATATCTGGACTAGGATAACTCGAACTACGATATAACTGGATAGTTCGAACTTTTATTAATGACGAACTAAGAACTTTTTCGGCATGTGGCTGCTTGCAGGATAAAAAACATGCAGAAAGCTCGCAGAGGAGCTTTCTACATGACTATCTCTCTGCATTAAGCTGTCATGTGTCTTAAAGACCTATAATGATACCCGTTTTAGTGTTCGAACTATCAGGGGTTGACTGTATTTGCGTTTATGTACTTGCATCTTGTGGTTGACAAAAAAGAGTGAAATTACATTTGAATTGACCCTTATCTTTCTAGAAATAAAATGTCTGCTAGATACCAATGTGTCGCTATCTTTACATACCTCTGACTCGTCAAAGCTTTTCAGAAACTATTGGTCGAGTGGCAAAAAATTTGGAGCCCGTTCATATGCCGAGTTATATACCCCGTGTCTGATCTTGATCCAAGCTATTTGCCATTGCGAGTCGGGTGGCCAATAGCGGGAAAAGGGTTAATATGCATGGCGGTTTAGAAGAACAAAGATGCTTTGAAACTTGACTTTTTGTGAAAATTACAACGATGCGATACAAACAAATGCTAGAATACGCGTGCCCACGTGCATATATGTTTTATTTATGTTTAGGCTGAAATACCCGGAGATTCGCGCGGCATGCGCGTGCTGAGAAGGATAGAGGTACCTTGTTCATGCGTTTGCCACTTTTTACAATGAGCTATGAACGCGCCTTTTAGAGAGGGTATGTAAACATCTCGAAAGTGCTTCTAGATTGACTCGGACATCCTGTGGTCTATATATGTAGGGAATGCCAATCACGAACTTGTAAATGTGCAGCTGAAGCTCTCTTAAGCGACCACTAACTGAATATACATGGGCAGATGTCCAGATAAGGTGCACACTTTTCAACATTTTTAAAAATAACTCCTTCATTTCTCCACCAAATCCTATACTGTGACCACTCTTAAGAATCGTCTCGAAGAGACGATTCTAAAGAGTGGTCACAGTATAGGGCTTGGGGGAGAAATGACGATTTTAGTATTTGTGTACGCACCCTTATCTGTGCCTCTGCGTTGGTATACAGTAAAAGCATACGAATGCTTCATGCTAGACGAGAGTAATTCAGAAAGCTCTTGTGGGAGCTTTCTGCTTACCTCATATCCTACATTAAGCATTCACATGCTTTCGAATGTCTTTCTGGTGGTCGCTCTAGAGAAGTTTTGCTGTATTTACAAGCAAGTAGCTGAGCTGCTTAATGCAGAAATTAAGCACCATTTTGATGACTTTTAAATAAGCATTAGCAAAAAGTGTAGATCATGATCAAACAGCTCATTCAGTTTGATCTAGTTCTACTCCAGTTTCCTTAAGTTTGTCTGTCCGGATATTTAGGGCAATAAATAGCCGGTGTATGATTTATTTGTTTCTCTCATAGCTTTCACTCCTAAATTTGGTAATTATTTAGCCCGACATTAGCAGATAATACGTGTACGAGGGTGATAAGACATTAGAAATTAAGTCTGTCACGACACGTGCTGTGGATGAAACGTTATATCATCATATCCTTATTAACATGCAAATCGGATAATCCATACTTAGGCAAATAGTGCAGACCCAGATCAAACTGCCCCCGAAGGGGCAGTTTGATCAGGGTCTACACTATTTGCTACTATGTAAACCTAAGTCTTATTTAACTCGTTTGGACTATTCAAAAATTAAAACAGGACACGGTTACCGTGAATATTCTGAGTTTTTTTTAGAGAAAACTGTACCATGACAAACAGTGCAGACCCTGATGCGTGGGTTCCTCTAGGGCAACAGTGCCCTCCTGTCTAACCTACACCCGAACAATATTCTGACAAACAGATTAACGCTGGAACTCCCATATTATAGACAGTACACTCATCTAAAGGAACGTTGGAACACATGCATTGTTCATGTGAAGGTTTCCTGAATAAAACCAATATACAGTTGAACTTCCATATTTCGAATTAATATCAAGAGACATTATGAATTATCTTCGAATCATCCGATTTCTAATTTAGACAAGTTCACAGCTTCATTCAGGTCTAAAGCAAGGCTGAAAGCTGCTGCAGGGGCTTTCAGCATTACGTTCGACATGCATTAAACTGTCACATGTGTTTCTATATTAGATAAGTATGCGTATTGAAACATTTTAGAACAATTCTGTACTGTAAAGTTTGGAGGGACAGAACTTTATACTTCGAGTTATACGAAGTTCAAGTTATCCGAGTTCGAGATATCGAAGTTCAACTGTACATACTAGTGAAAACCGTTGACAATGTTTTTCCTTCAGGGACCCTCTGACCTAGCACTACATTGTTTGTCCTTCATGGGCCCTCTAATCTAATTATCTTGGTCTACATTGTTTGCCGATGACCCATAAATATTTACCATAGCTATCGTGAAACTTTACTTGAAATTTTAATTTCCGCAATCATTATCAATTTTATTGCTCCCTTCTCCTAATCTCTGTATCAGATCTCTACGTGGTATTTCTGTCGATTCCTACGATATAACAATAACATTCAAAACTGGAAGTCTGCTTAATATAACGTTTTAATAGATCGTAATCACGCTGACTGAAGTAAACCCAGATCAGACGACTCATGTAGAAAGAGTATAACCATGGTCTACTGTTTGCTTATGACATAATATAGATCTGATTCTACAGTTTCTGCGATGGTTTAACATTCATATGTATTATACAAATTTAGCTGATAAGTATTCACACGTCGTATAATCATTAATTAGCTCTTTCAGCCAGGGAGAGGCACGCATTGTCATTTTCAAACAGTGTAGACCCAGATGAAAGGGCTCCTAGAGGAGCCCTTTGATCTGGGTCTGCACTGTTTGTCATTCAAAATACTCTAGCAAATGTATGCCTTTAATACTTAGTGGACTATGGAGTTAAACGCTAATGGACTATTCCACTTTGATAAGACAGGGTTGAATGGTTAATACCTACATGAATATTCATGAGAGTAAATGGTTATGATCGAAGTCTGGTTAGATAATATAGCTTTCTTGATTTATTTGCAAGAAATGGCGTCCTTATCTCCATCATCTTTGTAGACAGGGCCATTAATCACGTGCACGATGTTTTCAACACCGGAAATACATTTTCCAAATGTTTGGAAAATTTGAATATATTCGAAAATTTAAATTTTGACGTAAAAGTGTGAAAAAATGCGTAAATAGTTAAAAGTGCTGATTCATTCATCACTTATACCTACGAGTGCATTTAAGTCCTTTCAATCCTGCATTATCACAGTGGAATAGCCCAGCCGGTGTTTAACTATTGGGTCCACTCAGTAAGAAAGGCTTAAACTTGTTAGAGGATTTTGAAGGACGAACAGTGCAGACTCTGATCAGAGGGTTCCTCTAGGAACCCTCTGATCTGGGTCTACACTGTTTACAAATGACAGTGCATGTGTGTCCCGCATTTGAAGGTTTAAGTGAAATCTCATTAACACGTTTGCCGCCAAATAATGTTCGTCTGCTAAGAATATCGTCTGCTTCCGGTTTCAAAGTTGAGTTTTCTTCAATTTCTGCACACAAACTGCATTATCAAAGTACATTATTAGAGTGAAAAACAGTTTTAATCCTGATGAGAGGCCGAGTTACCCGGCATCTCATCTGAATCCAAACTGTTTGCAGGGGTTGTCAGATTAACTATGGCGGCGATTTGAAAAAAACAACAACAGCGAAACTTCTAGTAGATGATAATAATCATTGACACGCTTAACTCTTTGGCTGCTAAACTTTCAAAGTGGAATGGTCCATCAATGTTTAACGATAGTGTCCTTTCAGTATTAATGGTATAATCTACGACTTGATTTCGAAGGACAAATAGTGAAGACCCTGATCAGGGGGCTCCTCTAGGAGCCCTCTGATCTGGGTCTTCACTATTTGCAAATATCACTATTCGCGTTTCCCACGTTCAAACGGATAATGCATCTCCAGTCAATTTAAATCGAGCTTTCAAAATGATCTAAACGGTTTGAAACGTTAATCGTTTAATTAACCCAATCCCTCATTGGCTATTTTTAGATCCTACCTCTTTGAGTAATTCTACCGAAAAGGAGCATTAACTAAAGAAAAGGAAAATTTTAGAATTGTGTAGTTTTGAAACTATTGTGATAAATAGAGCATTTGCTCCTATAGGAGCAAATGCTCTATTTATCACAATAGTTTCACAAAGTGACGATTACAGTGTCGTCAAAAGTTGTCAATATAAGGGAATGGGTTAATGAGGAGATATTGGTGTCTTTAAAAGAAGGTGGTTGCTCTATGCAGGACGAGAGTAATCTTTCTGTCAAGTCATGTCGACACACACTTAACCCTTTACCTGACTGAGACGACGTTAGACGTCTTTGCTATCAGGGTAGACTCAGATCATGTCGGAGCCGCATGATTTGTGTACTTGTGGGATTACACGTGTATATATGAGTCTGCAGTTTCTGCCTTAGCATTCCTGTGTTCATATATTATTATAAAAAAACATCAGCTTATAAATATTCATGATGACACTATACCTACATGTGCATAAATATTCATCAGGTAAATGATAAAAATAAGTCAATTCATACAACGCAGTGGCTGACTGATTGCACAGCAGGTTTGATTTATCATTACGGTTTTACACAACAATTTGGCACTTGTCATCCGTTTATGGGGTGAATCTGTATCAGTGAACCATTAACTCAGTCTTCAGTGTGTCTTTATTTCCATATTACTTCGAAAAACGTGGGTAACATCTTAACCTTTTTGTGTATCCGCCAGACAAACGTCATCATCCAGTTCCCAAATTCATAATTATTACCGCTTAGGTTCTCCTCAAACCTCGCAAACCTGAACATTTAGTATAGAAAACTGAGAGCGTTTGTACGCAGATAGTTACTTAACCCTTTCCCTGTTCTATATTTATTCCAAGTTTCGATACCTTCTGAATATTTACGGACAAAATAGTAGGGTCCATCTAATCTGGGTCTACTCTGTGTGCAAAGGCGTAAAAAGGCGTTCACATAAAGGAACGTGTTGTCATGCAGAAACTTTCTTTGCACTAAGCTGTCACATGTTTTGATCTATTTTAGATCAAATCTACCAAAAAGGAGGATTTACTAGAGAAAAGGCAAATTTCAGAATTGTGTAGTTTTTAAACCAATGTGGTAAATAGAGCATTTGCTCGTTTGAGGAATTTCTCTATTTATCACAATGGTTTCGAAAAGTGACTTTTACGGAGGCGTCAAAATCAGGGAATGGGTTAAGACCGAAAATGATATTTATTTTTGAGTTCGGATTAGCCAGGTTTTACTGTAACACCCACACCGAGTGTTCGATCAGGGTAACAATGTTTTCACAAGTAACAGACATATTATATTATACTGAACGAGAGGATGTACAATTGAACTTCGATATTCGAACTCGGATAACTCGAACCTCGAGATAACTCGATTTAAAAGTTAGGTCCTTCTAAAATTTACAATGCAGATCTGTTCTAATATGTTTCACTACGTATATCTAGAAACACGTATTACACCTTAATGTTGAAAGCTCTTGTATGAGTTTTCAGCATTAGATCTGATTAAGCTGTGAAATCGAGAATTTGTTCAGATTAGAAATCGGATAACTCGAACCACTGTTATCTCGAAGTAATTTGTATATTCCCTTGAAGTTCGAGATATCGAAGTTCAGCTGTATTTTTAATAAACAGGATACACAGGATCACGGGGTACTACATGGTTAGTAAGCAAGAAATGGGTAAAATGAATACGCGATTATTCATATCTGCAACACTTAACACACTTAAGTAATTGTCGTCTGCAAATATGTGTCGTCTGTTTCAAATCTCAAATTTAATGAAAGCTTGGTACATTCAGTTTCCATTCAAGAACACACACAGAATGTCTAATAAGTTGGTAAACAGAATCCTCGTTACTTGGTGTCTAATCTGGATCCAAATTGTGCGAACTACTTTTCACGAAATCACTACGCTAGTGCAAAGTGAGGGTAAGTGGATTATGAATGAAATATTAGACCCTTATTTCGCTATCCGCTACCAAACTCGCATTCGCAAACAGATTGGATCCTGATGAGACGCCGAGTAACTCGGCGTCTCATCAGGATCCAAGCTGTTTGAGACTGTTAATAGTCTCTCAAACGCATATTCGAATTTAAAGTAATCAAACTTGCATTAGTTCCAATTTTAAGCAGCCATTAACTATTCAAAGTGGAGTAAATGTTACAGTGAAATTTGATTGTAAAACGGATTTGTACCACGTACGAAATGACAGCGATGATGTTCTATTTTTCATATTTAACCCTTTCCCTGTTTGATATTTATTCAAGATTCCTTCATTTCATGAATGGTAATGAACATAATCAGTACAATGGAACACGGAACAGGGAATTTCTTCACATTGTAGAAACTGTATAATCAGATCTATAGTTTTCCATGAGCAAACAGGGCAGACCCTGATCAGACGGCTCCTATAGGAGCCATCTGACCTGGGTCTACTCTGTTTGCAAATGCGTGAAAAGGCGTTTACATGAAGGAAAGGGTTAAACATTTATCCTAGCTGTAAAATATAGTGCCTGCTTAAATTTGAATTCTCCAATTCGTCCAATATTTTGAAAAACTATTGGCTAAGAGTCAAAGAGCTGTGATCCTGAAGAGTAGCCGAGTTACTCGGCGTCTCATCTGGATCCAAACTGTTTCCAAATGCAAACTTGGTCGGCATTAGCGGGCGACGGGTTTATGGATAAATGCAGAGGTGTGTCGTAACTTTCTACCTTCTCAGCAATTATCAAAGTTGGCGTCTGAGTTCTGAAAGAACATTTTTCTTCGCCGATTCTTTTTACAAAACTAGTGTCGGAGTGTCAAACAGTTTAGATTCCGATGAGACGCCCAGTTACTCAGCATCTCATATTGATTACAACGTGTTCATGAGCAAACTGAGCAGACTCTGACCAGGAGGATTCTACAGGAGTCGTCTGATCTGTGTCTACTCTGTTTGCACTAGCGTGCAAGTGCGTATCTTTTGAGTAAAGAGCTAATCTCATATCACTCAATCAAATCGTATATTGTTAGTACTTATAAGATTGGAGCACGACAAGATAGGTTTCTACAGAGGAATATACAAATACTCCGTGTCTCTGTGATATTTGATAAAGTGGCTCTTAATCCTTATTCGCCTGCCTGCTCAAAATTCGGATCAGGTGTACTTTTCTGGATCTTCTCATTCGTTCAAATTATTTTAACAAATGATTGACTGAGTGTCAAACAGCTTGCATCCTGATGAGACGCCGAGTAACTCGGTGTCTCATCTGGGTCCATGCTGTTTGCAAATGCAAGTCAGGTCGCGGCTAGCGGGGAAAGGACTAAGACAATGAGTTTGGTTTCCGTTTCTTTATCTGTATGTCTGCACACATGTTTGTATAAGAATGGATGATCAATTCACTGCCAGAATTGGAGGAGACAGAATAGTAGATAAGGTGGATTATTTGGGAAGTTTTAGGTAAAATATAAAATAAAAGATATTGAGTTGTAAAACAGAGAAAGAAAGGAATAGTAAAGAAACTCAAATAAATCAAACAGACGGACGGCTAGAGGAGAGGACATAGTGTAGAACATGTCTTACTAAAAGGATCCTAAATGATAAGTTAATTCTTGAATAGGGGAATGGTTAAAAAGCAGGCGGTAGTTTAATGCAAGACAAAAGTAACGCAGAAGGCTCCAATATGAGCTTTCTGCATTACTTTTGTTCTGCATTAAGCTACCATCTGTTTTAAATGCCCATATTTAGACCTCTTTTGGTGGTTACTTAACCTTTTCCTTCATATAAACGCTTTTCACGCCTTTACAAACAAAATAGACTGAGATCAGTGGGCTCCAATAAGAGCTGTCTGATCAAGGTCTGTTCTGTTTGCTTGTGACATGATATAGATCTGATTTTTCAGTCTTTGTCAAAGCAAAGCACTGCCTTGAGAAATTTACAGTATAACAATTCACTAATAAATATTCATGATGTCATTATTTCTATCATGAATATTGAACAGGGAAAGGGTTAAGACATGCTCTACAATGCATGACTACAAAATGTTTATTAAACCTACCTTTTCATGCTGCACGACCTCTAAGTTCACTATATCCCTAAAATCCACTATGTCAATGGATTGTTTTTGGAACTCCATAATTTATCACTGTAATCCAAACACCTGAAATAAATAAAGAAATAAGTATTAGTTGGTACACAGTGGTAGTTAACCCATTACCCCATAGGCTATTTTTAGATACAAACTCTTTGAATAAATCTTTCGAAAAGGAGCAATTAACTAGAGAAAATGAAAAATTTTGAATTTTGTAGTTTGAAACCAAACCATTGTGATAAATAGAGCATTTGCTCCTATAGGAGCAAATGCTCTATTTATCACAATGGTTTCACAAAGTGACTTCTACAGAGTCGTCAAAAGTCGTCAATATGAGGGAATGGGTTAAGAGGCGAGTTGGTCTATCACAGTCTCTTATTTCTCTGCCAATCACTCGTTGGTACTCATTGTACACATTAGAATCGCTTCACATAGACAGTTCTAATGAGTATCAACAGGATATGGTTTAGTGGAGATACATAGGAAATATGTAACCCTGGTAACGAAGCGTTATAAAAAGGGTTTGCTTTAGTCTGAGATAATTCTCAAGCATCTGATTGGTCAGATTTTGAGCAAGCTCAAAACATATAAAACGCATGTGTACATATGTCATTGTGCTGTGTTTAACCCATTCCCTCATAGGCTATTTTTAGATACAACCTGTTTGAATAAATCTACCGAAAAGGAGCATTAACGTGAGAAAAGGAAATTTTTTAGTATTTTGTATATGAAACCATTGTGATAAATAGAGCATTTGCTCCTATAGGAGCAAATGCTCTATTTATCACAATGGTTTCACAAAGTGACGTTTACAGAGTCGTCAAAAGTCGTCAAAAGTCGTCAATATGAGGGAATGGGTTAAGGACTCCCGTAAGAGCCTCTGGTGATACTGTGCATTATTTGCTATTTTATATCCTTTTTAATAATTTCCCCCTTACTGAATAAATTAGCACATCCTGCATAACATTGCAAATGTCACGTTTAACGTTTTCGCTGCCATAGGTGAACCTTTGACCACATGTGCAGACAGTGTAGATCCTGATGACACGTAGAGCTACTCTAAACAGTTTGTGTCACTGTGATTATACTTTTTTATGAACAAAACTAAAGAATGTTAAAATATAAAAGGTGAAGCAGACGACAATAAATGGGTGCGTACTAATTAAACGTTAAACGCTAAAATGTTGAATATATAAATTTGTATTTCACTCTATCCCATACATGTGATTTGTAACCATGTCTTATATCTAGACACAGGTAGTGGTATTTAAATGACTTTGTGACGTTTATCCATTTTCCTCGTATACACGTTTTGTCACATTTTTTATACCAATAACCAACTACCTGCCAACTTCACGTACACATCTTTGCAAATATAGTAAACCAAGATCAGACAACTCCTGTCTGCTTTGTTTGAAATTATAAAAGAACTGACTCTTTAGTTTCGACCAATAACAAAAACAAACATGTGTACACGTGCCGTTATAAAAAAAATCAGCTAATAAATATTCATAATGTAATGTTTTCCTACATGAATATTCAACAGGGAAAGAGTTATACAGGTGCGTACTCAAATACTAAAACCGTCATTTCTCCACCAAACCCTATGTTGTGACCACTCTTTAGAATCGTCTCTTCGAGACGATTCTAAAGAGTGGTCATAACACAGGGTTTGGTGGAGAAATAAAGAAGTTATTCCTGAAAATGTTTTAATATACGCATCTTATCTGCACCTCTGGGTATATACATGTATATGCATAATTATGGAAAATCATACTGGAGCATGTTGAATTAATATACTGACACGTGTATTTATAGTAAAATCATATGGGTTTTTCAAAATCGCCATAATGATATTATATAGGTTTAAACCGTCTGACCATGGTCTACTGTGTTTGCTTAAGATATTATACGAAACTGATTGTACACGTTTTGCATGTAACAACTTTAACAAGTGCATTTTCACGCTTTTGTGAACAGAGTAGACCCAGGTATGGGTCTGCTCTGCTTGCCCGTGAAATTATAATAAATCTGACTACAGATTCTAACAATTCTCCACAATTATGTCTTCCTATGCATTTAAAAATTAGCTGATGTATATTCATGGTGGCCGTGTCATTATGTCTCATATGAATATTCATAAGGAACATGGTTAAGTGATCGATATTACAAATCCTGTTTATTATCCTGTGGTTACTATAAAACACATATATCACTTAGATCGTTCGTATAGTTGTCGTTTCCCATCACTTACAATAACAAAATCACACACCGTTGTTTCAACCCTTTTGGCGCCAAACAAATTTCGTCTGCTAAGATTATTGTCTGCTTCCAGTTTCTAAGTGGCAATATTTTCAGTTTCTATGCAATATTTATAATAAGTGTCAAACAGTTTGGATCCTGAGGAGACGCCGAGTTACTCGACGTCTTCTCTGGATCCAAACTGTTTGCAAAGTTATCACGGACTCGCCTATAGTGACGACATAGTTAGCCCTTTCCACGTTGGTGATATCCTTTGACAACAGTTTGGATCCAGATGAGATGATCAGGATCCAAACTATTTGACGCTCTGGTTTTAAATAAATGCTGGAGTAGAAATACCTGCATTGAGAACTAAAGTAGGAGTGTAAACAGATATTTTTTTGCAGACGACAGTTTCATAGCGCGCCAAAAAGTTAATGATAATTGTCATGCGCTGAAATAATCTTTGATCATGCCGACAGCAGAATTAATTACCGATCATAAAACAATCATTGGGATAAGATGTTTATGCGACACCAAACAGACACAATATGCCATTTGTGGTTGAGCACTGTGTCAAAACCCACAACAACTTTATATTACGATCTGACTCGCATTTGCAAACAGCTTGGATCCAGATGAGACGCCGAGTAACTCGGCGTCTCATCATGATCCAGGCTGTTTGACACTCGGTTAATAGTTTCTCAAAAGCTTGATCGAATCGGAAGTAGGCAAACATCGTACCACAGAGCAATAGATGAAAGTATGTATTCAAAAACTAAACTCGTCATTTCTCCACCAAACCCCATATTGTGACCATTCTTTAGAATCGTCTCTCCACAACTTAAGGTTTGATGGAGAAATGAAGGATCTATTCTTGAAAACGTTTTAATATACGCATATTATCCGGAGACTGGAACTCCACGTGACCAGATTAGAATCTGTACAAATATTATTTTCTACAGTACGGTAAGATTAAAAGCTTATCTTTTGCAACTAGTGTTGATCCAGGTGAGACGCCGAGTTGCTGTGTCTATCAGAGCAGACCCTCATCAGATGGCTCCTACTCTGTTTGCAAACGCGTAAAAAGACGTCGCAATCAGATATAACGTTGAATTAAACATTTTTGTACTCAGATCGTATCTCCATTTTTAAAATTTTAGACAGTCAGACTACACTAGGCCTATACATGTACATGTATATATATACTTAGCTAGATGGGGTTTCTTCCTAGTTTTGAAGATTACAAACAGTGTAGACCAAGTCAAGCCGCCGAACCCGAGAAGCGACATCTAAACAGTGTCTACATTGTTCTACACTCATCCACCCTTGCTGAATTTTAACCCTTTATCTGCTGAATATTCATGATAGACTCCAACGATTATGAATATTAAACTATTAATTAACTTATTTCCTACAGTTTTAATACAAAACAAGTTAAAACATTGCATTGACAAATAATATAGTCAGATCTAAAATAGTATATAAGCAAGCATAGTAGATCCTGATCAGACACCTCCTACAGTAGCCGTTTGATCTGGATCTGCTCAGTTTGCAAAGTCGTCAAAAGGCGTATTAGAAGGAGTAAAAATAAAGGTCTAGTTTTCACACGACTTACATGTGTACATGAGATAGAACATATCAAAATGTCTATATATAATGTAGATCTAGATCACTAAACACAGACCAGTGTATCATAACTAACCGCCAAGCTGTATACTCACACACCATCAAATTAACATATGTTGACTCAAATACTGGCCCTACGTCAGTTGTTTAGCAGACAACACATTTGAATCAGACAATTGTTCGAACCTGTTAACCCTAACGTGCTAAGCTAAATCGGACTGTCATTTTACAAACATCTTGGATCAAGATGAGACGCCGAGTAACTCGGCGTCTCATCAGAATCCAAGCTGTTTGACACCTGGTCAACAGCTTCTCAAAAAACTTAACAAATTGGAATTAAGATAAAAATACCCAATATCATAGATTGAGCAGACATGTTGTTTATTCCAGATGTTTAAGGTTAAGCTTCAATCTGTATTAATGCCCAATTATCGGGGATATAGCGTAGACACATTAAGATTAAGAGATATTAAGAATCATTATTTGCCATTTAATGACGACAAAAATGACAATCCGCATGTATTGTAGTATTATCATACAAATCTAACAGTTAAATTGGCACTTTAAAAAGGCCAAAATGTACTAAACTGCTCAGATCGATAGATCGACAGATATATAGAAGTAACTTTGTATACGTTGTCAAAAAAAAGAATAAGTAGCAAATGAAATAGATTGGTTGACCGCCGATGAAGTTCAGCATTGAAGTTTATAATTTCGCGACAAAATTGTCTTCATCTCCCCCACGTAGTTGTCACTACTCATTGTAATCGTGTCATTTAGAATTCTCCATCAAAGAGACGAGTCTAATGGATGTACAGAATATAGTCAGAACTGCATATAAGACGCATACTAATCTCTTATTTGCCAGCCAAATCCTATCTTTCTGCTACTCATTAGAATAGCCTCTCTGAGGCGATTCTAATGAGTATAGTAGCAAGATAGGGTTGGGAGGAGATCTAGAAAAAACTTAAACACTTACAATTGTTAATCTTTAACACAGGTGGCAGTTTAATGCATGGCGAAAGTCACGCAGAAAGCTCCTCTGGGAGCTTTCTGCATGACTTTGACCCTGCATTAAGTAGCCATCTGCCTACAAAGACATAAATTCCTCCTTACTAAAATTTCGTAGTATCGAGTTTTTACTGTAGAGTGTAGACCTATATATGTTGCTCAGGAAAGACCCTGATCAGACGGCTCCTAGATGAGCTCCTAGATGAGCCGTCTGATCTGGGTCTACACTGTTTGCAAAGGCGAGAGAATGAGTTTATATGGTAACAATCTACAATCAACCACTTTGGAATGCTCTGTATATGGTGAGAAATAATCGCGTTCTCAGAGGAACGGATAAGGGAAATACATGGGTATTTCAACCAAATACAATCCATAAATACTTAAAAGAACTTATTTTAATGAGTACTAGGTACCCTGCAAGAAGTAGATTCTCTGTCCAAATAAGTGGGTAAAAGTGTTTGGGAAAATGTTTTTTGTTGTATAAAACCTGATTTGAGCAAAACCTGATGTAACATTTCGTATTATACTTTATCATGTATTAGGGAAAATCAGTTTCTTCTGTGTGTAAGCCATACTCGATGACAATGTTTTACATTTACCTGATAGAAGCGGCTTTTAGCGTGTTTGATTTATTCCTCCGCTGAAGAAAATAGTTCAAATTCATACAGTCATGAACATATTGCATAATAAATATTTTATATATCCTAGTAGGTGGTAGCTTAAAGCAGGCTGAAAGTAAAGCAGAATGCGCCTTAAGGCGCATTCTGCTTTACTTTCAACCTGCTTTAAGTGGTCATATGTCTTCAAAACTAGAAACAGGCTATTGGGTAAAGGGTTAAAGTATTTACAGTTGAATTAAACTAAAACAAAGGTAAGAGTAAATAAATTTTAAAAATTCACCCAACACGTCTGAAAATTTGGACTCTCAAATATTCATTAAATTATGGTTTTACTCAATTAGTAAATAAACTGGGAGTTTTCACTCAATTCAAAACATTCCTTATCTGATCCTCTAGCTCTACTGTATTTCTTTTAAACTGTAGCTAGATTCACCCTCTTTATTCATAGAAGTACAAGGATATCAGCTATCCTTTATTTGGTTTTCACGTGCTGTGTCTCCTAGAGGATTTACATCGCCTGCTATCAAATGCATAGTAATTGAATTGGCAAAAATGATCGTTCTTCTTGATAGATTACTTAGATTTCGCATGTCGTGCATGTGTAGTCCGATACACTTCGAAGATATGGTGTTACAGTGACTACAAGGCCTATCTTACAATACCTTCATCGACATTTACACACATAACGCTGGCAACAATGACGAATATAACGACGATTACACTGTCATCTATAATGTCAGCAAAACCCAGGACGACAATGACAACTACAACTACCACTACTATGGTGATTATAATGACAACTGCAACTAGTACTACTGTGGTGATTATAATGACAACTACAACTACCATTACTATGGTGATTATAATGACAACTACAACTAGTACTACTATGGTGATTATAATGACGACTACAACTAATACTACTATCGTGATTATAACGACGACTACAACTAGTACTACGATGTCAACTACAACTATGAATACTATGTCAACAACAATTACCAATACTATGTCAACAACAATTACCACTATAATGTCGACAATGATTACCGCTACATTGTCAAATACAACTATCACTACAATGGCGACTATATAACGACGGCTACAACTACTACAATAAATAAATCACAACTATCACTGTAGTGTCATTCACGCTTGTCACTACAATGTCAACTATAACTGCAACTTTAATACATGTATCAACTACAACTACCATTTCAATAACAACTGCAGCTACTGCTACAAAGTCAATTACAACGACTACATCAATGACAACTGCAGCAATCGCTACGACTACAATGACAACTATAACTACGACTACAATGACAACTATAACTACGACTACAATGATGGTTACAACTATGACTACAATTTCAAGTAAAATTCCACTACAGTGTCAACTACACCTAACCGCTAAAATGTCAACTCCAGCTACCGCTTCAGTGACAATTACAATCACTACAACAATGTCAAGTACAACTACGACTAAATCTACACCCATATATACCACTACAATTACAATTACAAATACAACTGCAACTAAAATGTCACCTACAATATGACTACAATAACGACTATGACTATGACTTCAATGACAACTACATGTAACAACTACAGCTACCAGTACAACTGCAACCAACGCTACAACCATTGCCATAACGTAACTTACAACTACCGCTACAATGACAACTACAAACACTACCACAATGAAAAGTACAATTACCATTACAATGACGACTATTGGTGCCTTACTACAATGTCAACTATAACTACGACCACAATGCCAAACTACAGCTACCACTGCAATGACGACTATAAAGACGACTACATATACCACTACAATGTCAACTTATACTTCAGTGTCAACTAAAACCACAATGGCAACTACAACGACGACTACAACGACGACTACAGTGTCAGCTACAACTATTACTACAATGACGAGGTGACTAAAACTATGCTTACATCTACCACTACAATGCTGACTACAACTATGAATAAAATGACGACTACAATTGCCAATTCAATGGCAACTATAACGACGACTTCGAATGCAATGACATCTGCAACTACCATAACAATTACAACGATGAATACAACTACAGATACAATGCCAACTACAAATATGGTTACACTAGGATGACACGACGACTAGAACGATGGCTACAACTTCTACTACAATGACAACTATAACTACTACAGTGTCGTTTACTTCTACTACAATGACGACTATAACGGCAATTACAACACAATGACAACAATGACGATTACAACTACTACTACACTGACGACACTGGCGACTATAACGACTATTGCAACTACCATTACATTATCGACTATAAAGACGATTATTACGAGGAATATCGTACAACGACATTAATGACCACTATAAAACAAGTGTAAACATGCCCTTGTCGACTTCAGTTACGACTGTACGAACGACTAAAACTACGACTTACAATACGACTAGTTACAGCAACGATTACAGCAATAACTATGCAATGAATGTAACCACGACAACTGTAACATCGACAAAATCGCGAATTTTTTTCTGCAAATAACAGAAAAGCTAAAAGATGAGGTTTTGGGAAACTTATCAGAAATACAGCCACCGGGCGTCAAGTTTGAATTAAAGTCTGCAGTGATTTGTAAGCCGCTTTTATTTACCAGTATAAACATTCCCGAAGCCCTCAGAACATACAGTTGAACTTCAATATCTCGAACTCGGATAACTTGAAGTACGGGATAACTCGAGGTAAAAAGTTCGGCTCTGCCAAAATGTACAGTACAAAATCGTTCTAAAATGTACCACTATGCATATGTAGAAATACACGTGACAGGTTAATGCAGGCAGAAAGTAATGCTGAAAGCTGCTTTCAGCATTACTTTAAACCTGCATTATTGTGTACACTTGAGAAAATGCACAGATTAGAAATGGGATGACTCGAACTTTTGTTATTTCGAAGTAATTTGAAGTTGAACTGTATAAGGATATTTTCAAAGTCTTGTATTGTAAAGTCTCTCAAATAAGATTAGACAAAAGAAGTTTAATTCTGGATTTTTAAAACAGATGGTAGCTTAATAATAGAAGATAAAATTTATGCAGAAAATTCCTATTAGACCTATAAGTGAAAATGCACCGAATAAATGATGCCATTGTTTTCTTACATGAATATTCATGGAGTAAGGCGTTAATTAGTGGCCTCACGTTAAATATTCATGTTTTCTCTATTTTTGTTCTATTCCTTGACAGAGGAAGGGTGATTCATCTTACCCTAAGTTCCCCAAGTATTCGCACACCAAACCAGTCGCCCATCTCTACAAGTTTTAACCCTTCGCTTGCTATTCACGTCAATATACCTACCTGTAAATAGTGAAGACCCAGATGAGACAGCTCCTGCAGGAGCTGTCTCACCCGGGTCTGCACTATTTACAAGTTGATTGTTCAACCAGTGCACTCCACAGCAGTGATTGCACAGCGAAATACTTGTACACTGTGAAGATATATGTAATTATACAACAGGGCATGGGCAAAGAAGGAGACATGTATTTTAAAATTCAGCAAGAGAAGGGTTAACAGACGAATAAGTCAGTTTGATCAATTCCCTCATATTCTGTTTTAAGACACAACCTCTTTGAATACATTTACCGAAAAGGAGCATTTACTAGATAAAGGAAAATTCAATAATTGTGTAGTTCTGAAACCATTGTGATAAATAGAGCATTTGCTCCTCTGGAGAAAATGCTCTTTATTTATCACAATGGTTTCAAAAAGTGACTTTTACTGAGGCGTCAAAAGGCGTCAATATGAGGGAATGGGTTAATCCCATCCTTGCAAATTTATATTTGACTGACATTGTAGCAAATAATGAAGTTCCTAATCAACCGGCTCCCAAAGGAGCCGTTTGACTTAGGTCTGTATTGCATATCTAAGTCTATCTGCCTGAATACTTTGGTGTTCGAATATTTAGGGATATTAAGGTATTGCGACAGCATGTGGTAAAATTTGATTTTATGAGAGCTTTTATGGTTAAAATAGTATACCCCCTTCGAATATTTGAGATTAATTACTTTTACATCCCAAGAAGTACATTTATTACATTCTAATCAAGATGCTCTTGGAGTTTGAGCAACATTAAATTGTCGTGTGCATTTGAAAATGTAATCTGTCAATTTTAACTGAACTTTTAGGAGGTTTTTAGCTTACATAGAAATATGATCTACATAAAATGTGAACATATCGGTACAGTCGTACTCGTGTCTTTAATTCATTTAACTATTTACCTCATGAATATTTATGTAAAATAATGATATAATGCATATTAATAGAATGGATTTTTATAATGGCTTATAAGCACATGGCATTTAGGCCATGACAGAATCTATTAAGTTCCATTAGATGAATTTTCATACTGGCATATGGACACAGAACGTTTTAACTATGAATGTTGAATCAGGTTTTTTACGATTCCATAAGCAAACAGAGCAGACCCTGATCAGACGGCTCCTACATGGGTCATCCGGTCTGAGTCTCCGTCAGAAGGAGTCTCTCTCTCTCTCTCTCTCTCTCTCTCTCTCTCTCTCTCTCTCTCTCTCTCTCCCTCTCTCTCTCTCTCTCTCTCTCCCCTATATTTCCTCTAGGAGACGATTAGGAACAGAGATACAAATAAAGGTGCGTACTCAAGCACTAAAATCGTCAGTTCTCAACCAATCCCTATGCTGTGACACTCTTAAGAATCGTCTCTTTGAGACGATTCTAAAGAGTGGTCACAACATAGAGTTTGGTGGAGAAATAAAGAAGTTATTATTGAAAATGTTTTAATTTACGCATCTTATCGGGACCTGTGTGTACTATTAGTTTAGTTCAGTGAACCTGTATGTTTATGTTTCATTATAACGTATGGGAAAAAGTATCACATTTGGGTACAATAATAAATCACGGACACAATCATGCGTTCAAGTTTGAAATTTAAACCGATGTCAGGCGATGCAGAGAACGGCGACAATAAGGATTGATCCAATTGATTCTGACATGTTAGAGGTTGAACGGTCAACAGGTCGAATTAATATTGTATTACAGTAAAACAAGCTACCTGCAGCCATCACTCAATTCAAATTATCGGTCTTTAAGGTACAGTAAAACCTTTCTAAACAGGAATTCTAGTAGAGAAGAGGTTAGGTACCTTCAGGAAGGTGGCTGCTTAATGCAGGGTGAAAGTCATGCAGAAAGCTTCTAGGGGAGCTTTCTGCATGACTTTCACACTGCCTTAAGCTACCACCTGCCAACAAGACCGAGATTTATGCTAAGTTTAATATCCGGTTTAGAGAGGTTTTACTGTATACCTGTGGTATGGACGACCTTTGGTCCCATTGCAAAAGAAGAATATACATTACTGATATATCAATCATGTAGTTTTGGCCACGACAGATCTATAAAATTCCATAGGCAAAACAGAGCCGACCCTGGTCAGATCGCTCCTACATGAACCTCTGATCTGGGTCTACTCTTTTTTGCAAAGGGACCAAAAGTCGTCAGTACCACAGGTATAACTTAAATACCGATGATTTAACTTGATTGATAGCTACAGGCAGCGATATTACATGTATAAAAAGTCAGGCGATAAATATTCATTGTGCCATAATTTCTTACATTACTATTCAACAGCAAAGGGTTGGTGCAAGACGAAGTTCACACACAAGGCTGCCATAAGTGGGTTCGCTCTGTATACAGTAGCTTGAAATGTACTTATGATTTCATTAATCCTTAGTTGTGTGCCATGCTTTCGACTTTTGGAATTAATGTTGAACTGTTCGAGCAAAATACAACCCTCTACAATGGCCAGCTAACATTTTACTTTATGAATATTCATCTAAGAATTCAAGACATCATGAATACACATGTATTCATCAGCTGACTTTTTTATAATGGTAATATAACGCAATAGCTGAAGTTTAAATCCTAGAAATATTGTTCATGGCAGAAACTATACAAATTTATTAGCAAACAGAGCAGACCCTGATCAGACGGCTCCTACAGGAGCCGTCTGATCAGGGTTTGCTCTGCTTGCCAAGGCGTCAAAGGGTACAACATATACATAATGTACTCTCGTGGAAAACTCAGAATAGGGCAATGCTATTTCTCCCTCTATATACAGTTTCCCTAGCTCTTACAGAATCCATCTGATCTGAGTCTACTCTGTTCGCAAAAGCGTCAAAAGGGGTATCTATGGTTAATGGGTCAAACATAATACCCTCGTGGAAAACTTAGAAGAGAACATTGTTATTTTCTTCCCCCTATAGCCAGTCTCCCTAGCGCGTCGTTATCAAAGATTAATGACAATCTGCTGTCAAAATGATGTGGGCCGTCTACGGTATAAATTCCTTTGAACAGATGACCATAACTCTTTGGGCATTCACTAAGTGCTTTATTGTCTGCAAAATATGTTCAAGGTTTCATTTCTAACCAGTGGTTTAGATAAGATGTGTAAATTAAAAATATTTCCAAGAATAACTTCTTTATTTCTCCACCAAACCCTATGTTGTGACCACTCTTCAGAATTGTCTCTTCGAGACGATTCTGAAGAGTGGTCACAACATAGGGTTTGGTGGAGAACTGACGATTTTAGTGCTTGAGAACTGACGATTCTAGTGCATTTACTTCATGTATATTCCTATTTTAAAAGTCATGATTATTACCCGCTCGTATGCTAAGCGCGTCCTGAACAGGACCATTCGCAAACAGCTTGAATCCAGATAAGACAACAGGGAACGCGACATCTTATCAGGATCCAAACTGTTTGCCACCTGGCAAATAGTTTCTCAAACAATTAAACCAACTGGGCATTTTTTTTTAAAAACGATTGCAATAAGGCTTCAGCTGAGATCATTTTTTTTTTTGGGGGGGGGGGGGGGGGGGGGTGCAAGGTAGGGTTGGTTAACCTTATCTAAACTTTTAGTAGGGTGTTTCGTTTGACATACAGGAATATGATCTACCCAAAAAGTGAACATATTTGTGTACTCTCACTCGTGTCCTTAACCCTAACAGTGCGGGTCACGAGTCAGTCACTAAAGTCATTTGCAAACAGTGTAGACCCAGATGAGAGGGCTCTTAGATGAGCCCTCTCATCAGGGTATATACTGTTTGTAATATTACATTTTTTTTCTTTTAAAGAAACCCCTAAATATTCACCATAAGCTTGTCTTGTTTTAAATTTTGGATTAGTCCAATTCAAAAATGAGCATTGTAAGGAATAATCCATTTAACCCTTTACCCCATGAATATTTATGTTGCTAGTATGTCATGATGAATATTTATTATATGAATACAGTAAAACTTCGATTATTCGAACACTAAAATACGTATTATTATCGAACTTTAAGACAGGTGGCAGCTTAATGCATGGTGAACGTCATGCAGAAAGCTCCTCTAGGAGCTTTCTGCATGACTTTCACCATGTATTAAGCAGCCACCTGCCTAAAAGGGTCTAAATTCTTCTATACCGAAAATTCGGATAATCGAGGTTTTACTGTATTTATAATGGCACATGAACAGAAGACATTTGGATCTCTATAACCCCACAAGCAAACATTGTAGACCCAGATTAAATGGCTCCTATAGGAGCTTCTGAGCTGGGTCTACAGTGCTTGCAAGGTGGTCAGTACGCAGCTGAGTATGATACAAGCTGCCAGACCCCTTTATTAGCGATATTTGTATAGTGAGAACAGTTTAAATATATACAGTCCTGTACACAGTAACTAGAAGCAGACGACACTTTCATTTTTTAGATGAGATGACAGTCATTTTATTAGCGGTGTCTATCCACCCGGTGGACTGGGACAGATTTGTAGTATAATCGCGAAAACCTACCCTATCTAAATATTGTTACAGGTACAGTAGATACCATTTATAGCGACCTTTAACCCTGTACTTCATGAATGAATCCATTCATGAATATTCATGAACTGATTTGTTTGAGGCAAGTTGTGACTGTGGTAGACACTGTAGAATCAGATCTGTGTAATTTTTGTAAGTAAACAGAGGAGACCGAGATCAGACGGCGCCTGTAAGATCCGTCTGACCAGGGTCTGCTCTGTTTGTTTATGGGCTAATATAGATGTAATTCTATGGTATTTGCCTGGGCAAAAAGTTCCTTTGATCATATACCACTGTAAAACTATAATTAATATTCATGACGTCATTATTTCTTACACGAATATTCATGAGATTAAGGGTTTAATGAGAGATAGTCGCTTTAGTAATGTTTGACTGTACACTTTAACTCGGTAAATAGACTATGCGCCATTTATAGTCTGTGTGCGTATGATTATCGATAAAAACTATCTCTGCATGGCAAAAAGGGATAATTTAATGTAATTGACTCTTTGCACGCGCTACGTTATTGTCGTCTGCAAAATTTTGTCGTCAGCTACAACTTTAAAAAGTATATCTTCTTTTATTTCTCTTCAAAATTACAATCACAGTATCAAACAGTTTGGATCCTGCCGAGATGCCGAGTTACTCGGCGTCTCATCTGGATCCGGACTGTTTGCATAAGGATATCAAAAATTCCCCGCTAGCTTGCAAAGAAACTAACAAATTTTAGTGATCACTTGGGGTATAAAAAGTATTGACGAACATTTTGTAGTAACATTTACCTCTGAGAATCAATGTCCTTGTAACAGGCGACTCCTTGGACTAATTGCTAACAATTTTCCCACCACAATCTCTTCGAAAGATATAGATAAAAATTAATAATCCAATTCTGTATTCATATCGAAATAAATCCGAGCACGTGTCAACAGAAAATGTGTCAACAAAGTATAATATTACTATTACTCTGAAACAATTTGCAGATTTTTTTTTCTGTCACTTCGAATGCTGCTAGTTGGGCTACTGCTTATGCTGTAAGTAAGATGTCGCTAGTTTTGAAATCTTTATCATTTAAGATACATTCACACAAGAACTGGATCTAGTTTCACATTCGGGATACTCCATTTCACCTCCAATTGAATATATATACGGAACCGACCTAACTGCTATATTCCGTGTCACAAACTACACCCAAAAGCTTCCACACTACGACGGGGCCAAATAAATGCCCTTACGTCTATTCGGACGACCTCGGTGTGGCTTACCCTGTTTTTCAAAACTTTTGAAAAATAGTCCTTTCAAAATCAAGATAGCAAGCGTGCTAAAACAGAATACCATGAAAAGCTAAAGTCGCCTGTTCTGTCATGTAAATACGCTTATCATGGCCAGGTTAGTTATATATTATAGTCCTTTCAATGGCGGACAAAGTCGTCTGATTCACAGCACTGTCGTCTGCTTGCAATTTTAAAACAATATCAATCTGTTTCTCTATCAAATGTGCACACGTGCCAAGAAGCCCGGATCTATGATCAGACGTTGGGTTATTCAGTGTCTGATCTGGATCCAAATTGTTATGGCGATGCAATAACTTTACGCTACGTAGGGCAAAGGTAGGTAGGTGAGTTTACAGTCGTCCATAACTAGCTACCGACTACTGGTATTAAATAAGCGGTTAAGTTAATCCCAGCTTTTTGATTGTAGAAGTCTGAATGTGATGTTTGTACAGTATGGAGAGAACATTAAACTGATTTAAATTTAGTTAGATTTCGGATAGTGATTGAGAGGTCCACCAGGATTGTATTAATGCATTAGCTGTTCAATGTTATGAACTTCTTCGCTTAAGCTATCGACTGGGGTAGGCATCGACGGGGGTTAATTTGGCATGCGGGTGGATGGACCTTATTTCTCTACGTGAAGCAAACATTCACAGAAAAGGGTTTTATGACAGAGATTAGTGTTCGTTGCATGTAAAACATACTGTCGGTGGTGACACGCGCTTAAACATGCACCGTGAAACTTGAAAGCGTTTAATGTATGTGGACTGAGGAGGACCTAGTTTAACACAAGGTGAGTAGCATTAAACTTTAAAATATGAATGACACGCGCTGTAAAACGCATTAACCATTTACTTTATGAATATTCATGTAAGAATATATAGCGGCATATACACTCAGGCGTGTTTAGCCATGGTGGAACGGACGAAATCAGATCTACGTTGTTCCTTAAGCAAACAGAGTAGACCCAGATCAGACGGCTCCTACAGGAGCCGTCTGATCTGGGTCTACTTTGTTTGCAAAGGCGGCAGAGTCGTCTCTATCAGATGCATGTAAAAGGTTAAACTTTTAAAATGAATGACACGAACTTGAAAACGCATTAATATGCATGTCACTGTTTCGTAAACCCACGGATCTCTCTGCTTCCTAACACGTGCAGGAATTTCCAAACGTTATCACCCTAAACGGGGTTAATTTGAGTTTTTGAAAAGTGTTCTCGTCAGAAGGGGTCAAAATCTTATCACCGGATAGGTATTCAAATATCTTGACCTGAAAAGCTTTGAGAACATTATTTTGTATTAATTGTAAATATTTAAAGTTGGGATCTACTCTGTTTGTAGTGCACACTGTTCAGGTAAAACTCAAATAGATCAACATTAATATCTAGCGATACCAAATCGAGATCTTGCAATACACAGCATTATTGCATGCATGTTAACTAATGAAAATGAAAATAATCATCAAAATCCATTACAAATATTGTTTATAAATGTTAACAGATAAAAAAAATGTGGGCGAGAGAGAAAAAGTGAAACTGACCTTAAAAATCTTACTCCTGCTTTCTCATGTGTATCCAAACACGTAGTCACTATTTCATAATCCTCTCACTAACTTTCAGGAATAAATATTACACAACACAACTAGGAAAAAAACAAGCTTTGACAGCTTCACATTTCACACCTTTATAATCGTCTTAAGCACTTCTTTCTTCAAGTCTTTAAAATCCTTTTAGGCATATGCTGTCGTGTTGTATCACTTTTCAAAAAGCGTATGCGATATTTAGGTCCCGAATATTATATTCTGTCACACTAGAGTAATCGAAAGTTTCCTCACAGTGGGACTACGTTGCGTATGTACCCACAGACATCGAGCACCCACGTGCCATGAATACTGTTCGAAACTTCTTTAAGCACGCCTTAGGCGGTATAAATCCATGACCCAAGGTTCCGCTGAAGTTGAAATGGTCCGAAAATGCACATAAGCGTGCACTCTTAAGCCCAGAATTTTCAGTACAGGCACTTAGCTGTGTTCGGTCTCGTTTAAACATTAAACAAGCAGATAAATACGGACAGTATGGGCGGAGATATGTTACGCATATATAATATATCACTGCGTTATTATCTAGGCGAATCCTTGACAGTCGAGTGTCTAAGATATCCAGCGTACAAACTTTCTGTTTGAATGATCCACCATTGAAATTGACTCAAGCGAGTGAGAGCGTACGACAAGCGGGCGAGATAGAAGCGGAGTGGAACGAACTGACTCGTTTGGGTTTTAACAGGACAAGATAGATTTGGAAACGATATCAGTAATGCAGGTGGTGCGACGAGCGGTCTATATTTGGATCTGAGCGTGTTTGTTTTTCTTCTTTTCTGTGAAAAAGGACGGGACAGACATAGATAAAGAATGACTTGGTTGTCAGTGGTTGGTTAAAGGAGACAAGGTGGTTTCGGTGGACGTTTCGCGTGAGTATAATCTCTTATCGTGCTGATATTTAGCGTATATATGTAGATTTAATGTGTCAACGGTGTGTTTATGTTCTTAATGTGTAAGATATCTGTGAGGTGGTTGTCGTAGATGTCAGAAATGTGGTTTTATTTGTTCAGATTACTGTTATGAATTTACAAACCGGCTTCGTTTTATTGATACCAAGGCAGCTCTAGAGTTGCGATGCTATCTATATACAAACACACTACTGCTGGGACCAGTCTTAGTGTCAATACCACTTTTATGTTTGCCGTTAAGTTGTAAAGTAAAATCTCTCTATAGCTGAAACTTAACGAATAGACACGGATGTCTATAAAACCAAGTGATTACTTAATGAAGAGCAGAGACATACGTGTCTCTGATGAAGAGCGATAGTGGCACAGAAATATCCCACTGAAGCTTTAAGCTTAGATTTCGTGCTGCATTAAACTCTCACGTGTCTTTTAGACAGGATTAGAGAGTGTTGACTGTCTGTTGTTGAGAGGTGTTAGTGTATTGGTGGGAGGTAATAATGCTCCATGATGTGGCTATTGCACCGTTACGTCGCCTACCTGGCCTCCGCACGGTGCTGCGTTCACTGCTCCGGGTCGTATGCATAGCCGCCAGGCTGAAATAGGCTGACAATGCGTCCAATTAAAGTTAACGCTCTCAAAACGCTCACAACTGTTTACAATAGCTCATAATGTTTTTTTATTAACATCTGAACGGGTCCATGTTAACAAAAGTTTATCAATAAAGTTACTTGCCTTAACGACTGACGTCATAAATAGTCATCTAAAATGTTGACTTAATGAACGTCAAACAGCTGAACTTTAAAATGGAACAGGAATAATTGAACTGAAAAATCAGATCTGTATTATGCCATTAGCAAACAAAACAGATCCTGATCAGACAGCTACTATATGATATGTCTGATCAGGGTCTACTATGTTTGCACATGCGTTAACCCTTTCACTCATATTGACGACTTTTGGCGACTCTATAAAAGTCACTTCGTGAAACCATTGTGATAAATAGAGCATTTGCTCCTATAGGAGCAAATGCTCTATTTATCACAATGGTTTCAACTACAAAATTCTAAAAGTTTCTTTTTCTCTAGTTAATGCTCCTTTTCGGTATACTTAATCAAAGCGGTTGTATCTAAAAATAACCTATGAGGTAAAGGGTTAAAAAGGACGTACATGTGAAGTAAATGGTCACCAGTTTGAATACTGTATAACTTCTATAAGCCGGGCGTTAAATTTAATATAAATATCGGTCATGGAGACATGTGGCAGCTTAATGCAGGGTGAAAGTCATACAGAAAGCTCCTCTAGGAGTTTTCTGAATGACTTCCACATGTATTATGCAGCCACCTGTCTAAAAGCATCTAAATTCTTCCCTATTATATTTCTGGTTTAGAGGGGGGTTACTGTTTTGTTTTGTGTGAATTTATTTGCTGCAGAGTATTTAGCACAGTACATGCGGAACCGAAATGAAGCCTGTAATTTATTGATTTGACTGGAGGTTTATAAGGTAAGATGACTGCTGAATGCAAACGACAGTAATGCCAAACAAAACGTGAAAAAGCGTTTCTATAAAGGAAAGGGGTCATGAACATGGGTGTCTTTAAAAGCAAGTGGTTGCTGAATGACGGATGAATGGTATGCAGAGAGCTCATACAGAATTTATAAACATTTTGAAGAAGTTATATACGAGACTTATTGGCATATTGAAATATAAAATATATAAGACCAGTGACCAGGATGTGTCATTTTACATATAAAATTTGCAATGTCACACAGGTGTGATAGACCATGTGCCATTTTACATATAAAATTTTCAATGTCACACAGGTTCGAAGAGACGACGAAAGATCAGAACATAAGGTTTTGTGGAGAAAGGACGATTTTAATATTTGAGTACGCATCTTTATCTGTTTCTCTGAGTATGACAAGAGTAAATACAGTACAACCCCTCTAATGCGACCACTTAACAAATAAACATGAGTGTCTTTATAAGCAGGTGGTTGCTTAATGCAGAACAAAAGTAATGCAGAAAGCTCCTCTAGGAACTTTCTGCATTACTTTTTTCCTGCATTAAGCTACCACCTGCATATACCACCCATAATTATACATATTTTAGGTGGTCACATTAGAGGGGTTTTACTTTACAGTGTATATATGTAGGAATTATTATAATAGTTCTACAGTTTCTACCAAAGTAAACAATCCTGTGTTTATGTACCAGTGTACAGTTTAGGCTAATGGAGGTTCAGTATGCCATTATTTCTTAATGCAATAAATATTTATCAGGTAGAGAGTTGATGATTGTTTTCTGTTTCTGTTTCTTGTGACAGAAATACAGTAAAACCCTTCTTATGCGACCACCTAAAAGAGGTAAAATTATGGATGGTAGGGGTAGGTGGTAGCTTAATGCAGGACAAAAGTAATGCAGAAAGCTTCTAGAGGAGCTTTCTGCATTAAATACTTTTATCCTGCATTAAGTAACCACCTGCTTATAACGACACCTATGTTTTTTCCATTGAGTGGTCGCATTAGAGAGGTTGTACTGTACTGTAGAATGCTGTATGAGTTACGGTCGTCAGTAATGTTCGTCCAACTAGTGGCCTGACCCCTTTTTTCATGATATGATATAGAGCCTGTCTTGAGCAGCCATCA
This sequence comes from Azorinus chamasolen, assembly GCA_963576725.1. NCBI lineage: Eukaryota > Metazoa > Mollusca > Bivalvia > Cardiida > Solecurtidae > Azorinus > Azorinus chamasolen. The sequence goes on along the minus strand of OY755251.1, from coordinate 17,068,026 downwards.
AAAGGTCTAATTATGGGTATATAAGGCAGGCGGTAGCTTAATGCAGGTCAAAAGTAATGCAAAAAGCTCCTTTCTACATTACCTTTGCCCTGCATTAAGTAACCACCTGCTTTTAAAGACTCCTGAATTCAATAAATGAATGGACGCTTAAGACAGGTTCTATGGTATGAAATAAGATACAATGTATGTTTATACAGTGCCCCCTCCCTACAACGGCCCTCTCAATAACGAGTCTCTCCTTACAACAACGCATGTCACTGTTTCCGAAACAACAAGGCGCCAGAAACAACTGTTTTCCATCGTATTTTCTTTATGCCTCAATCAAACCCTATGTTGTGACCACTCTTTAGAATCGTCACTTTGTGACGATTCTAAAGAGTGGTCACAACATAGGGTTTGATAGAGGCATACCGGTTTTAGTTCTCGAAATACACATTATCTGGGAATCTGTGGAGAGGGAGCACTGTACTACGTAAGATACGTACATGAAACTTTCTCTCAAGAACAGTTCCTTCATTTCTCAATCAAACCCTGTGGTTACAACATAGGGTTTGGTGGAGAAATAGCGGATTCAGTGTTTGAAATGCACCTCATTCTATGGTTCTGTTTGGGTTTTGACGGCTCAACTAAAATGTATTCAAGAATAGCTCCCCTATTTCTCCACCAAACCCGAAGAGACGATTCTAAAGAGTGTCACAGCATACATTGTAGGGTTTAGTGGAGAGCTGGCGGATTTAGTGTTTGAAATACACCACCTATCTAATGCCCTGTTTGAGTGTTGATGGTTCAGCAACACTACTCGTTAGAATGCTTTCTATTAATTTCAGAATGTGGATGGACGTATTATTTTAAAAACTCAGTTATTGGAAGAGATTGCATCTGATTGAGAGATCACAGAAGAGTTAATAATAAGGATTTGGGTTTCAAATATGCTTAACAATTCTCATCAGAGACCAAAATTGTCATTCCCGGAGAGGTATTTCAGCATCATTAAGTTTTCCATCGTGTTGTACTGTTCGTTTTAGAAACATGATCAATGGAGCGGATTGGCTAGAATTTCTGTTTATTTTGAAGAGTTGTGTCATGTTTTAAAAACCCCTGGTGCCAATAAGTCTTGTAAATAACTTGTTTTGCCTTATTTCAAAACGTTTATAAATTCTGTCGACTTTCTGAATACAGTTAAATCGGGTTTAAGCGACCACTGTATGATTAAATATCAGAGTTTAAATAGTTTTAATTGCAATCTGATTTTGATCCGAAATAAAGGTTCACTACTTCGCTACTTGCCTATGTTTATCTGTCTAAATAATAAGGGTCATATTTTCTTAAACAATTCCCTCATGAAGAAAATATTCCAGAATAGGGAATTAATGTAATACATAAATACTTGTGTATTTTGACATTATAATCTTTGAAAAAGACCCTTAGTGATCGAAATATTAGACCAGAGCAATTCAAGTATTTATGTAATTCCCTCATGTTAACGCCTTTATTAAGTCACTTTTTGAAACCATTGTGATAAATAGAGCATTTGCTCCATAAGGGGAAATGCTTTATTTTTAATAATGGTTTCAAAACTACACAATTTAAAAAAAATCCCTTTTTCTAGTAAATGCTCCTTTTCAGCAGATTTATTCAAAGGAGTTGGGTCTAAAATGGTCTATGAGGAAATGGTCTAAACTTAGGTTAAATGGGTTAAAACAACCAACGACGTTTAATTATAAGCATCAATATTAGAATACATCTAAATAAACAGAGTAGGGCTAGCCTCTACTAATCCTCTACCTCATAACTGTTCATGTAAGAAAATGACATCACGAACATAAATTAGCTGAAATTTTATAGTGACATCTGCAAAAGGGAAATTTTGGCTATGGCAAGAAAATCTTCTGGATCAGATCTAAATTGTCCATACAGTAAAACCCGTCTTATGTGACTATCAAAAAGCGGTCGAATTACGGGTATGTAAGGTAGGTGTTGGCTTCGTGCAGGTTAAAAGTAACACAGAAAGCTCCTATAGGAGCTTTCTGTATTACTTTTCCCCTGCATTAAGCAACCATCTGCTTTTTTAACACTGGAAGTGTTCAATAAATAAATAGCCACTTAAGACAGGGTCTGCTGTAAGCTAAAAAGGCAGGACCTGGCCATGGCCATAGGCTTCTGTTTGGGTCTTCTATGATTGTACAAGGTGTCAAAATACGTAAGCAGGTGTCAAAATGCGTCAAAAGGTGTCAAAAGGCGTCTTTATCAGGCAAAAGGTTCAGTTGATACCAGCCCATTATAGGATATATAATATCGCTTTAAATGAAATTGAAAATATAAAAAGATCAATTGGTTTTGCATGCCAAAGAAAATAAGAATGTATTCAAAATTATTTTCTCTTGCAAATTGTATCGATTCCCATACTCATATTTACTTGAATGTAATAACAAATCAAATGAATGACAGAAATCCCAATGATTTCTACACTTTTCAATAAACCGTTTCCAGGAAAGCGTTATATCTTCTTTAAATTATCCGTCCGTTGATTAGAATTTATGGGTTCTTTACGTCAAGAGTTAAAGAACACATTAACCTTTAATTCGCTACTCGCGTCATGACTCGCATTTGCAAACAGCTTGGATCAAGATGAGATGCCGAGTAACTCGGCATCTCATCATGACCCAAGCTGTTTGACACCTGCTCAATATTTCCCAAAAAAGCTTGGTCGAATTAGAAGCAGTAAGAATTGCTATGCATTGTATATCCAAATTAGGCAGGCATTAATGTTTCACAGCAGGTGAGCATTAAGACTGACTTAGAGTCTATCGTAGTTATAATGGAGAGTATTAATTTTACATTATGTTTGCAATGATTAATGCTTAATATTAAAGTGTGAGAACTAAAGTCAAATTGCATACATGTTTGTTTGTTTGTTCGTTGTTGGCATGCTTCATGTACATGCAGTTTATCACTGGATAGAACGTAAAAAAAAAGAAAAAACGTAACTAAGACTGAAAGAAGAGCTTTCCCCAAAGGGGCTATAGTATTTCCACATATAACATTTCTATTAAACTTAAACCTACTGAATATTCATGTTAGAAATAATGGATACTTATTAGATTAAGTTTATAATGAACAGAGCTACAGATTATTCTAAAATCGTTATTTCTCCACCAAACCTAATACTGTGACCACCCTTTAGACTGTCTTGAAGAGACGGTTCTAAAGAGTGGTCATTACATAGGGTTTGGTGGAGAAATAAAGGAGTTATATTTGAACATGTTTAAATACGCCTCTTATCTAGGCCACTGTTATGAAAAATGAATACAGAAATGTTTCACTATGATTGGAACTGTAGTATCAGGGTTCATGCTTATAAAACTTTTAGTTGAGTCTGAGTTCGTTCTCAAGTTTTTGATTGGTCAGATTTGAGCCTTTGGCTCAAATCTGACAAATCAAAAGCTTGAGAACTCAAATCTGGACCAATCAAAAGCTTGAGAACGAAACTCAGACTCAATTAAAAGTTTTATAAGCATGGGCCCAGATCTATACAATTCATGTCCAAGTACATGGTTAACCCTTCCATGTTCTACATTTAGGCCAAATTTCAATACCTACTGAATATTCATTAACCAAATAGTTACAAAGAAAAATGGATGGTGGAACATTGTAGGCAGTTTAGAAAGCAAAGAAACAGATATGTCAAATTCTATTAGCAAACAGAGCAGACCCTGATCAGACGGCTCCTCTAGGAGCCGTCTGATCTGGATCTACTCTGTTTGCAGATGCGTGAAAACACGTTTGTATGAGGGAAAGGGTTAAAGGTCACAATAATGCCACAACTACATATTTTATTTTAGATAAATAGATAATAATGGAATAGTATGTGGTAATTCTTTCCATTTCTCTCTACTTCTCTCAAATTCTTTTTAATTTTCTAAAATTCTCAAAGTCTGTACATGTATATATATTTTTTATAATTATCTTATTCTCAGTAATCCTCCTTTATTCTGTAATTCTTTAGTTCTCTAAATCTCTTTTATGTTCAAATTCTCTTAATCATTATGAATCTCTTTTTTTCTCTAATTCTCTCATAATTCGCTTATTATAATTATGTGTACGTATAATTCTCTATTTTCCTATAATTCTCTCATTCCTTTGATGCACATTATAATCAGAGTCCTCCGTGACCGAATAGTTATGGTCTTCGACTGACACTCACTTAGCCCCTCACCGTTGTGCTTCGAATCCCAGCCTGGGCATTTGGAATTTTCGTATGAGGAAGCCCTCCAGCTAACTTACGGTAGGTCGGTGGTTCTACCGGGTGGTCTGTGTACGAAACAATGCAATTGGTTCAGTTCCGTTCACAGAAACACCTCATGCGTCTACTTACTCTTGTAATTAGCTGGACGTCGCGATATGTTAAATACATGTACTGTTAACCCTTTACCTCATAGTCTATATTTAGATACCTCTTTGAATAAATTTACCGAAAAGGGGCATTAACTAGAGAAAAGGAAAATTTTAGAATTTTGTAGTTTGAAACCATTGTGATAAATAGAGCATTTGCTCCTATAGGAGCAAATGCTCTATTTATCACAATGGTTTCACAAAGTGACCTTCACAGAGTCGTCAAAAGTCGTCAATATGAGGGAATGGGTTAAAGCGATGTACAACTCTGTAGCAACGTTAAATGTCGCACCGACGCTAAATGTCGCACTTGACGTTATGTCGCAAGGCTGACGCTAATTGTCGATACACTATTACACTGCGTTATATCAGCGTTGAAAGAGTTTAACACGAGTTCTAAATGGGTAACCGTCTATTTAAGTCTTTACTCCAGCAATATTAATATATGAAAAATGATTAATTGTTATAGTAGCACATTGACACAGGAGTGTTTGGTCATGGCAAAAACAATAGAATCATATCTATATCATAAATAAACAATGTAGACCCTGATCAGACGACTCCTACAGGAGGTGTACATGGGTTGTAAGGGTTGTACATCGGGATACACCGGCATGATGCGGCGGCATCTCAAACCGGCACAGTATAGCCTTTACGGTCGTACCCGGTTCATGCTTGGTAAACCCTGGATCACTGTGCCGGGATACGTTAGGAGCTTAAACTAGGATAGTAGTAATACTACAAAAAGTAAAGTTCCCAGTTATAGTCTACTTTCAGTCCGAATGACCGCTCAGCCGACTGTACATTTACTCCCCAAAAAAGTGCGTATAAAAGAGTACGACATTTAGTGTTGATGTTGCGACATATAGCGGAAGTACAATTTGTTGCGACATTTGGCGTTACAGATGCGTCTTATAACGTCAGGAAGTTTTGCGACATCTAGCGTTGGTTCCAGCATTTATCGCCAGCCTTGCGACATAAAACGTCAAATGCGACATTTAGTGTCGGTGCGACATTTGACGTTGCTACAAACTCCATAAAACAAACAAAAATAAAACAAAAACAAACAAACAAACAAACCTTATTTTTCCTGAACATCGTAAAACCTGGGTAATCTTAACACTCAAATCAGTATCTTTATTGGTATCAATGGTTGATGTAGCATGCAGTGAGGACTCTATTTAGTGTGATCTTCTTAGATGTGATCTAGACATATTTACCCCTCCTTAGGGAACTTTCTGTATGTCGTTCACCCTGCATTAAACAGCCACCTGTCTAAACAGTTCTCTTTTCTTCTGTACTAATAGTTCGGATATTAGTTCGGATTAGTAAGGTTCTACTGTGCTGTTTGTGCCATTTGTATAGTAAGGTTTTACTGTACTGTTTGTGCCATTTGTGTAGTAAGGTTTTACTGTGTTGTTTGTGCCATTTGTATAGTAAGGTTCTACTGTGTTGTTTGTGCCATTTGTATAGTAAGGTTCTACTGTGTTGTTTGTGCCATTTGTATAGTAAGGTTCTACTGTGTTGTTTGTGCCATTTGTATAGTAAGGTTCTACTGTACTGTTTGTGCCATTTGTGCAGTAAGGTTTTACTGTACTGTTTGTGCCATTTGTGTAGTAAGGTTCTACTGCACTGTTTGTGTCATTTGTGTAGTAAGGTTTTACTGTACTGGTTGTTGTGCCATTTGTGTAGTAAGGTTTTACTGTGCTGTTTGTGCCATTTGTGTAGTAAGGTTTTACTGTACTAGTTGTTGTGCCATTTGTGTAGTAAGGTTTTACTGTACTGTTTGTGCCATTTGTGCAGTAAGGTTTTACTGTACTGTTTGTTGTGCCATTTGTGTAGTAAGGTTTTACTGTACTGTTTGTTGTGCCATTTGTGTAGTAAGGTTCTACTGTACTGTTTGTGCCATTTGTGTAGTAAGGTTCTTCTGTACTGTTTGTGCCATTTGGGTAGTAAGGTTCTACTGTACTGTTTGTTGTGCCATTTGGGTAGTAAGGTTTTACTGTACTGTTTGTGCCATTTGTGTAGTAAGGTTTTACTGTACTGGTTGTTGTGCCATTTGTGTAGTAAGGTTTTACTGTACTGTTTGTTGTGCCATTTGTGTAGTAAGGTTTTACTGTACTGTTTATGCCATTTGTGTAATAAGGTTCTACTGCACTGTTTGTGTCATTTGTGTAGTAAGGTTTTACTGTGCTGTTTGTGCCATTTGTTTAGTAAGGTTCTACTGCACTGTTTGTTGTGCCATTTGTGTAGTAAGGTTCTTCTGTACTGTTTGTGCCATTTGTGTAGTAAGGTTTTACTGTACTGTTTGTGCCATTTGTGTAGTAAGGTTTTACTGTGCTGTTTGTGCCATTTGTGTAGTAAGGTTTTACTGTACTGTTTGTTGTGCCATTTGTGTAGTAAGGTTTTACTGTACTGTTTGTTGTGCCATTTTTGTAGTAAGGTTTTACTGTACTGTTTGTGCCATTTGTGTAGTAAGGTTTTACTGTACTGTTTGTTGTGCCATTTGTGTAGTAAGGTTTTACTGTACTGTTTGTTGTGCCATTTGTGTAGTAAGGTTTTACTGTGCTGTTTGTTGTGCCATTTGTGTAGTAAGGTTTTACTGTACTGTTTGTGCCATTTGTGTAGTAAGGTTTTACTGTACTGTTTGTTGTACCATTTGTGTAGTAAGGTTTTACTGTGTTGTTTGTGCCCTTTGTGTAGTAAAGTTTTCTTGTGTTTGTGCCATTTGTGTAGTAAGGTTTTACTGTGTTGTTTGTGCCATTTGTGTAGTAAGGTTTTACTGGACTGTTTGTGCCATTTGTGGGAGTATACTTTAACCCTTTAGTCCATGTATATTCATGTAAGAGATAAAGACATCATGAGTATTCATTCAATTGTTTTTATAATGGTTTATGAACGCAGAACTCTTTTGGTTATGGCAGAAACTGTAGAATAATTTCTCTATTACTTCATAAGCAAACAGAACAGACCTTGGTCAGATCTGGGACTACTTTGTTTGCAGAGACGTAACAAGGCGTATTCATGGAGTAAAGGGTTAATCATTTCATTGCTTGTGTCGCCGGAAGACATGAAATGGGCGTGTCTACAATGACCTTGGAAACAGTTTGGATCCAGTAACTCGGCGTCTCATCATGACTTAACCCATTACCTCATAAGCTATTTTTAGGTACAACCTCTTTGAATAAATCTACCGAAAAGGAGCATTAACAAGGGAAAAGGAAAAAAAATAGAATTTTGTAGTTTGAAACCATTGTGATAAATAGAGCATTTGCTCCTATAGGAGCAAATGCTCTATTTATCACAAAGGTTTCACAAATTGACTTCTACAGAGTCGTCAAAAGTCGTCAATATGAGGGAATGGGTTAAACTGTGCTTGCAATTTAAAGACGACGTTGAAGGAAAGTCATGTTTTAAACTTAAAACTTGCGATATTATTTTCAAAACAATTATTTGGCGCCAAAACAGTTTACAGATGTATGATGTATGAGTATGCTACGTATTAGTCTGTGATTACTTCCACAAACAGGATCTAGATGAGCCGCTTAGTTATTTCAAATGTCATCAAGACTAACCCTTCGCTTGCTGAATTTTAAAATACATTTATGCTTCTTTACCCATGCCCTATTGTATAATTACATATATCTTCACTGTGTACAAGTATTTCGCTGTGCAATGACTGCTGCGGAGTGCACTGGTTGCACAATCAATTTGTAAATAGTGCAGACCCTGATGAGACAGCTCCTCCAGGAGCTGTCTCATCTGGGTCTTCACTATTTACAGGTAGGTATATTGACGTGAATAGCAAGCGAAGGGTTAAAATTGTTTCTCTGATCGATTTAACCGTTTGAATGCGAAAAACAAATTGGCTGTAATTTACAAACAGGTAGACCCAGATCAGAGAGCTGCTATAGGAGATTTCTGGCCAGCATCTATACGGTTTGTCATTCAAAATCCTATCGCATACTTTCATACCCTTTCATACTCTATGGACTCTGCCAATACATAGTAATGGAACATTCCATTTTGTTAATTGAGCATTAAAATGGTTAAATAGGCATAATAAATTTGCAGGAAACATCCGCGTTGAACAGACTGTAGTAATTTGGGGGAGAAAATCCCTTAGCGAGCGGATTGTCAGCAGCTGAGATCGTTTGTTCTTCTTTAAAGTTGGGAGGACAGTAAAACCCCTCTAATGTGACCACCGAAAAGGGGCATAATTATGGATGGCAGAGGCAGTGGTCGCTTAATGCAGGACGAACGTTATGCAGAAAGCTTATATACTTGAAACCACCTGCTTATTGACTATTTACTTACTTGATTATTTTTAAGTGGTCGCATTAGAGGGGTTGTACTGTATAATATATGAAGTACAATAGAAATGGTCACCAAAAGAGGTCTAATTATGGGTCTGTAAGGCAGATGGTAGCTTAATGCAGGTCAAAAGTAATACCGAAAGCTCCTAGGAGCTTTCTGCATTATTTTTGCCCTGCATTAAGCAACCACCTGTTTTTAAGTCTTCTATGTTCAGTAAATGAATGGCCGCTTAAGACAAGTTCTACTGTAGACAGTACAGCTACTACGTCACACTAATCAGATAGCTCATTGCAGTGTCCTGTCATCTGGGTCTACAGTGTTTACATATACCCGTTTTAACCTAAACGGGTTACCTGAAGGGGTGGTTTGATATTAACATCTCTTACATGTAACTGAAGTCGGTGAGGGCGGATCGTTAGGAGCTGTTAAATATACACACATAGAAATCGTTAATCATTTGCTACTGCAGTTGAACCTCGATATCTCAAACTCGGATAACTCGAACTTCGATATAACTCGAGTTACAACTTCGGTCCCTTCCAAAATGTGTAGTACAGAATTGCTCTAAACTTCACCACTGCACACATAATAAAGACATGGACCAGCTTGATGCAGGTGGCAAGTCATGCGGAAAGCTTCTACAGGACCTTCAGCATTTCTAGCGACTTGCATTAAACTGTCGCATCGAGAATGTTTCCAAGTTAGAAATAGGCTGACTCTAACTCCCGTTATCTCGAAATAATTTGTATGGTCCCTTAAAGTTCAATATTTCACTATATTTGCAGTAAATTACAAGAAAAACGCCAATGTTAATGTTCTGTTTCAATTCCCATGAAATTTTATCATCTATTTTATGAGGTGTAACTTTTGCACTAAATGTTTCCTCTTTGTCCCCAGTATGTTACTCGTAATCGTATGCAGGATTTTCTTCGCCAAACCCTGTATTGCTTTCCGAAGATAGGATTTTGTTGAGAAATGAAAAAAAAGATAGATTAGTACGCGTCTTATTGAGAAAATTTGATAGACTAGGAGGGCATCTTATTGAGAAAATAAGAGATTTGATAAATTAATACGCATCTTATTGAGAAATGAGGGATTTGATAGGTTAACATTTATCTTATAGAAAAATGAGGGAGTTTGTAGAGTAGTACGTATCTTATTGAGAAATAAAATATTTGATAGACTAGTACGTATCTTATTGATAAATGAGGAAGTTGATAAATTGGTACACATCTTATTGATAAATGAGGGAGTTGATAAATTGGTACACATCTTATTGATAAATGAAGGAGTTGATAAATTGGTACATATCTTATTGATAAATGAGGAAGTTGATAAATTGGTACATATCTTATTGATAAATGAGGAAGTTGATAAATTGGTACGCATCTTATTGAGAAATGAGGGAGCTGATAGATTAGTACACATCTTATTGATAAATGAGGAAGTTGATAGATTAGTACACATCTTATTGAAAAATGAAACATTTGATAGATTAGAACGCATCGTAATGAGAAATAAGAGAGTTGATAGACTAGTATGCATCTTATTTAGAAATGAGGGAGTTGATAGACTAGTACGCATTTTATTAAGAAATAAGGGAGTTGATAGATTAGAACGCATCGTATTGAGAAATAAGATATTTGATGGATTAGTACGCATCTTATTGAGAAATAAGATATTTTATATATATTAGTACGCATCTTATTGAGAGAAAAAGAAGAAGAAGATATTTGATAGATTGGTACGCATCTTATTGAGAAATACGAAATATGGGTTTTGCAGACTATATTGAGAAATAAGATATGTAAGCAAACTAGTACGCATCTCATTGAGAAATAAGAGGTTTTGATATATTAGTACGCCTCTTATCGAGAAATAAGAGATTTGATTGTATTAGTACGCATCTTATTGTGAAATAATGTTTTAGATTAGAATAGTTTGCAATTATTGAGGAATGAGGGATTTGATAGATTATCACGCATCCTATTGAGGAATAAAAATATTTCAATAAATAACTACAGTTAACTACAGTCTTGAGAAGTGAGGTATAAATTAGTACGCATCTTATTGAGAAATAAGGGATTTGACATATTAGTACGCATCTTATTGGCAGATAAGGGGTTTGACATATTAGCACGCATCATATTGTCAAAAAATTAAGGGGTTTGACATATTAGTACGCATCTTATTGACAGATCAGGGATTTAACATATTAGTACGCATCGTATTGGAAAAATAAGGGATTTTGCCATAATTAGTACGCATCTTATTGACAGGTAAGAGATTCGGCATATTAGTACGCATCTTATTGACAAATAAGGGATTTACCATAGTAGTACGCATCTTATTGACAAAATAAAGGAATTTTCGCACATCAGTACGCATCTTATTGACAAATAAGAGATTTTTCACACATATTAGCACGCATCTTATTGACAAATAAGGAATCTTCACATATTAGTACACATCTTATTGACAAATAAAGGGATTTGACATATTAGTACGCATCTTATTGACAAATAAGGGATTTGACATACATGTACTAGTACGCATCTTATTGAGAAATAAGGGAATTAACGGATTAGTACGCATCTTATTGAGAATAAGGGATTTTATAAATTAGCACACATCTTAACCACAGCCCTGGAATAATAGCTTTAAAGACAGTGTTTTTGTGACAATTATTTTAACTGCTCCAAACTGTACGTCTTCAATAATGTGAGCGTTTCTGTAAAAGCTTCTTTATTTCCCCACCAAACCCTGTGACGTGACCACTCTTTAGAATCGTCTCGATGAGACGTTTGTAAAGAGTGGTCACGCCATAGGGTGAAGACTAAATTCTTTGAAATATGCCTCTAATTTATAACCCTTTCCCCAAGTGATCTAAAGTATACCATGTTTCGATGAACTATTGCCCTGCGTCTTTTTGAGTGAACAAGCTGTTTGATAATACAAGATACAAGCTGTTTGACAACACAAGATACAAGCTGTTTGACAACACAAGATACAAGCTGTTTGACAATACAAGATACAAGCTGTTTGACAATACAAGATACAAACTGTTTGACAATACAAGATACAAGCTGTTTGACATTCCAAGATAGTTTCTCAAAAGTTTGAATGATTCGGAAGTCAATAAAAGTTCAGCAAATCAGAGACTGTGCAGATGGGCACTATGTTTTCAGCATTCGAAGGGTTAATCTTCATTTAATTTTGATTTATTTTTTTTGAAACGTCCAAAAATACTAACTCTTCTAATGTTAAGCACATCGTTGCTGGTATTTGCTAGGATCCAGGTAAGATGCCGAGTTGCATCTAACTCGGCATCTAACTCGGCATCAAATCGGGATCCATGCTGTTTGGCACTCGGTAATAAGGCTCTTAGAACAAGTGAACGAATCTGATATAAGAAAATTCATTCGGCAGATCAGAAATTTAGCAGACATTTTTGGTATCAGCATGCATTTGAACTTCGATATTTCGAGCTCCAAGGGACCATACAAATTGGTTCGAGATAACAGATGTTCGAGTCATCCGATTTATAATCTGACCAATATCTCAAGTTCACAGTTTAATGCAGGACTAAAGTAATGATCCTGTAGGAACTTTCATCATTACTTTCGAACTGCATTAAGTTGTCACATGTGTTTCTAGATATGTGTAGTGATACATTTTAGAACAATTACCTGTATTGCAAATTTTGAAAGGCCCGAAGTTTTAGTTCGAGTTATCCGAGTTCGAGATATCGAAGTTTAACTGTATTCTAATTCAGAGACTTTCTGCTGTTTCTTTCCAATGACGTAGTCAATGTAACAAACAGTTTAGATCCTGATGAGACGCCGTGCGACGCGGCGTCTCATCTGGATCCAAACCGTTTGTCGGTTATAACGGACTCGTCCGAAACGTGCTAAAAGTTATATTTGACATTTAATTCTGTTCATTCGTTTTCCAAGGTTTGGCCAAGAAACACGCTGAAAGGGATGCTAATTTGTAGAGATTGAAACTGAGTTAATAATATAGGACCAAATTTCAAACTTCCTTGAGTTATTTTCGTCAGAGCTAAAATTGACATTCCATACTGATTTAATCATGTTCGGAGTTTCATTTTAGAAATTAGGTCAACGGTTCATTCTGCTTAGAACTGACCTGGTTGAGATGAAAGATGCACATTTAAACATGAACCGCTTAGATTCGCCTTTTATCGCCATTGGAAACTATGCAGCCCCAGACCAAAAGGTTCCGTCTGATCAAGGACTGCTCTATTTGCTTATGGAATTATATAGATCTGTGCATACTGTTTCTGTCTAGGCCAGAACCTGTGTTCATATGCCATTATATAATTATAAAAGATGAAGTCAATATGTACAAATGTATTCATGACGTCATTATTTCTAATATGAATATTCATGAGATAAGAGTCGATACCTGGGATGCGTTCACTGGATAGTAACAGGTACAGTTTTATGCAACTGTTTTCAATATTTAATTCCGAAATGCTGCTATTACTCGTTTCTTCAGCATTTCAGCCTTAACCATTTCCCTCACGTAAACGCGTTTTAACACTTTCTTTCATATAAACGTGTTATCATGCAATTGCAAACAGTGTAGTCCCAGATCAGACGCCGGCTTTTCAAGGCGGCGTCTGATCAGGGACTTCACTTTTTGTCTTAGTCTCTAGTTATATATCTGTGGTTTATTCCTTGGAAATTTAAATCATTTATATAATTTCCTTAATTTAGCGAAATGTTTTAACAAAACTGGGCTGCAGACGACAATTAGAAATATGGCGCCAAAAGGGTTAAAGGAAGGTAGAAGTTTAATGCAGGACAAAAGTTAAGCAGAAAGCTCCGGCTCATCTATCTGCATTTTTTTCGTCCTACATTAAGCTACCTACATTAACCCTTTCGGCGCCAAATTTCTAATTGTCGTCTGCAAACAAATTTTGTTAAATCATTTGGTAAAATAAGGAAATAAGATAGATAAATGCAAATTTCAAAGGAATAAAGCACAGATATAGAAATACGGTTTGAGACAAAAAGTGAAGTCTCTGATCAGACGCCGCCTTGAAAAGGCGGCGTCTGATCTGGGACTGCACTATTTGTCTTGGCGCATTTATGCGACATTGGCGGTGAAAGGGTTAAGCTACTACCAGCTGTTATAGATGTCCATGTTTGTTTTGATGTCGCTATAGTCAGGTTCCGCTGTAGTCTAGTTATGGGGTCATTTCACCGAGTACGACCTGGAAAAGTCGCACGCGACCACGCGCGACCTTAATCGCAGCTCGGTTTCCCCATAGTCGCGGGCAAAACCCGTGCGACCTACCCCATTATTTTCTGTGTACGCTCTATGTTCGATGTTGGCTCGTTTGACCTTCGATGTGTACGCTCTATATACGTCTTATACGCTCTACACACGCTCTGTATACGCTCTACCTACGTCTATCCACTCGATCTGAAGCGATCTTGGCACGACCAAGGTTCGTTCTGTTCGACCAATCTGCGACATTGCCTCGATCTCTCGGCGATCTATCTTCGCAAGCGCGCGACCTCGGCCGACCAAGACTCGTTCCCGACCGATCTAGCTACGTACGAGTTGCAATGTACCCTCGATCAATACGATTTAGATGCGATCTCGAACGTTCTAGCCTCGCTCAGACGACCAATTCTCGATCTTTTCTCGACATAGTCTCGCCAGAGCTACGCGCATACTGGTTTTGTTTGCACGGATTTGCGCGCGATCCACTGCGATCGTTATACAATACCCGGCGATCGTTGGCCGACCATCAGTTTTTGACCAGTCTCCGAAGGGATAACATGGACCCAATCGCTCTGCATCATGCTAGTGTACATGTATTACAGCACCATGCCCTGAAATTGCAGCAAGCCTCTCTGGTTATGCTAACCATGCTGAAAAGGAGCCTCGTGAACACCAGAGGGAACATTATGGTCAGTACACCTCCCTCATGACAGAACTGAGGCTGGGAGATGAAGCTACACATGTACCTACCGGACCTATCTCCGTATGCCCCCGGAGGTGTTTGACGTACTTTTGGCCAGGGTGGGGTCTAGAATTGCAAAGATGGATACTAACTATAGAAGATCTATAGAACCGCAAGTTAAGCGAGGGTCGATCTTATTTGGTTGAAGCTTAAGCGCACAGATGTCGCCAATGGAAATAATATGGAACGTACGGGTCTAGGGAAGGTCTGGGACAGGTCTCGCGGAGCGAGGCTTAATCGCAAAAGAGCGAAGATAGATCGCACGGATCGTGCGGGGGTCGAGCAGGGGTCGAGCAGCACGACCATTCGCGCGACCAATTCTCGCTCGAGAAGACTGAGCCTAGCTCATCCCCGCTCTAGTTTCGATCGTCCCACGACCAATGCGTTCTTTCCTCGATCTTGCTCGCTCTTTCGACGCTCTCCGTGCGACTTTTAGGTCGAGGCTCGGTTTTTTGACATGTCAAAAAACCGAGCTACGATCTGTTTTTCCGGGAGACCAATCCTCGACCATGTGCGACCACGGGAGACCAAGGCACGACCAACCCTCGGTCAACTGTCGACTACGTGCGACATGCGGCGATCAAGCCACGCTCTGAGATCGCAGCTCAGTCTTCCGGGAAGATTTCTCGGTGAAATGACCCCTTTATGTTCGCAATATAAAATGCTTTCTAGAACACATCAAGGACTAAGTCGCTTCTTCGTGAATACTTATTTTAGAAATTATTAATGTATGAATATTAATAAGATGCTTTTTGATAATGGTATTATGTATCAATGAATATTTACATTGACAGAAACTGTAGCACCAGATCTACATTGTTTCTTGAACTATCAGAGACATGTAGGAGCCGTTTGATCTAGGTCTACTCTGTTAGCAAAGGCATTAAAAGGCATCTCAGACAGGTAAAGGGTTAATCTATTGTCTTGCCTTTAGAGTAGGATGGTTGACAGGTCTAGATGTTGCGAAGATGGGTTCGTTTTTTGTTTCCTCTGCATACACCAAGAAACCATTACTTAATGAGAAATAACCCGATAGTATACTTTATACATTCTGTGAGAACAGTGAGCTCATATAAAGCAAACGCTATTTTAGACCCATTACCTCATAGGCTATTTTAGACCCATTCCCCCATTAGGTTATTTTAGACCCATTCCTCCATAGGCTATTTTAATACCCAATCTCGTTGAATAAATCTATTGAAAAAGAGCTGAAAAATAGAAGTGTGTAGTTTTTAAACCATTGTGATAAACAGAGCATTTGCTCATATGGAGAAAATGCTCTATATATCAGAATAGTTTAAAAAAGTGACTTTTACAGAGACATCAAAAGGCGACAATAATAGCTGGGAATGGGTTACTCTTTTCCCTCATGTAAGCGTGTTTTCACAACCAGTGTAGACCCAGATCAGATGGTTACTTTAGGAGCCGATGACCAGGGTCTTCTCTGTTTACTAATAGAATTTAATAGATCTGTACCGTTACTTTCTAAAATGGCTACACTATTCCACATTCCATATTTCATTATTACTATTTTGTCCATGAATATTCAAGTAGTGGAATTTGGGGTAAACGGAACAGGGAAAGGGGTAACACGAAAATCAAATTAGTATTAGTGTATCATGAATAGTCCTAAGGTGAAAATATATAACATGCGTACGTGCGTTTTTATACATATTTTAATACAAAAACGCATTTTAAACTCAAATCGTGTGTACTAAAACGCACATAAGAAATCGCGCACGTATTTTAATTGTCATACTTGTGCGCTTCGCTCTTCTTGTCTTTGCCGAAGATGGCTTGAAAAAATGCGTAGATCAGCGATAAACGCTTGCACTGGCGTACTTTACCCGATTATTTATATGCACTTTCACCCACATGTACCTTTCCAATAATTTTAGGTAGATGTCGGGTACTGTGATCCTCGTTTTTCTGTCTATTTTGTCTTCTTCAAATTAGATGGCGATGAAATGTCTCTAAGTTAGGTCTGGGATATTCATGGTGCGAAGCATTCGAAAATCGCGCTCGATTCCGTAATTTCTCGCTTGGTGCAAAGGGGCTAGGGCCGAGAAGTAATCACATTGCATTTCTCTGACGCGAGTTTTGTTCAGTTATTTTGAAAAACGGGATTAATAAAGTACATTGTAATCGGCGATGTTGAAAAAGAGGTAGATCTACCGGCACAGACAGACTGGTCTGACTCTAATCAGTCACGTTTTATTTGCTTTTAGCTCAACTTCATCATTTCATTTTACCTTTCCGCATTGAAAAACGTAGATCTACACATTAACATGCAAACAAACAAATATCCGGAACACTGTAAAAATAAACAGATAATACAGATATTTGTGAAGATAGACATCTCTAGAGATGTCATACCATGTATACCCAAATATGGACAATGCAATTATTTAATTTGATATTTGAAAGTTGAGATTAAAGATTTTAAGTTTGATTGCCTGTGGGCATGCAACTGTAAACATGACTGTAATCTGTTCTGCCCTTATTTGTCTCTGGAGTGAGCAGGTTTACATTTATCTTCTCATTTCTGCCATTGCTGTTCTCCAGTTTCCTTCTAATTGTCTACACAGACTTACAAAGCACTGTAACATCATTAGAACACCCCCATCGAATCATGCAACGGACTAAGCCATATCAGAGGTCCAGATAAGATGCGTAAATTAAAGCCTTGCAACAGTGTTTTTGAAGAAATGCAAGGCCATGTAGAATAACCCTTTCCCCCATACACGCATTGTCACGCGTTTGCAAAACAGAGCAGGAGCCGTCTGATCAGAGTCTGCTCTGTTTGCCTTCAACATGATATATATCTGATTGTATAGTTGTTTTTTTTATCAAAACCAAACATTTCCTTGAAATATTTTCATTATGAAACTTCAGGTAATACATATTCATGATTTTGTAATTTCTTACATAAATATTGAATATGGATAGGGTTGATACGGAGATGTTGAGACTGAAATCAACTTGAAATGACATGTTGGGCAAGGGTTTGCAATTTAGGACAGGTCATGGAACAGATACCATTAGCCGTAATAGGCTTAATTAGAATGTGTATCAATTTCAAATGACCATAACACTTTACCTACTGAATATTCATGTAAAATTTGTATAAATTATTATAATAACCGTTTATAATGACGCATGGACAAAGGCAGTTTTTGTCATGGCTGAAACTGTAGAATCATACCTATATCAAACAGAGTAGATCCTACCATAAGCAAACAGAGTAGACCCTGATCAGACGGCTCCTACAGGAGCCGTCTGATCTGGGTCTGCCCTGTTTGCAAAGGCGTAAAATCGCGTCTCTATGGAATAAAGAGTTCAAATCTGCCCAACGATTCTCATTATTTTAATTTGTGTAGAAATAAAACACAGCGGTGGCTGTCGATGGCAATTTGAACAAAAACTATTTCTCTGTTCGTTGTCATCTGTTAACTAATCCTTAACCCGCTCTCCGCGACATAACTCGACCTTACTCGGCATGACTCACAGCAGTGGTGCATATGAGGCGCCGAGTTACTCGGTCACTCGATCAATAGTTTCTCAAAACCCTGATCCAATTGGATGTAGTCAAACTATTGCACCAGATATAAATTTTGAGAAACTTTTAATGTTTTTTTTAGTGGGAATTGGGTTATCGTTAACCTCCGCACAAGACAGAAATGTATTAAATTCAGGGCATATTATTTTTACTATAGCCCGGCGAGCAAATTATCTGCATGTATTAAACCTTTTTCCTGCTGAAAAAAAATCTTGTCTGCTTAGACCCTGATGTACTGTATTTTTTTCTCTTACCTCCGATTCCTTAATGCGTTTCTCGTAGGAAGTGTTTGTCTGGGTGAGAAACAGCTTGGATTCTGATGAGACGCCGAGTTACTCGGCGTCTCATCTGAACTCAAGCCGTTTGCTTATGTGACCAAGTCGCTTTTGACAAGACAAGGGTTAAATACGGAGCATGTTAGTTAAGCCTTGTGTACAGGTCTTTATATTAACAAAATGTCATCTATTTCAGTTCTTAAACTTGATCTATCCTGTATTTATTTTCAAAAATATTATCAAAGAGCCCAAAAGGCTGGTTCCGAGTAAATCAGCGTCTCGCCGGGGTGCAGACAGTGTGTAATGGGTAATCACTGTTTGGCCAGCTGATTGTTAAAGTTTGATATTCAATTTAGGGGGAAATGCACATTCTTTTGAGACCAGAGCAGAGTTAATAACATGGATCTTGGCATAAACATTTTTTCAAGCATTCTCACAAGGAAGCATAATTGTCGTTGCCTTAGAGCCATTTCATTAATCATTTGTTTAACCCTTCGGTTGCTATTCGCGTCAATATACCTACCTGTAAATAGTGAAGACCCAGATGAGACAGCTCCTGCAGGAGCTGTCTCATCAGGGTCTGCACTATTTACAAGTTGATTGTGCAACCAGTGTACTCCACAGCAGTGATTGCACAGCGAAATACTTGTACACAGTGAAGATATATGTAATTATACAACAGGGCATGGGTAAAGAAGGAGAAATGATTTTTTAAAATTCAGCAAGCGAAGGGTTAACTCTTTCCCTGTTTAATATTCATGTAAGAAATAATGACATCTGAATATTTATTAGATCTAGCTGATTTGTTTTTAATATAAACCATTCAAGGAAATTGTTTTGCCGAGACAAAAGCTGTAGAATCGTAATAGCATGCCAAATTGAAGCAAACAGAGTAGACCCTGATCAGACGGCTCCTATATGAGATCTACCCTGTTTGCAAATGCGTGAAAATGCGTTTATATGAAGGAAAGGATAAAACCTTTGATTGCTACATTTTCGATGTGGAATGTTTTGTTTAACAGTGAAGTCCATTCGGTAATAAATGACATACTTTAAGAGAAGATTTTGAATGAAAAATAGTTATACATACCTTTTGTCACCTTTTGTCTTTGTTCGTGTCACTCGTGCGCTCAGCCCACGTGGTTTTGTCGGTCAAATGTATGTGCGTGTCAATGCTACATGGCGAAGAAATACCTTTTGTTTTTGGTATGGTTGAAAGCGAAATTTCTCAAAGCTACGTGACTAGACGCTTATATGTAGCGAGATCAACAATGGTACGTCTTGTTCGACGGGTAAACGTTACAGGAATCGTCTCTGATAGACACCGGACCGGTGCCTCCCGTGTGACAGGACAACTTCATACGTCAACGTCACATGTGCGACTGGTTCGTCACTGCGCAATCAACGACCTCGGAGCCGTAATACAATAGGAAGACGCCTCCTGGAGCGGGGGATTTCTTGCAGGTGACCTTATGGTGGTGTGGTGGCGTCGGAGTGTCACCGTTGGGAGCGACGATAATGGGCTCAAAACAACATTGGAAGATATTGCGTATGTTGTCTTCAGTAGCGAGTCTCGTTTCAATGTTTCCAACGACAATAGACGTGTGCGCTTGCATCGGTACGTCCGTAATTATGTGCTAGAGCACAACGGTTTTGGTGGAGGTGGTGTTATGGTTTGGCTGGCGATACACAACACTTTCAGAACTGACCTGGTGGTGTTAAATGGAAATTTAAACACCAGAGGGTATGTTGATCAAGTTTTTCATCCTGTTATCGTTCCCATTTTCCAACAATGTCAGGACTTTACATTTCAACATGACAATGCGCGCTTGATAATGAACACATGTGTGACGTCATTGGATGTGGTTTACGTCAGCGCAACACACAGCCACAAAACGTCCAAGAATTGACAAATGCTCATCAGGACGAATGGGCTCGCATTCCACGCTGGATCTCTTTCGTAATCTATGTGGTTCCATGGGAAGACGACGGCTGCAGGCAGTGGTAACTAGCGAGGGTGGCCATTCAGTAGCGTAGCTGAATCCAAATATAGTGTACGCACCGTGGTTATTCGAGTCCCCGAGACAATTAAACATTGTTTGTTTTTGAAACTCTGTACAAAGCCACCTTTTGAAACCATTGTGATAAATAGAGCATTTGCTCCTATTGGAGCAAATGCTTTATTTATCACAATGGTTTCAAACGGTGACTTTTACAGAGGCGCCAAAAAGTCAATTGAAGGGTTTCGGTTAAAACTTGTATGACAAGACAGAACGTTTATCAAAGTCTACCCTCTTAACCTTCGATTTTTGTTCCATTTTGGCCATAATAACGTTTGCACCTTTCAGGTTGATGTTACGCACGTGCGTAAGCGCGTATCGCTAGCTACGCGCCTGCCATTACGTGGTTGTTTAAACCATAGTTTTGAATGAAATTTAAAAAAAAAAAAAGATAAAAAAGTCAAAATAATCCTAAATATTGTTTCAAAATCAAAATATCATGCAATCGATATTTAGTTCATGATATATGACTGTATAGGTAGGTGGGCGTTTTATGGACACCAGTTTACGCTAGGGTATGCTGAATGGACAGCGAGCCGAATGGATATCTGTATGGCAATTTGGATCGTTTCAGTTGAACGGATAGCGTATTGCATAGCGCGATGGACCCCGATTCGATTCCGGGTCGGAGCAGTATGCCAAAGGGCATAGGTTTTCTCCGTGTTTGCCGTTTTCTTCCACAAACAAAACTGTTTAGCCACAATCAGCGCCATCGTGTGATGTTTACGTGTTTAATTTGGGGTTGACAGCATTGGCCCCAATTGGATCGACAATTGATAAAAATATCAAGCGTTATTCGTCATTGTATAGGTGCAGCTGACGTAGAGGTGCATAACAATGGTAGAGGTTTATGATGTTGCTGAAAATATGCGTTTATTGTAGGTAACCCCCCCCCCCCAAAAAAAATAAAAAAAAAAAATAAATAAATAAAAAAAATAAATAAATAAAAAAAATAATAATTTAAGGGTCACTGGATAGTTTCCCATAGAGATCAATGTATGCACTTCAAAATTTTGACATTTCGTATCTTTTACAAATGTTGCTTAATCGCAACGAAATTTGCAGGAGTTATTGTTAGAGGTTCAATAAATGGATTAAGAGGAAATGTTTATCGGTTGGAGTGTTATGCACCTCCATGGTTAAAAAATGTGAAAACGTTGTTTTTCACAAAAAATGCATAGTTTTCAACATATACTTTTTGTTCAGAATATTGAAAACCTATTCAATATTGGACCTAATGGGAAATGGAAAGGTTTATCAAAATGCTTGACATACCAAAGACATGTTTATTGGTATTCCAGATAAGAGTAAATTGGAATTCAATTTTTAGAAAATTTCAAAATTTCCAAATTTCATTTTTTTTATTCCATAGATGCCAATAGGACCTGGGCGCAACTCATTTTCACTGGAAATCGTAGTTTGAAACTTTGACATTAACTCCTGTAAATTTTGTTAAACTTCATTGTAGCATAAAAATTATGGAACATATAGGACGCAAAAGTTGTAGGGTCATTGCATAAACTCTATGGGAAATTTACCTCTGACCCTTTAATATATTTGTTGAGTGTATTAACCCATTCCCTCATATTGACGACTTTTGACGACTCTGGAAAAGTCACTTTGTGAAACCATTGTGATAAATAGAGCATTTGCTCTTATAGGAGCAAAATTTAATGCTCTATTTATCACAATGGTTTCAAGCTACAAAATTCTAAAATGTTCCTTTCCTCTAGTTAATGCTCATTTTCGGTAGATTTGTTCAAAGAGGTTGTATCTAAAAATAGCCTATGAGGTAATGGGTTAAAGACTATAGCTGGCGATAGAAAATACTTTAGTGACGAGTCGTTTAGGACCTTTAACCACTTAATTCATGAATATGCATGTGAAATAATGATATTCTGAATATCAATAACAATAATTAGATTAACTGTTATAGTAGCACATGGACACAGGAGTTTTTGACAATGTCACAAACTGTTGAATCACATCTGTATTATACAATAAGCAAACAGAGCAGACCCTGATCAGGCGGCTCCTATAGGAGCCTTGTGGGCGTAGGAAGACGTATTTATGGAGTTAATTGGCATGTACAAAATGTTTAAGAGTTTCGATCTTGATGGAATGCCGAGTTACTGGGCATCTCATTTAGATTCTGTCAGTTTGAAAAGAACATAACGAATTCGCTAGCAGGGCGTTAAAGTTATAGTCTGTCACTTTTTCGTGTAAATCAATCGACTTGAAATAGTGTACACATATTCATATCATTAACCCATTCCCTGATATTGACGACTCTTGACGTCTCTGTAAAATTCACTTTGTGAAACCATTGTGATAAATAGAGCATTTGCTCCTATAGGTTTCACAATGGTTTCAAACTACAAAATTCTAAAAGTTTCCTTTTCTCTAGTTAATGCTCCTTTTCGGTAGATTATTTTTTAAAGAGGTAGGATCTAAAAATAGCATATGAGGTAATGGGTTAAATAATGCTAATAACAAATTACTACCGGTTTATATATAGTCAGCTGAATATTAACGGTATCTGAATATTGCAAAAGCAATAGAAAACCGCCGACTTTTTAAAAGACGGAAAACTTCGTCGGTTACACGGGAATCAACGACAATGTTCGATCAATATCCTATTTCTTAACAACAATGGCTGACATGTGTTATTTTAAAAGAGTAAAAACGCTAAAGAATATCTGCCATTTAATGCTTTATCTACATGTACATCTAGTAAGTATGGTACACATAATTGAATTTTAAGACATATTCCGTGTATGGCGGACGTGTTTCCGTTGGTTTCCGTTGGTTTCCGATGTATTGCTAAACAAATAACTCTCTCCTAACCACAAACTTTAGCACTAAGTTAGTTTCAAGCCACACATATCCCGATTCTGAAGTTATTCTGTTACGCTGAACTGGTGAGAATATAAGGCTATACGCAGGATACTCTTTAAAGGGTAGAAGTAACAATCCCTGCCACAAGTACACGTATGGACTTGGAGTGTTATGTAAATTTCACCATCAATAATGCAAGAAGGAAAAGAAAACTAGTGAAGCACAAATGATAACGTGTAAACTACTGTCTCGTAAAATTTACTATTTTGTCAGCTTGTACTGCCTTAGGACATGGTAATTAAAATTGTAAAGCTTAATTTTTTAACACTTATCCTGCTGAAAAAAAAACAACAGTCTGCTTAAATTCTGCAAACAGCTGCAATGTTTTTCCTATTTTCTATTTGTTCAAACTTTTGAGAAATTATTGAAACTGAGTATCAAACGGCTATGATCCTAATGAGACGCCGAGTTACTCGGCGTCTCATTAGGATCGAAACTGTTTGCAAATGAACGTTAAGGTTTAGCAAGATGAGGGTCAAAGCGAGTTCGAGGATACTCATTCCCAATTAAGAATCGCAGAACAGTCTGCAGTTCTATCAATTGTGTAGTATAGTTGCTAAGTTACCAAACTTCGTTTACTGAAACATCATGTACATAATACAATTATGTTTTAAACCACTGGTTATCCTTGTTTTAATAACACTAGTTAGGTCATTATTGTTTGGGGATGATGGTAAAGACGTAGACAATTTGATTGTAAAACTGAGGTTGATGATACTTTTTAACAGAGCTCCAGGATGTCATAAGGCGCATAAATGGAGTATAGGGGTAACTCACAACCAAATCTCGTTCGCAACCACTCACAGTAAGTCATGTCGTCGATCATAAGACAGAAGGTAGCTTAATGGAAGACGAAAGTAATGCAGAAAGCTCCGAAAGATGCTTTCTACATAACTTCCGTTCTGCATTCAGCAAACACTTGTTTTACGGTGTAATCATTTTCCTCTCGAGCCGTCTGGTGAGGATCTTTTCTGTTTGCTTATGAAAGTACAGTAAAATCTCGACAATACAACCACTCAAAAGAAGTAGCATTCTGGAGTTTTTAAAACATGGTGTAGCTTAAAGCAGGACAACAGTTATATAGGAGCTTTCTGCATTACATTTGCCCTGCATTAAACAATCTCATGTCTGTACAGACTCCTTTGGTAACCCTTTACTCCATAAGTACGCATTTCCACGCATTTGCTAACAGAGTAGACCCAGATCCTATAGGAGCCGTCTGATCAGAGTCTGCTGTGTTTGCTTATGATATAATATAGATCTGATTCTAAAGTTTCTGCAATGGCCAAAACTGCCTGTATTTATAACGCTATTATAAGAATTCAACTCATTAATATTCATATCATTATTTCTCTCATGAATATTCATGGGTTAAAGGGTTAATGAAGTATGTAGTGGCATTAACGAGACGTTACAGTACATGGATCTGAACTGGTCAAACAACCTCATGTTCATATAACATATCGTCAGCTACTACATGTACACATGTATGCCATCAGGCAGAAGGGACGACTAGCAATTATTGCCTCATTAATACCCATTACGTCATAGGCTATTTTTAGACCCAACCGCTTTGAATAAATCTACCGAAAAGGAGCATTAACTAGAGAAAAGGACATTTTTTAGAATTTTGTAGTTTGAAACCATTGTGATAAATAGAGCATTTGCTCCTATAGGAGCAAATGCTCTATTTATCACAATGGTTTCACAAAGTGACTTTTACTGAGTCGTCAAAAGTCGTCAATATCAGGGAAAGGGTTAATACCCATACTGTATGAAACTCATAGTATGTCTTTGAAAATAATTTGGAAGAAAACCACTTCCGAAATCTGTAAGTTATTTGTTTTCGACGAGAAATCAGCAAGTTAAAGATTACAATAAAACCTGTTTTAGCCGTAGAATTATTACATGTACCGTTCTAAAGATTACAATAAAACCTGTTTTAGCCGTAGAATTATTACATGTACCGTTCTAAAGATTACAATAAAACCTGTTTTAGCCGTAGAATTATTACATGTACCGTTTTCAAGATTACAATAAAAGCTGTTACAACCTTAGAATTATTACACGTAACCATTATCAAGCATAGACTTATTACATCTTATCATCATCATACTAAAGCTTACAATAAAACACTTCACAAATGTAGACTTGTTACATAATAATCATTAGTATACTACAGATTACAATGAAACATGTTACAAACGTAGATTTGACCATAGCACAAACTGAAGAATCAAATCAATATTAATTCATAAGAAAACAGAACAGGACAGACCCTGATCAGACGGCTTATACTGTAGCCGACTGATCTGGCTCTACACTATTTGCCAATTCGTCAAAAAGCGTAGAGTTTAGGTAAATGGTTAAAACAAAAGGTATAAATCAAAGTACATGTACGTTATTCTCTTTTCTCGTGTAAAACTGTGTTTGATGGACTGTTCCACTCGGATATTGCCAAGTCTAACTTGTGAGTGTGTCCTCTTGATATTTATAAACAGTTGAACTTCCATATCTCGGATAATAGCTCAATAGACAGATGTACAATGCAGGGCTAAAGTAATGGTGAAAGCTCATACAGGAGCTTAAAGCATTACTTTCGACCTGTATTAACCCTTTCCCTCATATTGACGACTTTTGACGACTCTGTAAAAGTCACTATGTGAAACCATTGTGATAAATAGAGCATTTGCTCCTTTAGGATCAAATGTTCTATTTATCAAAATGGTTTCAAACTACAAAATTCTAAAAGTTTCCTTTTCTCTAATTAATACTCCTTTTCGGTAGATTAATTCAAAGAGGTTGTATCTAAAAGTAGCCTATGAGGTAATGGGTTAAGCTGTGAACTTGAGAAATTGTCCAGATTAGAATTCAGATAACTCGAACTTTGGTTATTTCGAAGTAATTTGTATGGTCCCTTGAAGTTCGAGATATTGAAGTTCCACTATTCATATTACAACAATGTACAATGTATACTACATACGTTACTAATGAATAAAACATTATATACATGTATTTGTCGGTGCCATTGCAGACACTTGAAGCTAAGATTCATTAATGATTTATAACACCAATGAAATACTTCAGACAAACGCAAACAAACAGATTTACAATGTCTGTGGTCTAGTTTTATCGCCACCTGTCTGAAAGATAAGGTATTGCCAGGAGGCGATTAACTCTTTGTCTCATAGAGAAGCATTTTGATGCCTTTGCAAACAGAGTAGACCCAGATCCTATTCTGATTAGGATCTATTCTGTTTGTTTTAGGTTTTATATACAGTTGAGTTTCGATATATCGAACTCCAAGGGACCATACAAATATGTTCGAGATAACAGAAGGTCGAGTTATCCGATTTCTTATCTGGACAATTTCTCAAGTTCACGGATTAATACAGGTATAAAGTAATGCACTACATTAGACCTGCATTAAGCTGCCACATGTATTTCTAGATATGCGTAGTGATACATTTTAGAGTAATTCTGTATTGTTAGCTTTGGAAGGACCGAACTTTTAGTTCGAGTCATCTCGAAGTTCGAATTATCCAAGTTAGAGATATCTAAGTTCACCTGTAATCTGATTCTATATTCTCTTATCATAGACAAAAATCCAGTGTGCACATATACCATTATAACAAAATTAGTTAATTAATATTTATTATATAATTATTTCTCACATGAAGATTCATCAGGTAAAGCCTTAGAGAATTGTTTATTGTAAACATGTTTTCTGCCCAAAACAGTATACAATCAGGGGTCCAGATAAGATGCGTAAATTAAAACATTTTCAAGAATAACTCCTTTATTTCTCCACCAAATCCTATGTTGTGACCACTCTTTAGAATCGTCTCTTCGAGATGATTCTAAAAAGTGGTCGCAACATAGGATTTGCTGGAGAATTGACGATTTAAGTACTTGAGTTAGCATCTTTATCTATTGTTCTGTATATACTGTATCGACTTTTGCAGCGGTATTTGATGTACGCCCTTATTCTGCATTAATGATGATGCAGAACAAGTAAAGAATTTCATAATTAAACAGAGCAGACCCTGATCAGACGGATCCTATAGGGGCCGTCTGATATGGGTCTACTCTGTTTGCCAATACGTAGAAAGGCGTATTTATGGAGTAACGGGTTAAGTCTCTCCATATATACAACCCAGGAATGTATTTAAGATAGTATGAACTCTCGGTATGTACTCGTACATGCATCACCGCTAGGATGTGTTGCGTGGTTATTTATTAATGATAGTGATTTCTATCGTTAACATAGGGCGTCCATCCCAGTGACAAGATCATCATTTACACGCGTATTTTAACGATTTTTATTTTTCAAATAAGGAAATGAGTTGAAAGGTAAATGTACAATAAGACTCCGCTTATCAGAACGCTCAAATGTATTTAACCATTTCCCTGTTCAATATTCATGTAAGAAATAATGACATCATGAATATTTATTAGCTGAATGTTTATAACGGTTAAAGAAACCTGAAGAATGGCTCTGACAGAAACTGTAGAATCATATCTATATAACTCCTTAGGCAAACAGATTAAAGAGGAGGTCCCTACAATGATCGCATATTTTCAATAATATCATAAAACTTGGTATTTGTTATGCTCTATCATTATTATGAAGGTATTATTTGAACTTATATCGAAAAATGCCCCTGTGATACAAATAAACCGATTTCATCAATACTGATAATTTTTGTTCTACAACACAATATTATCGGCCTTTTCCGTTAAATTCTTCCGCGGTTTACCGATGATCACCCGATCCCTCCATTGTTTACGTAATAGCTTTCTCGGAAGTGGTCGGAGAATCGCGAATAGGGCGAACAGTTACGAAACTAAAACCCAACCCGAATAAAACTGAAACATCGGGGAGTAAAACCGGGATCGGCGATATCAAACACATGGATGTTTTGTCATTATAAACGGTAATTGGATGGGACTTTTTTGCGATATACTACTTTTCAGCATATAAACAAATGAGTTTTGTACATTTTAAGTGTTTATGAAACGCGTCAAATATAGGGACATCCCCTTTAAACCCAGACCAGACGGCTCCTATAGCCCATAGGAGCCGTCTGATCTTAGTTTTCTCTGTTTGCAAAGGTGTGAAAAGGCGTTAATGCGAGATGGGAGACACGCAGAAAGCTCCTCCGTGTCAGCTGTCAACTGTTTAAATATTATCAATTCTCTTCTTTATGAAAAATCGAAATAACGAGGTTTTAAGCCTAATTAAGTTCTTTGCGTGGGACACGCGATAAGTCTACTAGTCTTCTTGACTATTTACACTTTTGAACCCATTTCTCCATATTGATGCATTTTGACGCCTCTGTAAAAGTCACTTTTTGAAACCATTGAGATAAATATAGCATTTGCTCTATGGAGCAAATGCTCTATTTACCACAATGATTTCAATACTACACAATTATAAAACAGTTCTTATATCTAGTAATAGCTCCTTTGCGGTGTAGATTTATTGAACGATGTTGGGTCTAAAATAGTCTATGATGGAATAGGTTAATCCTTTCAAACCTGAATTATCAAAGTGGAATGAACCCACCAGTGTTTAAGTGTCCGAGGTTTGCTCTTGCTGGATGATTCTGGATAGGGTCTGACCCGTGTCTGCACTGTTTGCAAGAAACAGTATATGTGTGTCCCTGGTTGAAAGGGCTAGTTCTTTATATTATGAATATACATGAGAGAAATAATGGCATTATGAATAGTGGTGTCTGGACATGGGGACTTTTGATCGTGACAGAAACTGTTGAATCAGATTTGTTTTTATTAATTTCATTAGCAAACTGAGAATACCCTGATCATACGGTTCCTAAAAAGAAACCGTCTTTATCTTGATCTATCTTGAAAGAGAATATAATGCTTATATATGTCTCTTTAAAGATGCATGTAGTTTGTTTTTAATGTGCTTGTTTGTATATATGTTGCTGTTGAGGGCCTCATCGAAGATTGATTTTATCAAATGAGTTCGGTCGTTAAATAAAGTCTTTATTATTATTATTATTAATAATATTATTATTATATATGGAGTATAGGCATAACCCATTTAACTTAAATTTATTTTTGAAGCCAATAGTGCAGATGTGGGTCAGCGAGTAACACTCTGATGGTCTTTGCTGTTAATATACGCCCTATTTAGTCACAGTGGCTAGAACTAAAACAATGCATACACTGATCAGAGGGCTCCTAAAGGAGCTGTCTGATCAGGGTCAACGCAGTTTGTCGCACTCAAATCTCTAACGAGTTAACCCTTTCACCGCCGCAGTCGCATACATGCACCACGACAAATAGTGCAGTCCCAAATCAGACGCCGCCTTTTCAAGGCGGCGTCTGATCAGGGACTTCACTATTTGTCTCAATCTCTATTTCTATATACGTATGTGCTTTATTCCTTTGAAATTTGCATTTATTTATCTCATTTCCTTATTTTACTGAATGATTTAACAAACTTGGATTGCAGACGACAATTAGAAATTTGGTGCCGAAAGGGTTAAACTCTCTTATACTGACTGTACTCTATAGTATAGTTAAACACTATAATAAACACTCGATAATTGGAACTTATAGTATAGAAAATTTAGCCACTTTAAGCAGGTAACTGCTTGATACAGGGTAGATATCATGAAAGAAGCTCATAAAGGAGCTTTCTGCATGACATTCACTCAGTATTAAACTGCCACCTGCATTAAAGATCAATAATGATACACATAGGGGTGCTCGAATAATCGATGCTTTACTGTAATTATTATACCCTCTCGTGGCTTTACTGGGGCAATAGAATCGCGAAACCTCTTCAGAGGGAGTGCGATATCCTCACGGATATCAACAAAGAATGTGCATAGCGGCTATACTGATACGCATTTGAGAGTTCGAATAATCGAGATTTTAATGTACACGTGCAGCAATTTGTTTTGCATGGACTATTAACTATGCAGTAACACAGAGTGTATGGTTTCTTGCGTACAGAAAGATTTAAGCTTTTTCGACCATGCTAACATTACCAATTTTCAGCAATTCTGAGAAAAACTTCTTCGGCTTGATTGCCTCGTTGCATTTCGAAATTGACTATCTTTCTTTCGGTAATATTTTAAGAACCCAAATTGCCAATTACGCCTTCTGCGTGCTATAAGCAATTCTTCTAATCCTTTTTTTAAAAAAGTCTGTATCAGACTATTTATGGCTTTAATTATGGTAAAGATGCATATCGACCTTAAAGAATGACAGAATAAGCAACATTTTTCCTGGTAGGTTTCCCAAAGTCTTGACGGCAACAATGTCAAGCATTGTTTAGAAGTGTTCGGCAATTGAAGGGAAAGAAATCAAATTTACATTTCAATTTCAATTTCCAAACACATTCACAAGTTAACTCATCCCAAGGACATATTTAGATGTTTATGTCTTTTTCATTGGTAAATTTCATGGCGCTTGATGGAATTCAAAATACAAGAACATATCCATTCTTGGAAATTGTCATTTCCAAAATTGAAGTTTCGTCTGGTGAAAATGAAAATTATTTTTCGTTCAACACCCTGTAGATATCATATTTGCTTTCAACAAAATTACAAACATATCCAATGCACTGCTAAATCACACCACTTTCCAAAGGATTGGACCGAAGATGAACACCCAATAATTCGACAAATTCAAAGGAGTATTTTTTGTAAAATATTCGTCTCACAGAGCTGTAGACAAGAATCGTACTTATCTGTTTAACCCTTTCCCTTTCGTATAAACGTGTTTTCACGCATCTGCAAACAGAGTAGACCCAGATCAGACGGCTCCTAGAGGAGCCGTCTGATCAGGGTCTGCTCTGTTTGCTAATGGAATCTGAAAGATATGTTTCTTTACTTACTAATATTGCTACAATGTTCCACCTTTCATATTTCATTATAACTATTTTGTTAATGGATATTCAGTAGGTATTTAAATTTGGAATAAGCGTAGTACAGGGAAAGGGTTAAAACTCTTACTCATCAGCCAATCCATATCTTGCTGCAACTCATTAGATTCGCCTTGGAGAGGTGGCAGCAAGATAGGGCGTGTGCTGAGAAATATGAAACATATTTTAATAAGATTTTGTAAGCACGCCTTTTCTGTACATATCTGGTCTCAGTATGAACACACTTCAGATTTCCCTTGTAAATGCCAGTCTACTGATTTACAGGAGAGTAAACAAATGGACTGTATGATTTTGTTGCGTTATGCATTTGTATAATTTTGTTTATCGATAATGAATCAGAACATTTCCTTTCCTATATTTTCAGGCATTAAGATGAAAAGAAAGACGTTCTGAGAAAATTCTGTTCAAACCCGACACCTTTGTTTGAGGTAAGATTATGATATTGACACGTCCATCAGATGACTACTTTTGCAGAAAATCTCAGTAACCTTTAATAATTTACCTGTTAGAAACACATTTCCATGAATTTGTTAACAGAACAGACCCAGATCAGAAGCTGGAGTTTGAGGAGCTCCGGTTGGAGTTGTCTGAGCGGGTTCTACTTAGTTTGCTTATAGAATGATATAGATTTGATTGTATAGTGGCAAAATGGCCAAACATTCCATTGTTTCCCTTGTCTTTGTATTGTATTATTTCTTCTTTACTCTTTAGCAAAATGTTCAAAGTGGATTTCCCCATCATAGTTTAGCTATAGATTCTATTTCGCATGACATCCTCTGATCTAGATCTACACTGATTACAACTACCAATCCACTCTTGTCCCGCATTCAAACCATTGTCCTGCTAAACATGACATGACTCGCATTTTCATACACTTTGGATCCAAGCTGTTTGACAGTCGTCCCATCATTTCACATGTTTGATGGAATCGGAAGTAGTCTTGTTACACAAGAACCAAAATTCAACGGTTATGATTTTTAACCTATTCCCGCATAAGCTATTTTTAGACCCAACCTCATTGGCGCATTTATTAGAGAAAATGGTTGTTTTAGAATTGTGTAGTTTTGAATCAAATTTTATAAATAGAGCGTTTGCTCCAATCGACACAATGGTCTCAAAGCTGACTTTTACAGTGGGAGGCGCCAAAAAGCGTCACTATTCGGGAATGGGTTAAAGCGGGATAAAGGTTAACCCATTCTATCCTACTGGCGTCTTTTTGTGCCTCTGTAAAACTCATTTATTGAAACCATTGTGATAAACAGAGCATTTGCTCCTATGGAGCAAATGCTCTATTTATCACAGTGGTTTCAAAACTACCTAATTCTAAAAGTCTCCTTTTCTCAAGTTAATGCTCCTTTTCGATAGATTAATTCAAATAGGTTGGGTCTTAAAATAGTCCAGGAGGGAATGATTTAATGATTTGACTAATATAATTAGACCTATATTAAGGAAGTTATACAGTATTGTATTAGAGATGATATGTAACACCTATTAACCCTTTCCCTCATTAATGCTTTTTTCATGCCTTTACAAACAGAATATACCCAAATCAGACGGCTCCTGTAGGAACCTTTGACCAGGGTCTGCTCTGTTTGCCTCCGAAATTATAATAGATCTGACTCTACCAGGGTCTGCATTGTTTGCTTTCGAAATCATAATAGACCTGACTCTACATTTTCTACTTAAACTAAACTCTCGGGTGAGTATATGCCATTATAAATATTCAGCTAATAAATATTCAGGACATCAGTTTTTCTTGCATGAATTTTTAACAGGGAAAGAGTGAAATTGGAAAGTGCAACATATACAATCAGAGACCGCTCTCTGTTTCTAGAAAGAATGTAATTTGAGAGACTGGCAGACGTCGACAGATACCCACATGGTGGTCCCGCGTGTCTGAGAAATTGATAAGTGTCTGTTCTCTCAGCCTAACATTGGCGTGCAGAAATATAATGTATCTCCTTGAAATGTTGCCTTCAAATTGTGTTTAATTTAACTTGCCACTTTTGACTTGGAAATGAATATTTACAATGTTAGTGTTTTTGGTAGACAGAATAGAGTTTAAATTATAATTATTTTGATATATTTGTTTTACAGAAATATTTTTGAATTATTACAAATGAATAATTGTCAACGTATTTAGCTGCTATGCATTTTCTCTGGTGATATTCGCGAAGTTATCGCACTCTCTAGGAAGAGGATTCGTGATGTTATTTCCTTAGTAAAGCCACGAGAGGATATAATACAATTACCTGGTTTTTCGGGTTGAAATGTGTTCTCGGATGTGATGACGTTAACTTGTAGAACACTTTTATAGGTCGAGTTAGAGAGGGTTTACTGTAACTAAATTCTACACCCTCCTTAACACTTTACTCTATGAATATTCATGTAAGAATCATAAATTTTAATTACACTAATTGTTATAATGGAATATGGACACAGGAATTTTCGTTGTACAACCATATCTATAATGATATCACAGGCAAACAGAGCAGACCCTAATGTAGGAGCCATCTGGTATCGGTCTACTGTGTTTGCAAAGGCACAGAATGCTTTATATATGGAGTAAAGGGTTAAGACACATTTTAATGATTTACAGTCACACCTTGTTTAATTGAGTTCCTTTTGCGCGTACTTTAGCACCTTAAGTCTTACACCAATATGGGATAGCACGTTATGTCTTGTAACACATTTAGTTATTACAGAGATAGCACTTTAAATCTTGTAGCACCTTTAGTGATTACAGGAATGGATACCATTTTATAGTGATAGTCTCTGCTGGCAACGCGTTTTAAAAATGCCTAAATATTACAAAAATCATTTTCATATACTGAAAAAAGTATATTGCAAAAACAAAAAAAACCGATCGAATAAATGCTGAAAAAGACAAAGACTTTCATGTTTTTTTATATCGAATGCCTTAATGTTATGCGTAGATGTATTAGTATTAATTATTATTAACTTTTACTATTGATCGATGTTATTCAGTTTGAGTTCTAGTTCTATATAGGTTGCTAACATTTTGTAGTACAACAAAAAGTTATAAATATCTACGAAAATGGTTTATATTATATTACAGGGACTGTTTTCGGTATTGACAATCTTCATAAGAACAATTAAACATAACCAACGCCATGTTTTACAATCTTATTCGAAAATATGCGTTTACTTTGTAGAGAATATCATTGCAATACAATGAATTCGTACAAGGAATCCACTTTAAGCCTCGCAATACTAAGTTTGGCTCGTGATCCACTTTAAGCCTTGCAACGAGTATGAAACACGTTCTATGAAATCGGGGTACATGAGAACCCCCGTGTGTCCAGATCGAACCAGGGTCGCATTGATGAGAGGCGGGTGCACTGTCAGTTAATACTAGGACACTTTACATTATAGCCTTGCAGCACGGTACGTTATTGCAAGGATACTAGATCAAGCCACGCAACACTTTTAGTTAATATAGAGATACTGCATCGAATCATGCAGCACTTTGACTTAGTATAGGGACATCTATGTAACATTTGCAATACAAAGTTGTGTTATTTATATTGATACTACTTTAAGCATTTAAGCACATTTATGTACTACAGGTGTACATTATTAAGTGTATGTACAGGGATACCACTTTTAGTCTTCAAACACATTTAAGTAGAACCGGGAATACCATTTAAAGGATACCACCACTTTAAGCTCAATTAAGTAGTACATGCATTCCGATTGAAGCATAAGTACAGGGATTTAGTTTTAAGTGTTAGTTCATGAATATCATCATTTTAAGCGCCCATGGATATCGTGATACAACTTTAAACGTTTAATTAACTATTGATACATGGATACAGATCTGTTTTAAAACTTTCAGTACCGGGATTCCATTTTAAGCATTAGAACGAGTGTATCATTTTAAGCGTTAGTACAACGATACCAATTTAAAACGTTAGTAACTAAGGGATAGCACTATAAGCCGGGGGATCGATTCTGAGTACGGTAAATTTAGCACCAGACGTATCGACACTGAAATGACCGATATATTTAAATTTGTCACTCTGTCGACATCACAATATATATTGTATGTTAATGAACCATTCAATATACTCTGAACTGTTATCGTGTTCACGCTGTGATTCATTTTTGAAGTGAAATTTATATGAAACTTTTGCATTTACATCCACATTATTATGCATTGGATTGTCAATACGAACATTGTTGTCGGAACATCTTCAAATAAATGCGAACAATGTAAATTTATATTAGTTCTACTGTGCTTGGCTGATCAAGATTGATTGCTAATGTGTTAGAAAAAGAGATATTAGATAAACGATATTAACACTTACGATGCGGGAAACGAGTCATTAATGTCATTTGCAAACACTGTGAACCCAGATGTGGGGACTCCTAAAGTAGCCCTCTCATCAGGGTATGCACTGTTTGTCGTGTTACACATTTCTTTAGAAAAAACTAAATATCCACCATAAGCTTGACTAGTTTGAATATTTCAGTAGTCCATTTGGAAATTTAGCGTTGTAGGGGTGAAAATCTGTATATTGTTTCCATATTGGTCTTTTTGTGAGGATTACGTCTCGGAAATTCACACTAGTAATAACATCCAGGAAGGATATTAATTTCACTGTATATGGACTGAAAGAGGAGATCAATCAAACAATATTATACCATCACAGAACCTTAACTTCATACACGTTCGTATATGAAATAATTACATTGAGAATAGTTAAGATTAGATAATGTTTATACATAAAATGGCATGTGGACACAAGAAGTTTTGTTTTGCCCTTGCAAAAACTGCAGTGTCAGATCTACATTATTCCATAAGCAAACCGAACAGATCCTGATTAGACGGCCATCTGTCGGATAGTCTGGTTTGAAAGCGTTAAAATCGTATCTATGAAGTAAAGATTTAAAGTTATATGCCTTCTTCGAAAACATACCTGAAGTCTTCATAGCAATTAACAAGTGACAAGTGATCACAACAATAATTTATTGATAAGTGTGTGAGGTGCGTAAAGGTCGCGACAATGATCTGTACATTGTGAAAGGTACAAATACAAGTCTTGGTATTCATTGTTACGTAAATATGTACATATTGCAAGGTGTAAACCAGGTAATGACGTTAATCTTTACATGAATGTTCGCATTTTGAAAGGTACAAATACAGGCCTTGACAATCATCTTTACATAAATATGTACATATTGAAAGGTGTAAAATAGGTCATGACGTAAATGAAAAAATATTGAAAGGTGCAAATACAGGTGATGACATTTATCCTCACCTAAATATGTACATATTGAAAGGTGTAAAACAGGTCATGATATTAATCTTTACATAAATGTTAGAATATTGACAGGTGTAAAACAGGTACTCTTTGAAAGGAGCAAAAGAACACACACAAAACAAACAGGCCATGACATTAATCTGTACATAAACGTGTACACTTTGAAACGTGCAAACACAAGTTCTTGATATTATTTTGTACAAATACAATGTATTCGGTATTCAACATTAAATGTATTCAACATTGCATTATATATGTCGTTCGTCAAAAAGTATTGTGACGATTGCTTTTGTCCGTTCGGAATACAACATTAACAGTCAAATAAACATAGTGGCCTGAATCAGAAACCCGTCTTACTAAACATTGTATGACTTAACCTATGGTACATTCTAACATATGGCGATCGCAACTTCCAGTTGCCGCACGTTAGAACTAACGATTATATCAGTCGTAAGAATTTGATCTCAATTGCTGCACACTAGAATACATGTGCAATAATGTCGGCGATCCGAGTATTAGTGAGTGTCGTAAATTAGCATTGACGATGTCTTTGGTTGTATGACGATATATTTGGTTGTATTGACAAGATCTTGGTTGTATTGACGATATATTTGGTTGTATTGACGTTATATTTTACATGGTACATGTATATTAGAATGTAGAAATATTGTCATGTATGCCATATGTAATCGAATCAATGTTTCTTTCGAACAATGGTCTATATATTTGCCTTGTTATTATGCTATTCTTGTTATTCTGTTATTCTTTAATGAAACGAGTAATTGAAAGAGAACAATCAGATAAGGACCTACTCTGATTGACAAAGAGGCCAATATAAGATGCGTAAATTAAAACGATTTTAAGAACTGTTTTGTCTTCGTTTCTTCTTGTCCGCCAAACCCTATGGTGTGACCATTCTTTGGAATCGTCTTGAATAGACGATTCTAAAGAATGGTCATACTATAGTGTTTGGTAGAGAATAAAACTTTTAGTATTTGAATACGCATGATTATCTATTGCTCTGTTGACACTCATCAGCATCTGTAGTACTAAAGTAATTGTTTTTTCATGCTTCCAAATTTTTGGTTTGAACTATGTGCATTTCGTTTTACAAACTACAATAACCTTTCGTTAAAACGACAACACAAACGTTTAATTCCGAATTTTAAAAACAGATTGTAGCTTAACCCTTTACTCCATAAAAACGCCTTTCTACGCCTTTGCAGAGTAGACCCAGATCAGACGGCTCCTAAAGGAGCCGTCTGATCAGGGCCTGCTCTGTTTGCTTATGATATACATTGTAATATAGATATAATTCTTCAGTTTCTGAAATGACTAAAGTTTCTTTGCCCATATGCTTTTATGAAAAATAATTTAATTAATATTCATTATTTTATTATTTTTACATGAACATTCATGGAGGAAAGGGTTAATTTAGGACAACAGTGATACAGACAGCTGCTATAGGATATTTCTCTATCACGTTTGCCCTGCATTAATCAACCACTTGTATTTTAACAGTCTCCTATATTGATTAATCACGTGGTCGCTTTATCGAGATTCTACTGTACATGGTACATGTATAATATTAAATTTCCCCACAAAATCAATCCGTGTAAAACAATGTAGACCAGGATGAGGTACCGAAAAACTCGACGTCTCGTTTGGATGAAAATGTTAGTAAAGAGCATTACAAGTTCGTCCGTTTGTTGATCCTTTCCCTCACGAATATCTATGTAAGAAATGATTATGAATATTTATTAGCTGAATTTTTATAACACGCCATTGTTGCCAAAGCAGGAACTATAGAATCAGATTTATATATTTATATAAAGAAACAGAGAACTCTTATAGGAGTCGTCTGATCTGGGTCTACTCTATTTGACATACAACTTGAAGGAAAAAAATCAGTCTTAACCTTAAAGCAGGCTTAAACTGTAAGCTGTATGCATATAAAAATGGCACCAAAAGAGCTAATCAGAGAAGCCGTTCGAACATCGTAGCTGGTGTGTTTCTACATTGTTCGCGCAGTTTTGGGGACAGTTTCTTCCCATGAAATGGCTCAGGTGAACGATGTTTTGGAAGTAAGAACACGTGAAATGTGTGACTCTTATTGTCCAACAAGTTTGTTTAATCAGAAAGTTTAGTAGAGTACTGTGCGCTGTAACGCTACCCCAATGATAAAAACCGAGTAAACCAGATCGGTTTCTTTGCAAATAAATTTTAAGATTACAAAGAGTTATTGCACATTAGAGAACTTATTATTTCAGAAAACAAAATTTAGGACAATTTTAAAATAGTAATATTTTCAATTTAACTCGATAATGGATAATGAAATCCGAGCTTTACGCTCTTGTATTTTGACATAATCCAGACTTTTCGTTATTATATCTGTCTAGTATTGCGTGCGGAACAGTTCTGGCATTGCCCCAAGAAATTGTATTGTTTAAATAATATATATTGTTCACCATTATTCCTTTATAAGAAAACATATGTCCTCTCAAGTTTGGATCAGGAGAAATATTGACTTCTTGCGATTTGATCAAGCTGTTGAGGATCTATTAACCCATTACGTCATAGGCTATTTTAAGATACCATCTCTTTGAATAAATCTACCGAAAAGGAGCATTAACTAGAGAAAAGGAAACTTAAAATTGTGCAATTTGAAACCATTGTGATAAATAGAGCATTTGCTCCTATAGGAGCAAATGCTCTATTTATCACAATGGTTTCAACAAGTGACTTTTCCAGAGTCGTCAAACGTCGTCAATATGAGGGAATGGGTTAACCGAGTGTCAAACAGCTTGGACCCTGAGGGCACGCCGAGTTACTCGGCGTCTCATCTGGAACCAGGCTGTTTGTAAATACAAGACAAGAAACGGAAACCAGGTAAGGATTTGAACGAACATTTCTAGATGTTTCCAAATGCTATCGCAAAGAAAAGCCTATTTAACTTGTGCGATAAAAGTAGCTGCACATAGATTTACAAAAGCTTGAGTTCATAAATGGTACTATAGCATATCATATTTGTTTCCAACCGTCATCTAATTTACAGTACTTAATGCGTGTATTTAACTCGCGTACTGTCTACGTTAATCATTCCCTCATAGGCCTTTTAGACCTCTTTGAATACATCTACCGAAAAGGAGAATCTATTACCAAAAAAGGAAATTTCAGAATTGTGCAGTCACTTTTACAGATGCGCCAAGAGGTGTCAGTATGAGGATTGGATTAATCCGTTCAGCTCAGAGAATGTTTCATGTTCAAAACCCATTGGGTATTGTTATATCTAAGGGGCACTATTTCTTCAGTTTCGTCTCAGACAAGTGGCCAGTATCCATGCTTATAAAACTTTTAGTTGAGTCTGAGTTCGTTCTCAAGTTTTTGATTGGTCAGATTTGAGCCTTTGGCTCAATTCTGACCAATCAAAAGCTTGAGAACTCAAATCTGACCAATCAAACATGAACACGGTGTTTCATCATGATCCAAAGTGTTTGCAAAGATAATGACAAGTTCGTCAGCAAACCTGGATGGATTAACCATTTGCTTCATAGGTATGCCTTTGGGCACATTTGTATATAATGCAGACTCAGATCCAAGTGTCCTTAAAGGGACAGTCTGATCAGGGTGTTCTTTGTTTGCTTATGAAATAACAGATACGTTCCTACAGTGTCTGACATGGTAAAGGGTGTCTTGTTCACGATCACATTATAAAGATTAAGTTAATTAACCTTTAGAGCCTGCTAGGCAAATTATTTTTACAGAATGTTTCACCTACTACATTTTCAAAATTCAAGATATAGTCAATGTTTCTACCCAAATGCAATCAGGATATCAAACATATTGGATCCTGATGAGACGCCGAGTTACTCGGCGTCTCATCTGGATCCAAACTGTTTGCATAGGTATCCACTCATCCGCCTATATCAGGCTAAAGGTTTATACCCATAGTCATTATTTCAGACATAAATATTCCAGTAGTAAAATGTTCAGTTGGAAAAACCCGTTATAGCACATTGGCATTTGAAATAAGTGTTGATTCGATGGAACGATTCTCTTGTTTTAATTTATGTGACATTTTCGACTTGATTTTAGCTGATAAATGTCAGAGAGAAGACACTTCTTATTGTACCATTTCCGTTTGTCGTTCCAAGTTAAACATGCAGGTTGATATGAACAATTCTTGGTCCGTGTACTCTTTGACAGAGTTTGGGGAAATGTCAAAACGTTTTTACAAAATTTACAAAATATACCCACATCCATGTTAATAAATATTAGTCCTTTACATACAACCTGAACGAATTTTTTCTTGTCAAATAAAACAATAACCCCACACGCCTTACGAAGTAGTGTTGTTATGCTCTTGGAGTGAAAGTGTTTCTCTAAGCATGGACTTAATGATTTGTTGGAGTGCTATTGTGATCAGGATCCGATGTTACTAAAAGTATCTGATTGGTCAAGTCAATTGGGCAAGCTCAAAATCTTACCACTCCAATCCTTGAGAATTACCTCAGACACAAGCAAAACGTTTTATAACCTCGGGCCAGAACTATACCCATGATGTTATACAACGGAGTATTTGAGACGTTTTATAACGGGCGTTAGCGTCTCTGTCTGTAGACAGAATGCATTAAGAGAGAAGAGCAAGAGTCCGAAGTTGCCATATGACGGACCCGCGTGTCTGAGAAACTGCCAATTGCCTGATTCTATAAGAAACAATCCGGGCATCCAGGGACGTTATTGTCTATTTGGTTTGTCGCCTTTTGATCGTACTTAATTTACATTGCCACTTTTGTCTTGGAAATAAAACAACGTAAGAGGACAATATTCGAAGTAGCCATCACTTGAAATGTTATTCTATCTTTGACATTTGTTTAATTTAAGTTAATTTAATGCATTAAAATGACAATATATTTGGTTGCTAAGCAGTTCCTTTAACGAGTCCTTGCAATGACATATCGTATTCGTTGTATATACCATTAAGGTCATGTTATTCATGTCATAATATTCACAAAGTAAAAGGTTAAGGCATGTTACTCTCTACCGTAACTGATTCACTGCCAAAGGAAGCATTCACAATCACATCCTTTTATGCGATGCGGATACCACTTCCAGTCTTCCAATAAAGTACCTAGTTATAGTCTACTTTCAATCCGAAGGACCGCTCAGTCGACTGTACATTTACTCCCCTGTTCATTGAGTCATTCGCCGACAATATTGAGCACTGCTAACATATGGCGCAATCATGCAGTACCGCCTAGTGACCCTCACAGGTACCCGTTTTAATCCCTGGGTGGAGAGGAGGTGCGGATGGGAAACACTGAAAAGCGTCTTTAAAAATTCTGGAAGGGAACGGGATTTAAACCCCGGACCTCCAGATTGGTAGTCAAGCGCGTTACCACTAGATTACCGCACACCATAATGTTTCATACATTATATATAGACCATCCCTTTGAGTGCAGGACACAGGTCATTTACAAACAGTGTAGACCCAGATAAGAGGGCTGAAAGAGGAACCCTCTGATCTGGATCTACTCTGTTTGTCAGTCTTTCATACTCTGATGGGATATTCTACTCTAAAAGTTCAGCGTTCAAAGTGTTAAATTTATCAGTGAACCATTGTTTATCAGTGCATTCAAAGACACTTATGCATAACACAAGAAGTAATATGCATCTATCATGGGTTATATTCATTAAAATCTTGAATATAGGTCGGAACAAAACTGGAAGCGATGTCGAAATTAAATGTCAGTGGTTAATCTTCTTATCGACGTCAAATTGAGTGGATTCATAAAATTATGCATAATAATATGACTGGTTTTGTTTTATTATATTCATTGCTTTCGCTTTTATGATGTGATTCTGGTTTGAAATGAAACGTAATACTGTACACAACTTTAACCATTTACTCAATAAATCCGCTTTCTGCGCATTTGCAAACAGAGTAGACCCAGATCAGACGTGTTCCTGTATGTCTGCTCTGTTTGCTTATGATATAGATATGATTCTACAGTTTCAGTCAGAATTGAATGCATTCATGTGCAGTTAGAACAACTAATCTAATAATTTTGATTACGTAATTATTTTTTACGTGTGTATCCATGGCGTAAAAAGTTAACCCTTACAACCCTGAATTTTAAAATGGACTATTCAAACCGGTCAAGCTTACGGTGAATATTTAGGGATTTTTCTAAAGAAATGTGTTAAATAACAAACAGTGCCGACCCTGATGAGAGGGCTCCTCTAGGGGCCCTCTCATCTGGGTCTACACTGTTTGCAAAGAACATTAGTGACTCGTGTCCCACACTGTAAGGGTTAAGATATATTAACCTTTACACCTCCGCTGTGAAAAAAAAACGTCTCCTCAAATTTCGATCTGGTGTAATTTTATCAGCTTCCGATTTGAACAAATTTTTGATAAGCTATTAGCCGAGTGTCATACAACTTTGATCCAGAAGAGAAGCCGAGTGAGTACTCGGCGTCTAAACTGGATCAAAGCTGCTGGCAAATACGAGTTGGTAACGAATAGTAGGATACATATAAGGATTGTCATTTATGCCTATGTCCTTATGGAATGGGCTGCCAATATCAATAGTGTTGTCTGAACATCTTGAAAACATTCGAAACTCTTTTTGTAATAGATACAGTACGAGTCTTACTACCAAAGTGTCTTCTTACAACCGTTATCAGGACAGTTTGTTGGCATGACCGAAGACGTGTCCTCGGCTACTCCTCGGACACGTCTTCGGTCATGCGAACAAACTGTCCTGATAACGGTTGTAAGAAGACACTTTGGTAGTAAGACGAGTACATGTATCTTACTTGTACGACAGTACGTTGTAGACTTTTAATTTTGATTAAAAATGAATATTTCACAAATGAGTACAAAATGTTTTCCCCTTGGTTCACCCAATTCAAATCCTAGGTAGATAGGTTTTAACCACAAGAATCACGTGCGTACAAAAGTGTCCACTTACAACCGTTATCAGGACACTTTTTCAATAGCTTTGCTGGGGGTCTGTCGTACAAATGCTAAATATTCAAAGTTAAATGGTCCATCAGTGCTTAACCATTTCCCTGTTCAATATTCATGTAAGAAATACTAACATCATGAATATTTATTAGCTATTTTTATAATGGCATATTTGTACATGCTTATTTGGTATTGGTAGAAACCAAAGAGTCAGATCTTTTAAAATTCATGAGCAAACAGAGCAGACCCTTCTCTTTGCAAATGCGTGAAAAGGTGTTTTATGGAGGAAAGGGTTAGCTCCTGTGAATGTTTGATATTGAAAGTGGAAATGGCGGCCTATATACGCCT
This sequence comes from Azorinus chamasolen, assembly GCA_963576725.1. NCBI lineage: Eukaryota > Metazoa > Mollusca > Bivalvia > Cardiida > Solecurtidae > Azorinus > Azorinus chamasolen. The sequence continues at coordinate 17,023,991 of OY755251.1, read as the reverse complement.
ATATACCCTTCGGAATGGTGAATATGCAACATTTGAACCCCTTCCTTCATATAAACGCGTTTGCAGGCACCTGAAAACAGAGTAGACCCAGCTCAGATGGCTCCTATAGGAGCCGTCTGATCAGGGTTAGTTCTGTTTGCTAATTGAATTTGATAGATCTGTTTCTTTACTTTCGAAAATGGCTACAATGTTCCACCTTCCATATTTCATTGTTATAATTTTCCCACGAATATTCAGTAGGTATTGAATTTGGAATAAACACAGAACAGGGAAAATGTTACTGGTGTCATTCCACTTTGAATATTGAGAGTCCCCAACAACTTCTGATAAATGTCTTCTATACGAAATGCACATCAATGCTTAACTATAGAGTCCATTCAGTATGATAGGCTTAAGTTGTTTTTTAGAAGTGAAGACTCTGAATTCTATTGCTTATTCTATGTTCAGCTGGGCATTGTTAGACAACACTTAGGAAGAAGAAGAGCATTTGCCAACTGAAGTTTGCATCATATTTAATACTGTGTATAACGATAACGTCATAAATTATTCAAAACAAATGTTAAAGTTGAAAATATGGTAATACTAGTTTTATGAATATTAATTGGAATGCGAAATTAATCAGGTCTTACTATTAATCCTTTCATGAATATTCATAGAATAATTAAAATCTAATTATCTTTAATCATATGTGGTGACATAAGCCTTTGCATGCTTGAAACTAGTATACGGATATTTGCAAACATTTTAGACTCAGATCAGAGGAACCTTCTGACCAGGGTCTCCGCTGTTTGCGGTTAATAATTATCTACCAAAGTTCAACCTTTCTTATTGAATGGACTCTATATTTAAATACTGATAGATTATTCCACTTTCTATATTCTACACTGAAAGGGTTAACCCTTTACTCCTTGAATATTCATGTATAAAATAATTATGTCATTAATATTAATTAGTTTAATTGATATAACAGCAAATGGACAAAGGAAGTTTTTGCAATAGCAGAAACTAAAGAATAATATTTATATTATATCACAAGATAAAAGAGCAGACCCTGATCAGACGGCTTCTACTCTGTTTGCAAAGACATAGAATAGCGTATTTATGGAGTAAAAGGTTAATTACATGAGCAATGTTATACAGAAAGCTTGATTGAGATCTTTCTAAGCAGTCCACCAGCACTAATCCTTTACCTAATGATAATGTAGGATATAAGTATTTCATGAATATTCATTAGCTATATTTTGATGTTGGCATATGAACAAAAGAAACGTTATCCTTGACAGAAACTGAAGAATCATATCTGTATTATATCATAAGCAAACAGGACAGACATTTACCAGAAGTTCTTGCAAGAGCCAACATATCTAGGTCTACTCTGTTTGCAAAGACATTTAAACCTTCATTCCATAAATACGCCTTTCTACGCATTTGCAAACGGAGTAGACCAATATCCGACGGCTCCTGTAGGAGCCGTTGGATCATGATCTGCTATGTATGCTTAAGATATAATATAGACATGAGTCTATACTTTCTGCCATTGCCGAAAATCCAGTGTCTCTATGCTACTATAACAACTATTAAAGGGAGTTTCTATCAAATAAAAGATTAAAGTAGGCTCGTGGTTTGTGTTCATTAGGTGGTGACCGTGGTGTCTATAGAGCTGTTCATGTATGATTTAATGACAGACAGCATTTTGGTGCATGTGATTGGTCCGACATTGTATGGAGCATTAATAGATTCAATGCAGTCCTACTTGAAAAACAATCAAGGAAAACACATTTTCCTGTCACATTTCGATTAAGATTTCAAAAAGTTATTTCTTCGCATTTCAGAATTTATTTCAGAAAACAACAATTACCACAATTCAAAATGGTAATTTATCAAACTTCCCTGATAAAGGCTAATGAATTTCAAGGTTTACAGTATTTTAATTTGACATGTTTCAGACATGTTACATTTATCTAGCTTTGCCTGTAGGCATATATCTTGCATTGCACAAAGATAATGTACTATTCTAATATATTTTGTTGTTTGATAATAATTTCAGGATATTCCCAAATAACCGCGCAGGAAAGACCCTCGACTCGTCTCAACTTAAACTTTACATAAATGTTCCTAAAATATATAAACGTGTGCCTTAAATTCATATTTTGCAATGATGCTTCATTATTTAGAACATTTAACCCATAACCTCATAGGCTATTTTTAGATACAACCGCTTTGAATAAATCTACCGAAAAGGACCAGTAACTAGAGAAAAGAAAAAGTTTACAATTTTGTAGTTTGAAATCATTGTGATAAATAGAGCATTTGCTCCTATAGGAGCAAATGCTCTATTTATCACAATGGTTTCACAAAGTGACTTCTACAGAGTCGTCAAAGTCGTCAATATCAGGGAATGGGTTAATCACTCAGACATATGTCTAAACTTCTGACATATAAGTATATATTGTACTTTTTGTGGATCCCAAGTGACGGAAGCTGCACATGCCTCTCATTTATTTTGTACAATTATTCCCATAGTTAGAAACTCGCCTCGAGCAATCTGGAATTTTACAGTACCCTTGCATAATTTCCAAAGTTAATTTCCAACGTATTTCCTTAAATACAATCTATTATAAATGTGTTTGCTTTAAATGGGGCATTACTGATATTCTTATTGAACCCAATGCAATGTCCCACTATTCGTGATCTGACTTGTTGTGTAATCTGTTCACTGTCGCAATGCCTTAACCCTTTCCTCCATAGGCTATTTTTAGATCCAATCACTTTTAATAAATCTACCAAAGAGGAGCATTACCTAGAGAAAAGGATTTTTTTAGAATTTTGTAATTTGAAACCATTGTGATAAATAGAGCATTTGCTCCTATAGGAGCAAATGCTCTATTTATCACAATGGTTTCAATAGGTTATTTTTACAGAGGCGTAGAAAGGCGTATTTATGGAGGAAAGGGTTAAACTCCAAAACATCCAATTCAGTGTGTCAGTGTCCTTTACCCAACCCAGCCAATACAATACTTGTCAGTAAAGCGTTTTCTGACGTCATGTCTAATCTTACTCTTGTGTAAGTTATGGCGTCACACCTAGTATTTTGTTGCGCTGAGTTTGATGGAGATTTGGTTTAATCCTTTATTCCATAAATATACCTTTCTACGCCTTTGCATACAGAGCAGACCCAGGCCAGACCTGACGGCTCCTAAAGGAGATGTCTGACCAGGGTCTGCTCTGTTTGCTTATGATATAATAATTAAACTCGCAGTACAGGTTGTGTATGTGAAAACTGGAGTATTCGCACACTCAAATACGTATCATTATTAATCTTTAACACAGGTGGTCGCTTAATGCAGAGTGAAAGTCATGCTGAAAGCTCCTGCTGTATATGTGAGCGCATTTTATTTGTGCTTCTGCGCTTGATGTATTCTTTCGTGTTGCATCTTCTGCCAGTTTGTTTACATTTATAAACACATTGGATCCAACTGGAGCGCTGATAAAGTCGGCGTTTCATCAGAATCAATACTGTTTGACAGCTGGCTTGCCGTAGGTCCGTGGTCTTCTACGTTGATGTTCTTCTATGCACGAAACAGCGCAATTTGTTCCGTTCACGGACGAACCTCCGGGGTCTTCCTCCACCTGTAATTAGCTGGACGTCGTGATATGACTGGAATACTGTTAAACCAAACCAAATCAATAGTGTCTAAACACTTTGTCGAATCGGTAGTAGTCGAAATGCCCCCAGGTCCAAATTTGAGCAGACAGTTTTTCCACAGTTTAAACAGTTAAAATACACAATTCCAACCGAAAACCATTTTTTGCAGTAAATAAATTGTTTTTCTTTGTAATGCAACATTCTTGTGCACATAAACATACACTTAGTCAGTGCGATTCTTATCAAACAGGTCAACAAGTGCATCTTCATATCCTTTTATCAAGTGCATCGTCAAGCAAGTCAAACTAATCAAGCTAAATCGAATCATTAAATGGTTTAGTACTCTTTTCTCTTGATGTGCTATTGCATAATTCTCTAGAACATTTTGGTAAAACAGAGGTCTCCCTTGTACAAACTACGGTAAAAACACTCTTAAATGACCACGTAACCCATTACATCATAGGCTATTTTTAGATACAACCTCTTTGAATAAATCTACCGAAAATGAGCATTAATTAGAAAAAAGGAAAATTTTGAATTGTGTAGTTTGAAACCATTGTGATAAATAGAGCATTTGCTCCTATAGGAGCAAATGCTCTATTTATCACAATGGTTTCACAAAGTGACTTTTACAGAGTCGTCAGAAGTCGTCAATATAAGGGAATTGGTTAATGAGGAGATATTGGTGTCTTTAAAAGAAGGTGGGTGCTTTATGCAGGACGAGAGTAATGCAGAAAACTCCTCGTCCTGCATTTAACTACCACCTGCCTCTAGGATCTCAGAATTATATCTCATTCTGGTGGTTGCATTAGAGGGGTTTTACTGTTATCATAATTAAACAGAGCAGACCTTGATTAGACGGCTCCTACGTATATTGACAAAGTGTTTCTGTAAAGGAAAGAACACTTCTCACATATCTGTGTACGATTGGGGGTATAATTCTTGTAGAAGCAGTATTTCTGCCTTTAGGCGAGGGTAGAATTAGTTTCTAGGAGACTTGTGTAATAAGAACTATAACCAGGAAGTTATACAATAGGCTGTCCGAGACGATGTGTATCGGGCGTTAAATTGGAATGCGTAACAATCAGAGAACAGTCTCTGTTTCTAGAAAGAATGCAATAAGAGAGGGGCGAGTAGGAGTCAACATGTGTCCGCTTGATGGACCCGCGTGTCTCAGAAATTGATAAGTGTCTATTCTATAAGCACCACAGTTGCCGGGCAGAATTATGATCTGTTTGCGCGCCAGCGGCGAAACCATGAATACCTAGGCAAACAGTTTGAATCCAGATGAGACGCCGCATAATGCGGCGTCTCATCAGGATCCGAACTATTTGGCACGCTGGCCACGTAAATGCAAAGAAATGAGAGGGATTTTATTCTAAGAGTTGAAGCAGACGACAATATTTTCAGAAGAAAAATTAGTTAGCGAACAAAGAGATGTCTTCATAGATTGCGGGCTTCCAATTGAATTAAATTGACCTTACCAAGAATGGAAAATATATGTGGAGGAAAAATCATTTCCGTTATTAATAGACATAATGAAGTATGTGGTTTAACTTCTATATGTTCCGGTCAACTAAAGAAACTTAGATATTTATAGGAAAGCTGCTACTTTAATAACCTTTTCCCTCATATAAATGCATTTTAACGCCTTTGAAAACAATAGTAGACCAAGACCAGACGGCTCCTGTAGGAGTCGTCTGGTTAGGATCTGCCCTGTTTGTTGATAAAAGTATAAAAGATCTCATTCTACAGTTTCTGCCAATATCAAAATATTATGTTGACATATGCCATTATAAATGCTTGGCTAATAAAATTAATATTCATGTTGCCATTATATCTCACATGAATATTTAACAGGGAAATGAATAAACATATACCAAGTATAAGCTAGTCACCGATTTCATAACAAGCACAGGAAGACCTCCAAACCGGAATGTTAGTTAAGAAGAAAATAGATCGTTTAACCCATTACCTCATAGGCTATTTTTAGATCCAACCGCTTTGAATAAATCTATCGAAAAGGAGCATTAACTAGAGAAAAGGAAATTATAGATTTTTTAGTTTGAAACCATTGTGATAAATAGAGCATTTGCTCCTGTAGGAGCAAATGCTCTATTTATCACAATGGTTTCACAAAGTGACTTTTACAGAGTCGTCAAATGTCGTCAATATGAGGGAAAGGGTTAAGGCAGGTGGTTGCTTAATGCAGGGAGAAAACCATACAGAAAGGTTACAATGGAGTTCTCTGCATGTCACTGGCCTTGCTTTAACCTGTCACCTGTCTTAAATGTTTCCCTCATATAAACGCCTTTTCATGCATTTGCAAACAGAGCAGAGCCAGATCAGACGGCTCCTATACGAGCCGTCTGATCAGAGTCTGTTATGTTTACTTTTGACATGATTTAGATCTGATTCTACATTTTTGTCAAAGCAAACTTTGTCCTTGAAAAGTTCAAATTATTAGAATTCAGCTAATAAATATTCTTGATGTCATTATTTCTATCATGAATATTCAACAGGGAAAGGGTTAACGGTAGATATTGGTACTCATTTGAAAGTTTGGTTTATACAGGGTTTACTGTAACTGGTTTCATATTGATATTAGTTGTTGCCCCAGTTTAGTATCTAATAAGACGGCTGCCTATCGCCCATATAGAAATGTCTATTTCATATAGAATAGATCGAATGCGATTTTTTCGGTTTTTTCATCTTCTCCCAGTGTAGAAAACTGCACATGTGCTGCTGTATAAAACATGAATGAGACAAAGATGTCGAAAAAAATAACACGAGCTGTTTGATCAGGATCTACTCTGCTTGCAAATGCGTGAAGATGTATATCTGTCAAGTACAGGCCCAAGTGCCAGAAACGGATAAAACCTTTAAATATAACATGTTTGAATCAGGAATAACTATATATCGAATTACGGACCTACTTTAACCCTTCACTCCATGAATGTTCATGTAATAAATGGCATAATGAATATTAATTTGAATAATTGTTAACCCTTCGCTTGCTATTCACGTCAATATACCTACCTGTAAATAGTGAAGACCCAGATGAGACAGCTCCTGCAGGAGCTGTCTCATCAGGGTCTGCACTATTTACAAGTTGATTGTGCAACCAGTGCGCTCCACAGCAGTGATTGCACAGCGAGATACTTGTACACAGTGAAGATATATGTAATTATACAACACGGCATGGGTAAAGAAGGAGACATGTATTTTAAAATTCAGCAAGAGAAGTGTTAAAAAAGCACATGGACGCAGAAATGTTTGGCCGTGACAGAATCTGTTGAATTATATTTACTGCGTGAACATTATAAACATACAGAGCACACCCTGATCAGACGGCTTCTACGGAGTCGTCTAGTCTGGGTCTACTCAGTTTGAAAAGCGTAGAAAGGTGTATGTATGGAGTAAACAGTTACGGGTCAAAGAAATGTTTAAGAAACTTATGAAACAGTTCTGATCCTGATAAGGCGAAATTGTTTTAGTCCCATTTTATAAAAGATTCCATATACAAAATGAAATGGCAAAACATATTGATGGCAAGCCGTATTGTTTTTGTTCTTCCACGTTAGCGGCAGTAGATTTGTAATCGAGAAGCAAAATTCAATAATACATGATATATTATCAATTTGAAGTCATTGACACAAATTACTGATTTATATGATAATTAAACAACAAACCATGGTTTGTCATTCTGGTGCACGCGGCCTTCGTAGTTAAATGACTTTTCCCCAGAACCACCACAGACCATGATTTAACCCTTTCCCTCATATTGACGCCTCTATGAAAGTCACTTTCTGAAACCATTGTGGTGAATAGAGCATTTATCAAAATGGTTTCAAAACTTCACAAATCTAAAGGAGCATTTACTAGCAAAAGGGTTAATTTTAAAATTGAGTTGTATTGAAACCATTGTGATAAATAGAGCATTTGCTACATTATCAAAATGGTTTCAAAACTTCACAAATCTATGTTTCCTTTTCTCTAATAACTTCTCCTTTTCGGTAGATTTATTCAAGGAGGTTGAGTCTAAAAACAGCCTATGGGGTAATGGTTTAAGAGGAGTCACTTGAACATGAATGTTGCGCACATTAGAACAACAAAAAAGTAGAGTAGAATCCTTTTAAAGGGGTTCTAAAACTTCAAATGTATTGTATTTATTTATATATCCTGAATTGACAATCAAAGATACCCAGAATTATGAAATTAATAGTAAATGATTAACAATTTATTGCATACTACTATCTTTATTTGATGTAAGGTGTGTATAGGGTTGGTCCGCCCAGACCCTTGCACACCTAAGACGGGGAGAATAAAAGAGAGCTTAAATAGAATAGATGTTAGCAGGAGAACAAAGCTTCAACGAAGATACTTTCGAAGTATCGATTGAACGAAGATTATTTCAATTCTTTCACAGACACAGCATGTCAAAATTAATTTGAATATGGAAAATAAATACACGTAAAAAGCTTTGATGACAATCGGAACCCCTCGGCGATCATTGTTAATGCCACACCGAAGTATACGAGGCGTCACCTACACTATTGTTTATTAGTTCAATAAACAACTGCAGTTGTATTCATTGTTTATAGAGACGAAACTGCGAGTCATGTTATAGAATGTTACTTTACATACCACCACAGACCTACAGATAAATAAGCGAACTCAAATACTAAAATCGTCATTTCTCCACCAATACAAACCCTATGTTGTGACCAGTCTTTAGAATCGTCTTTCCGAGACGATTCTAAAGAGTGCTCACAACATAGGGTTTGGTGGAGAAATAAAGAAGTTATTCTTGAAAATAGTTTTGTTTACGCGTCTTATCTGGACCTCTGCCATCAGATATCTTTATACCATTGTCATTGTTCGGAGAAACACCATATTTTAATAACATGCACTTCAGTCACAATGGGAGAATATGTTGACTACAAGTCTGTGTTTGCCTAGATGTTTGCCGAAGTCGTCTATGAATTTTAATTTTTGTTTGCTTGTTTGTTGTTGTGTGGTGGTTATGGTCGCTTCGGTCGTATTTCTATTTCTGTTATTTCGCAACGTCTGGCTCTCTGTGTTCAGGCACAAAGGACAGTGACTTCCTGCAAACCAGCTGAAAGGCGCCACCACGTGGAAAAGTTTGACCATTAGTCCGCTGGGGAAAAAATAATGTCTGCTCAAATTTGGATATGGTGCAATCTGGGTCCATGCTTATAAAACTTTTACTTGAGTCTGAGTTCGTTCTCAAGTTTTTGAGTGGTCAGATTTGAGCCTTAGGCTCAAGTCTGACCAATCAAAAGCTTGAGAACTGGAACCTGACCAATCAAAAGCTTGAGAACGAACTCAGACTCAACTAAAAAGCTTTATAAGCATGGACCCTGGACTACTTCCGAGTGGACCAAGCTTTTGAGAATGTATTGCCCGAGTATCAAATAGTTTGGATTCTAATGAGAGGCCAAGTTACTCGGCGGCTCATCTGGATCCAAACTGTTTGCAAATGCGAGTCAGGTGGCGGATAGCGGGGTAAGGGTTTAGTCCCACCCACCCGCCCCGGAATTCGAACCCACAGCGATCGATCTCAATGATTAGTAATTTCTGACGTCGGTCACTTCCCTATTTTGGTGAAACCACAGTGCTTATTGTTCCTTTGCTTAGTCCATTCCTTCCTACACTACTTTTAGACCCAACATCTTTGAATACATCTACTTGAAATGAGCATTTACTAGAAAAGGGAAATATTTAGAATTATATAGTTTTGAAACCAGTGTGAGAAATAGAACATTTTATCCTATCGAACAATGCAATGGTTTCAAAGCATGACTTTAACAAAGGCGTCAAAATACATCAGTAGGAGGGAATGGGTTAATATATATTACAGAGAGGAACAATAAGCCCTGTGGTTTCATATACTGCAGTTCGTCCAAAATAATTATGGTCTTATTCTGTGTATTAATATAAGGGCAGATGGTAGCTTAATGCACGATGAAAGTTTTGGAGATAACTCCCAATATGAGCAAAAATCAAATAATTGAAATACTTACATTATAAAAAGTCAGCTAATAAATAGTCTTGTTGTAATTATTTCTTACATAAATATTGAACAGGGATTGGGTTAAAACCCTAAAGAATTATACATGTACTTCTTTTCAGTAGCCACTGTTTAGTGATTTAACCCATTCCTTCATATCAACACCGTTTAACCCAGTCCCTCGTATTGACTCGTTTCAACCCATTCCTTCATATTAACACGGTTTAACCCATTCCCTCATATTGACGCCTCTATAAAAGTCACTTTTTGAAACCATTGTTCCACAGGAGCAAATGCTCTATTTATCACAATAGTTTCAAAGCAACACATTTTTAAATTTTCTTTTTCTCTAGTAAATGGTTCTTTTCGTTAGATTTATTCAAAGAGGTTTGGTCTGAATATAGCATATTAACAAAATGAACACTGAATACGATACCGTATCAAGTTCGACTGGTTAACCACCAGACGTTATCGACATTGGAATGATTTATATATTTAAATTCGTCCCTTCGACGGTCTCTCTCATCTGTATCCGTTGCTTGTTAAAGCATTGATATATATTTTACTGTTATCCGTTTTCAGGCTGTGATTTATGTTTGAAATCAATTTTATCTGAATCCGAAATACAATATATGCTACTTTTACGCCTATATGAGTATGGAATGGATTGTCAGTCAATATCGTCGTCGGAAAAAGTTTTGAAAGAAAATCGAATATTCGCTTGTACGTGTACGTACTTCTGCTGGTATGTGTATTTATTGAAGAAACTTTGTTTTACGTGATACAGAGAGGTCCAGATAAGATACGTAAACTAAACTTTTTTTCTAGAATATCTCCTTTATGTCACCACCCAACCATTTACTGTGACCACTCTTTAGAATTGTCTCGAAGAGACGATTCTAAAGAATGGTCACAACATAGGGTTTGATGGAGAAATGAGGGTTTTAGTATTTAGGTACGCACTTTTATCTGTAGCTCTGTCTGATATAGATACGCCTTTTGACGCCTTTGCAAACCAAGTAGACCCAGATCAGACGGCACTTTTTGGAGATATCTAATCAGGGTCTTTAATATTTGCTTATGAAATAATATACAGTAAAACCTCTCTATAACGACCACTAAATTGTGTTAATTTGTATTTTGGGCAGGTGGTTGCTTAAAGCAAGGTGAAAGTAAATCAGAACGCTCCTATAGGAGCGTTCTGTTTTATACTTTCACCTTGCTTTAAGCATCCACATGCCTTTAACACAAAATACTTGGTTGTTATTTAGTGGACGTTATAGAGAGGTTTTACTGTAGATCTGATTGTACAGTTTGTGCCATGATTTGCATATTCATAATGTCATACTAATCGATAGTGATTACGTCATTACTTCTTACATGAATATTCATAAGGTAAGAGTCTTAAATACGAGTATGTTTCTTTGTCTCCCAATAGAAAGTTCAGTACATATTAAAGTTCGTTGTGATGTACATTTTTGAGCGAACACAATAATCAAATCAATATATCACCGTAAGAGGTTATTAAGAGAACATCAAAGATTGATTAAATTTATTGGAAAGTCACTAATTGCTTTTCTAACCGTTGCATGCGCCACACGTGGATACACGCTGTCATTCATCTGTAAAAAACATGATTAGTCATTACTCTTGTGAGTTTCAGGTGTTAAGGTATCTAGCGTTCAGTAGGTCGGACAATTTTCGTGGAAATCGGTAAAAGTCGTAATCAGTCGTAATTCGCATCGGCTTTTTACGCTGAAACTCGGTCACACTGATTCAATAAAACTCCTCGTCTAATTTTTAACAGACTTTGGATGTATCGGTGGAAGGATCAGCAACGATTTTAAATATTTTGTTGACTGGAATAAGAAAACAGTAATAAGTAAATCCAAAAGAAAATAGCGTTAAAGGTAGCATGGTTTAATTTATATGTACAGTAAAACCTCTCTACAACGGCTACTAAAATGTGATAATTAGTTGGCATTTAGGGCAGGTTGCTGCTTAAAACAAGGTGAAAGTAAAACAGAACGCTCCTATAGGAGCGTTCTGTTTTACTTTCACATTGCTTTAAGCAACCACCTGCCTTTAACACAAACTATTTGATGTAATTTAGTGGCCGTTTTAGAGAAGTTTTACTGTAGTTAGATGTGCTCTTTTTCAACGCTGAATTTTCAGTATGGAACGGTCCGTCAGTATTTATTTGTAGAGTCCATATACAGTTGAACGTCGATATCTAGAACACGAATGCGAATTTAGGGATAACTCCATCCAAAATTTACAATACAGACTTGTCTTAAAATGTATCACTACACATACAGTAAAACCTCTCTAAACCGGAATTCTAGTAGAGAACAATTTAGATACTTTTAGGCAGGTGGCTGCATAATGCAGGGTGAAAGTCATGCAGAAAGCTCCTAGAGGAGCTTTCTGCATGACTTTCGCCCTGCATTAAGCTGCCACCTGTCTCCAAGACCGATATTCATACCAAATTTAACGTCCGGTTTAGAGGGGTTTTACTGTATCTAGAAACACACGTACACATGTGACAGCTTAATGCAGACCGAAAGTAGTGCTGAGTGCTTTCAGCATTACTTTAGACCTGCATTAAGCTGTGAACTTAAGATATTGGTCAGATTATAAATTGGATGACTCGAATCGCTTTTATCTCGAACTAATTTATATGGTCCCTTGAAGTTCGAGATATCGAAGTTCAACTGTAGTATGAACAGATACAATTTGCGAGTGGATTTTGAATGACAAACAATGCAGACCCTGATCAGAGGACTCCTATAGGATCTCTTTGATCTGTGTGTACACTGTTTGCAAATGACAGTGCACTCGGTTCCTCTATTGCAAGGGTTTAAAAACTTAGGCAATGTTTCACGTATTTGCAATGGAAACAATTAACGCGCCTCTGAACTCAGTGCTGCAAGAAATCTCACTAGTAAGAGTATCACGATGGCCATAGAATACCATGCCATACTGTTAATGACAAAGGCTTTTATACAGCCACCACTAGTGTGGAATACGCTGTCAACACAGAGCAGTTCTGAGCTCGAATTTCATTGAGAATAGCATAGCTTATATAATTCAGGAATGGCTGTGTCCTCTAAGTACCGTAGGTAGTTTTGGTCACCCAGCCTCCCATTTGGATAATTCAATTTGGCACCATTTTGACGTATTTAAAGTAGATTGACCTAGTAGCAAACAGTGTAGACCCTGGTTAGACGGTTCCTTAACCCATTTGCGCCCAGTGGATTCTTCCATGTTTATATGTTGGATTAGTCCATTTTTTATATAAGGGGTGCCTGGCCTAAATTTTCAATTTCGTTTTGTTTTATATTGAAATTCCTATCAGCAAACAGTGTAGACTCTGATCAGACGCTTATGCGGCGTCTGATCAGAGTCTACGCTGTTTGCCTACGCCCCATATATGGGATCGTCGGAACAAATGGGTTGAAGTAGACTGACTTAATAGCAAATAGTGTAGACCCTGGTCAGACGGTTCCTTCAGGGGCCGTTTGATCTCAGTCTGCACACTATCTTATTTGCCTATTTTTGTCTATATAAATACTTAGTAATTAGGGTATGTAAGCGTATGGCATAGAACTATGTCGATGTTTTTGATGGATCGGATACCTTAAGGCGAAATTAATGAAGGAAATGAAAGTACGGAATACAAACACCAGCTCCCCATGTCGTTGTAGCAAAGTATAGAAGAGCATTCACTGAGGCAAATCTTGGCTTCCTGCAGCGTTTCTCCTGATCTAATTATCAGTACTTAATTGTGTAATACCATTAACCCTTACAGTGTGGGACACGAGTCATCAATGTCCTTTACAAACAACGTAGACTCAGATGAGAAGACTCCTGTAGGCTGCTTAAAGCAAGGTGAAAGTAAAACTGAGCGCTCCTATAGGAGCGTTCCGTTTTGCTTTAAGCAGCCACCTGCCCTAAATACCATCTAATTAACAAAATTTAGTTGCCTTTATAGAGAGGTTTTACTGTATATGAATTCCATTATCGATATGACATTTGGGACCTTTTGATCTAACATCTAAAACTTGATTTAAAGGAACGTTTGCAATATGTCTGTAGACTGAGACAGGGTTATGGATGGCTTCGTCTGACTAATTATGAAATTTCGTTCCCTTGTTTACCATTTTGGCCCATATTATTCTTTTTTGGCCTATTTTTACGATGGCGCTGCAAGAGAAAGACTGTCATAGTCCCCGAGACGTTATGCAGAGCCATAATGAATAATAAAAAAGGGTTTTGTTAGAGAAGAGTGGCACGTTATTATCGGGCACCATGTGTTTAGGTTGTCTTTATGATTTGTAACTCTGTGCACTCTAAAGAATTGCCGCCTGCTAAGGTTGTCGTCTGTTACAAATTTTAAAACAATAGCTCGACTATGAGCTTTCCCAGTCGTTAGTCATAAATAATAACATCATGAATAGTTAGCTGATTTTTTCCAATGGCATACACACATGGGTTTTAGAATTGGTAAAAACTATAAGGTCATGTCTGTTATAGTTTCATAAGCAAACAGAGTAGACCATGATCAGATAGATCCTACAGGAGCCGTCTAATATGAATCTACTCTGTTTGCAAAGGCATGAAAAAAGCACTCATATGACGTAAAGGGTGAACATTGTATACGCTAAACACACTTGTAAAGCACGTGTATATATATACATTCAGTCCATCCTTCGCAATATTTTCCTTTGCGCCTTCTTCGATTTCTTGAATGACAAAATGTTATAATAGACCCCATATATCTTCATATCATTATGGTCACCCACGGGAAATCTTCTCTTCACTATATGCCCATAACTATTTCACCGCTACATGTTGTCGTCTGCAAAAGTTGTCGTCTGCTTCTTTTCATTGTCTTTTTTGTTTCGTTTTAAAGTACATAATCAAGGTATCAAACAGTTTGGATCCTGATGAGACGCCGAGTTACTCGGCGTCTCATCTGGATCCAAACTGTTTGCAAAGCAAATTATTGATTCGAAACTGAAGAGTTGACCTAGGAAAGTATTGGTGAATTCTTTATGCTGTTTATAAAAATATTTTGCATATAGATAACACGCGGAGTAAAATTGGCATCTCTTCAGAGTACAAACTGTTTGGCATCTCCTCAGAGTACAACAACTGTTTGACATTCTGGTTAATTTCTTAAAACATATGTGGCGATAGCCCTTTGCTTTTAGAAGTGAAGCATTTGTGGGAATTATTCTGAAATACATAATTATTAAGGTATATTCATATGAAAATATAACGCCCGTTCAAATGGTTACTGGTCGTCTGATCTGGATCCAGACTGTTTGCAAATGCTAATCAAGATGCTAATAGTGAGATAGGGTTAAAAGTTAAGGATCAAGTGTGATAAGCGCTCCAGATAAGATGTGGAAATTAAAATATTTTCAATTATAACGACTTTATTTCTCCACCAAACCCTATGTTGTGACCACTCTTTAGAATCGTCTCTTCGAGACGATTCTAAAGAGTAGTCACAACATAGGGTTTGGTTGAGAAATGACGATTTTAGTATTTTAGTACGCACCGTTATCTGTAGCTCTGCAGGTATAGTGTTTGTAAGTTAAGGAGCAAGTCTGATAAGACATTCACAGCGGTCGTACTTTACATACTTAATCCATTCATTGTGTCATACCAATTCATATTAAAATGTCTGCAGGAGGCTGTGAGTTTTATTCCTTTCCCTGTTCTATATTTATTCCAAATTTCAATACCAACTGTGTATTCAGGGACAAACTAGTTATAATGAAATATGGAAGGTGGAGCATTGTAGTCATTCTAGAAATTAAAGAAACAGATCTTTAAAATTCCATTAACAAACAGAGCAGGCCATGATCAGACTGCTCCTATTGGAGCCGTCTGATCTGAGTCTACTCTGTTTACTGACGCAGGGAAAGGTGATTGTATGAATGAAAGGGTTATGCAGGATACCAGTACTAAGACACTTGCTTTCCTCTTTCAGTGCATAAAAGCAGCACTGATTACACTACACATTCGGACACATACAAATAAAGGTAAACAGTGCAGACCCTGATCACACTGCCCCCACCCACCCCTCCCAAAACCAGAAGTTTGATCAGGGTCAACACTATTTGATGCTATGCCAGTTTAATTCAGAAGTTATCATTGGTGTCAAATTGGTTTTAGTTTGGCGGAGAGAGGAGATCGGGTGTTTATTTATTCATTGTTTATTTAATTTATCCATTTTTATTTATTCTATTTGAGGTTATTATATATTTAAACATTTGCCTGTTGAATATTCATGTGAAAAATAATGACATCATGAATATGTATCAGCTGATTGTTTTATACTGGCAGATGTGCACGTGAAGTTCCTGTGTTGGTAGAAAATGTAGAGTCAGGTCTGTCATATGTTTATTAGCAAACAGAGTCTAAGCTTAAAGATGTGTTTGCAAAGGCATGGAAACATGTTTAGATGAGGGGAAGGGTTAAGTAATTAAATGAATTATTATTTATTTATTTATTTACATGTACAGAAAACCCCTCTAATGCGACAACTTAATGAATAAACATGGCTGTCTTTATAAGCAGGCGATTGTTTAGTTTAATGCAGGACGAAAGTTATGCAGAAGGTTCCTATAACTTTCGTCCTGCATTAAGCTACCGCCTGCCTTTGCCACTGTGAACTATGCCCCTTTTTGCTGGTCACATTAGATGGGTTTTACTGTAATTAGTATCATCACATCTCACTTACCTAAATTCTGTTTTGAATACTTATTGTTATTTCCACGTCATAGGCAAGCAAACTGTAACTATTTGATTATCTCGGACAAGGTCTGAATTTCGAAGACTACTGATTGGTATGCGAATTGCGTTTACGTATTACAAGACAAATCTCAATTTTGGATGATGCATTGTCAGGTTATGCAACTCTTTTGGGAGGCGACTTGTTTTCCCCCTACCTTGATCATATCACTGGCGTGGACATTGATTCTCTCGCTTTGTTATTCCCTTTGGTGCGTTCCTGTCAACTTGTGTTGGCCCTCTCGTCTTTTGAAAGGCAGAAAAGTCTGATAAGATGTAAATAAAATTTGCAGACAATGCGATTATTGTTGAATGTTCAGTTTCCAATCGTCTCGGTCTTATTGAGAGTTTGTGTCAAAGTTTTAGTCCTGTTCTAAATACGGTATCCGCTTCAATTCATATCTTTTACGATGTTTAACCCATTGCTCCAGGAATATCCATGAAATAAATAATGACATCATGAATATTAACTAGATTAATTGTTATAATTGCGTATAAACATAGGAATTTTGGGCATGGCACAAACTGTGGAATCATATCTATATTATATCATAAGCAAACAGAGCAGACCCTGATCAGACGACTCCTACAGGTGCCGTCTTATCTGGGGATACTCTGTTTGCGAAGGCGTAGAAAGGCGTATTTATGGAGTAAAGCGTTAATTACATCTTAACCCTTTCCCTCATAGGCTATTTTAGATCCAACCACTTTGAATAAATCTACCGAAAAGGAGCATTAACTAGAGAAAATGATTTTTTTTAGAATTTTGTAGTTTGAAACCATTGTGATAAATAGAGCATTTGCTCCTATAGGAGCAAATGCTGTATTTATCACAATGGTTTCATAAAGTGACTTTTACAGAGGCGTAGACAGGCGTATTTATGGAGGAAAGGGTTAATGTTCAAATGTTTTGAGATACTATTGACAGTATTAAACAGTTTGCTACGCAGAGCAAACATAACATTTTACTTGGCTGAGCAAACTGTCATCGGAGAAATGTTGGAGAAATGTATTTTCTTTTGGAATTCGCTGCATATTTGCTTCAATTTCCCGTAAAAGACATAATTAAGAGGATCACATAGTTTGGATCCTGTTGAGAGGACGAGCAATTTAGATCTCATCTGGATTTCGACATATTTGAAAATGCAAGTTATGTCACGTGTTGCATGAAATGTGTGGTCACATTACTGACCAAAAACCATTCTGACCTATGACACGCTACGTGCGAGACCACTAGCAGCGTCACAGATAAATGTGCGTACCAAAATACAGTAAAACCTCTCTAAACCGGACGTTAAATTTAGTATAACTATCGGTCTTGGGGACAGGTGGCAGCTTAATGCAGGGTGAAAGTCATACAGAAAGCTCCTCTAGGAGCTTTCTGCATGACTTTCACCCTGCATTCATTGCACCCTAAAATTCCGGTTAAGAGAGGTTTTACTGTACTAAAATCATCATTTCTCCACCAAACCGTATGCTGTGACCACTCTCTAGAATTGTCTTTGATATACGATTCTAAAGAGTTCCCACAACATAGGGTTTGGTGGAGAAATGTTTCAATTAACGCATCTTATCTGGACCTCTGCTTGATAATATTTGAAACCGTTTGGATCCTGATGAACTACCATGTGCATTTGAGTACTCTGGTACGCAATGCCAAGGTGGGCAATTGGGGCTGTCATGTGACTGTTTTGACTATCCAATTCCATAACTTTCTTTTATAGACAAGAAAATCAAGGCCACTATGGACGGACGAGACTATTTTTCGACACAGTAAAGCCCCTCTTAACTGGAATTTTAATAATAACATGTAATTTGACCATATAAACATATTTTGCTTAGACTACCAAAGTACATTTCTGGTTTCTTGTTTAGCTGGATCTTTAGTTCAAAATATTTCATACGTCATGTTGTCCTGCTGATCTTTACACTAAGATTTAGGACTATCATGTATCTCTTATTTATGAACAAATCTAGGCAAAAAGTAGAAGATAATATTTTCAGTCGCGATTTACTAAGCTTACGAAGAGTTGCCACCATTGAAGAATTATTATAAATAATGAACTACGCAGTTGTCAGAGCGAGCCGTTTTTTCAGTAGACCGGATACCATTTGTCACAGAACGTGCATGCATTTGCCTGTGGTTCCGTCTCCTGGGCCATGTACAAAGGTTCAACTATGAGTGATACTATTGATCAACCTTCAGTCTGTTCCGGGCGAATCTGTGATAACCATTGCAAATAGTTTGGACCCAGATGAGACGCCGAGTAACTCGACATCTCATCAGGATCCAAACTGTTTGATACTCTTATGTTTTTGAAGGGAAATGGATGCAAGCATGCTTCACAACTCTAAATACAACTCCATTTTCTATCTATCGACGGAAATGTGCTCAACAGGCTAAATGATATACCTTTCTCCTGTTTAACAAATTTGCGCGCGCTCAAAACTAAACATGCTGGGTTTTTTTATAAAACGTAAATTATATTTCGTTTTTGTTTACAAACATTTTACAGTTTTAATGTCAAACAGTTTTGCTCCTGATTAGACATAGAGTTACTTGACGCCAGATCTAGATCCCAACTGCCTGCATAGGTAATACTAAATCCACCCGTACCATGTTAATTGTTAATGCATGTCACTTCATTCGTGAGAAAACCTGGTAAATTTTTAATTCATTCATGTTAACCCTTTTAGCACTAAGTCTTTTATGCTGCAAACAATGCCATCAGCTTCATTTGTCAAAGAATGATTTTTTTTCTTCACAGTCTTTTCAACCCTTTACTACATGAATATTCATGTGATAAATACATTTTAATGACGTCATGAATATTAATTAGTTTAATTGTTATAATTGCACATATGGACTAAGGATTTTTTGGCCTTGACAGAATCTGTAGAATAATATCTACATGTATATTATTTCGTAAGCAAACAGAGCAGACCCTGATCAGACGGCTCCTATAGGAGCCGTCTGATCTTGGTCTACTCTGTTTGCAAAGTCACAGAAAGGCGTATTTATGGAGGAAAGGATTAATAAATGAGTAACGTCAGAATTCTCAGCTAAAGCGTTTCGCCTTCAGAACTTTTCCAGTAAGACTTTCAGACTTTCAAGATTTGTTACAATGCTTAATCCTACCCAACTATAAATTAACCTTTAGCCTGCTGAACAAATTATTTTTACAAAATGTTTCACCTACTACATTTCCAAAATTCAGACTATAATCAATTTGTCTACCAAGATGCAATCAGGGTGTCAAACAGTTTGGATCCTGATCAGATGCCGAGTTACTCGGCGTCTCATCTGGATCCAAACTGTTTGCATGATATATAGGTATTCACCCATAGCAGGCTAAAGGTTAATCACGTCACATCATATGTGGACCTGGTACAATTGTGACTACTTCCGATTCGATCAAGATTTGGAGAAATTATTGACCGAGTGTCAAACAGCTTGGATCCTGATCTCGCCTAGATCCAGACTGTTTGCCAATGCGTGTTAGACTTTCAAACATTGTTACAATGCTTAACCCCAACCCTGCTGTAATTTGATCAGTCACCTCATATTTGGACTTGATACAATCTAATCTATACTTCTTCTGATTCTATCAAGCTTTTAACCCTTTACGCCATGAATATGCATGTAAGAAATTAGGACACCATAAGTATTACGGTCTGTGCATTTGTATTTTTCATCTGAGGAAGCATTCAAACTGGCTTGCGGTAGGTCGACGTTTCTATTTAGATGTTCTTCTTTGCACGAAGCGATACAATTTGTTCAGTGCACAGAAGAACCTCCGGGGGTCTTCCTCCACCTGTTATTAGCTGGATGTCGTGATATGACTGAAATACTGTTAAAACGACGTAAAACCTAATAAAAACCAAGCCAAACCATAAATATTAATAACATTGTTGTAAAAGCACAGTGGACACAGACATGTTTGGGCATGGCAAAGACTATAGAATCAGCATATAATATCATAAGCAAACAGAGTAGGTCCTATAGGAGCCGTCTGATCTGGGTCTACTCTGTTTTCAAAGACGAAGAAGGGCTTTTTTATAAGGGTTAACCCTTTCCCGCACATAAACGCATTAGCAAACAGAGTAGACCCAGATCAGACGGCTCCTATAGGAGCCGTCTGATCAGGGTCTGCTCTGTTTGCTAGTGGAATTTGAAAGATCTGTTTTTTACTTTCTAAAATGGCTACAATGCTCCTTCTTCCAAATTTCATTAGAATTATTTTGTCGATGAATATTCAGTAGGTATTTAAATTTGTAATAAATACAGAACAGGGAAAGGGTTAAAAAACTATTGACCTAATCTCAAACAGCTTCGCAAAGGCTAGTCAGCTGACAGCGTGACAGATAAACGTAACAATCGATTCCTTATTTTTGTGTATCAGAGGTTTTTGTTCGAGTATCATCTCTGATTGGAAAAACGAATTTCATTCATAAATTGGGGGAAAATCAAAACGTCAGTTAAATGAAACAAAATTGAGTCCAAACTACTAATGTGATATTAATTTCATTTGGAACAAAAATGAAAGGGAAACTAACTCAATTAATTGAAGGAGACAAGGACGGTTTCCTGACAACAACTACACAACCACAGATAGATCGCATTCTCCCCCCCCCCCCCCCCCCCCCCAATCATACAACATACAACCAAGTCATTTTCTGTGAAATTATTTTACAGTAAAACCTCTAGTAGAGAAGAATTTATATATTTTAGGCAGGTGACTGCTTTAATGCAGGGTGAAAGTCATGCAGAAAGCTCCTCTAGGAGCTTTCTGCATGACTTCCACTCTGCATTAAGCTGTCACCTGTCCTTAAGACCGATATATTAACTTCCGGTTAAGAGAGGTTTTACTGTAAGAATAATTTACGTAGGAAATGATCACATCGTGAATTTTTGATGTTGTTACATTATTTTTATAATGGCGTTTGAACAAATCTTCTGAAAAGGGGGCATTTACTAGAGAAATCGAAACTTTTAGAATTGTGTAGTTTAAAAAGCATTGTGATAAATAGAGCATTTGCTCCTATCGAGCAAATGCTATATTTATCACAATGGTAACATAAAGTGACATTTACAGGGGCGTCAAAAGGCGTCAATACATGTATGAGGGAATGTGTTAAAGCAACCGCTCTAAAGAAGTGTAATGCATGAGTTTTTAAGACAGAAAACAGGTAGTAGCTTAATACATAATTAAAGTAACGCAGAAAACTTTCAATAGATTTATAGGTGTAATATTTCTTCTGTTAACTACAGTCAAATATCTCTAAAGCGACAAGTCAAAAGTCTAAACCTGTTTCTTAGACAGGCGGCAGATTTATGCGATAGGAAAGTAAAACAGAAAACTCCCGTGAGAGCACTTTCAGTAATACCTTTGTCCTGCGTTAAGCAACCTTCTGTATTTTAACCCTTTACTCCATGATTATTCATTTCAGAAATGAAATAAAGGCATCACGACTATTAATTAACAGACAAGTGTAATAATGGCATTACGAGCAAGGAATTGTTTATCATGACACAAAACTATAGAATAAGACATACATGTATATTATGGCATAAGCAAACAGAGCAGACCCTGATCAGACGGATCCTATAGGAGCCATCTGGTCTGGATATATTCTGTTTGAAAATGCGTAGAAGGCGTATTTATGGAATAAAGGGTTAAATAGACTGATGCCGTTTGATCTGGGTCTATACTATTTTTCTAAATTTGTCTGAATATTTAGAATAAATGAGGGTAGATCTCTCCTCATTTTGGCATTGAACCGTCCTACATTACAGTGCAATAATGGAATAAAGCGAATGGTTTTTGATGATAAATACGGCTAAATTAAATTTCCTTAATAATGTGAGGGAAGAATGTAATTCTCAATGGATTCGGGGAGATCATATGAGATGTTGCCGACTTTTCACATTATCTCGAAGCCATATAATTTAGGAAGTAATGGATAATTTAATAATATTTGTGTTTGGGGCAAAAAAAAGATACGATATATTCGTAGCCTGACATTGCACTCAACAACCGGGTCGTTGTAGGTACAGTATCTTAACCTTTTTCTCCATAAATACGCCTTTCTACGCCCCTGTAATAGTCACCTGTTGAAACCATTGTGATAAATAGAGCATTTGCTCCTATAGGAGCAAATTCTCTATTTATCACAATGGTTTCAAATTACAAAATTCTAAAAAAATCCCTTTCTCTAGTTAATGCTCCTTTTCGGTAGATTTATTCAAAGTGGTTGGATCTGAAAATAGCATATGAGGCAATGGGTTAAGACTCAACTCCTTTAACTCTTTCCTTCGTATAAACTTTTTCACGCGTTTGCAGAGTAGACCAAGATCAGACGGCTCCTATAGGAGCCGCCTGATCAGGTCTGTTTGCTAATGGAATTCGAAATATCTGTTTCTTTATTTTCTATTTGATGGTTAAAATGTTCCACATTCTAAATTTCATTATAACTATTTTACCCTTGAATATTCAGAAGGTATTGAAATTTGGAATAAACATATAACAGGGAAGGGTTAAATAAATTACTGAAAATGAGCATTTACCAGAGAAATGGAGAATTTTAGAAGTGTGTGGATTTGAAACCATTGTGATAAATAGAGCATTTGCTCCTATGAAGTAAATGCTCTATTAATCCAAATGGTTTGATTACGTATCGCACTTCTTCTTAAGTTGTTGCAAATATACCAACCAAAGAAAGCAACTTTTTGATGATGTTGCCAGATTCACTACTCCGTCCCTTTCTGTCTTTCTGTTTGGTGACCCTCTTTTAAATTATTATACAAATTATAGTGGAAGCTGTACATCGGTTTATCCGAACCTCAAATCGGTTCTAATAAATTCAGTAACGCTCACCTTCTTTCGAATGTGCTTGTTCTGCTCAGAATCCTAGACCTCTACATATGTGTGTCAACCTTCGTTTCCATCTTTTACCTTTCTTTTATTCTAAACTATCTGTCTCAAAAAGGTTTTGATATTCTGCTGAATTAATTGAATTATTTTTTTCAGTGCATTTTTATAATACAATAAATTTGCAATCAGTTCTGTATAAAGCGAGAGTAGTTGTTACGGTGTTTGGAGAGATACACAATAAGCAGTCTTGCTTTCGTTTCCATCTTGTCTCCTTTGTGGTATTATTACAATATCCATGCAAATATTTACAAATAAAATACATGTATGTTTAAACCCAAGTGGTTTCAAAAACATGACCTGAACAGAGGCGTCAAAAGGCGTCAAAAGGCGTCAATACGAGGGAATGGGTTAAGTAGCACATTACTGGCTAAACATAAGAGTCTTAACCCTTTACTCTATGAATACGCTTTTCTACGCCTTTGCAAACAGAATTGATTCAGATCAGATGGTTCCTGTAGGAGCCGTCTGATAAGGGTCTGCTTTGTTTGCTGAGGATATAATATAGATAGGATTTTACAGTTTCTGCCATTGCCAAAACTACTCATGTTCAAGGGCCATTATACAAATTAATCTAATCAATATGTCATCATTTCTTACATGAATATTCATGGAGTAAAGGGTTAAATGAATATTCATGAATTTAAAGGGTTATATGAATATTCATTGATTTAAAGGGTTAACCCATTCCGGCATATTGACACCTTTTGACGTTTCTTTAAAAGTCAAATTGTGAAACCATTGTGATAAAAAGAGCATTTGCTCCACAGGAGCAAATGCTCTATTTATCACAATGGTTTCAAAACTACACAATTCTGAAAACTTCCCTTTCTCTAGTAAATGCTCCTTTTTGGTAGATTTAATAAAAGAGGATACCTCTAAAAAGAGCCTATGCGGGAATGAGTTAAAGTTATCAAAATTGTTCCGTATTGGCGTGTTCAGCTATACAACTAAAGGACAGAGGGATGATGTTGTCTGAATACTTATGAGCACTTATCCATCTCAGCGCGACCTCACTCAATTTTGCAAACAGCTTGGATTCAGATGAGAAGTCGAGTAATCTGGATCCAGATTGTCTGCACTCTGAACATGTTTCTACAAGGTAGAGACCCGGGACGTCTGCTGTGAATTGTTTTCTATAGTCGAATATTCCAAGGTTGTATTTCTCAAAAGCTGGAAAATACTTCGTCTGCAAAATTTGTCGCGTGCTTTTTTTATTTTTATTTGTTTTATTTATTTAACTTTTTTTTTGGGGGGGGGGGGGGGGGGTGTAGGTTTTCCTATTTGTTTCAAAACAATAATCATAACATCAAACAGTTTGGATCCTGATGAGACGGCTAGTTACTTGGCGTCTCGTCTGGATCCAAACTGTTTGTATAGGTACACGTGATCACATATTCGACATTCGTAGTGAGGGAATTTAGAAAGGATTATGTTCATAAACCACTAATCACGTGTTACGTGATATGTTCTAGTATCTCATATGCTGGTAATGAAATATCAGTTTTACAGCTTAAGTAGAATATATGATACCACCAGATTTGGGTTTATTTCGATTTTACAGAATTGATGTCTTGTTTTAAAAGGACAACAAAACCAAAAACATCCTCCACACCAAAATAACATTGCTTCATTAAATACCATGTACGTACACCATAGCATGTGACCTTTTATCTGATATATGTGCAAACTTTATATCTGAAATATACAGTTATACACACTTAACTCTTTCGGCGCCAATGCCGCCCTTTGGCACCATTGAAAAAAGGTGCAGTCCCAGGTCAGATGCCGCCTCTTCAAGACGGCGTCTGACCTTGGACTTCACTGTTTTCTGTATTATTTTAGCCTTAATATACCTTTATTATTTAGTTTAGAATTATATTTGATATGAAATTATAATTGCAGACGACACTATTAAATTTGGCGCCAGAAGAGTTAAATTTTGATGCATTGGCAAACATGATAGACCCAAATCCGTCTGGGTTAACTCTGTTTGTTTATTGGTTGATATAGGTCTATGTGGATTTATATACCATTATCATGGTAGGGGAAGAGGGACACGGCTTAAGAATTTGCCCACCAGCCCGCTATATCTAAGCAGATATGGCAATTCCAAGGCCGTCCATTCTTCCCAATTGTCAAGGCAGCTCTTGTATGCACACCAACACAGAGAACAACATACAGCCTCACCCAACAAACAAACAAAAAACCCAACAACAAAAACAAATAAAAAACAACTATAGCAGCAAAACATTGCAAACTAACTTAAAAGGCCCTACCAGTCTAGATAGTTCAGTGCAGCAGTTCCGTGGAGATAATTTATGATGTGCAGGGGCATATTTCAATCTTTTACTCGAGACCCGGTAAATGGTTTTGAGAGATATTTCCTCCAATATGGTAATACATATATTTTATCGACACATGTCTTTCCTAGGTTCTGTAACAGCTGATGCATTGTTTCAAATCAGAGGTCCAGACAGATTTATAAAGCAGATAAACAGCGAAACCTCTCTAAAACCATCACTAAAAAGAATTATGAATTGTTTGCCCGTAATCCTTAACTAGATGAATATTCATGAAAGATAAAAGTAAACATCGTGTCTACCGGTATTTACTGGAATTCTATGACTTTGTTTCTACAGTTTCTGCAAAGATAAAACATTCTTGTATCCACACACCGTTTCATACATTCAGCTAAGAGATATGTATGATGTGAAGATTCACCATGGGAGGGGTTAACCATTTCCCTGATGAATATTCATGTTGGAAATAATGACGTCATGACTATCAATAACATTATTTTCTATAAAGGCGTATGAACACAGGATATTTCGGCTCAGGCAGAAGCTGTAGAATCAGAACTATATTACACCATAAGCTAACAGAGCAGATCCTGATCAGACGGCTCCTATAGGAGCCGTCTGATCAGGGTCTGCTCTGTTTGCTTATGAAATGATATAGATATGATTCTAACAGTTTCTGTCAAGGCCAAGGTTCCATGTGTTCATATGTCATTATGAAAATTATTTTATTTAGTATACATGATGTCATGAATAGTCATGAATAGTCATGGAGTAAGGGTTAAAGGCACCTTCTGTTATTTTCGTTTAGAGCTGGCCTGCTATATTTTCGACTGTAGACATTCTGAAATAAGATTTCTTATCAAATGTCAAATATTTCTTTGGACGGTAATCACTGAAGCAAACATATTTCCATCAATTTCAGAATGCTTCCCTTTTCAGGGTTTCCCATTTCCAGGAAAGAAAATGTCGTACATAGATAGCAGTTGTTTAGATATTTGCTGTCTGTCAACTAGTTGCAAGATGACAGTTCTAGGGTTCTAGATGGAAAGTGTACCACCGATCTATCCAAATATCTTGTAATAATAAAGAAAAAATATCTTAATGCGTCCCCTAATGAATATTTATGCATGAATTGATCACTTCATGATCGTTCATTACCTTAATTCTCATAAGGTAAAACTATAAAGGGAGTTTGGTCTTAAACAAAGCCGTAGGATCAGATCTATATAATTTCATAAGCAAACAGATTAGACCCTGATCAGACGGCTCCTAGGAGCCGTCTGATCTGGGTCTACTCTGTTTGCAAAGTCGTGAAAAAGCGTTTATATGAAGGAAAGGTTAGCTGACTTGACACAGGTTCAAACTCGCAACCCCGAGTTTCACTGTTATGTTGCCTCGCCACAGGAAGCAAACTTGCGCAGTGAGGCAGTGTACAGTCTGTTGGACTATTTACTACATAAACACGTGTCTACACATTTGCAAACAAAGTTGACCCAGATCAGACGGCTCCTGCAGGATCGGTCTGATCAGGGTCTGCTTTGTTTGCTTATGGAATTATAAAGATTTTATTCTGCAGTTTTAATCACTTCCAAAACATGTTTGTTCATATGTCATTATAAATATTAAGATAATCAGTATCCATACCTGCAATACGTCTTACATAAGTATTCATGGAGTAAAAGGCTAACCCACTACTACCAAGTTACTTTACCCCTTTTTTGAGATCGGTCCAGATTCTCTCTCCGATATAACCACAGATTAATGTTTTTACTAGACGTGGTCCCAAGTATAACGAATAACCAATCAATATTTTAATCGCCCTTCCGGGTTCGAACTCACAACTCCAAGTTCCACAGTCATACTTTCTAAAATTACACCACACAAGCCGGCTTGCGGAAAGAGACAGTGTGAACTCTAGTAGTACGATAAATATGTTTGATGGAGATATAAGAATAATTCTACATGTACTTAGATTTCATAGTTTCCTCTAATATTTTTACAACTCTACACTGCTCTCATAAATATTGCTAACCGGGCTGTGCAGCACGTGACACTCGTCGTAATAAGGGAGAAGACTTTACACGAGAGTATTGTTATTAATTGTATTAAAGAGCAAGTCCCTATACAATGAACGCACATACATGTATTTTCAATTATATCATAAAACTTGGTATGTGTTATGTTCAATCATTATTACCAAGATTGTCAATTTGAATTAATGTCGAAATATACTCCTGTGATACAAAATGAGCCGTTTTCATCGATTCTTATAAAGTTTGTTCTACAACAAAATATCGGCTTTGTATTGGTCGAATGGTTAACGAAACTAAAACGCGAGCCAAATAAATATTAATACATTGCCGAATAACGTATCAAACACAGGAAAGTTGTGTGTCTTCTTTGGTGTTTATTCGACTGGTTTTCTTGCGATATACTTCTTTACAGCATATAAACAAATGATTAATGTAATTGTTAGGCATTTTTAAACACGTTGCAAGGAGGGACTATCAGTTTAGCCCCTCATAGTGACGCCTTTTGACGCCTCTTAAAACTCACCTTTTGAAATCATTGTGATAGATAGAGCATTTGCTCCATAGGACAATGGTTTCAAAACTACATAATTCTTAAACTTCCCTTTTTTCTAGTAAATGCTCCATTTCGGTAAATTTATTCAAAGGGTTTGGGTCTAAAAATAGCCAATGAGAGAATGAGTTAAATGCGTTGACCAATTTAGCTTTTATCCACCTTATCGCAATTGCCAACAGCTTGGATCCAGTCGAGTTGAGACGCCGAGCAACTCGTCGTCCCATCAGGATCACAGCTGTTTGACACTTGTTCAGTAGTTTTTCAAATGCTTCATAGAACTGAAAGTAGTCAAAATTGCACCACTGCAACGTTATGTTTCAGCTTTAGAATGTTAAATCTTTAATCCATGAATATTCATGCAAGAAATAATAATGATATCATGGATATTAATTAGACTAATTATCATAATAACACACGAACACAGGAAGTATTGTCCATGGTAGCAGCTGCAGAATCATACCTATATTATTTCATAAGCAAACAGAGCAGACCCTGATCAGACGGCTCCTATAGGAGCCGTCTGATCTGGGTCTTCTCTGTTTGCAAAGGCGTAGAAAAACGTATTTATGTAGTAAAATGTTAAGACAAAGACAGGGTCTATTGTGCCTTCTGTATGAGCTAAGGCACACCGACATTTCGGATTTATATCAAAATCGTTGCGTCATAACCTAATCGGGAGTCCCTAGAGGTTTGAACTAAGTTCGATCGGTCTTGGCATGATTAGAGAAATTTCGGTCGAAAATGGCTTTTTACGTCAAAGTGAATATAAGTAAGACCATTATTACGGCTGAACCTATCTTCAGAAGCCACTAAAATATGTCTCTAATTATTGGTCTTTAAGACAGGTGATAGCTTAATGCAGGTCATAATGCAGACATATGCTGGGGCTTTCTGCTTTACGTTCGCCCTGCATAAAGCAACCACCTACTATTTTTTAACCCTTTGCTCCATGAATACGTTATTTCTACGCCCTTGCAAACAAAGTAGATAGGAGCCGTCTGATCAGGGTCAGCTGTGTTTGCTCGTGATATAATAGAGATATGATTCCACAGTTTCTGCCATTGTCAAAATTATTGTGTCCATGTTATATTATAACAATTACTCTAATTAATATCCATTAGGTCATTATTGTGACATGAATATTCATGGAGTAAATGGTTAACCTATTCCCACTTATATAGACTTCGTTTGATGCCTTTGCAAACAGGGTAGACCCAGATTAGACAGCTCCTGCAGGAGCTGTCTGATCAGGATCTGCTCTGTTGACCACTTGTACAGTAAAACCTCTCTATAACGGCCACTAAATTATGTTAATTAGTTGGTATTTAAGGCAGGTGGTTGCTTAAAGCAAGGTGAAAGTAAAACAGAACGCTCCTGTAGGAGCGTTCTGTTTTACTTTCACATTGCTTTAAGCAGCCACCTGCAATTAACGCAAACTACTTGATGTAATTTAGTGGCCGTTATAGAGATGTTTTACTGTAGTTGGTGAATGTGTTTCTAAAGTTGCTTCTTTTGCCAAACAAGAACATCTTGTCCAAGTTTCAGTTATACAGTTATGTTAGTGATACCCCCCCCCCCCCCCCCCCACAACACACACATACTAGATACCTTGACGATATTCTTCACTCTCTAGTAAAAGAGAATATTTATCCGTGTCCTTTCAGCACCGAGTGATGTCTCATGTTTTAGTAACTCAATAGATCTTCTACTAATATATCAATTTACAAACTAACATCTTTTTTTATAAACCCGCATCCCGCATCTCATAGTGTTTAGAAGAAATTGCTAAAGTATTTAACTATTTATGCCCAATATTTAACTATTTATGCCTAATCAATATAAGGTCGTTTAACCAATTACGTCATAGGCTATTTTTAGATACGACCTCTTTGAATAAATCTACCGAAAATGAGCATTAACTAGAGATAAGGAAACTTTTAGAATTTTGTAGTTTGAAACCATTGTGATAAATAGAGCATTTGCTCCTACAGGAGCAAATGCTCTATTTATCACAATGGTTTCACAAAGTGACTTTAACAGAGTCGTCAATATGAGGGAATGGGTTAAGATGGGCTCTAATGTACTGAATATATCTTATATTTTGAAAACGATGTGAATGATGACTTGCTTAGTACGTTATGGGTTAACCGTATACCTCATGAATATTCATAGAAAAGAAATATTGACACTGAGACTATTTTTGATGAATATTTATAATGTCATATGGACTCCGAATATTTTGGCCATGACAGAAACTATAGAATTAGATCAATACGTTTTTAAAAGCAAATAGAGCAGACCTGATCGGTGGGCTCTTTCAAGAGTTATCTGAGATAAAGGATTTTGAATGGCAAACAATAGGCACTTCCCCTTTAAGCCTTTCAACACAGGACGCACATGCACTGTCATTTGCAAACAGTGTAGACGCAAGTGTAAGTCTTTCCTAATTAGTGGGCTTTTCCACTCTCATAACTCTGGATTAATATGGCTTATAATGTTAAAATACGCGGGACGGTGGTTAGAGCTCGTTCCCCGCCGATCTCTAATTATTTAGACAATTATTTTAGCCAAGGTTGTACTGCCTCATGTTTAGAATATTTATCTGAATCTTAAGACTTTCTAGTTGAAAATGGATGATTCACCATAGGGGCCATTCTACTAACTAATGAAAGAAATGGGATCATTAAGATCATCTTGTTTTTGAATTGTGTGATTAGGTTTTGCTACTAATCAAGCAGAGCAGTTTAACCCTTTACTCCATGAATACTCTTTTCTACGCATTTGCAAACAGAGTAGACCCAGAGCCTATAGGAGCCGTGTGATCAGGGTCTACTCTGTTTGCTTATGAACTCTACAGTAAACCCTCTCTATAACGGCCACTAAATTACATCAAGTATTTTGTGTTAAAGGCAGGTGGCTGCTTAAAGCAAGGTGAAAGTAAAACAGAACGCTCCTGTTTTACTTTCACTTTGCTTTTAAGCTGCCATTTGCCCTAAATACCAACTAATTAACACAATTTATTGGCCGTTTTAGAGAGGTTTTACTCTATATAGATATGATTCTGCAGTTTCTGCCATGGCTAAAATGTATGTGTCCATGTGCCATTATCAAAAATAATCTAATTAAGATTCATGATGTCATTTTCCACATGAATATTGATAGAGTAAAGGGTTAATCCTGTACCTTATAGAGATGCCTTTATCATATTTGCAAACAGAGCAGACCCAGATCAGGAGACCCCTGTGGGAATATGAATATTCATGAAATAGATAATGACATCATATATTAATGTTTAATTTTTGCATGTGAGCACATAAATTGTTGGCAGTTGCAGACACACTGCAGAATCATATCTATATAAATCCATAAACAAACACAACAGATACCAAAGAAATAATGAATCGCGAATATTCATTAGCGGAACTTTATAATGATGTATGAACACACGTCATGAATTTTTGCCATGACAGAAACTGTATAATTCAATGAGCAACAGCGCATACCCTGATCAGACGGCTCTTACAGGACCTGGGTCTACTCTGTTTACAAATACACGAAAAAGACGTTTCAACCAGATAAGAAGTTAACGTACAATTACTAATTTGATCAGACACACGAACATGAAAATGTATTTAGAGCAACAAATAGGGATGTATTACCAAATATTTCCACGTCATTTCTCTAAAGAGTGGTCACAGTATAGGGTTTGGTGGAGAAATGAAGGAGTTATTCTTGAAAATGTTTAAACTTACGTACTTTATCTAGACCTCTGTGTATTTATCTTGTATTGTTTTTGTTACCCTACAGAGTTATGTTAAGAGTTACATACCATTGCATCTTTCACAAATATTGTCAATATTGATGGGTAATTGAAAGCATGACTTCTGTTTCATATCCATTTGCTGCAGGGTGTCAGTGAGTGTTGACAAAAAGGCAGATGCGATGTTGTAAAGAGGCTCCGTGCAAAATTTATATTGAAATAATTCAATTTTAAACAAATTATTGACCCTTATAACGCTGAATATTCAAATAGACTACATGTATTACACAATTCGAACAAATCAAACGTGCGGTGAATATTTAGGGATTTTTCTAAAGAAAGGTGTACATGTAACATGACAATGAGGGCAGACCCTGATGAGAGGGTTCCTCTAGGAGCCGTGTCACTCGTGTCTACATTGTTTGTAAAAGACATTAGTGACTCGTGTCCCGCACTGTAAGGGGTCAACAATGTTCAGAACACATTATTACAGTTCAAAGCGTAAAAATAACTTTGTGGAAATACTTACAGTATAACACATGTACAATGGTGACATTTGACTAAGAACCTGCTATATACTTATAGTATAATACGTGTACAATGGTGACCTATTTGACTAAGAACCTGCTATATACTTATAGTATAATACATGTACAATGGTGACATATTTGACTAAG
This sequence comes from Azorinus chamasolen, assembly GCA_963576725.1. Classification (NCBI taxonomy): domain Eukaryota; kingdom Metazoa; phylum Mollusca; class Bivalvia; order Cardiida; family Solecurtidae; genus Azorinus; species Azorinus chamasolen. The sequence continues at coordinate 16,991,246 of OY755251.1, read as the reverse complement.
AACCTGCTATATACTTACAGTATAATACATGTACAATGGTGACCTATTTGACTAAGAACCTGCTATATACTTACAGTATAATACATGTACAATGGTGATCTATTTGACTAAGAACCTGCTATATACTTACAGTATAATACATGTACAATGGTGATCTATTTGACTAAGAACCTGCTATATACGTATAGTAAAATACATGTACAACGAAGACCTAATTGACTAAGAACCTGCTATATACTTATAGTATAATACATGTACAATGGTGACCTATTTGACTAAGAACCTGCTATATACTTACAGTATAATACATGTACAATGGTTACCTAATTGACTAAGAACCTGCTATATACTTACAGTATAATACATGTACAATGGTGACCTAATTGACTAAGAACCTGCTATATACTTACATTATAATACATGTACAATGATGACCTATTTGACTAAGAACCTGCTATTTAAAATGCTTCTCATCTGAATCAAAACTGGTTGCATAATGTAATCCTAGATGCGACATTGACAACGAAGGCGTTCATCATGGGATACAAGGTGTATCTAGAGTTGAGTGCAAGGCTGTAGTAACTACAATATTGATTTAGAGTTGAGTGCAAGGCTGTAGTAACTACAATATGTATCTAGAGCTGAGTGCAAGGCTGTAGTAACTACAATATTTATCTAGAGTTGAGTGCAAGGCTGTAGTAACTACAATATTTATCTAGAGTTGAGTGCAAGGCTGTAGTAACTACAGTATGTATCTAGAGTTGAGTGCAAGGCTGTAGTAACTACAGTATGTATCTAGAGTTGAGCGCAAGGCTGTAGTAACTTTAGAGTTGAGTGCAAGGCTGTAGTAACTACAATATTTATCTAGAGTTGAGTGCAAGGCTGTAGTAACTACAGTATGTATCTAGAGTTGAGCGCAAGGCTGTAGTAACTTTAGAGTTGAGTGCAAGGCTGTAGTAACTACAATATTTATCTAGAGTTGAGTGCAAGGCTGTAGTAACTACAATATTTATCTAGAGTTGAGTGCAAGGCTGTAGTAACTACAATATTTATCTAGAGTTGAGTGCAATGCTGTAGTAACTACAATATGTATCTAGAGTTGAGTGCAAGGCTGTAGTAACTACAGTATGTATCTAGAGTTGAGCGCAAGGCTGTAGTAACTTTAGAGTTGAGTGCAAGGCTGTAGTAACTACAATATTTATTTAGAAACATTTAAAATAATTGTTTTCCTAATATTGTCTTAATTCATTTCTAAAGTAATGCAGAAAGCTCCAAATGAAGCGTTTGCCCTTCGTTAAGCCACCACCAGTGTTCAATAAATGAATAACCGCTTAAGACAGGCTCTACTTTGATTTATTTAACTCTTTCGGCGCCAATGTCGTCTGTTGGCACCATTGGAAACAGTACAGTCCCAGGTAAGATGCCGCCTTTTCAAGGACTTCACTGTTTTCTGTATTTTTTTAGCCAAAGCATACAGGTTTTTAAAAACAAATGTTTTACTAATGTACCTTTATTATTTAGTTTAGAATTATATTTAATATGAAATTATTATTGCAGACGACACTTTTAAATTTGGCGCCAAAAGAATTAACATTTACGGTCGTAGGAGCCGTCTGATCAGGTTTAACTTACGAACTTATAATAAACCTGATTCTGCATGTTTCTGCCGACACCAAACATTTCTCTGTACACGTCATTATAAACATCCAGTTTATAAAACGTTATGGTCTCACTATTTCTTACACAAATAGATTCTCATGTTGAAAACGTAAAGTCTTCTAAAACTCCGCTATGTTATGCGTTTTACTTACGAATGACCGAGTGTCAAACAGCTTGGATCTTGATGAGACGTCGAGTTAGTCGGTATCTCATCTTAATGCAAGCTGTTAACAAAGCCAGTCAAGTTGCTCTTAGCATGGGAAGGTTTAACCCTTTCCTTCATATAAACCTCTTTTCACGCAATTGCAAACAGAGTAGACCCAGATCAGACGGCTCCTATAGGAGCCGTCTGATCAGGGTCTGCTCTATTTGCTAATGGAACAGAATAGATCTGTGTCTCTACTTTCTAAAATGGCTACAATGTTCTACCTTTCATATATTATTATCACTATTTTGTCCATGCATATTCAGTTGGTATTAAAATTTGGAATAAACTTTGAACAGGGTGTTTCATATTTAGTTAACGTGGGTCTCGAGCCTGACAGGCAGAAACAAAATTTACATTAGATGTCTCAGACACGTCTTGGGGCCGTTTTCATCAGACCAATTAAAGTGCCACCTGCTTCTCGCCGTTTCTGCTTCTATTTTATGAATAATAATGTTGTCCTTGACAACTGTCATTCTCCAGCAGAAAGCTAATCCTTACAATAGGCCTACTTGAAATAAAAACCGTATGATCAAATTTTGATCTGGTGTCATTTTTGACTACTTCCGATACGCTCAAGCGTTTGAGAAACTATTAACCGAGTGTCAAACAGCGAGTAACTTGGCGTCTCATCTGTATCCAAGTTGTTTGCAAATATAAGTCGGGTCGGGCATATCGGGAGAAGGGGTAATTGGATAGGCTGTCGCTTGTCTAATACTATGAAAGCGAGATGAAAAGAAAAAATAACCGCAAACAGAGAGGCAACATTTCATAGTAAAACTTGGTGCGAAGTGTCCCTTAAAAACGGTATAGGCAAACAGTGTTGACCTAGATCAGAAGACTCCTGAAGGAAACCTCTGACCAGGGTCTGCACTGTTTTGTGAGTTTCTTTATGTTCAGCATGTTTTGGCTGTACGTGATAGTACAATTGAGTGTCGCAGTGCTCTAGGCTCAGCTCAGACGAAAGAAACTTTTCAGTAAGACGTATTGTGACGTTATCTCTTGTGTTATTACGTCACATCTTGTCTAGTTTGATTGGGTTTTCGGGTTCTTCTTGTTCTGAAAATTGAATACCGCTTAAGCCGGTGCTAGGGGGCGTGAGCAGTGTTGCACATTCAATTACTGTTCATGAACAGACTCAATAAAACCGAGTCTGCAATTTTCTCGTTTTGTGTTGCAATTTTTGCTCTCGGGGGATCACCTCCCTTCAGAATTTTTAACTCTTAACTCATTCCCTCCGAGACTATTTTTAGACCAAGCCTCTTTGAATAAATCTAGCAAAAAGGAGCATTAACTATAGAAAAGGAAAAAAATAGAATTTCGTAGTTTGAAACCATTGTGATAAATAGAGCATTTGCTCCTATAGGAGCAAATGCTCTATTTATCACAATGGTTTCAAAATGTGATTTTTACAGAGGCGCCAAATTGCGTCACTAGGAGGGAATGTGTTAAGCTGCCAATGTCGCATCTGTGATTATCTATCCAAACTGTGTGTTACTGTGACTTTTTTAAACAGAAAACAATTAATAAATTAAAAGACACGATGAGAATTATAGCAGATGAAAAAGCTTTGCAGACCACAATATTTGGCAGTGAAAGAACTTACGGCGCTGCGTCAAGTTTTGGCTCATATGATGATGTCTGTGTTTAAAGGGGAAGTACCTACATTCGAGGCGTTTCAAAAATACTTAAAATATACAAAACTCATTTGTTTATATGCTGAAAAGTAGTATATAGCAAGAAAAATATCCAATAATCGTTGAAAATGACAAAACATCCATGTGTTTGATATCGACGATCTCGAACCCCCCCCCCCTCCCGATGTTTCAGTTTTATTCGGGTTGGGTTTTAGTTTCGAATCTGTTTGCACTATTCGCCAACCTCCAACGCAGTGATCTCCCCTAATCGCTACGCTGAAGATCACTGTGAGGAGTTTGACTATTCGCGTCTCTGCGACCACTTCCGTGAAAATCTATTACGTAAACAATGGATGGATCGGGTGATCATCGAACACGCGGAAAGTTTTAATGGAAAAGGCCTATAATATGGTTTCTATATAAGTTCAAATAGACAATCTTCATAATAATGATTGAGCATCACAAGTACCAAGTTTTATAATATTATTGAAAATATGCGTTCAATGTAGGGACTTCCTCTTAAGCAGGCAATGAACAGTTTCGTGAAAGTCGCGTATGTATATGTGAGCGCGTACTTCATTTGTGCTTCTCTTGTTGCTGTGGATTTTCAAATGTCCTTTCCTAATTTCCTACCTGACATCTATTTTATTTTCGCGTGCAAATATTCGCAATAATTATTTCTTCAGTAAGACAAAACGTGAACAATGTCAATGAAGCGAAACAATTTAAAACTATTCAATATTTCAACCGTTGTCCTGTTAAGCGCGACTCGCATTTGCAAACAGTTTGGATCCGGATGAGACGCCGAGTAACTCGGCGTCTCATCGGGATTCAAGCTGTTTTACACTTGGTCAACAGTTTCTCATATACGCCTGTATGAATCATAATTAAAAACAAATGCAACAGATCCGAGTTTTGGTAGACATATTTTTTTAAATCACGTTAAAGGTTAACTAGTTTTTCAAAATTATCTTCAAATCACCATTCCTGGTTCTGCGGCGTGTGAAAGTAGTCCGTCAGTATGGCGGTCTCCGGAATGTTCCCGACATTCTCGATCAGTTCCGATTGGTTTACATCAGTGTGAAACTTGCACTTTCACAAATCATACTCCCATGTGATAAATGTTTTGTTTAGTAAATGTCTTTTTCTCTGATTCATTCCCATACTGTCTGTCTAGAAAATTGAGTGCAGTACATATATTTCCGTCAGAATCAGAGATGTACCCGTCATAAAATCTGACAATGAAATCAGATGAGTTATTGGTAGGGCAGTTAATTAAAACGTTCTTGCATATTCATGTAAGAAATAATGACACCATGAATATTTATTAGCTGAATTGTTATAGTGGCACATGTACACATAATTTCTTTATTGGTAGAAACTGTAGAATCAGATCTATTAAACCTTCGCTTGCTATTCACGTCAATATACCTACCTGTAAATAGTGAAGACCCAGATGAGACAGCTCCTGCAGGAGCTGTCTCATCAGGGTCTGCACTATTTACAAGTTGATTGCGCAACCAGTGCACTCCACAGCAGTGATTGCACAGCGAGATACTTGTACACAGTGAAGATATATATAATTATACAACAGGACATGGGTAAAGAAGGAGAAATGTATTTTAAAATTAGGCAAGCGAATGGTTAAAAGCAAACAGAGCAAACCCTGTTCAGACGGCTAAGTAATATTAATGATGGTACTATGACATTAATATTCATGGAGTTAAGGGTTAAGATGGGTATACACTTGAACTTCGATATCTCGAACTCGGATAACTTGAACTCACTTATAACTCAAACTAAATGTTCAGTCCTTCCCAATCTTACAATACAGAATTGCTCTAAAATGTATAACTACGCATATCTATAGAAACACGCGTGACAATTTAATGCAGGTCTAAAGTAATGCTTAAAGCTCCTACAGGGGCTTATGAAGCATTACTTTAGACTTGCAATAAGCTGTGAACTTAAGAAATGGTCAATATCAGAAATCGGATAACTCGACTTCTGTTATCTCGAACTATTTGTATGGTCCCTTGAAGTCCGAGATATTGAAGTTCAACTACAGTAAAACCCCTCTAAACCGGAATTCTAGTAGAGAATATTTCAGATACTTTTAGGCAGGTGGCTGCTTAATGCAGGGTGAAAGCCACACAGAAAGCTCCTAGAGGAGCTTTCTGTGTGACTTTCACCCTGCATTAAGCTGCCACCTGTCTCCAAGATATATATTTATACTAAATTTAACGTCCGGTTTAGAGGGGTTTTACTGTATAAATGTCTATCGGTACAGTAAACTGTCTATAGCGACCTTTAAAATTAGTTTTTTTTCTGTTTTTAAGACAAATGGTAGCTTAAAGCAGGATGAAAGTTTTGGAGCTTTATGCATTTACTTAGCCATGCATTAAGCAGACGCCTTGTATTATCGACCTCCATATTCAATCTTTATATGGTTGATATGTGCAGGTTCGGTTGTATTTCGTTTGCAATGAAATTGTTACAAGTTCTGTTATATATGTTCACTGAACAAAGTGCTTCAAACGAGCGTGATATGCATTGCATTTGTTACCACTTGTTCGACAGACCTGGAAATTCGCTTTCAGTAACATTTCTTTCAATACAGTCACAGATATAGTTTATGGCATGTTTCCTAATCACTCTAAAAATTCGGACTGTCAAACCTAGGCAAATAATATAGACCCAGATCTGAAGGAGCAGTTTGATGAGGGTCCACATTATTCGCTACTATGTCAGTCTAATTTCAAGTTATCAAGATGGTGCCAGGTTAGCCTTTCAGCTGGAGCCCGTGGAAAATGGAGACTGGGTGTCCATATATTTAGGGTTATTATGGGTGGCATTTTATCCGTTGTATAATGGCTAGTGCATTACCGTCCTTTGTGTGTTTCAAATCAGTTGTCGAGACACTTTTGTACAAAACAGATCAGTTTCCAGATTTACTCGTCTTTAGCATGACAATCTGAAATAAGGTTTGCTATCAAAATGTCTTTGGGCATTATTCTTCAGACGGCCCATATCTTTATAGGCTGATTTGCTTTCCGCTAGCAATACGAGTCCCGAGTTCCTGATTTCTACAATCAAAGAAAATATAAGACGCCATTGCGATAGTTATGAAGAACATCTGACGTTCATAATTGAGTTCGTAAAAGACGAGGAATACTCTTGACAGAAGAACTTTGGATGTTTTGTTCTGCGTGAAAGCCCTATAGATTATTAAATGGCGTTGCATGCTGCGTTCGTTCTTAAGAAATATTTACACATGTAAACGAGTAATTTTCCAAGTTGCAGGTTAATTTCGAATCTGTCTGTCTAGAGAATTGTAGGACTTGCACATATCTCTGTCAGACTGAATTTTCGATTTGTATCCATCATACAACTGACGGTGAATCAATTGTTTCATTTTTGTCTTGCCAAGATCGTTTTGTCCGAAACGAAATTGGCCACAGGAATTGTTTTACTTGATCTCTAATTGCCGTTGGTATTCGGACAAACTTAGGAAAATTGTGCACACCCAGATAAAATGTCTCTTGGTGAGCCCTTTGGTCAGGCTACACTATTTGCTACTATAAAGTTATCAAAATGATGTACAGTAAAATCCCTCCAAACCGGAATTCTAGTAGAGAAGAATGTAGTCACTTTTAGGCAGTTGGCTGCTTAATGCAGGGTGAAAGTCATACAGAAAGCTCCTAGAGGAGCTTTCTGCATGACTTTCACCCTGCATTAAGCTGCCACCTGTCTCCAAGACCGATATTTATACTAAATTGAATTTTCGGTTTAGAGGGGTTCTACTGTACGGATATTGGGTGTCCGAATATAAAAATTATATGGGTTTGACTGGTGTAGACTAAGTGCTTAATTACCAATCCTTTTACTACTACCGTGATCCCATCTATGGGACATATACATCTAGGTTAGATCCACATCAAAGGGCCCCACGATTATATAGTTTAGTGTTAACATTTAAATTTCAGTTTGCAGATCCAACGTCCGACGAAATCTTGTAAGATAGAAATAATAATTGCAGAGTTTAATGTCGGAATATCTTACAAAACACGTATATAATGTTCCTAATAGGTTCACCGCTATTTACTGCCTTTACATACAGTCAAACTCGTCTACAACGCCCTCCAAAAATAAAGCTTAAGTCTTGGCTTTTAGGACAGGTGGTAGCTTAATGCAAGACAAAAATGATGCAGAAAGCTCCTTTTGGAGCTTTCTGCATCTTTTTTGTCTTGCATTAATCAGCCACCTGCTCCTTTATTCTGTATATGGTCGTTGCAGACAGTTTCTACTGTACTTATATTATTAGATGATATATTTACTGAGAATGCTAAATAATTTTAACAAATGTGTTACAAAATAAATAGTAACCCATTAAATCATTAAATGTTGAATATTCAAAGTGGAATAACCCCCCCCCCCCCCCCCCCTTCCACTTTTAGTTTGATGATAATATCCAGTCCATGCAATGTGAAACGGTATATTTTGGGAATGATTTTAAATGTCAAACAGTGCAGATCCTGATTAGATAGTTCTTCTTCGAAGCCCGCTGATCTGGGTCTACACTGTTTACTAATGTCACAACAACCGTGTCCCGCATTTAAATGGTTAATAGCCTCCAAGCGTTCAGAAAAAAATAACATATTTTGTATAATTAAATATCACAGTATATCCAAGACCTTCATAAGTTACATATACATTATTTAGATATGCGAACAAAATCTCAAACAGCGCCCTGGCAGGGGCGTATTTATAAACTACTAAATACGCAATGTGTCACCGTTTTATTTGTCGATATGACGTCGATACTCGCGACTTGACTTGCATTTGCAAATAGCTCGGATCCAGATGAGACGCCGAGTAACTCGGCGTCTCATCAGGATCCAAGTTGTCTGATACCCTGTCAAAAATGTCTCAAAAGTTTGATCGAATCGGAAGTAGTCATAATTTTGCCTGATCCAAATTTTGGTTTTTTTCACAACAAGGATAAGAGTTAAAGTATCCGATTATGTTTAACCCTTTCTCTGTTGAATATACGTATTAGAAATAATGACGTCATGAATATCTAATAGATGAAGTTTTATGAAGACATGTCCACATGATGTTTGGTATTGGTAGAAACTGTAGTCATCTTGTATAATTTCGTAAGAAAACCGAGCAATCCTGATCTGGGTCTACTCTGTTTATAAAGGCATTAAAATGCGAGTATATGAAGGAAGTGTTAAATGGCTGAATAGTTTGCAGAATTTCGTTTGAACACCTGGAAGTGGCTCCTTCAAGTACTCTGTGTTGAGCCGACATAAAAAAGGAATCATTTGAAAGTTCATTCGTCATTTTGGGTTTTATGTAGAAAGTCTGTCTGACAGGGACTGACACAGAGTATGTGTTAATAACTTGTTTTGATGTGAGGAGAAGTGGCAAAAACGCGGCTGGCAAGAAGTATTATACCCTTCTAACGATGAAATGTCAAACTGGATTTGTCCATCACTGCTAAAAGGTATAGAATCCATTGAGTATGAAAGGGTATACTTTGTGAGAGGAATTTTGATGACAAACGGTGCAGACCCTGATCAGAGGGCTCCTCTAGGAGCCCTCTGATCTGGGTCTACACTGTTTGCAAATGATAGTGTACTTGATTTTCTCGCGCACATGGTTAAACTTTTTATGGCGCTAGCGCCGAGACCAATGTTCTGTGTGATGAGGTGTCTTATATAAACTGACAGTGTAAACGGTACAGCTACCAGGGGGTCGTATTCCTAAAGCTCCTGAAGAGAAATATGAGAAAATTCATTGGTTTCTTGAATAAGTTTTAATCTCACAAAATCAGCATATTGTTTTGAATATTTGTTAATCTCGCCAAATCAGCGCGTTGTCAAGTAAAGTTTTCAAGGAATGAAAACTAATTTAACAATATATGATATGTAACAAAATGGTGTTAGACCATTTATTGAACATTTTGTTTGCCACATTATTTAGTAAGTCTTGGAACATTTCTCCTTAACTTTGCATAGAGACGACTTTTGGCAAGCTTGAAAAGAGTCAGAGTAGACCCATATCTGTAGGAGCCGCCTGCTAAATATCTGCTATGTTTGCTTATGGAATATTTATGCAGTAGTAATTTCTTCAATGAATATTCACGAAGGAAAGAGTTAAGTTGGCTTTAGTTTGAAATATGCCAATTACTATGCAAAGGCAACTACGAAATGCATAAAACATATCTAATGAATGAAAGTATTTTAAATAATTGCTGTGCTTATTGTATTGATTTAATGGCATTAGGGCATTATTTGTAATTATAGTATAACCTCTCTTAACCGGAATTCTAGTAGAGAAGAATTTAGATACTTAAGTCAGGTAACTGCTTAATGCAGGGTGAAAGTCACACAGAAAGCTCCTCTAGGAGCTCTCTGCATGACTTTCACCCTGCATTAAGCTGTCACCTGTCTCCAAGACCGATATTTATACTAAATTTAACGTCCGGTTAAGAGAGGTTTTACTGTATAGCAAAATCTCACTCATTTGAACACTCGAATCATTATCGATCTTTAACCCTTTCCCTGATGAATATGCATGTAAGAAATAATGACATCGTGCATATTTATTCCCTCATACAAACGTGTTTTCACGCATCTGCAAACAGAGTAGACCCAGGTCAGACGGCTCCTAGAGGAGCCGCCTGATCAGGGTATGCTCTGTTTGCTAATGGAATTTGAAAGATCTGGTTCTTACTTTCTTAATTGGCTGCAAGTTTCTACCTTCAATACTTTATTAAAACTTTTGCGTAAATGAATATTCAGTAGGTATTGAAATTTGGACTAAATACAGAACAGGGAAAGGGTTAATTGTTATAACATGTATAAAAAGAATTGTTTGGTATTGGTAGAATACCAGATATATTACAGTTTCATAAGCAAACCGAGCAAACCCTGATCAGAAAGCTTCTACAAGAGCCGTCTGATCTGGGTTCGCTATGTTTGCAAAGACGTTTATATGAGAATAAGGTTTTAACCCTTTCGCTGCCAATGTCGCATCTTTGATTACCTATGCAAACAGTTTGGATCCAGATGAGACGCCGAGTAACTCGCCGTCTCATCAGGATCCAAACTGTTTGTTACTGTTACTATGTTTTTGAAACAAAATGAAGAAAATTAAAAAAATAAAATTTTGTAGCAGACGACAAAGTTAGCAGACGACAGAGACCGTCAGCGAAAGGGTTAAACAGATGGAAGCTTAATGCAGGGTACCAATCACACAGAATGCTTTCTGCATGTCCTTCCACTTGCATAAAGCAGTCACCTGCCTAAACTGTTCTCTACTTTTCAAAACAAAATTGAATTGGTGAAGTTTCACTATAAATATTATCCGAAGTAGCATACATTATATATTTAGGCATTAAGTTAAATCAAATAGAAATAATAACAGGTGAATTTTCAATTGGTACTTTGGTTTATATAAGAAAATCCAGGGAATACAAACTTTATTTAACCAATAGATGGAAAATTATTTAACCAGAAAATGATGGACCATCAATGTATGTTTTAGAAAATGTCTCAAACGAATCGATATGCCATCTGCTTCGAAATTTAGTTCATACGCTGTAGGCGTCGCACCTACCTACGGAAGATTACATTGCAGCAGATGGTTGTTATTGTGGATTTCAGACATTTGTCAACCCCATTCCTTCATGTAAACGCATGTTCACGCATTTGCAAACAAAGTAGACCCAGCCCAGATGGCTATACTTATGGTATAATACAGACCTTGCCCTACAGTTTCTGTCTGAACCAAAATATCCTGTGAACATATGCCATCATAAAAAAACTAATAAATATTCATGATGTTATTATTCCTTTCATGAGTATTAAACATGGAAAGGGTGTCTGTACACAATGAACAGACACGGGATCTGCTGTATTTGCTTAAGGAATAATATAGTTTAGAGTTTACGGTTTCTGTTTGGTAAATCTGGTGTTCATCTTAAACGGCTGCAATCCAAAAGCTAAAACATTTGATTAAACAATCCAATAGCAAAATACATATTCAACGGCTGCAAACTAAAAGCGAATACAGTTGATTCAACAGCTCAAAATCTAATATATTTTATTCAACGGTTGCAGCCCAAAAGCTAATACAAATGTACATTTGATTCAACGGCTGCAACCCAAAAGCTAATACATTTTATTCAAATGCAATATTTAAAAACCCAGGTAATATGATTTAGGCTTGTCCTACATTATGTAACGCCCGTCTTAAAGCTCCAGAATTAGACTTCTCTATAATAGTTGTTTAAGCAATAAATGATTGATAAATGATGACATCTTTGTCTTAGACTATGGTTTTCTTGACCTTAGTCCTTTACGAGAGCAAAACCTGAGAACAAATGATGTCCAGGGATAGTTGGACATTATTTATGTCCACGACTTATGCACAATCGACCCTTGTTAATCGCATCTGTCTACCTAAAGGATTGCAAATACGCCTCAAGTACAAATCGGGCCTATTTAAATATATATTTATCATCTTTATGGTTGTGATGTCAAATCTGTCTGACAGGAGAGGACCTAAATAGTGTATCGATATTTTTTTGAAGGTTACAGGCTTTCGATTTTACCATTATAAGTCTTTTATTTTAAAATAACACGACACCAACCACATCAGAACTATTGCTTCATGAATACTCATATAAGAAATAATCACACCAAGAATACTAGTTTGCCCACATTTATCATGACCTATGCATTAAGGAAACCATATAACCAGATCGATGTTATTCCATAAGCAAACAGTGCAGAGACTGGTCGAAGGCTCCTAACAGGAGCCATTTTATCTGACTCTACTCTGTTTACAAAAAGCGTGGAAATGCGTCTTTATGAAGTAAAGGATTAAGAGCCATTGCACTGAAATCAAATTCTCCTTTTTAATCCTGACGACGCTGAATTTTAAAATGAACTATTCCAAAATTCAAATAAGTCAAGCTTATGGTGAATCTTTAGGGAATTTCCCTAAAGAAACGTGTAGCATGACAAACTGCAGACCATGTGGAAAGGGCTCCTTTCCTTTAGGAGCCCTCTCATCTGAGTCTACACTGTTTGCAAAGGATATTAGTGACTCGTGTCCCGCACTTTAATCCCTTTCCTCATAAGCTATTTTAGATGCAACCTCTTTGAATAAATCTACCGAAAAGGAGCATTAACTAGAGGAAAGGAAAATTTTAGAATTTTGTAGATCTGAAACTATTGTTTCCTTATGAGCAAATGCTCTATTTATCACAATGGTTTCAAAAAGTGACTTTTACAGAGGCGTAGAAAGGCATATTTATGGAGGAAAGGGTTGTGGGTTAACGTGACATTCTTTTCTTGCAAGCGTTTAAAAATGCCTAAACATTACATAAATCAGTGTTATTACATTTTGACTTTGGTGAAAGTGGGATAAGGACGAGGTTGGGTACCCGTAAACCAGGTTTAAGTCCCCCCAGTAGCAGATTTTGGTTACTGACCGTTCCAAGGCGGTACTCCTACTTTCAGCCTATGGTCAACTTTGTTGTTTAATATGCTTAATGTTTTTCGTCTTGATATACGTCCTGTTATGTTTTGTCTTGTGGCTATACCGTTTCTTGTTTGATGGTGTTTGGTGCGGTGTCATTTCGTATGTGGCTCTCCCTATTTGACTATTTTTCCATATCTGTTTATATGCTGAAAGAAGTATATCACAAGAAAACCGATCGAACAATCGCTGAAGAAGACAAACTTTCATGTGCTTGATATCGAATATCCCGATGTTGTCGGCCGCTGTATTGGTATTTATTCATGTTGCTTATTGTTTCGTAGCTGTTCGAGATGCGTCGGAAATATTTTGTTCTACAGTAGAAATTATAAGTATGGAAGAAAACTGCTTGTTTTATTTCACAGGGGAATTTTCAGTATGTTCATATTGACAATCTTAATAGAGAATAATTGAACATAACCAAACCCATGTAATATTATTTTATTGAAAATATGCCTTTATTGTATAGAGACTGTACGATAATTGCAATAAATCTCGATTATTCGAACACTCAAATACATATCATTATCGATCTTCAAGACAGGTAGATGCCTAATGCATGACGAAAGTCATATAGAAAGCTCCCAGAGGAGCTTTCTGCATGACTTTCACCCTGAATTGAACAGCAACCTTCCTAAAAAGGTCTGAAGTCTTCTATATTTAAATTTCGAATAATCGAGTTTCTATGGAATAAATTCTTCTTCATTAAACTTAATTTCGAATTATCCAGATTCTACTATAATACATGTACGGTGACAAATCAATGTCCGTTGAAGTTTGGATCAGGTGCATTTTGACTACTTCCGGTTCGATCAAACTTTTAACCCTTCGCTTGCTATTCACGTCAATATACCTACCTGTAAATAGTGAAGACCCAGATGAGACAGCTCCTGCAGGAACTGTCTCATCAGGGTCTGCACTATTTACAAGTTGATTGTGCAACCAGTGCACTCCGCAGTAGTGACTGCACAGCGAAATACTTGTACACAGTGAAGATATATGTAATTATACAACAGGGCATGGGTAAAGAAGGCGAAATGTATTTTAAAATTCAGCAAGAGAATGGTTTAAGAACTATTGATCAAGTGTCAAACAACTTGGATCCGGATGCTTCTCATCCAAACCAAGCTGTTTGTAAATGCGACCCATGTTGAGTATAGCAGTAGATGGGGTAGAATAAAGTGTATCGCTAAGAATCCGAGCTACGGATGACGGTGCGTACTCAAATACTAAAATCGTTATTTCTCCACCAAACCCTATGTTGTGACCACTCTTTAGAATCGTCTCGAGGAGACGAGTCTAAAGAGCGGTCACAACATAGGGTTTGGTGGAGATTCGAGACGATTCTAAAGAGTGGTCACAACATGGGGTTGATGGTGAAATAAAGGAGTTATTCTTGAAAATAGTATAATTTGAGCATGCAGCTTATCTGGACCTCTGAAGAATGATGCAAACTTTACTGATCATATCAACCGCTAGCAAATTACAGAATACATCAAAACATAATAATACTGTAATGTTTCACTGGAAATTCTGTCTAAGAAGTCTAATAAAACTTATATTCCCCTGTTAAATTGTTAAACGATATGGTAAAACCAATTAATATTGCATTCTAATACCGCGTTTATTTAATCCTATTATTGAAACACTTCCAGAAATACCATATAGATATGATTTATTATAGATACGTTATAACAATTTCTTCATCCACTATTCAGTTTTTACATGCCTCAATCCTCCTCTGTTCGGGACCTACTTCACATTTGAAAGCAGCTTGGATTCAGATGAAACACTTTCATCAGGATACAAACTTTTCGACTTCCGGTCTATAGTTTCTCCAAAGCTTGATCGAATCGGGAGAAGTCAAAAATGAGACGCCCTCTGATCAGGGTCTGCATGGTTTGTCAGTCAAAATCCTCTCACAAATCATACCCTTTCATAGCCATATTGAAGGCACTCTATCTTTGAAACAACGAAGGACTGCTGTATTCTTCTCTTAGCCCTTCGCTTGCTATTCACATCAATATACCTACCTGTAAATAGTGAAGACCCATTATCCTGCAGGAGCTGTCTCATCAGGGTCTGCACTATTTACAAGTTGATAGTGCAACCGGTGCACTCCACAGCAGTGATTGCACAGCGAAATACTTGTACACAGTAAAAATATATGTTATTATACAACAGGGCATGTGTAAAGAAGGAGAAATAATTTTTAAAATTCAGCAAGAGAAGGGTTAATTCATCGTTGAAATCGTTAAGTATCGTGAAAGCGATTCAGGTCAGAAACTATGTCAATGGATGAATTAGACACAAGTAGTCTGTAGATGACGAGTTTTTGAGTGGATTTTTTCGGATGGATAAGCAATGAGATATTTATGTCCATACTCTGGATGTTCTCGTTTCTTGACCTTTCGCATTAACGCAGAATCAAAACATGTCAGGTTTATTCATTCCTGTCCGGAAATTGCAAAGCATCATTTATTCCCATAAATATTTCTCACTGGTCCTTACTTGTCTGATCAGGGGATATGACGCAATTAGCAATATGATTGCCATATTAACCCCGGTAATGCTGAAGATAAACAACGTTGCGGAGCAACAGATAATTGTGCGTACTCAGATACTAACATCGTCATTTCTCCACCAAACCCTATGTTGTGACCACTCTTTAGAATCGCATTGAAGAGACAATTCTAAAGAGTGGTCACAACATAGGGTTTGGTGGAGAAATAAAGAAGTTGTTATTGAAAATGTTTCAATTTACGAATCTTATAAGGACCTCTAAGTTACAAGTCTACTAAAATCATGTTACAATTTTTTCTTAGATCCGAGTCGTTCAAAGTATTCTAGAATGTTTACCAATTGCCAAACGGCTTGGATCTTGATGAGACGCCGATATGTCTCATCAAGATCCAAGCTTATGCAAATAATAGTCAGATAGTGCTAACATGTTAACTTTGTTCTAAACAGAAATTGACATTGATTTGATAGGAGGAACATTTTGGAAAGGTAACAAGCAGAATTTACATATGTTGAGATCACAATTCCCATGGCCTTCCAGGCTGGATTGATCTAGTGACCTGTATTACAAGTCTTATATCATAATCATTCTTTTTTATTAAGTTTGAAGTTTTGAAGTTTTATTCAAATAATTCAATTTAGATTTAAAGTCCAGGAGGACAAAACATATATGTAAACATGACTGACAGTATGATAGAAACGTTATTAACAATGCAACAAAAACAATGTAACAAAACATCGCGGAGAAGGTTTTACAGCTATACGAAAGATTTGGTTTGGGTTTTATCGGGTTTTATCTCGCTTTAACAGTATTTTCAGAAAGAACTTGATCATAAACTCTGTAAGTATTTTGTATAAGATAGTTAAGATATAAGACAGAACCGCAAGTTCTGGTCAGTTATCCCTTTAGAACTATACTGATCGGACTCTGCACTGTTGTTATGGAATAAATAATCTTCATCAGTAAGACACAATTCGTTAAAGCAATTGTGACGTAAAACAGTCTAACAAATGATGACAAACAGTTTGGATTCTGATCAGACTCCACGTTAGGTGGCTTCCAATCCGGATCTTATCTGTTTATAAATGTTAAAGTTGTCGAACCTTGCCCTGAAGGAGTTAACATGTTGGTTATACTTGTTTAAGAGGTGAAACAGCTTTAATATCTACATAAACTGCAAAACCTTATAAAAAACATAACACAGATTTCTTCATGTGTCTGACATATCAAATTGTAGACACTTGAAAGAGAAATTCTAAAGAACAATGCATTTACAACATATAATTAACGCTTTCACTGCTATTATGACACCATTTATAAGATAGTGTGTTTACACACATTTCCTTATGATAGTGTAAGTATAACGGAAAGCAATGTAACAGGATACAAATGTTTGAGCTAAGACGTTCAGTGCTGGTTATTTGAATTCTCTTCCAGAGCAACAGATAAATGTACGTACTCAGATACTAAAATCATAGAAGAGATGATTCTAAAGAGCGTAACAGCGTATGGTTTGGTGGAGAAATAAAGGATGTATTCTTGAAAATGTTTTTATTTACGTATCTTATCTGGAGTTCTTCTAACACTTACAGTAAATGGTCTGTAATGGAACGATTGTTCAAGAAGAAACTAGAGTGACTGATGGCCCAGAGCTTATAAAAGTTTTTTCTTGAGTCTGAGATTATTCTCAAGCATCTGATTGGTTGACCAATCAGATACTTGAGAATGATCTCAGACTTAGACTCAGAAGTTTTATAACGTTGGACCCAGATGTGTATTTATCAAGCGGGCGCTACAGAGAGCTACAGATAAGATACGTATATTTAAACATTTCCATGACTAGCTCGGATAGCTCCTTTATTTCTCTACCAAACCATATACTGTGACCCCTCTTTAGAATCGTCTCTTCGAGAATCGTCTCTTGGTTGACAAATGGCAATTTTAGTATTTGGGTTCGCGTCTTTATCTGTAACTCTGCAATGTTAAACAAATTACTTTTACTATATTGTCATGTGAATTGTGCTACATATGACATACATTTGTATAATAAGCTATGTCTTCGGACGCCCACCTTTAGCAAAGGTTTCCAGCAAAATCAATTCACGTTAAGCCATAATATTATGAATGTGCCTTCTATAGAATATGCAGTGGTTAATGTGATTTCTTCTTTAGAACTTTTCTATCAGAGGTCGGGACATGAGTCTAGAACCGGACTATCTGAAATGATATTTGTCATTAGAAGTCTCAATGATGTCTTAATGTAACAGTTTTCAGACGAAACCTATCACCATCTGCCTCAGAATGCATCCGTCTAGTTTTACATTTAGCCTGCTACATGCGGGTCTGTGAATACCGTTACAAACTGGCTGGATCCAGACCTGACGCCGGATAACTCGACGTCTCACCATGAGCAATACCGTGTGATAGTTTGGCCTGGGTCCATGCTTATAAAACTTTTAGTTGAGTCTGAGTTCGTTCTCAAGTTTTCGATTGGTCAGATTTGAGCCTTTGGTTCAAATCTGACTTATCATAAGCTTGAGAACTCAAATCTGACCAATCAAAAGCTTGAGAACGAACTGAGACTCAACTAAAAAGCTTTATAAGCATGGACAAACAAAATGTAAAAAACGCCTTATCCTGATATAGAAACTAATATCTTAAACTCCATAACGCCTATAAACTCCATAAATACGCCTTTTCACGCCTATGCAAACAGAGTAAAAAATAAAGTAGTTAGTTATAGCCTACTTTCAGTGCGAAGCAATCATGCAGCCTCAGTACCGGCTAGCGATCCGCACATGTACCCATTTTAACCCCTGGGTAGAGGGGAGATGTGGGTGGGAGACACTGAAAAGCGTCTCTGAATTTCCGGGAGGGACCGGGATTTGAACCCTGAACCTCCGGATTTGTAGTCAAGCGTGTTCCACTTGACCATCGCACACCGCTTCCTGTAGGAAACGTCTGATCAGGATCTACTCTATTTGCTTATGAACTTATAATAGATCTGATTCTTCAGTTTTATGCTCTCCTAGTAGTACCGGTTGTCGTAAACTAGAACGGACGATACGTTCGGTCACATGACCGTTAGTAAAACGGGCCCCTTTGTATCTTCAGTCATTGTCGACAATGGCAGTACTCAAACAGAGGTCCAGAAAAGTTGCGTAATATTAAACATTTTCAAGAATAGCTCCTTTATTTCTCGATCAAACCCTATACTGTGACCACTCTTTAGAATCGTCTCAAAGAGACGATTCTAAAGAGTGGTCACAGTATAGTGTTCGGTGGAGAAATGACGATTTTAGAATTTGGGTTCGCAACTTTATCTGTAGCTGCTCTGCTCAATGTGGCAAAGTATACTTTTGTTTTCCTTGTTTTATCAAACAATTTGGATGAGATGAGACACAGAGTTACTAGGGGTTATTTTTCTGGATCCAAAGTGTTTGTAAAGACTTAACAGCATTTGTAGAGTATTGAATTTTAAGTTCACCAAGAACAATATTGCATGTGTAGTAGTTATTAACATAGATATCAAACCAATGTGTGATATATGTTTTGTGACATGATACTCGACATTTCAGATTATTTTTGAGTATGTTTGTCTAGAGAATAACAGACATTGCACATATCAGATTGAGAGGTCGGCATACATGTATATGTGTATACCATACATTCTGACAGCAAACCTCCCTTTGTCGCATCAAGCACAATTTGTCTTAAAAGCGATCTAACAATATTGATCTTTATTTGTTCACGTAATTACCAGTTCCTACTATTTTTCAAAGAGAAGTGCAGATAAGTTCCGTAAACTAAACCACTTTCAAGAATAACTTCTTTATTTCTCCATAAAACCCTATGCTCTTCGAGACGATTCTAAAGAGTGGTCACAACATAGGGATTGGTGGACAAAAGACGATTTTAGTATTTGAGAACGCACCTGTGTAAGTCTGTTTCTAGTTTGTTTTTTCTACTAATTTCAATGAAGGGCTGATCTTTTTCCAATGGCAAAGACAAGGTATTCATCTTACTAACGACCGTACGGCCAAACATATGGTAAATCCTAATTTACGACACTTGAATACTAATTTACGACATTCGAATACTAATTTCCGACAATCGCTAATCCAAATTTACGACAGTCGCATCCTAATTTACGCTATCGCTAATCCTAATCTACCACAAATCTAATCCTAATTTGCCATAAATCGAATCCTATTTTACGGCAATCGCATCCCAATTTACGACAATCGCTACTCGCATTACCTCTCTTAACCGGAATTCTAGTAGATAAGAATTTAGACACTTTTAGGCAGGTGGCTGCTTAATGCAGGGTGAAAGTCATGCATAAAGCTCCTCTAGGAGCTTTCTGCATGATTTTCACCCTGCATTAAGCTGCCACCTGTCTCCAAGACCGATATTCATACTAAATTTAACGGCCGGTTAAGAGAGGTTTTACTGTAGTATTTATACGGGTTTTAGTTTCGTAACTGTTCGACACAGGCCGATAGTGTTTTGTTATACATCAAAAGATTATAAATATCGACGGAAGCTGTTTATTTTGTATCACATGGGCATTTAAGATATACGCTCCAACTGACAATCTTCATCACAATGAATGAACATAACAAATACCATGTTTTATGATGTTATTGAAAATACAGTAAAAACCCCTCTAAACAGGAATTCTAGCAGAAAAAGAAGTTCGATACTTTAAGGCAGGTGGCTGCTTAATGCAGGGTGAAAGTCATGCAGAAATCTCCTCTAGGAGCTTTCTGCGTGACTTTCACCCTGCATTAAGCTGTCACCTGTCTCCAAGACCGATATTTATACCAAATTTAACGTCCGGTTTAGAGAGGTTTTACTGTATGACCCTTCAATACTGGAATTTGTGAGTGTCATGTTAGAACTTAATACGTTCAGTTGCAAGATACAGTAAAACCTCTCTTTAACGGCCACTAAATTGTGTTAATTAGTTGGTTGTATCTAGGGCATGTGACTGCTTAAAGCAAGGTGAATGTAAAACAGCACGCTCCTATAGGAGTCACCAGCTCCAGCACAAAATATTTGATGAAATTTAGTGAGCGTTATAGAGAGGTTTTACTGTATATAGTAAGATGAGTCCCTGGTGATTAAAGGTTTCACGCATTTTCTATTATCATGAGCCAAGCAATTCCATCCTGAGATGCATCGGCTATAGTGAACATTTAAAGTAGGTTAAGTTTGACAAAATGTATCTAATTTACTGTAACATGAATGAGTAAGTACCGGTACGTATGTAGAACGCATCTATTTAACTGGTTTGCTGCCAAATTCGCCTCATTTCCAGATGAAACATCGAGTAACTTGGCGTCTCATCAGGATCCTAACTGTTTGTTACTGTGGTAATTGTTTTTAAGAAAATGTGAGAAAACTAAACAAACGAAAATTGTCGCAGACGACAATATTCGGCTGCGAAAAAGTTTTCCTTCATATAAACGTGTTTTACACATTGCAAATAAAGTAGACCCAGATCAGACGACTCCAGTAGGAGCTGTCTGATCAGGGTCTGCTCTGTTTGCTAATGGAAGTTGATAGATCTGTTTCATTACTTTCTAAAATGGCTACAATGTTCCACCTTCCATATTTCATTATAACTATTTAGCCATGAATATTCAGTAGGTATTGAAATTTGGAATAAACATAGAACAGGGAAAGGGTTAAGATAAAGTAGGCACAGTAAATCGCAAACTCTGAAAACTAGCAAGGGAATACACACTTTCTTATAGAAAAACTGCGCCGTATTCAACACGTTTTTAAATATTAAATTAGAGGCATCACTTAGCATTGCGTAAAACGCTATGGGGGATATAGTAAAACCCCGCTAATGCGACCACCAAAAAGGGGCATAATTCTGGGTAGCAGAGGCAGGTGGTTGCTTAATGCAGTACAAAAGTTATGCAGAAAGCTCCTGTAGGAGCTTTCTGCATAACTTTCGTGCTGCATTAAGCAACCACCTGCTTTAAAACGACGCCAGTGGCTGTTTATTAAGTGGTCGCATTAGCGGGGGTTTACTGTAATTGTTCGTTATTAGGTCACTATGTCCTATACTGTTAGTACACATGTACTCTTTATACTCGTCTGAAATATTGAAAGATACTCTTTTGGTGAATATATGTAGTCACAGCATATTGTTTGGTGGCAGGGGTGATTCTTAAATGTGGCCACACTATAGGGTTTGGAGGTGAATGATGCCTTTAGCATTCGAAATTCATCATTTATATATCGCTCAGTCAAATGTAATAGAAACCAACTCAAAGTAATCTGTATTTTTCTTTTATATGTTCATTATTTCCCCTGTATAGAAAATTCAATAAATGTTTAAATTTTGTCCCCTCTAGGCGTAAAAAATACATTTACCGTAAAACCGATCTAAACCGGACGTTAGTATTTATACTGGACTGTAGGACAGGCGACAGCGTAATGCAGGGTGAAAGTCATGCAGAAAAATCCTATATGAGCTTTTTGTATGACTTTCATCCTACATTAAGCAGCCACCTGCCTAAATGTTTCTAGAATTCCGGTTTAGACAGGTTTTACTGTATATTGTTTTGCTAGATGTAATGACAGATATGCAGAATAGTTTGGATGATAGCGTGTGTGGTTGTTGATACATTAAAACCTCTCTATAACGGCCACTAAAGTGTGTTAATTTATTGGTATTTAGGGCAGGTGGCTGCTTAAAGTAAGATGAAAGTGAAACAGAACGCTCCCATAGGAGCGTTCTGTTTTACTTTCACCTTACTTTAAGCAGCCACATGCCTTTAACACAAAACAATTGATGTAATTTAGTGGCCGTTACAGAGAGGTTTTATTGTTTTAACCCATTACCGCGTGAATATTCGTGTAGAAAATAATGACATCATGCATATTAATTAGATTATTTCATAATCAGACGATTCTATGAACACACGTCAGAAAGTTTAATGTTAGAATTAGATCTATACTATTTCCTAAGCCAACAGAACAGATCCTGATCAGACGGCTTCTATGGATGCCATCTGGTCTGGGTCTACACTTTTTGCAAATGCATTTATATGTTTCTCTACCAGGTAAATCGTTTAAGTATTTACCTTACCCTGTGGTCGAACAGAAATGGACTTAATCTGTTTTCTGGCTAGACAGTACCTGTAATAAACACTCTGAATATAGGCATGTGCACGCGCCTTTAGATACCATTTAAGGCTGTAACGACATGTAGACCGGAACACCCACATCAATTACGGATGCCTTCTAACATGGGATGTGATCATGTGCCTATTTGTATCATTTGTAGAACTATCTTTGCCGATCGAATCTCTGCGATGAATTGCGTCTGTTTGAATAGTAAACATAGTTACGTGACATGCACAGTAGAACCTGTCTAATGTGACCACCAAATATAGCTCTAATCCTGGGTCGTACAGGCAGGTGGTTGCTTAATGCAGGACGAAAGTAATGCAGAAAGCTCCTACAGGAGCTTTCTGCATTACTTTCGTCCTGCATTAAGCAACCACCTGCTGTTAAAGACATCTATATTTAATTATTAAGTGGTAGCTTTAGACGTGTGTTACTGGATGTGTATTTCGTGAACAGTTAAGAAATAATGACATCTTTAATCAGATGGATGTTTAATATGGCACATGCTCACAAGAATTTTGAACCACTATTATTTCAAAAGCAAACAGAGCAGACCCTGATCAAACAGCTCATGTATGAGTCGTCTGATCTAGGTCTACTCTGTTTGCAAATGCATTTAGGGGCATATATATGACGTATAATTGAATAAATGGACAAAGATCATACTGGGTCAAACGCCAAACGTCGACACCGTTGCACAGCTTAAAACAATAAATAGATGTGTTTATTACATTAATGTCCAACCCACTTAAAATCCCCAATAACCATCTTAACGGCAAACAGCCTTTGAATAATTAACGAAGAAGTCCTTTTTAAGATGGTCTATGAGCCTGGTGTATAGCAGACATTTGGTATGCATTTCTATTAACCATTTCCCTCATACAATGCTATTTCACTTCTTTTGCAAACAGAGCCGACCCAGATCAGACGGTTCCTATAGGAACCGTCTGATCAGGGTCTGCTCTGTTTGCTTATGAAAATGTAATATATTTGACTCAACAGTTTCTACCAATACCAAAATATCACATGTACACGGTCACATGCCATGATAAAAAAATCAGCTGATAAATATCCATGACGTCATTTATTCTTTATATAAATACATGTTGCTACTTTTATGTAAACTTTGACGAAAATAAAGGATCTATTCTGTTCTGTTCTGCGACTGGAAAGGGTTTAGTAAAGGACAGAAAAGTAGGAAAAGCTGGAATAGTTCAAGTGTGTAAATTAAGAATATTGAGACGTATTGTTTTGATCGTAATTAAGTTAGCCTTTTACTACATAATAGATAATAGATAAACCTTTTTTACGCCTTTGCAAACAGGGTAGACCAATATATGACGGCTCCTATGAGAGCCGTCTGATCAGGATGTTCTGTGTTTGTTTATGGAATAATAATATAGATCTGATTCTATAGTTTCTACCTTGGCAAAAAGTTCATCTGTTAATAGGCTATTTAAAAAAAATCCAGTTACTATTCACCATGTCATCATTTCTTACATAATTATCCATACATCTTTATAATTCCATAAGCAAACAGAGGAGATCCTGACCAGACGGCTCCTACAGGACAGGGGCGTAGCTAGCGATACGCACCAACGCACGTGCGTAACATCAATCTGTAAGGTGAAAACACTATTCTGGCCAAAAATGGAACAAAACTCGAAGGCTAAGGGGGATAAGATTTGTATTGATATGTAAGCTTTAACACACTCCCTCATATTGACGCCCTTTGTCGCCTTTGTAAAAGTCATATTTTGAAACCATTGTGATAAATAGAGCATTTGCTTTTACTAGATTGTTTTTAATGTGCTTGTATATATGTTACTGTTGAGGGCCTCATGGAAGATTGATTTTATCAAAGGAGTTCTCTCGTTAAATAAAGTCTTTATTATTATTATTATTATTATTATTTGCTCCTATTGCTCTATTTATCACAATGGTTTCAAAACTACACAATTCTAAATTTTCTCGGGGAGCATGCTCTCTGACCCCATATAAGCCACGGTGCGTATATTACATTTGGATTCAGCTACGCTACTGCAGGGGCCGTCTGGTCTGGGTCTTCTCTGTTTCCAAAAGGCATAAAACGATGAAACGGCATTTCATGTGGAAAATGGTTAAGTCAGGTGATAACATAATACAGGACAAAGTTCAAGCAGACAGCTCCGAAAGGAGCTTTCTGCATTACGTGTGTCTTGCATCTGACTACCACCTGCTTATTGCGACTCCTATGTTAAATATGTTCGTTGTCGCTTAAAAGACATTTCACTGTACTCGACACCACTGATATTTGCGTGTCAAAATTGATTTTCACTACCATATGAGCGTGCCAACATATTCTTGCCCTTTAGGAACTCTTCTTCTGAAAGATAAACATTGAACTTTATCCCGCCGTCCTCGTCCTAACTCGCCTATCCAAATAGTTTGGATCCAGATGAGACGCCGAGTAACTCGGCGTCTCATCAGGGTCCAAGCTGTTTGACACTCGGTTAATAGTTTCTTAAAAAGCTAGAACGAATCGGAATTTGATAAAAATGGATTTGATCAGAGTTTGCGCAGACCAGCAAGTCAGGGTTAACAGATGCAGCGCTGACTGTCAAATATAGATCGTTTATTACAGAGACATGTTATTTCATGTCAAAATAAATCGCATTGTGCTGTCTGCAGGCATCAGAAAGCATACAAATGCCACTAAAGCATGGAGAGCATCAATATTGCTCTTGCCATATATATTGTAACAAAGTCAAGGAGGTTTCACCCCAATGAACAGTGGCTCTTCATAGACTGAATGTCTGGTTCTATGACGTTTTGCATTTATTGAAAAGGACGTTGCCTCTTTGTAAACGTTTTATTTCCCTTAGTGACTGTCTAGGCTTACTGTTTCATTGTTTAATCAATGTCTTTGAAGGTTATACTAACCCTTATTTGAATTGTTTTAAACATATCTCGTATTTGCAAATAGCTTGGAACCAGATCAGGCGCCGAGTAACTCAGCGTCTCATCAGGCTCCAAACTGTTGACACTGTATCATTAGTTTCTGCAAATCTTGAACGAATCGGGACAAGCCAAAATTGCAGTAGATTCAAATTTACGTGGATATCATTTTTCACACCGATGTAATGGTTAGCTAACTTGATCCCCCAATGCTGAAAGCTCCTATGGGAGCTTTCTACATTACTTTTGATCTGCATTAAGTTTCCACCTGCCATACATACCCATAATTAGATCTATTTTTGATGGCCATTTAACACATTCCCTGATATTGACGACTTTTGACGACTCTGTAAAAGTCACTTTGTGAAATCATTGTGATAAATAGAGCATTTGCTCCTATAGGAGCAAATGCTCTATTTATCACAATGGTTTCAAACTACACAATTCTAAAGTTTTCCTTTTCTCTAGTTAATGCTCATTTTCGATAGATTTATTCAAAGAGGTTGTATCTAAAACTAGCCTATGGGGTAATGGGTTAACACAGGTTCTATGGTATGTATAATTAAGCACTTGACACTCCTGTGTCAATTAAGTACTTGACACTCCTGTGTCAATTAAGTACTTGACACTCATGTGTTTCGTGTCATTTTTGCCTTGTAGGGGGCTGTTTGTTCCGTGTCGGTTGGGCTTTTGGGAACACGAGAAACCAGACATATGCGTTGAAAACGCAGTGGAATTCTCGAAGACTGTTTTACACACGTCAGCATTATGATAGTAATAAATATAAGGCGGTGGCTTAACCTTACATCTCATGAGTCTTGAATTAAGAAATGGGGACATCATGAGTATTTATTACAAGCAGCTGAATTCTTATAATTGGATATATGATCGCGAAATTGTTTTAGCTTTTTAGCTCACCAGTGCACAAAGTGCTCAGGGTTAGCTTTTGTGATCGCCTGATGTCCGTCGGCGTGCGGCAAATGCTCTATTTATCACAATAGTTTCAACCTACAAAATTTTAAAAAAATCCTTTTCTCTAGTGGTTGGATCTAAAATTGCCTGAGGTAATGGGTTAAGCAACCATTTCCTTTTGAGGAAACTCATACTGATTGCTTTTTAGTGAAATTACTACAGTCGAACCTCGATATTTCGAATTCGGTTAACTCGAACTCGAGTTAAAAGTTCGACCCCTTCCTATGTGTTATACAGAATTGTTCTAAAATTCGCCGCTGTACATATCAATAAAGCCATGCGACCAGCACGTCATGAAAGTTTCAAGTTATAGGCTGACTGGAGCTCCCATTATCGTGAAGTTATTTGTACGGTCCCTTAAAATTCGAGATATCGATGTTCCTCTATACACCAGAGTCTTCTATGAGAAACTTGCATGATGCTTCAGATATAAACAAATAACCCGTTTACGGCTAGAACTGACAATTCGTGTACCCGCGGTAATAACTGCTGTCTCGCAAATCCTGATATTTGCCATTTATTGTTTATTACTTTAGCCGTTGATTGTCTGATGTCCGAAGTTTTAGTCCTTTTATGAGCTGCGCAGTAATGAGTCAGTGTAATGAGGAGAAGTGGGTCCCCGTAGAAATCTGACCCCTCGGGGTCAATGCTTCTTCGTCGAAATTAAGTCTACGTGGAATAACACCTGTCTGAGGCGGTTACCAACAAGAGGTCTACCTGTTACGCAGGTGGTATCTTAATGCATGTCAAAAAGTAACTTGCAGTAAGCTCCTATTTGAGCTGCTTGTATTACCGTTGTCCTGAGTTACGCAACCAACTACTTTTTAACGATCCATATGTCCTATCAATGTAATATCGCTTAAGACAGGCTCTGCTTTTATTATATCATTTGGCAGACGGAGAAAATTACCCTGGTTTTAACCTTTTTACCTGGTAAATATTCATATAAGAAATAATGACAATATGAATATTAGGTAGCTGGCGCTTTTTACAATTGCCTAATAATCACAGCTCCAAATAAGATGCGTAAATTGAAACATTTTCTTATTTCTCCGCCAAACCCTATACTGTGACCACTCTTTAGAATCGTCTAGAAGAGACGATTCTAAGGAGTGGTCACAGTACAGGGTTTGGTGGAGAAATGAAGATTTTAGTATTTGGGTACGCACCCCTATCTGTAGCTCTGCGGCATATGCGCACATGATTTGTTGGCCATGGAAGAAACTGTAAAATCAGTTACATCCGTATATAAACAGAGCAGGCCCTCAATAAACGGCTCTTACATGAACTGTTTGGTCTGAGTTTTACTCTGTTCGCAAATACATGAAATTGCGTCGTATCTATCAGGTAAAAGGTTACATATGAGCACATATTCTTTTTTTAAACACTGTCCGTTCTATGTATAGTCCAAATTTCAATACATTTTGAATTTTCATGAAAAAATAGCTACAATGAAATATGGTAGGTGGAAAACTGTAGCCATTTCAGAAAGTAAAGAAACAGATCTTTTTCAAATACCATCAGCAAACAGAACAGACCCTGATCAGACGGCTCCTTTAAGAGCCGTCTGATCTGGGTCTACTCTGTTTGCAAATGTGTGAAAACACGTTTATATGAAGGAACGGGTTAATGTAAAGTTTTCTCCAATCTAGCACCTAGTGGATGGATTAATACATAAATATATATACGATACTCCAAGGAGTCCCCAGTTTGAATTGTTTCGAGAATCTTCGTTTTGGTAAAAAATGTATGTCTGTAAGTTGTAAAAAGTTTAGAATAAATACGTATACGGGCAATTCGCATCGGGACTCACAGAGTGTTTATTTCATTTTTAGAGTTTTCGTAGACAAATTTAACCCTTTGAATGCGGGCCTTGCATGCGTCATCATTTGCAAACAGTGAAGACCCAGATCAGAGGGCTCCTATAGGAGCCCTCTGATCAGAGTCTGCACTGTTTGTCATTCAAAATCATATTGCAAGTTAAAACCTTTCATACTGAGTGGACTGTGCCGTTAAACACTGATAGGTTATTCCATTTTGAAAGCTAAGGGATATGGTAATAGAGTGCTTCACTGTGTTCCACAGGTAGCTGTGGCAATATGACTTTGTGATATATACACGAATGGGAATATCATACTTGGCTCTGTTGAACTGAAGAGAAATCCATTTAAAGCGATTTAGAAAACATTCGTCTGATTTAACGCTCTTTATGAACTAATTTTATTTTTCAGATTAGCCCTTTTCTTGATGAATATACTTATAAGAGTCCACCCTTTATTCAATATTAATTAATTTCATGTATACAAGTATAAATTATGAACAGCGTGGTCATAACAAACAGAACGATTAACCAAGCAGAGTAAATTCTGGTCAGACGATTCCTACAGGAGATGTTTATCTTTGTCTACTCTGCAAATGCTTCAGAAAAGGCGTCTCGATCCAGTACAGAGTTAACTCTTACAGCGCGGGACACGTGTCACTAATGTCCTTTGCAAACAGTGTAGACCCAGATGAGAGGGCTCCTAGAGGAGCCCTCTCATCAGGGTCTGCACTGTTTGTTATGTTACAGTTTTCTTTTAAAACAAATCCCTAAATAGTCACCATAGACTTGACCTGTTTGAATTTTGGAATGTCCATTTGAAAACCCAGCGTTGTAAGGGTTAAAATCGACATTCAGTCCAATATGCATTAGTAACTTTCTAGTTTGTTTTCCAATTTGTTCTTATGGAATTAATATAATTTATATGATGAATAAAGTGTTTCTTTAATCTATTTTAATTCCAATTTGTTCTCCAATATTAACTATGGGCAACGCTCATTGCAATTTGATACATTGCACTGCCTTATCGAGTTTAGTGAAAACATTACTTAACATTTAACGTGCTACTGACGAGTCCATATTCACCATTGCGAACGTTTGGAACTAGATGAGACGCCGCGCTGGCATCTCATCCGGATCCATCCTAGTTTATACTGATTGTATGTGCGAAGAAGGTAAACTATAGTTTATTTATTTGAACACGAAGCTGGACAAGTTCGTTTGGGCGAACGTGAATTCAGCTGGCTAAATGGATTTAAGAGGCTTTAAGATACAGTACTGAAAGTAATACATTTGTGAAATGATTACACAGCTACAACGTTATGATCAAATGTTTTGCGCAAGCATTAAGCAATAGATAGAGAATGTAATCGCCATTTCTCCACCAAACCCTAGCAATAGATAGAGAATGTAATCGCCATTTCTACACCAAACCCTAGGCTATAACCAGAGGACCAGAGAAGATACGTAGATTAAATCATTTTCAAGATAATTCACCACTGAACCCTATGGTGTGACCACTCTTCAGAATCGTCTCAAAGAGACGATTCTGAAGAGTGATCACACCATAGGGTTTGGTGGAGAAATGACGATTTTAGTATTTGAGTACGCACCTATATCCGTATTTCTACCAATTTTCAAATGTTTTGCGCATGCATAGCAATAGATAAAGAATGTAATCGCCATTTCTCCACCAAACCCTATGTAGATTAAAACATTTTCAAGAATAACTCCTTTACTTCTCCACCAAACCCAATGATGTGACCACTTTAGAATCCGTCTAGAAGACCGTATACCACATGCTATATTCCATGCATACAGTTATCCGAACATACGTTAATCCGAACACTCGCCAATTTGAACACTTAAAACCTCGGTAATTCACACAAGCTTAATGGGAGCTTAATGTAGGATAAAAGTCGTGCAGAAAGCTCCTCTGTATGACTTGCATATTGCATTAATTAAATAGGCATTTGCCCATTTACTAAAAATCGGATTAGCTGTTTACTGTACATATGTACATGTTTATGGATTTTAGAATAATTTCGGGGTAAATTATATGATATTATTCATGAACAGTTTTCCTACAATGGCATATGAACGGAGGAAGTTTTAGCCCTGGCAGAACCTGCAGAAAGAGATCTTTATAAGTTCTTAACCCTTCGCTTGCTATTCACGTCAATATACCTACCTGTAAATAGTGAAGACCAACATGAGACAGCTCCTGCAGGAGCTGTCTCATCAGGGTCTGCACTATTTACAAGTTGAGTGTGCAACCAGTGCACTCCACAGCAGTGATTGCACAGCGAAATACTTGTACGCAGTGAAGATATATGTAATTATACAACAGGGCATGCGTAAAGAAGGAGAAATGTATTTTAAAATTCAGCAAGAGAAGGGTTAAGCAAACAGGACAGACCCTGATCAAACGGCTCCTACCGGAGTCATCTTGTCTGTTTCTGCTCTGTTTGCAAATTTGTTTAAAAGCGTACCTATACATTAAAGAGATAAAACACCATTTGCCTCCATATTTACATTATTATCTTATACATCTGTCCCTAGCAAATTGTCTAGACTCTTTATGCAAAACTAGAAATTATGTAATTAATTGACACCAAGCATGCTGTAAAACATACGTCTGTGATGATCACAAGCATTTTTGTTTCCAGTTTGGCCAAGATCTTTTGAATCTATAATGACCGAGTGCCAATCTGGGTTGGATTCTTGGAATGACTCGGCGTCTGATTCAGATTTTAGTTGTTTGCAGATTCGTAGAATTCCTCTGCGTGCCATTTTGATCTTAGTTGTTTGTAAATGCCAGTTAAATTAAGTTAAGAATGATAAGGGTTAAGCTTATTTGCTTAAGTGATACTCATTACATTAGCATTACAGTAAAACCTCTCTATAACGGCCACTAAATTGTGTTAATTAGTTGGTATTCAGGGCAGTTGGTTGCTTAAAGCAAGGTGAAAGTAAAACAGAACGCTCCTATTGGAGCGTTCTGTTTTATTTTCATCTTGCTTTAAGCAGCCATCTGCCTTTAACACAAAATACCTGATGTAATGTAATTTAGTGTCTGTTATAGAGAGGTTTTACTGTATTTCCAGACACTGTAGTAAGTATATATCAGTTTGCAAGGGTATACTTTTCCTTTAACTCTTTACTCCATGAATATTCATCTAAGAAATAATGACATCATGGATATTAATTTGATTGGTTGTTATAATAGCACGTGGAAAAAATGAAATGTTGGCCTTGGCAGAAACTGAAGACTCATATACATGTACATATATATACATATATTCATAAACAAACAGAGCATACCCTGATCAGGCGGCTCCTACAGGAGCCGTCTGTTCTGGATCTATTCTGTTTACTAAGGTGTAGAAAGGCGTAAATGATTAAAATTACGACCAGAGCATCAATCATTTTGGATCCTTATAATGACACTGAATCAGACTTCTGATCAGGATCCAAACCGTTTAAAATGTTATCAAAAAATGGTCAAATGAAGACATCTGTAATGGATTTGCCATTTTCCCATAACATGCATGACGGAAGATCCAGTTCTAATGGTTCTTATGGGAAATGTCTGATCAGGGTTTACTTTGTTTGTTTATGATGTAATGAAGATATGATTCTACAGTATCTGAAATGAAATAAAACAACAAACATTTTTATTGACCAACCTACATATTCAGGTAATCAATATCCATGAAGTCATACATTCTTGTACAGTAGAACCCCTCTAATGCGACCTGGATAAGCATGGGTGTCTTTATAAGCAGGTAGTTGCTTAATACATGTTAAAAGTAATGCAGAAAGCTCCTCTAGGAGCTCTCTGCATTACTTTTGTCCTGCATTAAGCTACCACCTCCATCTAGCACCCAGAATTATATCTCTTTTAGGTGGTGGCATTAGCGGGGGTTTACTGTATAAATATTCATGAGAGAAGGAGATAACCCTTGCAACAGACAGCATGTCGTCTACGTATGTCAAATATCAGTGGGGGTGACTACCTCGACTATAGACAGTGGATCGACGAACTTCCCTGTTTTTTCTTGCAATGCGATTTATAACGTCGTTAATTCGAACAGTAGTAAAACCTCGCTTATTCGAACATACATTCTATCTAATTTGATCAGTAAAATCCTCGCTAATTCGATCAAAAAAAATTATTAATTCAACCATTAAACTCGTTTATTCGAATCTAACTTCGATAATTCGACCAGTAAAAGCTCGCTAATTCGATCAGTAAAATACCGCTTAATCGAACAGTTAAACCTGGCTAATGAAAGTAGTTAGATATCACTCAATCGAAAAGTAAAACTTCTCTAATTCAACCAAAAGACCCCCTTTGCTAGTTCGAACAGTTAAAAATCGCTACTCCGAACTTTAAAACCATGCCAATTAATTAAACCTTTTCCTGTTCTATGTTTATTTCAATTGTCATACCTACTGAATATTCATGGACAAAATAGTTATACTAAAATATAGAAGGTGGAACATTTTAGCCATTTTAGAAAGTTTGAAGAAGGGCTATCAAACTTCTTGACAAACCGAGCAGACGGTTCCTATCTGGGTCTACTCTGTTTACAAATGCGTGAAAACACGTTTATATGAAGGAGAGGGTTAAACAGTTAAAACTCGCTAATTCTAGCAATGGAACCCGACTAATTGAACCATTAAAGTCACGCTAATATAAGAATATAATATATTCTAATATTGGGTTACTCTGTTTGCAAATGCGTAAAAATGCGTCTTTATTAGGTAGAGGTAACACGCTTGTCGGAAATAAACGGATGCAAAGGTTGATAAATGGATGCAAAAGTTGATAACTACTACAAAGATAGTAGATAAATAATTCAAAACTCCATAATTATATAGAGATATTAACACCACTATATATGAATGTACATAGTATTTTTCTGTATATTTTGGGGAACCGACAAATAAAGTAATCTAAATACAGTAAAACCCCCGCTAATGCGGCCACCTAAAAGAGGTATAATTCTGGGTGCTAGATGCAGGTGGTAGCTTAATTCAGGACAAAAGTAATGCAGAAAGCTCCTCTAGGACCTTTCTGCATTACTTTTGCCCTGCATTAAGCTACCACCTGCTTATTAAAGACACCCATGTTTATTCGTTAAGTGGTCGCATTAGAGGGGTTCTACTGTACAGTGAAACCCCTTAAATGCGACCACCAAAAGAGGTCTAAATAGGTCTGGGTCTTAGAGGTAGGTGGTAGCTTAATGCAGGTCGAAAGTTATGCGACCTTTTACCTGTACTACTTTCGTCCTGCATTAATCAGCCACCTGATTTTAAAGACTCCCATGCTTATTCATTAACCCATTCCCTGATATTGACGACTTTTGACGACTCTGTAAAATTCACTTTGTGAAACCATTGTAATAAATAGAGCATTTGCTCCTATAGGAGCAAATGCTCTATTTATCACAATGGTTTCAAACTACAAAATTCTAAAATTTTCCGTTTCTCTAGTTAATGCTCCTTTTCGGTAGATTTATTCAAAGCGGTTGGATCTAAAAATAGCCTATGAGGAAATTGATTAAGATATCGCTTAACCCATTACCTCTTATATCGGTTCAAAATTTGACCGGAAATGGTTTTCGGCCCCGTTCTCGGCTATGTGAGGTTAGACCCCAGAAAAAATTACATCAATCGGTAGACATTGTCTTGACAAACAACTTTGAAATTTACTTTATGTTTCCATCTTTCTTCTTTAAAAAGTTATACCGATTTTATTTTTTGCAATTTGTTACACAACCTGCATTCGTGCCGAGAGACCGGATATACCGGTCGTGTTGTCCCGATATTAATGCTTACAAACACAGGCTTGTAGTATATCTTTGGAAAGGATTCAATACCGAGAGTTTGAAACATTTGTCAAATTGATAACACAGCTGAATACAAGAAAAATCGTGGATGCAACCGATAGGGCATGTATAATGAAGCATATTTGCTGTTGACACTATTTTTCTATCTCCTATGGTTCTTCCGTTATATCGGCTATTTTTAGATCCAACCTCTCGAATAAATCTACCGAAAAGGAGCATCTACTATTGTGTAGAATTGTGTAGTTTTGAAACCATTGTGATCAATATTCATCACAATGGTATCAAAAAGTGACTTGTACAGAGGCGTCAAAAGGAGTCAATATGAGGGAATACGTTAAGAGGATTTCTACTGTTTATTCTTTCTCTCCGTAGATTTCAAATTTTGTGCTCTGAAAGGTGTTGCTCGGTTGTATATACGGGTAATTTTCTTTACATAATTCATGAGCTGCAACACAATTAAACCGCCATACTAACCCTCCTTCTTCCAAAAGTACACATTAAAAGTATGTTTTCAATCTGTTTCAAGGAAATATACAAGCCAATGAACGACCTGTTGCTCCTTATAGAGCATTTATTTTCTTATTGATTCTGTTGCTGTGAGTGCTGAAGTATTTCGCCACCGTAGTCGCCCCGGAAGCGACTCATATATATCGCCTGATACAATGGACGAATCTATGCTTGCCTTTGCAAGCAGTGTGAATCCAGATGAGACGCCGAGTGAGATAGCGTATCAAAATAATTTAACACATACTTTTACAGTAAACCCCCGCTAATGCGACCACCTAAAGGAGGTATAATTATGGGTGCTAGATGCAGGTGGTAGCTTAATGCAGGACAAAAGTAATGCAGAAAGCTCCTAGAGGAGTTTTCTGCATTACTTTTGCCCTGTATTAAGCTACCACCTGCTTATGAATAAAGACACCCATGTTTATTCGTTAAGTTGTCGCATTAGAGGGGTTCTAGTACCGTTCTACTGTATTTTTATAGGAGGAATTGGTGGTCAGTCTACTCTGAAACTTAGCCTTTTACTCCATGAATATTCATATAAAGAATGATGAATGATGAATGATGAATATTAATTAGATTAATTGTTATAACAGCACATGGGCACAGGACCTTTTTACATGACAGGAACTTAAGAATCATATCTATGTCATACCGTAAGCAAATAGAGCAGACCCTGATCAGATAGCTCCTACAAGAGCCGTCTGATCTGTGTCTGTTCTGTTTGTGAAGGCATAGAAATGCGTATTTATGGAGTAAATGTTTAAAACATACGACGTTGTTTAAAGAGGGAAATTATGTGGCGCCGAAAGAGTTGCCATTCGTTTGTTTACCTGCACGTTATTAAGTAGCGAATTTTGAGGCAAACTACGGGCTTTATTAGTCAAAAACAGAAAATGTAGTTAGGCTGTTTCCAAAACAGAAGTTGCCAAATCCATGGACTCTAGTTCAATAACATCTACAAGCGATTGCAATTTTAATTTCGCCATTATTACTTCATGGTGACCCCTTTTGATCCAGCAGATCCAGTCGAATTCTGATGAAGATTTACACTGTTTGCTTACGATATAATATAGATCAGATTCTATAGTTTCTGTCTACAGTGGAACTTCGATAACTCGAACTCGGATAACCCGATCTTTAGAATAAGTCGAACTAAATGTTCGGTCCTTCAAAAAATTACAATACAGACTAAATGTATTTGTAAAACATATTACTACGCATATCTAGAAACACATGTGACAGTTTAATGCAGGTCTAAAGTATTGCTGAAAGCTCCTACAGGAGCTTTCAGCATTACCTTAGACCTGCATTAAACTGTGAACTTGATTAAAAAAACTTCTTCATGAATTTCGCCCTGCATTAAGCAGCCACCTGCCTAAAAACATATCAATTCTTCATTACTGACATTTCGAAGTAAAACCTCTCTATAACGGCCACTAAATTGTGCTAATTAGTTGGTATTTAATGCAGGTGGCAGCTTAAAGCAAGGTGAAAGTAAAACAGAACGCTCCTACAGGAACGTTCTGCTTTAATTTCACCTTGTTTTAAGCTGTCACCTGCATTTAACACAAAATATTTGATGTAATTTAGTGGCCGTTATAGAGAGGTTTTACTGTATCAATTCTTATTGTAATTCATTTTGACTAACATGGTAAAAAATACTTTAGATCCTGTTTAAACATTTACTTCTGGAGTAATTTGATCTGGATCTACACTCTTTGCCTATGTTTGTTTCTCCGAATACATAGGATGATTAACCCATTCCCTCATATTGACACCTTTTGACGCTTCTGTAAAAGTCGCTTTTTGAAATCATTGTGATATGACAATCTATCACAATGGTTTCAAAACTAAATGATTTTAAATTTTTCCTTTTCTCTAGTAATTCCTCCTTTTCAGTACATTATTCAAAGAGGACGGGTCTAAAATAACCTATGAGGGAATGGGTTAAGTTAAACCATAGACTCTTTAACGAGCAATTGGCATGAATCTAAAGATCTATTAAAAGTCCATGTTACTTGTAACTGTAGACTCGTGTTGTTCAAGTAAAGATATTTGTCTTTCTACAATTGAATTGTCTGTCCAGGCCTACTTCTATTACCATTGCAAATGGCTCCGCGATGACATTATTCAGTTCAAAATTGCTTCTGTCTGCAAGGTAAATATGTTAATCTTTACACCCGAGACTATTTATATGTTTTACCAAGTACCGTATCTCTATACATTGTGTATTTAATAATGTATTTGCATATCAGAATTATAATTGTAATGCATTCTTCTTCTCCGTCTTCTTCTTCATTCTTTTTCTTCTTCTTCTTCTTCTTCTTCTTCTTCTTCTTCTCCTTCGTCTTCTTCTTCTTCTTCTTCTTCTTCTTCGTCTTCTTCTTCTTCTTCTTCGCTACACGTCTGTCTAAAATAACAGCTTTAAATATCGATGTTTATACTTACTGTAATTGACAACTCGTCCATAGTACTGCAATAAATTGTAGCTGCATATAAGGCATGCGCTGTTCTATCAAATTCTATATTTCTCAGCCGACTCATAGCTTGCTGCTACTAATTAGAATAGTCTCGAAGTGGGGATTCTAATGAATAGTAATAAGATGGAATTTGGCGAAAAAATAAACAAATAATTTACCTTGAAGTAAAACAATTGAAACTATTTTATTTAGAGATCCTAATATAGCTCTAACATACCTAAGATAATATTTCAAAAGCCCGCATCAGAAGAAAAA
The DNA here is from genome assembly GCA_963576725.1 of Azorinus chamasolen. Taxonomy (NCBI): domain Eukaryota; kingdom Metazoa; phylum Mollusca; class Bivalvia; order Cardiida; family Solecurtidae; genus Azorinus; species Azorinus chamasolen. Next base: position 16,953,686 of record OY755251.1, on the reverse strand, counting down.
GCACGTCTGAACATGTTTGACATTTTAAAGAAATGAAACATCTATTTAAGAAGGTTATAGGGATGAGATATTAAAATGGGTATACAGGTCGATCCTATATGTACAGTAGACCGTCTCTAGTCCGAACAATTAGCAGATGCGAATTGAGATATATTAAGACAGTCGGTTGGTTAATCCCGAGTGAAAGCAAAGTCATGCAGAATGCACCCAGGGGACTTTCTGCGTGCTTTTATCCTGCATTAAGATACCACCTGTATGAAAGGCCGATAATTATTTGTATAAGCGAAGTCGAGTGTTTAGATAAGCGAGGATAGATGTTTAGATAAACGAGGTTAGATAGTCGAATTAACGAGGTTAGATGTTCGGATAAGCGATGCTAGATGTTCGGATATGCGTGGTTATATATTCGGATAAACGAGGCAGAGTGTTCAGATTAGCGAGGTGTTAATGTATTAAACCGTTTTCTGATTTTTTATCTCAGTTAAGAGCTTTCCTGTTTAGTGTATTATGTTATGGGCTCGTTTAATTCTAATTTGTATAACTCTGTCATCAACTTTACATACAATTTGTCCCCAGATGAGACGTAGAATAACTCGTTGTCATATCTGAATCCATACTGTCTGATACTGTAATGTACGAAGAAAATTTAAAAAAAATGAAATGTATTGTAGACGACAAACATTGTGAACCATTGTGATAAATAGAGCATTTGCTCCTATAGGAGCAAATGCTCTACTTATCACATTGGTTTCAAACCTCAAAATTCTAAAATTTTCCTTTTCTCTAGTTAATATTCCTGTTCGGTAGATTTATTCAAAGAGGTTGTATCAAAAAATAGCATATGAGGTAATGGGTTAACTGTATTAAAGACTGCTATAAGCATCTAACCCTTTACTCCATAAATATTAATGTAAGAAATAATGACACGAATATTAATTAGATTGATATTTATACTGCAACATAAACATAAGAATTTTTGTCATGGCTGAAACTGTAGAATCGGGTCATTGTTATTCCATAAGCATACACAGTTGACCCTAAACAGACGGCCAATGAAAAACCTGTAGAGCCATCTCTAGATCTATATCATTTCATAAGCAAACAGTGTAGACCGTGATCAGACAGTTCCTACAGGAACCGTCTGATCTGGGTCTACTCTGTTTGCAGAGTAAGGGGATCAATAAATGTATCCTAAAACTAGGTTGATTTTTCTCCTATGTCTGAAGAACAACATTCTCTCAGATGATGCTGAGGAACTGGGCGTCTCATCTGGATTCAAATGCTAGCAAATTTCATCACAAGTTTGCCACACACAGTGCAGTTACGACAGCTTTGTGCTTAATCGTCGTTGTGAGCAAAAAGTAGATTATTTTTGTCGTTATTTTTTCCAGTCAAAACGTAACATCCCTATCATATTGGCCACAAGGGAAATTTAATTCAATTTTATTCACAATGAAACTTATTTTCTTAAAGTTTTGATTTTATCTTATTTTCCTGTATACAGTCACAGGCAGTTGCGTTAAACCCCCGCTAACGCGACCACCTAAAAGAAGTGTGATTATGGGTGCTAGATGCAGGTGGTAGCTTAATGCAGGACAAAAGTAATACAGAAAGCTCCTAGAGGAGCTTTCTGCGTTACTTTTTTTCTGCATTAGCGGGGTTTTACTGTATAAACCCTCATAAGCAACCACCAAAAAGTGGTCAAATGTGGGTCTGGAAGCTTAATACTGGAGATTTCTGCACTACTTTCGTACTGTGTTAAGCAATCAACTGATTTCAAAGACGGCTACGTCTATTGATAAAGCAGTCGTTTTTTAGGGGTTTAACTGTCCGGCATTATAGAAAACCTTTCCAGAATTGCTACGTATTTGAATAAATACGGAATCAAGCGAAATTTTCAGAAAAAAACGTTAACCCTTTCCTTCATATACAAGCCTTTTTACGCATTTACAAACAGAGAGATCCAGATCAGGCGGCTACTTTAGAAACTGTCTGATCAGAGTCTGCTAGGTTTGCTTATAAATGATAAAGTATAGATATGGTTCAATAGTTTTTTGCAATGGTCAAAACTTCCTGTGCCCAAGTGCTGCTGTAACCACTAATGTAATTAATATTCATGATATCCCAGTAAAATCCCGCTAATGCGACCACCTAAAAGAGGTATGATTATGGGTGCTAGATGCAGGTGGTAGCTTAATGCAGGACAAAAGTAATGCAGAAAGCTCCTCTAGGAGCTTTCTGCATTACTTTTGTCCTGCATTAAGCAACCACCTGCTTATAAAGGCACCAATGTTTATTCATTAACTGGTCACAACCTCCTGTGCCCATGTGCTGCTGAAACTACTAATGTAATTAATATTCATGATGTCATTATTTCTTATATCAATATTCACCGTTAATGCAGATAACATAGAAAGAAATGGGAAGAGATAAATTGCAATGAACTGAAAAATAAGTGAAAGGCCAGGAGAAATTCCGAACTATTAATCCCTATCGGCAACCTCACTCACATTTGCAATTTGTTTGGATCCAGATCATCCGAGCTGTTTGACCTTAGGTCAGTAGATTCTCAAAGGGTTTTTGGAATCGGAAGTAATCATATTGGCAGAACGCCAAATTTTGAGCGGGCTATCTTTTTTTCACTGCGGGTTAAGTATTAATCCATTCCCTCATACAAACGCATTTTCACGTATTTGCAAACACAGTAGACCCAGATCAGACGGCTCCTATGGGAGTCGTCTGATCAGGATTTGCTCTGAATTTTGTATATCTGTTTCTTTAGTTTCTAAAATGGCTACAATGTTCCACCATCCATATAACATTATAACCATTTTGTCCATGAATCTTCAGTAGGTATTGAAATTTGGAATAAACATAGAATAGGGATAGGGTTAATTCGATTGTTTTCCGGAATCTGCTCCTCGGTTGTTTGTGTGCAGGTATTTGGTGTTGTATATTTAATGAGCTACAACAAATTAACCATTACTCCGGCTGTGATAAAAATCAAACCTGCTCAAATTAAATATCTGGTTCAATAGTGACTACTTCCGATTCGTTGGAGTTGTTGAGAAACTATTGACCGAGTGGCAAACAGTTTGGATCCTGATGAGACGCCGAGTTACTCGGCGTCTCATCTGGATCCAAGCTGTTTGCAAATGCGAGTCTGATCGCGATTAGAGGAAGAAGGGTTAACAATGCTATACAATAGTCTGTATTTAGCATTTAGCAAATTTCTTTGCTTCTAGCAATAAACATGCTTTACATAGAGCCCTTATGCAGTATAATGCATGTACTTAAGCATTGGCCTATTTAATCATGCTACACATGCTTTAGGTTTCATATGAGGCGCTGAGGAATCCATCCTTGAACGCGAGAAATTAGTGTACATGCATTGGCAAACAGTATAGACCCAGATCAGAAAGCTCCTAGAGGATCCCTCTGATCAGGATCTGTACTGTTTGTCATTCAAAATCCTCTTGCAAATTATAATATTACATACTACTCGGGCTTTGTCATTAATCACCGGTGAAGCATTCCACTTTGAAAATTCAGCATTCAAATTGCCAACCTTTTACACTTTGAATGCGATTTTCTACGCTTTTGCAAACGGAGTGAGTAGAGCCAGATCAGACGGCTCCTTAAGGAGCCATCTGATCAGGGTCTGCTCTGTTTGCTTTTGATAAAATATAGATATGATTCTGCTATCGCAATGAATCTTATGGCAATGTGCTGTTGTAAAAAGTAAGCTTATTAATATTCATGATGTCGTTATTTCGTAGATAAATATTCACGAAGTGAAGGATTTAACCATACAGAATGAATAAGCGATCGTTGCTCTCCAAGAGGACAGTGTTTGGCTGACCTTACTGGCAACTGCAGGCTGTACATATAGTCTACGATATGTGAAGTCTTAAAACCATCAATGTCAGAGTCTACATATCGTCTTCTCAATTACATAATGAGCATTGATTCAGAATAGCTTGGTAAATATTATATAATATTAGATTTTGTGAAAGCAATATACAGTGTCATTGGGGACATTTGCATATAAGATTCAAGTTTTATTCAAATAATTCCATTTAGCTTTAAAGCCCATGAGGACAAAACATATATGTAAACATGACTGTCAGTATGATAAAAACAGTTTTAACAAAGCAACAAAAACAATGTAACAAAATATAATGAAATATTAAGGAATGTTTTTTTGCAAATGTGACATAATGGTTCAAGTGATATTGAGCAAATTAAATGTTGTTGAATGCATTTATACCATTATACCTTATTACCTTAAGTACTATATAGACAGACACAATTAGCAAACCCAGATCAAATGGATCCTGAAGGAACTGTGTTATCAAGCTATAAACGATCTGTTATTATGACAGTCGACTTAAAAGTTATAAATTATAAAAATACAGATAGTTAATATACATATGTTCATTAATTCTTAATAATTATCCATGGAGTATAGGGTTATGTGACTTATAGGTCCGCTGGGCCAATCGTAGTATCATTTATATGTACCTTGTATATTGTTTATACATGTATACATATAACCATATATACGCCATTCCACGCCTTTGCAAACAGAAAAGATCCAGATCAGGCAGCTCCTGTTTGCTTATACATGTATATAAGCTGAAATAATAAAGATATGATTCTACAGTTTCTGCCATGGCTAAAAAAGATCCCGTGTCCATGTGCTATTGTAGCAATTAATCTAATTAACATTCGTCAATATTTCTTACATTAATAGACCAGTTTGTTACTCTTATACTTTTTTTAACACTAAGAAAACGGATAATTTAATATGCTCGCCAAAGTTATCACGAATTCGCCTACATGAAACTGTTTATCCCATGATAGAGTGGTATTTAGCATGGCCTTGTCTCAGCTTGTAGAGCGTATACACTTTGGAATGGGAGTCTTGCACGATATTGTAGAAGCATAAGAATCTAATGATGCAAATTGAACAATGGGCGTGTCTTACTGAAGCTCGTGCGACATACATTATCTTCCTAATCTACGACCATCGCTTCTACTCGGATGCCCGGTAGTGTTGCACCGTCTAGCGTGCAGAAATTAGCCATTTACGCAAAAAAGCCTTTCTACGCCTTTGCAACCAAAGTAGACCCAGATCAGACGGCTCCTGTAAGAGCCGTCTGATCTGAGTCTGCTCAGTTTGCTTATGATATAATATAAATTTGATTCTAAAATGTCTGCCATGGCCAACACTTCCTGTGTCCATGTACTAATTAGTCTACTTAATTTTCATGACGTCATTATTTCTTACATGAATATTCACGGAGTAACTTCGTACGACAGAAGTTATCGGCCAGTTCTAACATACAACTTGAAGTTGCGATCGTCGTATGTTAATTAGAACGTTTGATAATTTCAGTAGAGAGATCCTTCGTAAGACGGGACCGTTGGGCTGTAAATAAAGTTTAGTTTTCTATATTCAAAATATGCACTCAATTTTGTAAATATTTTTAAACTCCTAACACTTTGCTTGTAGGAACTGATCAGGGTCTGCTCTGACTTATAGTCGGTATGACCTGACTAATGCGGAACCCGGCTATGACACCGATTTATGCGACGGAGCTTGTATTCACGTTCATGTAAAAGCTCTGTAATGCGACCATTTAATGAATAACCATGACTGTCTTAAAAACAGGTGGTTGCTTAATGCAGGACGACAGTTATGCAGAAAGCTCCTATAGGAGATTTCTGCATAACTTTCGTCCTGCATTATGCTACCGCCTGCCTTTGCCACTGTGAATCATGCCCCTTTTTTGATGGTCGCATTAGAGGGGTTTTACTGGTAGAACCCCTCTAATGCGACCACTTAATAGATAAATACTGTGGTCTTTATAAGCAGGTGGTTGCTTAATGCAGGACAAAAGTAAAGCTTTCTGCATTACTTTTGTCCTGCATTAACCTACCACCTGCCTCTACCACCCAGAATTAAACCTCTTTTAGGTGGTGGCATTAGAGGATGCAAGAGAGCTTCGTTGTATTTATATTCGGTTGCAGTCAGTTTAACACACTCTTGTACTTAGGCACGCTCTTCCAGAACATATCGGTTACATTCATTTTATGGCCAACAAATTGTTCGGGACAAAATCGTTCTTCCGCAAATTCGCCGTTCATTGTAACAGTAAAACATCGACAAATTCGAACATTTAAGTAAAGAAGAATTAAGAACGTGTCAGTTAGGCGGCTGTTTAATGCAGGGTGAAAGCCGTGCAGAAAGCTCCCAGAGCTTTTCAGTGTAACTTTTATTCTGCATTAACTTTACACATTCTTAAAAGACTAATAGTAATACTTACTATCATAGCATTCTAAGCGAAGTGTTTCTGTTTTTTATAAAATAGGAAATACCAGTTAGACGAGGATAGAATACTTTAAAGATACTAAAGTTTTGTTTTCCAATTTTGTATGATAATTTTCTTCAGTGCAAATATTTGTTTTATAAGTTTATTGAACCTATACTTCCCCAAACGACGTTTAGATCACTGACCTTATGAAAATAACCCATTTCCCAATATTGACCTCTTTGGACTCCTCTGTAAAAGTCACTTTGTTCCAAATGTTCACACTCCCCTGTTTAAGTGTTTCAAATATCGTTTTCAGCAAAATGATATCTTATTACAAGCATTTTCCTCATTCTGCAATCCTTTTCAAATTTCCCATGTATCTCTTAATCATAATTACTAGATAATATTGATCTCTGTTTTATCTTCTATCCTGCTTAAACTTGTTTTACGCAGCAATTTATGCGAGTTTCCCATATTGATATACACTAAAATCTTACTTCCACCCCAAGAGCTTTCGTAGATTGTTTAACTTTATTGCGAGATGGACATTTATTATCCCGTGTGTCGCTATTGCGACCTGATTCGCGTTTGAAAACAGCTTGGATCCAGATGAGACGCCGAGTAAATCGGCGTCTCATCTGGATCCAAATCGATTGACAGTAGGTCAATAGTTTTCGAATCCAAGTAGACAAAAATTATCCTGAATGGACTCTGCTGTTGACCGATGGTGGGCCATTCCACTTTGAATATTCGACTTTCAAAGTGTTAAACGTATACTGGCGTTTTTCATGTACAGTCTATACTAGCTTATTGGTACATGTACATCGAAGAGACGCTTTTTGACAAAAAAGTACAGTAGAACCTGTTCTAATTGGCCAGTCATTTAAAAGCAGATGGCTGTTTAATGCAGGGCAAAAGTAATGCTGAAAGCTCCTGGAGCTTTCTGTATTACTTTTGACCAGCATTAAGCTACCAACAGCTGTTCCCTCAAATGCTATTTTTAGACCCAACTTCTTTGAATACATCTGCTGAAAAGGAGCATTTACTAGAAAAAAGGAGAAATTGTGTAGTTTCGAAACCATTGTGATATATAGAGCATGTACTCCTATGGAGTGAGTGCTCTGGTGATTTTTTCAGAGTCGTCAAACGGCGTCTATATGAGGGAATGGGTTATTTTCCAAAGGTACCAAGATGCGGGAATGGGTTATTTGTCAAAGATGCCCATATGAGGGAATAGGTTAAACAGTAAACGTGTATCATCATTGAAGAGACTACATGCATTAAGTTTAGACATTTTAAAATGTTGATGATACGGGCCCTAGACGAAAACGACATTTTGTCTCACCGACAGACTATAATATAAATAACGTTCTAATGACATGATTAATCTTCTATCTGTTGTGGTCAGATTCATAGTCACATTTTTTTGCACACAGTTTAGATCCACATGATACGCTGAATAACGCATCGTCTTATCAGGATCCCGAATTAGTTGATACGCTAATTGCTTATCTGAAAAGATATTGACAGAACAGCCCGTATGATACAGAACTACATATAAAGGTGCGTACTGAAATACTGAAATCGTCATTTCTCCACCAAACGCTATGTTGTGACCACTCTTTAGAATCGTCTCAAAGAGTGGTCACAACATAAGGTTTGGTGAAGAAATAAAGAATTTCTTCTTGAAAATGGTTTATTATATACGCATCTTATCTTGGCCTGTGAAATTATATTAGAATAGATATAGTCGGCATTTTCTGTCTATGAGAATTCACTCATCAGGTTAATGATTTGGTAGCTTATTTGAAACGTTGGAAATAAATGTGAGCCATGAATATTTCAGTAATGTGAGTCTTTAGACAAAACTGTCCAGGTATAGGCAGTTAAGCTTTTGGCTTTTTAATTGACAATCCGACCTTTTGCACCTTGGCAAACAGAATATAGAGCCGTATCAGACAGTTCTTGTAGGAGCTGTTTGGTTACGATTCTGCTCTGTTTGCTAGTATGTATACAAGCTCTGATTCTCTACTGTTTGCTATATTATTAATTTTTATTATTTTGTATTTTTCATACCAAATTTGAATTTATTAATATAATTTGTATGAATATTCATCAAGTACATTTGAACTTCGATATCTCGAACTTCAAAGGACTATACAAATTAGTTCGAGATAACAGAAGTTTGAATAATCCGTTTTCTAATCTGAACAATTTCTCGAGTTCACAACTTAATACAGGTCTAAAGTAATGCTTAAAGCTCCTGTAGGAGCTTTCAGCATTAATCTAGACCTGTATCAAGCTGTCACGTGTGTTTCTAGATATCTGTAGCGATAAATTTAAAGCATTTCTGTATCGTAAGTTTTGAAAGAACTGAACTTTTTATTCGAGTTACCCCGACGTTCGAGTTTTCCAAGTTCGAGATATCGAGTTCAACTGTAAATCTGCAAATAGTTAATAACTATCAATATTTAAAGTTGTATTGATATTTTTATCACCTCAATGATGTCGTCTATGCTGACACCTCCTCGTTGTTCATCGGTCGTTGCCATATTTCACAGAAAAATGAGGTCATAAATTTCTTAGACCAGAGAAAAATATTAGTCCCATGTCAACCCCCATGTCGGTCGAACTCAATTTTTTGAAATACAACCTGAGAAGAAACACACAAACATACAAATTTTGTTAGACCTGAGAATATTATGTTCTTGGAAAAATAAGATCCTACACACCAGGCTTAACTGCGCCAAACGTCAACCAGTTACCCAATCTTTGTACATGTAGTTATTTTATGCACGGTTCCTTCAGTGTCAAAAAAGTTCCAGAAGGAACATTATTGTCGACGATTCCATGGAAACAGCACATTTGAATTACTCTTGAATCAGCAACAGTAGCATATTTTAACCCTGTACTCCACGAATATTCATGCCAAAATTATTCACTCTATGAATATTAATTAGCTGATTTTTTGTATTAGCGTAATAAACAAAGGACGTTAAACGTGGCAGAAACTGTACAATCCGATAAAGTAAAACCTATCTATAACGGCCACTAAATAACATCAAATATTTGTGTTAAAGGCAGGTTTCTGCTTAAAGCAAGGTGAACGTAAAACAGAACGCTCCTGTAGGAGCGTTCTGTTTTACTTTCACATTGCTTTAAGCAGCCACATGCCCTAAATAACAATTAACACAATTTAGTGGCCGTTATAGAGAGGTTTAGTGGCCGTTATAGAGAGGTTTAGTGGCCGGTATAGAGAGGTTTAGTGGCCGTTATAGAGAGGTTTAGTGGCCGTTATAGAGATATTTTACTGTATAATCAAAAGCAAACGGATCAGAATTTGAGCTGGATCATCTCTGTTTGCAAAGGCGTTTTAAGAGGTGTGTTTATGGAGTAAAAAGTGAAACTGGTTTGTCGTTTTATTCAATTTGTGTTTATTTCCTATTTTTCAGGTTTATCATTCAACATGAAGCTGTCCACGATTGTCCTTGTGTTTTCATTGGCCATTGGTTGCCAAGGAAAAGATCCGGACAATATAACACACCTTATTCTCATAGACGATCTTCCCCCATCATTCAATAGGAATTCTACCCCAGAAATAGTCATCCGGACAAATTACAGCGTAAGTCAATTTGTTTTTTAGCATAATTATCCATTTTATCAAATTAGACTGTTCGAATCCAATGTCCTTCGTGAAGCACATGTGTTCTAATATGTACCGTTGAACCTCAATTGAGCGACCAACTAACTTAGTTACAGGCGAAATTCTTGCCATGCAGTACTTGAACAATCGCCATATGTTTAGTAAGTGCTGACTGGTATATTGCATGAATATTCATGGAGTAAATGGTTAATGCAGGACAAAGGTTGTGCATAAAACTCCCATCAGCAACCATCTGCTTTTAAATACACCCAGAGCTGCAGATAAAGGTGTGTACCCTAATACTAAAATCATCATTTCTCCACCAAACCCTATACTGTTACCACTCTTTAGAATCGTCTCAAAGAGACGATTCTAAAGAGTGGTCACAGTATAGGGTTTGATGGAGAAATAAGGGAGTTATTCCTGAAAATGTTCAAATTTACGTATCTTATCTGGACCTCTGAGTCACCTATGTTTGTTCACAAAGGAATCGCTTTTATAATGGTTTTATTGTACATGTATGATTTAAAGTTGGCACCACATTGTCGCTACATTCTATAACTAGGCCTCAAGAGTGTTCAGTTACATATCGAGTGCCCTGTTCACGTGAAAGCCAATTAATGTTATCCGTGACTATTCCAATCATGAAGCACTTAACTGTGTCTTTTCCGATAGTGTTGATAGCCAATCCGTCCATTTGATATGTGATGTGGTGATGTTATAAGCCGACCCATTTCAGCTAATATATAACACATTTTATATGCAATGTCCCACTAAAAGGACGTAGTCAAACACTGTAGAGACCGAGACCAGGGGGCTGTCGAATGGGCCTGCCAGTCAGGGGTTTTCCTGTTTGGACAAAAACATTATTTCCTTTGGTCAGGTCAGGTAAGCAGTTCTTGCTGAAACCCTCTAATTCTTTTGGCGCCAAATTCTAATTGTCGTCTGCAATCCTTTGCAATTTTCATAGGAAAGCACATGTATAGAAATAGAGATTGAGACAAAAAGTGAAGTCCCTGATCAGACGCCGCCCTGAAAAGGCGGCGTCTGATCTTGGACTGCACTATTTTTCGTGGTGCATAAAGGCGACATCGGCGGTGAAGGGGTTAAATATGAACAAATAGGTCCAGTAGAACCTGTCTGAGGTGACCATCAAAAATAGGTCTAATTATGGGTCTGTAAGGCAGGTTGTACCTTAACCCTTTCGCTGCCAAAGTCTGTCGTCTGCTAACTTTGTCGTCTGCTACAAATTTTTATTTTTTTTATTTTCTTCATTTTAGTTTCAAAAACATAGTAACAGTAACAAACAGTTTGGATCCTGATGAGACGCCGAGTTACTCGGCGTCTCATCTGGATCCAAACTGTTTGCATAGGTAATCACAGATCCGGCATTGGCAGCGAAAGGGTTAATACAGGTCAAAAGTAATGCAAAAAAGCTTTTAGGCCAAATTTAAATACCTACTGCATATTCATTAACATATAGTTATAAAGAAATATGAAAAGTGGAACATTGTAGACATTTTAGAAAGTACAGAAACAGATCTACCAAATTCTATTAGCGAAGAGAGCAGACCCTGATCAGACGGCTCATCTACGAGCAGTCTGATCTGGGTCTACTCTGTTTGCAAATGCGTGAAAATACGTTTATATGGGGGAAAGGGTTAAGCAACCATCTGCTTTTTATGCCTCCACCTGTTTTACCCTTGTCCGTCACGTCCGTCCGTACGTACGTCCGTCCGTACGAACTTTTCGTAAATGATTTCTTGACTTGTGTAAGGTGGAATGATTTGATATGTGGTCTGAAGCATTATCATAGTGAGTTGTATCGTGTCTCCCCTTTTCAGGTCTGTCGTTCCTCTTCTTCCTGTTTGCCGACACTTTGATTGAATTTTAGTGATTGTTTTATGACAAAAAATTTCGTCAAAGATTTCTTCGCCCGTGTAAGCTGCAATGATTTGATATTTGGCCTGAAGCATAATCATAGTGAGTTGTATCGTGTCTCCCCTTTTCAGTTCTGCTGTCCATCTACTTCCTGTTTGCCGACACTTTGATTGAATTTTAGTGATTGTTTAATGACAAAAATTTTCGCCAAAGATTTCTTCATAGGAGCAAATGCTCTTTTTTTCACAATGTTTTCAAAACTACACAATTCTAAAATTTCCATTTCTCTAGTAAAATTTCCCATTTCTCTAGTAAATGCTTCTTTTCGGTAGATTTATTCCAAAGTTGTTGGATCTAAAAATAGTTTAACAGGGAATGGGTTAATAGTGTACTCTCGTCCACCGCCACTAGTGGTCTCCGTGTTATCAGAAAATTTGTTAGTTTTTGTATTGACATTCAGTAGTCCGTTATCTTATCCCGTGTCACAGTCAAAGCTTTACTTGACCTGACACCACCGGCAGCCACAGGTGTTGCGACCCTCATAAGATTTATATTTTACCCTGCAATGCCTTTCTCGGCCTTCTGAGGTAACACTAATGCATAAATTGACATTTAACTGCCATAGTACATTGTATTATTTTCAATTTTATGGGCGCTTTTATTCTTCGAATTTGTAATATTTATATAAGTGGGCTTTTCATTATTGCAAATGATGTTTAGACGAAATGGAATGGATGTTAACTAGTGTGTTAACTTTTAAAAGGTTGTCAACCTGTTAATAACACCTGTATAAATATATCAGCAATCTGTAATTTACTTTTAGCTCGTCTGTTTTCGAAGAAAAAGGGTCAGGCTATTGTGATCACTGAGTCGTAGTGTCGTAGTTGTAGGCGTTGTCGTAGTTGTAGACGTTATTGTTGTTGTCGTCAGTGGCGTGCAAAAACTTCAATGTAGCTGATAAATCAAAATGTATAAGAGGTGTCAACGTGAAACATCATAGGTTGGTAGATCTCTTTGTGGAGAAGTGTATGCAGTGGACAAGCTTCAAATCAGGCGAGCGTTGGCGCATGCCACGCAACTCTTGTTAACACTTACGCCACTGCTAAAAACATACTGTCTGCTCAAATTTAAATCTGGGGCAAGTTTGACTACTTCCGATTCGAAAACGTTTTGGAGAAACCATTGAGCGAGTGTCAAACGGTTTGGATTCCGACTAGACGCCGAGTTACTCGGTATCTCATCATGGTCCAAGCCCGCCGAGTTACTCGGTATCTCATCATGGCCCAAGCTGTTTGCAAATGACAGTCAGGTCGCGGCTAGTGAAATATGGGTTAACCATTTCCCTGTTCTATATCTATTCGATATTTCAAAACCTACAGAATATTCATGGACAAAATAGCTATAATGTAATATGGAAGGTGGAGCATTGTAGCCATTTCAAAAACTAAATAAAACAGATATATCGAATAAAATTAGTAAACAGAGCAGACCCTGATCAGACAGCTCCTTTATGATCCGTCTGATCTGGGTCTTCTCTGTTTTGCAGATGCGTGAAAATGCGTTTATATGAAGGAAATGATTTAATTAGCTCGCTTAGCCATTTTTGTTTGCTTATATTGCTGTTTTGACAATTTTCTGGGTAAACGTTTTTGTCCGCAATTTCTTTTCGAAGTCTTAACTCATTCCTCCATAGGATATTTTTAGACCCACCCTCTTTGAATAAATCTACCAAAAAGGAGCATTTACTAGAGAAAAGGAAAAGTTTAGAATCGTGTAGTTTTGAAACCATTGTGATAAATAGAGCATTTGCTCCTATGGAAGCAAATGCTGTATTTATCACAATGGTTTAACAGGTGATTTTTACAGAGGCGTAGAAAGGCAGATTTATGGAGAAGAAATCAGCTAATTAATGGTCATTCTTACATACAGGGAAAGGTTTAATCCTTTCCTCCATAGACTATTTTTAGACACAACCTCTTTGAATGAATCTACCCAAAAGGAGCATTTACTAGAGGAAAGTAAAATTGTAGAATTTTGTAGTTTGAAACCATTGTGATAAATAGAGCATTTGCTCCTCTAGGAGCAAATGCTCTATTTATCACAATGCCTTCAAGAAGTGGTTATTACAGAGGCGTTGAAAGGCGTATTTATGGAGGAAGGGGTTAATGAAAAGAGGAGACACAACATGAATTGTGTTCACGTCAATGGACGGAGACAATAAACTAGCCCTAGCCGCGATCGATGTGTCAATCAAGATATTGAAGATGTCATTTTCAAAACCTAGTTACTTTTGTCTGTGTATTAGTTATCAAATAATTGACACAACCAGACCATATGATTTTGTTAGATGAGCACAAAGGACGAAAATCGAAATTGCTGTTTTTCATCTTTTTTAAATATCTGATTGGAATACATTAAAACCTCTCTATAACGGCCGTTAAATTGTGTTAATTAGTTGGTATTTAGGGCAGGTGGCTGCTTAAAGCAAGGTGAAAGTAAAACAGAACGTTCCTATAGGAGCGTTCTGTTTTACTTTCACCTTGCTTTAAGCAAACATCTGCCCTTTACACAAAATACTTGATGTAATTTAGTGGCCGTTATAGAGAGGTTTTACTGTATAATTATTGTTTCAATTGTACATATCGAGGACTCTATGCAAAACTATTGTAAATGAAATCCATGGCACGAATGTTGTCCTTTGCAATCGATGTTGGTCCACGTGCGATGCCGAGTAACTCGGCAACTCTTTAGGATCCGAACTGTTTGACATTCTGGCTTTCAATTTCTTAGGAATGAAAGGAAAAATATATCGTATGTTGAAAAGAGGGTTGTTGGTTTTTTTAAAAAAAGCAGACCATATTTTTTAAATAATGTAGATTATAACTATTGCGCCGAATCTTTGGGTGGTTTTTGTTATATAGAGCAGAACCTGTACCAAGCGGTCATTCATTTATTGAACACAGGAGTGTTGAAAAACAGGAGGTTTCTTAATCCAGGGTAAAAGAAATGCAGAAAGCTCCTATAGGAGCTTTCTGCATTTCTTGTGCCCTGCATTAATCTACCTCCTGTCTTAGGTATCCATAATAAGTTCTCTTTTTGATGGCCGCTTAAGGCAGGTTCTGTCGTATTGTCAAAAATGAAAGGAAACAGTCCTTTCATAAGAAGAGGATAATCATGAAAAGGCTAATAAATGTTAAATCATTTAGTTACAACTGTATTGCGCCGAATCTTCGATTTGCTTTTGCTATATTGGTAGGATCCTAGAATTAAGCTCATGCTTAACCAAGCAGTAAATCTAAAGTAAATGTATAACAAAGCTTTCAACGCCAATCATACATGAATGCATTTTACTGCCAGCAGCATGCACTTCAATGATACCAACATCAAATAACTTTGCAATCGGAACACCTCGGAGTTTTCTACATAAATCACATATGGAAACAATACGGAAGTCGCCATGTCGACGGGCTTCTTTCACCATTATATCGCAGAATCAGGAATTGATTTAAATGTAATTTTGAGAAACAAGTGAGGCAGTTTTCAAACATAAAATGATTGAAACATTGGAAATTGTCTCAGTTTGATGTCATGTAGGGTGAATAATTATTGAGGCATAATAAGGGCCTACATTTGCACAGCAGATACAGTTGGATTTCTTGAACTCGGATAATTAGAACTTTTTCTGGATAATTTGAAGTACAAAGTCGGTCCTTCCAAATATTACAAAACAGAATTGTTATTAAATATATCATTACCAATCTCTAGAAACAAATGACAGCCTAATAGAGGTCGAAAGTAATGCTGCAAGCTCCTACATGATCCGAAACCTTTGGGAGCTTTCAGCATGACATCCAGTCTGTATTAAGCTGTCGTCTGTTTTAATCATTTCCTTCATATAAACGCCTGTTCACGCCTTGCAAACAGCTTAGAATCAAAACAAGAGGGCCCATGTAGGAACTGTCTGATTTTGCTAATGAAATTATAATCTGATAGGTCATAAACAAAGCGATAATTAGTGTTCAAATAATCAGTATTTCTTACAGGAACAGAACAGAACAGATATTTTATTCGGCATAAACATACAGTGTTCATTGCCATACATACACACAATAGCATAAATGGTGGAATATACATAAACGAATGAGCATTGGGAAAAGTACAGTATATAGTTGTCTTGTGTATATTATACATTCCATTTATTTGAGAGATATGAAGACCCTGCTGTTCCAGACCGGTCTATTCCAGACAGGAATATTCATTTAATATAAGGTTTATAACCAATGACAAATAGACAAATGCGGAAGCTGCCTGATCTGGGTCTTCTCTGTTGATAAAAGCGTTAAAGGTATAGGCTAACGGCAATGAGAAAATTGAAAAAATCCTGTTTGGTACAATTAGCCCGATTTCAATATTTTCATGCAGGAATTATTCTATTGTTGACTCGCCACCCTAAAGCCTTTGGTATTTGTCAAAACAATATTACTGCTTTGGGCAGGGTTAATTTTCCATATTTGGCTCTAGTGAAAATTGCATTCAATAAATTTCTACCCAGAGTGCAATATGATTACGCAGGAAATGTTCTTTGGCGACCATTTATGGAAAGTGTTCAAATTGAAAACAAACCTTGGTGAATTGTAAACGCAATCAGCCATTTACTCAATACGTATCGATACATTTTACTCATTTGCAAACAGAGTGGACCTAAAGTAGGCCCAGAGTAAGGGCCCTCACATGAGTAGGGTCTGCTCTGTTTGCTTATGGAATTATATACAGTAGAACCCCTTTAAACTGAAATTGTGGTTAAATACATTTTGGGTTTTTAGATAAATAGCTGCTTAACCCATTACCTCATAGGCTATTTTTAGATACAACCTCTTTGAATTAATATTCCGAAAAGGAGCATTAATTAGAGAAAAGGAAAATTTTAGAAATTTGTAGTTTGAAACCATTGTGACAAAGTGACTTTTACAGAGTCGTCAAAAGTCGTCAATATGAGGGAAAGGGTTAATGCAGGGTGAAAGTCGTGCAGAAAGCTCCTCTGGGAGCTTTCTGCATGACTTTCAACCTGCATTAAGCTGCCACCTGTAGTACTACTAATTTTAACGTCCGGTTTAGTTGGGCTTTACTGTACATCTGATTCACCATATATTACCTGCATGTTCATAAGGAACAATGTTTAACACAGATATATTGCTACACCATCCTTACAGGACAAACAGAACACATGTGTCAAATTACATGTGTCAAATTACATGTGTTAAATACATGTGTGAAACGAACGTTAACAACTGACCAAAATTGGACAGAGATGGGACAGAGACTGACAAACACTAACTGGCGTATGGTAAATATGGAAAACCTGGTCTGGATAATTCAATTTAGAAAAAGACACGCCGGCTGTTACTAAGAACAATTGGATGATACAAAATAACACAAGAAGACAATACAATAGACAAGCTTCTTAGCCCTTCAGCTGATGTAAAAAATAATTCTGCTCAAACGTTGATCTAGAACAAATTTTGCTGACTTCCTATCGTTTAAGCTTTTGAGAATCACTGACCAAGTGTCAAACAGCCTGGATCCTGATGAGACGCCGAGTTACTCGGCGTCTCATCTGGATCCAAGCTGTGTGCAAATGGCAAAAAGATTGCACTTTGCATAACAATGGTTAGGACAAATCAATACGAAGTGATAAAGGGCGCCAATTATTATTGATTTTGAGTGTGCTTAATTTTTGAACGCGGGAAGCGAGTGTACTTGCATATGCTAGATGTGTAGACCTAGAGGAGTCATTTGATCGTGGTGAGCATTGTTTGCAACTCAATCCTAGTGCTAACTATACCATTTCACCCTGAATTAACTCTACCGTGAAACAGTAATGGACCATTCCACTTTGAAAATTCAACATTGAAAGGGTTAACCCATTCCGTTGCAAAGTAAAAGGTGTCAACAAAAACAAAAACATTTTTGCAGAAATTGAGAATTAGATTAATTCAAAGTACGCAAAGTCTCGCTAATACGACCATGCAGGGCAAAAGTGATACAGAAAGCTCTAGCTCGCTTTAGGAAGATGATGTACATAGTTGAATGAGTTCACTAAAAATTACACGTTAAAATGGATTAACAATTTCCGCCATAGATACGCCTTTGTAAACAGCGTAGACCCAGATCAGACGGTCCAGGTCTGAGCCGTCTGGTCCTGGTTTGCTCTCACTTATCATGAGACAATATAGAGCATATTTCTACGGTTTCTGCCATTATGACAAAAACTTCATATATATCAGCTATTATAAAACTTCCACTAATATTCACGATGTCATTATTTCATTCATTAATATTCATGAGATAAAACGGTGTTAAATCTATCATATCATGAGGTTAGGATCAGGGTGAGAAAGAAAACCGGGTAATCTTTCAAGCTTCACCGTAAAGCATAGAATAAAAAATGACTGTCGACCTGTTTTCTGCTTTATCACATAATCTACCGTGTGGGAGTGCCGAAACAGTGTCGTAAATCGCGAAAATGCACTAGTGCAATTTTTATGCAAATGAGCAGTTTGAATCCGACTGTACCACTCTGTACACAAAGACCGAAACAGCCATCATATATAGTCTGTTTCACTTTCTATGGAACATTTTAAAGGTCATGTGGTAAAAAGAATGTTACATTCGTGTTCATTACAAATTTTCATGAAACTCGATTTCTTTAATGAATATTACACTCGTTAAAGCTCGTGTCATATTCGTTTCACAAAACAATTTGTAACGAACTCTCAAAAATGTCATATCCTCTATTTCTGCTTAGTTTGCCAAAGGGGATAGTTGCAAGCAAATAAACAAAAAGCTCCACCAAGGACAATTGAGTCCCACAGATATAACTAACAATGAAGACCTGGAGGCACTAGCGTTAAAGTTAACTATACCACACGTTGATTTCATCAACAAACTTGCAAACAAAAACATAAATTCAGATCTGTAGAAAAGAAGCATACAGTCAAACCGCCATTAAATAGAAAGGCATGTGGTAAAGGCATGTGATAGCTTAATGCAGAACGAAAGTTATGCAGAAAGCTCCTACAGGAGCTTTCTGCATTACTTTCTTTCTGCATTAAGCAACGATCTGCTTTAAAAGACATCCATGTTTATTCTTAAAGTGGTCGCTTTAGAGGGGTTTTGATGTATTTTGGAAATCTAACTAATATACTTATTGATCTCTCTGCTAAACCTAGTTTTCCTGCTAGATGGAGTTTAGCTGTGAAGTAAGAGATTTTGATAGATAAATGTAAATACAAATGTGTATATAAATATACTTCAAGTTGTACATCTACACGTAATTCAATAACTGCATTTGCATTTTAATTCTTTCGCTGCCAACATTTGTCGTCTGCAAACTTTGTCGTCTGCTACAATTGTCTTTTTTCAAAAAACAGTCATAGTAACAAACAGTTTGGATACTGATGAGACGCCGAGTTACTCGGTGTCTCATCTGGATCCAAACTGTTTGCAAAGGTAATCCCAGATATTACGAGCACCACCAGTATATACAAATGTATCAGGTAGTGTAATGCCAAGTTGTTCAACCAAAGATGGTGTATCAAATTCTTAGCAACACAAAATCTGGACTGTGGGAGTTAGAGAATGACAAGATCCTTCCTAATCAGATAAGGGGACTACAAGTACTGATACACGGGGCATGAAGTACCACTAGATCATCCAATTTGTTTGATAAAACTCTTATTTTATCTGATAATCATTTATACGACCATTTTTCAAACTTAATGTTATTTACCAGCAGTTTATTTGTAGATTAGTTCCAAACAACAGTAAAACATCGAGTATTCGAAATTATCATATAGAAGAATATAGACCCTTTTAGGCAGGTGGCTGCTTAATGCAGGGTGAAAGTCATGCAGAAAGCTCCTCTAGAGGAGCTTTCTGCATGACTTTCACCATGCATTAAGCAGCCACCTGTCGACAATGATACGTATTTTAGTGTTCGAATACTAGTACTAGTACTAATACTAGTTTGCTTATGATGCGTTTTTTCATCTGCTTGTTTACATCAGTTGCCAATTAATTAGGCAAAACGCATGGATTCTACCTTCTTTTAACTCCATAATAGTAACGCCTTTTCAGGCCTTTCCAAGCAGAGTAGACGCAGATCAGACATGTTCTGCCATGGCAAAAATTGCCACGTTCATTATACAAAAATAATAAGTTATTCTTATTAAAATCCATAAAGTATTAATATTCATGAAGTAAAGGGTAAAAAATGTATCGGCATACAGATGTCATTTAATCTATATCTATAGCACCCTTAACCCTTTCGCTACCAAACTCTGTCGTCTGCTAAATTTGTCGTCTGCTACAACTTTTCATTTTTTTTTATTTTCTTCATTTTGTTTCAAAAACATAGTAACAATAACAAACAGTTTGGATCCTGATGAGACACCGAGTTAGTCGGCGTCTCATCTGAATCCAAACTGTTTGCATATATAGGTAATCACAGATCCGGCATTGGCAGCGAAAGGGTTAAGATTAAAATGTGGTCTGTAAATTAGAGCTACAGATAACGGTGCGTACTCAAATCCTATAATCGTCATTTCTCCACCAAACCCTATACCCTGACCACTATTCTAAAGAGCAGTCACAGCATAGGGATTGATGGAGAAATAAAGAAGTAATTATTGAAAATGTTTTTATTTACGCATGTTATCTGGACCTCTGTAATAACCTTTTCACTGTTCCAATTATAGTCTATATTTAGTCCAAATTTCAATACCTACTGAATGTGTTGCCATTTTAAAAAAGTAAAGAAACATATCTATCAAACGCCATTAGCAAACAGAGCAGACCCTGATCAGACGGCTCCTCTAGGAGCCGTCTGATCTGGGTCTACTCTGTCTGCAAGTGCAAGAAAACGCGTTTTTTAAGAAGGAAAGGGTTTAATTAAATAAGACACTTATGGTGTGATATAGAGCATTGTACGTTATTATTATCTCATAAACACCTGTTACTCTCTGTACGTATATCCAATATCACATAATGTATGAGGAGGACACTAGATAAGATAGAATGAGAGTACTAATGCAGTTAACCTCGATATCTCGAGCTTCATGGGACCGTACAAAGTACTTCGAGATAACAGAGGTTCGAGTTACCGCACTAAGGTGTCACATGTGTTTCTAAATATGCGTAGTGATACATTTTAGAACAATTCTGTATTGCAAATGTTGGAAAGACCGAACTTTTATTTCGAGTTAAGACCGAACTTTTATTTCGAGTTATACCGAAATTCGAATTATCCGAGTTCGAGATATCGAAGTTCAGCTGTATATCAAAATCCCAGCCAAGAGCCGTCTTGTTCCGATGCCATTCTAATGAGTAGCAACAAGAAAGGGTTTGGCAGGGAAACAATTAACTATTATACGAACATTTATATTACCGTTAAAATGTGATGAACCATTGCGCTAGGAAATCCAGTACTCAAAAGCTTCGGAAAAATGTGTGCATTTCGACAGATGGGGCGCATATGTATTTGTGATCACAAACAGAACAGGTCTTGCGAACATAGTAAATGAAATGTAATGGTCGTCTTTTGTTCGGTAATTTTATTTAAACTGTTTGCACGCATCGCTATCGCGCAGATTCATAAAATACTACACCAGAGTTGATTACCAAAATTTACGTTCCAATTTTCACCCCATTGATATTCATGCAGGAAATAACGACATCGTGAATATTGATTACATGTATATTAATTGTTATAAATATACGTGTAGTTTAGTTTAATCATATCTTAATGTAAGTTATCAACAATATACATACATGCAATGAAAATAAGATATGAGAAAAGCATGTAAACATACACCATACATTACTTTAGGTACAAAATACAAAATGACAATACAAAAGGATTGGGCCACAAGTTTTACCCAACCTCAGAAATTGGCCAGTCCCTTAAGAAATTGGCCCGTCCCTTATAATTGTAGATGGATACACGAAGTCTTTGCCCAGGCAGAAACTGTAAAATCATCTGTATTACGGCATGAACAAACAGAGCAGACACAGATCAGACGGCTCCTACAGGAGCCGTCTTATCTGGGTCTACTCTGTTTGCAAAGGCATGGAAAGGCGTATTTGTTGAGTGAAGGGTTAATTATACTTACTTCTCATATAGTTACGGTTTTTTTAGATATTTTGCCCGAGTGTCAAACAGTTGGATTGTAAAGAGACGCCGAATCACTCGGCGTTTGATCTGGATCCAAACTGTTTTATAATGCCGTTCAGGTCTCACTTGACAGGTGTGTGAAAGTTTACTCTTTGCATCAAAAACCTGTACACATTTCCTCTAGTAAATGCTCTTATTTGGTAGATTTATTCAAAGAGGTTGGGGCTAAAACAATATATAACCTATGAGGGAATGAGTTAATTCTTTCACTACCGAAAATGCTGGAAAGAGACACACATGGCTTGCTTCAACAGGCACATCAGTGATAATATGTGCATATAGTTTTGATCCAGATGAGACGCCGGGTAACTCGGCGTCTCATCAGGGTACAAACTATCTGACACACCACTTACGTCTTATAGAAAAAAAAGATGGAAAATCTACTCTGAAAATTAAAGCAGACGACATCGTTAGCAGATGAATATTATTTAGCGCCAAAAGAGATAATTAATGTCCTGTTCTTATGTGTCCCCATGACAAGACAGTGGCGTGGTAGTGTATGTTTGTTAGAATATGTGCGTGCCTGCTCATGTTCTGTTTGCTTTGTGTCTGTATCGAATGCACATGTGGAATTCACAGCTTGAAAGGACATCTCGGGGCGCGTGCATTTCTGGTGTGTATGGATCGCAACTTGGCACCCAGATTGTCTTGCTCAATCAATCGACTCAATGCACAACCCCCAAAGACCCTGGCGAGACGCTTGTAATAAATGGTTTGTGACGTGAACCTTTTACTTGCTGATCGTCGGCAGAAACGTCTGCACTCAGAGTAATTGTCGTCTGGAAATATTGTCGCCTGCTTCAGTTTTAAAAGTACATTTTTATGCCCCCAAAGGCGGGCATATAGTAATCGAATTGTCCGTCCGTCCGTCTGTCTGTCCGTCTGTCCGTCCGTCTGTCCTTCCATCCGTCCCAATTTCGTGTCTGGTCTGTAACTTCGTCATCTATCAGTGGAATTTAATATAACTTGCCACAAATGTTCACCAGACAGAGACGATGTGTCGCGTTCAACTCCCTGGTTCATGGGTCAAAGGTCAAGGTCACAGGGGACAATTTGGGGGGGGGGGGCATTTGTCACGTGACTGTGACATCTCTTGTTTCTTCCATTTCTTTAAAAAAAACACAGTGTCAGAGTAACAAACAGTTTGGACCCTGATGAGACGCCGAGTTACTCGGCGTCTCATCTGGATCCAAATTGTTTGCAAAGATTATCACAGTAGATAGAAGTCGCCAGTAGAATGCTAGAGGCTAATTCTGTATTTTCTTTGCATCTATTTTCAAAATCCCTGATCAGGGTGTCAAACGGTTTGGAAGCTGATGCCATCTGGGTCCCAAATAATTGCCTAGGTATTCTCAGATATTAAGATCATCAAGTGCTAGTTTTAGTGGTTTTAAAGTATTTAAACCATGGTCTTCTTAAACCCTGGCGTCAACATCAAGACTGTAATTTCTATTACTCTGTCTGTTCTATGTTCTGCCTTATGAAATTAACCTTGAGCCTGCTATGAGTGGATAAGTGAATACCTATGCAAACAGTTTGGATCCAGATGAGACGCCGAGTAACTCGGCGTCTCATCAGGATCCAAACTGTTTGACACCCAGGTTGGAATTTGGTAGACGCACTGATTATTACTTGAACTTTGAAAATGTAGTAGGTGAAATATTCTGGAAAAATATATAATAATTTGCTCATCAGGCTAAAGGGTAAAGAGAATGCATAGTAAACCAGGGAAAACCCCCCTTAAATGCGGGGAAACGAGTGGACTTGCATTTGCGAACCGATATAAACGCAAATCGGAAGGCTCCAAGTGTTCCTGTGTGTCTTGCAAAGTTTACCCCTTTCATACTGAATGGACTCATTGGCTAAATAACTACTGGCCATTTTCATTTTAGAATTTCAGTGTTTAAAAGGCCAACGACTTGTTTGTTTACCTTTAATCTGCTGGGTTACTTTTCATTCGTTCAAACCTTGATCTGCGTCGTATTCGAAACGTAATTTTGTCTTTGACTTCAAACATGCAGTCAAAACTCTCTAAAGCGACCATTCAAAAGATGTCTGATTCTGGGATTTTAAAGCAGTTAGTAGCTCCCACTGGCGCCTTTTGACAACTCTGTTAAAGTCATTTTTGAAAGCATTGTGATAAATAGAGCATTTATTACAGTGCTTTCCAAACTACACAATTCTAAAAATTTCCCATTTCTCTAGTAAATGCTCCTTTTCAGTAGATTAATTCAAAGGGGTTATGTCTAAAACATAGTACAGGAGGGAATGGATTAAAGGGCAAAAACTATGTAGAAAATTCCTATCGGTAAAAGTCCTGCATTAACCCATTCCCTCATATTGACGACTTTTGACGACTCTGTAGAAGTCACTTTGTGAAACCATTGTGATAAATAGAGCATTTGCTCCTATAGGAGCAAATGCTCTTTTTATCACAATGGTTTCAAACTACAAAATTCTAAAATGTTCTTTTTCTCTAGTTAATGCTCCTTTTCGGTAGATTTATTCAAAGAGGTTGTATCTAAAAATAGCCTATGACGTAATAGGTTAAGCAACCACCTGCTGTTAACAATGGTAATCACGGACCCGCCCATTGCAAGCTAAATATTAATATTAGATCAATTTACTGTCGCCCTAAAACTACATAATTAAACTCCTTGCTCGCCACTGGTACATTTGGAACATCTATACAAACAGTTTGGATCCAGATGAGTTGCCAAGTAATTCACCTCCTCTCCAAATTTTAAACTGTTTGACGCTCAAGCAGCTATTGTATGTTTGAAGAGAAATAGGAAACAAACAGACTTTGGAAATAGCAGCAGACGAATGGTGTTGCAGACGACAATTACTTGCGTGCAAAGAAAATAGGGTTTGCTAGTCAATGTTTATTTTGCACTAAATGATAGTCATTTAGCGGATATCTGAACCTCGTTTTAACTATTTAACCTTCAGCCCGCTTAGAAAAAAATATCGTCTGCGAAAATTACCTTCTGTTTCATTTTTTAAAAAAAATAATTTGTATCTAATAACATGATCAGAGTGTGAAACATTTTTGCTCCTGATCGGACGCTGATTTAATTTACTCCCACGTGTGATCAGGGTCCAAACTGTTTGCAAAAGTATAATAGAATCTACATTTATCTGTAGGGTAGGAATTATCATATAATAAACCATGGTGGTGCTTTCGTACAAAAACAGACGCAATTTCAAGCACAAAAGACTAAATCAATTGTGTAATCTGAACACTCATTCCACATGTGAAATTATTTACGTCTGCTCAAATTTGGATCTGGTGCAATTTTGACTACTTCCGATTCGATCAACGTTTAAGAAACTATTGACCGAGTGTCAAACAGCTTGGATTCTGATGAGAAGCCGGGTTACTCACCGTCTCATCTGGATCCAGTCTATTTTCAAATACGAGTCTGGTTGAGGGTAGCAGAATGAGGGATGTTTGTAACAAAGCACGTGCCCCCCCCCCCCCCCCCCCCCCTTTTGGTAAATACGCATTATACGTACATACACTACCGTTAAGAAACAGTTTGGATTCAGATTGGATGCCGTATTTATTGGAGTTTCATCAGGATTCAAACTATTTATGAACAGAAATGGGAACATTTAATTAGAACTGAAGCAGATAGTGTTGTTTCCAAACAACTACTATACTGTTAACCCTTTCCTTCATGTTTTCACGCATTTGCAAACAGTAGACGCATATCAGACGGCTCCTATACATTTCCTGTAAATACATATCGTTTGCTCCAAATGCATGCCGTGTGCTGAAGATACATGCCGTATGCTGAAGATACACGCCATATGCTCCAAATACATGCAGTTGAGCTTCGATATTTCCAACTTCAAGGGACCATACAAATTAGTTCGAGATAACGGAAGTTCCGAATTATCCGATTTCGGATCTGGACAATTTCTTAAGATCATAGCTTAATGCAAGTCTAAAGTAATGCTGAAAGCCTCTTTAGTTTTCAGCATTACTTTAGACCTGCATTTAGCTGTCACGTGTGTTTCTAGATTTGCGTAGTTATACATTTTAGAGCAATTCTGTATGGTAAGTTTTGGAAGGACTGAACTATTAGTTAATTTATCCCGAAGTTCGAGTTATCCGAGTTCGAGGTATCGAAGTTTAATTGTTTATGACATTGTATTCTATGAATACATGCCATATGCTGTAATTATTACTGACACACAAGCACATTCCGTGTGCAGAAAATATATGCTGTATGCTACAAATACATGCCATATGCTGCAAATGCATGCCGTATGCTCCAAATATATGTCATAATAAATTGACTGTCATATGCAGAAAATACAAATTGTATGTAAATGCATGGCGTATGCTCTAAAAACAGGTCGTGTGTAGCAAATACATATGTTATGCCGCAAATACATATGGTATGCTGCAAATACACATCGTGTGCTCCACAAACGTCGTGTGCATAAAATACATATGGTATGCTGCAAATACATATCGTATGTTTCAAATACATATGGTATGCTATAAATACATATGGTATGCTTCAAATACACATCGTGTGCTCCACAAACATGTCGTGTGCAGAAAATACATATGGTATGCTGTAAATACATATGGTATGCTGCAAATACACAACATGTGCACCACAAACATGTCGTGTGCAGAAAATACATATGGTATGCTGCAAATACATATCGTATGTTTCAAATATATATGGTACATGTATGCTGCAAATACATATCGTATGTTTCAAATACATATGGTATGCTGCAAATACATATGATATACAGAAAATACACACCGTGTGCTCCACAAACATGTCGCGTGCAGATAATACATATGGTATGCTGCAAATACATATCGTATGTTTCAAATACATATGGTATGCTGCAAATACATATGATATACTGAAAATACACATCGTGTGTTCCACAAACATGTCGTGTGCAGAAAATACATATGGTATGCTGCAAATACTTATCGTATGTTTCAAATACATATGGTATGCTGCAAATACATATCGTATGCTGCAAATGTATGCCATGTGCTGTAAATACTTGTCATATGCTCCAAATATATATCTGGTGTCCTATAAATAAGTTGTCTAAATTAGAGTTCATTTTGTTGGTTGCTCAAACTACATGTCGTGTGTATCCAATATTTAGTTCTCCTCCAGTTAAATGACCATTCTGGCTGCTTAATTAACCCATTCCCTGTTCTATGTTTATTACAAATTTCAATACCGTACTGAATAGTCATGGACAAAGTAGTAATGATGACATATGGAAGGTAGACTATTGCAACCATTTTAGAAAGTAAAGACACATCTCTATCAAATTCCGTTAGCAAACAGAGCAGACCCTGATCTAACGGCTTCTATAGGAGCCGTCTGATTTGGGTCTACTCTGTTTGCAAATGCGTTAAAACACGTTTATATGAAGAAAAGTGTTAATGCGGGGATAAAAGTAGTGTCGTAAGCCCCAAATATGCATGTGTATCGTATGCAGGGTTAAAGTCATACAAAAAGCTCCGTTGGGAGCTTGTTGTATGACTTTCACCCTCCAGTAAGCTTCCACCTCTCTTAAAGGCCGTCATTGATACTAATTTGAACGTCTGGTTTAGAAGGGTTTTACTATTTTATCATGTTCGCCATGGATATGCCTTAAGCTCAAAAGTTATACGATTTTATTGTCTGATCAAACTGCAATATGCAATATGCTTCAAAGGCAAATATGGAGATTTGATTTTGCAGAATTACTTAATGATTTTGCATGTTTTCATCAGTGTTTACGTCACTTTAACAGTACAGTAAAAACCCCGCTAATGCGACCACCGAAAAAGGGCATAATTTTGGGTGGCAGAGGCAGGTGGTAGCTGAATGCAGGACGAAAGTTATGCAGAAAGCTCCTATAGGAGCTTTCTGCATAACTTTCGTCCTGCATTAAGCAACCACCTGCTTTAAACGACATCAGTGGCTGTTTATTAAGTGGTCGCATTAGCGGGGTTTCACAGTATTACAGTCATTTCACGGCGTGCAGCTAATTGCAGGTAGAGGAAGACCCCAGAGGTTCATCTGTGTACGGAATAAATTGCATTCATGAAAAACCTAAGTATGCTAAAACATTACTAATAACATGTTTTATAAATAATTAAATTTAATTATTAAATATATGTATATATACATATCAATGTTTGTTTCCGCCATAAATTCAAGCACGTATGCTGTATAAAATATAACAAACAATATAACAAACAAGTATGGGGCTTTCTGCAAAAACTTTCGTCCTGCATTAAGCTCCCACATGTCTATACGACATCGAAATCCTGTTTGCTTATGGAATTATTACTGTTTGCTTATGAAATTCATTATAACAAATTTTGCACTACCGATACCAAAATCTCCTGTTTTCATTTGCTATTATAGACGTTCAGCTAATAAATATTCATGATGTCATGATTTCTTACATGAACATTCAACAGGGACAAGGTTGGTAAACTTCTGTGTGAGCATGAACAAAACAAAAAACTCTACCAACAAACTACCACGTGACCTGATGTTCATTACACGAATAAACCTTATTTCAATTGTCCTGAACCCTTACAGAGCCGGGCACAGGTCAATAATGCCATTTGCAAACAGTGTAGACCCAGATGAGAGGGCTCTTAGAGGAGCCCTCTCATCAGGGTCTGCACTGTTTGTCAAGTTAGACTTTTCTTTAAAACAAATCTCTAAACATTCATTATAAGCTTGACCTGTCTGGATGTTGGAATAGTCCATTTGAAAAGTAAGCGTTGTAAGGGTTAATTAACCTGTTAAGTTCCATTTAATTAATGACTCAATAAAGAATTCACTAAGGCTCGAGTCGGACATTAAAACCTTTGAAGTTGGGAAATGGGTGCACTTGTTTGTAAACCGTACATGAACACTTGTCATAGGTCTCCTATAGGAGTCCCCAGGTTATGGTCTGTGCTGCTTGTCATTCAAAATCTTCTAGCAAATTTAAGCCTTTCATATTGCAAGGACTTTATACGTATAGCTAAACACTTATGAACCTTTCCATTTTCAATATTCAACGTTCAAAGGTTACAAAGAAATTGCAACATGGTGTTTTGCGTGTTCTATCACTGTTTATTCATTAATAAATAAACGCACAACAGTGTTTGCGATAGGAAAACCGTGTTTCTAACACGTAAAAGATGAAGTTTACGAGAAGGAACGGGTGGCTGATCCATTCTGACAACGCTCAACTCTTTCAATACAGTAAAATCCCGCTAATACGACCACCTAAAATAGATATAATTCTGGGTGCTAGATGCAGGTGGTAGCTTAATGCAGGACTAAAGTAACGCAGAAAGCTCCTAGAGGAGCTTTCTGCATTACTTTTTTCCTGCATTAAGCAACCACCTGCTTATAAAGACATTCATGTTTATTCATTAAGTGGTCGCATCAGAGGGGTTCTACTGTAGTAATCGTTAATCAACTCTTTCAATAGTAATCGTGAAATCTGTGATGACCTTTGGGCTTTGCGATAACCTTTGCAAACGGTTTGGATCTGGATTGAACACCAAGAAACTCTGTGTCTTACCATTTTTTGTGCTATTGGGTTCTGCTTATGAAACAAATAGGAAATTAAAGCTTGAAGTAGGGTACACATATCGCAGACGGTAATACCTGAGCAGCGTAAGCTTTAGTTCGAAGATATTCAATGATATATATTTCTGTATTTCTGGCATAGCATCATGGCACCGTCTCAGATACAAATGTATGGAACAGCCATTCATCTTAAATCTTATCCCGCTATCAGCCACCTGATTTGCTCTTGAAAACAGCTCGGATCCAGATGAGACGCCGAGGAACTCCACGTCTCATCAGGATCCAAACTGTCTGACACTCGATCAACAGTGTATCAAAGGCTTGATGGAAAAAGTCAAACTTGCACAAGGTCCAAATTTAAAGAGACTGGGTTTTTTTGCACTGCTGGGTAACGATTAAGAATAGTTTAGCTCGTTGTGTCATAGATTACAAGCAATTGAACAGGACATTCTCTGCATAGATATTGACTGAAATGATCACGTGACCGGCTTTTCTCACGTGCTTGGATTTGTTACACGTGGCTGGAATATAAATTCTTTGGCTTTGCATGCTAGCGGCAAGATGCAATGAGTAAGGATTGAGATGGGACACCATCTCATCGCAATACAAACTGCTTGCTAATCTGACTCAATTAGATTGCATGTTTAACCCTTCGCTTGCTATTCGCATCAATATACCTACCTGTAAATAGTGAAGACCCAGATGAGACAGCTCCTGTAGGAGCTGTCTCATCAGGGTCTGCACTATTCACAAATTGATTGTGCAACCAATGCACTCCACAGCAGTGATTGCACAGCGATATACTTGTACACAGTGAAGATATATGTAATAATACAACAGGGCATGGGTAAAGAAGGAGAAATGTATTTTAAAATTCAGCAAGCGAAGGGTTAAAGAAGAACGAGAGAGAAACGACGTTCAGAACTGTAGCAGACAATAATAACATGTAGACGACAGCCATTTAGCGTGTGAAAATATCATTGAGTCTTTGATGACAACTCTGATTGGAATAAAAGTAAATGAGTCACTACAGTGTGACCTGGAGCTTAGAATACTTGACGTTGACCCTTATCCTGCTGTAAAAATGATGTCTGCAAAAATGTAATCTGTTGTATTTTTACCTACAGTATAACCTGTCTTTAGCAGCCATTCATTTATCAAATATAGGAGCATATGGTTGCTTAGTACAGGGCAAAAGTAATGCAGAAAGCTCCTATAGGATTGCCTTGCATTCAGCTACCGCCTGCCTTACAGACCCATTATTAGACCTCTTTTGATGGCCTCTTTTTGACATGTTTCGCTTGCTATTCACGTCAATATACCTACCTGTAAATAGTGAAGACCCAGATGAGACTCATCAGGGTCTGCACTATTTACAAATTGATTGTGCAGCCAGTGCACTCCACAGCAGTCATTGCACAGCGAAATACTTGTACACAGTGAAGATATATGTAATTATACAACAGTGCATAGTTAAAGAAGGAAGGAGAAATGTATTTTAAAATTCAGCAAGCGAAGGGTTAACCCTTTCCCTTATTTAAGCGCATTTATACGCATCTGCAAACAGAGTAGACCCAGATCAGACGGCTCCTATAGAAAAGGGTTAAGGATTGGTGACATGAGGATCGTATTACATTATATACGGTTGAACCTCGGTATATCGATCGTCAATGGACCATACAGATTATTTCGAGATAATGCGAGTTCGAGTCGTCCGATATCCTCCCCTAGAAACCTTCACGTGGTGACAGTTTAATGCAGGTCGAAAGTAATACTCCCTGTAGGAGCTTTCAGCATTACTTACGCCCTGCATCAAGCTGTCGCGTGTATTTATATATTTGTGTGCAGTAGTGAATTTTAGAACAATTCTGTAATGCAACATTGGGAATGAACCGACTTTTTAACTCGAAGTTGGTTTAAACCGAGTTATCAGAGATCGTGCTGTCGAGATTTTGAACTGTAAGACCCAACCAAAGTTCCTCAGTGAACTGTCTGCAATGGTGTCAGTTGTCACTATGCATCAAGCAGTCACGTGCCACTACATATACAGTGACACACATCTAATACAATCATCTTAAGAATATACCATTTCCTTCATATAAATATGTTTTCACGCATTTGCAGACCCAGATCAAACGGCCCCTATAGTAGCTGTCTGATCAGGGTCTGATCTGTTAGATAATTGGATTTAATAGATCTGTTTCTTTAGTTTCTAAATGGCTACAATGTTCCACCTTCATTGGGTCATTATAACTACGGTATTTTGTCCATGAATATTCAGTAGATGTTGAAATTTGGAATAAACATAGAGCAGGGAAAGGGTTAATAGCAGATGTTTGCATATTGCAAGATGAAATCAATGCAGAAGCATCCTACATTAACCCTTCCCCTCATATAAACGTGTGTTCACGCATTTAAAAACAGAGTAGACCCAGATTAAACGGTTCCTATAGAAGCCGTTTGATCAGGGTCTCCTCTGTTTGCGTATGTTGTAAATCTGATTTTACCGTTTCTGTCCGAGTCAAAATATCCTGTGTCCATACCGGTATGTCATTATAAAAAATCTAATTAACCCTTCTCTTGCTGAATTTTAAAATACAGTTCTCCTTCGTTACAGATGCCCTGTTGTATAATTACATACATCTTCACTGTGTACAAGTATATCGCTGTGAAATCACTGCTGCGGAGTGCACTGGTTGCACAATCAACTTGTAATATAGTGCAGACCCTGATGAGACAGCTCCTACAGGAGCTGTCTCATCTGGGTCTTCACTATTTACAGGTAGGTATATTGACGTGAATAGCAAGCGAAGGGTTAATAATCATGATGTCATTGTTTCTTACAGGGAATGTGTTAAAGCTACTACCTGTCTTTAAGACCCAGAATTAGACCTTTTTGGTGATCGCATTAGATAGGTATTTCTGTATCTGCGACTGTTACTGTGTATGTACAACTTATAATACATGTACACGAAACATTCTCAATCTAAGGGAGATAATCAAGCAAGTTAAAGTTAGTAAGTAACCGGTAATCGTTACTGCAATGATAAAGAAAGAAATCTACCAAGTGAAGTAGAACTATTAAATAATAGGGGGCATATGCACGTTTCTGACTTTAACCCTTTACGCCATGCATATTAATATAAAAATTAATGCTATCATGAATATTAGATCTAATTAGCTGAATGTATAGAATGACAAAAAATCAACACATGAATGTTTAGTCATGACAGAAACTGTATAATCAGATCTATATTATTTCATAAGCAAACAGAACAGACCCTGATCAGACGGCTCCTGTGGGAACTGTCTGATATGGGTCTACTCTGTGTGCAAATGTGCGTTTC
This sequence comes from Azorinus chamasolen, assembly GCA_963576725.1. Lineage (NCBI taxonomy): Eukaryota > Metazoa > Mollusca > Bivalvia > Cardiida > Solecurtidae > Azorinus > Azorinus chamasolen. The sequence continues at coordinate 16,920,678 of OY755251.1, read as the reverse complement.
TATTGAGTAAAGTCTATCGATAGCAATCAGTAGCACCTCCATTATACCCAATCAATTACGTCTGCAGAATACCCCGTTAGTATTTAAAACTTAACCCATTCAGTGCCATAAAGACGGGTATGTGATATCGTCTGCAAACAGTTTGGATCCAGGTGAGACGCCGAGTTATTCGGGTCTCATCAGGATCCAACATGTTTGACGCCCTGTTTGAATAAGCGCCCACTCTTAAACTTAGAGCAGACGAAAATGTATCCAGCAGACGACAATGCTGGCACTGAAACATCAAAATTAATACAATAACCACGCCACGCTGTGATTCATCATTTATTGTTTTGTTTGTTACTTTATTGGTCCCTAAATAACTGCCAAATTGACATCGATCTCTTTTTGGTGAAATATAAATAACTATTATCTATACGGAAACGTAATATGTTTTCATGATACATCGCAATTAATTGATTCCATTGTTTAAACCGCCATTGTCCATAAAGAAGGACCAAAGAGCAAAGACAATGAAATCACATTGATACATTTAACAAACAACACGATGATTAATTTATCTGATATAACTGATCTCTTCTCCCACTATTCGTGACCTGGCACGAATTTTCAAACAGTTTGGATCCAGATGAGACGCCGAGTAACTCGGCGTCTCACCAGGATCCAAACTGTTTGGCACAAGGTCAATAGTATATGAAAAGCTTGATCGAATCGTAAACAGTCATAATTGCACGAGATCAAACCTTTTAGCAGACAATGTTGTTTTTGATTAGCATAGTAAGGGTCAAATCTCTGTAGACAAATATTTCACCATTAACACTTAGCTAACAATCCTCTACAAAAAGTATTTTCTTTAAGTTTCAATATACTATTTATACGATAGATTTTGAAAGGGGCACGGAATTAAGATTTATCCCCGTCTTTCAATCCGTCTATCGGTCCGTACGCCGGACTGTTTTTTATTGTGCTCAATAAAAGTATATGATTCTATACCTTCATGCAAGAGACCATATTGTTGACATTTGGCCCCTTGATATCCGTACATTATTCCACAATCAGTAACAACAAAACGTATCAACCTATCAATTTAATTGCAAACAAAGAGAACAGATGTAGCAATGTTGACCTTCAACCCGAGACACTGACGAAATCTGAGTAACCTTCTGCAATTAGTTTGGATCCTGGGTCCATGCTTATAAAGCGTTTTAGTTGAGTCTGAGTTCGTTCTCTAGCTTTTGATTTGGTCAGATTTGAGTTCTCAAGCTTTTGATTGGTCAGATTTGAGTCAGAGGCTCAACTCTGACCAATCAAAAACTTGAGAACGAACTCAGACTCAACTAAAAGTTTTATAAGCATGGACCAAGATTAGCCGCCGATGTACTCGGTGTGTCGCCAGGATCTAACACGTGGGACACTCTAATCAGACACGTGAGCAAGTTGAACATTTGACGACACTATTTTCAGAAGACAATATTAGCAGACGACAATTGTTTAGAGAGCTAAAGGTCAATGTCTTGATTAATCGGTGATCGCTTTGTTACAATACATTTATTTATTCCCAATACCAGTCTGTAGATATTTCACAAATTAGTATCGACCTTATTTTGCTGAAATGTGAGTACATGTATCAGCTTTTCATGAAGAAAAAATAACCCCGTCCTCTTACAAATCAAAATTATTCAGACCGCAGTTCAACAAAAACATCTTGTAGCTTAGACAAGATGCGATAATCTATTTTTCTCAAGAGTACAATTACATATACATTATATAATCAATTTTATTTTACTTTTTATACCATCTAGACCTACGAAATGGTCCCCTGTGGGCCAAATAATTCTTATGCCATTTACAAATCTAAACTATATTAAAACATACACTATTTATTAGTGAATATTCGTTAGATAGAGCGTTAACTAAATGTACGAGTAATGTACACACCAAAACTGTGGGCTACGTTAGACCTCTTGTTCTCTACAGAATGGGTTGATTGCAATGGTGTATAAATCTGTTGATCAAAAGCCTGATGCTGAGAGCATGTGCTCTTGTTTTGATGATCTGTTCCTGATCTTGGTCTACTCTGTTTGCAGTCGTGCGAAAACACGTTTATATGCGGGAAAGGGTTAATATCTTTCCAAATAGTGTAGACCCAGATCGGAAGGCCCCTGTAGGTGCCGTGATCAGTCCCTGTTCCGTTTGCTTATGAATATAGGTAATCTAAATCTACAGCTTCTGCCCTGGCCAAATATTCTTGTGTTCATATGCCATAATAATAATAATAAATCTGCTAATGAATATTCATTATGCCATAATTTCTATATGAATATTCATTTGGTAAAGGATCAAGTAGAACACGTAAATCCATTTTAGAACGAACTGTACCTGATGACCCTGTCTATACAAGCCGTTGTGTTATGGATCCTTTTTACCTCACAAATATTAATTATCGTCTGCTTCAAAACTACTGACCTGTTCAAGTGTGAAAATAATTACAGAGGCGATAACTTTTCGAAATCAGGATTCTAAATGCCAGATACCATGCTTGGGTTTAAAGTAATTATTTCAGCTTCTAACTCGGAGCTATACGGTTTACTAAAAGTTGCGTCTGTTTGGACCATCAAGCGCTTCAAGGGTATCTGTCAGTCTTGGATTTCCGTGCTAAAAGCAACGTCATGTTTTATTAGATGATTTTGAGATCTATAGTCCAGACAGTTATATCGTCTGCCATATGTGTGACTTGTCTGATCTAACTGGCATCAGTTTCGACTTCTTTGTCCTCATTCTCTGTTTAACCCACGCCCTTCATATAATCACAGCTATGTTATTTCATAAGCAAATAGAGCAGATCCTGGTCAGTATAGGCTCCTGCGGGGACCGTTTAGACTGGGTCTACTCTATTTACTAAAGCGTCAAATCAATAGGGACACAGTCAAAAGTGTAAAATTACTCGGCGTCTCATCTGGGTCCGGTCTGTTTGCAAATGAAGTCATATTAGTATGTCAGGAGTTAAAACGTATGGCGACTCCCTCGATACGAGAAAAAAAACTCTAAACCGGACGTTCAAATTAATATTAATACGTGTCTGTAATACAGATTGTAGCTTAACCCATTACCTCATAGGCCATTTTAGACCTAACCTCATTGAATAAATCTACCGAAAAGGGGCATTTACTAGAGAATAGGAAACTTTTAGCATTGTGTAATTTTGAAACCATTGTGATAAATAGAGCAAATGCTCTATTTATCACAATGGTTTCAAAAAGTCAATATTACAGAGGCGTAAAAAGGCGTCAATTTGAGGGAATAGTTTAATACATGGTTCCATTATATATTAGTGACTTGTTACCGCTAAATGTAGGGGAGATAACCCTCTATGCTTTGCGAAATCGAGAAGTTCCTTTTACTAGAACAACTATTTCAAAACATTTGTGCATTCCATCGTCGAAAGGATTATGGGAAACTGTTAACATTGATATCAGAAATTCAAATACTTTTAAGAAAGGTTTAATAACGCAATAGTTCTTATAGCTCAAATAATTGTTTTGTTCCATCCTTTTATTGTTTTAGTGATAGATATTTATCTGCAATGCACGCTAGAATAATTAAGAAACCACTGTAGCAATTCAAATAGTGATTTATTTAATAATCACATTAACCCAAATCCAATGTGTAATTGCTCAAATGAAATTGAAGAATGCACATCGCTATTTGCTTTAGATGTAGAAACTTCGAAGAACAGAGAGTAACCCTTTTTAATGCCACGCGAAAATACCACCCTCTAAGCACGGATATACAGTAAAACTTCGATTATCCGAACACTAAAATACGCATTATTATCGATCTTTAAGACAGGTGGCAGCTTAATGCATGGTGAAAGTCATGCAGAAAGCTCCTCTAGGAGCTTTCTGCATGACTTTCACCATGCATTAAGCAGCCACCTGCCTAAAAGGGTCTAAATTCTTCTATACCGAAAATTCGAATAATCGAGGTTTTAATATATTGTTGTTCAGTAGTTTAGAATTGAGTGATGGTGACAATAAAACACTCTTTTCTGTCGTGCATTCTTTCATTAAACAAACACGGAGGTTTTGATTTGAGGCTTTATGTGTAATATGTCATTCTTTGTATATTCAACATAAAATGATTAAGTCGTCTGATCAGTTTGTTGATTCAAGGACAGTTTATTATATGCTCTGTATTTCTTTCTCACATACAGTAAAACCTCTCTATAACGGCCACTAAATTGCATCAAGTATGTTGTGTTAAAGGCAGGTGGTGGCTTAAATCAAGGTGAAAGTAAAACAGAACGCTCCTATAGGAGCGTTCTGCTTTACTTTCACCTTGCTTTAAGCAGCCACCTGCCCTAAATACCAAATAATTAACACAGTTTAGTGGCCGTTATAGAGAGGTTTTACTGTACAATCTCTCTCTTTCTCTTCCACTCCCCTCTTCCCTTCTTTATCCATTTGTCTGTCCTCTCCTACACACTCTTTCTCGGTCTGTTTTTGAGTGTCCATTTGCTATTATAACAAATTAATCTAATTGATCTTTATGACGTCATTATTACTTTTATGAATATCCATGGAGGAAGGGATTAAGACAAGTGATAGGTAACGTGCAATGCAGAAGGAAAGTTACAGTATACAAGGAAGCTCCTGTGGGGCTCTCTGGTCAAGGTCTGCTCAGTTTGCTTATTGAATAATATATAGTATAACTTGTCTTAACCCATTACCTCACAAGCTATTTTTAGATACAACCTCTTTGAATAAATCTACCAAAAAGGAGCATTAACTAGAGAAAAGGAAAATTTTAGAATGTTGTAGTTTGAAACCATTGTGATTAATAGAGCATTTGCTCCTATAGGAGCAAATGCTCTATTTATCACAATGGTTTCACAAAGTGACTTTTACAGAGTCGTCAAAAATCGTTTGTAAGAGGAAATGGGTTAAGCGACCATTCATTTATTGAACATATGCGTGTTAAAAAGCAGGCGGTTGCTTATACAGGGCAAAGGTAATGCGGACGGCTCCTATAGGAGGTTTCTGCATCATTTGTTTAACCCCTGTATTGAGCAACTACATGCCTTACAGACCAATAATTAGACCCTTTTGATGATCGCTTTGAAAAGACAGGTTCTGCTGTACAATAAAACCCATGTAGGGACTCTCTAACTAAGGTCTGCTCAGTTTGCTTATTGAAATAATATAGATCTTGATTCTTCGATTTTTTACCTTGTTGACAATGCCACTATAAAACGACAGCTTATTGATATTCATGATGCCATTATTTCTTACATCAATATGCATCATCTCCCACCTCTCTCCCTCCTATTTCCCACCTCTCTCACACATTTCTCTCAATTTCTCATGTCATACAGCCATAAAAAGTTGCAATATGAAGTAAGAATCACAAAAAAGAAAATTCCATGGTTTGAATATTCATTAAAATTCACAAGTCTTTGGAAACATGTTATTCGTTCTGTATCGAACTGTCTAAACGTATTAAATTTGATAAAAACTGAATCAAAACCAACTCGCTTCATATACTTCTGCATACGACCCTTTACTAAATCCGAATTAGCATATAAAGACGAGTTTATCACGCTATTAAGCAAAGCAAATCCAAATCAGTCGGTTCCCCAAATTGTCTGCACTCATCACAAAAATTCGGATAACATATTCATGATGCCATATTCTTTAAATAATCATGAGATAAAGGGTCAAGCCCTGATAAAACGTGTCTGCAGGCTTCACGGCGATCCTCATGCTATATATGTAAATAAGCAGAGTTTCTCTGTCTACATTGTTTACTTGAACCATATTCTTTATTGAATCCCATTTCTCCGTATTTCACATTCTCCGCCATGTAAAAACATTAACGCGTTTTCAACTTCATGTGAACATTCGCATAAAGGATTTTGATTAACCCATTACCTCATAGGCTATTTTAGATGCAACCTCTTTGAATTAATCTACCGAAAAGGAGCATTAATTAGAGAAAAGGAAATTTTTAGAATTTTGTAGGTTGAAACCATTGTGATAAATAGAGCATTTGCTCCTATAGGAGCAAATGCTCTATTTATCACAATGGTTTCAAAGAGTGACTTTTAAACAGTCGTCAAAAGTCGTCAATATGAGGGAAAGGGTGGTTTTTAAAAAGATCACCATTCAGATTGCTACAGTTGTTCCTAATTCTGGCGTGGATAGCTGACAAATACCTGTTTCCAAAATAGTAGTAAGATGGAACGTTATAATTGCTAAAATTGTTCCGCAATGAGTTTTTAAATGAGCTTAATGTATTTAAATTTCTGCTATCTGGACTGATGTTGTTCCAGGCCGCCTGGTTAGGGTCTGCACTGTTTGTTTATGATATAACATAAATATGGTTCTAGTGTTTTGCCAAGACCAAACATTCCTTGTCAAGATATTATTATAACAATTAATGTAATATTCATAATGTCATTGTTTCTTATATTAACCCATTCCCACCTAGGCTATTTTTAGATCCAACCACTTTGATTAATTCTACCAAAAAGGAGCATTAACTAAAGAAAAGGAAATTTTCAGAATTGTGTAGTTTTGAAACCATTGTGATAAATAGAGCATTTGCTCCTGTGGAGCAAATGCTCTATTTATCACAATGGTTTCATAAAGTGTCTTTTACAGAAGCGTCAAAAGGCGTCTATATGCGGGAATGGGTTAATACTTATGGAGTAAAGAGTTAAATAGACGGTAACCCATTTAGCACTCGAGTTTAACTCTTTCAACGCTGATATAACGGAGTGGAATAGTTTATCACAGTTTAAAGGTCCAGTTCATTCCGTATGAAAGGGTGCTTGAATGACAATATTGCAGACCCTAATTCGAGAGTTTTCCTAATTCTGAGTCTATACAGATTGCAAATGGCGGTCCATTCGTTTCTCGCAATCAAAGGGACCAAACAGAAGCATTTCGGTATTTAGAGGATGGTACCTTTGTGTTGTACGAAATAGGTTAAGTCTCTGATTTTGAAAAAGACTACATTGAAAAAAGGAGGTTTTGCAACATTTAGCGTAACAGGTCCGATATAATTATAACGTCAGGAGGTTTTGCGACATTTGGCGTCACAGGTCCGACATAATTAACATAATGTCAGGAGTTTTTGCGACATTTAGCGTTGGTTTCGACATTTAGCGTCAGCCGTAAGACATATAACGTCAAGTGCGATATATACATGTACATGTAGCATAGGGACCGTCTGATCTGGGTCTGAATCTGTTTGCTTTTGACATGACATAGGCCTGATTCTACAGTTTTTGTCAAAGGAAACACATTATAAAATTTCGCTTATAAGTATTCATGATGTCATTGTTTCCTACATTAATATTCACCAGTTAACCCTTCGCTTGCTATTCACGTCAATATACCTACCTGTAAATAGTGAAGACCCAGATGAGACAGCTCCTGCAGGAGCTGTCTCATCAGGGTCTGCACTATTTACAAGTTGATTGTGCAACCAGTGCATTCCACAGCAGTTATTGCACAGAGAAATAATTGTAGACAGCGAAGATATATGTAATTATGCCACAGGGCATGGGTAAAGAAGAAGAAATGCATTTTAAAATTCAGCAAGCGAAGGGTTGAAGAGTTAATGGAGTGGGGTATATCCTAATATCTAAAAGTGTAATAGATTTGTATTTAATGTGAGACTAGTTCAGTGAAAAAAGGAAAGGATCGTATTTATGTCAAGTAAATAACGAGATAGTTGCGTGCAACTGTACCTACTTTACTTTCTTATGGAAATTCTAACAGGAAATGTAGTGAGGGTTTAGAAATTGAAATGCATGCTTTATTATCTGTCTTCGGTAATAGAGACAGAAAGCCAGTGCAATACAGCCAGGAGCGAAGCTGAATTCACTTTATGGGTCCGGGGACATAACCTCCACCCTCCCGGGAATATTTAGAATTACAGTGTAATCTCGATATCTTGAACTCGGATAACTCGAACTTCGTATAACTCGAACTAAAAGTTCGGTCCTTCCAAAATTTACCATAAAGGATTGCTCAAAATATATCACCACGCATATCTAGAAATACATGTAACCGCTTAATGTAGGTGTAAAGTAATGCTGAAAGCTCCTATAGGAGCTTTCAGCATTACTTTACACCTGCATTAAGCTGTGAACTTGAGAAATTGTCCAGATTAGAAATCGGATAACTCGAACTTCTGTTATCTCGAAGTAATTTGCATGGTCCCTTGAAGTTCGAGGTTCAACTGTATATAGTTTATATCCTACAGAAGCAAATGCTCTATTTATCACAAAATATAATTTTTTTGTTTCAAAGGTGACTTATACAGAGGCATCAAAAGGAGGAATGGGTTAAAGATTGCATGGCAAGACAGAACGTTTATCAATGTCTACCCCCTAGCCTTCGATTTTTGTTCCAGTTTGGCCATAATGTTTTCACTTTTCAGATTGATGTTACGCACGTGCGTATCAAGTAAATATCAAGTTCCTGTGGGAGCTTTCTGGACTGGCGTCATGCATAAAGCAGACACCTGGTTTTAAGATACATGTACAGTAGAATCCCTCTAATGCGACCACTTAATAAATACACATGGTTGTCTTTATAAGCAGGTGGTTGCTTAATGCAGGGAAAAAGTAATGCAGAAAGCTCCTCTAGGAGCTTTCTGCATTACTTTTGTCCTGCATTAAGCTACCACCTGCATCTAGCACCCATAATTATGGTCTTATTAGCGGGGTTTTACTGTATTTGCATTTATTCATAAAATGGTCGTCGTTTTAGAGGTGATTTACTGTCTTTCGTTGTCTTTTTGGCAACTTTCGATGAGATGATATTGTTCTCGGTGGACTCGCAGACACTGTTATCGTCTATTGTAAACGTAAATGATACAAGTGAACTCTTCGTTGCACAAAAACATTGCAACAAAGTTTGTTGCTATGCACACCGTGTTAAAATCTAATCCCTATTCGGCAATCCTGTGAAATATCTAATTTGTCGCCGCAGGTTTTACCAAGATACAGATGATTGAAATTGAAGGAGCAATGAAACTGTGACTAAATGGAACTGATAAAGTTTTAATGAAAGTTATTAAAACATATTAAAACATGAAAATCAGACTCGGTTCTGTTTTAATGTCGCGTCTGGTTTCGGTGAAAGTAATAACTTTCAGTACAGTCGATCATCCAGTTTGACGATAAATTTGGTGTAGACGGAATGATACGAGTAGAGCAATGACAAACGATCCTATAGCTGTTTAGCAAACAGTTTAGATCCTAATCAGTCATCAGAATGAAGACCGATCTGGCCCGGTTCAAAACTGTTTAACTCATTATCTCATGTTGACGCCTTTTGACGCACCTGTAAATGTCTCTTCTTGAAACCAGCGTGATAAATAGAGAGTGTGCTCGATAGGAGCAAATGCACTATTACAATGTAATCACAATGGTTTGTAAACTACAAACTTGTAAAAAAAAATCCTTTTTTCTAGTGAAATAATGTTCCTTTTCAGTAAATTTATTCAAAGAGGTTTGATCTAACGATAGCCTATGAGGGAATACGTTACCACTCTCTAATGTACAGTAAACTATCTCTACACACGCCATCAATATGAGCTCTAATCCTAGGTCATTAAAACAGGTGGTAGCTTAATGCAAGACGAAATTAATGCAGAAAACTCCCTTGGGAGCTTTCTTCGTTACTTTAGTACTACATTAAGCAACCACCTGGTCTTATAAACCATAATGTTTATTCAATAAGTGGATGTTATAGATTATAAGTGTTAAACTACTGTACCTGCAGAAGAAAGTTATCTAATAGACTACATTGTACAACAGTGTAGACTCGGGTCAACTGATGCGTTTATAGGCTACCTCGTAAGACAGTGTAGAAGGTGGTCATCTGTCTCGTTGGTATACTACCCTGTTAAACTGTGTAGACTAGGATAATCTGTCTCGTTGATATACTACCTTGTAAAACAGTATAGGCTGGGGTCATATGTCGCTTTGATAAGCTACTTTGTAAAACAGTGTAGACTCTGGTCAACTGTCGCATTGACAGTCTACCTTGTAAAACGGTGTAGACTCGGGTCATTTTTCTCGCCATGTGGCGATAGCTGAACTGTATCTAAACTGTTTGCAAACACCAAAGAGACATACCATACGCCATGGAGGAATTGATAAATGGAAACACATATACACTAGAACCTGCCTTAAGTGGCCATCAAAAAGAAGTCTATTAACGACCTGCATTAAGCAACCACCTGCTTTTTCAGACTCCTATGTTCAATAAAATGAGTGAACCTTAGGATAGGTTCTGCCCTAAATGCACCCAGCAGGAAACCCTCTTCATCGTCGTAGGTCACATAGATACCCATCCATACAAGTGCGTGCTGAAAATCATTAATAACATAAGGCCTCCAATTTATCTTCAAATTGAAATTGAAATATTTCTGGGAAAGTAATGACCAATATATTTTCCGTAGAATGCGTAGGTCTACTAGGAATTTGACGTCTGATCTGATCAGATTCGCACTTTTTGTCAAGATGGGCGATACATGTAAGATACTGCAATGGCATTGCGTGTTAAAGTGTTTGTTCAGATCATATTCAGCGTCCTTGACAGGATTATAGGTTTGGCGCAAACTATTTGAAATGTCCGGCAATCGGAACCCCTCGGCGATGTCCGTGTGTTCAGCTGTGGCGACCGTATGCAACCGAGACTTGTCACTAGGCTAGTCTGTATGCTGTTTTATCACATACCAAGAGTGTGTAACCTAACTAACCTTGTTAGAGACATTGTAGCTTGCCGACGAAGCGGTTGCATACGTATTTCGTTACTGAACGCACGGCTAATGTCTGGTCGGCTTGCCGGAATTGTGCGAGGATTTCCAATTGGAAGCAGTGCCGTATCCGGTGCCAGGTCTCGGCCTTCGAAATTTTGAACAATCGGAAATAACGTCTGCCTTGCAGGAACTAGACAAGGATTTCCGAGTGGAATTCACTACAAATCTTTAGTACTTTTAACACTTCGCCTGCTTTTCTTGACATGGCCTGTTACATGTATTTACAAACAGCTTGGATTCAGATGAGACGCCGAGTGACTCGGCGTCTCATCAGGATCCAAACTGTTTGCCACTCAATCAGTAGCTTCTAAAAGCGTTAACGAATTGGAAGTAAGAGAAAATTTAAACAGATCTTTTAAACAGCAGAATATGGGCTAATGTTTTATGCCTTCTCTTTACACCTAAAATTGTAATAGCCTGGTACAATAAGACCTCTCTAAACCAGGCTTTCATAATAAAATTATTGGTATCGATTATCGATGCCAGTCTTTAACCCACTCCCTCATGAGCTTTGTTAGACCCAGCCTCTTTGAACAAATCTATTCTTAAAGGGGCATTTACTAGAAGAGAGGAGAGTCTTAGAATTGTGTAGTTTTTAAACCATTGTCAATCTGTTGTACATAGAGCATTTGCTCTTATGGGGCAAATGCTCTATTTCTCACAGTGGTTTCAAACAGTGACTTTTACAGAGGCATCAAAATGCGTCAATATGAGGCAATGGGTTAAGACAGGTGACAGTCATATATTAATGCAGTGTGGAAGTCACGCAGTAAGCTTCTATATGAGCTCTCTTCGTGGCTAAGTCACCATCTGTCTGAAGAGGTTTAAATTCTTCCTTACTTAAAGTCCGATGTAGAGGGGTTCACTGTATTTTATACCAGCCCGAAATTTGGAAAAAAATATAATGAGAAATTTGTTTTGGTTTGTAACTGTGTCACGTAACTCATTCATGAGATCTTTGCATGCAATGGTACAAATTCCATTTTCGTATGGCCATAACAAGAAATCTAGGGAGGATTTAGAATTTGAAATGCTTTTTATGATCTCATATCTGTAATTGAGACGGATAGATTTTGTAACAGTTAATCATTGGAGCTTTTCTTTAGTAGAAACGGAATGAACATTACACGTGTATACACCGATAGAAAGAATTGTAAACTGTCATAAAACAACATGTGCTTTAACCCTTTACCTGATAGAAGCGGCTTTAAGCGAGTTTAATATATTCCTCCGCTGAAGAAAATAGTTCCAATTTTTAAAATAATGAACATATATCATCATAAATAGTTTCTATATTCTAGGAGGTGGTAGCTTAAAGCAGGCTGAAAGTAAAGCAGAATGCGCATTAAGGCGCATTCTGCTTTACTTTCAACCTGCTTTAAGTGGTCACCTGTCTTCAAAACTAGAAACAGGCTATTGGGTAAAGGGTTAAATTCAAACCAATTCATTCGCAATGTTTATCACTTTATCTGACCGAGACGCTTTTTGGTGATGTTGCAAACAGAGTAGACCCAGACCAGACAGCTTCTGTAGGAGTCGTCTGATCAGTGTTTGTTCTGTATTCTTATTGAATGTCATAGATGTGATTCTGTATCATTTGTCAAAGGAATATATTTAAAATACATATATGCTTTATATAATAATGTAAGAGAAATCTTTAATTTGTAGAGGAGTCTGTCCTTAAATTAATCAGACTCAGTTTAAAGTGTTAGTCCTTTATTCTATTAATACGCCTTTGCATGCCTGAGTAGATTCAAATCAGACGACTCCTATAGGAGACGTCTGGTCAGGGTCTACTCTGTTTGCTTAAGATTAAATATAGATCTAGATACATGTAGTATTCTACAATATCTGCCATGGGCAAACGTTCAAACGTGTCCAAGCGCTAGTTTAGGCCTATCAATCTAATTATTAATCATGATGACATCATTTCTTACACGAATATTCATAAGATAAAGGGTTAATAGTTGTCAGCTGCCTTACCTTATACAGAATGTACTATGTAGAATACGTCATACAGAATGTAGAATACGTCATACAGAATGTAGAATGCAGAAAGTTGTGGAGACTATTTGTTCATTGTTTACAAATGAACCATGTCAATGAAGAAGTCGTTGTTTCTGAAATAATGTATTTAATCTCGGAACAAAACGCGAAAATATCACAATTAGCTCTTTGGCACCTACATGCTGTTTGGACACTGGTTATATATTTGTAAAAAGATAAAGAAAATAATAGAAAGATAAAATAAAGGAAATTCAGTAGACGACAATCTTAGCAGAATAATTTTACTTGGCGCCGAAAAGTATGGAGGACGATCAACGCCAAAATTGCATCATGCTTTGTGGCATTTCAATTTGCTTCATGTTAAATGCATTATGCTAAATGATTATTGCATGTCGCGATGTGCTTTCTTCTTTCTTTGAAGTTTCTTCCTCGATCCGACATTTGACCTTCTGTAAACTTATTTATTGATTATTATAACGTCAAATAATGTGTTTCATTGTTTAAACTTATGGAGGACGATCAACGCCAAAATTGCATCATGCTTTGTGGCATTTCAGTTTGCTTCATTGTAATTGCATCATGCATTGTGGCATTTCAGTTTGCTTCATGATAAATGCATCCTGCATTGTGGTGTTGAACAGTTTGCTAAACGATTATTGCATGTCAAGATGGGAGTCCTTCTTTCATTGAAGTTTCTTCAATGACACATGGCCCAATGCGGTAAGCCCATAGCAACAAGCATAAAGCCGAACGACGAACGCCGAAGGCATAATGCACTTCAGCCGAACTCGCCATATAGGTGGCGCTGCATGTAAAACCAGATAATCAAACTACTGAAAGTACTGAGGATGGATTCAACGTAGATCGAATTAAATGTTTGGTTTGGTTTTTAAATGTTGTTTTGAGCGAAAAAAAAAAGAACATTATTCGGACGTGTGTGTATGGGGGGGGGGGGGGATTAATTATTTAAAAAAGATGTTGCCTTTGGTGCAATTTTATTTGTTGCCTTTTTATGTCCGTCTGATCAGGGTCTGTCTTGTTTGCTGATGGTCTGTCAAAGATATCATTCTGCATAGTTTGCCCTGATAAAATTCACGTGTCCATATGCTATTTCATTGTCATTATTTTCACATGAATATTCATTGAGTAAAAGGTCAACTGTGTAGTACCCTGATCGCCCATGTGTGATAGACCACGCGTGGATCATGTACGGACCGTCTGATCAGGATCTGCTCTGATTGCTAATGGAATTTCATTCATCTGTTTATTTAGAATTTCTGAATGACTTCAATGTTCCACCTTCCATATTTTCATTATAATGTTTGGTCCATAAATATTCTGTATAGGTATTGGAATCGGGACTAAATATAGAACAGGGAAAGGGCTAAGATTACATGTATAAATATAAACATGTCTAATATATCATAAAATAGCATATTTTTTATTAGAATTATATTGGGTTTGAGAAATACATTACATTACATTATTTTCATTTTGTGTACAATATACATGTACTTATAATATGTTTACTAACCCTTTCTCTCATGTTAACATCTTTTCACACATTTGCAAACACAGCAGACCCAGATCAGATGGCTCCTATAGCAGCTGTCTGATCAGGGTCCGCTCCGTTCGTCAATAGAATTTGAAAGATGTTTCTTTACTTTCTAAAATGGCTACACTGTCCCACCTTCCATATTTCATTATAACTATTTTGTCCATGAATATTCAGTAGGTATTTAAATTTTGAATAAACATAGAACAGGGGAAGGGTTGAAAATAAATTAAGATATGAATAATAATAACTCATGAAGGTGTAATGAAAATATCTGAAATTTTGAACATTGAATACTTTATTTAACAAGGGTAGCTAAATTAGGCATAATGACTAATCTACCTTGAAGCCCTCAAAACAAGCATTTCATACAAAATACAAAACAGTAAAACACAGATCTATATACACAAGAAATAAATGTTCAGAAGTTCAGTAATGTTGCGTCTGGATAATTAATAAATGTTGTCTGCTTCAATTTGTAGATTTATTCTTTATGGACACGCATTTGGATCCTGATAAAACTCCGAGTAAAATGGCGTCTAATCTGGATCCAATCTGTTATCATAGATTTGATTTGCCACTAGCATCCAAATAGTTAATATAAAGCTATAATATATAAAGTATTGCACATAAAAAAATGAAATGCATAAATGACATCTGACCCCGATTCAGATGGATGAATGCACGCGCTATTAAAATCACATATTTGTGACGTCATTTACTCACGCTGTAATTATTATAAATACGAGAAAATATTTTTGCTCAATACTAGTTAATCTAAAATGATCTCTGCTTCAAATTTTTAAAAATGCAAATAGAGAGTAAACTAATTGAACCTGATGAGACTTTGAGTTATTAAAGATATAGATTAATATATTCTTTCTGAAATTCAACCAATTTGCCCAGGGAGAGGGTATACATACTTTTGTGCATGCCCTTATTTAGATCTACATTGTTATATGTTTAAATTTCATTTACATTTTCTTAAATTTTCTTCACTTGAGGTCCTCTACAAAAGTTACATAAATTATGCCCCTTGTGTCAAAATTGGTTCACCCCAGGACCGGCTAGTTTTCTATAGAAACACATAGTGAAAACTTTGAAAATCTTATCCTCTGATTGTCTGGTGAGCGATGTCAGGGCCTTTCAGACCCTCTTGTTATTATTCTTCTTATCCCAGCAGTAAATACCCCCCCCCCCCCCCCCCCCCACACACACACACTCTCTCTCTCTAATGTAATGGATCAGTAACCCTTCTATTTTTTGTGTGTTTTTTTAAATCCTTCTATTTCTATGTCTTCATAGCGTTTTCCTTCTTTACCTATGTATTCGGCAAATCACTTCAGCATTTTAGTCCGAGCTGACTAGAGTACGACAAAGACCGGGGCGAAGATGGAACAACGAACCACGCATCAAGCATCAAGCACCAAGCACCAAGCGCTATGCAAATAGCACAAAGAATATGCTCCAAAGAAGTTTAAACAATGAAACACATTATTTGACGTTATTATAATCAATAAACAAGTTTACAGAAGGTAAAATGTCGGATCAAGGAAGAAACTTCAAAGAAAGAAGAAAGCACATCGTGACATGCAATAATCATTTAGCATAATGCATTTAACATGAAGCAAATTGAAATGCCACAAAGCATGATGCAATTTTGGCGTTGATCGTCCTCCATATAAACTTCTTTGGAGCATATTCTTTGTGATATTTGCTTAGCGCCTAGTGCTTGGTGCTTGATGCTTGATGCGTGGTTCGTTGTTCCAACTTCGCCCCGGCCTTTGTCGTACTCTTGTCAGCTCGGACTAAAATGCTGAAGTGATTTGTCGAATACATTGGTAAAGAAGGAAAACGCTGAAGACATAGAAATAGAAGGATTTCAAAAAACACAAAGAAATAGAAGGGTTACTGGTCCATTACATTAGAGAGAGAGAGAGAGAGAGAGAGAGAGAGAGTGTGTGTGTGTGTGTGTGGGGGGGGGGGGTATTTACTGCTGGGAGAAGTATAATAATAACAAGAGGGTCTGAAAGGCCGACATCGCTCACCAGACAATCAGAGGAGAAGATTTTCAAAGTTTTCACTATGTGTTTCTATAGAAAACTAGCCGGCCCTGGGGTGAACCAATTTTGACACAAGGGGCATAATTTATGTAACTTTTGTAGAGGACCTCAAGTGAAGAAAATTTAAGAAAATGTAAATGAAAACATATAACAATGTAAATCTAAATAAGGGCATGCACAAAAGTATTTATACCCTCTCCCTGGGCAAATTGGTTGAATTTCAGAAAGAATATATTAATCTATATCGTTAATAACTCAAAGTCTCATCAGGTTCAATTAGTGTACTCTCATCAACTGCATTTTTCAAAATTTGAAGCAGAGGTTATTTTAGATTAACAAGTATTGAGCAAAAATATTTTCTCGTATTTATGATAATGACAGCGTGGGTAAATGACGTCACAAATATGTGATTTTAATAGCGCGTGCATTCATCCACCTGAATCGGGGTCAGATGTCATTTATGCATTTCATTTTTTTATGTGCAATACTTTATAATTATATTATAGCTTTATATTAACTATTTGGATGCTAGTGGCAAATCAAATCTATGATAACAGATTGGATCCAGATTAGACGCCATTTTACTCGGAGTTTTATCAGGATCCAAATGCGTGTCAATAAAGAATAAATCTACAAATTGAAGCCGACAACATTTATTAATTATCCAGACGCGACATTACTGAATTTCTGAACATTGATTTCTTGTGTATATAGATCTGTGTTTTACTGTTTTGTATTTTGTATGAAATGCTTGTTTTGAGGGCCTCAAGGTAGATTAGTCATTATGACTAATTGAGCTACCCTCGTTAAATAAAGTCTTTCAATGTTCAAAATTTCAGATAATATTCATTATACCTTCATGAGTTATTATTATTCATATCTTAATTTATTTTCAACCCTTCCCCTGTTCTATGTTTATTCAAAATTTAAATACCTACTGAATATTCATGGACAAAATAGTTATAATGAAACATGGAAGGTGGGACAGTGTAGCCATTTTAGAAAGTAAAGAAACATCTGTCAAATTCTATTGACAAACAGAGCGGACCCTGATCAGACAGCTGCAATAGATGCAATCATCTGATCTGGGTCTGCTGTGTTTGCAAATGTGTGAAAAGATGTTAACATGAGAGAAAGGGTTAGTAAACATAGATCTATTATAAGTATATTGTACACAAAATGAAAATAATGTAATGTATTTCTCAAACCCAATATAATTGTAATAAAGATATGCTATTTTATGATATATTAGACATGTTAATAAATATTTATACATGTAATCTTAGCCCTTTCCCTGTTCTATATTTAGTCCCGATTCCAATACCTATACAGAATATTTATGGACCAAAATTATAATGAAAATATGGAATGTGAGACATTGCAGTCATTTCAGAAATTCTAAATAAACAGATGAATGAAATTCCATTAGCAATTAGAACAGATCCTGATCAGACGGTCCGTAAATGAGCCACGCGTGGTCTATCACACATCGGCGATCAGGGTACTACACAGTTGACCCTTTACTCAATGAATATTCATGTGAAAAATAATGACAATGAAATAGCATATGGACACGTGAGTTTTATCAGGGCAAACTATGCAGAATGATATCTATGACAGACCATCAGCAAACAAGACAGACCCTGATCAGACGGACATAAAAAAGCAACAAATAAAATTGCACCAAAGGCAACATCATTTTTAAATAATTAATCCTCCCATACACACTTCTCAATAATGTGCTTTTTTCGCTCAAAACAACATTTAAAAACCAAATCAAACATTTAATTCGATCTACGTTGAATCCATCCTCAGTACTTTCAGTAGTTTGATTATCTGGTTTTACATGCAGCGCCACCTATATGGCAAGTTCGGCTGAAGTGCATTATGCCTTCGGCGTTCGGCGTTCGTCGTTCGGCTTTATGCTTGTTGCTATGGGCTTACCGCATTGGGTCGTGTGTCGTTGGGACATGTGTCATTTGAAGAAACTTCAATGAAAGAAAGACTCCCATCTTGACATGCAATAATCGTTTAGCAAACTGTTCAATACCGCAATGCAGGATGCATTTATCATGAAGCAAACTGAAATGCCACAATGCATGATGCATTTAACATGAAGCAAACTGAAATGCCACCAAGCATGATGCAATTTTGGCGTTGATCGTCCTCCATAGAAAAGGTTATCGATAGTTATCATCCAACGCTTACGTAACGGTAACAAGCATTCCGGTCCCTAACGAATTTGTTCTCCTGTTGGGGTTACCGAAACATTTTCTTGTAATTAGTATTTTTTTTCTAGTAATTAGAAGTAGTTCATTACCATAACATGCTTTAGGAAAGTTGGTCTTCTGTGTGTTTGATTTGCAATTTAAAATGGTTATATCTTAGGGGGGGGGGGGGATATTACTCATCCTAAGTGGGCAGCTTTCTGCTTTAAAATACAGTGAAACCCGCTAATGCGACCACTTAATAAACAGCCACTGATGTCGTCTAAAGCAGGTGGTAGCTTAATGCAGGACGAAAGTTATGCAGAAAGCTCCTATAGGAGCTTTCTGCATAACTTTCGTCCTGCATTAAGCTACCACCTGCCTTTGCCACCCAGAATTATACCTCTTTTAGGTGGTCGCATTAGCGGGATTTTACTGTACTCCACACATTTTTTGTCTGGTCTGTTTGTTAATGAACTAATATAGATATGATTCTACAATTCCTATATTCACGTGTCATTATAAGAAATAGTCATGGGATATATGGAAAATACATGTAGTAAGCTTGCAGTATAAATAATACATGTACACTTCCACCAGGAAAGTCCATGGGAAGTGACTGAGAACAAGTTCCAACGATAAGAACTGCGACGGTACCAAATTGGTCACCAATATTTCCGGGTAATTTCTGTGGCAAAATTGGCATTGGTTCCTAGTCGAGCATATTGCATCCCCGTGAAAACTACTTGACCCTATACTCCATAAGTGCGCATTAACAGTAGACCAGATCAGACGACTCCTGTAGGAGCCTTCTGATCAGGTTCTGCTGTGTTTGCTTAATGCTATAATACAGATCTAACGCTACAGTGTCTGTCATGATAAAAAGTGCATTTATAAAAAAAAAACCAACATTTTAATTGATAGTCATTATGTAATTATTCATTGCCGGAATATTCATGGAGTAAAGGGTTAGCCACCCGACATTTCGATACAAGTGTTGGCAGATTGCACACCGTGACACAATGTTTATTATACAATATTTTCTGATGACGATCTACTTGTACGCTTACCCTGCTGCGAACCAGATATATATCATTCTACAAGCAAACAGCAGCTCCTGAAGAGCCGTCTGATCTGGGTCTACTCTGTTTGAAAAGGGCATCTCTAATGAGTCTATCAAGTTAAGGGCTAACTTGCCGTGTGTTCCACATAAATAACCCGTTTCCTCTTGTATACAGTAAAACCCCTCTAAACCGGACATTAAATTTAGTATAAATATCGATCTTGGGGATAGGTGGCAGCTTAATGTAGGGTGAAAGTAATGAATGAAGCTCCTGTAGGAGCTTTCGGCATGACGTTCACCCTACATTAAGCAGCCACCTGCCTAAAAGTATCTAAATTATTCTCTACTAGAATTCAGGTTTAATAGATAGAAGAGTTTTACAGCATTCAAGTAAGAAATAATGGCGTCATGAATAATTATGAGCTGTTTATAATGGCATATGAGCACATGGTGTTTCGGTATTTGTAGAAACTATAGAGTCGGATCTATTATAATTTCATAACCACACAGAGCAGACCCTGATCAGACGGCTCTTACAGGAGCCATCAGATCTGGGTCAACTCTATTTGCAAAGGCGTGAAAAAGCGTTTATATGAAGGAAATGGATAACAGAGCGCATGAACCAACAGACGAGTTCTCTATCAACATGTCAACAAAGACCTTAATTTCTTTAAGCCTTTATATTGCCATGAATAATCAAACACGACTCCCGCCATTATGGGTATGAATTAATATGATTATTGCATCAAAATATATAAAGAGGGAAATGTATTGCCGTAGCAAACATCAGGGAAATCTGTAATCACAAACAGGGCAGAGCTTGGTCCGGACTACTCTGTTTGCAATGACGTAAAAAGGTTGCGTTATCAAGTAAAAGGTTAACCCTTTCCCTCATATAAACGCCCTTTCGCGCATTTGCAAACAGAGTAGACCAAGATCAGACGGCTCCTATAGGAGCCGTCTGATCAGGGTCTGCTCTGTTTGCTAATGGAATTTGATAGTTCTGTTTCTTTACTTTCTAAAATGGCTACATTGTTCCACCTTCCATATTTCATTGTAACTATTTTGTCCACGAATACTCAGTAGGTATTGAAATTTGGAATAAACATAGAACAGGGAAAGGGTAAAAAAGATGTTTCTCCTGGTCTACTACGTCGGGTTACTTTCAGACTTTGAATAATTATATTATTTGCTGTTAAGATGCCATAAGCTGAAAACTTCCCCTCTCGTGTTTTTTCCCATTTGCAAACCCAGATAGCATTAACAAATTCTGGATAATGATGTAGTATCTGTCAATAAACTGTCTTAAACAAGTCCTTCATATAAACGACTTTTCACGCCTTTGCAAAAAGGGTAGACCCGGTCAAGACTGCTCCTGTAGGAGCCGTCTGATCTGGGTCTGCTCCGTTTGCTTATGGAGTTACAATAGATCTAACTCTACAGTTATTGCCAGTGCAAAAACATCATGACACATCATGTGCCAATATCAAAATCCAGTTAATAAATACAGTAAAGTAAACAAACCTTGTATAGTAAATGTAAAACCCCTCTAGTGCGACCACTTCATGAATAAACATGGGTGTCCTTATAAGCAGGTGGTTGCTTAATGCAGGACAAAAGTAATGCAGAAAGCTCCTCTAGGAGCTTTCTGCATTACTTCTGTCCTGCATTTAGCTCCCACCTGCATCTAGCACCCATAATTATACCTCTTTTAGGTGGTCGCATTAGCGGGGTTTACTGTACTTTTGAATATGAAGTGGAAGAAAATGTGTGCAAACTAAACTTTGCTCAGCGGTATGTGTTGACCATTATACCGCTGTAAAAAATGTCTGCTCAAAGTCTGAATCTGGTACAATTCTGGCCCTTTCTAACTCAAATGCCCGTGAGAAAGTATTGCCCGAGCGTCAAACAGTCTGGATCCTGATGAGACGCCGAGTTACTCGGCGTCTCATCTGGATCCAAGCTGTTTGCAAATTTATGCGAGTCAATTCCTGTAATATTGAGATAGAAGTGAACGGAAGACCTACATCTACTCCTTGTCTCCATCATATGGATGGAATAATAAGCAGTCTAAGCACACTTCTGTAATAGTCTTTTGGTGTCCATGTCAATCACCTTTGTCATTACATGACCCTCCTTGAGAGAGAAAAAAAATAATCTGGCTGGAATTCATATCATTTACAAAGGAAAGACGAATAAAGTAATGGAACTTCTTTAACCAGTAACTAGCTGTGAACAAAAAAACTTATACATATATGTCTGCTCAAATATGGATCTGATGCAATTGTGACTGTTTCCCTTTCGATAAAGATTCGGAGAAACTATTTACCGTGAGAAACCATTGGCTGCGTGGATCCAGATGAGATGCTGGGTCAATTCGGCGTTCCATTGCAAATGCCGTATTCATCACAATGGTTTCCAAACTACACACTTCTAAAATGTCACTTTTTTCTTGTGATGATGCTCTCCAGTAGATTTATTCGATGAGGATGGGTCTAAAATAGCCTTCAGATGATATAATGGGTTAATTCTGAAAATAAATGGAAACATGTTCTACTTGAGATTGAACCATTTCCTTCATATAAACGCCCTTTTCCGCATATGCAAACAGAGTAGACCCAGATCAGAAGGCTTGGCTGTAGGAGCTGTCTGATCAGGGTCTGCCCTGTTTGCTTGTGATGTCGTATAGATCTGGGTCCATGCTTATAAAACTTTTAGTTGAGTCTGAGTACGTTCTCAAGCTTTTGATTGGTCAGATTTGAGCCTCTGGCTCAAATCTGACCAATCAAAAGCTTGAGAACTCAAATCTGACCAATCAAAAGCCTGAGAACGAAACTCAGACTCAACTAAAAGCTTTATAAGCACGGACCCTGATTCTACATTCTGCATGACTTTCATCCTCATTTGCAGTCGCGTGCCTAAAAAGATCTGAATTCTTCTCTACTAAAACTCCATTCCCGATGGGTAGACCTTCGGTTTAGAAGAGTTTCAGTCCGATTTAGAGGGGTTAACCCTTACAGTGTGGGAAACATCTCCTTAATGTCATTTGCAAACAGTGTAGACCCAGATGAGAGGGCTCCTAGAGGAAACCTCTCATCAGGGTCTGCCCTGTTTGTCACGTTACATTTTTCTTTAGAAACATCCATTATTACTTACCGTAAGCTTTATCTGTTTGAATTTTGGATTAGTCAAATTGTTAACCCTTTCCCTCATATTGACGACTTTTGACGACTCTGTAAAAGTCACTTTGTGAAACCAATTGTGATAAATAGAGCATTTGCTCCTATAGGAGCAAATGCTCTATTTATCACACTGGTTTCAAAAACTACAAAATTCTAAAAAAAATCCTTTTCTCTAATTAATGCTCCTTTTCTGTAGATTAATACAAAGAGGTTGTATCTAAAAATAGCCTATGAGGTAATGGGTTAAATTGTGGTTCAGAGGGGTGTATCTGTACTGTCGCCATTCCATCTAGGCCAAACTTGGTCTGCAACAATAATTAAAGGAGTGTTTGTATCATGGCTCTAACTTATTGGATATTGGCGTGCAGTTGGGCGGATTTTTTTTTATATTGCAATTAATGATACGTAATAGGAGTTTAGAATTCTTGCAATGCACTATTATGGAATCTAATTTTGCTTGTGAAATAGTGTAATTTTAAATTTGTGATTACATGACAGGACTTTTATATTGTAATAAAATAAAAATCTAGCTGCGGTTTATAATTGGGTCCTAGCCAGAACACTTTTGCGATATTAACCCTTTCACCGCCAATTTCGCCTTTATTCACCACGACAAATAGTGCAGTCCCAGATCAGACACCGCCTTTTCAAGGCGGCGTCTGATCAGGGACTTCACTATTTGTCTCAATCTCTATTTCTGTATATGTGCTTTGTTCCTTTGAAATTTGCATTTATTTATCTCATTTCCTTATTTTACTGAATGATTTAACAAACTTGGATTGCAGACGACAATTAGAAATTTGGCGCCGAAAGGGTTAATATAAAGTTGCTCGACCTACAGCCTGACTCATAGATAGATGCAAGTAAGCAGATATGTGGGTGAATCTTTGTTTTGGTTAGTTTTCACTACAAAGGGGTAGACATGTGTAAATAGTGTATATTCAGATCAGGGAAGTCATCATTTTAAGGGTTCCACAGAAGCGTTCAGCAAGCTGCATTACTTGCAACCTGCAGCAGCATCTAGCTGTCACATGGAGAAAGTTTCCAAATTAGAAATAGACTAACTCGAACGCCCGTTATCACGAAGTAGCCTACATTGTATGGTTATGTATGGAGTTTCCTTTGTCACACACATGTAAAGTCGGCTGAACGGTCCTTCGGACTGAAAGTAGACTTTAACAAGAGCGCCGCAAGCGGGTGCCAACGCTCGTCTTTCGTCATTGTCAAACTGAACATGCGTACCAAAAATGAAGGTTGTAAATGAAAATTTGAAGAAGTTATGGTCAATGTTAAGATTTCGGACGACAACGACGACGCGGACGCCGGAGTTACGACAATAGCTCGTGATTTCTTCGAAACAGACGAGCTAACTAGATAATTTATATATGGGAACGTAAACTAAAATTAGGTCTATGCTTGGATTGGTTAATGCCCATGACCTATTAGATCTACAGAGCTTGTGCTGTTAAAAACTTAAATGTATTAGTTATTTTCTGTATATTTATTATTTCCTGTAATTCTATGTTATGGAATGCCATTCTGTCATGCTACATGTGCTAGACTATTTGCTAAATGCAAAATGCGTTTTGCCAATTGTGTAAATTGCTGGGGAAAGAACCGGAATGTAGTGCTAACATGCATTTAGCAATAAGCATTTCGCATTTGTCATTTACAGCCATCATTTGGAACATTCCCTAGCAATTTACACAATTGACAATCTCGCATTTTGTATTTAGCATGGCATAATGGCGTCCCATACTATGTATTTCCGCCTTAAATTTCGCGTTTAGACTTAATTTGCCTTAATTGTTATAACATGAATTAGATCTACCAATAATTCAGCATATTTCGCGTTGATTATTAAAAACAATTCGGTGTGTGTGTTTTTTTGTTGTTTTTTTTGTTTTTTTTTTGTTTTTGTTTTTTTTTTGGGGGGGGGGGGGGGTCTACTTAGTATCAGTATGGGTCCGTTGTAGTGATCAACTGTGATACTGAAAAAATACTGTAAAACCCTTCTAAACCGGAATTCTAGTGAAGAATTTAGAAACTTTTAACCTAAATAGTGTGTTTGTAATACATGTTGAAAAAGCGCAATTTTTTGAGGGAAATAAAAAACCCTGATCAAATCATTGTTTTATTGATTTTTAGTAGATCTAATTCCAACTTATTACTAAAAAAGTTTGTTTGGGCAATTTTAGGGGGGGGGTGCGTACACCTGCCCCCCCCACCCCCCCACCCCCTCCCTCAAAATCCGCGCCTGCAAGTTATTCTCAAAACATAGAGTGCCAAACTGATGGGACGTTGGGTTATTTGGCATCTTATCTGGATCCAAACTGCAAATTCGCCAATTGTAGCAAGCCGAAAGATGTAATCAAAATGATGGAGTTTCGTTATCTTGTATCTCGCTCACAATTCTCCATCATCCACCCACTCCAGCCTTTCCTATATCAGCATTGTCTTACATTTTTATTATTTCTCTTAACAGGGCAAAATAGAGTTTAGAGAGGCAGAGGAATTCAAAGTACTCCTTGAAATAACAGCTCCATCAATTCAAGAAGCATATGCAATATCATCACAGCTGGTCGAGGACAAGGGCAGACTACTTCTACAAGTGGTAAATATTAGTTTATTGAACAGTATATAAGTTTTTTTCCATGAGGTAAACTTAACCCTTTCCTTCATATAAACGTGTTTTCGCACATTTGCAAACAGGGTAGACCCATATCAGATAGCTCCTATAGGAGCAGTCTGATCAGGGTCTGCTCTGTTTGCTAGTAGAATTTGATAGATCTGTTTCTTTAGTTTCTAAAATGGCTACAATGTTCAACCTTCAATATTGCATTGCATGTATATTGTATAACGTTTTTTGTTCATGAATATTCCATAGATATTGAAATTTTAAATAAACGTAGACCAGGGAAAGAGTTAATTTGCTAAATTAATGGCATATTATGAATATGGGAATTTTTAACCATAGGAGAAACTGTAAAACTAGACCTATATATCCTTTATTAGCAAATATAGCAGACTGTGATCAGACTGCTTCTACAGGAGACATCTGATCTGGGTTTACTCTGTTTGCAAAGGCTTTCAAAGTGTATCTATGGAGTAAATATTTAACATTATAGCTTGGCCAAAATAAAATCAGATCTGGTATCTCTATGGCTGGAAAGGAGACACTTTAATCTTTAACCCATTACTCCATAGATACGCCTTTCTATGCCTTTGCAAACAGAGTAGACCCAGATTAGATGGCTCCTGTTGGTATATCTGATCAGGGTCTGCTCTGCTTGCTTATATGTTATCAGTATGATTCTATAGTTTCTCCCATGTGTCCATGTTCTATCATAACAATAATTTATTAATCTAATTAATATTTATGATGTCAATATTTCTTACATAATTATTCATGGAATAAAAGATTAATTATCTTTAACCCTTTCCTCCAAAAATATGCCTTTCTGCACCATTGTAAAAGTCAGCTGTTGAAGCCATTGTGATGAATAGAGCATTTGCTCCTACAAAATTCTAAAAAAAATCCTTTTCTCTAGTTAATGCTCCTTTTCGGTACGTTTATTCAAAGCAGTTGGATCTAAAAATAGCCTATGAGGGAATGGCTTATCTATGAGGTAAAGGACCATTTGTTGGCCATTTTAAATGCTCCTTTTCGGTAGATTTTTTTGGGTTTAGTTGGGTCTTAAAATAGCCTATGAGGGAATGGATTAATGTTGAATCCTGTTCCATATTTCAGTACCAAAAACCAACAGATGTGTTGACAGTGTCACTGCCATGGATTTTCATTGTGGTCGGCTGTCTTGGAGGACTCAGTTTCTTGCTTTCCACGGGGTATGTGTTACGATGGTACAGTGGCAAAAAGTACAAGGACCTCTATGGCCAGCAGCCTTACCTTGCTAGGGGAATGTACAGGTAAGAGATGCAAGAGTACTGTAATTACTGAAAATATATATTCACTGAGCAACAGATAAAGGTGTGTACTCAAATCGTCATTTCTCCACCAAACCCTATGTTCGAGACGATTCTAAAGAGTGGTCACAACATAGGGTTTGATGGAGAATTAAAGTTTTTGTGTTAATAAATATTCATGAGGGAAAGGGTTAAGTAACTCAGAATATCATCAAGATCAAAGCTATTTAACCCTTTTCCCTCATAGGCTATTTTTAGATCCAATCTCTTTGAATAAATCTACCAAAATGGAGCATTAATTAGAGAAAAGGAAATTTTTAGAATTTTGTAATTTTAAACCATTGTGATAAATAGAGCATTTGCTCCTATAGGAGCAAATGCTCTATTTATCACAATGGTTTCAACAGGTGACTTTTGCAAAGGCGTAGAAAGGTGTATTTATGGAGGAAAGGGTTAACTGTTTCCTTAATGAACATTGAAGCATGAACTGATCACGTCATGAATATTCATTTACTTATTTTTTGTAATGTAAAAATTTCAAGGGATTTGTTGACCTATATAAAAACTTTATGATTGATCAGATCTATATAATTCCAAAAGCATTCAGAGTTACCTTGATTTGATGGTTCCTACAGGAACCATCTGTTCTGGGTCTACTGTGTTTGCATGGGCGTGAAACAGCGTTTATATGAAAGAAATTTGTTTTGATCTGACAATAAATACAAGAGATTAGATTGTCATAGAATATGTGTATTAAGGGAAAAGTGAGGTTCGAGTATTTGTTAGACTTTGGCTTATTATTCTAGATTGTAACAAGAATTTAAATTGTTTCTGAAGTCATCGAGACTGTTAGAATTATCTGAGACAATTACGTTGTTGTCTGAAATTCCCTCAAGGATTTGGATTAAGTCTAGAAGAATATTTTGATGAATTATTTTAAGCTCAGAAAAAGACAGAATCAACAGAATCTAATTGTCTCTGCTGCAAATATAAAATCATGTCAACTACTTTATGCATCTTAATTTTATTTTAAGCCTTTTCCTGTTGTATATTTCTATAGAAAAGTGTAACATGGCAAACAGAGCAGACCCTCATGAGAGGGCTCCTCTAGGATCCCTCTCGTCTGGGTCTACACTCTACACTGTTTGCAAAGGACATTAGTGACTCATGTCCCGCACAGTAAGGGTTAACCCTTTTCCTGTGGAACATTGGGTGTAAGAAATACAGTAAAACCCCTCTAAACCGGACGTTAAATTTGGTATAAATATCGGTGTTGGAGACAGGTGGCAGCTTCATGCAGGGTGAAAGTCATGCAGAAAGCTCCTATAGGAGCTTTCTGCATGACTTTCACCCTGCATGAAGCAGCCACCTGCCTAAAAGTATCTAAATTCTTCTCTACTAGAATTCCGGTTTAGAGGGTTTTTACTGTAATAACATAATGAATACAAACAAACAAACAAACAAAATGAATGTTTATTAGCTGAAATTTGATAATGGCATATGTGGTATTAGTAGAAGCTGTAGAGTCAGAGCTACATGTATTGTGATTTAACCCTTTCCCTTATAGTAACGTGTTTTCACGCATTTGCAAACAGAGTAGACCCTGATCAGACGGCTCCTAGAGGAGCCGTCTGATCAGGGTCTGCTCTGTTTGCTTATGGAATTTGATAGATATGTTTCTTTACTTTCTAAAATGGATGCAATGTCCCACCTTCCATATTTGATTATAACTGTTTTGTTCATGAATATTCAGTGGGTATTAAAATTTGGACTAAACTTAGAACAGGGAAAGGGTTAATCAGCAAACAGAGCAGCCCTAATCAGACGACTTTTACAGGATGCAGCCATCTGTGTATGGTCTACTCTGTTTACAAATGCTTGAATTAATATCTCTATAAGGTAAAGTGTTAATTTAACCCTTTCCCTGTTCTTGTTTATTCCAAATTCTGATGGATAAAATAGTTATAATGAAATATGGAAGGAGGAACACTGTAGCGATTTTAGAAAGTAAAGAAACATCTATCAAACATCTATCAAATGCCATTAGCAAACAGAGCAGACCCTGATAAGACGGCTCCTGTAGGAGCCGTCTGATCTGGGTCTACTCTGTTTGCAGATGTGTGAAAACATATTTATATGAGGTAAAGGGTTAATTGACTTTTGTTAAAAATTTGATGTACCAGTCCACTTTAAAAGTTAAGAACTCAAAGCAATAACTCCTACCTTCATATAAAAGCATTTTCACACATTTGCGAACATAAGCATGGAATGGGTTAAGTTGTGTTTTGGCCCTGTGTTGCTAATTGATACAGGAATGACAAGTTTCTCAAACGGTTTGGTAAATTGGACATACATGTAGGTAAAATCTGCAATAGGTGAGAGTTTTGATAAACATAATGGTAAACTTTTACGTTTAATTTAACCCTTTCAATCCTGAAATATCCAAGTGTTTAACTATAGAGTCCACTCAATATAAAACATTTAACACTTTCCCTGTTCTGTATTTTAGTCCAAATTTGAATACCCACTGAATATTCATGGACAAAATAGTTATAATGAAACATTGAAGGTGTAATATAATAAAATATAGCCATTTTAGAAACTTTAGAAATATATCTACCAAATTCGATTAGCAAATAGAGCAGACCCTGATCAGACGGCTCCTGTAGGAGCCATCTGATCTGTGTCTACTCTGTTTGCAAATGCGTGAAAACACGTTTATATGAAGGAAAGGGTTGAACAAACAGTGCAGACCTGATCTGAGGGCTCCTTCAGCATTCCTCTGATCTAGGACAACCCTGTTTGCAAGTGGCACTGCATGCATGTACTGGGTTGATAGGCTAATACAGTAAAACTTCGATTAACCGAACACTAAAATACGTATTATTATCGATCTTTAAGGCAGGTGGCAGCTTAATGCATGATGAAAGTCATGCAGAAAGCTCCTCTAGGAGCTTTCTGCATGACTTTCACCATGCATTAAGCAGCCACCTGCCTAAAAGGGTCTAAATTCTTCTATACCGAAAATTCGAATAATCGAGGTTTTACTGTATATTTGCTAGATTTTGATGCTGTTGAGTGACAAGTTTGTGGGACTTTTAGATGTATACAGAAATGGAACAAAAATCTAGACACAAGGTGCAGAATTCTTAAAAATAATTCAGACAGGATGCTTAGAACAGAAAATATTGTCTTTTTTAAAAAAAACAACATTGGTTAGGTTGAATGTTTTGTTGTGATAGAAAATAAATTTGAAATTCTGAAGGTAATTTAGAAACTTATGAATTATTTTGCATACTTTGCACACTATCTAGTTTGCAAAAAGAATAGTCCCAGATTAGACAGCTCCAGTAGGATCTGTCTGATAAAGGTCTGCTCTGTTTGCTTATGATATAATATATACCTGATTCTAGTTTCTGCAGTGGTAAAATAATTTCCTTGATCATAATGCCATTATAAATCCTTTCCTTGTTGAATATTCTTGTAAGAAATAGTGGCATCATGAATATTTATTAGTTGAATATTTTTGTATTAGGAACTGCAGTTAGATTTATTATAATTTCGTAAGCAAACATAGCAGACCCTGACTAAATGGCTCAAACATGAGCCATTTGATATGTATCTACCTAGTTTGCAATAGTCTTGAATAAGCATTTGTTTGAGGGAAAGGTTAAGCTTTACAATTCTGTATTATAAATTTTGGAGGGAACAGATTTTTGAATTCGAGTTGTATCGAAATTTGAATTATCTGAGTTGAACTATCGATTGTTGTAATAGATTTATCAGTTGTATTCAGCTGACCAAATTGGACACATACGACAGTAATTTATTACATGATTTTTATTGTGTGCACCATGAATTTCCATAGTAGACAGTAGTACAAATCTCAAGGTTGTAACATTTCTTGAGTTTGAGTCTAAGAGAAACTCAATTTCTGACTAACAATGAGATTTTAAAACTTCTCATTTTGAGTCTGACTTCATTCTCATGTACAGTAAAACCCCGCTAATGCGACCACCTAAAATAGGTATAATTCTGGCTGTTGATGCAGGTGGTAGCTTAATGCAGGACAAAAGTAATGCAGGAAGCTCCTAGATGAGCTTTCTGCATTACTTTTGTCCTGCATTAAGCAACCACCTGCTTATAAAGACAGGTATGTTTATTCTTTAACTTAATTTAAGTGGTCGCATTAGAGGGGTTCTCATGTACTTTATTGGTGACAGTTTGAGATTGCTCAAAAGTTGACCAATCAGATGTTTGAGAATGAACTGAGACTCAAGCAAAATGTTAAACCCTTACCTTCGTATAAACATATGTTGACACCTTAGCAAACAAAGTAGACCCAGATCAGACGGAGGGACCATCTGATCAGGGTCTGCTCTGTTTGCTTATGAATTTTTAATAGATCTGACTGTACAGCGTTTCTACCAATACCAAACATTTATATACATACATGTATAAGGAAAGGATTATTCTATTTCCTATGTTATTCTCCAACCTCTTATTACCTTTTGTCTGATGAATATTCATGTAGCAAATGATATTTACCAGTACAGTAAAACCTCTCTATAATGACCACTACATTACATCAAGTATTTTGTGTTAAAGGCAGGTGGATGCTTAAAACAAGGTGAAAGTAAAACAGAACGCTCCAATAGGAGTGTTCTGTTTTACTTTCACCTTGCTTTAAGCAACCACCTGTCCAAAATACCTACTAATTAACACAATTTAGTGGCCGTTATAGAAAGGTTTTACTGTACCTTCATTATCCATCCTATTATTACCTTTTACCTGTTGCATATTCATGCATGTTGTAGAGAGGATTTTACTGTATGTTGGACATTCTGTTCAAGCTTTAACCCTTTCCCTCATATAAACATGTTTTCACGCATCTGCAAACAGAGTAGACCCAGATCAGATGGCTCCTATAGGAGCCATCTGATCAGGGTCTGCTCTGTTTGCTGATGGGATATGATAGTTCTGTATCTTTACTTTCTGTAATGGCTATAATGTTCGGCCTTCCATTATAACTATTTTATCTACCATAGTATAAATATTCAGTAGGTATTGAAATTTGTAATATAAAACATAGAACAGGAAAAGGGTTAATTTAGATCAGACCCAGACTGATATTTAACAAAGGGCATTAAACTGTATTTTAGGTATGATATGACCTATCTAAATGTATTTTGATCTAGGTCACGCAACAGCATGCAGCTCGGTGCAGCCGCAGATCTTCTGGGCGATGTTGATCAGCAGGAGGATGAGGGCGATGGAGATGACGAGGGGGAAAGAGAAAGAAAGAAAATGGTGAGGCTTGAACAATATTTCTTTGGTTCTGCTCTTTCAGCATTCTGATCCTTTTCTATGCTACAGGTGAATCTCTGATTACCTTTGTCAATGATTAGGATCCAAATGAGAATTTGAGAAATTGGGCACAGAGTTACAGATAAAGGTGCATACCTAAAAAATAAAATGGTAATTTCTCCACCAAACCCTATACTATGACCACTCTTTAGAATCGTCTCTTTGAGACGATTCTAAAGAGTGGTTACAGTATAGGATTTGGTGGAGAAATAAAGGAGTTATTCTTGAAAATGTTTTAATTTATGCATCTTATCAGGAGCTCTGTGAACATCCTTTCAGGATCTAATACGTTTATCACTCTGATTATATTTTGTAAAGAAATGGAGCAAATTGTATATTTTGCAATTGATGTAGGTCCCAGTTTTATTCCACATGACATACCGTGCTAAAGTTTTATGTTTCTTGTAGAATAGACGTATATTTACCATATAGGATACATTTCAGGTTATATGGTCTTGTTACCAGAGCCATAGAGAAAGGGTAATAGAACTTTGGGATAACTCCAAGTAAAAGTTCGGTCCTTCCAAAACTTACAAATACAGAATTGTTCTAAAATGTTTCACTACGCTTATCTAGAAACACATGACATGACAGCTTTCAGCATTATTTTTGTCCTGCAGTAAGTTGTGAACTTGAGAAATTGTCCATATTAGGAATTGGATGACTCAAACTTCTGTTTTCTCAAAGTAAATTCTATGGTTCCTTGAAGTTCAAGATATTGAAATTCAACTGTACGAAGATCATCATTTCTCCGTCATCCAAGAGGCAATTCAAAAGTGGTCAAACACAGGGCTATGTGGAGAAATAAAGCAACTATAATACTGAAAAAAATGTTTAAGTTAACCCTTTACTCCACAAATATTTATGTGAGAAATAATGACAGCATTAACATTATATATTTGAATATGAACATAGGAAGAGTTTGCCATGGCAAAAACTCTACAATCAAATCAACAGTAAAACCTCTCTATAACGGCCACTAAATTACATATAGTATTTTGTGTTAAAGGCAGGTGGCTGCTTAAAGCAAGGTGAAAGTAAAACCTTGCTATAATACTATATGTAATTTAGTGGCCGTTATAGAGAGGTTTTACTGTATATTATTTCATAAGCAAACAGGGCAGACCCTGATCATAAGGCTCCCAGAGGAGCCATCTGATCCGGGTCTACCCTGTTTGCAAAGGCGTTGAAAGGTGTATCTATGGAGGAAAGGGTTATGTTATCTTATCTATGCTCCTGCTTGTTATTTCAATAAAGTCTCACCAAGCCCTGGGCCTTCCCTTTATCCAGTCTCAGCTTGGCCTTCTCAGACCAGCTTTGTAGCTAATCTTGGCACACATGCAATAAAAGCTGTTTTGAGCGGCTTTGTTACTTATTATAGGTAGGAGTCTTAAAATTCAGATGGTTACTTAACCCTGTCCTCCATATATACACATTTCTATACCTTGGCAAACAAAGTAGATCCAGTAGGAGCTGTCTGATTAAGGTCTGCTCTGTTTGCTTATGAAATAATATAGATATGATTCTTCAGTCTCGCTACAGTCAAACGTTCCTGTGTTATTGTAAAAATTAATCTGATTAATATTTATGATGTCATTATTTCTTATATGAATATTCATGGAATAAATGGTTAACCCTTTCCTTCATGAATAGTTTTGTATGCAATGATGACGTCGTGAATAATTATTAGCTGAATTTTTATAATGGTGTATTAATATAGGAATGTTTGGCCATTTCAGAAACAGTAGAATCTATATATATTTCCATATTAAGCAAATAGAGCAGATCCTGATCAAAGAGCCCTTAACCCATTCCCTCATATTGACGCCTTTTGAAGCCTTTGTAAAACACACTTTTTAAAACCATTGTGATAAATAAAGCATTTGCTCCTATGGAGCAAATGCTCTATTTATCACAATGGTTTTAAAATTACACAGTTCTAATATTTCCCTTTTCTGTCGTAAATGCTCCTTTTGCATAGATTTATTCAAATAGGTTGGGTCTAAAAATAACCCATGGGTTAATGGATTAAAGAAGCCGTTCGATATGGTGCTTGCAGATGCATAACAAGTTGTAGCTCTAGAGTAACGGGTTAATGCAGGGCTAGAGTCATTCAGATGCTTCTCTGGGAACTTTCTCAATTACCATTATGTTAGTCCTGTATTAATTCTTTACACTCCATAAATACACCTTTCTACACCTTTGCAAACAGAGTAGACCCAGATCAGACAGCTCCTATAGGAGCTGTCTGATCTGGGTCTGCTCAGTTTGCTTTTGTTTCTACAGTATCTGCCATGTCCATGTTAGTATGTCATGAAAAAAATGCCAGTCAATCAATATTCATGATATCATTATTTCGTAGTAAAGTGTTGTTGATAATCTTGTATATGATATATTTTGTGAGACAAGTAGTCACAATATCCATGGTATAGATGTAATTTTTCTGTCACATAGTACAGCATTTTCTTATTTTATTTCCAAGCTGAATTCTTTAACCTTTTACTGGATGAATATACATGTAAGAAATAATGAGACCATGACTTTTTATTAGATTATTTCGTATAATTAGTACACCAACACAGTTAAATTTAGTTTTGGTAGAAACTGTAGAATCAAAACTATTATATTTTCACAAGCAAACAGAGTAGATCCTGGATCTACACTGTTTGCAAAGGCGTATTTATGGAGTAGAGGGTTAAACAGCGGATCTTTTACAACAGTACATTAAAAAAAGGAGGTTTTGGCCTTGACAATCTATGGACTCATATAGAATTCTATAAGCAAACTGAGGACAGACCCTGATCAGATGGCTCCTGCAACATTTTAACCCTTTCCTCCATAAATATGTCTTTCTACGCCTCTGTAAAAATCACCTATTGAAACCATTGTGATAAATAGAGCATTTGCTCCTATAGGAGCAAATGCTCTATTTATCACAATAGTTTCAAACTACACAATTCTAAATTTTTCCTTTTCTCTAATTAATTCTCCTTTTCGGTAGATTTATCCAAAGTGGTTGGATCTAAAAATAGCCTATGAGGGAATGGGTTAATCTGTTTGCTTATGGACTAATACCAATCTTATTCTATAGTTTCTGGGAAGACCAAATATTCATGTGTTCATAATTATGCTATTATAAAATGTCATCTAATTAATATTTATTTTGTCATTCATTCTTACATGAATATTTATGTGAGATAAAAGGTTAATGTGAATCACAGTAGAGGTAAAAATGGGGGGGAGTGATCCTCAATTTTCTGAAGATGGCTCCATTTTATGAAAACGCCTTCTTTGTATATGTTGATGGAGCGATCTTCACTTTTTTGAAGATGGCTTCATTTTATGAAAATGCTTTTCTTTGTGTATGTTAGAGGGAGTGATCCTCAATTTTATGAAGCTAGCTCCATTTTATGAAAGAGCCTTCTTTGTACATGTTGCGGTAGCAATCGTCATTTTTTCTGGTAAACCTCTGCATTCCAAGCGGGGTAATGACCCACTAAAAAGTGTTGATGTTTAGCAAGAGTTATCTATCCACCCCGCAACATTGTTTTAACTAAGCTAAATAACTTTTGACACTGAACAGATGAGATTTGATTTCAACAATATTTTATTCAATAAAGAAACGGATTGGACAACAGGCATAGCCTATGTAAGTCCTCTCCAGTGGTACAAGGTAATTACATGTCATACATGCTAGAAATATATAAATATATGCAGCGATTAACATGTAAGTAATTACATCGTTCATATATACATATGCAATGGTCTTATTAAATAACAATTAGTCAGTATTACCTGGGTCCGATTGCACAATCACTAATTAGATCAATCCATTTCCCCAACGTTGATTGGAACAAATTTCGATTATGAATCGATCATTCTAATTAACTTAGCATAGCGGCTGTTTAGGATTGTATGTACATATACGCAATATATACGCCAATATACGATTGAGATACAATCTATAATACATAGCTTCCAACTTAAAATAAAAGATTAGTGACTTTGAAACCGGGTCCGGTAATACAGATTTATTACCTTAATCATTATATAGTTCAATGTAAAGCAATTGATGTGTAATGAATATGTAGTTGAACGTTTCATCAATCATTTTTTTTAACAAAGAAAACCGTCATTCGAGTAGTCAACTTTCTCAGTCAAATCTCCTGGTACTCCTGATATATGTGTGTATCCAGATAGATATTAATATAAAGGTAATTCATGAACATGACATAGTGTATACATTAGAACATGTCTTAGCCGACTGCTCATTCGTTCGGTCATTCACTCAATAATTAACTCGATCATTCATTGATTCATTGATTCAGTAATTTGTCCATCCACCCATCAACCCACCCATTCATGCATTCATTCAATTATTCACTCTTCCTTTCGATTATTCATTCATTCATTCATTCATTCAGTCATTCAGTTGGTCATTTGGTCATGAATTCAGTCATCTGTGCAATCGTTGGCTTGCTCGTCCATCCGTTGGTCCCTTGTCCGTTTGTTCACTTGCTCGTTCGTTCGTTCATTCATTCGATCAATTAGCAGAATGATCGGTTGATGGACGGATGGATGTGTGGTGGGTAGATGGGGATGGGGGTTGTATGGGTGGCTTGGTTGGTTGACTGAGTGGTTGTTGATTGACTGATTGATTGATTTGCTGGCTGAATGATCGATTGATTGATTGATTGTTTGCATGGTTATTTGATTGACTGGTTGATTGATTAACTGGTGGTGCTGTGCAGAGGTGGTACATACAATTCTTATATAGGCTTTCTGACCAATAGATATAGATATGATAACTGTTATGAACTGTTCTACTGTATGTATAATGTTATTGTTATAAATTTGTATATTTTAGATATTAAGCATTATTGAACCTGGTTACTCGTGTTTTGCTTGAATCGTCTAATAATGATCTATTCTGCCTGCAATGCAAGTTCAGTGACATTTCGTTGAACGTTTAAACACCTTTTCATGTAGTTTATGCTGATGTGAAAATATTGAAGTATTATCTATTGAGAAATCGCCGTCTGCTTGAAATCTCATCTGTTCAGTGTATCAATAGATAATACTTCAATATTTTCACATCAGCATAAACTACATGAAAAGGTGTTTAAACGTTCAACGAAATGTGTCACTCAATATAATTTAAAATGACCTTGCTTCATGATTTAACTCCATTTTACCACAGCAGGCAGTCTGATCTGATATCCAAGAGTTCTTTGAAGTTTCAATGTTCTTGTATGTGAAAAAGTTACCTCAGACATCCATTTCAAGTTAAATGTTAGTTAACAAGTTCAGTAGGTTGATATCTACATGAAGCTTCTACCTTATATTTGCGAATCCATACTTAGTCTCCTCACTCGCTTTCTACTAGTTCAACCACCAACCGTTATCATTTTCTACCACTTTTTCATCATGAAAACTACTAGTACAAGTGTTATAGACACCCTGGTGGACTACAGGGCCACTTCTTGTGCCCTGTTAAAGGAAGTATCTGAATTGAAGCAAAAGGTATGTGTATATTTTTTGTTAATATGTTTTTAAATCTATTTTCTAAATATATGTAATAGTAATAGGTGAAATCTACAGTGCTCAATATGTATGCATAATGTCAATGTTGTTTTTTCTATCATTTTCTATCTAAACAGTAAATAATTGATATCAATAATGCTCTTCAAAGTGTAATAGGTTTGTGATGTCTACACATGTTCCTTGAAATTCCTATACTTAAAGAGAAACTTACTGTTTTTCTTTTTCTACTTAGGTCTCAGAATTAAATTCCAAATTGGAGGCTGAAAAAACTTCCCATCAAGAGTTAAAGGGCCGTCATTCGGCCCTATTTAAGTGCATACAGCAGCTGACAAGAAATTCAGCTGTGCTCAACAGACAGGTGAGTAATGTATCAAATATCTATGTAGATATTCATGAGTTAAGGTCTTTCACACATTTGTTACTACAGTTTTGTTTTCCTTTACATATTCCTCTATCCTTTCCTTTTGAATCTGTTACAGCAAAATGACATGACAGATAAACTTATGAGAACCGCACAACAATTAAATTCCACACTGGGTGATGTGGTTGAAAAACTTAACAATGCGGATGAAAGGTATTTTGTCTACCATATTTGTTCAGTTACACTTATCACTTTGATACCATGTGGTTTTCAAGACAACTTTCAACCTTAATGTATTATTCAATATGTATATACATAATTATATATATATTACTTCTATTATCTAACATTTAAAAGATTCAACAAACAACCACGTTAGAATATCACTCTAATATCTAATAATAATTCTAATAATTACCTCTTAATGGAACATAAAAAGTAAACAAGTGTATTAATGCATTAATCATTTGTAACCACAGCTTCTAATAACCACATGCAACAGTTTGAATTCAAATGGATAGTCAATGACTAAAAAATCTTATCAGGATCCAAACTGTTGTCACTCATGTAGTTGAATAAAAAGTTAACAGGTAAGATTCTCTTAAGAGGTTAGATTCTCTGAATAGTAAAAAAGAAAAACACTTTTCCTTTACAGATGAATGTTACTTAGTCTTAAACAATCAACACATTATAATACACAGTATAAATTATGTTACAGAGAGAACCGGTGGTACGAATGGAGAGACTGTCTCCCACTACAGATAGACAAGTGAATTTATCAGACAGAACAGTCTCCCACGAATGGAAAGGCTGTCTCCCACTACAGATAGACAAGTGAAATTTATCAGACAGAACAGTCTCCCACGAATGGAGAGGCTGTCTCCCACTACAGATAGACAAGTAAAACTTATCAGACAGAACAGTCTCCCACGAATGGAGAGGCTGTCTCCCACTACAGATAAACAAGTAAAACTTATCAGACGGAACAGTCTCCCACGAATGGAGAGGCTGTCTCCCACTACAGATAGACAAGTGAAACTTGTCAGACGGAACAGTCTCCCACGAATGGAGAGGCTGTCTCCCACTACAGATAGACAAGTGAAACTTGTCAGACGGAACAGTCTCCCACGAATGGAGAGGCTGTCACCCACTACAGATAGACAAGTGAAACTTATCAGACAGAACAGTCTCCCACGAATGGAGAGGCTGTCTCCCACTACAGATAGACAAGTGAAACTTGTCAGACGGAACAGTCTCCCACGAATGGAGAGGCTGTCACCCACTACAGATAGACAAGTGAAATTTATCAGACGGAACAGTCTCCCACGAATGGAGAGGCTGTCTCCCACTACAGATAGACAAGTGAAACTTGTCAGACGGAACAGTCCCTCTCCTGGTGCAAGATGCGGAGACTCCATGCATTTCCCATCAAGCAGCTTGCTCATCCTAGATCACATCATAATTGTAATCAATGTATTATTACTTGTTATAATAAAACATATACATATATCAACTTTTAAAATGTGTGGTCTTTCTATGTGCAACCCTCTTTCTATTATATCTGTTAAACTTCAACACTTTAAAGCAAATTGTCATCTATGTTGTACAAATTTTCTCTATGCTATTATTATATTATATTTATCTCTACAATGCTTGCTTAACCCTTTCCCTCATATAAACCTGTTTTCACGCATTTGCAAACAGAGTAGACCCAGATCAGACGGCTCCTAGATAAAAGATGGTTTACAGAGTTACTTACAGAGGTGACAGCAAAATGCAAGATATAAAAGTAACAGAACTTTTCTGCATTACTTTTATACTTCACTAAGCTCCCTCCGTCTACCTTACAATCTCAAGTGTCTAGTTGATTGAGCATTGTAGACAGATTTCACTGTATATATAAAGCATTTAACAAAACCATTTAACCCTTTTCACCATAAACTGTTTTCAATACTGATGGCAAATGGTAGCTTAAACACCTTGAAAATAAAACATAATGTTTTAAGGTACCATCTGCTGGAGTAAAGAAAATTTGTCTTATAGTGTATAATCACAATGTATAAAGTCAAACTACTTTCACAAGCTCTGGAAAGTAATTAAAGGTTTGCAAAGTTCCATCTATGGACAAATGGGTTAAATGACAAAAGAATATGCATAGAGTATGACACTGATAATCTCAATCACTTAAATGATGATGAAGATGATGATGATGATCATGATGATGAAGATGATTATGATTAGAACTGGTTAGTTGAAAGTAAAACTCCTGCCACACACACTTTAAACACACTCCTCCCCTAACTATCCCTTCCCAATATATGATGAAACAAATCATTTAATATAACCTATATAGGGTATGAATGTCAAACAGTAAGAATCCTGAACAAACACTGCATACACAGTGTCTCTTCAGGGTCCATGCTTATAAAACGTTTAGTTGAGTCTGAGATCATTCTCAAGGTTTTGATTGGTCAGATTTGAGCCTCTGGCTCAAATTTGACCAATCAAAAGCTTGAGAACTCAAATCTGACCAATCAAAAGCTTGAGAACGAAACTCAGACTCAACTAAAAGCTTTATAAGCATGGACCCTGGATTCTAACTGTTTGCATAGGTAATACTGTTTTGTTGTCAACGTGAAAAGACTAAACACTCAAACCCTGATGAACTTGCGAGACTTTTATAAAAGGAGTTATAGGGTTATAGTCATCATTAGAAAGGGGATCAACCCAACATGTTCACAAGTCACAGGAAAGGACAGTTATCTATACAATAGCCTGTCAGGTACATTTCTATTTCTCCTGGGATACCTCCTATTACCCTGTACCTGGTTTGCCCTTAGCTGCTCAGCTATTGGTTTTCCTCTTCTTTGCTGTCTTCTTCTTGGTTGTCTGTTCTCTCTGATTCCCTGATCTCTCAAAACTATATCATACACCCTCAATAGCTGTTTTACCATGAAAGCAGAGATGGAAACGGCTATGATTTGCAGCATCTCAATGAATCTCTCTTAAAAATGTGGATAATGATGATGATGATGATGATGAGATATCTTGTGATTTGGAACTCTATAGAGGGAGAAAAAAAGTTATTCATTTTTTGCCGATTTACATGCACTCTGATCAAATATAGTCTCTTCTGAACCACTATAGTCACACCAGGGCAGTTCTATTGGACTCTCAATATCATGCTGGATATGCCTTCTTCTGCATCTCTTTCTCAACTTCATTAGTATGATTATTGTTATGATAATGATCATGAATGATGTGGAGATGGCGATGTAAATGATATAAGAATCTAAAATAGAAAGAAAATGTGCAGTGTAGATCTATTTATATCTCTCTAACTGTTCATTATGGAAAACAAATCTAAATTTTATCTATTTTAAATTTTAACATCAGCTAAATTCTTTCTCAATGTTGTCTTTGGGAATAATCACTGGTATATATACAAAAAAGTGTTCCCTGATTAAACCAGCATTTTCAATGACTATCACCTAACCAATCCACATTTAATCTTAACATTTTATTGTTATTATAGACTACTAGGTGTCTTAGACTTGACTATAAAATTAATTTGACAAACTCAACTGAAGAGATAAAATAAATTAAAAAATCTATGTTAACTAAATGTTGTCTCTACAAGTTCAATTGAACTTGATCTATAAGTCTAGTTGATGGTCATATTGTTTTTTAGCACAAATACATGTATATTTTCTGTACAGTATGAAACCTGGGTCCATGCTTATAAAGCTTTTAGTTGAGTCTGAGATCGTTCTCAAGCTTTTGATTGGTCAGATTTGAGCCTTTGGCTCAAATCTGACCAATCAAAAGCTTGAGAACTCAAATCTGACCAATCAGAAGCCTGAGAACGAAACTCAGTGCTAAATGATTGTTTGAATTATCGCTATAAGACACAGTTATGACTTGGAAATGCCTATTAAATACATTTGGAGTTGTCATATATATACCCGTTGAACTCTCATCCTTTGTTGTGGTGTCCTTTGTTGTGGAATCATTTGTTGTGGTGTGCTGTGTTGTGGAATCATTTGATGCGGAATCTTTTGTGGGATCAGCGGATGTACTAGTAGCTGCAGGTGCATCTGTGATCCTAGTTGACTGAAATCAATGATAAATAAATAACCCAACGTTCTATAACATATCCACATACACTTTTGAAATGGTGTATATTACAGCTGAGAGGTATGCATGTGTGTGGGTGTGTGTGTAAGTGAACCTTGTCTGATCTGGATCTACTCTGTTTGCAAATGTGTGAAAACACATTTATACGAGGGAAAGGGTTAAACGGGTTGGTAGATATTTCATTTAACTATCCCAACCTAATCAAGATGAAAAAAAGGGCAATTTATACCTTCACTACTCGTTTTATATGGAAAGAGTTTATCTCAAAAGCTTCTCAAAATAAAATGTCTCACAGCTAACCTAACTGCGCAGTAAATGTCTATTGTGGGTGAAAGGACTTAGCCCTTACAATCACTTACCAAACAGCACTGTGTCTCCCGGCCGTCTACGTCTAAAGGTTTTTATCTTAGTTTAAGCTACCACCTATCTTTAATACAATCAAATAACCGTCTTTTAAGTAGTTGTAGTAGTGAGGTTTTACTGTATATGTTACGGCTTACAAACGTTTAGATATATTTACAGATGATAGTTTATTATATGTCTTAGGGGTATTTACAATAGAGATTCCATTATATA
Organism: Azorinus chamasolen; assembly: GCA_963576725.1. NCBI lineage: Eukaryota > Metazoa > Mollusca > Bivalvia > Cardiida > Solecurtidae > Azorinus > Azorinus chamasolen. The sequence continues at coordinate 16,877,850 of OY755251.1, read as the reverse complement.
TTAGAGGAAATTACAGTTGACAGTTCATTATATGCACCCATTTGGGTATTTACCATTGAGATTCCATTATATTACTGGTAATTACAGATGAGAGTTTTTTATATATACCCATGGGTATTTACCATTGAGATTCCATTATATATTACGGGTAATTACAGTAGAGACTTCATTATATGTACTCATTTTGAGTATCTACAATTGAGATTCCATTATATATTATGGATAATAACAGTTGAGACTTCATTATATGTATCCATTTTGAGTATTTACAATTGAGATTCCATTATATATTACGGGTAATTACAGTTGAGACTTCATTATATGTACCCATTTTGAGTATTTACAATTGAGATTCCATTATTATATTATGGATAATTACAGTTGAGACTTCATTATATGTACCCATTCAAACAAAAAGCTCAAATACATGGGGTAATTACAGTAGAGACTTCATTATATGTACTCATTTTGAGTATTTACAATTGAGATTCCATTATATATTACGGGTAATTACAACATTTAACAAATGTTTGGAGATATTTACAGTGCATAACTCATGTAAACTCGTTACAAAAACTCATTTAAAAACACACACAACATGTTCACATACAAATTACAGTTTAATCTGAAATGACTTTACTAATGAAACACTTTAAGGAGGTTGAAGTAAAGCAGAATGTACGTTAGACTGTATTCTGCTTTACTTGCAAACTGCTTTAATCTGTCATTGATGAATTGATTAGATTTTTATGGTGTTATCAGTTAGTCTTAGAGTAGACTCTAACTAGATGTAGTCAGTAGAGTAACTTGAGTTCTAATTAAAAGAAATCGTTACAAGCAATTTGTGTCATTGATATTTTCTTTTATTTACATGGGTAAAGATAATGAAATCTGCATTTTATGTCTATAGTTGTTTCAAGAATCCGTATTGATTTAAGCGAACATTTTAGAGATGTGTTTTATTTTGAAATATAGTACCAAAAAGGATTTGTTCTTTGTTAATAAAAAGGTAAAAAAACTGCATTTCTTTGTGTTTCGTTCTACTTCAACTGCATAACAATGGTTACACTTAACACTTTGTATTATCTATGTGGTTTATCTATGCAAATATAACTTCTATATATATTATAAAGTCTCACACTGATGGATATTAGAGTGATATTCTAACATGGTTGTTTGTTGAATCTTTTAAATGTTAGATAATAGAAGTGATATATAATTATGTATATACATATTGAATCATACACTAAAGTTGAAAGTTGTCTTGAAAACCACATGATATCAAAGTGATAAGTGTGACTGAACAAATATGGTAGACAAAATACCTTTCATCTACACTGCTAATTTTTTCCACCACATCAGCCAGTGTGGAATTTAATGTTTGGGCGGTTCTCATTAACTTTTCCGTCATGTCATTTTGCCGTAACAGATTCAAAAGGAAAGGATAGAGGAATATGTAGATGAAAACAAAACTGTAGTAACATATGTGTTAAAGACCCTAACTCATGAATATCTACATAGATATTTGATACATTACTCACCTGTCTGTTGAGCACAGCTGAATTTCTTGTCAGCTGCTGTATGCAATTAAATAGGGCCGAATGACGGCCCTTTAACTCTTGATGTGAAGTTTTTTCAGCCTCCAATTCGGAATTTAATTCTGAGACCTAAGTAGAAAAAGAAAAACAGTTAGTTTCTCTTTAAGTATAGGAATTTCAAGGAACATGTGTAGACATCACAAACCTATTACACTTTGAAGAGCATTATTGATATCAATTATTTACTGTTTAGATAGAAAATGATAGAAAAAACAACATTGACATTATGCATACATATTGAGCACTGTAGATTTCACCTATTACTATTACATATATTTAGAAAATAGATTTAAAAACATATTAACAAAAAATATACACATACCTTTTGCTTCAATTCAGATACTTCCTTTAACAGGGCACAAGAAGTGGCCCTGTAGTCCACCAGGGTGTCTATAACACTTGTACTTGTAGTATTCATGATGAAAAAATGGTAGAAAATGATAACTGTTGGTGGTTGAGCTAGTAGAAAGCGAGTGAGGAGACTAAGTATGGATTCGCAAATATAAGGTAGAAGCTTCATGTAGATATCAACCTACTGAACTTGTTAACTTACATTTAACTTGAAATGGATGTCTGAGGTAACTTTTTCACATACAAGAACATTGAAACTTCAAAGAACTCTTGGATATCAGATCAGACTGCCTGCTATGGTTAAATGGAGTTAAATCATGAAGCAAGGTCATTTTAAATTATATTGAGTGTCTCAAAGTCATTTTAAAGTATATTCAGAATCTCCATAATGGATTATTAGATTAAAGGTTTCAATGTATATTTCAGGGTTGACATTATTGTCATAAACAACAAGATATTTTGATGCCCCGAGTTGGAGGTATCATTTAGCTATAAATTGTATCAAGAACTTAATTTAAAATAAATAAAGTAGGTGTATAGATTACTGGTACAATTCATCTGTAGGGTATTTCAGAAGAGTCTAACAATTGATAAACTTTAGAACCTGGACGTTGAACTTTGAAACACCTTTTCATGTAGTTTATGCTGATGTGAAAATACTGAAGTATTATCTACTGAGAAATCGCCGTCTGCTTGAAATATCTGTTCAGTGTCAAAAGTTATTTAGCTTAGTTAAAACAATGTTGCGGGGTGGATAGATAGCTCTTGCTAAACATCAACACTTTTTAGTGGGTCATTACCCCGCTTGGAGGTTTACCAGAAAAAATGACGATTGCTACCTCAACATGTACAAAGAAGGCTCTTTCATAAAATGGAGCAAGCTTCATAAAATTGAGGATCACTCCCTCTAACATACACAAAGAAAGGCGTTTTCATAAAATGAAGCCATCTTCAGAAAAGTGATGATCGCTCCATCAACATATACAAAGAAGGCGTTTTCATAAAATGGAGCCATCTTCAGAAAAGTGAGGATCGCTCCCCCCATTTACCCCTACTAATCACATCATGTTAATTCTCAGTATACCGAGGCCAGAATTCTTGTTCCTAAAGTGGTCTGGGTGGACAGGGTAAGTGAGAGTTTCCTCCCCTGCATGGGGTGCATTCTACAGCATGCATACATAGGTACTTTGCCTTGAAAATACGTCAACCAACATATGAATAAAACATTTGAATGATGAATTTTCTAAAATGGAATTGATGGTCAGTCATTGTTTAATTGTGGAGTCTGTTCATTTTGAAGAGATTTGAATTTACAAGAGGATTTGAATAACAAACAGTGCAAACCCTGATCAAAGGACTTCTTAATTCTTTGTAAGCTGCTTTACTCCCTGGCTATGATAAAGGACACAAGTTAATTTTCAGCATTGCAGCAAACAGCCATTTTATCAGCTGATAATTACATATGATGCAAAAATTTAAAGATCTTAAGGCTTCTTAGCTTGTTTTCCACATTCTGGAAATAATCCTTTGAATGCAGAAAACGAGTTGTGCATGCATTTGCAAACAATGTAGACCTCTATTAGAGAGCTTCTAGAGGAGTCATCTGATCAGGGTCTGCACGGTTTGTCTTTCAAAGTCCTGTCATACTAAATGTACTGTACAAATTATGATTGACCATTCAACTTTGAATATTCAGCTTTCAAATAAATAAACTCTTTATATTGAATTTTACATGTTTATTATAGATTATTTGCTAGAATTAACCCATTCACTCACCTTGACTCTATCTGACGCCTCTGTAAAAGATGCTTTTTGAAACCATTGTTATAAAAAGCGTTTGCTCTATAGGAGCAAATGCTCTATTTATCACAGTGGTTTTAAAACTACATAATTCTAAAAGTTTCCTTTTTTGTAGTAAATGCTCCTTTTCAGTAGATTTATTCAAAGACGTTGTGTCTAAAAATAGCCCATGAAGGAATGGGTCTAAAAATACATGTAGTCTATGAGGGAATGGATTAAAACTTTGAACATCAGTGGGAATGATATGGTTTACAATATGGTTTTGTATGTCACTGCAACACAGAAAAAATATGGATAATTCCATTTAGCTAAAGAAATGTCTCTTGTTTGTTGTATATGATTTTACTTTTACTTATATGAACCTTAATTATACCCCACACAACCAAAGTTGCAAGGGGTATATAGTTTTTTACCTGTCAGTCAGTCCATCTGTCAATCAGTCAGTTAGTCTGTCAATGTATCCTAACACATTGTTGCATATCTAACACTTTGATTTCTTGACCAATTTTTCTCAAATTTGCTTTAAAAACTGTTATGGATAAAAGCTTGGATGAGTTTGATTTTCAGAGGAGTCTCATGGGGAATCACTTTTTTCTCTGACGATGTGGCTGCATGGGGTATGTGAGCTTGCTCACTAAATTTCTTCAATTACCCTAAGTATTCAGACACCCAGTCTACTATTTCCATCAGTTAGCAAAGCCGGGTAACTTAGTTTGGCACCATTTCAATAAACATAACCCTTCTCTACTCTATGAAAATTCATGCAAAAAAGAATGACATTATGACTATTAATTAGATAAATTATTTCAATGGAATAATGAAAATAGAATTTTTATCCATTGCTGTAGAAAGTGTAGAATTGGCTCTACATTATTCCATAAGCAAACAGAGCAGACCCTGATCAGACAGCTCCTAAAGGAGCCATCTGATCTAGGATTTCTGTTTGCAAAGGCATGGAAGGCGTATTTATGGAGTAAAAGGTTAAGTTATACTGACATACAGTAAAACTTCGATTATTCGAACTCTAAAATACGTATTATTATCGATCTTTAAGACAGGTGGCAGCTTAATGCATGGTGAAAGTCATGCAGAAAGCTCCTCTAGGAGCTTTCTGCATGACTTTCACCATGCATTAAGCAGCCACCTGCCTAAAAGGGTCTAAATTCTTCTATACCGAAAATTCGAATAATCGAGGTTTTACTGTAGTAGCAAATACTGACGCCCCTGATCAAACTGCTCATTCAGGAGCATTCTGATCAGAGTCTGCACTATTTGCCTAAGTTTATCTATTGAACTGCTTAGAGTGATTAACCCTTTCCTCCATAAAAGGCCTTTTTACACCTCTGTAAATATCACCTGTTGAAACCATTGTGATAAGTAGAGCATTTGCTCCTATACGAGCACAATGGTTTCAAACTACAAAATTCTAAAAAAAAATCCTTTTCTCTAGTTAATGGCTTAATGCTCCTTTTCGGTAGATTTATTCAAAGTGGTTGGACCTATAAATAGACAATGGAGGAATGGGTTTAGGTATGAGTTACTTAATCAACCCTTATCCTGTTAAGAGTGATCTTCTTGCATCTACAAACAGTTAGGATCCAGATGAGAAACCAAGTAACTCGGGGTCTCATCAGGATCCTACGGTTTGTCTCTCGGTCTGTAGTTTCTCGAAAGCTCAGAACTAAACGAAAGCAAAACAAAAACTGCACTAGATTTGAGTTTCAATCAGCAGGATAAGGCTTTAACCCATTACCTCATTAGTCATAGGCTATTTTTAGATCCAACCACTTTGAATGAATCTACCCAAAAGGAGCATTAACTAGAGAAAAGGACAATTTTAGAATTTTGTAGTTTGAAACAATTGTGATAAATAGGGCATTTGCTCCTATAGGAGCAAATGCTGTATTTATCACAATGGTTTCAAGAGTTGACTTTTACAGAGGCGTAGAAAGGCGTATTTATGGAGGAAAGGGTTAATGTTAGATTGTATAAAGGTGAAAAGTTGAGGGAAAACTCCAGAGAGTTATATTTCAAACATCAAGAAATTTTATGTAGAAGAGAATAGAACAGGTATTTTTTTCAAGGCTTGAATGTTGCAAGGCAAGTACATGTAATTATTAAGTTTTACACATAAGTGTCTCTACATTGGATATTGGGCACTGACATGCTGCCAACTATGCAGACCTTGATTGCTTCAGATGCTAAGTATATTATTGTCTGCTATGAAAGTCATCTGCTTTAATATTCAGTTTGCTTCAATTTCTCTGGATAAGATACCGTGCTACCTGGGATCACATCTGGATTCCAAACCAATTGCATGCGTTATCACAAATTTACTGCTAGCATGCAAAGACGTAATAAGCAACATTATTATTGTAATTTTATTTTCGCAAAATATACTGTCACCAATTCTACTATAATGAAGGTTAATTATCATGTACATGAATAAATGTATGTAACCTTATCAACACTTAATTTTCATAGTGGTATAGCCCATTAGTGTTTAACTATAGAGCCCATTCTGTATGAAAGGCTTAACCCTTTCCTCCATAGGCTATTTTTAGATCCAACCACTTTGTATAAATCTACCAAAAAGGAGCATTTACTAGAGAAAAGGATTTTTTTTAGAATTTTGGAGTTTGAAACCATTGTGATAAATAGAGGATTTGCTCCTATAGGAGCAAATCCTCTATTTATCACAATGGTTTCAAGAAGTGATTATAACAGAGGCGTAGAAAGGCGTATTTATGGAGGAAAGGGTTAAACTTGCCAGAGGGTTTTGAAGTACAAACAGTGCAGACCCTATTCATAGGGCTCCTCTAGAAGTCCTCTGATCTGGGTCTACACTGTTTGCAAATGCCAACGCATGCATGTCCCACTTTCAAAGGACTTGAAGCAAGCACTAAAACAAGGTCTAATTGTAACATAGTTCTTTAGTAGATAAAAAGTTAAATGCAGAGGAACACATAAGGGGAAAAGTAGCTAAATGCAGAGGAACACATAAGGAGAGTATATGGGTATTTCACCCAAATAAAATCCATAAATACTCAAAAAGAAATTATTTTAATGTCAGAGTACTGGGTACTCTAAAAGAAATGCCTTCACTCGATCTTGTCCAAATAAGTGGGTGAAAATGTTTGGGAAATTTTAGTTTTAGTTTTAAAAAACTGGCTTTTAACAAAAACTAGTGTAACACTTTGTATATATAGTTTATCAGGCATTAGGGGACAACTCTGTTTCTTCAGTTAGTAAATCAAACCCTATACTATGACCACTCTTTAGATTCGTCTCTTTGAGATGATTCTAAAGAGTGGTCACAATATAGGGTTTGGTGGAGAAATTAAGAAGTTATTCTTGAAAATGTTTTAACCCTTTCCTCCGTAAATACACCTTTCTACGCCTCTGTAAAAGTCACTTTATGAAACCATTGTGATAAATAGAGCATTTGCTCCTATAGGAGCAAATGCTCTATTTATCACAATGGTTTCAAAGTACAAAATTCTAAAATGTTCCTTTTCTCTAGTTAATGCTCCTTTTCGGTAGATTTATTCAAAGCGGATGGATCTAAAAATAGCCCATGGAGGAAAGGGTTATCTAGACCTCTGTATTCTCTAGTATAAGGTTTTGACAATCTGTTTACATAATTAAGGTTATATGGATAGCTGACAGGGTAAGCAAACAAAGTTTGCATTGTACCTGAGACATGCCTTGAGAAAGGGTATCCTTGGGGTTCTACAAACAGTGTACACCCAGATCATTAGAGATACAGCATGTTGATCTGGGTCTACACATCATGTCAGACCTTTAACAATTTGTTAACTTTTATCAGATGCTGCATCATTGATGCATTTGCTAGTAAGTCTGGGTCTATGTTATTATCATTGGACTCGAGTCTAAGGTCCCATGGATACCATTTCTATTTATTTGATTCAGTTGGGGTTTTTACCAGGTTTTCCAATGGAAAATCATAACTTAGTATAAGATGTAGTGTTAGAAAATGATATTTGTTTTTGCCAGTGGCGTGTTCTTAGCCCTTTCCCTCATATTGATGCCTCTGTAAAAGTCACTTTGTGAAACCATTGTGGTAATTAGAGCATTTGCTACTATAGGAGCAAATGCTCTATTTATCACAATGGTTTCAAACTACAAAATTCTAAAAAAATCCTTTTCTCTAATTAATGATCCTTTTCGGTAGATTTATTCAAAGAGGTTGTATCTAAATATAGCCTATGAGGTAATGGGTTAATGCCTGGTCTAAAAGCTCAGGTGGCAAAAAAATCTTACCTGACGGGAAATGCTCAATAATTACGCCAAAACATGTGTCTTTCCAAGATAACTATTTATAGTGCTAGTGGATTTTGTCTTTTTTTGTACTTTGATAGATATTCAAGTTATCAAAGAGATTAACCCTTTCCTCCATGAATATTTAAGTGAGAAATAATGACATCATGAATATTAATTAGATTAATTTGTTATAATAGCACATGGACACAGAAATTTTAGGCCATGGCAGAAACTGTAGAATCATATTTTTACCATAAACAAACAGAGCAGATCTTGATTGTGCCCTCTGATCTCGGTCTTCTCTGTTTGCAAAGGCGTAGAAAAGTGTATTTAGGGAGGAAAGGGTTAAATCCGGTCCCTGTTCAATATTCATATATAAGGGTTATTGACACCATGCATATTTATTAGCAGAATTGTGTGGTATTTTTAGAGACTGTAGAGTCAAATTTATTATAACTTCATAAGCAAACAGAGAAGACCCTGATCAGACGGCCCCTACAGAGCCGTCTGATCTGGGTTTATTCTGTTTTTACAAAGGCTTGAAAAGGTGTTTATATGAAGGAAATGTAGATAAGAGTATTTGTGAAATTTAAGTAAGATATTTTTTATGTTCCTCCACCAACTCTATCTTGCTGCTTGATAGAGAAATGTTAGAAATACATTACTTAACCCTTTCCTCCATAGGCTATTTTTAGACCCAACCTCTTTGAAAGAATCTACCCAAAAGGAGCATTTACTAGAGAAAAGTAAAATTTTAGAATTTCGTAGTTTGAAACCATTGTGATAAATAGAGCATTTGCTCCTATAGGAGCAAATGCTCTATTTATCACAATGGTTTCAAACTACACAATTCTAAAATATATTTATCACAATGGTTTCAAGAAGTGGTTATTACAGAGGCATAGAAAGGCGTATTTATGGAGGAAAGGGTTAAATTTTATAAATACTATTTTTGCTAAGATTCTCTAAATAGTCACTTCCTATCGATAGTTCTGTAGAGAGTTAAAGTGATAGTCCCTACAATGAACCAGAACTCCAGATAAGATGCGTACATTTGAACATTTTCAAGAATAACTTCTTTATTTCTCCGCCACACCCTATGTTGTGACCACTCTTTAGAATCGTCTCTTCGAGACAATTCTAAAGAGTGGTCACAGCATACCTGGGTTTAGTGGAGAAATGACGACTAGAATTTGAGTATGCATAGTTACCTATAGCTCTGATGAACAGATATTTTCAATAACATCATGAAACTTGGTATTTGTTATGTTCAATTATTATTATGAAGATTTTCATTTTGAGCTTATTAGCTTGTCTGTTTTGAAGAAACGTCAAGCTGTTGTGATCACTGGGTTGTAGGCGTAGGAGCTGTGGTAGTTGTTGGTGCGTTGTCAGTGGCATGCAAAAACTTTAATATAGCTGATAAATCACAAAGTATATGAAACTTCATAGGTGGGTAGATCTCATTGAGGAGAAGGCCCCTACCTAAGAACCATAACTCTTGATTAAAAAAATTGGAGTTATGGCCCTTTATTTCTTTTAGTGGACAAGCACCAAATCAGACGAGCGTTGGCGCCGCACCCAGCTCTTCTATTGAAAAATGTACCTTTGATACAAAATATTTTTAAAACATGTTGCAAGTAGAGACTATCACATTAACTTTTATTAGGAAACTTTAGACATTGGAACTATACTAGTACTATAAGGACAGCTTTAAAAGTCACCCTGGTTAAGGTCAAGGTCATTGGTTGGAAAACCTGGTTTGTGTGGATTTTCATGCCTTTGATTTGTTTGTTTTTGAGAAAAAATACCCATACCCTTTTTATCTTTATCATTTCTGCCATGTGTATGCTTTTATACTAATAGACTGAGTTAGAATATATCTTGTTAAGGTAGAGTAATGCCTCGGAAATTGATAAGTTTGATATTAAATGAACTGAGAATGTTTTAAGCAGGTGGTCGCTTAACCCTTTACTCCATGATTATTCATGTATGAAATACTGACATCATTGATATTCATTAGAATAATTATTAATATTGCATATGGTCATATGACTTTTTGGCCTTGGCGGAAACTGTAGAATGACTGTTATATTATATCATAGCAAACAGAACAGACCTTGATCAGACGGCACCTACAGGAGTTGTCTTATCTGGGTCTACTCTGTTTGCAATGGCATAAAAAGGGTTTTTCATGGTGTACAGGGTAAGTTTATGGTCAAAGTCCTGCAGAAAAGTCAGGTGTAATGTGCCTGACTGAACCCTGCATTTAGCTGCCACCAATCTTAAGGACTGATAATTATAATTATTTGAGTGTTGAGATAAGTATGGTTTTACTGTATTTGAAAATGCCTATTCTAAAGGTTACAATTATAAGGAGTCAGTAACACATTATACTGACACTTTTGACAGGGTTTTCGTAATTTTTTTTGTGTGATCAGCTTGACACAGTTTTCACAGTGTGTTTGTATGTACAACCGTGTGTGCACATTTGCATCCATCTGATTTTTAGCTCATCTGTTTTGAAGTAAAGTCGAGCTATTGTGATCACTGGGTCGTAGGCATTGTCTTTGTATTCGTCGTAGGAGGTGTGCAAAATCTTTAATGTAGCTCATTTCTCGAAAAGTATAAGAGGTATCAACATGAAACTTCATAGGTTAGTAGATCTCATTGAGGGAAAGGCCCCTACATAAGAACCATAACTCTTGATTTCAAAATTTTGGAGTTAAGGCCCTTTAGTTTATCTAATTTTTTTTTAATTTAGCTGGACAATCTCCAAATCAGAAGAGCATTTGCGCCGCACGCGGCTCTTGTTGTTTAAACCTTTACCCGATATGGAAAATATTACAAGCTGTTACAAACTGTTGCAAACAGTTATGAATGTTATCTTTAAACCTTTTACTCCATGAATATTCATGTAAGAAATAATAACACCATGAATAGATAATTGGCCAAATTTTCATAATAACATGAACAACGGTATTTTTATCCATGGCAGAAACTGTAGAACCAGATCTAGATCATTTCATGAGCAAACAGACCAGACCCTGATCTGAAGGCTCCTGCAGGAGCCATCTGATATGGATCTACTCTGTTTGCAAAGGCATTAACCCTTTACTCCATAAATACTCCTTTCTGTGCCTTTGCAAACAGAGTAGACCCAGATCAGACGGCTCCTAGAGGAGCCGTCTGATCAGGGTCTACTCTGTTTGCTTTTGATATGATATGAATATGATTCTATAGTTTCTGCCAGGACAAACGATTCCTGTGTACAAGTGCTATTATACATTTAGCAATAAATTAATATTCATGAGCTCATTATTTCTTCCACGAATATTCATGAGGTGATGGATTGAATGGAGTCCTGCCCAGGTAAACAACCAACCTTCCTATTTATGATAAGTTCAAGTATTTTGTGTTCTGCGATAATAGCATTTGTTTCAGGACATGACGTTAGTAAGCATTAACAGCTTTTGATATTTAATTGTGTACGAGTTACCCCAAAATATTTTTCACTTAACACTTTTCATGATATTCTCTTCTTTTCACACCATTGCAAACATAGTTTTTGATCCAGATCAGACAGTTTCTGTAAGAGCTGTGATCAGGATTGGAATTGCATCTAGTTTCATAAAAACTGGTAATGTTACAGGGAAGAAACTGAGTAGAAACGGAGGAGAAATATGCTATGAAAAATGTTGCAGTCAATAATTTCAAACGAAAATAACATGCAACTCTTTTGTGGCCAAATATTATTGTCTGATAATTTTATTGTCTGCAAAAACTGTTGCCTGCTACAATTATCATTTGTTTATTTTCTCCCCCTTTCTTTAAAAAACCCATCACCACAGCAACAAACAGCTTTGATCCGGATGAGATGCCAAGTTACTCGGCATCACATCTGCATACAGATTATTTACATATAGGTATTAGGTAGTTACAGATACGACATTGGCAATTAAATAGTTAACATATAAACTCCTTTTCAGGCATGTGTATGTCTTTTAGGAGCCGTCTGATCAGGGTTTGCTCTGTTTGCTAGTGGAATATGAAAGATCTGTATCTTTACTTTCTAAAATGGCTACAATGTTCCTCCGTCTGTATTTCATTATAACTATTTTGTCCATGAATATTCAATAGGTAGTGAAATTTGGAATAAATATAGAACAGGGAAAGGGTTAACACACAAAAATCAGAGACAGTGTGTAAATACAGTGCAGATGAAATTTAAAACTAATAGATTTATACAGTTTGCCTAATCGATTTGTATCTTGTATCAGATTTATCAGTGCCTGACAATTAAATGAATTTCTGTTATCAGACGGACTTGTCTATGGAATAGACCCCCAGTAACGCAGATGTTTAGATATTGATAACACAAAGTGCATCGGTTGCACGCTAACATGATATTATCCGAAGCAACATGAAATTGGCTGCCCAATTAGTATGCAGATATGGCTCAAATAAATGTGCAATGTATCAAGCTAATTTGAAATATATTTTGTTTAAGATATGGAAACAAGCTGATTCTGCAAATATTTGATGTATGAGTCTAGTCGAGTGCACTCAATTTGCCTAGTGGACTCCGACTGACTTAGCTAGCAAATTGATGTTAACCTCTTACTCTATGAATATTCATGTAAGAAATAATGATATCATGAATATTGATTGGATTATTGTAAAATGGCACACATGAACGCAGAAAATTTTGGGCCCATGCTTATAAAACATTTAGTTGAGTCTGAGTTAGTTCTCAAGTTTTTGATTGGTCAGATTTGAGCCTTTGGCTCAAATCTGACCAATCAAAAGCTTGAGAACTCAAATCTGACCAATCAAAAGCTTGAGAATGAAATCAGACTCAACTAAAAAGCTTTATAAGCATGGACCCTGGTAATGGCAGAAACTGTGGAATCATTTCTATACTATTTCATAAGCAAACAGAGCAGACCCTGGTCAGACCACTCCTACTCTGTTTGAAAAGGCGTGAAGAAATGTTTACATGAGATATAGCGTTAAAGGTTATTTTAAGAATATCTCCTTTATTGACTACTCCTTAGAATCATCTTAAAGAGTGGTCACAACATAGGGTTTGGTGGAGAAATAATTACTTTAGTTATTGGAGTATGCCTCTTATCATTGGTTCAGATTATTATGTTTGTCTACTTTAGTCTGGGGTTTTTTTTTTATACCCCCGCAAACGAAGTTTGAGTGGGGGTATATAGGAGCCAGTGTGTTGGTCGGTCTGTTCGTGTGTCTGTCTATCTGTCCGTGGCACAACCTGGCACAAATCTTGTGACACAAACTCCTTCTACATTTCTTTACCAATTTACATCAAACTTTGAATATGCATTAATTATGAAGTGTAGATGTGCATGACACTATTTCACATGTTTAGCCCTGGGCATTGCAGAATTATCTCCCCTTGAACTTTGAGTATTTTTTGTCATTTTGGCATGAAACATTGGAAGTTGGTGTAATGACCTCCTCCTTCAGTTATTGAATTTATATTAGGTATACATAATAAACACAAATGGTACATGTGCAACAAACAATTTTCAAGTGTTCAGCGCTGCGCATTGCAGAATTATCTCCCCCTGAACTTTAAGTATTTTTTATACGCCCAAAGGTAACTTCGGTCGAATTATGGTATGGTGCTTGTTCGTCCGTCTGTCTGTCCGTCTGTCCATCCATTAGCCACATCTTTGTCCGCTCAATAACTTGACAACTATTGGGTGTGCTGTCACATACTTAGTAGGAAGGTTGGTCATGGCTAGTAGATGACCCCTATTGATTTTGAGGTCAGTTGGTCAAAGGTCAAGGTCACGGTGACCTTCAACTAAAAATTCTTGTCCACTCAATAACTTTGATAAGTATTATTTTTAGGTATGCTGTCTTCATACTTAGTAGAAAGGTTCGTCATGGCTGATAGATGACCCCTATTGATTTTGAGGTCAGTCAGTCAAAGGTCAAGGTCACAGTGACCTTCAACTAAAACATCTTGTCAGCTCAATAACTTGATAAGTATAAGGTGTGCTGTCTTCATACTTGGTAGAAAGGTTGGTCATGGCCAGTACATAAACCCTATCGACTTTGAGGTCAGTAGGTCAAATGTCAAGGTCACGGTGACCTTCAACTCAGAAGTCTTGTCAGCTCAATACCTTGATCAGTATAAGGTGTGCTGTCTCAGGAGCTGGGTCTACTCTGTTTATAAAAGTATCAAAAGGCATTTCTGTGAAGTAAAGGGTCATACCTATTGTTAACCTCTTGCTGATTTTTAAAACACATTTCTCCTTCTTTACCCATGCCCTGTTGTATAATTATATATATCTTCACTGTGTACAAGTATTTCGCTGTGCAATCACTGCTGTGGAGTGCACTGGTTGCACAATCAACTTGTAAATAGTGCAGACCCTGATGAGACAGCTCCTGCAGGAGCTGTCTCATCTGGGTCTTCACTATTTACAGGTAGGTATATTAACGTGAATAGCAAGCGAAAGGTTAATAGTTTGTAACTTTTGTCTTCAAAAAAATGTTATCTGCTATAGTAATAAACTTTTCTCTACAAAAAGTACTGTCTGCTGGAAATCTTAATGTTAATTTCCTCAATTGTTTTTCAAAACCTATTATCAAGGTTTCAAACAGTTTTGATGTGATGCATCTCATCTAGACCCAAACTGTTTGCATAGGTAATCACAAATATCACGCTTGTGTACAGAGTTAACCCATTCCATCATATTGACACCTCTGTAAAAGTCACCTTTTTAAATCACTGTGATAAATAGAGCATTTGCTCCTTAGGAGCAAATGCTCTATTTATCACAATGATTTCAAAAGAAAACAATTATAAAAAAAATCCTTTTCTCTAGTATATTGATATAAATGCTCCTTTTTGGTAGATTTATTCGAAGAGGTGATTTAAGGTCTACCACAGGAAATATTGGCCAAGACAGAAACCATAGAATTATATCTATACATGTATTATTTCATAAGCCAACAGAGCAGACCCTGATTAGACAGCTTGTACAGGAGTCGTCTAATCTGGGTCTATTCTGTTTGCAAAGGCGTACCATGGTGTATTCATGGAGTAAACGGTTAAGACCATGGGTACCCATGTTAATGAGTATGATTGTTTTCGCAGATGTTTTAGTTTATTAATTTGAACTATTTTGCTTGCAGGAGAAGATGCGTGTTGGTTTAAAGCCAGAGACCATTCCAGAGGAATCAGAAGACTCGGCTGATGATGACAAAACAAATCCCAAAACTAGATTCCAGGTAACGTTTGATCCAATTAATCAATGAATATTCATGCAAGAAATAATGACATGAA
The DNA here is from genome assembly GCA_963576725.1 of Azorinus chamasolen. Taxonomy (NCBI): domain Eukaryota; kingdom Metazoa; phylum Mollusca; class Bivalvia; order Cardiida; family Solecurtidae; genus Azorinus; species Azorinus chamasolen. The sequence continues at coordinate 16,862,490 of OY755251.1, read as the reverse complement.
TATTGATTAGATTCATTTTTATAATAGCGTATGAACACAGATAAATTTGGGCATGGCAGAAACTATAGAGTCAGATCTTTACTATTTCATAATTAACCCATTCCCTCATATTGATGCCTTTTGACGCCTCTGCAAAAGTCCACTGTTGAAACCATTGCTCCTATTGTTTCAAATTACATAATTCTTAAAAAATATATCTTTTTTCTACTTTATGCTCCCTTTCAGTAGATTTATTCAAAGAAGTTGGATCTAAAAATAGCCTACGAGGGAATGGGTTATCCCTTTCCGTGTTCTATACTTAGTCTAAATTTAAATACCATGAATACTCATGGACTAAATAGTTATACGTGTAATTAAAGTTTGGAGGAGGAACTTTGTAGCCATTTCAGAAACTCGAGAAACAGGGTCTTTCTAATTCCATTAACAAACAGAGCAGACCCTGATCAGATGGCTCCTATAGATCAGATGGCTCCTCTCTGTTTGAAAAGGCATTTATATGAAACAAAGCAGACGCTGATCAGACAGCTTCTGTAGGAGCCATCGGATCTTGGTCTGGTCTGTTTGCAAAGACATTAACCCCTACCCTGTTCAATATTCATGTAAGAACTAGTTACGTAATGAATACAGTCAGTGTGTTGGTTGGTCGCTTGGTCTGTCTGTCTGTCTGTCTGTCTGTCTGTCTCTGTCTGTCTGTCTGTGGCACAACCTGGCACAAATCCTAGTCATGGCACCAAAATGTTTGATTTACAATCAAGGCAGCTGAGCAGGGGTATTCCATCACCTTTAGTGATAATTCTAGTTATAACTATTTTGTCCATGAATATTCAGTAGGTGTTGAAATTTGAAATAAACATACAGGGAAAGGGTTAATATTTATGATGCCACTGTTTCTTACATGAATATTCATGGGTTAAAGGTTAATACAGTATTGAATATAACAAAATGTCTACCAATGCTTATACATTTATGTAATGTCTACCAATACCAATACTTATACATTTATGTAACTTTCAGGTGTCATCCAGACAAATCCATAGAGAGTGGTCTCTTAAACAAAGGGAAAGGCCTGGAGCCAATGAGAATGCAGCTAGGGTAGGCCCTCCTGACTATACTGATTACTCGGGTGATGAGTTGGAAAATGACCTTTCACCTGATCAGCGAATAGCAGTAGCTGATGGGAGTTACACCCCACTGGATGAGTTGGACGATGTTCTTGAAAAAGCTATGATGAATTCAATGAGCACTGCAAAATTAGACGATCCAAGGGGTAACCTGGATTACAATATTCAGACAAGTAAATCAGACGGGGATTTAATGGGAGATAATAGAAAAATGTCAGAAAAGGAAAAGGTTATAACCCCTTTGACTGTGATTATTCCAAAAGCAAAGAAACCTGGGACTCCGCTGAAGCGAGCGGAGCCTAATATATACCAGCGAGGTCTGAACATGAAAAGGCCTCAGGAGAATGATTTGAGCTCATCTCCGGCAAGGTCAGATAGGACACGGGCTCAGGTACATACGCCTGAGAATTTGTATGCCAATAGCAGCTTTGGCCAGTATATAGCATTGCAAGCTCCCACTGACACTGCACGATCACGAATCAGTCGAGAATCAAATGATGCCTATGAAATGAACTATCGGTATCCTGACATACCACTGTCTACATTTAAATCTGCTGCCCCAAGCCCAATCAAGTCTCCTGCGCGAGCTTTACCCAAAGTAAAGCCCAAACCGGTGTTTGAAAGTGGGTCTCCAGATGCATTTGACTTTCATAAGCTGGATCCACAGGTGGATGTGAACAAATCTGGTGTCCCGGTTTCTCCCGGAAACTTTAGCATGCTAAGTGAGAGCTCTAGTAGTGACTCTTTGGAGGATGATGATGACATGCATCCAGGATTTTTCAAGCTCGAGGATTCAGACCTTGATCTGCCGCCACCAAATCAGGAGGAGGATGGGGTGTCAAATACCAGCTTGCCCCTGCCTAGTCCTCCACCAATGTCGAACCAGTTCATGCCGTATGATACCCATGGCTACATATCCCAGCTCTCCCCGCGACAGAGTGTGGCTGGTCCTGAAGACTCTGGCCAATATGGTAGATATCTCATTTATCCTATTTTCGAACGGGCAAAATTGTGCAAATAGTTTAGACCCAGATGAAACAATGCAGCAGTTTGATCAGGGCCTACACAGTTTGTAACTTGTATAATGATGGTGGGGGCAGTATACTGGAATAGGGTTGTCTGTCTGTCTGTCCACCCTTGGTAGACACAATTTTTCTCTCACTTCTAGTTTCATGTCACTTAGCCTTCCTACTATGTGATCCTGTGCCCTTTCAATTTGCAAACAGAGTAGTCCCAGATCAGATGGCTACAGGAGCAATCTGATCAGGGTCTGCTCTGTTTGCTTATGAAATTTTAATAGACCTTACTGTACAGTTTCTTCAAAATACATATGCCATTGATGACATTCTAAAATTTCAACTAAGAAATATTTATGATGTCATTATTTCTTACATGAATATTCAACAGGGAAAGTGTTGACCCTATGAATGCTGAGTTTTCAAAGTGGAATAGTCCATAATTGTTTGATGATAAAAGTCCATTCAGTATGAAAGGGTATACATGTAATTTGTGATAGGGTTTTGATTCATAAACAGTGCCGATCCTGATAAGAGGGCTCCTTTAGGAACCTTCTGCTCTGGTTCTACACTGTTTGCAGATGCCAGTTTCTTTCAACACTCAGTATGTTACATAGGAAAATTTCATTGACTTCCATTAAAAAAGTATGGTCAGAGTGTGATACAGTTTGGATCCTAATGATAAATTTTGTGATACAGTGAACCCTCGTTACAATGTAGGTGTTTGTTTCCAGACATTTTGCTGGTATAACGAGGTTGCCGTTATAGCGAGTTTAAATATGAAAGGAACCATGTGGCCAGTTTTAAACTAGTACCAACTGGTGAATGCTTAATGCAGAACACAAGAAGTGTTGTGTTCTGCATTAAGCTATCACCTGTCTTATTGGCATTGCACCTATTTATTCAGTGGTTGTTTCATAGACTTAACGGTAACTTTGTTTCAATGCAAACTGCCGGTATAACGAGGGTGCCATTGTAGCGAATGCCGGTATAATGAGAGTTCACTGTATATAATTCAATAATATCCAGGAAGAATTGAAAGTTGAGAACATTATTAATTTGAAGATAACAGTAAAATATTTTTATCCTGAACACTCTAATAAGTAACAGTATCCGTCATTTACCCTTTCCTTCATATAAACGCCGTTTCACGCACTTACAAACAGAGTAGACCCAGATCAGATAGCTCCTGATGGATCAGTCTGATCAGGGTCTACTCTGCTTGCTTATGAAATTGTATTAGATCTAACTATACAGCTTCTATTAAACAGAGCAGACACTGATCGGATGGTTTCTGATCTGGATCTATTCTGTTTGCAAATGCCAAAATGTGTCAATATGAAGTAAAGGATTATAATTATAAAAGGTTTTACTGTATGCTGTTGAAACGTACAGTGAGCCCCCTCTATACCTGAATTCTAGTAGAGAAGAATTAAGATACTTCTAGGCAGGTGGCTGCTTAATGCAGGGTAAAAGTCATGACTTTGATTTAGAGGGGTTTTACTGTAATAGGAAACAAAACCTCGATGGATGCTACATGTATTTGTATTTCATTTCCAGGCACAGTAATTGCCCTTACTGGTTCCCCATCCCCAGGGGGACCTTTCTCCAAGCACAGTGTAAATCAGGAGGGGAATCGGTTTGTGTTTCCCCCACCCCCTCTGACCTACAACCCCGGGCAGCAGAGTGCATGGACACGACGGGAGCTGAACTTTCAAGGGTACAGGATCTGCTATGTGACCTTTGGATTTCAATGAAGTCCAATTGAAAACAATTTGCCTGATGAATATTCATCGAGGAATGAATTCATGACTCCATGAATATTGGTTGTCTTAATTTTTTTAATAATTGCTATTAATGAAAAGAGGAATATCTGGCTATTTCAGAAACTGTAGAATCGAATCTATATAATTCTATAAGCAAACAGAGCAGACCCAGATCAGATGGCTCCTATAGGAGCCATCTGATCTGGGTCTACTCTGTTTGCAAAAGGTTAAATTGATATTAACTCTTAGCATGCTAGCACAGAATGTGTGCTTACCTGTGCATACAGTTTGGGGTCCAGAGGAGAAGTCCATTAAGTTCGCATTGTTTTAGGGGTTTAGGCTCTGGACTGGTTTTATAGCTTTTGAAGAGAAATTGACAAAACTGAACTACATGTATCAGAATTGCAGGTGACAAAATAGTTTTACAGATGCTACAAAGGGTTAAATGTTTACCATACTGGTATTTTGGTAAATTTAATATCAAATGCAGAGCATAAATATATGCAGGGGTCTGGCAACATCCAGTGCAATTTGCTAACAAATTAAGTTCTTCTCTTGCAGAGCTGCAACATTGTACCAATGTATTGCTATATATTGCATTACAGGTTTGAATTATTGTACATGTATTGCAGTACAAACTTTTGCATCCATGTACCAGTTTAAAGCAATGACCCATTGGAGCTTAATTTTACTAATCCATAAAAAGTATAAATTCACAGATATTTGAAGAGAACTTTTTCTTTGAACCCATTCCCTGATAGGCCATTTTTGAATAAATCTACCGAAAAGGAGTAGTTACTACAGAAAAAAAAATAGAATTGTATAGTCAGTATAATTTCAATAAAAGGCATCAATATGAAGGAAGGGTTCTCAAAGGATAAATACATTATTAACCCTTTCCCTGTTCTATGTTTATTACGAATTTCAATACCTACTGAATATACAAAATAGTTAAAATGAAATATGGAAGGTGGAACATTGTAGCCATTTGAGAAAGTAAAGACACAGATCTTTGAAATTCTATTAGCAAACAGAGTAGACCCAGATCAGACGGCTCCTCTAGGAGCCGTTTGATCTGGGTCTACTCTGTTTGCAAATGTGTAAAAACATGTTTATATGAGGGAAAGGGCTAAGTATAGGTAGTAAAAGTTAATTCTAGTAAATCTGCCAGTTACTTGAGCCGAATTGTTTCCATGCAGAGATGACAGAGGAGAATATGTGGGGTTGCCCCTGGATACTCAGTTCCAGCAGCAGGGCCAGGAGGGAAAGAAGGAGGAAGCTTCAGGCAGAGAAAGAAGAGTCAGTGGAGGGAAAGAGAGGAAACACAGCTTTGGGAAGAAAGGAAAACCTCCAAAGTTGTAAGTGTTTGCAATAACAGGCAGTAAGATATCAATTATTAAACTCCACCCAACGAAGTTGCACAGGGTATATAGTTTTTTACCCATCCGTTTGTTCATCATATTTTTGGACTATGAGAACATAAGATCTTTTGTTCTTCCTTTACTTGTGAGTCTATTTTACCACGTGTGTGTCTTTTTTAAACAAAAGAAAAGTCCCACAAGATTCAATCCGTTAGAACAGCTGTTCGTCCGTCAGTCACTCTGTCCGTGTATCCTAATACATTGTTCTCATCTAGCATTTTCATTTCTTGACCAATTTTTCTTAAAATTTGCTTTAAGAATTGTCATGAATAAAAGCTTGAATGAGTTCAATTTTCAGAGGAAACTGTACAGGAGAACCACTTTTTTGCACTGACAGTGTGGCGATGTATTTGAGCTTGCTCACTAAAATTCTTTAATTCTCTTAATTTCAACACTAATTACGGTAAAGTCTCTCTGCAATGACCCAAAAGATATCTAATTCTGGGTTTTTCATTCTTTACTCCATGAATATTGATTTAAGAATAATGATATGATGAATGTTAATTAGCTTAACCCATTCCCGCATTTTGACGCCTTTTGACCCATTCCCGCATTTTTAGACCTTTTAATGATTCTGTAAAAGATGCTTTGTGAAACTATTGTGATAAATAGAGCATTTGCTCCTTAGGAGCAAATGCTCTATTTATCACAATGGTTTCAATATTACATAATTCTGAAAATTTCCTTTGCCCTTGTAAATGCACCTTTTTGGTAGATTTAATCAAAGAAGTTTGATATAAATATAGCCTATGCGGGAATGGGTTAATATCTATGATAGCAGGTGGAAGCTTAACTCATTACTTCATAATTCTGCCCTTTTATGCCTTTAGCAGATAGTAGACCCAGATCAGATAGTTGCTGTAGGAACCATCTGATCAGAGTCTGCTCTGTTAAAAAATGCTTATAAGTTACATAATCACTTTAATTATTGTATAAAAAATATCGAGGGATTGCCATGTCGAAAGTGTATTAAATCTAAATGTTAACATTACTATTTAGTAAATAGTTAATGCTAAATGAAAGTTATGCAGAAGGGTTTGCCTTACTTTCAGCAATCATTAAATCTTTCCTTCATATAAACATGTTTTTACACATTTTCAGAGTTTGCTCTGTTTGCCAACAGAATTTGATTGATCTGTTTCTTTAGTTTCTAAAATAGTTACATTGTTCCACATTCCGTATTTCATTATAACTATTTTATCCATGAATATTCAGTAGGCATTGAAATTGGAAATAGATTTAGAACAGGGAAAGGGTTAAGCAGTCACCTTCATTTAACCCTTTCCTCAATAGGCTATTTTTAGACCCAACCTCTTAAGTCTTTGAATGAATCTACTGAAAAGGAACGTTTATTAGAGAAAAGGAAAATGTTATAATTGTGCAGTATAGAAACCATTGTGATAAATAGAGCATTTGCTCCTATGGAGCAAATGCTTTATTTATCACAATGGTTTCAAAAATTGACTATTACAGAGGCGTACAAAGGCGTATTTATGGAGGAAAGGGTTAAAGATACCCGTGTGTAGTCCTTTTACCTCATGAATATTCATGTAAATATTAATTAATTTTTATTCCAAATTTCAATACCTACTGAATATTCATGGGCAAAATAGTTATAATGAAATATTGAAGGTGGAACATTGTAGCCATTTTAGAAAGTAGAAAAACAGTTCTATCAAATTCCATTAGCAAACAGAGCGGACCCTATTGGAGCTGTCTGATCTGTCAGCTGCCATGTTAGCTGCCATGTTTGCAAAGGTGTAAAGATGTGTATATATATGTGGTGTCTTGTTTTTCAGTCTGCATCTGAACCTCATAATGACGTGCTGTTTACTCAGTCTTATGTCGGGAGTCTACTGTGCTCTTTCTACATCAGAAACCAAAGTCGACATCATCATCTACGTACCTACAAACTATCCGTACAAAAATTCCACAATCTTCTCTGCTATCGGTAAAACTGTCGATGTACAAGATTCAGACGGAATGGATTGGTTTTGTATGTACTAGCTAGAAATTTTCTGTTATCATAGGTTTATGTTCGATTTCAAACTTTGCCAAATTTGTATCCTTATTAAAAGTATTCAAGGTCACTTACAAATTTTGTGATTGCTATTGGCACCATTGAACGATGTCAACTTTAAATCAGAAAATATTCTTTTTATTTCAATCCAACTACTTCCTTTTGGTGAAATTAGATTTTTGGGAGACTTGGGTCAAGGTCAAGACCACTGATACTTAAAAAGGGAACTGTTTTCCTGACAATAACTTTAGTTTGGGAAGACATTTGCTTGTTGATTGGGTCATAACCCTTCTTATTGCCTACCAAATTGCTTAGCAAAACACAAACTACTGCTATTGTGGTGTCTAATTGTGTAATCAATACTAATCATAATAATTTTTCAAGAAAAGCACCACAGCTGGTTGGGTTATAGCCTGTCATTCAATGTTTAATGCCTGTCAATAAAATACTGTTTGATCGAAATCCAAAATAATACATTCATTTTAACCCTTTCCCTGTTCTATATTTATTCCAAATTTCAATACCTACTGAATATTCATGGACAGTATAGTTGTAATGAAATAGGGAAGGTAAAACACTGTAGCTATTTTAAAAAGTAAAGAAACAGATCTTTCAATTCCATTAGCAAACAGAGCAGACCCTGATCAGACGGCTCCTATAGGAGCCGTCTGATCTGGGTCTACTCTGTTTGCAAATGCGTGAAAACACGTTTATATGAGGTTTAGGGTTAAACTATTGTGTATTTATGGGTATAACAGTACACTCGTGGCTATTTCAATGACATGGTAATATTACGGTCACCGCTGTTACTGCCTAAACTATTGTGTATCATGAAAAAACTAGTTTTCTCTCACTTTGTCGGTTTTGTCAAATAATAGTAAATAAATTTTCAAGCGATGTTTGTTCAAAACTTGTGCTGTCCCTGTTCTCAGTGCTCATGTGTTGATATGTTAAGCCTCATATACACCTTTTCATACATTTGCAAACAGAGTAGACCCAGATCAGATGGCTCCTGTAGGAGTATAGTCTGATCAGGGTCTGCTCGGTTTGCTTATGAAATGATAATAGATCTGACTCTATAGATCCTACCAATACCAAAACATAATTTTATTTTTGTCATCTTCAAAATTCCACTAATAAATATTCATATCGTTATGTTTTAATGAATGTGCAACAGGGACAGATTTCACCCTTTACCTGATAGAGATAACTCATTCCCTCCTAGACTATTTTTAGACCCAACTACTTTGAATAAATCTACCGAAAAGGAGCATTAAATATAGAAAAGGAGAATTTAGAATTGTGTAGTTTTGATCCATTGTAATAAATAGAGCATTTGCTCCTATGGAGCAAATGCTCTATTTATCACAATGGTTTAAAATCTGACTTTTACAGAGGCGCCAAAATATGTCACAAGGAGAGGCTGTGTTAAGATGCCTTTGCAAACAGAGTAAACCATATAAGATAACTCCTGTAAGAGCTCTCTGATCAAGGTCTGCTCTGTATGCTTATGCAATAATATACCGCGGTAGATCCAATTCTACAGTTTCTACCATGGTAAAAATACCCTTGTTAATAATTCCATTTTAATCACTAAGTATGTACATGTTAATCAATACTCATCACTTCTTACATGAATATTCATGAGGTAAAGGGTAAAATTATCTAAGACAGGACCTTGCATCTTTTAAAAGGATATTTTTTTGTAATATTGTATTGTCCATTTTTTGTAAGTTGTGATGTCTCAAAATTATTGTTAGATTTGTCAATGTTTTATTGTTAAGTAAAGTTCAAAGAGAATGAGCTTGACAGTGCTAATAAGCCATTAAATTGAGCCATTTCAGTAGCTCATCTGTTTTGTTTGAAGGACAAAGTCAAGAAATTGCCATAGTCTTTGTATCATCGTTATCATCATGGATACTGTAATTGTGCACAGTTTTAATAATGTTATCAAACTTCACAGATTTGTTCACCATTTCAATGGCCACAATTCTGGTAAAGGGTGATTACTGTGTTTGCATATTTGCAGATTTGCAGACTATTTAAAGTATTGATTTTCACAGTAATAGACTGGCGTTGGCATCCCCTTGTGGTGCTCTTGTTATTTGTTTATGGTTCTTATGCTCTGATTGCTTCTATGATACAGATAGAGTCTCTCCTATTTGCCATTTCCTTATGTCCTACAGAACACTCCATAAGTATGCTTTTATACGCCTTTGGAAACAGGGTTCATGCTTATAAAACTTTTAGTTGAGTCTGATTTCGTTCTCGAGTTTTTGATTGGTCAGATTTGAGCCTTTGGCTCAAATCTGACCAATCAAAAGCTGGAGAACTCAAATCTGACCAATCAAAAGCTTGAGAACTCAAATCTGACCAATCAAAAGCTTGAGAAGCTTTGGCCTTTGCAGAAACTGCAGAATCAGCTATGTATTATACCATAAGCAAACAAAGCAGAACGTAATCAGACAACACCAACTGGAACTGTCTGATCTTGGTCTACTCTGTTTGTATATTAATAGGCGGGATTCTAAAGTAAAGATCACTGTGTTTATTGCCACTAAATTGTTGTTTTTTATAAGGTTCCACTGTATTTTTTCATTCAGTGCCTGCGGTCAGTCCAAACCATCACTTACCCAAACCCCTTTCACATATTGCATGATCAATATTTTTTCTATAAGCACTTCTAAGAATTCTTCACATATGCGAATTGAATTTGTTATACAATGCATTCTTGCAATTCTAGGACAGTAAAACCTCTCTAAATGGGAATATGGTAAGTATCAATGTCAGCCTTATCCATAAGTACGCCTTTCTACGCCTCTGTAATAGTAACTTCTTGAAACCATTGTTATGAATAACATAGGAGAGCAAATGCTCTATTTATCACAATGGTTTCAATACTACACAATTCAAACTTTTCCCTTTTCTCTAGTTCGTGCTCCTTTTCTTTGAAAAAAACGATAACTGCTTACCCGGTATTTCTGATCTGCTGCTACATGTTCTTCCGATTTATTTTTAGAAAATCCATTGGCTGAGTGTCAAACATCTTGGTCATGTTTTTATGGCGTCTCTCATCTGGATCCAATCTACCGTATTCTCCCTAATAAACAGTGTTTCATTAACTACTCCCACTATAATAAATGACCCCATTAAATATTAAATAAAAAGAACTATATTTTTTTTTCTTCAAAATACAGGTGATAGCTTTAATGCAGACTGAAAGCAATGCAGAAAATTTTCCCTAGGAGTGTTCTGCATTGCTTTAATTCTGCATTAAGCACTCACCCCTGTACAGAATGCAAGAAGCTCCTTTCAAAAATGTAATCCAGAGGGAGCATTTATTAGAGATAGGCCAGAGGGAGCATTTATTAGAGATAGTCCAATATTTGCAAATGCCAGTCAGTTATCACCCTACAAGCAAAGTGTTAATCCTGTCCTTCATACAAACACATTTGCAAATAGAGTAGACCCAGATCAGACAGCAATTGATTGGGTCTGCGGTGTTTCCTTATGGTATAATATAGATCTGATTTTACAGTATCTGCCTGAGCCAAAACATCCTGTGTACCTTTGCCATCATAAAAAATCAGCTGATAAATATTCATGTCATTATTCCTTACATGAATATTAAACAAGGAAAGGCTTGATACAGGATGATTTACAGAATGAATGTCTCTCAAAGGAGGTTTCTGCAAGACATCCACCCTGCTTATGTCAGACACTTGCCTAAAAGTATCTAATAAGATTCCTCTTTTCTAAATGCCTGCTTTAGAGGGGTTTTACTGCAGATATATACCGGTATATATATCCGAGAACAGAAGAAATTTCTCTGTAAATGCTATGCGGAATAATAACTTAAACTAAATTTAGTTAATACAATATGTAATATGTTTCATTTTATGTATTTATGAATATTTAAAATTACATGCTGTGATGCTCCTTGAAATATTTCTTTCAAATTTTGTTCAACAATAATTATTGCCCTGTTCTATTTTGGCTTTTGGCTTACTTTGACATTTTTGTTCCAATAGCCATTTTTTTAATTATTTTCTTGTGGTAGCTGGAGGCTGGATGTATAATATTTAGATTTTCAATATTTTGTAAATTTATGAATTCACTTGTCACAGACAGGTTTTATCAGTCTTTTTTCACAGAGGTTTTATCAGTCTATTTTCACATACAATGTAGTAGCATTGATTACATTGTTTTAAACCATTCCGGTATAGGCTTTAGACCTAACCTATTTGAATAAATCTACTGAAAAGGAGCATTTACAACAAAAAAAGTATGGGTTGTTTTTAGAATTGTGTAGTTTTGAAACCATTGTGATAAATAGAGCATTTGCTCCTATGGAGCAAATGCTCTATTTATCACAATGGTTTCCAAATATGACTTTTACCGAGGCATCAAAAAGCGTCTGAATGAGGGAATGGGTTAACCCTGAATCTGATTGAGATGCCTATTGATGCCTTTTGCAAAGGGATTAGATGCATTGCAGAGACAGCTTGATCAGTGTCACCTTTACTTGTTTATAACATATCTGATAAAAACATTCCACTACTTGTGATGCGATTAAAATGTTCACTTAACCCTTACCATCATACAAATGCGTTTTCAGGCCTTTGCAAACAGAGTGGACCCAGATCAGATGGCTCCTGCAGGGGCTGTCTGATCAGGGTCTACTCTGTTTGCTTATATAATTATAATGGATCTGACTGTACAGTTTCTGCCAATACCAAAGATTCATGTGTACATATACCATTATACAAATTCAGGTAATAAATACCGGTATTCATTATTTCTTACATGGTCATTGAATTTTAAACAAGAAAAGGGTTAAAAGTTAAAACATAGATTTCGTATTGCCATTTTTTCATGAATATTCAACAGGTAAAGGGTTAGGTAAATCAGACATTCTGTCAAGTTCAAGAAGGACAAAAATATGTTGCAAGTAATCATTTTGTACAAACTGATATTAAACGAGTCTTTGAAAATGTTATTAAGCGAGCCTCTGGCCCCTTTAAAAAAAATTATATTACCGGTATAAAAGTTAAGTTAACAAATATTCATGAAGTGATAATTTCACGCATAATTGTTCTTTAGGGAATCAATATGCTACATATCTGTATGCGTCCAGGATGATTACTGTTGTGATAAGTTGTTGATGTTGTTTTTCAGTGTCACGGGAGCCTATCCTACACCGGTTTAACTCCACTCTGTGTAACCGTATCACCTGTAGCCATGGCTGCGATGAGAATACGGGCCAATGTTTGTGTCGACATGGCTACATGATGAAGAAAGGGCTCTGTGAAGGTAGGCATAAATATCAGAACATTTGGTTTACCCTTTTCTTGTTGAAGAAATGATATCTAGCCAAACTCTGATCTGTTGTAATCTTTAGCTTCAGAGAAAACAATTAAGTAGAGATATATAGGATCTGTCACGGGTTTTCATTTGAGATAAACTTTTCTTAAACGAGTCCAAAAAATAAAGTTATTAAGTGAGCCTTTTTTTCTGGACAAGTTTAAGAAACGTTTTTCTCACATGAAAACAAGTGTCAGATTCTTTTTAGGACATAACTGTAATGCTATTGATGTGAATGTATATGTTTGTTTTGATTTTTTCCATTAATGGGAATCGTGTGACATTATCATGTGACGTCACATCTTATACATGTTAAATAAGTGATTGTTATATTAACCTGGAGAGAAGCAAAGTTATGTGTACAAAGTTATGTGATAAATTGCATTAAGAAAACAAGTAGACATATCACCATAGCCTTGGTGGCAGATCAGAGGGCAAACAGTGTAGACCAGGATCAGGTAGATAGATAGATAGATTTATTTAGCATCTAAAATTGCATACAATTTACAAGATATTAATACATAAAAATGACATATTTAGAAATATGGTACAATGAAAAATTGTAATGAGTTCCATATAAATATTTAAATATTACATGGAAGCAATTTTTAATCAGTTATATTGAAATATTACAGTAGTGTAGTTAGACCCAGTAAGATGATATAATATGTTAAAATGATGATGATAAAAAATAAGTCTAAGTTGACTTTGATCATGACTTGGAAGAGTATGCCGATGCTGGGAAAGCCCAGAATAGTCCGAAAACTTTACTTATTTCCACTGGGAGTCCTCTGATCTGGGTCTACACCGTTTGCTGAACCCATTGATGTCCATGGCTTATACAAGCAACTTTTTTGTCTGCTGTACTGCCTCAACATGACAAATGGATGGGTTCCAAAATAAGACCTGGGTCCATGCTTATAAAGCTTTTAGTTGAGTCTGAGATCGTTCTCAAGCTTTTGATTGGTCAAATCTGACCAATCAAAAGCCTGAGAACGAAACTCAGACTCAACTAAAAACTTTATAAGCATGGACCCAGGACAGGTTTTCTCTTTAAATAATATGGGAGAAAATGGATTAACCCATTCCCTCATATTGACGACTTTTAGCGACTATGTAGAAGTCACTTTGTGAAACCATTGTGATAAATAGAGCATTTGCTCCTATAGGAGCAAATGCTCTATTTATCACAATGGTTTCAAACTACAAAATTCTAACATTTTCCTTTTCTCTAGTTAATACTCCTTTTCGGTAGATTTATTCAAAGAGGTTGTATCTAAAAATAGCCTATGAGGTAATGGATTAATCATAATTTCAACATCGGTACAGCTATCCCTGTCAAACTTGATGCAGTTGTTCACAATCAAAGGGCTACAACTTCATTAAAGACAATTACCCTATCAGGTATATTCACAGAATTATAGCCTTGATTAACTTTGAATTTTGAGGACAGATGAGACAGTTGGCATTTGCATGCGGTGTTCTGGTTACTCATTAACATTAACAATGTTTGAGAAACTTTGGTGCAAATATGAAACGACTAGAATTCTACAAACAAGATCATTTTGGTGGAGAAATACAAAATATGTTTTACCAAGATTTCCTAAATATTTCTCTAATAAATATCATCTCTGTTGTCATCAACCTTTTCATCAACAAAGTACTATCTCTGTTGCCATCAACACAGATACCGTCACTGATGACATCAACTATTTCATCACCACCACCATTTCACTTCAGTTTTGTCATGATCATGGTTATCATTACACAAATACACACATACCTATAAATTTGTTTACTGATAAATGTTCATATAAGAAATAATGACATCGTGAATATGTATTAGCTTATTTTCTATAATGGTAATGTATATGAATACAGGATCTTTTGTCCATGACAGAGACTGTAGAATCAGATATATATTAATTATATTGGTGAACAGAGCAGACCCTCATCAGACAGTGTCTACAAAATTTATCTGATATGGATCTATTCTGTTTACAATGGTGTCCAAAGGCTCCTTTATCAGTTAAAGAAATAACCCTTTCCCTCATATAGACACCTTTGCAAATTGAGTAGACCCAGATCAGATGACTCCTGGAGGAGCTGTCTGATCTGGGTCTGCTCTGTTTGCTTATGAAATTATAACTAGTTTCCATCAATACTAAAAACAAAAAAATCCTGTATACATATGCCATTATAAAAATGCAGCAAAAAGATATTCACGATGCCATTATTTCTTACATAAATATTCAACAAGGAAATGGTTAACTGATATTTTTTTTCCAGACATCAATGAGTGTCAGAATGGCATGGCAAGGTGCTCCCATCCCCAGGCCGGATGTGCTAACACCCCGGGCTCATATGACTGTCTATGTATGGGAGGCTTCAAGCTGTACAAGTACAAGAACATGTGTCTAGGTAAGTATCATTGTAAGTCTTAGTGTAACTGTGCTAAACATCAGAAAGTGGCCTGAGGTTGTAAAACGTTTTGCTGAGTCTGAGCATCTAATAGGTGAGATACTTGAGAATGAACTACAATAGCTGCCAAGGTAAACATCCTGTGTTCATGTACCATTATAAACGTTTAGCTAATAAATATTCTTGATGTTATTATTTCTTTCATGACTACAGAACAGGGAAAGGGTTAATTTATGAACGAATGAACAAGACCAATTTTAGCTCTGCTAGAATGTGTAGAATATGTAAATCCATAAGCAAACAGAGCAGCACAAAGGGTTAAGATCCTAGCTGTACTTCTTAGAAAGGCATGGAACGAGTGTATTGGGACTTGAATCAGGAAACAGATTTCAGATACAAAAGTTGCTGTGTTCATGATATGTACATGTATTAAGATTTTAGAGAATTTGGGTGAACTCACTGTTTTACACTTGGTTGGTAGTTTCTCAAAAGCTTGAATGAGTTGGATGTAAGTAAAAATGGAATCAGGTTGAAATTTAACCCTTTTGTTCATATCAATGCCTTTTCACGCATTTGCAATCAGCGTAGACCCAGATCAGACGGTTCCTATAGGAGCCGTCTGATCAGGGTCTGCTCTGTTTGGTTATGGTGTAATATAGATATGATTCTACAGTTTCTGCCTGAGCCAAAACATATAGTGTTTACATGCCATCATGAAAATTCAGTGTATAAGTATTCATGATATCATTATTCCTTTCATGAATATTAAACAGGAAAAGGGTTAAGCAGATAGTAACTTTTACAGCAGGTGGATAAAGTAAATGTTAGTTTGTTTGTTTTTTATTTTGCAGAATGTTCAGCTCCATGTCGGAAAGGAACCTACGAGTTTCAGAAGTGTATGGGTAACAACCAGAAGAAAATTTGCAAAGGTATGATCCAGAGTAGTTATATCACCCTTATATAAGCTTGTCTTTTTTTATGCCCCCTCCTTTAGGCGATGGGGGCATTAAGTTTTACCCTTGTCCATCCCGTACGTCCGTCCTCAAAATCTTTCGTCAAAGATTTCTTGGCTTGTGTAAGCTGGAATGATTTGATATTTGGTCTGAAGCATAATCATAGTAACTTGTACCGTGTCTCCCCTTTTCAGGTCTGTCGTTCATCTACTTCCTGTTTGCCAGCGGGGGCATCCGTGTCACATGGACATATTTTCTTTTATTTTGAAATTTTTTTTTGAGATTTTGTCATAATTCCAGATTCCACATTGTCGTTGTCATCCAAAAACTTCAATGTTAGCTTTTACTTCTTTACTATTCATGCAAATCTTATGAAACTTCACACATTTTTTCATTGTCACAAGGGCTAGTCTGACCAAGGGTGTCTGTGAGGCTTGTTTTACAAAATTTTGCTCTGTTGTGGATTTAGGAAATAAGAATTTAAGATGTCTGCCATTTTGAAACTGTCACCAGCAGGGCTATTATATTTCATATATGAATCCCTTGTTGCAAGGCCTTTCCATCATTGTAACATTTTTTGACTTGTTACCTTGACCTTTGAACTTTGACCTAATTTTTAAAACTTTAACAAATGGCTTTTTAGCATTTGCTATTGTTTTAAAAACAGTTGAAACAAATCTTATGAAACTTAACACCATTATTATATGCCATAATAAAAATCAATGTAATTAATAGCCGAGATTATTCCAGATTTCAGTACCTACTGAATATTCATGGACAAAATAGTTAGAATTCCATATGGAAAGTGGAACTTTGTCGCCATTTCAGAAAGTAAAGAAACATTTTTTTCAAAATCCACTAGCAAACAGAGCAGACCCTGATCAGACGGCTCCTCTAGGAGCCGTCTGATCTGGGTCTACTCTGTTTGCAAATGCGTGAAAACACGTTAATATGAGGGAAAGGGTTAAATAATTCATGATGTCATTATTTCTTACATGAATATCCATCAGATAAAGCAACCAGTTGAAGATTAATCGTAGAAGTCTTTAAGAATTAGGGGGTGGGCAAAAGTAAGACAGAAAACTCCTGAGGGATTGAAAAGATTATTCATGACATTTTTTTGTTTTCCCTGTGACAAGCATGCATTGGTTTTAGCCATTGTTCTTGTTGTTTTAGACTGCACCAAGTCTTGTGGAGACAACTACTACATGAAGTATCCCTGCACAAAAAACAAAGATGCAGTTTGCCACAGTAAGTACCTCATATACATGTATACAGTACATCCTCTCTTAGCTGAACTTTTAGTGGAGAAGAACAGATGGCTGCTTAATGCAGGGTGAAAGTCAGCAGAAAAATCCTTGAGATGATTGACCACAACTTACATTTTGATGGAGAAATGATGAAATCATAGTCAGAAAATGTTCAGTTAAATCCATTATGTGATCAAGATGCTTTTGTACTGGGGGGTGTTAGATTTTTAAAAGTTGGATGACATCACTAGTGTCTTTGTAATGCATGTTGAGAAAAAACGTAATTGACTGTTAGGCAGTTGCTTATCTTGCAAAGTTTGCAAAATCCGCACATGATGTGCTATTATGAAAAATAATTTCCATGATGTCATGATTTCTCACATAATTATTCATCAAGTAAAGGGTTACCAGGGTTACCAGATAACAGACCCATGACCTTGACATCATTTTGACATTTCAGAATGTAACCCACCATGTAATGCCAGCACAGACTTTGAGTACACACAATGTAGTGCCGTACAGAACAGGAACTGTAAAGGTAGCTATAGTAAAACCTCTCGACAACGGCCACTAAATTGTGTTAATTAGTTGGTATATAGGACAGGTGGCTGCTTAAAGCAAGGTGAAAGAAAAACA
Source organism: Azorinus chamasolen (assembly GCA_963576725.1). Lineage (NCBI taxonomy): Eukaryota > Metazoa > Mollusca > Bivalvia > Cardiida > Solecurtidae > Azorinus > Azorinus chamasolen. The sequence goes on along the minus strand of OY755251.1, from coordinate 16,844,522 downwards.
GAACGCTCCTATAGGAGCGTTCTGTTTTACTTTCACCTTGCTTTGAGCAGCCACCTGCCTTTAACACAAAATATTTGATGTAATTTTAGTGGCCGTTATAGAGAGGTAATATTTTACAAGCACATGCAAGCATGCACCAGGAGTGTACATAATGAGACTCTTGTAGCCCCAGACCTATGCCATATTCTTCTGTCAAATTCAAAGCTGTAGTAACTACATTATCTATCGTTTTCTGAAAATTTTCAAGGTTGATTTTTCTTCCATTTTTAAGAAAAAATTATTGCAAAAAATGCTACTAAAGAGTCAAACATTATGGATACCGGTATGTGTGTTAACCCTTTCCCTGTTCTATGATTATTTCAATACCTACCTAATATTCATGGACAGAATAGTTATAATAATGAAATATGGAAGACTGAACATTGTAGCCATTTTAGAATGTAAAGAAACAGATCTTTCAAATTCCAATTAGCAAACAGAGAAGACCCTGATCAGACGGCTTCTATAGGAGCCATCTGATCTGGGTCTACTCTGTTTGCAAATGTGTGAAAAATGTTCATATGAGGGAAAGAGTTAATGAGACATTGAGATACTTGTGTCTCATCTGGATTGAAACTGCTTTGCGAAGGTCAATACAAGTTTTCCCCATAATTACTTACCGTATTCTCTATAGAAATATAGGTATTTCAAAATAAAGGTGGTAGCTTAGATAAGCAGGAGTTTTCTGCATTGCTTTCATTCTGTATTAGCAACCACTTGTGTATAAAATGCAATAAGCTCCTTCTAAAAAATGTAATGCCCTAGGGGGAGTTTATTAGCGATAAATATGCATTTCAATGCCTTTGCAAACAGAGTAGACCCAGATAAGACAGCTCATATAGGAGCTGTCTGATCAGGGTCTGCTCTGTTTGTTTATAACATAATATAGATATGATTCTACAGCTTCAACCGTGGCCAAATATCCTGTGATCATGCGCTATTACAACAGTTAGTCTGTTAATTGATATTCTTGATGTAATTATTTCTTTCATGACTATTTATGGAGTAAAGTGTTAAGACTGTATTTACTCTCAACCCTTGTATAACTTTGAGAACATATTTTCCTTTACAGACAAGGTGAATCTTAGTGCCCCTGTGACATCCGGAAACATGATTTTGGACGACCTCACCGTGGTGCGGGATGAGAAAGTTGAAATCCCTCATGTACCAACCAACTTCAAGGGAGTCAGTCGCTTCAACTTTGAGAGGGGCATGAAAGGTGAGGTGAAATGGGACAGTACTTGTCTTAATTGTAGTCATCAGTTTGATACTGTTTAGAACACTAAGGACAAATTCAAGATTGCCTTTGCGTCCAGTTTGGATCCATATTACACCCCAATTAAACCAGAAGCAGACAACAGATAAAGATGTGTACCTAAATACTAAAATTATCATTTTCCCACCAAACCCTATGTAGAGACGATTCTAAAGAGTGGTCGCAACATAGGCTTTGGTGGAGAAATAAAGAAGTCATTTTTATGCCCCCATTGACGATAGTCGGGGGCATATTGTTTTTGCCCTGTCTGTTTGTTTGTTTGTCTGTTTGTCTGTTTGTCCGTTTGTCTGTTTGTCTGTTTGTTTGTCAGCAACTTTAACATTGGTCATAACTTTTGAGCCAGTATGGATAGAGACTTGATATTTGGCATACATATGTATCTCATAAAGCCGCACATTTTGAGGGGTGACGTGTCAAGGTCATCCTTCAAGGTCAGAGGTCAAATATATGGGTCAAATCACCGACTTTAACATTGGCCATAACTTTTGGACCAGTAGAGATAGAGACTTGATATTTGGCATGCTGATGTATCTCATGAGGCTGCACATTTTGAGGGGTGACATGTCAAGGTCAAGGTCATCCTTCAAGGTCAAAGGTCAAATATATGAGGGGGCATAGTGTTTCACAAACACATCTTGTTGAGAATGTTTTTTGATAAATCACTCATCCTATCTGAACCTCTACAGAAGTCAGTGAAAATGACAAATAGTTTTGATTTTTATGAGTCTTATCTGAATTCAAGTTGGTTTTCAAATGTTATCACAGCTCTGCCCATAGTATGCCAAAAAATTAAAGTAATTATTGACTCTTTTAACCCTGAATTATCAACTCTAGAGTCAATTCAGTATGAAGACTTAACCCTTTACTCCATAAATATGCCTTTCCACAAAACAGAGTAAACCTAGATCAGGATCCTATAGGAGCCATCTGATCAGGGTCTGCTCTGTTTGCTTATGATGTAACATAGATATGATTATTCACTTTCTGCCATGGCCAAAAATTCCTGTGTCCATGTGTAATTATAACAGATAAACTAATTGATATTCATGATGTCATTATTTCTTACACGAATATTCATGGAGTAAAGGCTTAACCCTTTGAAACCATTGTGATAAATAGAGCATTTGCTCCATAGGAGCAAATGCTCTATTTATCACAATGGTTTCTATCCTACATAGTTCTAACATTTTCCTTTTCTCTAGTAAATGCTCCTTTTCGGTAGATTCATTCAGAGGTTGGGTTTTTAAAATAGCCTATTGAGTAAAAGCTTAAACTTGCTGGAGGACTGTGATTCATTTAGTGTGGTTCTACTGTAATGTCCAGTTGATAGTGTGTAGGAGTTTACTTCAGAACAAAACTAATGCAGAAATTTCAGGACCCGATAATTCCATTTAAGGTTTTGGTTCCGACTTCTGGATCGAGGTGGAGATTAAGCACTTTAAGCCTGTTGGACAGTTCAGGTCTGTCGATCACTCTAAGGACATTAACACAACCAAGTTCCCAGGGAGCCGAGAGATTGCATCCAAGTTCTGCCCTTATCCTGTCCCTCTCCAGTATGAATTGTCATACACAAAACATGATGTAAGTCTTTCTGTTTTGACCTTTTATGTTATGAGTATCCATGAACAGAAATATTGACTTTATGAGTATTTGATAAAGTACATTTTTATAATGGAATAAATACAGTAAAACCCCTCTAATGCACCCACATAAAAGAGGTATACTTATGGGTGGTCGAGGCAGGTGATAGCTTAATGCAGGACAAAAGTAATGCAGAAAGCTAGAGGAGCTTTCTGTATTACTTTTGTCCTGCATTAAGCAACCACCTGCTTATAATGACACCTATGTTTATTCATTAAGTGGTTGCATTAGAGGGGGTTTACTGTACACTGTAATATTTGACCAGCACCGAAACTGTAGACTTATATTTGTATTACATTATTTATGTAAGCAAAGAGAACAGACCCTGATCAGATAGCTCCTTCAGGAGCTGTCTGATCTGGATATGCTGTGTTAGCAAATGCTTAAATATGCATCATTGTTACATTGTTAGATCTAGGAGTTTAACATAGATTCTAATCAGAGCTCAGGTATTTCAGTCCTTTTATCCGCGGGACCCTAACTTTGGACTACTCGTTAGAAGTGTCATTATGAGAGGATCTTAATGAGTAGTCACATGACTGATGGATAATTTAGAAACTATATTTCTATAAAAACTTAACCCTTTCCCTCATATAAACGTGTTTTCACTCATTTGCAAACAGAGTAGACCCAGATCAGACGGCTCCTAGAGGAGCCGTCTGATCAGGGTCTGCTCTGTTTGCTAATGAAATTTGATAGATATGTTTCTTTAGTTTCTAAAATGGCTACAATGTTCCACCTTGCACATTTCATTTTAAACATTTTGTCCATGAATATTCAGTAGGTATTGAAATTTGAAATAAACATAGAACAGGGAAAGGGTTAAACCAGAGGTCCAGATAAGATAAGTAAATTTAAACATTTTCAAGAATAGCTCATTTATTTCTCTGCCAAATCCTATACTATGACCACTCTTTAGAATCGTCTCTTCAAGACTCTTTACAATCATCTCTTCGAGACAATTCTAAAGAGTGGTCATAGTATAGGGTTTTGTGGAGAAATGACAATTTTAGCATTTGGGTACACATCTTTGTCTGTAGCTCAGGGAACACTTCAACACATACACATCTATCAGTACTTTTTATCTGGCTTACTGAATTCCTTACAAAATATTGTACTATATTATACATAGTTAACCTATTCCTCATATTGTCGCCTGTGTAAAAGTCACTAGCGTAACCTCTATAAAAATTCTCAATAGAGACCAAGTTTTGGTTAAAATGTTAAAACAAAAGCAAAATAAGTTAAAATAGTGATCAATAATGTTTTCCAAATCATTTATTTATGCGTGGAAAAATTCCCAATTATTGAAATGTATTTTTCCCAAAATTCCCAGAAAAAAGTCTGATACAGTAGAACTTTTTAAGATAGGAGTCTTAAACTGCAGGTGGTTGCTTAATGCAGGGTAAAAGTGATTCAGTAAGCTTTCTGCTTCACTTTTGACCTGCATTAAGCTACCACCTGCCTTACAATACTATAATTAAACCTGTTTTTGATGGCTGCTTAAGACAGGTTCTGCTATATGTTGATATTCATTGTAACAGACAAGTATATTGTTTTGTTATGTGTTACTCTTATTTCTCATTGCAGCAAGTCTCATATAAGGAGGATAAAGGCGAGTTTAAGCACTGCAAGGGAGACCGGAGCAACTTTCCTGATCTGCAGGATGAGTCGTTGCTGTGTTCAGAGCCTGGCCCACTGAGCGAAGCATTCCAGGGAATTCTGGCAAAAGACTTTGAGACCACTAAATCTGTGTGGGAGGAAAAATCAGAAAAGTAAGATCTGGTTATACTCAATGAGTTTGCCACTCCTATGTAAGTTTGTGCTGAAGTTTTTGTTACAGTCCACTTATTTACATAACCCGTTGAGATAAAGCTTTGAAACATGAAACACTTGTTCACCATTACAAGCTTCATCTATAGACAAGAGTACATAACTCTATCAAGCATTGTGACAGAAATTATTGCCCTTTTTAACTTAGGTTCTTCTTTTAATTAAAGATTACAGAGATCCGTAATCTTGGAATACTTTTAAAGATATTTTACTGACACTTTAAATACTTGCTTTTAGTATCATTGGACACCATTTTAGTCTACTATCAAGCATTCTTACACTAAAAATACTGAGAATTGTCGAGCACACAGTCCTGTGACAGCTCTTGCTTAAAGTTGAGGGTTACAGTCCAGGCCCCATTTTCATAGAAAAGCAGAGCAACAGATAACTGTGCATATGTTGTGACCACACTTTAGAATCATCTCGAAGAGACAATTCTAAAGAGTGGTCACACCATAGGGTTTATTGGAGAGAAATAAAGGAGTTTTAATTTACACATCTTATCTGGACCTCTGGAAAAGTATTTGTTGTCTTTTACAGTCCTTAAAAATCATATACAAAATGTAATTTCTAAGCTTGAAGCAGGTTTGTTCTCACATGAAGTTTCATAGAAGCTTACTTGAAGTGACTAATATTTTGACATCTTTACAAACAATGTGGGCACAGATCAGATAGCTTCTCTAGAAGCTCTCTGATCAGGGTCTGCTCTGTTTGCTTATGGAATTATATATGCAGTTCATAGCACAGCTACATGGTCATATTCAATATTGGTCGTTCATGTCCAGTGGACAAATTTCTGATTTATCCCATCATGCAACTCATACTAGCTTGTCAACACTTTCTCTAGATGTAGGAGGCGGCATGAGGAGTGTGAGAACTGCTCGCGGAACTGTATACAAGATATGGCTGTTCAGAACAGCAATTGCTCTGTGTCTGTCAGTGACGAGAACGGCCGTTCACCCAGGCTTCCCTACTGTTACAAGTGTTGCTCCAAACGAGAGTGTGAGAGGGTCTGTCAGAGGTACCATAACTCTGCATGTAGGATGATCAGGTAAGCAGGGTTGTTTTGTTTTACAACAGGGCTGACAGCTCCAGCAACTTTCATCTTTTATTAAGTGACCACCTGCTTTTAAAAACACCAATGTTTATTCATACCGTGGTTGAACAAGAGAATTTAGTAATAATAAGAGTTAAAAAGTGACTGTTGAAAGTTTTATACATATATAATTTCAAATCTACTGTTTCCCGGACTCACAAGATATGCCTAGAAACAACTGATTTGTCAAATGGAATTTGCAAACAAGGTAGACCCAGATCTGACAGCTTCTATAGGAGATGTCTGATCAGGTTGTGTTCTGTTTGCTTAAATAATGTGATAGAGCTCATTCTGCACTGTCTACAATGACAAACTATTTCTTTACCTATGACACAGGCCACAATTAGAAATCACTCCGTATCAATGCATATTCATGAAGAAAAGAGTTAAAAATAATACCTATCGTAAGTCACACTCTTATCCCATTTCCTCATAAGCTATTTTTAGACCCAACCTCTTTGAATAAATCTACCGAAAAGGAGCATTTACTAGAGAAAAGGAAAATGTTAGAATCGTGTAGTATTGAAACCATTGTGATAAATAGAGCATTTGCTCCTATGGAGCAAATGCTCTATTTATCACAATGGTTTCAACAAGTGACTATTACAGAGGCGTAGAAAGGTTTATTTATGGAAGAAAGGGTTATTTCAGATGTCAAAAAGGTAACCTAGTACAGTTCCAGCTGCGATCAGTGTATCCTCCATCCATGGACAACTTTTTCTGCCACATTGAGCCTGTTCTTGACCAGCATCTAATCACCGTTGAGTACAAAGTTAAATTTCTGCAGCGAACCAACACGATCAACCTACCACACAGGAATCTCAGCGTCTATAGTGATAATGAATGGCGCCGCACTGGCAAGACACACCGGAGGTAGGGATATAACTTTATTTTTCTCAGTTACCCTTTTCCTTGTTTTATATTCATGTCAGAAATAATGGCATTATCATACTGTGAATTGTTTGCTTTGACAAAAACTGTAAAATCAAATATGTATAATGTCATAAGCAAACAGAGCAGACACGAATCAGAAGGCTCCTATAGAGCCATATGATCTGGGTCTACTGCGTTTGCCAAGGCATGAAAGGATGTTTATTTCAAGGAAAGGGGTACATGTATGCTGCTGAAAATTAAATGACTTGTTTGAAAATGTTGCTTGGAGCAGTAACTGTTGTATCTGGCACACCGGTCCCGAGGTTATAAAACTTTTTGCTTTAGTGAATTCATACTCAAACATCTGATTGGTCAGATTCTTCAGTCCGGACTGAGAAGTTTTCATAACCTCAGAGCTTGGAGTTAGACACTGTATTTGTCTTTAACGCCTTTGCAAACACAGACCGAGATAAGATGGCTCTTATAGGAGCCATTTAATCTTTTACTCCATAAATACTCCTTTCTATGACTTTGTAAACAGAGTAGACCTGGATCTGATGGCTCATATAGGAGCAGTCTGATCAGGGTCTGCTCTGTTTGCTTATGATATAATATAGATATGATTTAACAGTTTCTGCAATGGCCAAAATTGCTTGTGTCAATGTGCTATTATAACAAATTATTTCAATTAATATTCATAACATCATTATTTCTCACATGAATATTCATGGAGGAAAGGGTGGTTAATTGTGTCTGCTCTGTTTGCTTATGAAACAATATAGATCTAAATCTGTAGTTTCTTCTTCAGCCAAACATTAGTGTTCATATATCATGAAAAATCATCTATAGGTGAACACAAATACAGTAAAACCTCTCTATAACTGCCACTAAATTACATCAAATATTTTGTGTTAAAGGCAGGTGGCTGCTTAAAGCAAGGTGAAAGTAAAACAGAACGCTCCTATAGGAGCGTTCTGTTTTACTTTGACGTTGCTTTAAGCAGCCACCTGCCCTAAATACCAACTAATTAACACAATTTATTTGCCGTTATAGAGAGGTTTTACTGTATCTCGAACTTCAAGGGACTTTAAAAATCACTTCGAGATAACAAAGGTTCAAGTCATCAGATTTCTAATCTGAACAATTTTTCAAGTTTCACTGCTTATAATGTTTCAAGTTCACTGCTTAATGCAGATCTAAAGTAATGCTAAAGGCTCCTGTAATAGCTTTAAGCATTACTTCCGACCTACATTAAGCTATCTCATGTTTCTAGATATGCGTAGTGATCCATTTCAGAAAAATTCTTTATTGTAAATTTTTGAAGGACCAAACCTTTACTTCAAGTTATCCAGAATTTCGAGATATCTGAGTTTGAGATAACAAAGTTCCAACTTTAATTGATATTGATATAATTAATTCTTACATTAATAATCATGGAGTAGAAGAATAGTAAATATATGGATTAACCCATTCCCTCATAGGCTATTTTTAGACACAACCTCTTTGAATATATCTACTAAAAAAGAGCATTTACTAGAGAAATGGAAAATTTTAGAATTGTGTAGTTTTGAAACCATTATGATAAACACATATGATATCACAATGGTTTCATAAAATGATTTTTACAGAGGTTTCAGAATGCATCAATATGAGGAAATGTGTTAAAAGTGTATCTATGAAGTATAATGTTACCTATATACATGTATTTCAGAGATGATGTGATACAGATAGAGGTGGACTCCCAGCTGAGAGACATACCCAACTTCCTGCAGTGGGCGGTGGGTGGGCACAACATCAGAGTGGGGCAGTACCACGCAAAAGGCATACCTCTTAAAGCCACACTAGTGTCCACCCAGTCTGTCATGATCAGACCTATCACACCAGTGGGAATAAACCCCATGGATTTCCGTGAGTAGTACTATAGAGATATTTACATGGTTTCTATTGGCATTTACTTTTGCAGAGTTTGGAGGAATGAGTATTTCCCAAAAGCAAAACTTAAGGATTTCATAGGACTCTTCAAATGTTAAACCCTTTCCTTCATATAAATACTTTTTCACGCCTAAATACAGTAGGCTTAGATCAGAAATTGGCTCATACAGGGCCCGTCTGATCAGGGTCTGCTCCATTGGCTGAAGAAATTATAAAATCCTGCGTACATATGCCATTATAAAAACTTAGCTAATAAATATTGGTTATGTCATAATTTCTGACTTGAATATTCAACATGGAAAGGGTTAATGGTTGAAAACAAACATGACTGTTTTAACCCTTTCCTGCATGAATACTCATGTAAGAAATAATGATGTCATGAATATTAATTAGATTAGTTATTATAATAGGACATTGAGACAGGACTTTTTGACCATGGCAGTAACTAAAGAATCAGAACTATTTAATTCTATAAGCAAACAGAGCAGACCCTGATCAGAAGGCTCCTATAGCCTTTCTACTACTTTGCAAACAGTAGACCCAAATCAGACGGCCCCTATAGGAGTCATCTGATCTTGGTGTCCTCTGTTTGCTTTATATGGAATAATAAAGGTCTGATTCTACAGTTTCTGCTTCGGTGAATTTCATGTGTAAATATGCCGTTTTGAAAATTAACCCAATTAACCCTTTCCCTGTTCTGTATTTAGGCCACATTTCAATACCTACTGAATAATTATTAACAAAATAGTTATCAAGAAATCTGGAAGGTGGAGCATTGTAGACATTTTAGAAAAAAAAGAAACAGATCTATCAAATTCTATTAGCAAACAGAGCAGACCCTGATCAGACGGCTCCTCTAGGAGCCGTCTGATCTGGGTCTACTCTGTTTGCAAATGCGAGAAAACACGTTCATATGATGGAAAGGGGTAATATTCATGATGTCATAATTTCTAACATAAATGTCCATGGAGTAAAAGTTTATCTCATTATTTATTTATACATGTATAATGATTAATGAATGTTCAGGAGATAAAGGGTAAACACTATACTAATATTGCCAAAAACAACCACCACTGGCATCGTTCTTGCATGGAAACATGTTATTGATCTTCTTTAACCATTTCCCTGTTGAATATTCATGTAAGAAATATATTGACATCATGTAGACTCTGATCAAAGTTGTCCTGAAGGTCTACTTTATTTGTTTAACCCTTTACTCAATGAATATTCATGTCAGAAATCAGGAATATTAATTATGATAATAGAACATAAACACAATAATATTTGCTTGGACAAAAACTGTAGAATCAAATCTATATCATGTCATAAGCAAACAGAATAGACCCTTATCAGACGGCCCCTACAGGAGCTGTCTGATCTGGGTCTACTCTTTTTGCAAAGGCGTAGAAAGTTGTATATATATATGAAGTACAGAGTTAAATTTGTCAGTCTAAATGCTAAGGATAATTAAGGTACCAACACTTTGTTTTTATTTACAGGTAAATCAAAATGTGATGATGATTATATGAAGTCAGTATTGATATCAACGGACCAGGATGGCCCATATGACACAATAACAGACCTTTTGTCTATGTTCCAAGGCAACGCCACCTACCTTGTTACAAATAAGACACTGGCCCCCTCTGTTAGAATCAGTCTTAACAGGAATACGTCCATTCTTAAAGCCATTTTCAACTCGACAAAACTTAACTTTGGCTCTTTGAGAGGAAATGTAACCTTCAATGCATCACGGGCGTGGAATGTTGTCATCGAGGGAGAAGTTGAGCAATGCCCTGGTAAGTGAATTAACCATTACTTATTAACCTTTTGATACCTAATATAGATATTCTATTCACACCTTTGCAAACAGAGTTAGACCCAGATCAGACTGCTCCACCTATTTACCAGACAGTTTTAGATTTGTGTAGTTTTAAAACTGTTGTGATAGAGCATTTGCTAATGCTCAATTTATCGCAATGGTTTCAAAAAGTGACTTTTCCAGAGTGTAAAAAGGTATCAATATATTTGAATAGGTTTTAAAACATGTTTGACTGTGAAATGTTTTAAAATTTCCAGGCTTTTTCAATCTCAACATCTCGGATGCTGCTTACCCAGATCGCCCAATGTTCCAGTTTGATGTGGGTATAGAATGCCCGAACAGTTTCCATTTGAAGGTGGCCATACCTACCAAGGACTCACCTCTGCTATCCAAAGACATCTTGGTCCACTTCAAAGATGTCAGTGGAACATACCTGCTGCGTTTATTTGCACCAGCTCAGATTACCATGGAAGTCATGGATGCACAAGCTGGTATAGTACTGCTAACTTAAACCTTTCCCTAATGAGATTTATATGTAAATTGATCACTTATTGAATATTTATAAACGTATTTTTCATAAAGTAAAATTTTCAAATGAATTTTTGTCTTTATAGACAAAAATTGTAGAATCAGACCTATGTAATTATGCAAGCAAAAAGGGCAGACCCTGATAAGACAGCTCCTATAGGAGCCATCTGATTGGGTCTACTCCAATTGCAAAGGTGTTAAAAAGCATTAATATAAGGGATACTTGATAACCTTATACTTGAGAGCGATGCACACAACGAAGTTGCACAGTGTATGTAGTTTTTGACCTGTCCGTCATTCAGTCTGTCCGTTTATCCTAATACATTGTTGTTCATCTGGCACTTTCATTTCTTGACCAATTTTTCTCAAATCTTTTGTAAGAATTGTCATGAATAAAAGCTTGGATGATTTGATTTTCAGAGGAATCTGTCATGGGGTTTCACATTTTTCTCTGATAATGTGGCTGCGTATGGTATGTGAGCTGGCTCACTAAAGTTCTGTACTTATGCATTTGCAAACAGAGTGTATCAAGATTAAATGGCTACTGTAGGAACTAAGTGATTGTAGTCAGCAAAAAGTGTTGCTTGCTACAAATTCTGAAAGTGGTTTTTCTGGAGGTTTGTTCAGAATTGTCATACAGATTTAATTATTATGAGACCCCAAGTTACTCTCATTTTGATCCAAACTGCATAACTTACCTTACAGTTACAGAGTAGACAATTTGTCACATACACAACACATAACTCTGCCATTACGTCAGTTTTTAATTATCTCCTTTTTTAAATGTTTCCTTATATAGCCTGGTACCTTGCAGGCATCTTGCTAATATTGCTGTCTGTGTGTTTCTTCATCTACCGTAAAATCCTTCTGAGGCAACCACCAAAAAGAGATTTAAGGCAGGAGGTAGGTTGATGCTGGAGGAAAGTTATGCAGAAAGCTCCCACAGGAGCTTTCTTCATTTCTTTCATCCTGCATTAAGCAACCGCCTGCTTTGAAAACCAACTATGCTTATTCATAAAGTGGTGACATTTGAGGGGTTTTACTTTATATGTACATTAAGAGTGATAGGTTATTGAAAGTACCTACTGTATTGCTTCATGCAATAAATAATCTAATTTCTGTAAACAGGGTTTGAGGGGGTATACTGGAATCAGCCAGTCGGTTAGTTTGTAAGTCTGTCTGTCCGCAAATTCTTATCAATGCTCCTGTTTGGGGGTATTCATTACCTTTAGTATTTCAGCTTCTTTACATGGCCTAAAACTATTTCTTTTATGTAAAATGGTTAGATGCTTATAACAGTCTTTAATACAGTTAACCCATTGCCCCATATGCTATTTTTAGATACAAACTCTTTGAATAAATCTACCGAACAGGAACATTAACTAGAGAAAAGGAGAATTTTGAGGTTTGAAACCATTGTGATAAATATAGCATTTGCTCCTATAGGAGCAAATGCTATATTTATCACAATGATTTCATAAAAAGACTTTAACCGAAGCGTAGAAAGGCATACTTATGGTGGAATGCTCTGTTTATCACAATGGTTTCAAACTACAACAGTTTCTTTACTTTCTAAAATGTCTACAATGTTCCACCTTCAAGAATTCTTTATAACAATTTTATTAATGAATATTCAGTAGGTACTGAAAATTGGCCTAAATATAGAACAGGGAAAGGGTTACCATAACCTATTGTGGGTGGAGCTATGATGACCTGTGACAAAAGTGAGATCCAAGCTCCAAGAAGCTGAGTAGGTCACATCAGATTCAAGATTGTTTAACCCTTTCCCTTTTATAAATGCTTTTTCATGCCCAGATCCAGATCATATGGCTACTATAGGAGCCATATGATCAGGGTCTGCTCTGTTTGCTTATGAAATTGTAATAGATCTGACTCTACAGTTTCTACAATTTCAAAAATGAATGTGTGAATATGCCATTATAAAAGTCCAGCTAATAAATATTCATGATGTCAATATTTCTTATATGAATATTCAATAGGGAAAGGAATAACACTCTGATATGTTTTGTAAAGAAATATAAACTTGTTTAGAATTGACGGAAATTTGACCAGGGAACTAAAGATTTAACTTCCTGTTTTTTGTTCTCAGAGTTTCCTGATGTGTACCCCACTGATGCACAGCCGGCCAAGAGAGAGAAGGAAGAACCACCTCACTTCTCCATACTGTTTATAGCTGTGGTGGCCGGCCTCACCTTTATACTGTTGTTCCTGCTCATATTTGGTGTGGCCTGGAAACAAGGTAAAGTAAACCTTTACTTCATGAATATTCATGCAAGGACTCTGCCCATTATAAATAGTAATTAATTCATTAGTGTGAGCTTGTCTGTTTTTCGAAGAAAAAAACACGAGCTATTGTCGTAACTCCTGTATCGGTATGTCTTTGTCGTCCGGAAACTTTAATGTTGGCTAATACTTATTTACTATTCATGCCAATATGATGAAACTTCACACACTTGTGCACCGTCACAAGGGCTGCAGTCAAACAGAGGAATGTTGGCACCAGCATGCAATGCTCTTCTAGCAATACATTGACACCTGTATGCGGTGCTCTGGTTTTAAAAATATAGAATAAGGAAATTTATTGACATAGTAAACAGTGGAGAATTTTTTCTAACCATTATAAGCCCTGTTACTTCTGTATGGGTTTCCAAATAGGTGTCTTCCATATGGCACAGCTCATGGAAAGATATCCTGTTTTTAGTGCCTGCTTGTGAAATGGAAGGTATTTAAATTGACCCTTTAACTCCATAAATTCAACTTTCTTCACCTTTGCAAACAGAGTATACCCAGATCAGATGGCTCCTATAGGAGCTGTCTGATCAGGGTCTACTCTGTTTGCTTATGATATAAAACACAACTGATTCTACAGGTTCTACTATGTCTAATCTTATAAAGATTCTTGATATCAGTATTTCTAACATGAATATTTATGGAGTAACGGGTTAATTGTTGTTTGCCTACAGGGATACCAGACCGAGACATTCAGAGGTTCCACCTGCGGCACCTGGCTCTGCTTGTGATCTACATCACCTTCCAGTTTGTCTATTCCCTGGTCGTCTCCATGTCTGTATTTGTCCTCATCGTCATGGCTGTCAATGGGTGAGTAATTGGCTGTTGATAATTATACCCCATGCAATGAAGTTTCTCGGGTATATAGTTTTCGACCCGTCAGTCCGTCCATGTATCATAGTACATTATTTCTTGACCAATTTATCTCAAATTTGCTTTAAGAATCGTCATGAATAAAAGCTTGGATGAGTTTTCATAGGAATTTGTCATGGGGAACCACTTTTTGCCTCTGACATTGTGGCGGTGTGGGGTATGTGATCTTGCTGACTAAAAAGGTTCTTTAATTAACCATTAATAATGAACCTTTGTCCCACTTATTGCGACTGAACTGGCATTCCACAAACAGCTTGAATTCAGATGAGACGTCGAAGAACTCGGCTTCTCATCTGGATGAAAATTGTTTGATACTTGTTCAATATTTTCTGAAAAGCTTGATTGAATCTGAAGTAGGTCTATACAGTAAAACCCCTCTAATGCGACCACCTAAAAGAGGTATAATTCTGGGTGATAGAGACAGGTGATAGCTTAATGCAGGACAAAAGTGATGCAGAAAGCTCCTAGGAGTTTTCTGCATTACTTTTGTCCTGCATTAAGCAACCACCTGCTTATAAAGACACCCATGTTTATTCATTAAGTGGTCGCATTAGAGGGGTTCTACTGTATGTATAGTTTATAACAGATGAAAATTAAAAGTAGACATTTTCTGTCCACAAGGATCAGGGTTAACATTTGACTTTTTCAGAATAAAACATTCTTCCCTCTTATTTCATAATCTAATTCAGTTCGGACTATCTTGGCTCCTAATGTGGCAATGAGATACTTTACTTCTTGTTTGGATCCAAACTTTGTGCAAACTTCTATTTGCTTTTGAAGTTTAATATATCTGATCCCACATTTTTGTTTAACCCTTTTCATATAAACACTTTAAGTTTTCATGCATTTGCAAACAAAGTAGACACAGAGCAGATGGCTCCTATAGGAACTGTCTGATCAGAGTCTGCTCAGTTTGCTAATGCAATTTGATAGTTCTGTTTCTTTACTTTCTTAACCCATTCCTCCATAGGCTATTTTAGACCCGACCTCTATGAATAAATCTACCAAAAAGGAGCATTTACTGTGGAGCAAATGCTCTATCACAATGGTTTCAAAAAGTGACTTCAGCAGAGGCGTAGAAAGGCCTATTCATGGAGGAAAGGGTTAAATGGCTACAATGTTCCGCCTTCCATATTTCATAATAACTATTTTGTTTTTGAATATTCAATAGGTATTGAAGTTTGGAATAAATATAGAACAAGGTTGAAATATAGAACAGGGTCCATGCTTATAAAACTTTTAGTTGAGTCTTGAGTTTGTTCTCAAGTTTTTGATTGGTCAGATTTGAGCCTTTGGCTCAAATCTGACCAATCAAAAGCCTGGGAACTCAAATCTGACCAATCAAAAGCTTGAGAACGAACTCAGACTCAACTAAAAAGCTTTATAAGCATGGACCCAGGTTATAAAGCCAAAATTGCTTTGAAAGTTTTACCTTATAACAATCAAGTTAATAAATATTCATGAAGAACCCAATTTACATATTAATGTTCATTAGAAAAAGGGTTGAATGTGATACTGAACACAAATTCAAGTATCTGTCCAACCATCATTTGCCTAAAACCTGTAAAATTACATGTCTATCCATGCATTTTCAAAGGGAGACAACTTCATTCCTGAAGCAGTATAACCAGCAGCGGTCAGTGACCACGGCCCTCAGCCAACTAGATCTGGACACCATGGTGTATCATCTGGAGAAGGAGTTCAAGCGCCAGAATAGCGAGGCCCGCAAACAGAAATCACGCTGTTACAACAGCATACAGGGACTTATACAGGATGTGCAGACAGTAAGACTTTGCAATAGAATATTCCAAAAGTAAATGAAAAATTTGGGAATTAATACTAATATTTCCTTATCGACTCAACCCTTTACTCCATGACTATTCATTAAAGAAATAATGACATCTTGAATATTAATTAGACTACTTTTTATAATGACACGTGGGCACAGGAGTTTTTGCCCATGGCAGAACCTGTAGAATCATATCTATTATTTCAGAAGTAAACAGAGCAGACCCTGATCAGACGGCTCCTACAGGAGCTGTTTGATCTGGGTCTACTCTGTTTGCAAAGGTGTTTAAGGCATATTTATGGAGTTAATGATTAACCTTTGAGTTAATAAATTTAAGTGTTAATGATTATTTTTTGATGCCCCCTCTATCCAAGATGTTATTATGTGTTACCCCTGTCTGTTTGTGAGTGTGTAAATGAGTCACCATTAGTTGAAGGATTCTTGTCCTATGGACACATTTCTAGTTTTACCTTAAGAATATTTATACAAGAAAATTTAGCTATGACAAGAACTGTATAATCAATTCCTAAGCATATGGAACAGACCCTTATCAGAGCTCTCCTACAGGAGCCATCTGATGTTTGTGTACACTTTTTGCAAAGGCATAAAAAAGCATATCTATAGAGTTAGGAGTTAAATGTAATGTAACTAGAATTCAATATCTCACTCTTGGTATTTGACTTCCAGCCTGTATACGAGATAAACTATCATTTCCCGAAAACATACCCGTAAGAATTTTATTGTCCAAGGTATAACCCATTCCTCCATAGGCTATTTTTAGATCCAACCTCTTTGAATAAATCTACCAAAAAGGAGCATTAACAAGAAAAAGGAAAATTTTAGAATTTTGTAATTTGAAGCCATTGTGATAAATAGAGCATTTGCTCCTATAGGAGCAAATGCTCTATTTATCACAATGGTTTCAAGAAGTGACTATTACAGAGGCATAGAAAGGCATATTTTGGAGGAAATGGTTAACATTCCAAAATTCTTCATACAAAATCCTACGAATGTGTTTGAACATGACTGTTGAAAAGATAAGAATAAATGATAAATATTGTACTGAACAAATACTGAAGCCTTTTCTTCGTATAAACGCCTCTGCAAACATATTAGACCCAGATCAGATGGCTCCTGTACATTTAGGAGCAGTCTAATCAGGGTCTGCTCTGTTTGATTATAAAAACAGTATAGATCTGTTAATACAATTTCTGCCATGGATAAAATTTTCTGTGTTAACCCATTCCCTCATATAAATGTGTTTTCATGCATTTGCAAACAGAGTAGACCCATATCAGACAGCTCCTATATGAGTCGTCTGATCAGGGTCTGCTCTGTTTGCTAATGGGATTTGATAAAATCTGTTTCTTGACTTTCTAAAATGGCTACCATGTTCCACCTTCCATATTTCATTATAACCATTTTGTCCATGAACGATCAATAGGTATTGAAATTTGTAATAACAATAGAGCAGGGAAAGGGTTAACAAGTCATTGATTCAATAGATATGCTTTTAAGCCATTGCAAACAGAGAAGAACCAGATCAGATGGATCCTGTAGGAGCTGTCTGACCAGGATCTGCTCAGTTTACTTATGAAATAATATAGATTCTGCCAGTGTCAAAATGTCCTGTGTTCACAAGCCATTATGAAAATTTGTCTGATTGATAATTTATACTATCATCATTTCTTATGTGTCAGAGTATTAATGATGTACATTGTAATAGTTTATTCTTTTTTTTCTTTTCATAGCTGAGAACTTCCATAGAGACAAAATCAATTGACACTATACAGAGGGAGAACCTGAAGGACTTGGTCATACAACACACCAAATCAACTCTCAGTAACTTCACCCAGGACCTGTTGAAATTTAGGTAAGACTTGAAAACCTTATGTATTACCATCATTACCCAATTTATTTGGACAGATAAACTTAGGCACATAGTGCAGGTCCAGATAACTGCTCCTGTAGGAGCCATCTGATCAGGGTCTGCTCTGTTTGTTTATGATAAAGATCTATAATTCTACAGTTAATACCATGGTAAAAAATTATTTTGTTCATATTGCCATTTCAAAAATTCATTAATACATACTCACAATGCCATCATTTCTTGCCAGAATATCAATGGAGTAAAGAGTTGGGCAATATTCAACTCTGAAAAATTCATCATTCAAAGTGACTTATCTCTCCTGTTTTCTATTTCAGACAAAACTACGATAAGTATGAGCGGTACATTATGCATAAACTACAAGTGGAGATTAACACCACTTACACAAGCATTGAGAGATCAAAGTGGCTGCGGGGAGCCAAGTACTTGTATGACATCATCGGCATCAACAAGAACCTGCTGGGAGGTAGCTCCGACATGGTGTCCTTTATGAGCTGGGTGGACATGGAGACGGACATGATGAAACTCGCAAACCGTTAGTTGTTACTACAGTAAAATCTCTTTGCTTTTGATATTAACCTTTTGTGTCATAGATTAGCCTTTTGATACCTTTGCAAACAGAGAAGACCCAGATCAGATGACTCCTGCTCTGTTTGCTTATGAAGAAATAAACGTCATATCTTACAGTTTGTGTCATGGTAAAAATTCCTTTGTTCATAATGCCATTATAAGAATTCAGATGAATGAAGTAGAGGGTACTCGGACAGACAGTAAAACCTCTTGATTTTGTATTGCAGTTTTAGCTTTTTGAGCAAATTCTCCTAAGTTGAAAAGGCTTTTTCATTTATCATACTATCTCTAATAAACATTTCCGGTCCCGGATTTTAGTCTTCATTTGGTTACCACCTGTATGATCAAAAACCTGTATTTATTTAATGGTTATAATATAGGGTTTTAGTTGTTTTTCGATCACGTGCCCCCTCACCTTTCTGGTAAAATGATCAGAGAATCAGCCAGGTTGTATCCTGATGAGGCTGTGACCCTTCCATAACACAGAGTATCTCCTTCTTTCAGAACTGACCCTGCCTTTGCCAGATCTGCCAAATCTGAGCAGAGATTTTGATGAGAGCTTGAAGAACCAACATACAGCCAGACTGACACCCAACCTGAAGCCCATGTCTGCCCAGACCCTGAACCAATGGTTTGTGCATCCAGCAGCACATAGACCGTCATCAAACAGTACCAAAGATACAATAGGTACACATAGAGCTATTTAAAAGATACAGTAAAACTTCGATTATCCGAACACTAAAATACGTATTATTATCGATCTTTAAGACAGGTGGCAGCTTAATGCATGGTGAAAGTCATGCAGAAAGCTCCTCTAGGAGCTTTCTGCATGACTTTCACCATGCATTAAGCAGCCACCTGCCTAAAAGGGTCTAAATTCTTCTATACCGAAAATTCGAATAATCGAGGTTTTACTGTATATCTAGGTAGTGCATTGAAAAGTTTGAATTCACATAGGATATGGATTGACCCATTCCCTCATACTGAATCCTTTTGATGCCCCCAGTGAAAGTCACTTTTTGAAACAATTGTGATAAATAGAGCATTTGCTCCACAGGAGCAAATGCTCTATTTGTCACAATGGTTTCAAAACTACGCAGTTGAAAATGTTTCCTTTATTCTAGTAAATGCTCCGTTTCTGTAGGTTTTCTCAAAGAGATTGGATCTAAATTTAGTCTAAGAAGGGATGGATTAAACTTTTCAGTGATTACCATAACTTTTGTCTTCAAAATTTGTTGTTATTGTGAGTTTTAATTTTCTTTTCAAAAGCAGTGCCAAACAGTTAACTTTTTACCTCACAGAAATGCCATTTCACACTTTTACCTCACAGAAATGCCTTTTTCACACTTTTACCTACCTCACAGAAATGCCTTTTCACGCTTACCTCACAGAAATGCCTTTTCACACTTACCTCACAGAAATGCCTTTTCACACTTTTACCTCACAGAAATGCCTTTTCACACTTTTACCTCAAAGAAATGCCTTTTCACACTTTTACCACACTTTTACCTCACAGAAATGCCTTTTCACACTTTTACCTCACAGAAATGCCTTTTCAGACTTTTACCTCATAGAAAATGCCCTTTTACCTCACAGAAATGCCTTTTCACACTTTTACCTCACAGAAATGCCTTTTCACACTTACCTTACAGAAATGCCTTTTCACACTTTTACCTCACAGAAATGCCTTTTCACACTTTTACTTTATAGAAAGAGATACTCCTATAGCAGCTTTCTCCATTACTTTTACAGTGCATTAAGTAACCACCTGCTTTTAATACATACTTCTATGATCAATAAATGAATGGCCACTTAAGACAGGTTCTATTGTATTTTTGACACAGGGAAGACCAAGCGTGTTACAACACTGAAGCCAGGCAGCTACACTATATTTGTGGTGTTCATGGTCATAATAGACCTGCTCTACCTGTTACACAGAATGGTGAAGGCCTGTGGTATTGCCAAGCTCCTGCTCTATGGATATCCCATTTATGTCGATGTGCGAGACCAAAAAGGTGGGTCATGTTTTGTTGTAAAATTAACTTGATGTTTGCTGTATATAATTGGCACAATTTCTGTTGTGTGAATGTTCCTGTGTCAGCTAATCTGTGCATTAGGTGTGCCTGTCCTTTAATTGGGATGCAAAACTGGGGCTTGTCTTCTTTAAGATAGTATGACTGAAATTATTGTAAGTTATGTATATAACAAGACAATTGCAACTTCCAATAGCGACTGTTGTAGGATAATATCTGACTGGAAGACAAATTACTAGGCTTCTCATTTGAATCAAAGTTCTTTGTTCAGATCTAATGAGCTGGATAAGGATTAAATGTGGCTCATTTAACTTGATAAATGCTAGTCTCTACCCTTTGTGGATAATAATTTTAATTTTTATGCCCCCACACAGTGGTGGCATATAGGGTTGCTCTTGTCCGTACGTCCGTACGTACGCACATCTAGAAGAATTTGTCTGGGCTCTTTCTTGGAAAGTATTCTTCCAATTCACACCAAACTTTACACACATGTTTGTGGCCATTATATCTTGGTCAAGTTTGATAGCCATGTAAATCGCTAAAGTCATTTAGGAGTTGCAGCCCTTTATTTGCAAAAATGACTTTAAAAATATCTTATCCGGTCTCTTTCTTGGAAAGTATTTGTCCAATCCACACCAAACTTTACACACATGTTTGTGACCATTATATCTTGGTCAAGTTTGATAGCAATGTAAATTGCTTCAGTCCTTTTAGGAGTTGCGGCCCTTTATTTGCAAAAATGACTTTTAAAAACATCTTGTCCGTACCCTTACTTTCTGTGACAAAAAGTCTATGGACACAGTTGTATTAAAAATGTAAATAAAGGAAATTCATTGTCATGGCAACTTAGTTCTTTAACATACATATATGTACAAACAGAGCAAACTGAGGTCAGAAAGCTCCAATAGTTTCTGATCTTGGTCTATTATGATTGCAAAAGCATAAAAAGCTTCCCTATGAGGTATATGGTTAAGTATTTAAGTAACTGTCATAATGGCATTGGTTATATATCTCTGTACATTTTACAGATGGTCCTAACCAAGAAGAAAAGAAGAAAACCAACAAGAAGTCCAAACTGAAGGTCTTCAGAGTTATCTTCAATAAGGTGAGCTCATAGATTATATGGATAATACAGAGTATTTAGGATATTTTAAATGTCTCACAACTAATTGTGGGGTCGTATAGGTTTGATTCTGCAGTTTCTGTGTGTGTGTGTGTGTGTGTGTGTGTGTGTGTGCTGGGTGGGGGGGGGGGGCATATTGTTTTGCTCTGTCTGCCTGTTGGTTGGTTTGTCCCCAACTTTAATGTTGGTGATAATTTTGTCGCCGCCATTCCACATACATACATCACACTTGGCATACATGTTTAGGGATGACTTATTAGGGTCCAGGACCCAAGGTAATATATATAGGTTAAAGGTCTGATTAAGGGTCAAATTTAGATTGAAGATAATTTTGTTGCCATTCAACATATATACTTCAAATTTAACAAGCATGTGCAGCTTACGATTTAACAAGCATGTGCAGCTTCCGGATGTGAACATTTTTAGGGAGATTTATTAAGGATAAGGTCATACATCAAGGTCAAAGGTCATATTGGGGGCGTACTGTTTCACAAACACGTCTTTAAGTTTTCAGACAGACAAGTTAGGCAAACAGTGCAAATTTTACGTCAGTCTAATTAAAGTTATTGAAATGGTGCCAAATATAATAATGTAGTTTTAACCATTTTCTCCATGAATATTGATGTAAGAAATAATGACATCATGAATATTAATTTTGTTAATTGCTATAATAGCACATGGCCACAAGAATGTTTGTCCATGGCAGAAACTTTAGATTCATAACTATATTACATCACAAGCAAACAGCAGACCCTGATCAGACAGCTCCTATCTTGGTCTACACTATTTGCAAAGGCATAGGAAGTAGTATTTCTGGAGTAAAGGGTTAAAAACCTGTCGAGCGGAGTAACTGGGTATCCAAATACTTAACATGTAATTTACATGTTAACCCTTTCCCTGTTCTATATTTATTAAAAAAAAATCAATATCTACTGAATATTCATGTACAAAATAGTTAAAATGAAATATTCAAAGTTGAACATTGTAGCCATTTTAGAAAGTAAAGAAACAGATCTATCAAATTCCGTTAGCAAACAGAGCAGACCCTGATCAGACGGCTCCTATAGGAGCCTTCTGATCTGGGTCTACTCTGTTTGCAAATGCGTGAAAACACGTTTATATGAAGGAAAGGGTTAAATACTACCAAAATCTAGAAATAAATATGTGATTATATATCTGACTACAAGAAGTTAAGAATCACCTAAGAAACTATCTTTAGGTTAGAATTGATGTAACCATGTGATTATGGAAGATGTTTTACTGACCTATAAGTTTTGGACTCTGTTTGTCTTGCTATTGTTTATACAGTAAAACCTCTCTATAACGGCCACTAAATAACATCAAGTATTTTGTGTTAAAGGCAGGTGGCTGCTTAAAGCAAGGTGAAAGTAAAACAGAACGCTCCTATAGGAGCGTTCTGTTTTACTTTCACCTTGCTTTAAGCGGCCACCTGCCCTAAATACCAAATAATCATCACAAATTAGTGTCCGTTATAGAGAGGTTTTACTGTATTACCTTTTCACCGCTGAAGTTTCAAATGAACTTGATCAAGTTTAGAAATGGACCAGTTCAGTTGAACTTTTTTTGACAATAAATTATTGTATGGCGAACAGTTTTATTCATGCTCTTGATGAAGTTTTGTTTAATTTTCAGATGCTGTCCACTTACTTCATCCCCAAGCTGATTGGTACCCTGTTTGTGTGTCTGATGGTCTACTTTGTATCTCTGTGTGCCTACAACTTCATCAACAGAGACACATTCACCTACATGGGATACTATAATGATCTGGTAACAATGTTGCTTACCCCAGCTATCTGAGTAATGTATTTATATATTAACCCATTCCCTCATCAATTGACTCCTTCTGACACCTCTGTTATTTTTTAAAACATTGTGATAAATAATGCATTGTGATAAATAGATTTATTCAAAGAGGTTTGGTCTAAAATTAGTCTGAAGAAATGGGTTAACCCGTTACTCGATAAATATGCCTTTCTATGCTTTTGCTTTCTAATCAGGGTCTGCCCTGCTTGCTTATGAAATGGTATAGATATGATTCTACAGTTTTTGCATGTGGCAAGACGTCCATGTGTTTGTGTGCCATAATAAAAAAAAAATCTAATTATAATTCATGAAGTTATTGTTTTTAAACATGAATACTCATGATAGAAAGGGTTAACACTTTCCCTCATATAAACGTTTTTTCACGCATTTGCAGAGTAGACCCAGATCAGACGGCTCCTAGGTCTGCTCTGTTTGCTAATAAAATTTGATAGATCTGTTTCTTTACTTTCTAAAATGTCTACAATGTTCCACCTTCCATATTTCTGTTAACTATTGTGTCAATGAATATTCAGTAGGTATTGAAATTTGGCCTAAATACAGAACAGGGAAAGGGTTAACCAGTTATCAAGTGTATAGGTTGACAGCCAATACATTTTAGAGGTGAAAACTCTGTATCAATATATCACCAAAAAGGATATTATTTGCATTAACCCTTTACTCCATGAATATTAATGTAAGATTTAATGAGATTATGAATACTAATTAGATTAATTTTTATTATTGCTCATGAACACAATAATTTTCGGCCATGGCAGACACTGCGAATATTATCTATATTATTTTGTTTATAACAAACAGAGCAGACTCTGATCAAATGGCTCCTACTAGAATCTGGGTCTACTCTGTTTGCAAAGGCGTAGAAAGGCGTGTTCATGGAGTAAAGGGTTAAGAGTTCAAAAATGAGATTAATCCTTTCCCTCATATAGACACCTTTGGCACCTTTGCAAGCAGTGTAGACCCAGATGAGACATATAGGAGCTGTATGTATCTTGATTTTCCAAATGCCATTACAAAACAAGTGTTATTACAGTAAAACCTCTCTATAACGACCAGTAAATTGTGTTAATAAGTTGGTATTTAGGTCAGGTAGCTGCTTAAAGCAAGGTGAAAGTAAAACAGAACGCTCCTATAGGAGCGTTCTGTTTTACTTTCACCTTGCTTTAAGCAACCACCTGGCTTTAACACTAAATACTTGATGTAATCTAGTGTCCGTTATAGAGAGGTTTTACTGTATTTGTGAGGTGATTATTTCTTAATTGAATAGTCATGAGGTAAAAGGTTAAGAATGGCACAAATTTTTTGTTTTCAATTAATTTTTAGCTCACCAGAGCACAAAGTGCTCAGGGTGAGCTTTTGTGATAGCCTGATGTCCGTCGTCCGTCGGCGTGCGTCGTGCGTCGTGCGTCGTGCGTCGTGCGTCGTTCGTCGTCCGTCGTCAACAATTTGAACCTTTAAAATTCTTCTCCTCTGAATCTACAGGGGTCTCAGCTTTCATCTTTGGCACATAGCATCATCTGTAGGTCCTCTACAAAAGTTATATAAATTATGTCCCTAGGGTCAAAATTGGCCCCACCCCAGGGGTGCATTGTTTTCTATAGAAACATATAGTGAAAACTTTGAATATCATCTCCTCTGAAACTGAAAGGTTCTCAGCCTTCATATTTGGCACATAGCATCATGTTCAGGTTCTCTACAAAAGTTATATAAATTATGCTCCTGTGGTCAAAATTGGCTACACCCCGGGGTGGACAGTTTTCTAGCAAACTTATAGCTGACTGCGATTTTAAGCATCTTCTCTTTGCTCATAAATAGGTCATCCAGTCAAGCAGTGGGATAGATGACCAGTGGCTATTTTTAGGTCACCTGTATCTGGTGCTGGAGCTCTGTGCCTTAACCCTTTGCCTGTTCTATGTTTATTATTAATTTGAATGCCTACTGCATATTCATGAACAAAATAGTTAAAATGAAGTATGGAAGGTGGAACATTGTAGTCATTTTTTTCCAAATTTCACAACCTACTGAATATTCATCTACAAAATAGTTATAATGAAATATAGTAGGTGGAACATTGTAGCCATTTTAGAAACTTAAGGAACAGATGTATAAAATTCCATTTACAAACAGAGCAGGCCCTGATCAGATGGCTCCTATAGGAGGCATCCGATCTGGGTCTACTCTGTTTTCAAAAATGTGAAAACACGTTTGTATGAGGGAAGGGTTAATTAATAATAGTGATTGGCATTATGATATTATTACATGTATAACCTGCCCTGCAGTTCAGAAGAAGGGTAAATCATGTAAAGACTCCAGAATGCCAAATTAAAGATTTCAAATAAATTATGAAATATGAAATTGTATTACTTGAAACTATTAAGTTATACTTATGATTATGCAATTATTATGTAATAATTTATAATAATATTCAAATGCAAAAAATCAGTTTGGAATGCTAGGGTACACATACCCGTTATGAAGAACAGTTGATCGCCTTTAGTCAGAACTTTGTATGGCCTTGTTTAAATTATGCCCCTGGGATTAAAATTGCCCCACCCGAGGGGTGGTCAGTTTTCAATAAAAATATATAGTAAAAACATTGAAAATCTTCTCTGAAACTGGAAGGTTCATAACTTTCATATTTGGCACATAGCTTCATGTTCAGGTCCTCTACAAATGTTATATAAATTATGCCCCTGTGGTCAAAATTGGCCCTGCCCCAGGAGTAGCCAGCTTTCAATAGAAACATAAAGTGAAAACTTTGAAAATCTTCTCCTCTGATTGTCTGGTGAGCGCTTCAGGGCCATTCTGGCCCTCTTGTTTTTGTTTTTTTTTTGGTTGTAGGGGGTGTTTTGGTTTTTGGGGGGGTTGGGGGGATTTCATTATATAATCTTACACCCATATGTTAGAAATGCTATTCTTACGAAACAGTAAAACTTGTTTTAGTCAAGCAATTAATGATTAAACAAAGGAGTCTTAAAAAGCTTTTGGAACTGTCTGCCTGAAAGAACCACCTACTTTAAGGATTAAAAAAAAGAAGATAGATTACATTTTCATTATCACCTAAGATAGATTTTAGTATACTTTTCTGTGTATCATGGCTTATACATTTTTTTGATTATTCTAGGAGGACATTATGAAAATAAACCGTGGTGCAATAAATGCACGTATCCTATCCCACGCTGACAGGATCAACAAGCTGGAGTTTCCGATGTACGAGAGTGTCAGGAACGTAAACGTCCAAAATCATCAACATATACTCAACCTGTTAGAGACCCAGTGGAGAGCTATCCGCGAATCTCACTCCCAGACTTACTGTAGCTATCTTAAGAAGATAAACGTCACAGCCACATGCAGTGGAGATTCAAGGGAGGCCACTCTAACTGAAGTTAGAATTGAAGGCTGCTCTTTTCCACCTGTAGTCCCAAAGTTTTATGAAAGGTAAAGGTGTTAGTGGCGGCATATGCTGAAATAACTCTCTCCATGCTAATATTTTCAACTGTTTCAAATCTGTAAAGAATTTTAATATGCTTGTGATCTTAACCTTTTATGCTTTTGCGAACAGCATAGATCCAGATCAGTTGCCTCCTGTAGGAACATTCTGCATTACTTTTGTCCTCCATTAAGCAACAAATGATTTTCAAAGATGCCAATATCTATCCATTTAGTGAGAATTCCAGATCATCTCACACGCTACAGAGAGACCAGTCTGGAGAAGAATTTCTGCTTTTTCGGCAACAGATTTCTACCTACGATGAAGCCTTGGTCATGGGATGATGAATACAGTGTAACCTGTCTTGAGCAACCATTCATTTATTGAGCACGAGTCTTACAAAGCAGGTGGTTGCTTAATGCAGGGCAAAAGTAATGCAGAAAGCCCCTATAGGAGCAGGTGGTAGCTTAATGCATATTAATGCAGGTCATAAGTAATGCAGAAAGCTCCTATAGGAGCTTTCTGCATTACTTATGACCTGCATTAAGCTACCACCTGCCTTACAGATCCATAATTAGACCTGTTTTTGATGATCACTTAAGACAGGTTCTACTGTAGATCCATTTAGTAGTTGCTATAGAGGGTTTCTACTGTGGTAGACAATTTTTTTGAGAGAATCAACTTTAAGAATTTGTAACTGACAAACATGATTGCTGATGACAATAACTTGATTCAATGAAGTAAATATTAAAGAGTTATAAAACGACAAAATTTTATTTTCGCAGGAGCATGTCAGAATCGTCAAAAATAGCCGAGGAGCAGATGGATGGTTTCCTGCTGAGCATTCGCAGGATGGTGTCAGATACATGTTATATCATCGTCATCTACCTGTCAGCTATAGTCATAAAGGAACTCCTCGGCACTGTTCTCTGGATATACATCAAGAGGTATGATTAACAATTTGGGCAAACTCCGCCTGTAGTTATTTCAGCATATTCCTATGGTCACATTTCCAAATCCTTAGTCTGCACCCTCCATATCCAAGAGCACAATCTAGATTTTCTGTATTCATTTACTTTATGAATATTCATTTAAACCTTTATTCCATGAATATTGATATAAGAAATAATGAGATCTTAAATATTTCTTAGATTAATTTCTATAATGGCACAATTACATGTTTTGACTGTGGTAAACACTGTAGAATCAGATCTGAACATTTCCATAAGCAAACAGAGCAGACCCTGATCAGATGGCTCCAACAGGGGTCAAAAGGTGTCTATAAGGTAAAGAGTTAATTGCCCTGTGTAGAGTATTGTATCTATTTGGTGGGGTATATCCATGCCATTAAAAGTGTTTACCAGAATATAAAGTCAAAGCATGGTGATGTAATCTTACATTTGATCTAACCATTTACTTTGCCTGATAGAGACACCTTTTGATGTTTTTGAAACAGTGTAGATCCTGAACAGTCAGCTTCTACAGGATATGTCTGATCAGGATCTGCTCTTTTTGCTTAATTTGGAATCATATACATGTAGATCTGATTATAAAGTTTTATGCCAGTATAAAACTTAAGCTAATTATTATTCATGATCTCATTATTTCTTTCATGAATATTAATTGTTAACACTTTCCACTACGTCAACCTCTTCAAACTTATAAAGTGTTACCATGGTTCACTGTCTAAGAACTGTAACTCTGTCATCATATTGACAGAATTCTATCCCTTTTAAAATTTTGAATTTAGAGAAAATGACATTGTTTGGATAAACAATAGTTAATATCACATACAGGAGACAATATTTGAAGAACTCTTTTTCACTTTGGTGTCTTGTTTTCAGGTCTGGCTTTGTAAGTTTGCGGATTATATACGAGACTGATGAAGCACCAGGTTCAGCGGATTCTTCTACCACAAATAAATGAGTGACTTCAAACAAATAGCTTACCTATGGTATCACAGGAAGTGCAATGTTGTAGTCAAACTCCTTCGCAGTGGTCACTTGAAAAGTCCAACTGAGGGTGTCTTTGATACAAGTTGGAGCTGAATACAGGAAGAAATTACTGTAGAGAGCTCCTATGGGAGCTTTCTGCATTACTTCCAATGTGTATTACATGGTTGATTGTTGTTTTTCACCAACTGACTGTGTTGAAGTAAACAATTGCAGCAAGGGAAGGATTAGGACCCTAATTTGTGGCATACCAAGCCACGATTGTAATATTGTGAGTTTGAACAAAACTGTTCTTGGAATGGTTACTATAGCAACAAGGTGAAAGTGAAAATATTGTGGAGCTGTTGTGATTGATTGATCTTAACATAACAACCTTACAATTTACACTGATAATGGAACATATGCATCACGAATATGTTATCAGTGGATATTGTAAGGTTATGTTCCCCTATTCTATTGTATTGTGATATTGCATGTTGTGTAGAAATTTGCATTTTGACCTCTTTTATAACTAAAAAAGAAAAAGGGGATATTACATAGGCTTGGCTATAGAAAAGCTTGAAAGAAATACAGTAAAAACTTGATACTACGAACTTTTAGTAATGAAGAATTTATGTCTTTGTAGGCATGTGGCTGCTTAATGCAGGATGAAAGTCATGCAGAAAGCTCCTCTAGGAGCTTTCTGCATGACTTTTACCCTGCATTAAGCTGCTACCCGTGTTTAAGATCAATAATGGTACGTATTTGAGTGTTCGTAGTATCGAGTTTTTACTGTAGTATAATCATTCCAAGAATTATTTCTTGCAGTACAGATATTTTAATATACATGTATACAGCTGAACTTCGATATCTGGAACTCAGAAAACTTGAACGTCAGGATAACTTGAAGTAAAAGTTTAGCCCTTCCAAAATTTGCAAAACAGACTTGTTCTAAAATGTATCACTACGCATATCGAGAAACACATGTGACAGCTTAATGGAGGTTGAAAGTTATTACTTTGGACCTGCATTTAGCTGTGAAGTTGAGTGTTTGTCCGGATTAGAAATCAAATGACTTGAAACTCTGTTATTTTAAAGTAATTTGTATGGTTCCTTGAAATTTGTTTGGTCCCTTGAAATTTGAGATAATGAAGTTCAACTATATATGTATGTATACAAACACTGCATTGATCTGTAATCATGAAATATTGGTGCATTGTTTTGTCCATGAAATATTGTGTGTATATTTATTTACAAAGTGTTTGTTTTAAATGTATATGAATAGACTGTACATTGTATTTAGCCATTTACTTTGTAATTATCAAGCAGGAATCCACCCATTATGAATATCAATTAATTTAATTTTTGTATTATAAATATAAAATTAAGAAATTTAACCCTTTCCCTGTTCTATGTTTATTACAAATTTCAATACCTACTGAATATTCTTGGCAAAATTAGTTATAATGAAATATGGAAGGTGGAACATAGTAGCCATTTTAGAAGGTAAATAAACAGATCTTTCAAATTCCATTAGCAAACAGAGCAGACCCTGATCAGACAGCTCCTCTAGGAGCAGTCTGATCTGGGTCTACTCTGTTTGTAAATGTGTGAAAACATGTTTATATGAGGGAATGGGTTAATTGCCATAGGAAACATTTGAGAATTGGACCTCTAACATACATGCAAAAGCAAACAGAGGAGACTCTGATCACACAGCTCCTACAGGAGCTTTCATATCTGAGTGAATTTGCATATGCATAAGAAAGGTTGGATTATCTAGTAAAGGGTTATTACAAACATTTGTAGTTAATACAAAATATATATGAAATTTAGATTAGTTAAAGAGTGATCAAATCACAGTCCGTTAGTTAGTGCCCATGTTTACAGGTACTTTTGGGTCAAAATCATCCTTTACTGTGACCTGGACCCATTTCCTCATAGTATCGTTATGCCCAACCTCTTTGAATAAATCTACTAAAAAGGAGCCTTTACTTGAGAAATGGAAAACTTTAGAATTGTTTAATTTTGAAACCAATGTGATAAATAGAGCATTTGCTCCTATGGAGGAAATGCTCTTTATCACAATGGTTTCAAAATGTGACTAACGTTTTTTGCTGATTTGAATTTCTGCTTTAAAAAAGAAATTTTCTCATATTTTAACATGTTTTGTGTAACAATGACTTTAGAATCAGTACCTATGCGACTTAGAACTAACTAGTCTGATTAGGAAAGAGTTGTTTGTATCGAAAAAATGAGAAAATTTGATTGCTTTGGAAACCAGAGAAAATATGTCAGCCATTTACTAGAGTCTGTCATAAAATCTGTACAGGACATAATGTACATGTAGGTCAACTCACGTTTTTGTTTTCTTTTCGACTTGATCGTTTTGGTCATTGTTTGAACATCTAATTAAAATTCATAGTGTTATTCCCAAATCAATTAGAGTCAAATGGGGCTAGACTGATCATCTCCATTAATTTCAGTAAGTATCTGCCAAGATTTCTGTTGCTTTTAAAAAGTCAGATTCACTGGTTTTCGAAGGATTTAGCAGTCTCCTGTAATAAAGTGACAAACAGTGTT
The DNA here is from genome assembly GCA_963576725.1 of Azorinus chamasolen. Taxonomy (NCBI): domain Eukaryota; kingdom Metazoa; phylum Mollusca; class Bivalvia; order Cardiida; family Solecurtidae; genus Azorinus; species Azorinus chamasolen. The sequence continues at coordinate 16,813,113 of OY755251.1, read as the reverse complement.
GCCTTTTACGGAAAGCCTTCAATCTTTGGCGACACTTTTTAGTTTATTACATGTCATTATAAATATATACATTGTATAGTGGAACCTCAATACATTGTATCTCCAACTTCAAGGGACCAAACAAATTACTTCGAGATAACGTTATTTCAAGTCGCCCGATTTCTAAACTGGAAACTTTCTCGAAGTTACCGCTAAATACAAGTCGAAAGTAATGCTGAAAGCTCCTACAGGAGATTATCATAGAGATTATCAAGCATTACTTGTGACCTGAATCAAGCTGTTGCATGTCTTTATAGATATGTGCAGTGGTTATTTTAGAAAAATTCTGTATTACAAATTTTGGATGGAACTTTTCTTTTACTTCGAGCAATAAATATGAAGTTTGAGATACAGAGGGTCCACTGTATCATATTTAACCCTTTCCTCTTTGAATAATGATACCATCAATACAAATTTGATGCATTCTTCTAATGGCATATGTACACAGACAGTTTGGGTCATGGCAGAATCTGTAGAATCATATCTATATTAGGTCATTACTCATTAGCAAACACAGCAGACCCTGATCACACGGCTCCTACAGGAGCTGCCTGATCTGGGTCTACTCTGTATGCAAAAGTGTAGAAAGGCGTATTTGTGGAGTAAAGGGTTAAGTTATAAATGTCATCTTAGAATTAATGTGATCATTGTGAACTTTCATTTTATCATTGTTTGTTCCACGCAGCTGCTGTTATTTTATGAACAAGTTTTTGTCATAGTGCCCTTTGTTTTTGAAATAACAATAAAAATCTTACATGGAGCTGGGTTGTTGATTTTGTCATTTCATCAGCAATAAAACAAGACCCCGACAGCTCCAATAGAAATGTGATCTGTATCCATACTGTTTATATAGATCAAGTACTGTATGTTGCAATAAGCAAGCCAATGGTTTAACCTTTCCCCTCATATAAACACTTGTAGTAGGAGCCGTCTGATCATGGTCCACTCTGTTTGCAAATGCGTGAAAAGGTGTTTCGATATCTCGACCTCAGATAACTGGAACTTCGGGATAACTTGAACAAAAAGTTCCAAAACTTACAATACACCATTGCTCTAAAATATATTACTATGTATATCCAGAAACACGTGTGACAGCTTAATGCAGGTCTAAAGTAATGCTGAAAGCTCTTACAGGAGCTTTCAACATTACTTTAGACCAGCATTAAGCTGTGAACTTAAGAAATTACCCAGATCAGAAATCGGATAACTCGAACTTCTATCATATCAAACTAATTTGTTTGATCCCTTGAAGTTTGAGATATCGAAGTTCAACTATACTTCTAAGTTTGGTAAATATTGGAAAATCAAGCTTCTAAAGTCTGGGAGTACAACTGTCTGCAACCACAGGTCCATAACTCCAAAACAGACTGCAGTGGTATGACTGGTTATTGGTCATGCCAGAGATATTATGATCACAGATATTACTTCCAAAACTGGTAAATATTGGACAAAAGATTCTCAAGTCATCTCAAAGAAAAACTCCAACATTACCAGTTGTATAAATTATTTATTTATTACCCAATTAGTTATCTATAAATAGGGACATCAAAATACCTATGTATAGGTTAGAGCATTTTTATTTCATACTACGGAATATAGTCCTCAAGGCGCGGGACGCGCCGAGAGGACTATATTCTGTAGTATGAAATAAACATGCTCTGAGCTATTTAGCACAATGCTCTACCGTCGCCGTAATTTTCCCGCCAAAATATAAACTGACGTTTCGTTAAATGAAATGAACAAGCTTTTTCCACAAACCTCATTCTTCGTTGAAACATGGTGGACAAACAGTGAATTTCGGGGTATTATTTGAAGGCGCTAAGGAAATCTCCACTACAACAATTTGGACGATATTTACATTCTAATACAAGCACGAGGATACTTCCATCTCGCCTATTTAAAACCGGTATCAGATGCGGAATTAACAAAGTGCATATATTTGATCGTATGCCGCGCAAATCACAAACGGCAAAGTCGTGGATCATGCCAATTTATAGAGAGCGGACCGAGTAACGGTACATTCAATTGGAAATATGTGTAAATTGTATTTAGTAATTCATTTAGAATAATAATAATCTTTATTTCCTCTAAATCAGGAGAGTATGGATATATTCCACATACAAACACAATAAGCAAGCTACTGTATTTGCACTGCTTTCATAGTAAATTGTTTAAAAGTTGTGCATTGTTTAATCTTAAAATGAATGATGTTAAGGATAAACTGCTCTAAAGCAGCATATCCATTCGGGCAAATTATCTTTTAAACATAATCGTTTAAAAAAGAATTTTACCATTCAAACAAATAAAATTGTATTTAGTAATTTGTGTAGAAAGGTGCTACTGTATTTGCAGTTTTCATAATCCATCCTTTGCAATTTTCATAGTCCATCCTTTTATTTTTTTCACAGATAAATTGACAGTTGCCATTCACTGCTGTCATTTATCGATGAAATGGACAGAAATTTACGCAATATAGTACTGAAGCCAAAGCCCTGAAATCTCGCAACCTTATTGGTCAATAGCACAGCGACGATGTAGAGCATGTGCTAAGTATATTAACATCATCAAAAACAAGGAATTATATAAATTATGATTGTATAGACATCACTAGAGGATTGTGTAACTGTAGGAATGTTAAAGACAGTTTCAAAATAGAAATACAGTAAAACCTTGATTATTCGAAATTTTAGTGTAGAAGAAATTAGACCCTTTTAGGCAGGTGGCTGCTTAATGCAGGATGAAAGTCGTGCAGAAAGCTCCTCTTTCACCCTGCATTAAGCTGCCACCTATTTTAAAGATTGATAATGATACATATTTTAGTGTTCGAATAATCGCAATTTTATTGAATCTCTATTTTATTTTTATACAGATGCCTCCACCTTCCATCTTTATCACAAAGTAAAAGTTGATTATCCTAATTACATGTACTCTTCATTGTTCAGTCATCTAGTCTCCCATCTCCAACTGATTATAAAGCTGAATAATTCAACTTGGTACCATTTCGATAACTTTTAGACTCACACAGTAGCAAATAGTATAGCCCCCTGATGAAATGCCTCCTTCGGGAGCCATTTCCCTTAGTTTGTCCAAATACTTAGGGTAATAAAGGTTGATCATTACAAAATACATGTACAAATAAAGGTGCGTACCCCAATACAAAAATCGTCATTTCTCCGCCAAACCCTATACTGTGACCACTCTTTAGAATCATCTCAGAGACAATTCTAAAGAGAGGTCACAGTATAGGGTTTGGTGGTGAAATAAAGGAGCTATTCTTGAAAATGTTTAAAATTACACATCTGATCTTGAACTCCGCACATGTAATAAAAAAATCTAGAGGTCAAAGGAGAAATAAAAAATTATCTAAAGTAAATGGCAATACATTGTAATTGTTATTTTTGGTGTAAACAGGTTTACAGCTTCAATTAACATTTCTTTAAAGTGTGTAAGTGTTGACTTAGGTAAATTAATTAAGGAGCACAGCCTGCTGCATGAAAAATGACTGTAGAATGCCTTTATTCTGGTGTTACATAATTATGCCTTTGCAAACAGAGTAGACCCAGGTCAGATGGTGTCTGATTAGGGTCTGCTCTATTTGCTTATGATATAATATATATATGATTCAACAGTGTATGCTATGGCCAAACATTCCTGTGTCCTTGTGCTATTAATTCAATTAATCTAATTAATATTCATGACATCAATATTTCTGCATACATGTGTATTACTGTCGTCAAGTGTAGCAGGCAGTTACTGTATTATCCCTTATAAATGCCCCTAAAGGAGCATTTTGTACAAAAGTGATTGCATAATGCAGAAGGAAAGCAATGCAGAAAGCTCCTATGGTCTCCAATGCATTGCTTTCAGTCTGCATTAAGCTATCACCTGTATTTTGAAGAACCTGTACTTCTTCATTTAATGGTTACTATATTGTGTCCAGCAATGGGGACATAGTCTTTCACAAACACATCTTGTTTCATAATTTCTTAATATCAAAATAGTGTCAAACAAACAGCATGGCTCCAGATTTTGAAAAGTCCAAAGCTAATCAGCACTTCATCTGGATCTGAACTGAACAAAGATTAAAACTAATTCACGATTTGGCAACCTTACTAACATGTTACCCTCTGACTATAATAACCCTTTACCTCATCAATATTTAGTAAGAAATACCGACATCTTGAATATTAATTAGCTGATTTTTTAATTAGCATTATGATCAAGGGAATATCTATATTATTCCATAAGCAAACAGAGCAGACCCTGATCAGACGGCTCCTATAGGAGCCGTCTGATCTGGGTCTACTCTGTTTGAAAAGGTGTATTTATGGAGTAAAGGGTTATATTATTAGCTCTGATCTAGATCTACTCTGTTTGCAAAGGTGTGATAAGGTATTTAGGATAAACAACCATCTGCATAACAAACCATCTGAATATAATAAATAATAAATGACATTCATCTGTTTATTCTGACTGATTTATATATGGTAGTAAATTGTAAATTATCCAAAAAAGGCAAAGAATTTGTGTGAGCATTATCAAGGCATCTAGGGACCCATAAAATTGTCTGACAAAAAATTATTGTAGGTCTGTCATACACCAATCGCAACTGAATTTAAAAACAGGCCCTGACATCGCTCACCAGACAATCAGAGGAGAAGATTTTCAATGTTTTCACTATGTTTCTATTAAAAACTGAACACCCCAGGGGGGGTGCCAATTTTGACCCCAGGGACACAATTTATATAACTTTTGTAGAGGACCTGAACATGATGCTGAAAGAAAAGGTAGAGCATAGACCACTGGAACTTGTATTAATTCTTTGGATGCTAGAGGCGGATTCTCCCACCACTAATGACCTATGCAAACAGTTTGGATCCAGATCAGGCCCCACATAATGTGGGGCCTGATCTGATATCCAAACTGTTTGTCAATGAGACTGAACTTCTGAAAAACTTAGAAAGAAAGCGTGTAGTTAGGATAACTTATGAATATGCTGCAGACAACAATTTAGCAGATGACAAAATTACCCAGCATGCAAAGAGTTAAGCTGAAATTCACAACAGATACGCTCTATATTGATAGCTGGCAGCTTAATGCAGGACTTAGGTATGAAAAAAAGCTTTAAGAGTTTTCTGCATTTTGAGAATTATCCAGTTTTCTCAATCTAAAATGAGTGTGTGTTATTTGTCTAAACACAATTTCTACTCTACTGATCAGGCTAAGGGTGATTACATCAGCACTCATACTGGCTGGTCAGGCTGATATTAAGGAGAAACCTTTAGACTGTAGTTTCTGATGTGAAGAAGTCTATACACACAGGGCAGGGCCAATTTTAACCCCAGAACTATGATACTTATAAAACTCATAAAGGTATGCTAAGTAAATCTATACACCAAATATCTAAGCTCTGGGACATGTAGTTTCTGACAAGAAGTTTTTCCTATGCATAACTAGTGATTTTATGGGCTGTTTAAGCAGTCAGCTACAAAAAACTGGCAACCCCTGTGGTGGGACCAATTTTGACCGTAGGGGCATAAACGGACATCAGACAATCACAAAAGCTCACCCTGAGCACAAAAATAGAAAGAGGAGAATATTTTCACTTTATGTTTTTATTTAAAAATAGCCCGCCCTGGTGCAAGGCAGGGCCAATTTTGACCCAATGGGCACAGTTTATATAACTTTTGTAGAGGACCTGAACATGATGCTATGAGCCAAATGTGAAAGCTGAGAACCCTGTAGATTCAGGAGAAGATTTACAAAGTTTTCACTATATGTTTCTATTGAAAACTGGCTACCCCTAGGGCGGGGCCAATTTTTACCCCAGGGGCATAATTTATACAACTTTTGAAAGGAACCTGAAAATGATGCTATGTGCCAAATATGAAAGCTGTGAACCTTGTAGATTCAGAGGAGAAGATTTTCAAAGTTTGCACTATATGATTCTATTGAAAACTGGCTACCCCTGGGGCGGGGCCAATTTTGACCCCAGGGGCATAATTTGTATAGCTTTTGTAGAGGACCTGAACATGATGCTATGTGCCAAATATGAAAGCTGAGAACCTTCCAGTTTCAGAGGAGAAGAGTTTCAAAGTTTCCACTATATGTTTTTATTGAAAACTGGCTACCCCTTGGGCGGGGCCAATTTTGACCCCAGGGGCATAATTTATATAACTTTTGTAGAGGACCTGAACATGATGATATGTGCCAAATATGAAAGCTGAGAACCTTCCAGTTTCAGAGGAGATGATTTTCAAAGTTTTACTATACGTTTCTAATGAAAATCAGCCACCCCTGGGGCGGGGCCAATTTTGACCCCAGGGCCATAATATATAAAACTATTGTAGAGGACCTGAACATGATGCTATGTGCCAAATATGAAAGCTGAGAACCTTCCAGTTTCAGAGGAGATGATTTTCAACGTTTTACTATACGTTTCTATTGAAAACAAGGCTCCCCTGGGGCGGGGCCAATTTTGACCCCAGGGTCATAATTTATATAACTTTTGTAGAGGAACTGAATATGATGCTATGTGCCAAATATGAATGCTGAGAACCCTGTAGATTCAGAGGAGAAGATTTTTAAAGGTTCAAATTGTTGACGACGGACGACAAACGACGAACGACGGACAACGCACAACGAACGCTGACGGACATCAGGCGATCACAAAAGCTCACCCTGAGCACTTTGTGCTCTGGTGAGATAATAAAATAGCAGTTAACCCTTTCCCTCATAGGCTAATTTTAGACACAATGTCTTTGAATGAATCTACCGAAAAGGAGCATTTACTAGAGAAAAGGAAAATGTTAGGATTTTGTAGTATTGAAACCATTGTAATAAATAGAGCATTTGCTCCTATGGAGCAAATGCTCTATTTATCACAATGGTTTCAAGAAGTGACTATTATAGAGGTGTAGAAAGGTGTATTTATGGAGGAAAGGGTTAACTGATACTGTAAACAAATAAATGACAATTTTAAGCTATTCCAAACCATTCCATTCATATTATGCTTTTTGTATTGTCTGTTGTTTTGTTATTTTTTGACATGAACTAACAGATCCTTTAACAACCACTCATAGCAACAAGGCAGCCACCTTGTATATGATACAATTAAATATGAACAATGGTAAACCCTTTCTAAAAATAAAAGATGAAAGTATACAACTATAACAACAGCTTTTCTATATGTAAAGCCCCACAACCCAAACCCTCCATCTTTATTGAAAAAGGTGGTTTCGCAGGTGGTAATAATGAACACAGGATAAAATGGCTAACGAAGCTTGGATTTTGTTATTAACATATTTGTGCATTAATAAAATATAGCTGAGATTGTCACAAACCGGTGGACATGTGTATACTGCTTGCATCAGCAACCAGCATGTGCTCTGTATAAAAGCATCCGATTGGCTGATAAGATTTGCAGTAAAGATTCCTCATTGCCTGATATAAATAGCACTGTTCCTCTCTTGATTTCTATTGGCTGAGATAGAGTCTTGCTGGTGAGTTGGCCACTTCCTTCAATACATATAACGATGCTAGCACTGGACATAGCAGCAATGGTAACAGATCTCTGACCTTCAGGTACCTGCAAATATTTTTGCAAATAATGAAATAATCAAACCTTTGGATGGTATAACATGGATCATATTAACCCTTAACCCATTCCCACTTAGGCTATTTTTAGATCTAACCACTTTGATTAATTCTACCGAAAAGAAGCATTAACTAGAGAAAAGGAAATTTTCAGAATTGTGTACATGTAGTTTTGAAACCATTGTGATAAATAGAGCATTTGCTCCTGTGGAGCAAATGCTCTATTTATCACAATGGTTTCATAAAGTGTCTTTTACAGAAGCGTCAATAGGCGTCAATATGCCGGAATGGGTTAACTCCATAAATACGATTTTCTACACCTTTTCAAACAGAGTAGACCCAGATCAGACAGCTCCTACAGGAGCCGTTTGATCAGGGTCTGCTCTGTTTGCTAATGATGTAATAAATATATGATTATACAGTTTCTGCCATGGCCAAAACCTCTTGCATCATGATATCTTACATGAATATTCATGGAGGAAAGGGTTAAAGGAGAGTTTATATCAGTCTCTCCTGTTGTTAACTCATTAGAAGAATTCAAAACCAGTGTCCTTAACCTTTAGCCGATGAATATTCATGCATGAAATAATGGCATAAAACAGGATTTTTCAGCCATGGCAAAAACGGTATACTAGAAATCAGACCTATATAAACAAACAGAGCATGAGCATTTATAAATATGTGAATAAGTCACTTTATGAAATTCATTAATTTCTAGCTCTTCTGTTTCGAAGAAAAGTCGAGCTATTGTGATCACCGGGTCGTAGGCGTTGTTGTGCAAAAACTTTAATCTAGCTCATTACTAAAATAATATAAGAGGTATCAACATGAAACTTCATAGGTGGGTAGATCTCATTAAGGAGAGAGCCCCTACATAAGAACCATAATCTTGATTTCAAAATTTTGGAGTTAGGGCCCTTTATGTTTTTCTTTAATTTAGCCGGACAAGCACCAAATCAGACGACCGTTGGCGCAGACACGGCTCTTGTAATAACATACTTTTTTCAAGGGAATTTTATGTTTACAAAAACAAGGATAAGATCTATATCATTCAAATTATCAAACAGAACTGACCCTAATCAGATGTCTCTTGCAAGAGGCCATCAGATATCGGTCTATTCTGTCCGCAACGGTATGAAAAAGCATTTATATAAGAAGAAAGGTATAAGCATCTCATCCATGCCTCTTCTAAACTTCATCCAGCATTCCAAATGTTATGCTATACCTGAATCTCAGTAACTGCGAAGTCGCTGATAGGTGGTGTGAAATTGCGTATGTTACAGCTGCTTTGCTTCACTTCTGTTGGCTGGTACTTGTTTTCCTCTGCTGTTCGACCTTGGTAACTCACCATGCCGATGAGAGTGTCAACATCAATAAATTTTGGTGTCAGACCTGCGCGGACGACATTATCAGAACAGGCCATGCATTCCATGCAGTCTGGAAAACATATATTAACAATACTATTACAAAGTGTTATTTTTAATCTGCTGAAATTTTCCTCAAAAGAAAATGCCTGCTTTAACTATCTTATAAAGTTTCATGGCACTAGGTCAAACAGCTTCAGACAAAAAAATGCATGATGGATGGATGGACAGACAGATGAATGGACTACAATAAAGATAGATGTGTAAGTTTAACATTTGTTTCAAGAATAGTTCCTTTATTTCTCCACCAAACCCTATGTTGTGACCACTCTTTAGAATAGCCTCAGAGAGACAACATAGTGGTAACAACATAGGGTTTAGCAGATTAAAACAGTACAGTTCTTGATTATCAATGTTCAATGTGTTCTTCATTAAAGATCTTGTAACTTGTTAGTTCCTTTTGAACAACTGGTAAATGTTTGATAAAGAGTCAAAGACAAGGAGAATATTTCAAAAACATATTTCGACATTTCACCATCAAGCCCTATGTTGTGATCACAGAGAAACAATTCTAAAGAGTGGTCACAACATAGGGTTTGGTGGAGAAAATAATAAATTACAATTTCAGTATTTCAAACCCGCCTCTCTAACTATGATATTGTGCTTTGTGTTGAAAGAGTTAAACCTTTACTCCATAAATACACCTTTCTATGCCTGTGCAAACAGAGTAGATCCAGATCAGACGGCTCATCTAGGAGCTGTCTGAGCAGGGTCTGCACTGTTTGCTCATGATATAACAGATATGAGTCTACTGTTTCTGCTATGGCCAACAATTCCTGTGCCCACGTGCCATTATAATAATTAATCTAATTAATATTCATGATGTCATTTTTTCTAACATGAATATTCATGGGGTAAAGCATTACAGAAGTTCTACTGCAGCATTACAGCTACGGTCACTTTTAAACCATTCCCTCATATTGATGCCTTTTGATGCCTCTGTTAAAGTCACTTTTTGAAACCATTGTGATAGAGCATTTGCTCCTATGGAGCAAATGCTCTTTTCATCACAATGGTTTCAAAACTACACAAAACAGCACAATTTTATAAATTCCTTTTTTTCAAGTAAATGCTCTTTTTCCGTAGATTTATTCAAAGAGGTTGGATCAAAATACAGCCTATTTATGGGACTGGGTTAACTCACCTCCAGACAAGTAGGCATGTGGAAGATTTGCCTCAAGGAACATGGCTTCTCCTTTCTTCAGTCTCATGACGTTCAGAAAATATATACAGAACCCGCCACCATCCCCGGGAAACTCCCTGTCAAGTTTCAGCAGAATGTCTCCAACAAATGCACTGGTGTCTTTTCCTTCACTATCTGCAATTCATGAAAACAGAAATTTAACCTATTACTTCATGAATCTTCATGCAAGACTCCGCCCATTTTCATAATGAACTGATTCTTGTATTAACCCTTTCCCTGTTATATATTTATTACAAATTTCAATACCTACTGAATATTCATGGGAAAAATAGTTATAATGAAATATGGAAGGTGGAACAGTGTAGCCATTTTAGAAAGAAAATAAACAGATCTTTCAAAATCCATTAGCAAACAGAGCAGTCTGATCTGGGTCTACTTCGTTTCAATTGCATGAAAACATGTTTACATGAAGGAAAGGGTTAAATATATAAAAGAAGAATTTCTTATGTTATAGCAAAGAGAATCATATCTGTAACACACAAGCAAACAGCAGAGATCAAGATATTCATTTCAAACTTCTGCATCAAATACTACATGTATGTTGCAACCACCCTTTAAATTCGTCTCAAACAGATACGTGTAATTCTCAAAAGTGGTTACAACATGGGGTTCGGTGAAAAAGCTATTCATGAAAGGAATTTATGCAATTTATCTATGCCTCTGCTCATTTCAATTTTATACTCACCAAGGGACTTAACTCTATCCACAAGCTTCTGTAACTGTGTTTTGATGGTTCCCTTGTCCTGTTTCATAAGAGTTGTAAAACAACCTTTCAGGGCTTTACTCTGGGAACCAGTATCATTGCTCTGGCTGGCCTGTATAAGATCAGAAGCATTATCTGTTCCAACAACTGTTCTCAGCTCTTCGAGGTCTGAAAACAAATTAAAATATAAAAAGTAAAATGGGAAACCCTCTCTACATTAACCCTTTACCCAATAGACTGTTTCTAGTTATGGAGACAGGTGGCCACTTAAAGCAGGTTGAAAGTAAAGCAGAATGCGCCTTAAGGCGCATTCTGCTTTACTTTCAGCCTGCTTTAAGCTACCAACTGCTAGGATATAGAAAATATTTCCTATGGTATTTGTTCATGACTATATAAAATTGAACTATTTTCTTCAGTGGAGGAATAAATTAAACACGCTAAAAGCCGCTTCTATCAGGTAAAGGGTTAACCACTCAAAAGCTGCTTAACCCTCTTCCTATTTATTCCCTGTTCTATGTTTATTTCAAATTTCAATACCTACTAAATATTCATGGACAAAATAGTTATAATGAAATATAGAAGGTGGAACATTGTAGCCATTTTAGACAGTAAAGAAACAGAGCAGACCCTGATCAGACGACTCCTATAGGAGCTGTCTGATCTAGGTCTACTCTGTTTGCAAATGTGTGAAAACACTTTTATATGAAGGAAAGGGTTATTTCTGGGTTTCTCAGACGAAGATTTGATTGTAGTTTCTGCCCAAACCTCCCGTATTTATACAACATTATAAAAGTTCAGCTAATAAATATTCATGATGTCATTATTTCTTACATAATTATTCATGAGGCAAAGGTTTAATGCATGACAAACTAGAATGATGTACACAGAACATGGATGCCCCCTTTCTGGTGATACAGCATCTAATTCAAGCACATTTTAGGTGAAAAAAGCTACAAACTTCTGTAACTTTGGCAAAAAGATTTTTTCACCTTCAAAAAAATGTTTTTCACTATATCTTCTAAAATTAAGAAAATTTCAAAGTCTTGTATCAATGATAAAAATGGTCTGTGCAAGAATTTCCTTCTGTATGTGCATCTTCACATTAACATTATTCGTCTGTGAAAGTTTGAAATAAATCTTCTCATTGGTTACAAGATTGGACACAAGGGTGTATACTACGGTATTTGCTTTAACCCGGACAGATGGACAAGAGCAGTATTGCGTCCTGATGGGACAGTGAGTAACTCCATATTTCATCTTAATCCTAACTGGCTGCAAAGGTATATTGCAAAGATACTTTCAAGGATGATGCTTTTCCGAACCCTCACCTTGCATGAAGCCAGCAATTTCCTTAATAGGCCTGAAGCCACATAAACCGTTGAAGTCAGTCAATGCAATGGCCATTTCAGGCTTATGGTTGGAGTCCCTGTACTCCTTTGGGTTCTGTCTGTGCAGCTCCTCTGCATGTGTCTGTACCAAGGGAAATAGTCAAGCTACTATAATCATGACTTAATTGATGAACACAGAGGTCTTAACCCTTTCCTTCACATAAACGCCTTTTCACGCATTTGCAAACAGAGTAGACCCAGATCAGATGGCTCCTATAGGAGCTGTCTGATCAGGGTCTGCTCTGTTTGCTAATGGAATTTGATAAATCAGTTTCTTTACTTTCTAAAATTACTACAATGTTCCACCTTCCATAATTCATTGTAACTATTTTTTCCATGAATATTCTTTCCATGAATATTCATTAGGTGTTGAATTTGGAAGAAATATAGAACAGGGAAAGGGGTAAAAAGCGGACACTGTTTAACTCTTTCCATGATGTACAGTCATGTAAACTTCCATCAAGTCTGATAAATTGACTTTTCAGAGGCTTCAAAATGTGTCAGCATGAAGAAATCGGTTATTGCAGGACAAAAGTAATGCAGAAAGATCCTTTGGGAGCTTTCTGCATTACTTTTGCCCTTCATTAAGGCACCACCTACCTTCAGTTCTTAACTGGATATCAGCAATATAACATTATGAATATTTATTTGCTGAATTTTTTCATGCTTTTGCAAGCAGTAGACCCAAATTAGACGGCTTCTGTAGGATCCATCTGATCATGGTCTGTTCTGTTTGCTTATGGAATTATATAGATCGGATTCCACAGTTTATGCGAAAGGCAACACATCATGTGTTCATATACCATTATAAAATATCAGCTGATAAATATCCATGATGCCATTATTTTTAAAATGAATATTCATGAAGTAAAGGATTAATTAATGACCCAGAAACAGACTTCATTTAGATGGTCACTTAACCCTTTCCCTCATATAAATGTTTTTTTATGCCTTTGCAAACAGAGTAGGAGCTGTCCTATCAGGGTTTACTGTTTGTTTATGAATTTACAGTAAACCCTCTCTATAACGACCACTAAATTGTGTTAATTAGTTGGTAGTTAGGGCAGGTGGCAGCTTAAAGCAAGGTGAAAGTAAAACAGAACGCTCCTATAGGAGCATTCTGTTTTACTTTCACCTTGCTTTAAGCAGCCACCTGCCTTTAACACAAAATACTTGATGTAATTTAGTGGTCGTTATAGAGAGGTTTTTACTGTATAACAGATCTGACTCTAAGGTTTCTACCAATATCAAACAATCCTGTGTAATAACTATGCACAATGTTAAACTCCATTTAGATGGTTCTTTGCATACTAGTGGCAAAACCTGTCTCATCAGGATCCAAACTGTTTTACCATATTTTTAAACGAAGAAATCAGGGAAATTCTATTTTAAGAACTGAAGTAGACGACAATTGTTGCAGACAAAAACTTACTTAGCGTGCAAAGATTTAATATAGGATTTTACTGTATTCTGAATTCTTACCTTGGATGGGTGAGCCTGAATGGACAAAGCATTATTGACTGACAGCACTTTGAAGAGGAAAGGTAGAGCCCCCTGAAACTTTTCTTTCACTGTCTCTCCAAGTTTGTCTGGATTTTCCTTTATCCACTCATCCAATGTCTTCCATGGCTTGCCTCCAATTAAAATGGTTGATGGGCCATTTGGATGAGTCCCCATCCACAGCTGAAAGACCAGTACATTGTACATTGTATACTTATCCCTTTACCTTACAAATATTCATGTAAGACATAATGACCATCATAAAGAAGCTGTTTGTAAGGGTCATAACAAATTTATCTAACATTTTATAGCTCGAACAATTTGACCTGGACCCTGACCTACTTAATTTGCATAAATTAAAATTCGTAACATTGCACGGGTTTATCCTCGGCACATGTCCCGGTAGGCAACTTTGCATGGACACACTCGTGATTGTATGGTTTACATATGCACGGGTTAATTTCAGCGAGAAAAGACTTCAAAATTTACCGGCGGAGTTTTATTTATACAGCGTCATTACTCTCATTATGTATTCTGAATAAAGGTGAGGGTCCAGGTCAAATGTATACCTTTAATGCTTTGCATACAAAGGGCCCAAGCAAGATGGCAATTTGGGAGAAAAAGTCTCCCTAGCCTTGCTGACTTCTCCCTATTTTGAGCTGAGGGAGAAGTTTTAATATGTAGAACATACAGGGAGATACAAAATCAGGACCAAAACTTCTCCCTCAATATCACTAAACTTCTCCCTGATGGAGAGCTCCAGCTTGAACCCTGAATTATTATTACAGAATAGACTCAAATCAGATGAATCCTCATAGGTCCAGATAAGATATGTAAATTAAAACATTTTGAAAGATAATTTCTTTATTTCTCCACCAAACCCTATGTTGTGACCACGTCTCGAAAATATTATTCTAAAGAGTGGTCATAACTTACGGTTTGTGGAGAAATGATGGTTTTGAAACGTGTGTACGCACATTTATCTGTTGCTCTGGCTCCTGTAGGAGCCAGCTGATCAGGGCCTACTCTCTTTGTTTATAGAATTATACAGATCTGATTCTACAGTTTCAAGAAAGGCAAAAACATTCTGTATTCATATGCCATTATAAAATTAAAGCTCATTAATATTCATACATGCATTATTTATGACACGGAATAACCCTTTCCTCCATAATTACGCCTTTCTACGCCTCTGTAATAACCACTTCTTGAAACCATTGTGATAAATAGAGCATTTGCTCCTATAGGAGCAAATGCTCTATTTATCACAATCGTTTCAAATTACAAAATTCTAAAAGCTTCCTTTTCTCTAGTAAATGCTCCTTTTGGGTAGATTGATTCAAAGAGGTTTGGTCTAAAAATAGCCTATGGAGTAAAGGGTTAATGGGTTAATATGTACAACTCATTTCTGAGATCAAGACTACCTCTGCATATGTGATCCCCTCATCAAGCTGGAAGGTAGGGTCAGCATTGCTAAGAAGACTTGCTACTGTACTGTCTTTACCAAGCTTGCCCCATTTATAGTCCCGAATGGAACACTGAAGCTGAAATACTATAGATAAAACAAGCATCTTAACCCTTAATCTTTAGCCTGCTGCAGGCGGATGAGTGATTACCTATGCAAACAGTTTGGATCCAGATGAGACGCCGAGTAACTCTGTGTCTCATCAGGATCTAATCTGTTTGGTACTCTGACCGTGCTGTTGAATAGAAATGCAGGGAAAATGAACAGTGACAACTGAAATCGATGACGTTTTCTACGAACAAAATTTTGCTTAGCAGGCTAAAGGTTAAGTTATGAATAGTTACATGTATGTAAGACATAATGACATCATGAATATTACTTAAGATTAATATTTATAATGGTACATGAACACAGGAATATTGGCATACATTTTCAAGGGACGTTTTTGCTTTGATACAAACTGTGCAATCAGATCTATATCATAATTATCATATGAGCTGTCTGATCTGGGTCTACTCTGTTTACAAAGGTGTGAAAAGGTGTTTATAAGAAGGAAAGGGTTAAGCAACCACAATTTAGTAGAAGCTATAGCGTGGTTAGAGCATGTACAGTATAGTTAAGTAGCACGTGCCAAAGACCTGTGGTTTCACCCATTACTTCATGCATACGCCTTTGCAAACAGAGTAGATCCAGATCAGACAGCTCCTGTTGGAGCTGTCTGATCAGGGTTAGCTCTGTTGGCTTATGAAATAATATAGATGAGTCTACTGTTTCTGCATTTAGCAAAAAAAATTGTGCTAAATGTGCCATTATAAAAAATACATGTACAATTATCAATATTCATGTCATGACTTCTTACTTGATTACTTGAATATTTATGAAGTTAAGGGTTAAACAACGGAATATTAACATCCCTACATCCCTAATGGAATCATCCCTACATCCCTAATGGAATCATCCCTACATCCCTAATGGAATCATCCCTACATCCCTAATGGAATCATCCCTACATCCCTAATGGAATCATCCCTACATCCCTAATGGAATACTTACATCCCTAATATAAAGCAAGGAGCCATGTAATGTATGTACTGTTCCCTTATTAAACTTTCAAAATTCTCAAATTTTCAGTGCAGTAGTCTATTAGTGTAATAGACTTAAATTTGCTAGAGGATTATGAGTGATAAACAGTGCAGATCCTGATCAGATGACCCCACTAGTCTTCTGATGTGGATGTACACTGTTTGTAAATGTCAGGACCCCTCATAACCTGCATTCAAAGGGTTAAAGTATGCGTGAACATCCATGCATAATTGTGTATCATAATTATAATCCTTGATATTCAGCAGACAATCTAAAGCAAATACATGAAGGTGTAGACCAAGATCAGGGTGTATACTATTTACTTTAACCCTTTCCCTCATATAACCATGTTTACACGCATTTGCAAACAGAGTAGACCCAGATCAGACGGTTCCTATAGGAGCCGTCTGATCAGGGTCTGCTCTGTTTGCTTATGGTATAATATAGATCTGAATTTACAGCTTCTGCCTGATATGCCATCATAAAAAATATTGTAATTAATATGAAATTTGATAGTTCTGTTTATAACTACCGGTATTTTGTTTATGAATTTGCAGTAGGTATTGAAATTGGGAATAAACATAGGATAGGGAAAGGGGACTTAATTCAATTACTAACCCTTCACTCAATGAATATTCATGCCGGAAATCAAAGTATCATGAATATTTATTATATTAATTTTTCATACCATAAGTACACGTGAATACAGGAATTTTTGGCCATGGCTAATGATATATAATTATTACATCAATTTAGTAAACTGAGCAGACCCTGCTCAGACGGTTCCTACATGAGCCTTCTGATCTGGTTCTACTCTTTCTTTTTTTTTTTCTTTTTTTTTTTGTTATTTTTTATTTTATTTTTTTTAGGTTGGCAGTGATTTTTTTTTTTTTTTTTTTTTCTTTTTCTTTTTTCAGTTCAATATTTTATTTTCCCAGTAATAGGTGGTGGTGGGTCGGAGAATCATCCCACTCATCCCACATTCTACTCTATTAATCAACCTGAGTTCTCCCACGTTAATTTTGCTCTGGCATGCCAAAATTGTTGACTGCTGCAATTCTGATTTTTTTTTCCTTCATTTGTCTTCAAAAATGCAACACCTTTTCAAACAGATTAGACCGAGATCAGACAGGTACTGGAGTTATGCTGCCTGTGAACTGGTGTGAAAAATCCACATCATTGCCTTTACCCATAAGCCAACTCCTATTTCGTTTCGATGGAGAGGCTGACTGGGTATAACTGGCATTGTTTGAATGTATGTAATAACTATACACTGCCAATCGATTTCATCTTTAATCAGCTTGGATTCTGATCAAAAGCCAATAAGTTTGACATCTGGTCAGAACCCCAACTGATTGACATACTATTGTTCAACGTAAAAAGTATTGTAGACAGCGCTCTTCAAATAAACGATAGTTTTGGCAGTGAAGTATATAACATGTATGCTTGTTAAGATTTTAGAGGTATATATTCTCATTACCTGTAAGTCAACTCCTATTTAGTTTCGATGGAGTGGCCGATCGGGTAAAGAAATTGTAAATGTTATGTTGTATGATAAGCGGTAGTAATCATTCCTCACCCAATTGATTTGTATCTTCAGTCAGTCTGGATTCTGATGAGACAACAACAACTTTGTTGTCTGCTCAGGATAAAAACTGAATGACACTCTTAAGATAAGTAGAAATCAATTTAGAATGCATCTAATTTTAATTTTCATAGTGAAGATAATTAAGCAAACGAAGGGATAATAACATAATAGCGGTTAATGGTTTTGGAAATATACGAAGTATAGGAATTCGGTATTTACTATATACTGCAGCGCACCGTATTCATACTTTTCTCTAGTTTATGTAACTATATTCCTGGTTAAGTTCTATCAAGTGTTTATTCAAATTATTGTAAGCCATGTACATATATATGCTACACGGCTATGAACATTGTATATGTTTAATGCCAATAAACTTTGAAACTTGAAACTTGATCAAACACCAACTTTTACAGGTGGATAATGGGGATCAGTCAGCCGAACCCGGATCTCCAGTATCCAGTCATGCGCTCAGTAAGGTAAATGTATACTGTTGGTAGGCTGGCTACGAGACTCATAAGAACTAACAAAAGTTTCACTCACTTAGTATCTGATAAAATATAACTTTCAGACCAGATCTAGTGGCAAATCTCTGATTGTAACACGTTGAATGCTGATGCCACTGCGAACGTCAGCTGTTAAAATGATGACATCACAGTTGAATTTATTACTTACACATCTATGTCATGCACATCTGTGTATGTAATATTAGTGCCACTCAAACATTTGTGTGGTTTATGAGCAGAAAATTGCTTAATGCATATGTGAAGAGGCGAATGAAGGTTATTTTCTTACCAAGGTCTTTCCCTGACATCTCTGATTTCACTGAATTGCTAGCTCCAAAATGAAATGTTCGTACAAAGGCTACGATATTTCCTTTAAATGAATAAATATCAATAAGTATCATAAAAGAAATTTAGAGGCTGTGTGAATATTATTTTTCCCGAGATGTCGTGATATGAATATTCATTGAACTAAAAAGGAAAATATTTGAAAATACGAATCTACTAATTGGAACAGGAGAGCTGCACAAAAAAGTAGATGAAAACGAGAGTAACTGCAAATTTAACCATTTTCCCGGACAATTCACCCAAAGCTGCTGCCTAGAATTTATTTCCATTTTAAACTTTACCTGAGCTACACATTTTGCATTATTTAAGTGGTCGAAAGTTTCGAGTATTCACCTGATGGTATGACAGCAGGTATTCGTTCTACCGAATGTACTAGTACCCAGACAGGTAATTACGGATAGTGTCTTATCACAATATTTAAACAAACTTAAATTCCATGTGTACGTACATATGCCATTTTAAAAATAGCATATGTACGATTTGTAAAGGCAATGCAGTAAGCTGTTTTCTTTTGTCCTGCATTAAGCTGCTAGATTTCTCTTAGAGACGTTTCAATGTGATCATGCCGGCAATCCACTCAGACCTGGTCTGGATTCATCCTGATGAATTGACATCAACCAACTCAATTTCTACAAGAGATCATGTACATCTGTAGCCAGCAAAGGAGAAAGACTTTGCCGAGAGCAATGCATATATGCTCTCAGGTCGTTCTTTTAGACAGCCCTTCTCTGAGGGCTACACAAACAGCCCTTCTTTGGGCTACACAATGCTCTCGAAGATAATACCAAGAGTTCCTATATGAGTTTCCTTTATCTGTATATTATTATTAGAATATAATCAGGGTCCGAATTTAAACAGGCATACTGGCAAAATACAAGTAAAATTTCAAAATTGCAAGTACCAAAATTTGGTGCTTGCAATTTTTTGCCAGTGCAACTTTTAAGAAAAGGATTATAAATAATGCATAGTAATATTGAAAATGCGAGTTGAAATTTGATTTTGCCAGTTTATTTTTTTTGCAACTGGCAAAATAATGCCAGTAAGTTTTTAGCCTAAATTCGGACCCTGATAATATATAATGTCATATAATATATATAACTCTTATTATATAATAGCAAAGTATACATATCTACATATGCCTATATATATACACTTTAAACTTTATTTTTTCATCTAAATCATGGACATATATGTTTGTCTGTCTAAATCTGAAGATAAAAACAAACCGTTAGTACCTTACACGATACTTTAATTCTCACAATTCACCGGTAGCGCGGACATCGGATCAGAGACATATACATACATGTATGTATATGTCTCTGTTTGGATGAAAAGGGTTATAATAAACAAAATCAAGGTATTTAACCGATTTTTGGCTTTAAATGATTACTAGTAAACCACTTACACCCATTTTTCTGGTCCGCGGGAGTCCAGATGATGGATGGAACTGGGTGTAGTAAAATCAACCTAATAACCTAAATCAAGGTATTTAACCCAATTTTTTTGCTGCAAATGATAGGAAATAGGTTTAAAACAAATATACAATACTGTTAACACATAAATCCCCCTCTAACACTCATTTTTCTGGTCCGCGCGAATCCAGACGACTTTTTCTGGTCCGCGCGGTCCTGACAACTTTTACACCCCCCTTGCAAACAGAGTACTATACTAGTATCTGGTACGTGGTAGATACCAATTACTGGCTTTTACAAGACGGGGGAGGCTTTATTGGCGATGCTGCTTGAGGGCAGTTTTTGAAGGCCTCGAGTTGATTTGCGTTTGCGACCAGGTCGGGTAGTTTGTTCCAATGAATTATAATATCAACAAAAAAAGAGCTGGTGTATTGTTTAGTTAGGAATAGAGCTACGTTATCGTATCTATTTAGGAATAGAGCTACGTTATCGTATCTAGGCGTCGCTAATTAAGGGCAGGGCGCGGCGCCCTGCTGAAAGGGCCTAGCTGGAGCACTGGATATGGTTCTACAGTTGCTGTAAATGTGCAGTCGACTGAGCGGTCATTCAGACTGAAAGTAGACTGTCACTATAACTAGGTATTTACTTAGACATAGTACTTTATAAGTTTTAGTTTAGAAAGATTGTTATTTTGGGTTTTTGGGGTTTTTTTTAGCTTGTCTTTTCAAAGAAAAGTCAAGCTAGCCTATTGTGATCACTAGGTCATAGGCGTTGTCGTCATTGTCATTGTCGATGTGCAAAAACTTTAATGTATCTCGATCATTACTCGAAAAACATTAGAGGTATCAACATGAAACTTCATAGGTTAGTAGATCTCATTGAGGGAAAGGCCCCTAAATAAGAACCAAAACTCTTGATTTCAAAATTTTGAGCTATGGCCCTTTATTTTTTTCATTTTTTTTAATTAAGCTGAACAAGCACCAAATCAGATGCCGCACACAGCTCTTGTTTCATTTTCAGTTGACGTTTTTCCATGATCACAGGAAACAGTGGTGTGCATCATAATGATGGGTCCAGGCTTGAAAGCGGGTAAGCATAAAGTTTAAGATGGCTTTTAACCCTATCCCTGTTTTATACTTAGCCCAAATTTCAGTACCTACCGAATATTCATGGACAAAATAGTTATAAATAATGAAATATGGAAGGTTGAGCAAAATCAGATGTAACAAAAAACTGTAACCCAGCCAGGTTTTTAGTAGACATCAACTCTTTTCGGGTTCAAAATTCATGTAAGAAACAGTGACGTCATGGAATATTTATTTATTAGCTGAATTTTTTATAATGGCATATTAATGTATACAGCATTCTTTGGTATTGGTAGAAACCAAAGAGTCTTATCTGTTATAATTTCATAAACAAACAGAGCAGACCCTGATCGGACAGTTCCTGTAGGAGCCATCTGATCAGGGTCTTCTCTGTTTGCAAATGCGTGAAAAGGCTTTTATGTGTATAATTTATATTGAAAAGGCATTTATATATTTATATAGGTTACTTTTGTCACCTTTGCAAACAGCGTATACCCAGGTCAGATAGCTCCTGTAGAAGCCATAATTATGATCAGAGTCTGTTTTATTTGTGTAACCCTATCCCTCATATAAATGCCACTTCACACCTTTGCAAGCAGAGTAGAACCAGATCAGACAGCTTTTGTAGATGTCCTCTGATCAGGGATTGTTCTCTATGTTAAATGAAATTCTAACAGATTTGAAGTGACAGTTTCTACCAATACCAGAAAATCGTGTGTGCACATTCGATTCCATTTTAAAATTTCAGTTTATGAATATTCAACAAGAAAATGGTT
Source organism: Azorinus chamasolen (assembly GCA_963576725.1). NCBI lineage: Eukaryota > Metazoa > Mollusca > Bivalvia > Cardiida > Solecurtidae > Azorinus > Azorinus chamasolen. The sequence goes on along the minus strand of OY755251.1, from coordinate 16,791,002 downwards.
AAAAATAATATAAATCTGATTCTGCGGGTTTGTACTAGGACCAAAAATTCCTGTGATCAAAATCAGTTTATTTAACCCTTTCCCTCATAGAAACGTGTTTCACGCATTTGCAAACAGAGTAGACCCAGATCAGACGGCTCCTCTAGGAGCCGTCTGATCAGGGTCTGCTCTGTTTGCTTTTGGCATGCTGTAGATCTGATTCTAAAGTTTTTGTCAAAGCAAAAAGAATCCATGGACAATTTATATTATAGAATTTCAGCTAACAAATATTCATGATGTCATTATTTTGTACATGAGTACAGAACAGGGAAAGGGTTAATGCATATTTCTGAAGTGATGAATGTTTGTATGAATTTTCATGGGGTTAAAGGTTAACCTTTTCCTTAATAAACATTTATACTAGAATTCATGACATCATGAATATGCATTGTCTGAAGTTTTATAAATTGTATATTTACACAGGATGTTTTGGCTCAGACAGAAACTGCAGAATCAGATCTCTATTATACCATATTAACACTTCTCTTGCTGAATTTTAAAATACATTCTCCTTCTTTACCCATGCTCTGTTGTATATTTACATATATCTTCACTGTGTACAAGTATTTCGCTGTGCAATCCCTGCTGTGGAGTGCACTGGTTGCACAATCAACTTATAAATAGTGCAGACCCTGATGAGACAGCTCCTGCAAGAGCTGTCTCATCTGGGTCTTCACTATTTACAGGTAGCTATATTGACGTGAATAGCAAGTGAAGGGTTAAGCAAGCACAGCAGACCCTGATCAGACAGCTCCTATAGGAGCTATCTGATCTGGGTCTGCTCTGTTTACAAATGTGAGAAAATGTGATTATATGAAGGAAAGAGTTAAGTTGCCTCATCTTTATTTCTGCAGGTTACATCGATCCTCAGATGAATAACCAACCATTGTTGTTTAACTCCAGCAAAGGCAAACCACCAATGCCTGTGGAAGGAAGTTCAAAGAAAGGTACCGTATACAGAACTGTAAATAAGAGGTGTACTGATTTATACAAATGTGTTACTTCCCAGCCCAAAAAAAATCTAATGAGTATGCTTGGCTGAGAAATATACAAAAATGTTTTCCTAGATTTTCTAAGCATTATATAGAGCTGTTGGTATTAATGGAAACCCTATCATATTCACAGATAATTTTACTAAACCTAGCACATGTATGTTAAATAAAATTTTGTAAAATTTTCCATATTGGACATTTAGGAGTATATCAGTATTACACACAGAGAAAGAAGCATGAAATGCTCAAATTTATTGTATCTAAAGCATTTACAGTAAGCAGTGGTATAGAAACAGATGTAAATGATAACCGACATCAAAATACAGTAAAACCTCTCTATAACGACCACTAAATTGTGTGAATTAGTTGGTAGTTTGGGCAGGTTGTTGCTTAAATCAAGATGAAAGTAAAACAGAACGCCCCTATAGGAGCGTTCTGTTTTACTTTCATCTTGCTTTAAGCAGCCACCTGCCTTTAACACAAAATACTTTATGTAATTTAGTGGTCGTTATAGAGAGGTTTTACTGTACATATAATTTAAATTTCAAGAGCATGAACAAAAGAGGAACACTATGACTATTCCATATTGTAATGCAGTATCTTTGACTAACTAAGGAACCAAATATTGACATTTTCAGATGAAATTCACTTGCTTGAGCACCCGTTCTATGTCAAGCTTGGGCATAAAGTTGTGAAACCTCAACCTTATGAAGTTTGACTGTACAAAATTAGGTTAACACATTTTCACACCTTTGCAAACAGAGTAGACCGAGATTAGATAGCTCCTATAGGAAACATCTGACCAGGGTCTCGTCTGCTTGCTTATGACATGATAAAGATTCGTTTCTACAATTTTTGTCAAAGCAAAAAATGCCCTTGAAAATTTTGCATTATAGAAATACAGCTAATAAATATTCATGGAGTCATTATTTCTTACATGAATATTGAACAAGTATTTCACCTAAGACTCAGTGAATTCAATAATAATTATTTAAGATGATGGAAGCATGGGAGCCTTTGCAGCTAGACTCCTGAAAATCCCACCCTCAGAGCGGCAGAACTCTACAGAGATGGATGAGAGCATGACACTCCCTCCAATACCACCCGATAGTATGGGAGGAGGTGGGGGCGGGAACATGGGTGGAATGGGAGGCGGGAATATGATGATACAGGGCGGTGGCCAGGGCTTCTTTGGAGGGCCTATGGGAGGGATAGGCCCCATGATGGGACCAATGATGGGGCCTGGACCAGGGCCTGATATAATGAGTATGGGCAATATGATGATGTTTGGAGGGGTGAGTACCTTGCATTTTTTGCTCACGGTCGTCAGTCCTCAACAATTTGAACCTTTAAAAATCTTCTTCTCTGAATCTACAGGGTTCTCAGCTTTCATCTTTGGCACATAGCATCATGTTTAGGTCCTCTACAAAAGGTATATAAATTATGCCCCTTGGGTCAAAATTGGCCCCGCCCCAGGGCTGAGCAGTTTTCAATAGAAACATATAGTGACAACTTTCAAAATCGTCTCCTCTGAAACTGGAAGAGTCTCAGCTTTCATATTTGGCACATAGCATCAAGTTCGGGTCCTCTACAAAAGTTACATAATTAATGCCCCCTGGGGTCAAAATTTGCCCTGCCCCAGGGGTGGGCAATTTTCAATAGAAACATATAGTGAAAACTTTGAAAATCTTCTCTGAAACGGAAAGGATCTTAGCTTTCATATTTGGCAGATAGCATCATGTTTAGGTCCTCTACAAAAGTTTTGTAAATATGCCCCTGGGGTCAAAATTGGCCCCACCCCAGGGGTGGGCAGTTTTCAATAGAAACATAGTGAAAACTTTGAAAATCTTCTCCTCAGAAACTGGAAGGTTCTCAGCTTTAATATTTGGCTCATAACATCATGTTCAGGTCCTCTACAAAAGTTATATAAATTATGCCCTTGGGGTCAAAATTTGCTATGCGCCAGGGGTGGGCAATTTTCAATAGAAACATATAGTGAAAACTTTGAAAATCTTCTCTGAAACGGAAAGGATCTTAGCTTTCATATTTGGCAGATAGCATCATGTTTAGGTCCTCTACAAAAGTTTTGTAAATATGCCCCTGGGGTCAAAATTGGCCCCACCCCAGGGGTGGGCAGTTTTCAATAGAAACATAGTGAAAACTTTGAAAATCTTCTCCTCAGAAACTGGAAGGTTCTCAGCTTTAATATTTGGCTCATAACATCATGTTCAGGTCCTCTACAAAAGTTATATAAATTATGCCCTTGGGGTCAAAATTTGCTATGCGCCAGGGGTGGGCAATTTTCAATAGAAACATATAGTGAAAACTTTGAAAATCTTCTCTGAAACGGAAAGGATCTTAGCTTTCATATTTGGCAGTTATATAAATTATGCCCTTGGGGTTAAAATTGGCCCTGCCTCAGGGGTGGGCAGTTTTCAATAGAAACATATATAGTGAAAATTTTGAAAATCTTCTCCTGAAACTGGGAGGTAACATTCTCAGCTTTCATATTTGGCACATAGCATCTTATTATACTCTAGGTTGGCGTTATCGGTCGCCAAAATCGCCATTGGCGATTACTTTTTGCAGCCGGCGACTAAAAATTTCAATTTCATCAATTCTGGCGATTGAAAATTTCGGTCAGTTATAAAACTGATAATCGGCAAATTCAGTCGCCACTCGCCAAACTAACGGGTCGTAAAGCTATTCTTATCAGTTTGCAAATTAATCCAAGGGTAATTGGGGCCCTCGCAGCTGGAGACAATGATCTGCGTACCTCTCATTACGATGCCCCGAGGCTTATAATCCCTTCACACATTGTTTGTAGCAAACTGACCGCCATTTTATCGGTATCACGTGAGTGTTTTCCGGCGCTCGCTTTAACGCAGCATCATCACGGAACCAGTCGACCAAGCTTAAAGACGGTTGGTTAACTCCGTTCTCGTGAGGTCATAGTTTCTAGGGACGCCTTTCACGAAGCAATATGTGTATTTTTTCACACGTTCTGGGTTTAACCATCGTTTCATTGCCTAATTTGGCGATAATCACAGCCTATTACTTTGATCCAGACTACCGAGGTAATCCTCAAACATTACCAAAAGTGTAAACCGGCATCCGAATTAAAGGATGAGCAGAAACAATCGGCGATGAATAAAATGTTTGATACTTTGTGTGTTTTTATATCTTTGAATCCCATTGTTATTAAAAAAAAAGTTCTACACAAACGGTCTATCCACATCTGTGAATGAAAATAATTTTCTGTCATTCTTTAACCTACTGAGTTCATGTAAACATCGACAAATCTATACAATTAGTTCTGCAAAGCAAAAATGCCTGTAAAGCGTAAGCTTGAGCAGACAGCGGGGTCTCAGCAATCCCTCATGCAGTTCTTACAAAATCCTGCAATGAAGTCTCAAGATATATACAGGTCACTGCTTAATGCTGGAGTGGACAAATGTTATGCAGGAAACTCCTAATGGGACTTCTTGCATTACATTTGTCCAACATTAATTGAAGCTGACACCTTTTATATGGTTTATATTCCTAATCCATCTTATGTTGAGTGGCCGTTTAACACAGATTTTACTGTAATAGTTAGAAATATTAATGAATATTCTGATATGCTATATGTAGAGCTATAGATAAGAGAAGTAGTTGGAAATATTGGTAAAGTATTTTTCTTTATTTCTCTGCCAAACCCTGTCTATTAAATCTAATTCAGGGATTGACTGAGATGTAAAATATATACATATCAGTACTTCTTTTATCTACAGGTTTGGTATAGCAAGGATTTCTTTGTAATCATATTCACCAAGTGTACATGTAGACCCCTTTTACGTATAAGTAGGGCGGCGTAAAAATTTGGCTACTAAATTTTTTTGGCTGGCGCCAACCTAGATACTGCAAAGTAAAATCCTCACTTCTGATAGGTTAACTAGCCGTGTACATGAGTCCATGTACCCTGTGAGCTGACATGGTACATAGGAATTCCCCATGGCAGACCCCAAATATTCAGTCAGAAGTAAAACGGCCGACTTCTCGATTCGGCTAAATAGTAGCAAAATTGACAATAGACAACCACTGAGACGTAAACCAAAAAAAATGCAGAAATGAATTAAAACGCTCTTGTTTGCTATGATCAATAAAACAGGTCACTAAGATGAGTTATTATATCACCCAGTCATCTATTAGGCTATAACATGAACCCCGATGAAAACATCGCATATGATACAGACAAAAATCCCCCAGCTTTATGCAGCGCAAACGTACATTCATAAAGATCATCTTGTAGGAGCTTTCTACATTTAATTTTGCCGATAGTAAGCTGTTACCATTACGGCATTATGCTGTTGCTACCAGTTACAGTGTGTGTTTTAAATTGTTTCATTATCATGTACATTAATTTGACTGAAATACATTTGCATTATAAAATTTCTGCCGGGACTTGAACCCAGACCTCTCACTCAGTTCTAAGAGTGAGCATTCTTTCATTGAACTACAGAAATTGTTGAATATGCAAATGTATTTTCTTTTCATATTCTTATTTTTAATCATTCATATTCTAAATGCCTAAAATGAAGCGTTTTGGCTTGGGGCGATCATTCTATGTACACTTTGACCTTGTATTGTATCTATAGATTTATCACTAATATTCCCCACATGCAGCACAATGAACCTGATAAATATGCAATATATAATGCTAAAATAACTTACGATTATTTGGGGTTTTAAACCGAATCCTTATTCCTTATAAATATCCGAGCACCCTGAATAAAGCACAAGTTTAAAACCATGCGGTGTGTTGAACTTACAATACACACCACTACGGAGACCCTCGGTCAAAGTAATGTATTGGGGCGCTTCAGGGGAATTAGCGTGTTTAGTGTTTCAAAATGCCAAAATGGGTTTATATAAATAATTCAGCCCGTAAAAACTTTGCAATATAATAAATTCATTATACAGTTCTTACCCAGGGTACATGACGATTTATTCCCGGCTGGAAAAACCATGTAACCCTCGCCTAACGGCTCAGGTAACATGATTTTCCTCAGCCGGGAATAAATCGTCATGTACCCGGGAAAGAACTGTATAACTAATAATGTTCAGGTCCTCTACAAAAGTAAAAATGATTATATAAATTTTAGCCCTGGGGTCAAAATTGGCCCTGCCCCAGGGGTGGCCTGTTTTCTTTAGAAACATAGTGAAAACTTCGAGTATCTTCTCCTGATTGTCTGGTGAGTGATATCAGGGCCATCATGGCCCTCTTGTTTATTATATCAGAGGTCCAGATAAGATATGTAAATTAAAACATTTTCAAGAATAACTCCTTTATTTCTCCACCAAAACCTTTATTTCTCCACCAAAACCTATGTTGTGACCACTCTTTAGAATCGGACCTATGTTATTCATATAAAAAACAAGTTGTAGACCCTTTATTAGACAGCTGTTGCAAGATCTGTCTGATCTTGGTCTATTACTTGCAAAATCATTGAAAGGCATATCTATGGAGTAAACAGTTGACTATATGGTAATAGTGCTGCATTTAATATTTGGTCATTTATTTTATATCTTCAGATGGGCTGGGGAGGTGGACCAATGAGCGGAGAAGGGCCTCTGCCAATGCCACCACCGAAGGAGATTATTAGGCTGAAGAGTTGTGTTCTGTATCCACCACCTCCAAGTATGTACCCTAAATACCTGTTATCCCATTCTGATTCACTATAATATTGATCTGATTCCACAGTGTCTGCCATAGTTAAAATGGCCTGTGTTCATACAAAGTTATAAAAAATAATCGAAGTAATATTCATGATTGCATTATTTCTTAGATGAATATGCAATAGAGAAAGGGCTAAAAGATGATTCGATGAACCAATCTAAGACAGCTACTTAACTAGTATTGTACTGGGATAATACAATGGTTGTAATTTTAGTAACTTTGTGATATTGTAGATGCACCCCCACCGACGACAAGGGAGCGACCACCAGGATGTCGTACGATATTTGTTGGTGGACTTCCAGAGACTGCAGCAGAGGATCTCATACAGGAGGTTTTCCAGGAATTTGGAGCCATCACCAACATTCGGAAGAGCAAGAAGAAAAACTTTGCCCATGTCCGATTTGAAGATGAGACCATGGTAGACAGGGCCTTGTTTTTGTCAGGTGCAGTATTTAGTCCCCTCCACCAACTTGTAAAGCTGTATAAGTGCTCTTGGCAAATTTTTTATGACTTTCTATTAAATTAATGGAGGTAGCAATTAGTGTAGACCCTGATCAAACAGCTTCTGTATCTAGGGTTATTAAATGTACTCCATAGTTAGGTGTAGACCCTGATCAAATAGCTTCTGTATGTAGGGTTATTAACTTACTCCATATTTAGGTGTAGACCCTGATCAAACAGCTTCTGTATCTAGGGTTATTAACTGTACTCCATATTTAGGCTTAATTAAGCTGTTTCCAACAGAGTAGACCCATGTCAGACAGCTACTGTAGGAAAGGACTCCTATTGTCAATAATTGAATAGCCATTTAACCCTTTCCCTGTTCTATGTTTATTCCAAATTTTGATACCTACTGAATATTCATGGCCCACTAGGCTAAATAGTTATAATGAAATATGGAAGATGTGCATTGCAGCCATTTTAGAAAGTCAATAAACAGATTTATCAAATTCTATCAGCAAACAGAGTAGACCCGGATCAGACGGCCCCTATAGGAGCCGTCTGATCTGGGTCTACTCTGTTCGCAAATGCGTGAAAGCACGTTTATATGAGGGAAGGGTTAAGACAGGTTCTACTATACATCATGTTTTGACTTACCCATCTATTTTGAATGCATGTAATGTTCATCCAATTTATCTGCCACTCACCTAGTGTTATGGATTATCAGTGTCTGCTTTGTTTGCAGTAGCAGCTGGCAACATGCAAGCCATGAAAACTGGTCAGCAAATGAATTTCTTTCAATAACAACGAATGGATATTGATTAATTTGAAACATACAATACTACTACTACTACTACTATTCAATGAAATGCAAATTAAATTTGATTTCTGTTTCATACAATACATTAATGTTATGTCCACTACTTTTAAAGGGTGAAGTGGGGATGGGAAAGGTCTTTAGATTTGCCCTTGTTTGCATGAGATGAATGACTAACCATAGTGAAATCATGACCTGTGGATACAAAAACATTTTTCAGGCTACAGAATGAAAGTAGAGGATAAAGATGACAAGCAAAACACCGGTAGACTGCATGTTGACTTTGCCATGGCACGGGATGACCAGTATGAGTTTGAGTGTAAGCAGAGGTCCTTGATGCGTGACATGAGGCACAGACAGAGACTGGAGGAGGAGAGGATGAGGCCTCCCAGTCCCCCACCCATCACCCAGTACAGTGACTACGAGGCCACAGCACTGCTTGAACAACTTAAATGTATGTCAGCTTTGATAATGTTTCTCAGAGGAGAGGGGTTATACTGTAAAGCGATTAATTCAATTATAATGGCAAAAGGGATCTGAAAATTGGACAGGGTCTTGTAAATTAGGGCATAGTGGAGGGTAGGAAAGACAGAAGTTTGTTCAAACAGTAATGGATCAACACGCACACGTACAATTTTATATACAAAGAGTGCGATTCTTCTACACAATGTGAAGACTAAACTGTACAAGCACATTAGTATGCTTGTAATATGACAGCTTGTTTAAGGTGAACGTAATGAAAGAAACTGGATTTGTTTTTTAAAAATGGCATGTAATTTTTGAGTCGAACTCTCGATGAGTCGAAGTTTTTAATTGGTCCCTACGAACTCGACATAACGAGAATCGACTGTATATAATTCTGTAGCAAACAGAGCAGACCCTGATTAGACGTCTCTTAATGGAGCCCTCTGTTATGGGTTGGCTCTGTTTGCAATGATGTCAAAATGTGTTTCTATGACGTAAATGCTTAAGTTTAAAAATTAACATGCAAAATTTAATTATTTATAGCTATAGATCTTCGGAGAAGGTCTCCTCAAACTTCATACCTTCAAACTTCACACATTTATTTCCCCTTGTTAGTTCCATAGTTTATTGGAATTTCATAATTATTGTCATTCATGATGTTCCTGTAGGAACTGCTGTCAGGGTCTGCTCTGTTCGCTTATGGAATCATTCTGATCTAATCCATGGCCAAAAATCCATGGCTCTGTTCGCTTATGGAATAATTCTGATCTAATCCATGGCCAAAAATGTCGTGTGTTCATACACCATTTATAATATAAACTTTCAGCTAATAAATGATCATGATGTTAAAATTTCTTACATCAGTGTTCATTAAGTGAAGGGTAAAAAGTCTGGGGGTGTCTTCAAAATGAAACAGTTGTTCGCATTTGTATTACCAACACCGATTGAAGGATTTTACAGTTTACACAATGTAGTATTTTTCATGAGGAAGCCTTGCATTTGGCTTGTGGTAGGTCAGTAAATCTGCTGGGATATCCTACCATGCCTGAAACAATGTTCACTTACGTCATACAGTAAAAACTTGTTTATCTATACACTCAAATAATTATTATCATCAGTCTTGAAGACAGGTGGCAGCTTAATGCAGAGTAAACCCATGCAAAAAGCTCCCAGAACGGCCAGAAGCATTTTGCATGACTTTCACCCAGCACTAATCCTTTCTATGTTCTACACTTAGTCCAATTTTCAATACTTACTGAATATTCATGGACAAAATAGTTATAATGAAATATGGAAGGTGCAACATTGTAGCCGTTATAGAAACTAAAGAAACAGCCCTATCAAATTCCATTAGCAAACAGAGCCAGGGTTTTCTCTGACTCACTTTTTCTATTGAAAAATCCCTTTAATTTTACAAATGACCCTCAAAATTAAGAGTGTCTGTTCTTTACTTTATAGAGAGGGGGTCAAGAGGACCCTCAAATTGGTCTTTTTGAACGGGTCCAGGGAAATCCCTGCAGAGCAGACCCTGGTCAGACCCTGGTGTGATCTGGGTCCTCTCTGTTTGCAAATGCGTGAAAAGGCATTTATAGGAGGGAAAGGATTAAGCAATTACCTGCTTAAAAAGAGCTGTGTGTCACAAATAATTGTTGAATTGACAATGGACCCGAGAAAAAAAAATGTACCAAACCAATCAAATATTTAGTATGACATGATTTAAACTTGAATTTGCTTCAATAGTCATTGACATGTGCTGTTTATATGTACAGCTGATGAAGAGTTCATGAAGGCATCTCAGGTTCTCCTCACGTGGCTAGAACGTGGTGACGTCAGCCGCAGAAATATCAACAGTTTCTACGGCATGATCCAGTGTACCAACTCCCACATCCGCCGTCTCCTCATGGAGAAACAGGCCCACGAGGAAGAGCTCACCAAGATGAAGGAGAAATTCAAAATCATCTTTGAGGGAATTTTGAGACAATGTAAGATTTCACTTCTTTATGTAGATAAACGATCATACAGTATAAACTCTCTAATTGGCCAGCTAATCAGTAACATTGATGTTTTTAACTCTTTGCACTCTAGTGGAGAATTTGTGGTTATACCTATTCAGATTTTTATCCAGATTAGACACCGATCCATACTGCTTGACACTGATCATGGTTTTTGAAATGGAAAAAGCAATAGAGATAATCAATTTTAAATATTTGTAAAAGACAACAAATTGTGTAACCAATTGATTAGTGTGCAAAGACTTAAAAAACAAGTTTGTGCATGAAACAAGAAGCTGCCTAATGCAGAATGAAGTTATACAGGAAACTTTCATAAATGGGAGTCTTCGGCATGACTTTGGACCTGCAGTAAGCATCCACCTGACTTAACCATTTCCTTCATGAATATTTATAAGATATAATGATTTCATGTTTATTTATTAGCTGAATTATTATAATGTTATGGTGTATGAATACAGGATTTTTCTGCCATTTGCAGAAACTGTAGAATCAGACATAAATAATTCCATAAGCAAACAGAGCAGACCCTGATCGGATGGCTCCTATAGGAGCCATCTGATCTGGTTCTACCCTTTTGCAAAGATGAAGGAAAGGGTTAAAGACATAAGATTTTTAGTGGCTGCTATAGAGACGTTTGGCTGTAATTCAGGACGGGGTCTAAATATGTGTAAGTGAGTTTTTCAGTAGCCCAATACAGTAAGACTAGAGTAAAGACTTTTGGAGAAGGAAAAAGTAGTAAGATGGTTTATTTATCCTAAATATTCGGACACCAAATTTCCTATATTCCAGAGCAATAGATAAAGGTACATACTTGAGTACTAAACTCCTATGTTGTGATGATTCTAAGACGATTCTAAAGAGTGGTCACGACATAGGGTATGGTGGAGAAATAAAGGAGTCACTCTTGAAAATGTCGTAATTTACACATCTTATCTGGACCTCTGATATTCACTGATTTGTTATAGCTATTGCGTAAGTTTGTCTGTCCGAACATTTAGGATAATTACGGTAAGAGGGTTAAGTATGTTTAAAGTCCAGTCCATATCACCAGAGGAGCGTGTAGATTTTCAACGAGTTTTCTATTTTCAAGCAGTTTGCAAGGATAGCTAACATCATAACACTGTATATCTGAGAACTTACATCATGGTTGAGTGCTATAAACGGGGTAATTTTTGTGTCACCAGTATTTTGCCAAACTACTTTAAAAAAGTACTTTTGATGTGCTAGCATGCAATGAGTTTTTTTTACGCATTTGCAAATAGTGTAGACCGAGATGAGATGGTTGCTGCTGGAGCTGTCTGATCAGGGTCTACTCTGATTTTGCAGTCTGCCATGGTCAAACATTCTGTTGATCATAATGCTATTATAAAGATACCAGCTTATTAATATTCATATAGTATGTTACCAGTATTGTGGTCGTTATATCAATGTTTCCAAATGCTTCCAACTACATTTAGTTTGGCACGATAAAAATGGCGACATAGATGAATCTCCAAACAGAGTATTATTGTGTCATCTGCTGAAGCAGGGTGACACTTAGAGATCACTTTTTTGTCTTCCATCCATCTGTCTTTCTGTCTGTCAGGATTTTTCCTTCATGGTTTCAGCTTTCAGCAGGTGACACATGTGTTAATTTCCTTTGAACACTCTTGTTTGTTATCCTTGTTGTACATAATATGGTAAGCTTTTATTGCAGTAATGCAGACTCATAGGCAAGGTCCAGGAAACTATTCTACTGACCCTTTCCTGAATGAATATTCATGTTAGAAGTAATGACATCATGAATAATAATTAGATGAACTTTGTAATTGGATGAGTATAGAAATGTTTGGCATTGGAAGAAAGTGTAGAATCAGATTTATATTATTCTATTTTTAAGCAAACAGCAGATCTTGATCAGACAGCTCCTACAGGAACAATCTGATCTGCGTCTGCTGTATTAGCAGTTGCGTGGTTGGTGAATTACCCTATAAATACGTTTTTCTCACACATTTGCACACAGAATAGACCCAGATCAGATGGCTTTTGTAGGAGTTGTCCGATCTGGGTCCTCTGTAAGAGCCATCAGATCAGTGTCTTCTGTGTGCTTATGAAATAATAATCATCTGATTATGCCATGGTCAATTGTTTTCTATGTTTATGGCACCATTACAAATTCAGCTACTTAATATTCATACATTAATTATTTCTCAGATGAATATTCATAAGGAAAAGGGTTAAGGATAAGTATTAGTGGCCAGTAAGTTTACTGGTACCAGGTGATGTAGTTTTAGTACATTTCAGGGGACATTTAGACTCGAGGGAGAGTTTTCATTGTTATTTTCAGAGTAGCAGAACAGTTGATAAGAGGAGCATTGATCTGCCTACAGTATTATCTCTGATAGATGCTCCGGGGGGTGTTACATTTTTTTAAAACATTTTTTAACTTCTTGTAGTTTGTACACAGGTGGTTGCTTAATGCAGAATCACAGCTTTCTGCATTGCTTTCAGTCTGCATTAAGCCATCTGTATTTTGAAAAAAAACCCACTATGATTCCTTTATATTAAATCGTTATTATATAGGGTTTTAGTTGTTTTATTTTATTGATCATTATTAAACAACAACCCCTATCCCACCCCAGGTAAGGCGGCATTTATTAGGGAGAGTACGGTAAAACTCTTATTTCTCAGCCAAACCCTATCTTGTTGGTATTCATTAGAATTGCCTTGAAGACATGTGATTCTAATGAATACCAACAAGATTGGGTTTGACAGACAACTGTAGGAAACACTTTTCTGGAAATTCCTGAATAACTCCCCTTATCTGCTGCTCTGGAGTAAAGTTGCTTATGCAGCATAAATGGCAAGCACGTAAAAAAATACAAGGAGTAATGGTTTGTGCAAAGAAAAGATTTTTTAAAGAACCAGCAGGCTGAAACATACAAAGGATTACAGTGTGGCTCCCTGCTTCGTGCCTGATATTCATGAAACTACAAAATGTACTAACAATACTTCTTCACGACTAGCTGGCTTTATGAAAATTATTCTTGTTTCAAGTATGGATTGTTATGTACAGCGTATTGCAGAACAAGAGATATGTAGAAACTTACTGCATTACTTTTGTTCTCTTTAAGCAGTCACCTGCTTTTAACCCTTTACTGGATGGATATTAATGTAAATACAATGTGAAATAATGACATCAATGATTCATGAGTACATGTATTTATAAGCCATATATTTCATAACTGGATATGAACACTGGAGCTTTTGGCCATGGTAGAAACTGTAAAATCAGGCTTATATAATTCCATAAGTGAACACAGCAGACCCTGATCAGATGAGCAGTCTGATGTGGGTCTACTCTGTCTGCAGAGGAGTCACAAGGTATCTGTATCAGGTAAAGGGTTGAAGACATCCATGTTTATTAAATGTACTTATACAATGCACCACCACCTAAATAATCTAGCATGAGTCATAGAAGCGATGAGCATACACATATGACTTAAGCCTTTCCTTGTTCTGTATTTATTCAAAATTTCAATCTTACTGAATATTCATGGACAAAATAGTTATAATGAAATATGGGAGGTGTTACATTGTGGCCACTTTATAAAGTAAAGAAACAGATCTTTCAAATTCTATTAGCAATCTGAGCAGACCCTAATCAGACGACTCCTATAGGAGCCGTCTGATCCGGGTCTACTCTGCGGGTCTACTATGCGTGAAAAAGCGTATATATGAAGGAAAGGGTTAACCAATCAGCCTCAAGGTATAATTACATTTACATGTACAAATGTATATGACCTTCTCAATATTTACAGGTAATGAGTATTAATTATTTTATGTGAAGAATAAAACTTAACCCTTGCATATGTAGGACATTTTCTGCAAGGTTTACACTACTGCTGCAAAAAAGATCTCTACTTTTGAAATTTGGAACTGTTCCTAGCTATTTTATTTTTAAAATTTGGAATTGTTCTTATATTTGAATTATGTATTTATACCCCTACAATTGAAGTTTAACCCTTTCCCTGTTGAATATTCATGTAAGAAATAATTATATCATGAATATTTATTAGCTGAATTATGGTAACAGCATATGTACACAGGATATGCTTGTACGTGTATTGGAAGAATATATAGAATCATATCTATATCATGTCAAAAGCCAACACAACAGACCCTGATCAGACAACTCCTACAGGAGCCATCTGATCTGGGTCTACTCTGTTTGCAAAGGTGCAAGGGAAAGGATTAATTTATTCAAGGGTGAGATCAACAAAATTAAAATGCAATGGTTACGTTTATTCTAAAAGAGCATTGGTAGATGGTCAGATTCTTGAGACAAGTTTCAGGAGGGCAAAAGACAAGCAGAGAACATGCTGGACAGAAGTGCATCATTTCGGTGTATTCTGGGTGATCAACTATTGACCCTTGTCCAGCTGGTTGCCACCTAGTTAGGCATCTACATAAAGCATGGATTCATGAGATGCCAAGTAAGTTGATGTCTCATCAAGGATCCAAGCTGTTTGCCTATAGATATTTTTTTTAATCCTTTACATAATGAATATTCATGTAAGAAATAATGATATCTTGAATGTTACGTTGACGAATGTTTATAATTGCATAAATTATTGGCCGTTGAAGAAACTGAAAAGTCTGTATTATTCCCAATTGAAGCAAATAAATCCGACCCAGATTAGATGGCTCCTACAGGAGTTATCTGATCTGGGTCTGCTCTCTTTGCAAAAGTGTTTCTCTCAGATAAAGGGTTCAAACCAGGCAAATCAAAATAATGTAACATCTTTCCCATATATAAACACCTTTTCATGCATTTGCAAACAGAGAAGACTAAAATCAGACAGCTCCTATAGGAATTGTCTGATCAGGGTCTGCTCTGTTTGCTTATGAAGTTATAATAGATCTGCCTCCTGTTTAAGAATTCAGCAAATAAATATGAATGACATCATTATTTCTTACATTTAAAAGGGAAATTGTTAAAAATTGCAGTAAGCAAGATTGAACCGACATTGTTTACAGCATGACAAGGGTTAAAGTAATGAAACAGTGAAAAGGTTTGAGGTAAATGGAAACAGATAGATGAAAAAGCTGTGTTATGAAAACATAACAATATTCATAGTGCAGAGGTCGTGTAAAACCATTTTCAAGAACAACTGCATTATTTCTCCACCAAACCCTATACTGTGATCACTCTTTACAGTTGTCACTGTGTAGGGTTTGGTGGAGAAATTATGGTTTTATTACTCGAGTATGCATGTTTATCTGTTTGCTCTGCATATTGTTAGATGAAGTTAACCCTTTACACACCCTCATTTGAAAAATATATTTAATGATATCGGTACTATTAGTTACTTATTATGCCCCCAGATCAGATCTGGGGGGCATATTGTTTTTGCCCTGTCTGTCTGTCAGTTTGTCTGTTTGTTTGTCAGCAACTTTAATATTGATCATAACTTTTGAGCCAATACAAATAGCCGCACATTTTGAGGGATAACATGTTGAGGTCATCCTTCAAGGTCAAAGGTCAAATATATACATGTAGGTTAAATCACCGACTTTAACATTGGTCATAACTTTCGAACCAGTAGAGATAGAGACTTGATATTTGGCATGCATGTGTATCTCATGAAGCTGCACATTTTCAGGGGTGACATGTTAAGGGCAAGGTCATCCTTCAGGGTCAAAGGTCAAATTGGGCGGGGCATAGTGTTTCACAAACACATCTTGTTAGATTTATTTTATAATATAGGAAAACAGGAAATGTTTGGCCATGGCAAAAACGTTTTGAATTATATCTGTATTATTCCATAAGCAAACAGATCAGACCCTGATCAGATGATTCCTACAGGAGCCATCAGATCTGGGTTATCTATGTAAGGGAAAAGTATTTCTATCAGGTAAAGGGTTAATTAGCAGTAGAGTTTAAGTCTAGCAAGGTCAAGACTCATATATATGAAGCAATGAGATCCTCTTTCCAAAATGCACAAATTTACATGTACATAAGAACTGTTTCTCCATAGACCTTCTATTTCAGTGAATTTGCTGGCTAAACATTTTGAAATTATTATATTAATCAATCCAAAAATATTGTTTTGACATTTGACTTTCGAGATTTCAAGCTATTTCATGTGAAAAGAAATATGGTATGCTAGTATTAACCCTTTTCTCTTTAAATATGCCTTATAATGATTTTGCAAACAGAGTAGACCCAGATCAGATGGCTCCGGCAAGAGCTGTGTGATCAGGGTCTCCTCTATTTGCTTATGAAATTATATAAATCAAATTCTACAGGTTTTACTTGAAATATTTCATAGAGTAAAGCTTTAAAGTGAAGTCTAATACTAGATATCTAAGGCAAGTGGTTTGCCATACAAAAGTCAGACAGAAAACTCCCAAATCAATATTGAATATTCATGATGTCATTATTTCTTACATGAATATTCATGGAGTAAAGGGTTAAACATATTATCTATGCCTCTGGTTATATATTTCAAAGTGCGTTCTTAAGATAAAAACACATGCATAGGAATTTTGTAAAGCCAGCAGATTTACCTTCCTGCTCAGATAGTCTTTTCAAGTCAAGGCCATTGGACGAAACCAGGAAGCAAGACATACGGCAAAGAAGAGCATTCACGTTGATGCTCTGCGGGTCCACAACTGTGGGGAATGTTGGTTTGACAGAGTTTTATCATTTACCTTACAATATGTTCTACTTCTCTCTCTACCACCTAGTTGATCAGATTGAGAGAATCTTTACTGTGGCACAGAAACAACGAAACTGGGATCATTTTACAAAAGCCCAGCGCAAGAATGTTGAACTCTGGTTGAAACAGGCAAAGGTAGGTGCTTCAAACAAACAGCTGGTTGTAATCTTGAAGTGTTAGACATGGAGTTAATCTTGTCTCCCCCACTAGTGAGGAAATGTATTGTTTTGGCCAAGTTTGTCTACGAGTCATACAAGTCAACTCAAACAAGGTCATTGTTGTAACTCAGTTTCTGATTTTTAAGCACTGGAATTCACTATATTTTGAAGGATTTTCACCAAAAATTGTGAAATGTCTGAAGACAATAAGTCTCGACAGAGGGTTAAAGTGTATTTGTCATGAAAACAGGCAAGTTAGATTTTACTAGGGATAGAATACATGAAAGTGTTTATGTCAAGATGTTACAACAAAACTTACACCTTTAAACATATATGATTCATTGAAAGGTTTAGTCGTTAAAGTACAAGAAGTGAGTGTTAAGACCCAGATCATAGGGCTCCTGAGAGAGCCCTTTGATCAGGGTCTGCACTGATTGTCAGAAAAATATTTTCATCAGTGGTCAATTTTGATACAAATGTTTAGTTATTTAATATCTAGAAAGGTAGATAGGTGCCAGTTTGAACTATTCTGCAGAGTTAAGGTAAATGTTTTTAGTCTCAAATTTTCAATGTAACGGAGCCTTGATCAAAAGCCCCCTGGCTCCAAAATGACCAGATGATCAAAAGCCTCCTGATAGAAAATGAAAGGTGATCAAAAGCCCCCTGATAGAAAATACAGGATGATCAAAAGTCCCCTGATAGAAAATGAAAGGTGATCGAAAGCCCCCTGATAGAAAATGCAGGATGATCAAAAGCCTCCTGATAGAAAAGGAAAGGTGATCAAAAGCCCCCTGATAGAAAATGTTTTTAGTCTCAAATTTTCGATGTAACGGAGCCTTGATCAAAATCCCCCTGGCTCCAAAATGACCAGATGATCAAAAGTCCCCTGATAGAAAATGAAAGGTGATCAAAAGCCCCCTAATCAAAATACCCTCGGTCATAAATCCCTCCACTTAAAACAGGGGTGCCATAATTGGTTACTGGATCCAAACTCTTTGTAAAAATTAATATCGCAAAATAACCAAACAATTTTAATTCTGATGAAACACCAATAAACTCATCAGGTCTCAAGGTTATAAAACTGTTTGGAGTCATGTCCAGCCTCCGGCTGAGACTCAAACCCATCTAGAATCTGATCAAACATGACTTTTTTAAAACATGAAAGTTCTATTGTGTTTTAATACCAAGGGAATTTTTCTATCAGGAGTTTTTTGATCACCTTTCATGTTCTATCAGGTGGCTTTTGATCGCCTTGCATTTTCCGTCAGGGGGCATTTGATCACCTGATCATTTTGGAGCTAAGGCACTTTTGATCAAGGGGCTTTTGAGCATCCCTGTAACGGAGATAATTGAGAAGTTAAAATAACAACCAGCTGCTTGTTTGAAGAAACAGACATTGTATTAACAGTATATACTGTTAAATCATTAATGTTGGTAAGAAATTTAATTTTGGGTTTGTAACAGATGAAATGATCAGGATATTAAATCATCTCCTATTTATGCCATACTTGTCCTAAAAAGCTAGATAATTCAGTTCAAGACTGTTTTGATAACAATAGATTATACTAATATAGAATATAGTGTGACTCAGATCAAATCACTCCTTGAAGAGAAGTTTGGTTTGAGTATGCATTATATGCCTAAATTTTGTCTGGCCAAATACTTTGGTTAATAACGGTGTGTAATTGTAGACCGGCTTTATATTCTGAGAATGGATATATATTAAGAGTCATTTGTCAACACTTGATCTTTTGTGGCAAATGTTTGACTCCCAACTAGAATGTGTATGGGCATCTTAACCTATTCCCTCACAGGCTATTTTTAGACCCAGCCTCTTTGAATAAATCTACTGAAAAAGAGCATTTAATAGAAAAAAGGAAACTGTTAGAATTGTGTAGTTTTGAAATCATTGTGATAAATTGAGCATATGCTCCTATAGAGCAAATGCTCTATTTATCACTGGTTTCAAAAAGTGAGGCATCAAATGGCTTCAATATGAGGGAATGGTGTAACCTTCTGATGTATTGATTCAGTTTTAATCCACATTTATCAGGTAGTTAACTCTTTCGACACGTTTAACAAATCTGTGATACTAATTACCTAAAGTATTCAGACAACCGATCTCCCATCTCTACTCAGTTTGTAATGCTGGATAACTGAATTCAAATTCAGCCTCATTTTGATAATTTTAAATCAGACTGGCAATTTAGCAAATAGTGAGGGTCTACCCTCATCAAATGCTTACTTAACCCTTTCCCTGTTCTCTGTTTGTTTCAAATTTCAATACCTAATGAATATTCATGGACTAAATAGTTATAATGAAATAAGGAAGGTGGAACATTGTAGTCATTTTAGAAAGTAAAGAACCAGATCTTTCAAATTCTATTAGCAAACAGAGTAGACCCTGATCAGATGGCTCCTCTATGAGCCGTCTGATCTGGGTTTACTCTGTTTGCAAATGCGTGAAAACACGTTTATATGAGGGAAAGGGTTAAGGAGCAGTTTATCCTGGTCTACGATATTAGCCGAATTTTGTCTGAATACTTACAGTAATTTGGTAACAATTGCAAATAGTTTGAATGTAGATTAGATGCTGAATAACTCATCATCTCATCCAAATTTAAACATTGACTCTCTGATCATATCATGTGCTATGGACAGTTTGAATTTTGTTACCAATTTTGAGAAATGAAGCAAACGTCTTTATGCCCTACACAGGGTGAGAAGTATATAGCCTTGTTTTACTAGGTGTTGAAAGTGTAGAGGTCATGTTAACTTGTGGTCTAAACAGCATAATATTGGGTGCAGGTACATGTGTTAACCCTTTACTCCATGAATATTCATGTAAGAAATAATAACTACTTGAATATTAATTAGCTGAACTTTTGTAATTGCACTATAAACATGGAATGTTTCATGGAAGAACATGTAGAATCATATCTATAGTATTTGATAAGAGCACAGAACTGACATTGATCAGATGGCTCCTATAAGAGATGTCTGATCTGGGTCTACTCTGTTTGCAAATGCATCAGAAGGCATCTCATTGGAGTAAAGGGTTAATCAGCTTAAAAGAAGGGTCAAACAGTGCCATATTTACCCTAAATATTAGAGCACCAAGACTGCTCTCTCGATCAGCTTGTAAAGCTGAATATGTCAATTTTTAAATCATTTGAATTATATTAAACTTAACTTATGGAAAATGGTATAGTGTAGATCTAGATCAAAAGTGCTCTTGAAGGAGCAGCTTGATCTAGGTCTACACTGCTTGGCTCAGTCTGTCTGGTGGAATATTTAGGGAAATTTAACCCACTCTACTCATATAAATGCCTTTTCACGCATTTGCAAACAGAATAGACTCAGATCAGACGGCTCCTATAGGAGCCGACTGATCAGGGTCTGCTCTGTTTGCTTATGGTATAATATAGATCTGAATTTACAGCTTCTGCCTGATATGCCATCATAAAAAATATTGTAATTAATATTCATGATATCATTATTAATTACATGAATATGCAACAGGGAAAGGGTTAAATTATGGTAACAGTTTGTCAAAGAAATCAGTAGCAGTGGAAGGTTACGGTAAGTAGAGAAAGGTCAAACAGGTATTATAGCTTTTAACGTTGTTAGAAGTTGCGAAATCCAGTTTGGATCAAGATTAGATGCTGAATAAGATTAGAGTAGATCCAGATCAGACAGCTCTTGTAGGAGCTGTCTTATCAGGGTCTGCTCTGCTTGCTTGTGGAATAATATAGATCTTGATTCTACAGTTTTTACCAGGGTCAAAAATTCACCTGTTCACATTCCACTATTAAATTTATATCCATGAAGAAAGTTTTTATACATGAATATTCATGAAATAAAAGGGTATGTAAAAGGAGAGACAGTATCAGATTCTGTGTGAATCAATAACCCATTCCCTCATAGGCTATTTTTAGACCCAACCTCTTTGAATAAATCTACCAAAAAGGAGCATTTACTGGAAGATAGGGAAATTTTAGAATTGCGCAGTTTTTAAACCATTGTGATAAATAGAGCATTTGCTTGTATGGAGCAAATGCTCTATTTATCACAATGGTTTCAAAAAGTGACTTTTACAGAGACGTCAATATGAGGGAATGTGCTAAGAGCTAAATAAGGTAACTTTTTTTATTGCTTAATTTTCCGAATGGAGATTCCAGAAAGTTAAGCTCATTTATTCTGAATGGGTAAATTCTGCTGTAGACGGCATGGAATAGCAAACAGTGCAGACTTTTAGTTCTCAGTCAACACAAGTGAGTTACTCATATATACTCTTTGTACGGTAGTTTCAAATTTGAAATTACCTGTGCAGACAATTGGGATCCAGATGAGATGCCCAGTAACATTGCGTCTGATCAGAATCCAAACTGTTTGACAGAAAAGAAATGGAGAATTCCAAGACAAGAAATTCCAAGACAAGAAATTTTGCAGACAACAATTACTTAACAAGTGAAAAGTTGCTGGTCAGTATATATTATGTATCTAAGAAATTATTAGTAATTTCTTTAGAATCAGGACCTTAATGGAGGTAAAACTATGACCAGAATATAAATTCTGGGCATCATAGATGTCTGGTAATTGATAATGGGAGATTCTCTGCCCTTCTGGTTTCGGAAAAAGAAAGGTAGAAAAATTGGTGGCAGCTTTAGTGTCTTGGCAGTGATCTGGGGAGCAGAAAAGTTTAACCCTTTCCCTCATATTGACGACTCTTTGAGAGACGCTTTGTGAAACCATTGTGATAAATAGAGCATTTGCTCCTATAGGAGCAAATGCTCTATTTATCACAATGGTTTCAAACTACAGAATTCCAAAGTTTTCCTTTTCTCTAGTTAATGCTCCTTTTCAGTAGATTTATACAAAGAGGTTGTATCAAAAAATAGCTTATGAGGTAATGGGTTAAACATCATTACAAGAGTCGAAATTGTTTGCCGGTGGCGAAGAGTTTTTATGCAGATTGCTCTTTGGAAGGGTAGATGTCAAAAATTTTAAAAATTAAATGTTCACAAAAATTGACAGAATGCATTTTTATATATTGATCAGTAGATCATATTTATTGTAATCCGCAACATATTACATGAATTGTGAATTGATATGGTCAACATGGAAACATTTCTGTAGCATTCAACATTGTTGATGACAGGAAATCAAGCAGAACCAACAGGAGGAGTTCTTCAGTGGCCGGCAAGAGGATGAGATGGAGATGTCAGACGATGATGAGGGGCCATCCACAGGCAAAAAGAAGAAGATAGAATACAGTGAGAATATCACCAACCAGTATGCTGAAAGTAAGTTAACCAGTTATAGAGAGGTAGATAAAATTAGTAAGTTAAACAATTATAGAGAGGTAGATAAAATAAGTAAGTTAACCAATTATAGAGAGGTAGATAAAATAAGTAAGTTAACCAATTATAGAGAGGTAGATAAAATAAGTAAGTCAACCAATTATAGAGAGGTAGATAGAATAAGTAAGTTAACCAATTATAGAGAGGTAGATAAAATAAGTTAACCAGCTATAGAGAGGTAGATAAAATAAGTAAGTTAACCAAATATAGAGAGGTAGATAAAATAAGTAAGTTAACCAGTTATAGAGAGGTAGATAAAATAAGTAAGTTAACCAATTATAGAGAGGTAGATAAATAAGTTAACCAGCTATAGAGAGGTAGATAAGATAAGTAAGTTAACCAATTATAGAGAGGTAGATAAAATAAGTAAGTTAACCAGTTATAGAGAGGTAGATAAAATAAGTAAGTTAACCAATTATAGAGAGGTAGATAAAATAAGTAAAGTAACCAATTATAGAGAGGTAGATAAAATAAGTAAGTTAACCAGTTATAAGAGAGGTAGATAAAATAAGTCGATTAGAGGCACAGGCAAGATGTGTAAATTAAAACAGTTTCAAGAATATGTCTTTAACCCTTTACTCCATCAATATGCCTTTCTACACCTTTGCAAATAGAGTACAACCAGATCAGACGGCTCATGTAGGGGCTGTCTAATCAGGGTCAGTTCTGTTTGCGTATGATATAATTCAGATATGATTCTAGAGTTTGTTCCATGGCATGAAATTCCTGTGTCCATGTGTTATTATAACAATTACTCTAATTAATATTCATGATGCCATTTCTAACATATATTCATGGAGTAAATACCTTTTCAAATACAGAAGATTCGTTCCTGTAAGAGTCATCTGATTACGGTCTGCTCTGTTTGCTTATGGAATGATATACATCTGATTGTACAGCATATTCCATTACCAAAATTTCCTGTGTTCACACTCCATTATAAAATACATCTTACAGTGAAGAACTTATAATGAAATCCTGTTGACTTTGTTAACACTTCTGTGTTAAGTGCTTGTGCGGCGGCTGTAAAAAGTTGCCCCGTACTTCATTCTCAGTGTTCTTATATTTTCTGGTCCTTCGGGATCATTAGTTTTGATGTTATTAGTTTTTAAAATTGAATACTGCTTAAGCCAGTAGTGTTGCACTTTTAATTACTGGTCATGAACAGACTCAATAAAACTGAGTCTTCAGTTTTCTCATTTTGCATTTCTACTTTTTGCTATCGAAGGATCACCCATTTTCAGAATATTTGTAACTTATTTCGTTTTATCCAAATCTCGTCTTAGCCATATATAGAAATTTCATTATAAATGTTTGAATATAACTAATTTTATTATACAACATATTTTGATACAAAATAATGTATAGGAATAAATGTAGACCAAGCTTTTAATTATTTAGAACTTAGTGCTGCTGCTGCACAGGGCTCAAGCAAAAGGGTGATTGGGGAGAAAGAGTCTCCTTAACCCTGTTGACTTCTCCCTGTTTTGAACTGAGGGAGAAGTTTAGATATTTATAACATGTAGGGAAATACAAAACCAGGGTCAAAATTTCTCCTGGAATCCCACCAAACTTCTCCCTGTTGGAAAGGTCCAGCTTCAGCCCTAGTACATAATCATATTTGTTTAAACCCTTTTCTGCATAAATATTCAAGCAAAGTTCCATTCATTATGGATGTACAATTTAATAAATGTTTGTGTCTCTAGGTCTACACTGTTTGCAAAGGACAGTAGGAAAATGTTTTCCGCACTGAAAGGGTTTAAGTTGTGCATATGTGTTACAGTGGCTGGGAAACTTAACCAGATCAACTTGCTGAAGGACGAGAATGACTCCCTCAAGTGTCAGATCGAGGCATACAAGAACGAGCTGGAGGTGATGAAGCAAGAAGGTCAGGGGTCATCAGACGGCAAGGAGGTCAAGGCCTTACAGCTGGCCATGCAAGGCATGCAACAGGTACAGTTTGGCGAGGATATTTTTGTATCGGGTGTTGAGTGCAAAACTTGTATATTTTTTAACTCTTTCCCTATTCAATATTCATGTAGGAAATAATGACATCATGAATATTTATGAGCTGAATTTCTATAATTAAAATTGTTCAAGGAAATCTTTTGCTTTGACAAAAAATGTAGAATCAGATCTATATCATGTCTTAAGCAAACAGCAGACCCTGATCAGATGGCTACAGTAGCCATCTGATCTGGGTCTACTCTGTTGCAAATGCATGAAAAAGCATTTTTTTGAAGGAAAGGGTTAACATTTATAAGCATTTACAAAATAAATTTCTTTGTAGAATTGTTGAAGTTGGATTTTTCTTTCATTCCTGTTGAAAAACACAGCCAGACTGTTAAATAGTTTTGATTATGGATCATCTGAGTCCTTTACACGTTTTACAGTATGGAGTCTAGCATTGTACTAGACCTGTGATTCACCTTCATTATGCCCCCACTTCTAAAGAGGAGAGGGGGGGGGGGGGGGGGGGGGGGGGGGGGTAGGGATCGTTTAGATAATTATGCAGTAAGGCCTCTCTAAATCAACCACCAAAAAAAGGTATACATTCTTGGACTTGAATGCAGATGGCTGCATAATGCTGCTGCAGGATGAAAATTATGCAGAAAGCTCTCGCAGGAGCTTTCTGCATTTATTTCATCCTGCATTAACCCATGATATTTGACTCCTCCCTCTATGAATATTAATGAAGCAAACCACCAAAACATCAGCTCTTATTGCAGAATATGATTTTTATTCAAACAGTACAGACCCTATTGGAGCCCTCTGATTTGGGTCTACACTGTTTGTAAATAACTGATATACCTGCTTCCCACATATAAAAGGTTAAGCAACCAATCTACTCTGTTTGTAAAGGTATCTTTGTTTTGCATTGTTGTAGACTTTTCCTACAGATATTTTAACCAAGATAGATACAATTACAAGTCTCTTTAGCAGCCTCTAAATGAATTAACACAGTGGACTTTTAACCCTTTCCCTGTTCTATATTTAGCCCAAATTTCAATACCTACTGAATATTCATGGAGAAAATAGTTATGAATAAACATGGAAGGTGGAACATTGTAGACATATTTTAGAAAGCAAAGAAACATCTTTCAAATTCTATTAGCAAACAGAGCAGACCCTGATCAGACGGCTCCTCTAGGAGCCGTCTGATCTGGGTCTACTCTGTTTGCAAATGCGTGAAAACACATTTATATGAGGGAAAGGGTTAAAGCTGGTGGCTGCTTCATGCAGAATATAAGTACATGTAATGCAGAAAGCTCCTATGGGAGAACCAGAATTACTGCTAGGCTATTTCTGAATGGTCTTTGTAGAGAGGTTTTACTGTACTTTTGATTCTTACAGCAACTGATCCAGGCAAGGAATGAGCTGTCGGAGCAAAAGAAGAAGTCAGATCAGGAAAAGGTAGACTTAGAGAAGCAGCTTCAGACGGAGAAAGATAGACAGGCTGCAGTCAGGGACAGTGGCACAGAGGACAGCTCTAAGGTCTGTACAGAATTGTCCATATTGAATACAGAAAGTTCTCTCAGAAATAGCTAAACAAAAAGAATGCTCATTGTGGATTTTAACCCTTTACTCCGTTAATATTCATGAAAGAGCTAGTGACATCATGAATATTGATGAGCTGAATACATGTATTTACA
Source organism: Azorinus chamasolen (assembly GCA_963576725.1). Taxonomy (NCBI): domain Eukaryota; kingdom Metazoa; phylum Mollusca; class Bivalvia; order Cardiida; family Solecurtidae; genus Azorinus; species Azorinus chamasolen. Next base: position 16,764,639 of record OY755251.1, on the reverse strand, counting down.
ATGGTATATGAACACAGACTATTCCGGCACCAACAGAAAAACGTACATGAGATGTTTATAATACCATGTGTACATATAGCTTCGTACTTGGGTGATAAAAAAGGTACAGTAGTCATGCTAAAGTGACCACATAATTTATTAACCCTATACTCCATAAATACGCCTTTCTGTGCCTCTGCAAACAGAGTAGACCCTGGTCAGATGGCTCCATATAGGAACCATCTGATCAGGGTCTGTTCTGTTTACATATGATATAATATAGATATGATTCTACAGTTTCTACCATAGCCAAAACTTCCTGTGTTCAAGTGCTATTATAAAAAATCAACCTGATTAATATTCATGACATCATTATTTCTTACATGAATATTCAGGGGGGAAATGGTTAACATAAGAGTATTTAATAGGAGGTAGTTGCTTAATGTGGGACAAAAGTAGTGCAGAATGCTCCTATTGCTTAATGTGGGACAAAAGTAGTGCAGAATGCTCCTATAGGAGCTTTCTGCATGATTAACCCCTCACTGGCATGGTTCGAATACTGGCCTGGGTGTTTGACTTTTTCATGTGAGGAAGCCTTCCAGTTGGCTTTGCAGTAGGTCAGTGGTTCTATGCAGTTATTCTTCTGTGTATGAAACAATGAAATTGTTCCATGCACGAAAAAACCTCTGGGGTCTTCCTCCTCCTATTATAGCTGGACATTATGATAAGAATAAAATACTGTTAGAGCAAACACTGTTAAAGCGACACTGATACAAGGAAAATCTTTTGAGTGGTCCTATATATATATATCTATATAAAACTTGGTCTTTATGTTCTAGGTTGTGTCTGGTGGGAATGAGGCTGGCAAATTGAAGACGGGTGAGGACGTGATCAGTAGTACAGGTCTGCACGTAACTGACAAGGAGGCCAAACTCATTGGTAAGATCCTTAATTGTTTTATTGCCGAAAGTACCTGTTTTAACCCTTTCCTTCATGTAAACGCATTTTCATGCATATGCAAACAGAGTAGACCCAGATCAGATGTAGCTCCTATTGGAGTCTGCTCTGTTTGCTTTTAACATGATACAGATCTGAATCTACAGTTTTTGTTTAAAGCAAAAACATTCCTTGAAAAGTTTACATTATAAAACTTCAGCTAATAAATATTCAAGATGTCATAATTTCTTTCATAAATATTGCAGAAGGAAAATGATAAGTGACCACTTGTTGGTTAGATTAACCCTGTCCCTGTCAGAAATAATGATATCATGAATATTTATAAGCTGTAGTTTCATAATGTCATAGGGTTTATTTTGGTATTGGTAGAAAGTATACAGTCAGATCTATCATCATTATACACCACGCAACAAAGGGGGTATATAGTTTGTGACCCATCTGTCCATCATTCGGTCAGTCAGTCCATCCGTGTATCATAATACATTGTTGCTCTAGCACTTTCATTTCTTGACCAATTTATCTCAAATTTGCTTTAAACCTTTCCTTGATATAAACATCTTTTCATGCATTTGCAGACAGAGTAGACCCAGAAAATTATAGGGTTTGGTGTAGAAATGATGATTTTAATATTTTGGTACACATGTTCATCTGTTCCTCTGGTAATGTGTCCTGTATCTTTTCCTGTAGTGTGAAACTTGACCAGACTCGGTCACTTCTCATTATTTATATATTTGATCTAGGTCTACACCCTTGGCAGTGTAACAAGACTCTTTTTCCCTGAGGGAATGAGCTGTCTGATCTGAGTACTCCCAAGCCTTATAATTCATTGCAAACAGAGTAGACCTAGATCGGATAGCTCTCGTAGTACATTTAATCCTTTCCGTGTTTGAATATTCATATAAGAAATAGTGACATCATGAATATTTACTTGTTGAATATTTATAATGGCATATATACACAGGAGTTTGTGGTGTTGGTAGAGACTGCAGACAACAAAATTTACAGAAGACAGTTACTTCAAATCAAATCAAATAGTTTATTGATACATTCAGGCCTCCAGCCCACAGTACAAGAAATACATTCAAACGTAAATATACAATCAAATGTAGTAGAGCAGTATCACAAGTTTCATACAAAGGCACGTACAGTATTCTAACCGATTGTTTCGGCGTAATATTCTGCGTGTTCAAGTATTTTACTTACATGTAAAATATTTGTCAACTCAACTAAATAACCACTGATGTAAGATCTTCAAATTACTATTACAGGTCTCGTGTGCTGCTTCCTCCATGTCCACCCCACTGGTGCCTCGCTCGATTACATCTGGTCTTACCTGCATAGACTTGGTATATCTTGCCGTGTTAGTGAGCTGGAGACACTACTTGAGAAAATTCCAGTGATATTTCGACAAGAAGTGACAGGCGTAGGAGCAACTATAGAGAGAAGGTGGCATTTCTCTGGGTACAGAAATCTTCCACTAACTTGAACGGTTTACCTAAAGCTATATTCAAGTTTGAAGAGCTCCCATGTTGCTGTTTGTAGCTACTGACAAGCAGATAGTACTACTGGACAGATTGATGCAGTAACAGCATTTACTTTTACCTAGAATGCTGTTGGAAATCCACTGTTGGTTTGTGAGCAGATTTAACGCTTTGAATGCCGAATATTCAAAGTGGAATGGCCTATCAGTGTTTAACTGCAGAGTCCATTCAGTATGATAAGCATAATATTGCCTTGGGAATTTTAATTACAAACTGTGCAGGCCTTGACCAGAGTACAAACTGTGCGCAGGCCTTGATCAGAGGGGTTAACTAGGATCGTCTTTCATCAGATCCAGACTGTTTGACTCTCTGATGGTGCTTCTGACAGAAATAATAGAAAAAGCGGTCTAAAGTGACTATCAAAAAGATACCTAATTCTTGGTTGTAAAACCAGGTGGTAGCTTAATGTATGATGAAAGCACCCGCAAGAATGTTCTGAATTACTTGTCTTTGTTTAGCTCTATTCATGTGAGAAATGATGACTTTATGAATACTGATTGTCTGAAGCTTTATAATGGCTTTGGGGGATTTGTACAATGGCAGAAACTGTAAAATAATATCAAGGTTAGTTCATAAACAAAAAGAGCAGACCCTGATCAGACAGCTCCTGCAAAGTGCCAAAAGTCATTTCTATGAGATAATGGGTTAACTCCTATAGAAGCTGTCTGCTCTGGGTCTGTAGGAGCTGTCTGCTCTGGATCTGTAGGAGCTGTCTGCTCTGGGTCTTTACTTATGAAATTATAATAGATCTGACTCTACAGTTTCTACCAATTCCAAAACTTCCTTTGTACATTATTCTTGTCATAAAAATAAATCTTAATTAATAGCCACCGTGTCATTATTTTTCACATGAATATTCATTAGGGAAAGGATTAAGTGGTTGCTTTAGAGAGGCTCTTCTGTAGAAGAAATATTACCTTGAGAAGGGAAGCAAAGAACAAGGCTTTAGATAACAGTTAATAGCATTCTCAGGTTGATGACTGACACTTTCTGTCCCAAGAGAGATCAGAAAAACAGTTCAGTAAAGCCCCTCTCAACCCATTCCCATATATTGATGCCTTTTGACGCTTCTGTAAAAGTCAATTTATGAAACCATTGTGATAAATAGAGCATTTGCTCCACAGGAGCAAATGCTCTATTTCTCACAATGGTTTCAAAACTACACAATTCTGAAAGTTCCTTTTCTCTAGTTAATGCTCCTTTTTGGTAGATTTAATCAAAGAGGTTGGGTCTAAAAATAGCCTAAGTGGGAATGGGTTAACTAGATGTTGAAATTAGTATCAAAACCAGTCTTTCAGACAGGTGGCAGGTTAATGCAGGTTGAAAGTAGAGGAGCTTTCTGCCTGACTTTCACCCAGCATTAAGCAGCCACCTGCCTAAAAAGACTTAAATTGTACTTGAATAAAATTCTGGCTTGAAGGGATTCTACTGTGTCGAGATATTTAAGCTTATTGATTTTTTGCGAGCTTGGATTTAGGAGACATCTCTGTGTTTGAGTTGTTTTATTGAAAGTTTTGAAAGTTATGCGTGTGTAGGTCACATTATATTTTGCATTTCTATCCATCAAATTGAAATAGTATCACTAATTTATTTTTTTCATTTGTACATGTATGTGTGTATCTGTTGAAATGTATGTCTGCCATTTTGTAGTGTTATAGTCTTAGGACAAGTGGACATGACATTTATTGTTAAACATACTAAGCAGATTACAAATATTTATAGACACCCATTTTCTTAGCATTTTAAATCTTTCTGTCATATAAACACTTTTTCATGCCTTTGCAAACAAAGTAGACCCAACCAGACAGCTCTTGTAGGAGCCATTTGATCAGGGTCTGCTGTTTGCTTATGGAATTGTATAGATCTGATCCTGCAGGTTTTATCTAACCAAAATATTCCCTTAACCATTTCCCTGTTCTGTATTTAATATTCTAAATTTCAATACCTCATGAATATTCATTAACAAAATAGTTATAAAGAAATATGGCAGGTGCAACATTGTAGACATTTTAGAAGGCAAAGAAACTGATTTATCAAATTCTGTTAGCAAACAGCAGACCCTGATCAGACGGCTCCTCTAGGAGCCGTCTGATCTGGGTCTACTCTGTTTGCAAATGCGTGAAAACACGTTAATATGAGGGAAAGGATTAAAAATATTACATTATGAAAATTAAATTTTAAAATGAATATCAGTGAAGTGATCAATTTTTGCATAAAGTTTGGTTGCTTGTAATTCAAATTGACACCATTTTTAGCTTGTCTGATTTTCAAAGATAAAAAGTGAGCTATCTACTTCCCCCACCTGTTCATTAAATTAATTTAGAATTTTGTAGTTTTGAAACCATTGTAATAAATAGAGCATTGGTTCCTAAGGAGCAAATGTTGTATTTATCACAATGGTTTCAAAAAGGGACTTTTACAGAGGCGTAGAAAGGCGTATTTATTTAGAAAAGGGTTAATGTGCTCTATTAATGTATTTCTTAGCCGCTGTCAGAATAACATTGCCATAATTATTACTCTTTAATGCATAAATTGAACGCTTCATGGATATTTATTAACTGAATTTTTATTATGTAATTTTTTCAAGGGAATTTTTGACATAGAAGAAAGCTATAAGTTTCTATCTACTTAATTCCATAAGCTAATAGAGCAGACCCTGATCAAACAGTCCTTACAGGTGCTATTTGATCTGGGTCTACTCTGTTAGCAAAGGTGTAAGAAGGGTGTTTGCATGAAGGAAAAGGTTAATCCTTTCAACACAGAACTTTCAGAGAGAAGTGACCAATCAGTATTTAACTACAGAGTCCACTCCATGCTAGTATATTTGGAATGACAAACAGTGCAGACCCTGATCAGATTGCTCCTCTAGGTGCCCTCTGATCTGGGTCTACACTGTTTGCAAATGACAGTGTATATGTGTCCATCATTCAAAGGGTTAACATGTGATACATATTAAATAAACTTAATCCCTTTGAAACACATATGCTGCTGTTGCCTTTTATACCAATGCTATGACAATGAATTCAAGGCTGTATAGGACATTTGAGTACTGCTATGGGATTTCCTGCCTTATGAAATTGCACACAGTTTAGGCCCAGATCAGCTGCCATATTGAACATGCACAACATCTGATCAGGATCTGCACTGTTTGAAATTCATCAGAACCTCCATTAATCTGCTGATGTGCCTGGCAAACAGTGTAGACTAGGATCAGAAGCTAGTATTTCGGTGCAACAGCTGATCTAGTTCTATACTGTTTTCAATATCCACTGGGTGGAATTCCCAAAAATTTGCGGAAGTTTAGACATTAAAACTTTATATTGTTTTGTGTTTATTTTGGTCAAAATATTCAAGTGCTTTTAAAAGAATGAATGGTTCAACTCTTTTTAACCCTTTCGCTTATATGGATGCTTTTTCACACCTTTGCACACAGAGCTGACCCAGACTAGATGGCTCCTGTCAGAGCCATCTGATCAGGGTCAGCTCTGTTTACTTTAATATGAAAATAAAATAGATCTAGTTCTACAGTCTCTGCCACACTAAAAAAATCCCCTGTTAATAATGCTGTTTAAAAATCAGGTTAATTAATATTCCTAAAGTCATTTTTTTTCCTAACATAAACATTCATGAGGGGAAGGGTTAAGCCATTGAATTCTGAGTTTTCAAATTGGAGTGGCCCATCATGGTCTTTGGCACCTACTACTGTGTTGGGATCCAGATAAGATGCTGAGAAACTTGGCTCCTTTTCGGGATCCAAATTGTTTTACGTTTTGACATGTTTTTGTTTCTTTAACCCTTTCCTCCATAAATATGCATTTCTACGCCTCTGTAGAAGTCACTTTTTGAAACCATTGTGATAAAGAGAGCATTTGCTCCTGTGGAACAAATGCTCTATTTATGACAATGGTTTCTAAACTACACAATTAAAATATTTCCCTTTTCTCTAGTAAATGCTCCTTTTCGGTAGATTTATTCAAAGAGGTTGGGTCTAAAAATAACCTATGAGGGAATGGGTTAAAAAAAAAAGAAAATGTACTTATTAACCCTTCGCTTGCTATTCGCGTCAATATACCTACCTGTAAATAGTGAAGACCCAGATGAGACAGCTCCTGCAGGAGCTGTCTCATCAGGGTCTGCACTATTTACAAGTTGATTGTGCAACCAGTGCACTCCACAGCAGTGATTGCACAGCAAAATACTTGTACACAGTGAAGATATATGTAATTATACAACAGGGCATGGGCAAAGAAGGAGACATGTATTTTAAAATTCAGCAAGCGAAGGGTTAAGAAGTAAAACAGGTGACAAGTTTTGCAGATGAAAGTTTTTGAGTGTTGAAAGCAGAGGGCCTGATGAGATGTGTAAATTTAAACATTATCAAGACTAGCTCCTTTATTTCTCCACCAAACCCTTTACTGTGACCACTCTTTAGACTTGTCTCTTTGAGACGATTCTAAAGAGTGGTCACAGTAAAGGATTTGGTGGACAAATGACGATTTTAGTAGTTGGGTATGCACTTTTATCTGTAGCGCTGCTTTAAAGGGAGTTGATCCTTGCTACAATAAATGCAATGGGTATTGCATGACATGTGGGACAGAATGTTTTTTACAGTTGTTAATTCATGAAAGAAATAATGACATCGTGAATATTAATTACGAATTTTTATAATGGCATATGAACACAGAATGTTTTGGTAATGACTGAAATTATCGAATCAGAATCTATATAATCACTTAAGCAAACAGAGCTGACCCTGATTAGCTGACTGCTACAGAAGCCATCTGATCTTGGTCTGCTCTGTTTGCAAAGACCTGAATAGGCATATCTTTGAGGTAAAGGGTGAATTAGAATTATGTTTGTGAAAGTTAATTGAAGAGATATATTTCAACTCCCATAAAGTAAGAGCTTAAGCTTTATCATGCTTAACCATTAACTCCATGAATAATTATGTAAGGGATAATGACATCATGTACATGTATATTAATTAAATGATTTTTTAAAATGGCTCATTTACATGGGAAATATTTTGCCTTGGCAGAAACTAGAATCCGATCTATATTTACCATAAGCAGAAAGAGCAGAACCTTATCAGATGACTCCTATTGGAGCTGTCTTATCCACTGGGTCGACTCGTTTGCAAAGGCCTTAAAAGGCATATTTATGGAGTAAAGAGTTAGCATAATATTTGCAGATTGGATCCAGATGAGAGACCATGTAACTTGACATCTCATCAGGATCCAAACTGTTTGATATTCAGTAAGTAGTGAATCAAAGGCTTGAATGAATGGGGAAGTAAGTAAAATTTGCACCACATTGGAGTTTGAGCAGACATTACAGCATGATGAGGATTAACTCTTTATTCTATTGTTACGCCTTTCTACACCTTTGCAAACAGAGTAGACATAGATCAGACGGCTCCTGTTAGAGCTGTCTGATCAGGGTCTGCTCTGTATGCTTATGATATAATATAGATGTGGTTCTACAATTTCTGCCATTGACAATAATTTCTGTCTCCATATGCTATTATAACAATAATCTGATTAATATTCATGATGTCATTATTTTTACATGAATATTCATGGAGTAAAGGTTTAAGTATTTATTGGTCTGGAAAGAAGTGAAATGTTGAGTCTTAAATTTTTGTTTTAACTGTTGTATTATACTTCATGAAGAATAAATTACATAGAACTAAGGTGCTTCTGTCTTTTATATTGGTTACCTATGAAATCGGGAAAATGTTCACTGCTTTATCTGATGCATTTTTACGCATTTGCGTATGAAGTAGACCCAGATCAGACATGTCCTGAGTTAGGTGCCACACTTTCATACCCGTACAAACCAACCTAACCTTTGTAGATTCCAATGTAAAATTTACAATAGACAAGTACTATATAACAATAAATTATGTAATGATTTTAACAACTTTAGCATTAGGAAACAAAACTGCCAGAAAAAAGGGTATCACGAATCACAGGATCGGACCGGATCTGACCATACATGTATTTTTAGCTGGATTTTTCAAGAAAAATCTCGGCTTATAGTTTGGCGAAAACCGGGCGGGTGGGCGGCGTGCCATCGTTAACAAAACTTTAACATTGCTTATAACTTCTGAATTACTTAAGCTAGACCATTCATATTTGGTATGGAGATAGCTTGGGTGAAGGCCTTTTACTTGATACAGGGATACATGAAAGCAGGTCAAGGTTAAGGTCACTATTTCCAAAACTTTTCCATTTTTGACTAACTTTAACATTGCTATAATTTCTTAACTACAAATGCTAGGCAATTCATCTTTGGTATACAGATAGCTTGGGTGAATGCCTTTCTCTTGATACACGTATACATGAAATCAGGTCAAGGTCAAGGTCACTTTTTCCAAAACTTTGCCGTCATTAACAAAACTTTAATATTGCTTATAACTTCTGAATTACTTAAGCTAGATCATTCATATTCGGTATGGAGATAGCTTGGGTGAAGACCTTTCACTTGATACAGGGATACATGAAATCAGGTCAAGGTCAAGATCACTATTTCCAAAACTTTTCCGTTTTTAACAAACTTTAACACTGCTATAACTTAACTACAAATGCTAGGCAAATCATCTTTGGTATACAGATAGCTTGGGTGAAGACCTGTCTCTTGGTGCAAGGATACATGAAATCCGGTCAAGGTCAAGATCACTTTTTGAAAAACTTTGCCGTCATTAACAAAACTTTAACATTGCTTATAACTTCTTAATTACTTAAGCTAGACCATTCATATTTAGTATGGAGATAGCTTAGACAATTCATATTTAGTATGGGGATAGCTTGGGTGAAGGCCTTTCACTTGATACAAGGATACATGAAATCAGGTCAAGGTCACTATTTCCAAAACTTTTCCGCTTTAACAAACTTTAACATATAACTTCTGAACTACAAATGCTAGGCAATTCATATTTGGTATACAGATAGCTTGGGTAAAGGCCTTTCAGTTGATATAAAGATATTCGAAATTAGGTCAAGGTCAAGCACACTATTTAGACAAGATGGCCATCATTGAAAAAATTCAACATTTTGTCTTAACTGCTGAACCTCATATGCTAGACAATTCATAATTATATGGTATGGAGATAACTTTGGTGAAGGCCTTTCAGTTGATACAAGGATACATGAAATTGGGTCACGGTCAAGGTCACTATTTTGAAAACTTGGCTGTTTTTAACAAACTTTAACATTTTGCCATAACTTCTGCTAGGCAATTCACCTTTTGTATTCAGATAGCTTTGGTAAGGAACTTACGGATGACATAAAGATACCTGAAATCAGGTCAAGGTCACTATTTTGAAACATTGACTGTCATTAAAATGCTGTTATAACTTCTGAACTACATGGGCTAGACAATTTATATTTGGTATGCAGATAGCTTGGGTGAAGGCCTTTCAGTTGATACAAGGATACATGAAATTGGGTCAAGGTCAACACACAAAAAAAAATCTGGCTTTAATGCGGTTTCCGCACTTTTTGCTTGTTTCTAATATATAAATGGACGCATTCAGACCCAATAATTGTTAAATGTATTCTGTATGCTTTAGTTTTGAGAGACTTGAATGTCTGTTGTGCATCTTCAACAATTTGCTTGTGAACACTCTAGTGTTCACAATTCTAGTCCAATCTTCATGAGACTTGTTCAGAATGATTGTCTTGACTTGATAAAATCTCGGAATAGTTTGAAAGTGGATCATGTGGGATTAAAAACTAGGGTCACTAGGTCAAATAGCAGGAAAACCTTGTGAACACTCTATAGGTCACATTGATAGCCCATTCTTCATGAAAATTGGTCAGAATTATTGTCCTAATAAAATCTCGGACAAGTTTGAAAGTTGGTCATGTGGGTTCAAAAACTAGATCACCACATTGAATAGTAGAAAAACGTTAAACACTCTAGAGGTCACATTCGTTACTGTAGCCGAATCTTCATGAAACTTTATCAGAATGATTGTTTGGATAAAATCTCTGACAAGTTTGAAAGTGGGTAATGTGGGGTCAAAATCTAGGTCACTAGGTCAAACAGTAGTAAAGCTTGTGAACACTAGTGGTCACATTTTTGTCCAATCTTCATGAAACTTAGAATGATTGTGTTGATAAAATCTCGAAGGACTTCAAAAGTGGGTCATGTTGGGTCAAAAGCTAGGTCACTAGGTCAAATAGTAGGAAAACCTTGTGAACACTCTAGAGGTCACATTTTTATCCCATTCTTCATGAAACTTGGTCAGAATGATTGTCCTAATAAAATCTCGGACACATTTTAAAGTGGGTCATGTGGGGTCAAAAACTAGATCACTAGGTCAAACAGTAGAAAAAGCTTGTGAACACTCTAGTGGTCACATTTTTAGCCCAATCTTCATGAAACTTAGTCAGAATGATTGTCCTAATAAAATCTCAGACCTGTTTGAAAGTGGGCTATTTGCAGTGAAAAATTAAGTCACTAGGTCAAATAATAGAACACCCTCGTGAACACTCTAGAGGTCACATTTGTGGCCGAATCTTCATGAACCTTTATCAGAATGATTGTTTTGATAAAATCTTGGACAAATTTGAAAGTGGATCATGTAGAGTCAAAAACTAGGTCAAACAGTAGAAAAACCTTGTGAACACTCTAGTGGTCACATTTGTTTCCAATCTTCATGAAAATTGGTCAGAATGATTGTCTGAATGAAATCTCAGACGAGTTTGAAAGTGGGTTATGTGGAGTCAAAAACTAGATCACCAGGTTGAATAGTAGAACAATGTGAAACACTCTGGAGGTCACATTTGTATCCGAATCTTCATGAAACTTTACCAGAATTATTGTTTTGATAAAGTCTCTGACAAGTTTGAAAGTGTGTCACGTGAGGCCAAAATCTAGGTCACTAGGTCAAACAGTAGAAAAACATTGTGAACACTAGTGGTCACATTTTTTGTCCAATCTTCATGAAACTTAGAATGATTGTGTTGATATAATCTCGGAGGACTTCAAAAGTGGGTCATGTGGGGGTCAAAAACTAGGTCACTAGGTCAAATAGTTGGAAAACCTTGTGAACACAGTACATTGTACTAGAGGTAACATTTTTAGCCGAATCTTCATGAAACTTTATCAGAATGATTGTTTTAATAACATCTGGGAGGAGTTTGAAAGTGGGTCACATGGGGTAAAAAAAAATAGGTCACTAGATTAAATAATGTATTTGTGATGGAGTTGTTGTTGAGACATGCATGCAAAGGGCACCTGTGGATTAAACAGTAGAAAAGTCTTGTGAACAATTTATTGGTGACATTTTTTGTCCAATCCTCATGAAACTTGGTCAGAATAAATATTTGATAAAATCTCGAACACAATTGAAAATTTGGCATGTAGGGTTTTAAAGTAGGTCACTAAGTCAAATAGTAGGAAAACCTTGTGAACACTCTCATGGTCACATTTTTAGCCAAATATTCATGAAACTTGGTCAGATTAATTGTCCTGATAAAATATTGGACTAGTTTGTAAGTGGGTTAAGTGGGGTTAAAAAGTAGGTCACTGGGTCATATCTTAGAAAAATATTGTTTTACAAATTAGCAGCCACATTTAGCCCAATCTTCCTCAAACATGCTCAGAATGTTTGTCTTGGTGATATCAAGATTTGACTTTGATCATGGGTGGGGTGGGATCAAAAAGTTGGTCACTAGGTCAAGTCTTTAAAAAAACACTCTAGAAGGGCACATTTTTAGCCAAATATTCATTGGTCATATTAATTGTCTTGATAAAATCAATATTTTAAATCTTTGAAAATCTGGTTCTCCAGAGCCACAGCTCATGATCTACTATCAACATTGTTCATATATTGTCCCTTAGATCAATATATTGGACCCATCATGGGGCTACCCAGCTATAATCTTAAATCTATGATAATCAGGTGATCGATTAAGGGTCATCTTGGCCCTCTTGTTTATTTAAGAACTCAATTTTCGTCTGATATTGCCTTGGAGTTCCAATGTTTTCCATCCATCTAACACCTAAGTTGGCAGGTTGAAGTGACCCACACACAATCACTGACAGATATACAGACATACATCTCTAGACATATGGCAGAGAAAGGGCTGTTACAAAAACCAAAGATCCATTTTAAGTCTATTAGTGGGACGATAGATTAATAAAGAATGGAATGTATGCAGAAAGCTCCTACACTAGCTGTCTGCATAAATTCCATCCTGTATTAAGCAGCAACCAGCAACTGAGCTTCATCTAAAAGTCTGGCATCACCAAAGATTTTATCCATGATTGCATGTATGTCATGTTTGTCCGATACATATACATAATATGTATATTTATGTCTCTGTGTTTCTCAACTTTGTCGTCCTTCATTCGGTTGCTCATTCCACAGGTGCTCCGCTTATGAATATGTCTAAAATAAGTTAAAATGTCCCTCAATTGATGTAACATTTAGAGCTGAGAAAATAAAGTTTGGAGCATTTTGAGACTAAGCTTAAATTTCGTATATTCTATATTATATTAGAATTTATCACATAATCTGCCTTGTGGGAGTGCCGTAACCGAGTGCTGTAAATCGCAAAAATGCACTAGTGCATTTTATACGCAAATTAGCAATCGTTAGCCAATCGTAGCGCTAATTTAAGTGTTAGCTAATCGTAGTGCCCCATGTGCGTGGTCCCTTATATTACTACGCTGTTTGTAAGCAATGGCCGAAACAGCCGTCAGCTAATAGCCTCTTTCATTTTCTATTGCATAAAAAGAATCTTACATTCGTGTTCATTACAAATTGTTTTCATGAAACTGAATATGACACTCGCTAAAGCTTGTGTCATATTATTAAAGTAAACTGGTTTCATAAAAAAAATTGTAATGAACACTCATGTTACAAGATCCTCTATTTCTCTAATATAGATATCGAATATACGAACTTTCAGTTTTGTCTCAAAACGCTTAAAACTTTTTTTCGGCTCCAAATGTTTCAAAACGTCAATTTAGGTACATTTTAACTTATTTTAGACATATTTCGTGAGCCTAACGCCTGTGATTCCAACGAGACTCACAAGTTACTTTGTCGCATTTGCTGGTAATTGCACAAATTTCTGTACTATATTTAATATGTAGTGAGTATGTTGTTTGGAGATGGCCAAGAACAAACAAACAAACTTGTTTTAAAAATTCTGTAATCTGAGACACTTCTGTACATCAACTTCTCACATAACGGTAGGCTATGCCCCGTGGTGTTGACAAAACTGAATGAAAACAAACTGGTGTCCGTGCAAGACTTGAAATAGACTATAATGTCTAATTGACCTTAGAAGGTCACCGACAGAGGGCGCTATCGCAGCCATAGTAGTATTTTCGGTTTATTGATACGTTGGAGGTTGGACTACGTGACTCTACGTCGGGAATAATTAACATATATAGGCAAGTTATATCTTTTTCTCGATTTATTTTAGGTTTTAGTGAATAATTGATGTATGAACATGAAAAAATGAGAGCCAAATGAATGGTTTTCTGTGAAGAAATTTTAGTTTATTAACGGTGAAAAGGGGCATGCATAAATTTCGGACCGGTGAATTTCTGGCATGTTTCCCACGCTTGTACAACCTTGTGCTAGGCTTGGCAAGCCCTCATAGTCTGGTTCATAAATAAATAAATACTTTAATCTTTGTATTGTCAAAACTTAACGGAAGAAATGTCACCTGTGTCATCACTTTACAGTAGAAAACTAGGGTAAAAAATATGTAAAACTGCATAATTTTGTCAAACAACATGTGTAACTTTTCCATATGCGGAATTTATTCCGAAATATCATTGATTCAGTCTTGCTGGTACTCGTTAGAATCGCCCATAAGAGTCTATTCTAATTGAATGGGTTCCATTATTGTTTGACTAAGAAATTGGCATAGGTCAACAATGCTTTTACATGTATCTGCTCGCTATCAATTCATTCATTAATTAACCCTTTACTCTATGAATATTCATGTGAGAAATAATGACATCATGAATATTCGTTTGTGTTATATATTTTGTAATGATATATGAACATATGAAAGGTTTTTTTGCTTTGGCATAAACTGTTAGTGTAGAATCATATATCTATATTATTTCATTAACAAAGCACACCCTGATCAGACGGCTCCTGAGCTGTCTGATCTGGGTCTACTCTGTTTTAAAGTCCTTCGGACGAGACTATAACCCAATGTCTGATGTATCAGTGCTTTACACTGGGCATCTAAAAGAACCAGAGAAACTCGGTCAATAATAAGAGTAGGGCATCGCGCCCAGGTTTCTCTGTATCCTCTCCCCTCTCTCTGGGGCATCCAATTAGCCCATAGTGAGCAGAAACGGACATTAATCAACACAAACAAACTCTGTTTTCAAAAGGCATAGAAAGGTGTATAAACGGAGTAAAGGTTTAAAATTGATCATGGCATTTCCCCTGTTTGTATCGAGTATCAAACTGGAATTTCCAGAAGAGAAAATTGCAGCTTTAAGAATTCAAGATTCCTAGCAGAGGCCCCGATAAGATGGTTTTAAAAACCCTTTTCAATAATAACTCTGTTATTTCTGCACCATACCCATCATACCTACTGTATATTCATAAACATCATACATGTACAAAATACTAATAGTTATAATGAAATGTGGAAGGTGGAACACATTTTAGAAAGTAAAGACACAGATTTATCAAATTCCATTTTCAAACCGAGCAGACCCTGATCAGTCGACTCCTATAGGAGCCGTCTGTTCTAGGTCTACGTGTTTGCAAATGCATGAAAACACATTTATATGAAGGAAGGGGTTTAAATCTGATCTGGGTCTACTAGCACTGTTTGCAAAGATGTCTAGAAAGAAATTCTCTATCAAGTAGAGTGTTTGCTGTTATAAATGAAACAGACACAATGCAGTCAGCATGCTACCATGCTGAATTAGAATAAACATAAAAGAATCAACAGATGGCTTCAAACTGGTTTAAATTAACTCTTTGCATGCTAGCAGTTAATTTATGATGCAGACAGTTTGGATCCAGGTGAGATGCCAAATAACTTGGCGTCTCATCAGGATCCAAACTGTTTTGACCTTTTGATAGTATTTATTAACAATATTTGAAGATAAGTAGACTTTGAAAATTGTGGGAGATGTCAATTTTTGTGAAGATGACAATTACTTATGATTGCAAAGAGTACCCTTTACTCCATGTATATGCCTTTTAATGCCTTTGCAAACAAAGTAGGCTCAGATCAGATGACTTCTGTAGGACAACAATTTTTGAAGATGACAAGTTCAAAGAGGTAACCATTACTCCATGTATACGCCTTTTAATGCTCTTGCAAACAGTAGACCCAGATGAGATAGTTCCTGTAGTAGCCGTTTAACCCATTACCTCATAGGCTATTTTTAGATCAAACCTCTTTGAATAAAACTACCCAAAAGGAGCATTAACCAGAGAAAAGGAAACTTTTAGAATTGTGTTGTTTGAAACCATTGTGATAAATAGAGCATTTGCTCCTATAGGAGCAAATGCTCTATTTATCACTGGTTTCACAAAGTGACTTTTACAGAGTCGTCAAAAGTTGTCAATAATATGAGGGAATGGGTTAATTCAGGATCTGCTTCGTTTCCTTATGGAATGATATAGCACTCTGATTACTGTTTGTAGGGTCATGTTTCTTTTGCATCAATTTAACACTCATGAGTCATGATATGATGTATATATCTTTTTCAGGTTTTATACTAGCAATTCTTCGTACACTGTGAAGAACCAGCATTTAATGGGGCGAAAACTCACCTGGCAACCATTTGTTTTTGGTGGGCTAGCATCGGTAACAGCTGAATGTGGTAAGTTAACCTCATATTATCAGATAATATTATGGCCCTGCATTGAAAATCACATTGTCTGTCTGTCTGTCCATCCGTCTACACTTTTGATATGATGTGTTAACTCAAACAGTACTTCACATATTGGTTTCATGTTAAGGGCATGCTTAGTATCATCAGAGGAAGACGCCTATGGTTTTGGGATTGAATCAGATCACTATGTCTAGAGTTATCTGCCCTTGATTACAGGGCCCTCTCTGACTTAGTCAGTTTTCTAGTTAAACCTGTTTTCAGGAATAGATCCTTTGTTTCTCCTACAAACCCTATGTTGTAACCCCTCTAGATGGAATCATCTCTTGAAGACAAGTGTAAAGAGAAGGTAACTTACAGCATAGGGTTTGGTGGGATGAAAACTTTAGTACAGTAAAAAGCCCTCAAATGCAACCACCAAATAGTGGTCCTATATTGGATCATAGAGGCAGATGGTAGCTTAATGCAGGATAAAAGTTATGCAGAAAGCTCATTTTTCCTGCATTAAGCAACCCCCTGCATTAAACACTGCCAATGTCTTTTCATTAAGTGGTCACATTAGAGGAGTATTACTGTATTTGAAATATTTCCCTTACATGAATCTACATCATGCATGTATGCCATTGTTTATCAAACTTTATTGTGGTCATCTCTGCATAGACAGTTGTATGTATAGATCTATCCAAATATTTTGTCAGGACTTCATATCTTTATTTTGCAGTGATTTTTTGCATAATTGGCGCACATCTTAACCCATTCCCTCATATTGATGACTCTGTAAAAGTCACTTTGTGAAACAATTGTGATAAATAGATAAATAGAGTATTTGCTCCTATAGGAGCAAATGCTCTATTTTTGGCCAGGTGCACAGTAAATGTGCCAATTCTTTAAAAAACAGTGTACATGTTCTTTTCTCCAAAGATTCAATTTACAAGAGAAAAGCAAGTTTACTATTTCTATCTATAAGCAATTCTGCAGGTGTGCTGAAAATTTCAAGCACATATCTTTATCCGTTATGAAGTTATGCAACTTTTAAATGCAAAAAAGTACCTAATTTGGCTGTAATGAATTAGCATCACTTTTTTTGCCTTTTTTCAGGTCATTATTATTAGAATCTGAATAGTAACAGGTTATGAAGTACAATGTTATCAACAGAAGAATTTGTTTCTGTTTAATTTGATATATAATGTAAGTATCTTGCTTTCATGAATATGAAGTTACATGCAAAATAGAAAAAGGTGTGTCGATGTAATGGTTGCTAAATCGTACAAACCCTATCATCCTATTATTGACATAATTTCAACAAAAATAGTATAATTAAAGAAATTAATGTATTACTGATCATAAAACTGATAACATCATCCAAGTATACCAATTTTTTTTTCAATAAAGTGTACGTTTTTGATTTTTTGTCAGTTTTAGTATCTCATTTAGGTTTGTGTCAAAAATCATGTAATGTCCGTCCCCCCCTCTTACTTTTTCAGAAAACCATATCTATGTAGTGTCAACCATTTTAACATAAGCCTAGTAGATGCCTTTCATCAATTCACCATCAATTTTCCTTATGACTGCATATTAAATGATGTTTTTCCAGCAAAGTATAAAAGTTATCTGTAATGTCCGTCCCCTGTAATGTCCGTCCCCTCTCCAATATGTTTCATTAGAAGACTTATTAACCATATTAATTACATAATATAGCTAAATTTGAAAACTATTTTAGTATAAATAAGTCTACTGTTTGTAAAAATATAGTATACACATAGAGAAAGTGTTTTTTTCCCAAATTACATGCTTTTAAAGATATTACCATGTGAAATACTAATAAATTTTCATTTTCAACTCTAAACCTAAAATAAATACATGGCTGTGTACAATAACCACATTCAGACTACTACTTTAATGTTAAAAAGTCTTTATTTAAAAAACAAATCATCAAATCAAAAAATTACACAATATTTTACATTGGGGGACGGACATTACAAGTCAGGGGACGGACATTACAGTGGGCCCATTACAGTAGTGTCTGTATAACAGTCCAGCACTCTCATAGATAAGTTACCATTAATCTCAAAGTAGTTGAGAACTTGACACCCTGCTGTTTTGTTTTTGTGTCATGACCTCCAAATTTAATTAGTAAGGACTTGTTTATTCAACACCTACTGCATATCAAAGAGGGGTAAGGGGCCTAAGGCAGGCAGGAAATGCGCTCAACCGGGGAGGAAATAGGGGTACCGACATCAGATATATCACATTAGTGACAAGTTCAAGAAAAAAGCTTCAGCTTTAATCGAATTTCTTTCCTCTGCAATTAAATTTAGACTTTCAATATCCACAAAGATAATTTAAATATAAATTTGATACAGCTCGGATAGTGATCAGAAACTGTTCATAAATATTGGCACCAGTAAGAAAGATTGTATTTTAACCATCTGTTCCGTTATTAATATTAAATGCCTGATCTGGGTATTTACCTTAATAAAGTCACTGAAATTGTAAAGTTCAATGTCTATTGTCTGACTGAAAGATCTGCATTTTAGTCTAGATAGGTGATTGCACCAAAATTATGTCTGCAAAATAAAACAGTGCAGTCCCTGGTGAGGGGCCCCTCCAAGAGCCCACTGATCAGGGTCTACACAATGTCTCATAAACTGGCTTCCTACATTATAAGGGTTAAATAGTTTAATTTTAACTTTTCAGATTTGATATCTGAAGTAAGTTTAAATTGATATAAATTGGAAAGTATAATTTGATTGTACAACGAATCACAAAGTATGGACAAACAGCATGGATTTCAATCAACCATAATTATTTTTTTTAAATCTGATCTGGATCCAAACTGTTTGAAATGAAAAAAAATGTTACAACCATTATTTTTTAAAGAGTTTCAAATTGTCTTCATTCAAGTTTATTCATCCTATCTTTGTTAATTTTTAATTATTGCATGTACCACTGGGCTATTCCAAACAAATTGATCAACCTTTTACCTATAATAATTAATGTAGTTATTGACTCTCAAATGAATAAAATTGAATAAAAATTAAAACCCAATCATATATCAATGTACATCTAAGCAATAATGGGCATACACAATACTTATGTACCTTCAAAATCATTTTTTACATTATGCCAGGAGAATTGTAATGTCCGGTCCTGAAAGTGTAATGTCCGTCCCCCCATGCAAAAAGGTTGATAGAATACATTAATCTGTATTTATGTTTAAAATTTAAGATATTTTCTTTTCATTTACATGAGTTCATGTTATCAAACCTGTTTTAAGGTCCCTGACAACTTAATTTTAGGAAACATATTATAAATATACAGAATGAAAATAATTTAATTCAGTTTGCACTTTGAGTGTTAATTAGATCCTTCACAAAAGACATATTTTTCACTACTATTTCACATGAAGTTATTTTTGTTCGAAAGTAGACAGATGTGTATGTATGTCAGTGAAAAATAAAAGCTGTTAAACACACCAGTTGGTCAGTGAATTTAAGATATAACCCTGTAATGCATTAAGTTGTAATGTCCGTCCCCTTGTATACCTAGTGACAGACACATGTGAAAATATAAAACTATGGGCAAAAAGTTATCTTTTTAACAACTGGACATCGCTTTATATACATTAAGTCATATAAAAATTGATATAATGAACAAATACAAGAAACTTTATTTTTTGACCCAGATGCTAACTTAATTGGCACATTTACTGTGCACCTGGCCTTATCAAAATGGTTTCACACTACAAAATTCAAAAAAAATCCTTTTCTCTAGTTAATGCTCCTTTTGGGTAGATTTATTCAAAGAGGTTGTATCTAAAAATAGCATTTGAGGTAATGGGTTAAAGGTAGACACATTAGAGTTTGTTGTTGCAAAATTTTGCAATGAATTACATTCAAGAAATACATAGGCATGCATGCTAAATCATCATTATTAACATTTTAATTAAGACTTTCTAATTATCTACATATCAATATTTGACTCAATGTCTTTTGACACTTTGCAAACAGAGTAGACCCAGATCAGACGAATCCTATTGGGTCAAGCGTTAACAATACCTAACCAAAACAGTTAACCCTTTCCCTGTTCTAAGTTTAGTCCAAATTTCAAAACCTACTGAATATTCATTAACAAAATAGTTATAAAGAAATATGGAACTTGGAAAATTGCAGACATTTTAGAAAGCAAAGAAACAGATTTTTCAAATTCTATTAGCAAACAGAGCAGACCCCGATCAGACGGCTCCTCTAGGAGCCGTCTGATCTGGGTCTACTCTGTTTGCAAATGCACGAAAACACGTTTGTATGAGGGAAAGGGTTAAGTAAGCGACTAGAGTTCACTATGTGGAGTACTAGTACTGAATGAGAAAAAGATACTGATCAACTGATGATAGTAGAAGTTCAGAAACTTGGAGAAGGGAGTTCACAAATTAGTTTGTGTATTAAATGGTCTTTTTATAGTCCTTTAACCCTTTCTCTGTTCTATATTTAGTCCAAATTTCAGTACTCTCTGAATATTCGTAGAAAAAATAGTTATAATGAACTATGGAACGGGGGAACACTTATAATAGCCATTTTAGAAAGTTAAGAAACAGATCAATCAAATTCCATTAAGCAAACAGAGCAGACCTTGATCAGAAGGCTTCTATAGGAGTCATCTGATCTGGATCTACTCTGTTTGCAAATGTTTGAAAACAGGCTTATATGAAGGAAAGGAATAATCCTGTTACCTTACAAGTGTTTTATTTAACCCTTTCCCTCATGTAAACGTGTTTTCATGCATTTGCAAACATAGTAGACCCAGATCAGACGGCTCCTAGAGGAGCCGTCTGATCAGGGTCTACTCTGTTTGATTATAGAATTTCAAAGATCTGTTTCTTTAACTTTCTAAAATGTCTACAATGTTCCACCTTCCATATATTTCATTATAACTATTGTGTCCATGAATATTCAGTAGGTATTGAAATTTGTAACAAACATAGAACAGGGAAAGGGTTAACGTACGCGTCTTATCTGGACCTCTGTTTATAACCCTTTACCTGATGCAGGAATCTTTAATTCTTTCCTCCATAAGTATGCCTTTCTACATTGTATGCCTCTGTAAAAGTCGCTTTATGAAACCATCGTGATAAGTATTTATCACAATGGTTTCAAAACTACAAAATTCTAAAAGTTTCCTTTTCTCTAGTTGATGTTCCTTTTCAGTAGATTTATTCAAAGAGGTTGGATCCAAAAATAGCTTATCATCTATGATGTAATGGGTTAAACACCTTTGCGAACAGAGTAGACCTAGATGGGTTTGTTCCTGTAGGAGTCGCCTCTGATCAGTGTCTGCTCTATTTGCTTATGAAATACATTACATACATTGCTCTGATCCTCTGCCATTGTCAAGAAGTCCCTTTCTTACAATGCCATTATAAAAATTCAGCTATTTTATATTCAGAAATTTATTGCTTTTTAACACTTTACGCCTTGAATATTCATGTAAGAAATTAATGGCAGCATGCCATGATGGATATTAATTAGATTTATTTCTATAATGACACATGAACACTGGAATTTCTAGTCATGACAGAAATTGTAGAATCATATCAATATTATATCATGAGCAAACAGATCTGGGTCTACTCTGTTTCCAAAGGTATTTATAAAAAGGCATATTTTGGAGTAAATACTCACCAGGTAATTTTTCATATGGTAAAAAAAAAGTCCCTTGTTCATAATGCCAGAATAAAATTCTATTAATGAATATTCATTCAGTCATTATTCTGACAAGAATGTTCGTAAAGTAAGAGGTTAATTCTCTGCATGATAAGAAAGAAATTTACTGATCCAAATGTAGCACAAAAAATGTCACCGGAAAGGGATTAGGCACGGCTATAGTACATGATAGGAATATTGCATATATAGTGCGTACCTACTAAGTGACCCAGAGAGATATCTGTATCATGAAGTGGTTCATAAGCTAGACCTTAACCCATTCCCTCCTCATTCCCTCCTACTGACGCCTTTTGATGCCTCTGTATTAGTCACTTTCTGAAACCATTGTGATAAGTAGAGCATTTGCTCCTATAGGAGCAAATGCTCTATTTATTACAATGGTTTCAAAACTAAGCATTCTAAAATTTACCTTTTTGCTAGTAAATGCTCCTTTTCAGTAGATTTATTCAAAGAGGTTGGGTCTAAAAATAGCCTATGAGGTAAGAGGTTAAAGGTCTCCATTACCTTCCATTTATAGGCTAACCTAATTATCGAAACAATTTGGACAAACATATGCAAATAGTGCAGACCCAGATCAAACGGCTCCAGGCTCCAGAAGGAGCCGTTTGATCAGGGTCTTACATTATTTGTTACAATCTCAGTATGATTTAAAGTAAAGAAAATGGTATGAAATTGAATTGTTCAGCTTTACAAGTCGGTATAGATGGGTGTTGGTTTGCTTAGAGAAATTGGATACATCTATATCAGATCTTTAGAGGAATGGATTGTCGAGCACTTATCACTCAAGTACCCAATTCCCTCATATTGATGCTTTTTGGGTGACTTTGAAACCAGTGTGTTAAATAGAGCATTTGTTTGTGTTAAAATACTGCTCTAGATCTGTATGGATAATCTAAGGATTTGTTTCCTGAATTCAGTAGTTTTAAATCATGTTTGACATCAGTATGTCTCTTGTCTTTAACCTATAGCTGGTAGTACATGTATATATATATACATGTATATGAAACCATGCATTTCGCTACACTAATTCACTTACCCAATTACCCTAAACATTAAAAAACCCAGCCTCCTTTGTAAAGCTGAATAAAACAATTACTGGTATGTCACCATTTTGGTAACTTTGAATTAGACTGACAGTAGCAAATAGTGTAGACCCAGATCAAACTGCTCCGGGTTTGCACTATTTGCCGAAGTTTAAATTTGCCTATTAAAATACTTAGGGTAAATAGGTAAACTTTTTACACTG
Organism: Azorinus chamasolen; assembly: GCA_963576725.1. Classification (NCBI taxonomy): domain Eukaryota; kingdom Metazoa; phylum Mollusca; class Bivalvia; order Cardiida; family Solecurtidae; genus Azorinus; species Azorinus chamasolen. The sequence continues at coordinate 16,741,354 of OY755251.1, read as the reverse complement.
TCACAGATGACTGACCAGTGTTTTTTTTTCTTTCATCATGTACATGACTGTTGGACTGAGTTAAGGATGAATGATCACTGAATACTCACAAATCACCAACAAAAATAATTGCTAAAGCCTATCAAGAGTAAAGTTTGTGACAAAAAAATATCAGCCAGACCTCCCAGGGTCTTCATTATCTGGGGCTACTATACATGTATCACTGTTTTTAGCTCTTTATTTAATGAATATTCATGTAAGAAATAATGACATCATCACTATAAATTACAGGAATTTTTGTAAATGTATAAATTTATGAACGCAGCAATTATTCGCCATAGTAGAAACTGCAGAATAATATGTACATTTGTATATTATTCTATAAGCAATAAGAGCAAATCCAAAGGGCCAAACTGTATGGTAGTATTTTCTTATTAACCCATTAACTCCATGAATATACATGTAAGAAATAATGATAATGAATATTAATTCAATTCATTTTTATAATGGCATAATTATCCCTTTCCCTCATATAAATGTGTTTTCATGCATTTGCAAACAGAGTAGACCCAGATCAGACGGCTCCTAGAGGAGCCGTCTGATCAGGGTCTACTCTGTTTGCTAATAGAATTTGATAGATCTGTTTATTTGCTTTCTACAATGTCTACAATGTTCTACCTTCCATATTTCTTTATAATTATTTTGTAAATGAATATTCAGCAGGTATTGAAATTTGGCCTAAATACAGAAAAAGGGAAAGGGTTACATGAGCACAGGAAATGTTGACCATGGTAGAAACTCTAGGTCATAGGTTATAAGCAAACAGAGCAGACTCAGATCAGACGACTCCTGGAGTAGCTACACAGGTCTGATCTGGGTCTACAGTAAAACCTCTCTAAACCGGACCTTCAATTTACTATACATATCGGTCTTGTAGACAGGTGGGAGCTTAATGCAGGGTGAAAGTCATGCAAAAAGCTCCTAGGAGCTTTCTGCATGACTTTCACCATGCATTAAGCAGCAACCTGCCTAAAAGTATCTAATTTCTTCACAACTAGAATTCCCGTTTAGAGAGGTTTTACTGTACTCAATTTGTAAAGGCATAGAAAGGCGTATCTATGGAGTAAAGGGTTTGTGCAAAAGTTGGTTTCTGCGTCATTTCTAAAATTAGAGTATTAGTTTCTTGCATTTCATTTCCAATACAGAGTATCAAACAGTTTAGATCCTGATGACACGTGGCATCTCATCTGGATCCAAACTGTTTACAAAGAGCATCAGAAATGGGTGATGATTTCTTAGCCATTAACTCTTCGCTTGCTATTCACGTCAATATACCTACCTGTAAATAGTGAAGACCCAGATGAGACAGCTCCTGCAGGAGCTGTCTCATCAGGGTCTGCACTATTTACAAGTTGATTGTGCAACCAGTGCACTCCACAGCAGTGATTTCACAGCGAAATACTTGTACACAGTGAAGATATACCGGTATGTAATTATACAACAGAGCATGGGTAAGAAGGAGAAATGTATTTTAAAATATAGCAAGCGAAGGGTTAACAGTTTGGAGCCAGACAAACTACCAAGTAACTTTGCACTGGATCCAGTCCTTGATGCTCCTGTATTATTTTAGCCATTTCCTTCATGAATATAAACACTTTTTCACGCATTTGCATAGTCTGAGATCAAATGGCTCCTATAGATATGTCTTTGATACCTTTGTAAACATAGAAGACCTATATCAGAAGACTTCTGTAGGAGCCATCTAATCAGGATGTGCTGCGTTTGCTTACAGAATAATATGAATCTAATTCTGTAGTTTCTGCCATGGTTTAAAATTTGTGTGTTTGTAAAAATATTAATGTAATTGATATTCATGATGTCACTATTTCTTACATGAATATTAATAAGATAAAGCATTAATTACTGAAACTTATCATTTCCAGGCACATTTCCTATAGACACAACGAAAACTCGTCTTCAAATCCAGGGTCAGAGGATCGATCCTAACCTAACGCAGCTCAAGTACCGGGGCATGCTCCATGCTCTCGCCCGTATAGTCAGTGAAGAAGGGGTACCAGCCTTATACTCAGGGTATGTTCACATCAGATCCATGTTCACATGGCATCAGATCCATATTATTGTATTTTATAAGCAAACAAAGCAGACCCTGATCAGACGGCTCCTACTGGATCTACTCTGTTTGCAATGGCATGAAAAAACATTTGTGTGATTGAAAGGATTAAATGAATCCTTACTATCGGGAATGCATGATTACCAATGCATACAGCCGAGATCCAGTTGTGAAACTGTGTGACATGGCTTCTCATCAAGTTCCAAACTGCCAGATCTTTGCGCAGAAATGAAGATAGTATATGTATAATGTACTTACAGAAACACAATAAGACAAATATACATGTATTTATGAATGAACATTTTTGCAGATGAAACTTAATTTGTTTTCTACTGGTGAAAGGCCTTAACCTTTTTCCCTCATTTATGCATGATCACTTCATGAATATTCATTCATTAACTTGATATTGATAAAGTAAAATTTAAGAGGGAACTGTTGGTTTAGACAAATTCTATATAATTTCATAAGGAAGCAGAGCACACTCTGATCAGAGAGCTTCTACAGGAGTTGTCCAGTTTGGGTCTTCTTTGTTTGCGTGAAAAAGAGTTCATGTAAAGGAAAGGGTTTAAATTCAAACATAATAATGGTAACATAGCCTATGATATCATTTATTACATAATCTGCGGTGTGGGAGTGCCGTAAACAGCGGAAATGCGCTAGCACATTTTTTATTCAGATTAGCAGTTTGAATCTGGTTGAAAATGAATCTTAAAGAGAAGAAGCAGAACCAATGCATGACATCATTTAATCGTAAGCCAATCGTAGCACTGCATTATCTGTATGTAAACAGTGGCCGAAACAGCAATCCGTTGTATCCTGTTTTATTTTCTATAGCATTTTTTAACGGTCATGTAATAAAAAGAATCTTACATTCTTGTTAATTATTAATGCCTTATCTTTACAGAATCGCACCGGCATTGCTTCGCCAAGCAAGCTATGGAACAATAAAAATCGGTGTCTACCAGTACATGAAAAGAATTTTCGCGGAGAATGAATCAGGTGAGTACATTGTACACGCAAATAACACTGATGCAGTTATTATCTTAACCCTTCGCTTGTTATTCGCATCAATATACCTACCTGTAAATAGTGAAGACCCAGATGAGACAGCTCCTGCAGGAGCTGTCTCATCAGGGTCTGCACTATTTACAATTTGATTGTGCAACCAGAGCACTCCACAGCAGTGATTGCACAGTGAACAACTTGTACACAGTGAAGATATATGTAATTATACAACAGGGCATGAGTAAAGAAGGAGAAATGTATTTTAAAATTCAGCAAGCGAAGGGTTAAATGTTCGGCCAGACAAATTCAGCAAATAGTGTAGACTCAGATCAGGGTGTAGACTGTTGGTTACTTCATTAGTCTTATTTGCATGATGAATTTTCTTGTGAGAAATAATGACATCATGAACGTTAATTACAGGTAGCAGCATTTTTATAATGCTACATAACCCATTCCCTCATATTGACGACTTTTGACGACTCTGTAAAAGTCACTAAATGTGAAACCATTGTGATAAATAAAGCATTTGCTCCCATCTTCCATATTTCATTATAACAGATTGGACAATGAACATTCAGTAGGTATTGAAATTTGAAAAATTTACTTAGAATAGGCAAATGGTTAGAAACAGTTCAGACCATTTTCACACCTGTCTGCCTGTCTTATTGCTGGTCAGGGTTAGGTTACAGTAAAACCCCTCTAAACCAGACATTCAATTTAGTATAAATATTGGTATGGAAACAGGTGGCAGGTTAATGCAGGGTGAAAGTCATGCAGAAAACTCTGTATGACTTTCACCCTGCATTTCGACTAGAATTCTAGTTTAGAGAGGTTTTTCTGTACATAAGTCACCTACATGTATGCTCTCTCATTGTATGCACTTATTGCAGCCTATGTAACCTTTCACTGAACAAATTCTTGTCTGCGGAAAATGCAGTTTACATCTGTTCTAAATTCGGAAGTGTTTTGTCAATTTCTATCCAGACTAATGATCAGAGTGCTGATGTCCAAGCCAGTTTAGTTCCTAGTGAGATACCGACTTATTCTGCATCTCATCTGGATCCAAACTGTTTGCAAAAAGTATATTTACCCACAGCAGATTAAAGGTTGATCAAATTTTTGTGCTGTGACCCAATAAAACTTCATGAGCAGTGAACTAAGTAAACTGCACAAAATTTGCTTTGGTTGCCAATATTCAGGTTTATAGAACTGTGTAACCATAAAAACAAAATTGCGTGCAATTCATACAGCCAGTACAAAAATGCTGTGATCTGATGGGAAATCCAGGATAGAGTCTGTACAAATAATACTCACTGAAACAGGCACTCAAAAAAAGTCATATTGGTCTTGAAGATATAGTGTAGCTTAATGCAGGATTGGAAATGTTGCATAAAGTTAAAAGCTTCCTAAGGGAACTTTCTGTAATATACTGATCCTGCATTTAAGCAGCCACCTGCTTTTTAAGACAGTAGTGTCTATTGATTGAGTGGTTGTGTTGTAGAGGTTCTGTTGTCTGTAGGTTATACCCGAGAGATGATGTCATGAAATATTAATGCGGCTGTAAATTACTTATGTCAGGGCCTAGATGAGCAATTCTTGCTGTAATCAACAAGTTGCTTTTGCTTATGTTGAAGCTTTTTGTTTATCTTATATTTGAATCGGCCCTTGGAAAAATATGTACCGTATTCACACCAAGTTTTATGTCCTCCCCCTTCACAGAATTGTAAGGCTGAATAAGTAGAGCTTTAACTGTTTACTCCATCAATACGCCTTTTTATGCCTTTGCAAACAGAGTAGACCTACATCAGACATCTGATCAAGGTCTGCTCTGTTTGCTTATTATTTAATATACAGTAAAACCTCTCTATAACGACCACTAAATTGTGTTAATTAGTTGGTAGTTCGGGCAGGTGGTTGCTTAAAGCAAGGTGAAAGTAAAACAGAACGCTCCTGTAGGAACGTTCTGTTTTACATTCACCTTGCTTTAAGCATCCACCTGCCTTTAACACAAAATAATCGATGTAATTTAGTGGCCATTATAGAGAGGTTCTACTGTATTTAGATATGGTTCTACAGTTTCTGCCTCAGCAAAAGTTTCATGTGTTAAACTTAATATGCCATTTTATAAAATAATCTAATTAGTATTCATGAAGTCATGCATATTCATGGAGTAAAGGGTTAAGAGGTGTATGCAGGAAATGGAAGTAAAATATGAATGAATATCATCAGATCTGCAGACAGAGCAGATCCCAATTCAGACAGCTCCTACTCCTCCTATTTGCAAAGGAGCAAAAAATTTATTTTATAGAAGAAATGGAAAACCCACTCTGAACCCTTTACTCCATTAATGCACCTTTTAAAACAGGTAAGGCTCCTATAGGAACCATCTGGTCTGGGTCTACTCTGTTTTCAAATGTGTGAAAAGGCATATATGAAGGAAAGGGTTAACCAAAAGCTTTGGGATTTTTATGCCCCAATATAGTGGTGGCATATAGGGTTGCCCTTGTCCATATGTCCGTACTTCCATCCGTACGCTCTATTTGATTTCATATTATAGTTTTATTTACATTATTTGTTCGGCTCTATGTGACCATCAGTGTCGATGGACCGTAAAACACCATTCATTCATTCATTCATTCCATCCGTAGGCACATCTAGAAGAACTTCACACACGTGTTTGTGGTCATTATGTTTTGGTCAAGTTTGATAGCCATGTAAATCGCATCAGTCGTTTGCCTTTTATTTGTAAAAATGACTTTAAAAATATCTTGTCCGGACTCTTTGTTGGAAAGTATTTGTCCAATCTACACCAAACTTTACACACAAATTTGTGGTCATTAAATCTTGGTCAAGTTCGATAGCCATGTAAATCGCTTCAGTCATTTAGGACTTGCGGCCCTTCATTTGCAAAAATGACTTTAAAGAAATATCTTGTCCGGACTCTTTCTTGGAAAGTATTTGTCCAATCTACACCAAACTTTACACACATGTTTGTGGCCATTATATCTTGATCAAGTTCGATAGCCATGTAAATTTCTTCAGTCGTTTAGGAGTTGTGGCCCTTTATTTGCAAAAAAACACTTTCAAAATATCTTGTCCGGACCCTTACTTTCTGTGACAAAAGTCTGAAGTTGGGGCATCAGTGTCCTATGGACACAATTTTAGTTTATACTCATTAGGGACAGTACTAATGAGAACCAGCAAAGTAGCGAGATATGTAGAAAGTAATAAGTCGAGGATTTCCAATTTGTACTTATGTCTGGAGCTTTGTAAATATTTTCCCTGCTCAGTAGTCATGTCTGAAATAATGACGTCATAAATATTTATTGGCTAAAGTTGTATATCGTGATAGAATACAGGATTCATTGGCTCTTTTAAAAATTGTAGAATCAGATTGATATAATTCCTTAGGCAAACAGAGCAGACCCTGATCAGACGGCTCCTACAGGAGCCGTCTGATCTGGGTCTACTCTATTTGCAAATGCATAGAAAGGCTTATTTCAAGGGTTTATCATGGATTTCCAATTTGCACCTCTTGTCGGGAGCTTTTTGTTAACCGCCAAAATGTGATAAGGGTAGGGGAGATCTAGAGGTGTATCATTTATAATTCAACAGTGAGGTTCCTATTTGTTGGTTAAAATAATTTGTCTGAAACTCCAGAATGGTTTGAGTGCAAAGCAGTAGTTTCAAGGACTTTCTTGCATGTTATCTTCACTGAGTGCATTCGGCTAATTAAGATACGACTAATGGCTCTTTGCCAGCATTTTGCAGAAATTGGATTGTACCAGCAAATCATATAAATCTCAATACCCTTAACTCTTTACCCATGGGGAATATTAATTACTTTTAGGCTATGTTTACTTTAGTTAAAACCCTTTCCCTCATGGTAATGCCTTTTCATGCATTTGCAAACAGAGCAGACCCAGATCAGATGACTGAGCTTCTTCAAGAGCTGGCTAATCAGGGTCTGCTTTTGACATGCTACAGATCTGATTGTACAATTTTTGTCCAAAAAAAAAAAATCTTGAAAAGTTATCATAATAAAAATTCAACAAATAAATATTCATGATGACATTATTTCTTACATGAATATTGAACGGGTAAAGAGTTAACCCCTTTAGCCCTGGATTATAAGAGTGGAATGGCCCATTGATCAGTGTTTAATTATACTAGAGTCCACTTGGTATGAAATGCTTAAATATGCTAGAGGACTTTGAAGAACAAACAGTGCAGACCTTGATCAGAGGGCTCCTCTAGGAGCCCTCTGATCTGGGTCTACACTGTTTGCATATGACAGCATGTGTTTTTCATGTTGAAAGAGTTAAGGAAATTACTGCCGTGGCAAACAGTAATGAATTAGATCTGAAACATACAAGCAGACAGAGCAGATATTTCCTCATATTGACGCCTTTTGACGCCTCTGTAAAAGTCACTTTTTGAAATCATTGTCATAAATAGAGCATTTAGACACTGGTTTATTTAGACACTGGTTTCAAAAGCATACAATTTCTAAAAAGAAAATCCTTTTTGGTACTAAATGCTCCTGTTCAGTAGATTTATTCAAAGAGGTTGAGTCTGAAAATAGCCTACGCGGGAATGGGTTAATGCAGGACAGAAGTTATGGGTTAGGATAAATTTATACGGCCATTTATACTTCATTGTGTATTATTATGTATTATACTATGATTTATGTGAGCATTTTAGAGCTCTAGGGGAGTTCTGGCTTCAAAAGGTCTCTTTGAAGTTCGATCAGACTTACCAGGTTCACATTCAAGATGACCTACCCATTAATTCTTAACCCTTTCCGTCATGTAAACGCCTCTTCATGCATTTTCAAACAGAGAAGACCCAGATCAGACGGCTCCTAGAGGAGCCGTCTGATCAGGGTCTGCTCCGTTTGCTTATGAAATAATATAGATGTGATTCTACAGTTTCTGCCGTTGTCATAATGCCATTTAATACTACATCTTATGTACTATTTAACCCAGTGCTCTATAATTTTGACTGTAGCAGAAACTGTTGGATCAGATCTGTATTATTTCATAGATCAGACACTGATCAGACGGCACCAACAGGAGCCATCTGATCTTGGTCTTCTGTGTTTGCAAATGTCTCAGGAGGGGTCTCAACATGGTAACGGGTTAAACAAGATTTGTTTGACATTGACACGAAGTTTTCAAATTGTTGCATCTTATTTGTGTCACAGTGTGCAAATGCTGGTTTGTTTCCTGTATTCATAGGATGAACTAAGAATAAGGCAGACAGGTGGAGACAGGAACAGAGTGTAGTATTAAATGTGTTCAGAGTTCAGTGGCTGCAACTTTAAATGTCATATATAAATAGCCGTCAAGTATAATAACATAACCTTCAGGAAGTGAATGTTAAATAGTATTACCTCAGTGTCTTCACGTACACGAGCTCTCTGTACCATTAACCCTCTCTCGTAGGAATGTGTTTTCATGCCTGTGCCAACAGAGCTGACCAAAGCTCTGGTATAGTATAGAATCAGACACATAATCAGAGATCCAGATAAGGGTGTGTACCCAAATACTAAAGTCGTCAGTTCTCCGCCAAACCCTGTACTGTGACCACTCTTTAGAATCGTCTCTTTAAGATATTTCTAAAGAATGGTCACAGTATAGGGCTTGGTGGAGAAATAAAGGAGTTAATCTTGAAAATGTTTGAATTGACGCATCTTATCTGGAACTCCACTTGATCTTCAATTTAGCAGATGGTCTTGGTTTACAAGATTTACAATATACATCTACTAAGATGGGGACATTGTCAAAAATATTCATCAAAAACAATTTTATGCAGAAGTACATTTAAGCCTTTGAATGCGGGACACATATGCACTAGCATTTGCAGACAGTGTAGCCCTAGATCAGAGACTCTGATCTGGGTATACACTGTTTGCAAATAACAGTGGTTGGTTGAAAGGATTAAACCATGTGCACACCTTGTCCTTATTAGCCTTTGATTGTTTTGTACTGTGTCATTACAGAGGAATCGTTACCAGTCAATGTGCTGTGCGGAATTGTCGCGGGTATCGTATCCAGTTCCGTTGCCAACCCTACAGATGTGCTCAAGGTAAGTCAGCAATATCGCCATCTTTTGATTCCAGAACTAGACTTTTCTTTCTAGTCTAATGACAGTATGAATATTAATTATATGAGTTTTGATATAAGTGGCATAAGAGCACAGGGTTTATTGGCCATGACAGAAATCATAGAATAAGATCTATATAATTCCACAAGCAACAACTGACCATGATCAGATGGCTCCTACAGAAGCTGGGTCTACACTGTTTGCAAAGGCATCTGTCTGGGGAGGATTTAAATCAGAATAAGTGCTTTTTATTCCCTTAGCACCATAACCTGCTCTCTAAGTAATTGTTGTCTCTTCGAGATAATTCTAAAGAGTGGTCACAACATAGAGTTTGATGGAGAAATGGCAATTTTTATTGTTTGAATACACACATCTCAGAGAGATAATTCTAGAGTGGTCACAACATAGGGTTTGGTGGAGAAATGACGATTTTTAGTGTTTGAATAAGCACCTCTATCCTGCCTCCTTCTCCCCCTCACCACTGTGGTTCAAATCTTGGCCTGGGTAATTTGAGGAAGCTTTCCAGTTGACTTGCAGTATGTCAATGGTTCTACCCTGGTATTTAACGAAACAAATTAAAAAGGAATACATGTATTTAGCATCCATTTTCAAAAAAAAAAGTGTCAAGAATATCAAAACAGTTTGAATCCTGATGAGATGCTGAGTTAATCAATGTGTGATCTGGATCCAGTCTGAAAAATTATCACAAATAAAAATTAAGAATCAGGGAACACTAGGGGTTTTTTTTGGTGTCGAAATTCCCCCCTCCAAAGATGTTCAGAATTTCAAACTACAGATGTTTTACATGTATCATTTTCATAATGCATTCTTTGTTTTCAAGTTCTATCTTTATCCACAGGTAAATTTGAAGTGGAAATAATGCACTGTAAAAATGATACTATCCTTTAGTATTCTATATTTGTGCAGGCAATAAATTTGATATTCGACCCTTTACTTCATATGCACACACAATTTTACGCTTTTGCAAACAGAGTGGACCTAGATCAGACAGCTCCAACAGTTCCTATTGGAGCTGTCTGACTAGAGTCTGCTCACTTTGTCTATGGATTTATGTAGATATGATTCTACAGTTTCTGCCATAGCTAAAACATCATGTGGTTATTTCTCTTTTTGAAAATTTAGCTTATAAATATTTATGATGTAATTATTTCTTACATAAAAATTCAGGTAAAGGGCTGAGACACCAATAAAGATCTTTTCAGAACATAGCTATAAAACTTATTGAGATGTGGAGTTACCCCCATTAAACCCGAGAGATGCATGCACCATTATTTGCAAACAGTGTAGACCCTGATCAGAGGGCTCCTGGAGGAGCCCTCTGATCAGGGTCTGCACTGTTTGTCATTCAATATCTTCTAGCAAGCGTGAGCCTTTCATATTGAGTGGACTGTGTTATAAAACATGGATGAGCTATTTCCCTCAAGTAATTGAAAGTATAGTTGAAAGGGTTACAGAACTCAGACACTTGATGATGTGCCAACTAGTGCAGTTTTGTGATATGACTACTAGTATGTTAACAAAATTAGATAAACATGAGCACCGTAATATATCCATGTACATGAAATTGAGGCTCTTATATAAGCATAGGAATTATAAATGAGTCTTTCAATAATCAATAAAAAAAGGATTCCATTTACCCGTTTTACGTCAATGCAAACAGAGTAGACCAAGAACAGGCGGCTCCTGTAGGAGCCTTCTGATCAAGGTCTGCTCTGTTTGCTTATGAATTCATATTGATCTGATTCTACATATTCTGCCATGGCCAAATATTCCCATATTCATCTAATTAATATTCATGGCGCCTTAATGCTACAGATCTATAAAGTCCCTTGAAAATTGTCATTATGAAAATTCAGCTAATAAATATTCATGATGTCATTATTTGTAACATGAGTGTTGAAGAGGGAAAGTGTTGAATAGTTGAATCGTGTCTAGGTTATCATTGTTTAACCCTTTCCCTGTTCTGTGTGCATTCCAAATTTCAATACCTACTGATTATTCATAGATAAAATGATTATAACGAAATATGGAAGATGGAAAATTGTAGCCATTTTAGAAAGTAAAGTCCAGGAGCCGTCCGATCTGGGTCTACTCTGTTTGCAAATGCATGAAAACACGCTTATATGAGGGAAAGGGTTGACCCTTTCCCTGTTGTATATTTATTCCAAATCTCAATACCTAATGAAAATCATTGACAAAATTGTTGTAATGAAATATGGAAACTGAACATTGTAGCGATTTTATAAAGTAACGAAACAGGTCTTTCAATTTCCATTAGCAAACAGAGCAGACCCTGATCAGACTGCTCCTATAGGAGCCTTCTGATCTGGGTCTATTTTGTTTGCAAATGCATGAAAAGACGTTTATATGAAGGAAAGGGTTAACCCTTTACTCCATAGATATTTAAGTTTAAAATTTAAATAACAACATCATGAATATTACTTAGATTAAATTTTGTAAAGGCATTACATGTATTCTGAACACATGAAGTTTTTAGCAATTTTATTTTTCTTGACTACAGAAAGAATAGTCATATCTTGAACATTTCATAACCAAACAGAGCAGACTCAGATCAGACGGCTCCTATAGGAGCTGTCTGATCAGGGTCTACTCTGTTTGCAGAGGCTGGAAAGGCGTATTAAATTATTTATGGAATAAAGTGTTAATGGTACAATCCCTCCAGTATGAAAGGATTAAATTTGTTAGACAATGACAAACAATTGAGTGACAGTCTACTGTTTTCACGCATCTACAAACAGAAGACCCAGATCAGACGGCTCCTAGAGGAGCCGTCTGATCAGGGTCTACTCTGTTTGCTAACATATTTCTTAATAACCTTTTTGTCCATGAATATTCAGTAGATATTGAAATTTGTAATAAAGATAGAAAAATGTTGGTATGTTTTATTTGCAAAAGACATACATGTCCATCAGCATTATATAATACATAGTAAAAACAAGTAATGACGGGCAGTCATTCATAATATGTAATGCTAAATGTGCCTTATTAACAAACACTACAAAAGACAAACATTGCGGACTCGGACCAGAGGGCTTCTTAGGAGCCCCCTGATCTGTGTCTACACTGTTTGTACACCAAGAGTGTGCCAATTAAGGTCTTATGTGCATGGTTTAAAAACTGTACACCCAAAAAGACAGACAGTGCGGAACCAAATCAGGGGGCTCCCCAAAAGCACTCCGATCTGTGTCTACACTGTTTGTACCCTGCAAGTGTACTAATTAAAGGTACATGGTTTATAACTGGCGAGCACACCCTAAAGACAAACAGTGCGGAACTAGACCAGGGGGGGGGGGGGGGTTCAGGAGCCCCCTAATCTGTGTCTACACTGTTTGTACATTACAAGAGTGGCAATTAAAGAACTTAGGCACATGGTTTAAAACTGTATACCCAAAAAAGACAAGCAGTGCGGAACCAGATCAGGGGGCTCTTCAGAAGCACACCGATCTGTGTCTACACTGCTTGTACTTTACAAGTGTACCAATTAAAGGTACATGGTTTATAACTGGCGATCACATCCAAAAGACAAACAGTGCGGAACCAGATCAGGGGGCTCTTCAGAAGCACTCCGATATGTGTCTACACTGTTTGTACCTTACCAGTGTACCAATTAAAGGTACATGGTTTATAACTGGCGAGCACCCCCAAAAGTCAGACAGTGCAGAACCAGATCAGGGGGTTCTTTAGGAGCCCTCCGATCTGTGTCTTCATCGTTTGCACATCGAAGGTTCACTCATTAGTGGTGCATGCTTTATAAATAAAGATAGAACAGGGAAAGGGTTAAATGTATTTCTCAGCTGGAAACCAACTTCAGACTCTGAAGAAGTTTGCAGAAAGTGATTTTTATTGCTCGTTGACGCATAAAACAGGGGAACGTGACTTGGATCACGAACAAAAAAGATGAGTTTGGTATTTTTTGACGGTGCCACAAGTGGTGAAAGGTTAACCTTGTATTACTATAGGTACATTGTATGTTACAGTGGTGCGGAATGGCTCCTTCAGGGTTCATTCTTTCCTTCATATAAACTCCTGTAGGAGTGGTCTGATCAGGGTCTGCTCTGTTTGCTTTTAAAGTTATATTGATCTGGTCATACAATTTATGCCAAAACAAACAATTCCCTTTTAAAATTTTACTTTATAAATTAATTTAATGAATATTCATGAAGTGATCAATTCATGCATAGATGTTCATTAGGGAAGGGCTTTACTTAAATGTTATAAGTCCAAAGCTACAGGTAACGGTGCATACTCAAATACTAAAAACGTCATTTCTCCACCAAACCGATTCTAAAGAGTGGTCACAACATAGGGTTTGGTGGAGAAATAAAGAAGTTATACTTGAAAATATTTTTATTTACGCATCTAATCTGGAGCTCTGTTAGTTTGACTCTATACTATCTACTAAAAGACTGCTAAGGCAAAGATAATCCACTAATATTCATGTGGTCTTAATATTCATGATGCTGGTGGAGGGAAATAATGGCTGTGTCTGCGAGAGAACATTTCAACACTCAGGTTGTTCATAAGTGAGTGGGTGGGAGTGTACTGTAAGTGGGTCGGTAGTCTGCAATGTGTGCCGGGGTGATTAAGTTAAACAGAATGTCTGGCTGGGGTTTGCTCTTAAAGGTTTTATGTAGTCAAAACTTCAACCCTTTAGGTATATGATCGAGACTCTATTTGTTGCCTTTACAAACTGCGTAGACGGACTGAGACCTATTTGATGCCTTTGCAATCAGGATAGACCCAGATCAGAGGAAGCAAGCAGATCAGGCTCTACACTGTTTGTTTATTATGTGATTCTCTATGGTTTTCCACGGCAGTACATTTCCTCCCAATGGAGCTTATTGCATGACTATCATCCTGCTAATTTATGCAGTTACCTGCCAGGTAAAATTCCAGTTCATAGGGGTTCAACTGTACTGCATAATTAACACTTTAACTCATAGCACATTTGCAAACAGAGTAGATCCAGATCAGATGGCTCGTGCATAAGCCATCAAATCAATGTCTGCTCTGGTTGCTTATGAAATACTACAGATCTCATTCTACAGTTTCTGCTATGATCAAAGTTTCTGTGCTTACGTGCTATACTGCTATACGAAGTCAGCTTATAAATGTTCCTGATGTAGTTATTTCTATCTTACACCCTGTTCAATATTCATGTAAGAAATAACGATGTCATGAATATTAATTAGCTGAATATCTTTAATGTAAAAGTCAAGGGAATTTTTTGCTTTCACATAAACTAGAATCAGATATCTATTTTATCATGAGCAAACAGAGCAGACCCTTATCAGACGGCCCTACAGGAGCTGTCTGATTTGGGTGTACTCTGTTTGCAAAGGCATGAATAAGCATTTAGGTGAGGGAAAGGGTTAATATGTCATGTACAGTACAAACCGGATTTATTTCTTATCAGTTACGTACAGATTACAAAAAATAAATTTTGTTTTCTTTATCAAATGATTATTTTCTGTTCAATGTTTATTGGATCACATAACCTTTTGAATGTATTAATAATGTAGACCAAAATCAGATAACTTCTGTAGCCAATTTAATCCTTTGGTGCTGTGTGGTCCTGGACATTACCATAGTTAATGATCGAACGATTCATCATTCAAAGGGATCAACCCTTTGAATATGGGACATGTGTACTGGCATTTGCAAACAATGTAGACCCAGATCAGAGGGATCCTAGAGGAGACCTACTGTGATTAGGGTCTGCACTGTTTGTCATTCAAAATCCTCACACAAGTTTTACTCTTTCATACTCAATGGACTGTACCGATAAACAAGTATGGACCATTCCACTTTGAAAATTCAGCATTCAAAGGGTTGTCCCTTTCCCTCATATAAACTCTTTTTCACACATTAGCAAATAGAGTAGATCCAGATCAGACAGCTCCTGTAGGAGCCGCCTGATCAGGATTGGCTGTTTGCTCTGTTTTTGTTAAAGCAAAACATTCCCTTGTAAAATTATACATTATAAAAATTCATCTCATCTAGTTCTGATACAAATATTGAACAGGGAAAGGGTTAAGCAGATTTGTTATTAGATCTATACATTGAGCTTAGCTTACTTATGTATTTTTGCTTCATGCCAAACCAGCATTTTATATTGGATTATAACAAGATTAGCCCTTTCCCTGTTCTATGTTATTACAATTGTCAATACCTACTGAAATAGTTATGATGAAATATGGAAGGTGGAACACTGTAGCCATTTTAGAAGTCAAAGAAACAGATCAGTTCAATAGCAAACGGAGCAGACCCTGATCAGATGGCTCCTCTAGGAACTGTCTGATCTGGGTCTTCTCTGTTTGAATATGTGTGAAAACATGTTTATATGAAGGAAAAAGTTAAAGCTTAACTTCTGAGGTCTTTACAATGAGAGAGAGATTTTTGTTTTTGATCATATTTGTGAACATTTATATTAGACTGAATTACTGATCAGGATCCAAACTGTTTTACATTCTGACTTAATGTTAATACCTTACAGTGTGGGACACGAGTCACTAATGTCCTATGCAAACTGTGTAGATCAGATGAGAGGGCTCCATCAGGAGCCCTCTCATCAGGGTCTGCATTGTTTGTCATGTTACACTTTTGTTAGAAAACTCCACACATATTCACCATGGACTAGTCCATTTGAAAAGTCACCATTGTAAAGGTTAAAAAGAAAGCAGGCTTTTTCTTTATACATAAAATTATCAGATAAAAATAACTTTGTTATGATCAAAGGTGACTTTCTACATACACTGTAGAGGACAAGTTGTTGGATTTATTTCAATGCCAAGGTCAATGGCAGCCTAAAATTCTAAAGGTCATGAGGACATGAAATCTGGAAATGTTTGTTGATGTTTAGTTTGTGTTTGTAAACCTGCCAGAAAATGCACTCTGCATTCCACTTAATACTAAGTATCACTTTAAAGTCTTGTAAACAAGAAAGTTCCAGTACTTGTCCTTCAGGTTCTCCGAGGCCATTGTCTAGAAGAAATTGGTGTCTGCTGAATTAACCCTTTCCTCCATAAATAACCCTTTACGCCTCTGTAATAGTCACTTCTTGAAACCATTGTGATAAATAGAGCATTTGCTCCATAGGAGCAAATGCTCTATTTATCACAATGGTTTCAATACACATTTTCCTTTTTTCTAGTTAATGCTCCTTTTTGGTAGATTAATTCAGAGAGGTTGGGTCTGAAAATAGCTTATTGGGGAATGGGTTAAAGGTAATTCAGAGGTCCAGATCAGATACATAAATTAAAATATTTCAAGAATAACTCGAGATGCATAAATTAAAATATTTTCAAGAATAGCTCATTTATTTCGTGGAGATTGCTGATTGAAACCATCGGCTCAAATGAGTTTTTTCTAGAAACCTTGAAAATTCAATCTAAGAACATGTCAGTGCAATCTGCTATGTCCAGAAAATAATCAGTTATTATGAATGAAAATTAAAAACTGTTGCTCTGCTATATAGTTTGTAAAAACTGCCGTCTGCTGCAATTTTGAAAGTTTGTTTTGCTTTTACAGTGTCCAGTTTCTGACTTTGCCAAAATTTCCTTCGTTAATAATTTGACTAGAATATATATTTATATTATTCATTTCTTATATGAATATTTATCAAGTGAAGGGTGTTAACTATTATCATCTTGCTGGACATAAAGATGTCAAGCCTATCTTATCTTTATCCCTTAACCCGGGTGAATAAGAAAAAGTGGTTCCTCGCTTTCTGAATATTAATTAAACAATTTAATTCATCAAATTTTATCACTGAAGAAAATAATATTTATAACAAACAGTGCAGACTCTGATTAAAGGGCTGGTACAGGAGCCATTTGATCTGGATCTACGCTGTTTGCACAGGTCTTATATATTCGGCTCCTGCACTTTAGCCTTCTGCACTCTGAACAAGTGTCATCTGCAAATATTATCTTCTGCTTCAATTCTAAAAATATGTTTTTCTTCCATATCTTTTCAAAGATGAGTGTCAGAATGACAAACAGTTTGGCCCCTGATGAGACACTGTATTACTTAGCGTCTCATCTGGATCCAGATGATTCCAAAGGTTATGACAAGGTCACCAGGTGAGTGCTAAAGGTTAAAGGTTAACCCTGTCTACAGCTTTGAGTCCATGAGTGACTGAATGTAAGTCACTTGTGATATGTACAGTATGATACTGCGGGTACCTCTCTGGAGCATGTGTGTTAAGTTGTGAGAGATAGATAGAGAGAGAGAGAGAGAGAGAGAGAGAGAGGGGGGAGGGGGTTGTCAATTAACATTTACCTGTTGAATATTCATGTAAGAAATAATTACATCATAAATATTTATTAGCTGACTTTTTATGGCATATAATATTTGTACACATAGATATTTGGTATTAATAGAAACTGTAGAAGCAGATCTATTATTTCGCATGCAAACAGAGCAGACCCTGATCAGACTGACAGCTCCTATAGGTCAGCTGTCTTATATGGGTCTACTTTCTTTTCAAAGGTTATATGAACAGAAGGAAATTGTTGAGCATACAGAGAGGGAGTAATTTTTATCAATTTGTCAATTTAGTCTCCTTAAAAATTTATACATGGAGATATTACATGTATACAAATATATATATATATAATGAAAAGGTTTGTATCCTTGTCTAGCAGTTTATTATAGTTCAGCCTGTTGCAAAATGCAGCTGTATTGATCTGTGTGAGCAGGAGGTAGGATTCTCGATAAACGTTACAAGCCGTTTTAGATCTGGATGAGATGAGTAACTCTGGCTGTGAATGTTATCAAAAAACCAGTGGTATATTGTTGCATGTCATTATTTCTTACATGAATGTATATCAGATACAGGGTGATGTGGATCAGTATCAGGAAGTGGTTCAGAAATATTTTCCCTCAAATATTGGCAGGTATGGCCAGAGGGAAGTATTTTTACACACCTCTTCCTTAAATGGAAAAGAAATATTACCTTAATTACTGTCAACATTTCCCACTCCATCAGTTTGTTAACCCATTCCATTATAGGCATTTATTAGATCCAACATCTTTGAATAGATCTATTGAAAAAGAGCATTTACTAGAGAAAAGCAAAAAATTATAATTGTACAGTTTTGAAACAATTGTGAAAAATGGAGCATTTGCTCCTATGAAGCATATTATGCTTTAAATATTTATCACAATGGTTTAAAAAAGTGACTTTCACAGGTGTCAAAAGGCGTCGGTATGAGGGATTGGGTTAAGCTGGATAAGTCAGTTCTGTACCATTGTGATAACTTTAGATGATATGAGGAGTATTACATAGTGTAGACCCTGATCAAACCATTTCTTTAATGTGTTTGTCCAAATATTCAGGGTATATATGGTTGAATCACTTGATCGATAAATATGTGTGACTTAAAGCATTGCCCTCATATAAACGCTTTTTCATGCCTTTGCAAACAGAGTAGACCAAGATCAGACGGCTCCTATTGGAGCCGTCTGATCAGGATCTACTGTTTGCTTATGAAAATATAATAGATCTAACTCTACAGTTTCTACCAATACCAAAAAAGTCCTGTGTACAAATACCATTATAAAAATTCTGCTAATAAATATTCATGATGTCATTCCTACATGAATATTCAACAGGGAAATGGTTAAAGCAGAAGGTTGCTTGAAGGCTGCTAAACCCTTAACTCCATAGATATGGATTTTAATGCCTTTGCAAACAGAGTAGATCCAGATCAAATGATTTCTGTAGGATGCAAACAATAAAAGAATAGAGATCTTATTCTACAGTTTCTGCCATGACCAAAAATTCTTGTGTTCACATTCAGAAAAAAAAATAAATATATATTTGATATTCATGATGTCGTTATATTCATGGAGTAAATGGTTAATGCCTGTAGACTCTTTCTGCATAACCTCCCATGTCCTGCATTAACCCTTTAGTTCATGAATATTCATGTAAGAAATAATGACATCATAAATATTAATTACATGAACTTTAATTACGGCATATAATGCAGAAATTTTTTGCCATGGTAGAAATTATGGAAACAGATCTATATTTCTGCTCACGGAAAACACTTATTTGCCAAGTGTAACATGGCATATCTATGGAGTAAAGGGTTAAGAACCAGAATAATAGCCGTTGTAGCCATTGTAGAAAACTGTTACTGTACAAGCCATCATACATTGTATAACGTAATAGATAAGGATAGATCTATTTTAGGTTTTCCTTATTTCATGCATGGGTGATAAAAGTAACATTAAAGTCTCTCTGATACAATCATTGAAAAGAAGTCTAAATCTGAATTCTTATAACAGCTGGTAACTGATTACAGGACAAAATTTGTGCAGAAAACTCCAATATTAGCATTCTGCACAACTTTTGTCCTGTATTAACCCATTCCCTCATAGGCTATTTTTAGATCCAACCACTTTGAAATAAATCTACCGAAAAGGAGCATTAACTAGAGAAAAGGAAATTTTTACAATTTTGTAGTTTGAAACCATTGTGATAAATAGAGCATTTGCTCCTATAGGAGCAAATGCTCTATTTATCACAATGATTTCATAAAGAGACTGTTACAGAGGCGTAGAAAAGCGTATTTATGGAGGAAAGGGTTAAGCAGCCCCCTGCTCCTAGAGACTCCTATGTTAATAAATTTTGTGGTCGCTTGAGCGAGACTATTGTACATGTAGTATCAAACTGACTTTTTTATATATGTATAATATACATGAGGAAAATCACTCTGTTGACCTAGAAAAGTCTCTGTACAAACCAAAAAGTACAAACCATAAAATCCATAATACCGTATTTACAGTAAATGTTAAGACACTCAAATCTCCCTTCCCCATTGGTTTCTAAAGCTGCATAAAATCAGTTGGACACATTTACCCCTTTCCTCCATACATATGCCTTTCTTTGCCTTTTCAAACAGTGTAGACCCAGATCAGACGGCTTCTATAGAAGCCCACTGATCTGGGTCTGCTCTGTTTGCTTATGGTATAATATAGATATGATTTTACAGTTTTCTGTCATGGTAAAATATTCCTGTGTCTATGTGCTATTGTAACAAATAATCTTAATTAATATTCATGATGTCAGTATATTTTACATGAATATTCATGGAGTAAAGGGTTAATTTTCATAATAGCACAGGGATATTGGAATGTGTGGCCATTGCAGAAATCTAGAATCTTATCTAACTCATAAAGCAAATGGAGCAGACCCTGATCAGATGACTCCAACGGGGTCTTCTCTGTTTGCAAAGGCGTAGAAAGGTGTATTTATGGATCAAAGGGTTGGAGAGTTTTTATGTTGTGGATTTATTGATGTAAATCAGTTTTGGAGTTACTGGGGCAAATCCGTATGCGACCTATACCGGTACTTGGCTAATGGAGTCATGTCACCTTGGCCTTTGAATGAAGATAGTAATCTGACCTTATATTATTCAAAGGAGAATTGTATTGACATAAAAGAATAGTGAAGTCACGTAGTTTGAGCTCGAGGTCGGATTGATTAGTTTGTTTATGGTCCACATTGGCAACTTTTCGGACAATTTGAATGCAGGAAAATCCTTTTGCGGGTCATTGGTTCCTCAAGCCTTTTCTTGATGAATGGTCATGCAAGAGAAAACATTATGAGGATTAAAAAGAATTTGTATGCAATCACAGGGGGCCAGTTCGTGGGTCTAGAAAAATCAGCGTATTTTGTAGGAATTTCACGTCGGCTATGGCTAAGGCTTAGTCAGAATGTATCAAAAGTTATATTATTTGAAAAGTACAATGTCCCAGCTTCACGTTCATACCAAACATTAGGGGTTATTCCATCTTGGCTGTCCAAAAGCTGGCGTTATTTCAAATTGGTCGCGAAATCTACGAAATTGGTAGTTGGACCCCTTGTATATAATATAACACTAAATCAACCCAATCAATTTATTTTACTTTTTAGACCATCTAGACCAACGAAATGGCCCCCTGTGTATGCGATACCCTTATATATGCGATATATTCATTTAACCCTTTACCTCATATAAATGCCTTTTCACGCTTTCGCAAAGTAGACCCAGATCAGACGGCCCATTCAGGATCAGCTCTGTTTGGTTGTGACATGATATAGAGTTGATTCTACAGTTTTTATCAAAGCAAAACACTCACTTGAAATGTTTGCATTATAAAAATTCAGCTAATAAATAATCATGATGTCATTATTTCTTACATGAATATTGAACAGGGAAAGGGTTAACCCTTTCCTTCGTATAAACACATTTTCACGCATTTGTAAACAGAGAAGACCCAGATCAGACAGCTCCTATAGGAGCCATCCGATCAGGGTCTGCTCTTGTTTGCTTATGAAATTTGATAGGTCTGTTTCTTTAGTTTCTAAAATGGCTACAATGTTCCACCTTCCATATTTCATTGTAACTATTTTGTCCATGAATATTCAGTAGGTATTGAAATTTGGAATAAATATTGAACAGGGAAAGGGTTAAGAGAAAACAACAATAAGCCATTCCTCCATAAATACTACGCCTCAGTAAAAGTCACCTTTTGAAAAAATTGTGATAAACAGAGATCCTGCTCCTAAGGAACAAAATTTAATGCTCTATTCATATAAATGCTCTATTTATCACAAAGGTTTCAGAACTACAGTACAAATTCTCAAAATGTTTCTTTTCTCTAGTTAATGCTCCTTTTGGTAGTTTTATTCAAAGAGGTTGGATCTAAAAATAGCCTATGAGGGAATGGGTTAAAAGGGTTAGAAAGAATTTATATGGGATACCCTCATGAAACTGTTTTCACCCGAGCATGAAAGAGGCTTTCAATTCTTTCTTCAGTGTGAGCAGAGCTTTGATAGAATTCACAAACAGGTTTTAATAGTTTATGAGGTTGTCGGACCCAGAACGTAGATTCCAGAACTACTTTTTAACAAAACTTGTTTTGTTTTGTACAATGATGCGTACACGCATAACGGGAAATGAAACAGCATCAAAAAATGAGATACAACAATGCTTTTTTGTTCACAGACAGCAGGAATGTGTGGATTCTTGGCTATCAGCCGCAGCTGATGAAGAATTAATTTAACCCTTTCCTTCATATAAATGCCTTTTCATGCATTTATAAACAGAGTAGATCCAGATCAAACAGCTCCAACAGGGTCTACTTTGTTTGCTTATGACATGATTTAGATCTGATTTTACGGTAATAACTGTTCGACGCTCATCAATGTTTTCTCAAAACTTCGAACAAATCGAAAGTAAAAGTTGCAATAGATTTGAGTTTATTATATACTTTAAGCAAACATCTTTTTTTCTTTTCAACATGATAAGGTATAATATAAACAGGGTCATCGGTTTTTAATTGATTGTTGCCAAAGTTTTATTTCTTGCCTATTGTGGCACTCAGAAGATATATTTCTGGTATAGTAATCTTTAAAAATAGCAGTCATTAATATGTTGAATAGCAGTCATTGATATGTTTAATATCCTGTAGTTGCAGGGTGTTTGGAAATAACTTGAATTTCAGTGTAATGGGGAAATATATTGGCAATTTGCCATGCAAATACTTGGGAACAAAAATTGAATGGGCAGTATAAATTTATATTGCAACATTATCTGAAGATTTGTGATTTGCATTGCAGAAAATTAATTATATATTATATTTGATGACAGATTGATAGATTGTATAGATTTTCCTGTACTAAGTGCACACCTGTGCTCATTATCATAATGCAGCCAATTGATATTCGTATTCTTTTGTCTTAACCCTTTTCCTGTTCTACGTTTATTTATTATTTCAATACCTATTTAAAATTTATTAACAAGATAGTTATAAAGAAATATGCAAGGTGGAACAATATAGACAATTCAGAAAGCAAAGAAACAGATCTATCAAATTCTATTAGCAAACAGAGCAGACCCTGATCAGATGGCTCCTCTAGGAGCCGTCTGATCTGGGTCTACTCTGTTTGCAAATGCGTGAAAAGACGTTTATATGGGGGAAAGGGTTAAGACAGGTTTTACTGTATTCAATTATTTACCTGATAGAGTCATCTGGTAACGCCTTTATTAATAGGGTAGGCCTAGATCATCAGATGGCTGCCGTAGGAGCGGCGATATCGGGGTCTGCTCTGTTTGCATATACAGTAAAACCCTGCTAATGCGACCACCTAAAAGATGTATAATTATGGGTGCTAGATGCAGGTGGTAGCTTAATGCAGGACAAAAGTAATGCAGAAAGCTCCTAGAGGAGCTTTCTGCATTACTTTTGTCCTGCATTAAGCAACCACCTGCTTATAAAGACAACTATGTTTATTCATTAAGTGGTCGCATTGAATTATATAGATCTGAATCTGCAATGTACATATACTATTACAGAACAAGGGATTTTTTTTTACCAGAACAGAAAATAGAGCACCAAAAAAAAGCATGATGAATATTCATGAAAGATTCTGTCCATTATGAACATCAAGTAATCCTTTCCCATTTGAATATTCCAGTACGAAATAATATTATAACATCATGAGTATCTGATAGCTGCTACATTTTTATGTACACAGGATTTTTCGTATTTGTAGAATCAGATTTATTATATTTTCATAAGCAAACTGGGCCGACCCTGATCAGACTGTTCCTAGGGGAGCTGTCTGATCTTGGTCTTCTCTGTTTGAAAAGGTGTTTGTATGAGGGAAAGATTGGGTATTTATTGATATGGCAAACAGTCAAGAGTCAGATCTATAACATATAAGCAAACAGAGTAGACCAAGATCAGATAACCTACAATGTATACAGTTGTCTGATCTCGGTGTACTCTCTTTGCAAAGGCTTTCAAAGGCAGGACTATCAAATGAACAAAACAACATCAAGCTCTTTGGATCCTGATCAAATGCCAAGTTGATGAGAGTCCAGTTGGATCTAAATTGTTTGCAAAGATTAATCACAGTCACTTGAAGAATGATTGAAACAAATGAGCCTTGCGATGGTAAATATTGAAACAGACTATAACCAACTTGGCGGGCACATTGGTAAATGTGTGTCAGTTAACTGGTTCACTGGGTTTGTATACATACACCACCAGTTGGTGTGATACTGACCTTGTAGGATTAGTTGTTGTCAATGACTGAATTTCTTGTGAATGGCAGTAAAATTGCGTAGTAACTTAGCCATTTGGTCATTTTCTGATGTGATCTCCAAGAGGGAAGGGTTTTTTGACATCATGAATATTAATTAGATGAAATTTTAAAATGGAAATTGGCATTTTTGACCATGGCAAAAACTGTAGAATCAGACATACTACCCAAAAGCTATCAGAGAAAACCCTGATTAGACGGCTCCTGTAGAAGTTCTCCGATCTGGGTCTGCTCCATTTGCAATGGCTAAAAAAGCATTTATGGGTGCAATATGTTAAATTTTTCTTAACCCATTATTTCATAAATACGACTTTCTACACCTTTGGAAACACAGTAGACCTCGATCAGAGGGCTCCTTTAGCAGCTGTCTGATCTGGGTCTACTCTTTTTGCTTATAAATGGAATAATATAGATTATGACCAAACAGTAATGTGTTCATGTGCCATTAAAAATATTAATATTCATGGTATCAGTATTTCTAACATGTATATTCATGGAACAAAGGGATAAGCAGTTTGGATCATAATGAGGTGACAAGTAATTTGTATCTGATCTGGATCCAGATCCAGAGCTCCCAGATAAGATGTGTAAATTTAAACATTTTCAAGAACAGCTCCTTTATTTCTCCACCAACCCTATACTGTGACCACTCTTCAGAATCATCTCGAAGAGAAGATAATAGGGTTGATTGAGAAATGGTGATTTTAATATTTGGGTACACACCTTTTTCTGTAGCTCTGTAGATTGTTTGTAAAGGGCATTACAAAATTCACATTATCATTTTAACCATTGATAGAATTATAAATGATTGCTGCCAAGAAAAGATTCATTTTAACCATT
Source organism: Azorinus chamasolen (assembly GCA_963576725.1). Classification (NCBI taxonomy): domain Eukaryota; kingdom Metazoa; phylum Mollusca; class Bivalvia; order Cardiida; family Solecurtidae; genus Azorinus; species Azorinus chamasolen. Next base: position 16,716,143 of record OY755251.1, on the reverse strand, counting down.
TACCACATAGGTACATCTTTAAATTTCTTACACCTGTAGGAGCCATCTGATCAGTGTCCACTCTATGAACTTATGAAAAAATATATACATGTACATCAGTTTCTACAGTTTGTGCCAAAGCTGTTAAATTATCTACTGCTTTTCTGAAAGTTAAATTTCTGTCATCTCTTCAGAAACACAGTTTAACCCTTTGCATCGTATAAACGCCTTTCCTTGCATAAGCAAACAGAGTAGACCCAAATCAGCTGGCTCCTTGACCTATAGGAGCCGTCTGATCAGGGTCTGCTCTGTTTGCTTATGGTTTGATAGAGATCTGATTCTACAGTTTCTGCCTGAGCCAAAACATCCCGTGTACGTAAATTATACCATTGTAAAACTTTAGCAAATAAATATTCATGATGTCATTATTCCTTTCATTAACCCTTTGCTTGCTATTCACGTCAATATACCTACCTGTAAATAGTGAAGACCCAGATGAGACAGCTCCTGCAGGAGCTGTCTCATCAGGGTCTGCACTATTTACAAGTTGATTGTGCAACCAGTGCACTCCACAGCAGTGATTGCACAGCGAAATACTTGTACACAGTGAAGATATATGTAATTATACAACAGGGCATGGGTAAAGAAGGAGAAATGTATTTTAAGATTCAGCAAGAGAAGGGTTAAAATTAAATAAGGAAAGAGTTATATATTGCAATTCTAACTGAACTTTGTCATCTCTTCCCAGAATGTCAAACTGTTTGTATTTGTATTCACAAATTTGGCACTTAGAAATTTATGCAAAGAGTTAAATAAAATTGGCAAAGCACCAGTTGCACTGCGTTGGCATTATTATATGAATATTCATATAATTTTATGCGTTGTGATTAGGGCCTAGATTTAAGACACATTTTATGCCAAAAAAAACCCCACTCCTTGGGACATTCTTTGTAGCTCTGTTGATTAACCTTTGGATGCAGGAATCTGAGTGTGCACTGGCATTTGAAAACAGTGTAGACCCAAAGCCCTTTTTTAACTCTTTTGGCGCCAAATTTAAAAGTGTCGTCTGCAATAATAATTTCATATATACTAAATAATAACGGTATATTAGTAAAACATTTGTTTTTAAAAACCTGTATGATTGGCTAAAATAATACAGAAAACAGTGAAGTCCGAGGTCAGATGCCGCCGACCTGGGACTGTACTGTTTTCAATGGTGCCAACAGGTGACATTGGCGCCGAAAGAGTTAATCAGGGTCTGCACTGTTTGTCTTTCAGAATCCTCAAGCATATTTAAGCCTTCTGATATTAAATGGTCTTTATAATTACACTAAATTAACTCTTTCCCTGAATATATTCATGTTGATTATTCATGTTAGAAAATTGACTTCATGAATATTTATTGGCAGAATGGCATATTTGGTATTGGTAGAAAATGTAGAGTCAGATTTATTGTAATTTCTTTTTCAAACAGAGCAGACCCTGACTGGGCAGCTTCTACAGGAGCCGTCTGATCTGGGTCTACTCCGTTTGAAAATATGTGAAAAAGCATTTATGTGAAAGAAAGGGTTAAACAGTTATTTGTTATTCCTCTTGGAATATTCGATCATTATCAAAGGGTTCAGATGTCACCATATTGATACATCGGAATGCAGCAGTCCATACCAGACCTGTCAAAGATATTATTGTAATTTTTGTCCTACATTCTTGACTACCAATCCTTGCTGACATAAACCTTAACAGTTAACCCTTGAAGCATTTGATTTTCAAAGAAAGTGGAATAATTTAATATTGTACATTTCTATAAGAGATATGGCAATTCAAAATAGCAAATATAGCACACTGATAGAACTGCGGTGTTTGCAAATGAAAAGTTACTTAAAAATGAAAAGTTACTTGTAACAACAATGAATGTTCAGATATAATAACTAATTAAATGGATCTCGGTGATGGCAGGGTGCCAGGTACCCTATTTACTATTATAAGTACTCTGACACCCAATCTCCCCTCTCCATGGGTGAAGCTTAATATTAATGCTTTACTCCAAAAATACCCCTTTCTACGCCTTGCAACCTTGCTTATGAAATATTATAAACATGATTCTACAGTTTCTGCTATTTACAAAAATTTCAGTTGTCATGTGCAATTTAAAAAAAAAAAATCTATTGAATATTCATGATGTCATTTATTTCTTACATGAATGTTCATGGAGTAAAGGTCTAAAGTCAATTTGGCACCAATGTAACTTTAACCCTTTCCCTAATGTACATTTAGTTATGAATTGATCACTTATGTTGTGTTATGCTGTATTAAGTTTAGACAAAAACTGTATCGCCATATCTATATAATTTCATAAGCAAACTGAGCAGACCCAGATCAGATATAGGAGCCATCCGATCTGGGTCTACTCTGTTTGCAAAAGGGTCAAAATATTTTTTTATATACAGACCCAGATCAAACAGCTCCTTCAGGTCTGCACTTTTTGCCCAAGTTTGTCAGAATTCTTAGGATAATTGGCCGTATTACCCATAACCTCATAGGCTAATTTTAGATACAACCTCTTTGAATAAATCTACCGAAAAGGAGTATTAACCCTTCGCTTGCTATTCGCGTCAATATACCTACCTGTAAATAGTGAAGACCCAGATGAGACAGCTCCTGCAGGAGCTGTCTCATCAGGGTCTGCACTATTTACAAATTGATTGTGCAACAAATGCACTCCACAGCAGTGATTGTACAGCGAAATACTTGTACACAGTGAAGATATATGTACTTATACAACAGGGCATGGGTAAAGAAGGAGAAGTGTATTTTAAAATTCAGCAAGCGAAGGGTTAACAAGAGAAAATAATTTTTTTTAGAATTTGTAATTTGCAAAATTAATGCTCTATTTATCACAATGGTTTTACAAAGTGACTTTTACAGTCGTCAAAACCCTTCAATATGAGGGAATGGGTTAATGCGGGACATGCATGTGCTGTCATTTGCACTAAGTTTAGACCCAGACCAGAGATAGACCCGAAGGCTCTAAATAAGCCTCTAAGAGGAGCCCTGTGATCAAAGTCTACAATGTTTTTGTCATATAATTATGTAAGGCTTTCATACTGAATGGACTCTATAGTCAAACACTGATAGGCTATTTCCTTTCAAATATTTATCATTTAAAGGATTTAATATTAGCCCTTTCCTCCATAGGCTATTTTTAGACCCAACCTCTTTGAGTGAATCTACCCACAAGGAGCATTTACTAGAGAAAAGTAACATTTTAGAGTTTTGTAGTTTGAAACCATTGTGATAAAGAGAGCATTTGCTCCTATAGGAGCAAATGCTCTATTTATCACAATGGTTTCAAGAAGTGGTTATTACAGAGGCGTATAAAGGCGTATTTATGGAGGAAAGGGTTAAACCACTTTTAATTCATGAATATTAACCATTTACTGCATGAATATTCATGAATAAATCGGATATATGTTATTCCATAAGCAAAAAGAGAAGACCATTATCAGACAGGTTTATACTGTCTGCAAAGGTGTAAAAACACATACATGTATATATATGGAGTAAAATACCTTGCTCTAACATAATTATGCTCTTACTATGAACTCTTGTGTTTTTCAGGTGCGTATGCAAGCACGATCCTCCATGAGAGGCAATGAGACGATGCTGTCTGCATTCCAGGACATTTTCCAGAAGGAAGGAGTACCAGGACTGTGGAGGGTAGGTTTACCATGACAGCTGAAAGTGAAAACATAATTTATATATTTTTCTGCCAAATAGTGGATTCCTACCTTGTTGGTACCCTTTAGAAGAGATATTTGACAGAGAAAGTAGAAAACTAGAAAGAAAACACATTGCCCGTAACCATTTACATCATGAATACATTTACACTGTTTGTACAGTAAAACCTCTCTATAACGACCATTAAGTTGTGTAAATTAGTTGGTGTTTTGGGCAGGTGGTTGCTTAAAGCAAGGTGAAAGTAAAACAGAACGCTCCTCTGTTTTACTTTCACCTTGCTTTAAACATCCACCTGCCTTTAACACAAAATATTTGATATAATTTAGTGGCCGTTATAGGGAGGTTTTACTGTATTTATATGCTGATACTTTATAAACGTTTACTCCATAAATACGCCTTTGCAAACAGAGTAGACTCAGATCAGTTGGCTCCTCTAGGAGCCGTCTGATCAGGGTTTGCTCTGTGTGTTTATAATGCATTCAACGGTTTCTGCTATGGCCAAAGATTTATGCGTCCATGTGCTATTATAACACATTCATGACTTCATTATTTTTTACATGAATTTTCATAGAGGAAAGGATTAACTCTTCCCTCCATAAATACGCCTTTCTACGCAAATGCTCTATTTATCAAAATGGTTTCAAAACTGCACAAATCTGAAATATTTCCTTTTCTCTAGTAAATGCTTCTTTTCAGTAGATTTATTCAAACAGGTTGGGTCTAAAAATAGCTATGAGGGAATGGGTTAATGATGTATACACAAGAGAATTAATTACAGAAATTGTAGAATTAGATCTCTGTTATTTCATAAGCAAACAGAGTAGCCCCGGATCAGACGGAGCCATCTGATCTGGGTCTATTGTGATTGCTTATTGAAAATATAATAGATCTGATTCAGTTTCTACCAATACCGAATATTCACGTGTACTTACTTGCCATTAAAAAACTTTATATTCATGTCATTATTTCTTACATGAATATTTAACAGGGAAATGTTTAAAGACATTACCCAGGTCCATTCAATGATTCCCCCCCCCATTGTTCTCAATAGGCGTGAAAGTAACAGTAAAAGCATGATACAAGTGTGCAAAATATGGCAAGCCGTCTCATTCTGTCTAGAGAGGCCCTGACATACAATTAGTCAAGGGGAACACACTCAAAAGACCATTGTTGACTACATTAGTGACAATCTAATCATTTCCAAATCATCAAATTTAAGAGACGGGCCTCACATGGAACGCTCCAGTGGTTCTTGACAGGCAAACTGCTATAGCTCTTACCATGTGCCGCATGCTTTATCACAGGTTAGCTGTAAAGACCCAAGCCGGCCAAGGGAATGTGTTAAGTTAAAATTCTGTTTTATCTGCAGGGAGTAGCACAAACAGCCCAGCGAGCAGCCATTGTGGTGGGGGTGGAGTTGCCATGTTACGATGTCTTCAAACGTTACCTTACTAGCCATGGATGGGCAGCTGACTCCAAGTGCAACCACTTTGTGTAAGATTGTTTACTGTTTGCTCCAACCATAAATATGCCTTTTAGTGCCTTTGCAAACCCAGATTTGACAGCTAGATCTGGGTCTACCATTTTCTCAAAGGCATAAAAAGCATTTCCGTAAGGTAAATTCATTAACCCTTACCTTTATACCAAAGGTGTATAACCTTTTCACACCTTTCATCAGCCGTCTCCTGTAGGAGTTCATGCATAAATGATCATTAGGGAAAGGTTTAACCTTTTCCCTTTTCTATATTTATTTCAAATTTCAATTCCTACTGAATAGTCATGGAAATAATAACAATGAAATTTGGAAGGTGGAACATTGTAACCATTTTTATTTTTAGAAAGTAAAGAAACAGATCTATCAAATTCCATTAGCAAACAGAGCAGACCCTGATCAGACTGCTCCTGATCTGGGTCTACTTTGTTTGCAGATGCGTGAAAATGTGTTTATGAGGGAAAGGGTAAAATCATGAATAAATTACTTTAGAATAAGAATTTTCGAATTTTCTTTTTGCAGGTCCAGTTTCTTTGCAGGAATGGCAGGTGCTGTGGCATCCACTCCGGTTGATGTTGTCAAGGTATGTATCTCTTAGTAGCCTTCGTTCTCCTTGCTTCTTTTTATCCAACAACCATTCAGTCATCAGCATCACAATTGTAAAAGAAGTATATCCTCAAACGTACCTATACCCAGCTTTCCTAGCCAGAAACTTGTATTTAACCCTTGCATCCCTGGCTGAATCCAACAAGCTGTTTGTAAATGACAGTTATTATGTGATCAGCAAATGAATGCTACAAAGACGAATTCCACAACCATCCCTAACATCGAATTTTGCACATTTAACCATATGCTTCATAAATACATATTTACCACCTTTGCAAACAGAGTAGACCCAAATCAGACAGCTCCTCTAGGAGCTGTCTGATCTGGAACTGCTTGGTTTGCTTATGGAATGATATATAATCTGATTCACCTGTTTCTGCTGCAGTAACTGTTAACAGTTCATCTAAAACATTGAAATAAAAGTTTGAAACCCTTAAGTTTGTGATCCTATTCTGCAAATTTCATGAACAATTCTGATACAAATGGAGAATTTTAGGTTGTTAACCCTTTACTCCATAAATACGCCTTTTAATGGTATTGCAAACAGAGTAGACCCTGATCAGGTGGCTCCTGCAGGAGTGGTCTGATCAGGGTCTGTTCTGTTTGCTCATGAAATAGTATAGATCTGAAGATTTGGTTTTTCAGATTCTGCCATGGCCAGAATTCCTTAGTTCAAATGCTATTGTAGGAATTAAAGCTTACACTTATCAATATTCATACATGTATTATGTTATGGAGAAAATGGTTAAATGTGTTATGACTACCGATTTACTATTTAGCCAGTGACTGTTAGGTTTCCCACCTCAAATGTAAATGTCCGGTAGATTACAATCCACTACTGGCAGCTAGGTGCGTTGACCACAGCTTAACCCTTTGCAGACTAGTGGCAAATTCCTGGTTCATTATGCATACAGTAGGGATTTAGATGAGATGCAGAGTAACTCAGCATTTCGTCAGGATCCAAACACTTTGACACTCAGGCTGCCCTTTGTGTAGAGATATAAAGGAAAGACTCGCTTTCTAATTTGCAGCAGATTACAAAATTTGCAAACTTTTACTTAGCGTGCAAGGAATTAAGTAGAGGCTATACTTCTTTTTATCCCATTAATGCGCCTTGTTCACTTGTGACAGTAGGATTTAAATTCAGCTGTAGTACATACCAGTGTTTATCCGTTCTCGTGCTGTTAGCTTACATATCTGAATTTGCAAATAGTGTTGACCCATTTGAGACAGCTCCTAGAGGAACTCCTAGAGGAGCTGTCTCATATGGGTCTGCACTATTTGCCATTATAATTCAGTGGCTACAATAACAATTAGAATAATTCAGTTAACTAATATTCATATTGGATTGATTGACATATGAATATTCAGCATGAGAAGGGGTAATCTGTGCTGGAATGTTATTCATAATTCATAATAATATTCATAATACCTATGTTAAGGCAGTTATATATGACACATTGTTGACAAATTCAGATTGTAACCTTTTAAACCCACTGTTTAACCCTTTACCACATGAATGTTAGAAAAAATGGCATCATGAATATTAATCAGAATTTTTTTTGAGGGGGTGGGGTGGGGGGGGGGGGGGGGGGGGGCATATGAATACAGGAAATTTTTAATCTATGGCAAAAACTGAAGTATCGGAACTAAATTATTATTCCATATTAAGCAAACAGGGCAGATTCTGGTCATACGGCCCCTACAGGAGCTGTCTGATCTGGGTCTACTCTGGTTTCAAAGGAATAAAAAGGTGTTTCCATGAGGTAAAGGGTTAATGTGATGATTACACACTTGCTAGGTTTATCGCTATTGATCTTTATTTATTAATGTCATACATGTATATGTATTCACACCTACTGATGTTAAATTGATATAGGCATATTAAGATTTTGACTCACTCTCAAGTGTATATTGTTAAGGATATACAATAAAGTGTGCATATCCTGAATTTAAAGATGATAACATTTTGTTAGCAGATTTGCACTACACTTCCTTTCAATCTGGATTTAGAGATTAGGGAACAAATTGATCAGGTGCTTAGCCACTCTTATCTATTCAATATATTACAACATATTATGCAGGTCTAGGACAATTTTGGACATGTTATTGCTCTCTTTTGAATTATCACTTAAGCAAAGTGGTTTAATACTTTTTTGATTGCTTGTAGCATACTGGATAAATTTTTGCCTACTAAAAGTTAAACTTTTCTGCCTGCTATGAATTGAAAAACATAAGCTATATCAAATCTGTTTATTGTTTTTGCCTTGTCGGTTTGTCAGTTTGTCTGTTGTCACCAACTTTAACATTTGTCATAACTTTTGAGCCAGTACAGATAGAGACTTGATATTTCATAATAATTTGGCATGCATATGTATCTCATAAAGCCGCACATTTTGAGGGGTGACATGTCAAAGTCATCCTTCAAGGTCAGAGGTCAAATATATAGGTCAAATCACCGACTTTAACATCGGCAATAACTTTTCAACCAGTACAGATAGAGACTTGATATTTGGCTTGCATGTGTATCTCATGAAGCAGCATATTTTGTGACATGTCATGGTCAAGGTCATCCTTCAGGGTCAAAGGTCAAATTGGGCAAGGCATAGTGTTTCACAAACACATCTTGTTTCTACAAGCATATATTCCAAGTATCAAATAGTTTGGGTCCTGATTAGATGCAGAGTTACTTGATATAAAATCTGAATCTAAATATGTGCAAAGGTAAGCACAAGTTCACCTGTAGGTTAAGCTTTTGTCAAAATACTTTTCCTTTTTAAAAAAAACATTTTTCATTTTTTCGAACAATAACTATAGTTTACATTAGAAATTAGAATGCTTCTTTGGGCGTGAGTGGCTAAAGTGAACAACAATATCTCTTGTTTTCATTCCAGTTTAAGCTTTATCTCATGAATATTCATACAGAAATAATGACATCATGAATATTTTATTTTTATTGTGACATTATGAACAAGAGAATGTTTTATCATGGCACAAACTTTAGTATCAGATCTATATTTGGATTTAATTCTTTACGTGATAATCCACTTATTTACAAAGAGCAAAAGATACCAGTTCGTATTTAAAAACTAAAACTGTCATTTCACCACCATACCCTATGTTGTGACTGCTCTTTAGAATGGTCTCAAAGAAACATACAAACATAGGGTTTGGTGGATAAATAAAGGAACTAATCTTGAAACTGTTTTAATTTATGCATCTTATCTGGTCCTCTGTTTACACTTTGCAAGCATCTGGTAGACACAGATCAGACAGCTTTTGAAGGAGTCGTCTGATTAATTTGACAGATCTAATCCTACACTGTCTGCCATTGCAAAAAATCTCTTAATTTTATTGGCCACAGTAAAACGTTTTTAAATACTCCTGAAGTCCTAAATTCTTACATGAATATTCATGAAGGAAAGTGTTAAATTTATTAACAAAACAAAAATTTATAATACCAGAGACCACAAGTAGTAAGAGAAAGATTGATGTGGTTAGTTGAGTGCAAATCTGTATGTACAGCATTATTTCTATAACTAGGCAACGTGAAATGATTTTAGAAGTAATGATGTAATGTACTAGGGGCAGTATAATTTCTGTTAATGCATTAGAACTGATGAATTTGATTTTGATTTTTCATGAACAAGGTGCATAATCATCAATATCATCCGGGTCTTCCCATTGATTTCTTGAAAAGCAAAACAATTCAACAAAGAAAAAAAAAAAAAAAAAAAAAGCATTTTGAATTTTTAAAAAAGTAGCTTTGTATAAAAATGTTAGGATTTATTTCTCATGTTAAATTTTGAAATACGTTTATGTAACTGGCAACATTTTGTGGGAATTTGTTTCTCATATTTACGAGAAATCACTGGGAAGACTAACACTGCTTTAACAAAAGCCATGGGAGCAAATTTTTTATGTAATCATCAAAAATTTACAAAAACATTTTTTAATGAACATGGAGAAATAAACATTTACCTATGCTACTCTAGAAAAAGTTTTGTGTTTCTGTGACAATTTTGTCGCAGACGTTTTGTGATTTCGTTCGTTGGATATTATACTTCTTTGAAGGTTAGGATGCAGAGTTATTGACGAAGATGCCAGCTGACACATAATCAGGGGAAGCAACCCACGAAAAAATCGGACAGTGCCGGTGCGCAGGCTTTCGAGTCCTGCGTCCCATGATGCATCATTCTGATTTGTGGGCGGGACTGAAAAGTGTAAATACAGGGTATCTGAGATACCTTCAGACTGTTCACCGTAACTGTATTGTTGATATTTCTCTACCGCAGACTTCCCATCATAGTTCATAGCAGTTACACTGGCATCTGCGCAAGAGGAACGTCAAAAATTGTTACGATTTACACCCTAAGATTCTAACATCTTTAAATTGCTTTTAGAAAACATGTACAGCAGATACACGTCTGGTAAATAAAGATTCTGTGATTTAGATCTGTGTCACAAGTGCATTTGGAAATCAACTGATAAAGCAGTAAAGAAGGGGACAATAATAAATTGTTTATGCTCCATACCAAAATTGATAACACCATCATCTGTTAACCCTTTACCTCATGAATATCCATGTAAGAAATAATGACATCATTAAGTTTTAATAAGCTGAATTTTTATAATGGTTTATGAACACAGGCTATTTTGGCGTTAGCAGAATGTGTAGAATCAGATTTATGTTATTTCATAAGCAAACGATGAACCCTGATCAGACAGCTCCTACAGGAGCCATCTGATATGGATCTACTCCATTTGCAAAGGTGCGAAAAGGCATGTATATGAGGTAAAGGGTGGATCAGCTATGCTACACTGCATGATCAATTGCAGTTTTGTTACTATTTGGAAATTTGAGTTGGAGCATGAGTTATACCAATAATTCTATGTTTTATGGCATGCTGTTTGAATTTTCCCTCTGAAATCATTTAACGTGTCTATTCTCAGAAAACATAGGTTTCCCAAGTCAGTGAATTACATGTTGATGATAGCATAGCCCTTATAAGTGCTCTCCATATTCTAATTAGTATCAATGTCAGTCTTTAAGACAGGTGGCAGCTTAATGCAGAATGAAAGTCAATTCAGAAAGCTCCCAAAGGAGGTTTCTACTTGAATTTCCACCTGCATTATTTAAGCAGTTACCTGCTTTAAAGTATTTTAATTGTTCTAATTAAAATTCTCTTTAGAGGGCTTTTACTGTAGTACAAAATCTTATGTTAACCCTTCGCTTGCTGAATTTTAAAATACATTTCTCCTTCTTTACCCATGCCCTGTTGTATAATTATATATATCGTCACTGTGTACAAGTATTTCACTGTGCAATCACTGCTGTGAAGTGCACTGGTTGCACAGTCAATTTGTAAATAGTGCAGACCCTGATGAGACAGCTCCTACAGGAGCTATCTCATCTGGGTCTTCACTATTTACAGGTAGGTATATTGACATGAATAGCAAGCGAAGGGTTAACAATTCCTCTGAAACTTTCGATAGGATTTGTTTTATAAATCACCAACAGTTATAACTGTAAACATACATAAAGTAAGGAATTTCAGGTGTGGCCTTTTTTGACAACATTGTCATTATAACATTACTGACAGGATTTCAATGTGAGACACTGACTATTCCTTTATCTTTTTGAAACATATGAGGCAAAAAAGTGTTAATTGAAAGGATTTTTAAATGGTATTCAGAGTTTAAACATTACAATAGTAAGCAGAAATGCATTTCAATCCATCTGTAGTTTGGATAAAGAGTGATAAAAGTAATAATAAAATGTAGTAAAACAAAGAGACAAAACACAATAAAATGTAGTAAAATAAAGAGTGACAAAACACAATAAAATGTAGTAAAATAAAGAGTGACAAAAGACAATACTATGTAGTAAATAAAGAGCGACAAAACACAATAAAATGTAGTAAAAAAAAAGAGCGACAAAACACAATAAAATGTAGTAAAATAAAAAGTGACAGAAGACAATAATATTTAGTGAAATAAAGAGTGACAAAATAAAAAAAATGTTGTAAATAAAGAGTGACCTGCAGCACAATAAAATGTAGTAAAATAGAATGACAAAAGACCCAATGAAATATATAGTAAAATGAAGAGCGACAAAAGATCAAAGACACAAATGAATGACAACAAAGACAATAAATTGTAGTAAAATAGAAGTGACAAAAGACAATATTTAGTGAAATAAAGAGTAACAAAAGACAAAATGAAATGTAGCAAAATAAACAATGACAAGAGTCAATATTTAGTGAAATAAAGAGTGACACAAGACATAATAAAATGTAGAAAATAAACAATGACAAAAACAATAAAATGTAGTAAAATAAAGAATGACAAAAGACCTAATAAAATGTAGAAAAATAAAAAAGTTACAAAAGACAATTAAATGTACTAAAAATGAAGAGTGGCAAAAGACAACAAAATGTAGTAAGAATGAAGAGTGACAAAAGACAAAAAAATGTAGTAAAATAAAGAGTGACATAGTAAAAATAAAGACTGACAAAAAACACAATAAAATGTAGTAAAGTAAAGTGACAAAACACAATAAAATGTAATAAAATAAAGAATGACAAAAGACAACAAAATGTAGTAAAATAAAGAGTGACTAATATAAAGGACCATGTATATAAGGCCATAGTAAGACCAAAATTAGAATATTCATCTACAGTCTGGAATCCTCACACTAAAAGTCTTAACTAACCAAAGTTCAAAGGAGAGCTGCACGTTATGTTACAAATAGACATCACAACACTAGTTCCGTTTCAGACATGCTTCGTAACCTAAACTGGCCAACACTTTAAGTTAGGAGAACTAGAGCGAGATTAATATTATTTCATAAAATTGTCCATCAAATAGTGGCTATCTACCCTGAAAACAGCCTCTTGAAACCCTCCACGTGTAATATAAGAACCCGAACCACCAACCCATATTCATATAGACAAATCAGCACATCTAAGGATTCATACAAGTATTCATTCTATCCGAGAACTATCTGTCAGTGGAACATGTTGCCCCTCATTGCCCATGAAGCAGGTAGTCGACAATTTCAAAACAGTTGTCACTGTGCCTATTGTCATGTCAATAATCTCTTATAACAGCAACCAGTGTATATAGTTTTAAACCTGATTTTTATTTTATCACTATTTCACTTCTGACTGAAGTTTGTATATTATACACCCGAAATTTTATTCCAGCGTCAATACATAATCTTCAATCTTGAAGGAGTATTGTTTATTTGAAGCAGAAGAAAGACCTAATAAGATGTAGAAAAATAAAAAGTTACAAAAGGTAATAAAATGTAGTAAAAATAAATAAAGAGTGACTAAAGACAACAAAATGTAGTAAAATAAAGAATGACTAAGGACAACATTAAATGTAGGAATTCAGCATTTGATACCCTTATGAATCTTTACCTCACTCGAGGAATTATAATTTCAGTAAAAAAATATCTAAGGCGACCACCAAAAATAAATTTAATTCTGGGTCTTAAAGACAAAAACATCTACCGTATGTTTATTCGCATAGTGGTTCCAGATTTTTTTCCAGTAATGATAAGATTTTTTTCTGAGTTTGAAGGTCTGTCTCTCTGTGTAGCAGATGTTGGTGTAACTGCATTGCATCATACAAAGGACTTAACATCTCATATTTCATTGGAAAACAGAAAAATAACCAAAGCTACAAATCTGATTCAAAACTTTTATTATAATTCATTTTTTGAAGAAAAAACCCAATTATGCATACTTTTTTAAAATTTGCCTGCTGGAAAAGATATCTTTAGTTTTGCAAAGACCTTCCTATAGCTTAGCAGAATATCGTCAGTTCTTTCATTTTTTGTGTAGTTTCATAAATTGTGAGGTCCAAAAGAAGTATTAAATGTTGTTTAAGTGCTCCAGGAAAAAGGAGGTCATCACAATTTTACAAGGACTGACACGTGCCAAGATGTTTAGAAATTGTCAGAAATTAGTTTCAGTTTGAGGAATTATTGTTTCAACTCTTTCAACACTGTTGATGTAGGGATGGTGATGTTAACAAACAGTTTGGACCCAGATGAGACTGCAAGGTAACTTGGAGTCAGTTTAGGATCTAAACTATTTATCATGTGAGTCATATTTTTGAAAAGAAACAAAAGGAAAATATTTTATGAGAAATGAGACAGACAGCAATATTTTTAACCCTTTCCGATATATATAACCATTTTTAGGCTTTTGTAAACAGAGTAGACCCAGATTGGACATCTTTTTTAGGAGCTGTCTGATCAGTATCTGCTCTGTTTGCTTCTATTGTCATTGCAATACAATAAAACCTCTCTATAACGACCACTAAATTGTGTAAATTAGTTGGTATTTAGGGCAGGTGGCTGCTTAAAGCAAGGTGTAAGTAAAACAGAACGCTCCTATAGGATCATTCTGTTTTACTTTCACCTTGCTTTAAGGGCAGGTGGCTGCTTAAAGCAAGGTGTAAGTAAAACAGAACGCTCCTATAGGATCGTTCTGTTTTACTTTCACCTTGCTTTAAGCAGCCACCTGCTCTTAACACAAAATACTTGATGTAATTTAGTGGTCGTTATAGAGAGGTTTTACTGTATATCTTTATTTTGAATATTAACCCTTTCTGTAATGAACACTTACTGTGGTTTGTTCACTTCATGAATTTATTTACTTAAGAGAATTTTTTGCTTTGACAAAAACTAGGATCAGATCTAAATTCCATAAGCAAACAGAGCAGACCCTGATCAAATGGATCCTACAGGAGCTGTCTGGTCTATGTCTTTTCTGTTTACTCATTCCATCATATTGACGTCTCTGCAAAAGTTCCCTGTTGAAACCATTGTGATAAATAGAGCATTTGCTCCTATAGGAGCAATATGCTCTATTTATCACAATTGTTTAAAACTACAATATTCTAAAATTTTCCTTTTCTTTAGTTAATTCTGCTCCTTAATGCTCCTTTTTGGTAGATTTATTCAAAGAGGTTGGATCTAAAAATAGCCTATGAGGGAATGGGTTAAAAGGGTTATCCCTTTCCTTCATATAAAAGCTTTTTCAGACATTTGCAAACAGAGTATACCCAGATCAGAATGCTCCTATAGGAGCCATCTGATCACAGGATCTGTTCTGTTTGCTAATGGAATTTGATAGATATGTTTCTTTACTTTCTAACATGGCTACAATGCTCCACCTTCCATATTTCATAGTAACTTATTTTCCCATGGATATTCAGTAGGTATAGAATTATGGAATAAACAGAACAGGGAAAGGGTTAATGCAAGAATTAAGAAAATCGATATTCATAAGAGGCGGAGTTTGCCATTAATATTCATGTAGTAAAGAGTTTACCCATTCTCTCATATTGACGCCTTTATAAAAGTCACCTTTTGAAACCATTGTGATAAATAGAGCATTTATTCCATTGGAGCAAATGCTCTATTTATCACAATGATTTAAAAACTACATAATTCTAAAACAAATTCCTTTTCTTTAGTAAATGCTCCTTTTCGACAGTTTTATTGAAAGAGATTGGGTCTAAAAATAGCCTATGAGGTAATGGGTTAAGATGACAAGAACTTAGTGTTGAGAGGGTTGATTACACTCCAGGTGTAACTTTTGACATTCCTGCATATTAATGTTCATGGCCTAGTAGGTTTATTTATTTTTATGTCCCCAAACATTACAATCAAATAAATGTGGGATAAACGTCATTGCAAAACTAAAGATAATTTTTCCCTGGGTTCATTTACATAACTTTATATGGAAAATAAGGAAAAAAAATCATGAACCATTTCTACTATAAGATGACTTTTCAAAATTTTGTAGGTGTTACTTTTTGGCATTCTTTTGAGAAAATAAATTGAAAATGATCAGATAATTTAAATGAATACACAGTTAGACCTCATTGTTCATTAATAGAATCCATTCTTTTGTGCTGACACATGCTAATGGCCGCCGTTCTTTTTCAGACTCGACTCATGAACCAGCGGAAACTGAAAGCCTCCGTCCTGGTGAACGGAACAGTTCCGGCCATCTACACTTCCTCTTTAGACTGTCTCTCACAAGTAAGTTAACTATTTACCTGATGAATATTCATGCAAGAAATAATGACTTCATGAATATTTATTAGCTGAATTTTTATGCCCCCACCTTTAGGCTATGGGGACATTAAGGAGATATTGCCCTTTTTTACGCAAAAATCACATTTTTTACGTCCGATGACATACCTCTGTAACAGATTGACAGAAATCAATGAAACTCGACATGAATATGTTTTATCACTGGGGCATCCTTTTCATGTATTACTTTTCCAGATCGCTCACGTAATTTAGGAGTTATTGCCCTTTTATACGCAAAAACCACATATTTTTTCCATCCCATGCCATATCTCTGAAAGGAGTGACAGAATTCAATGAAACTAGACATGAATATTTGTTATCATTGGGGCATCGTTCCCATGTATTACTTTTCCAGATCGCTTGTGGCATTTAGGAGTTATTTCCCTTTTATATGCAAAAATCACATATTTTTTTCCGTCCAATGCCATATCTCTGTAATGGATTGACAGAATTCAATGAAACGCAACATGAATATTTGTTATCTCCATGGCATTGTTCCCATGTATTATGTATTTATATGACATGTGGCTTTTAGGAGTTAATCCCCCTTTGATACACAAAACATGTACACTTATATTAAAGATTGCCATAGAAAGCAGTAATTTGGCCCAATATTCATAAAGTTTGGTCAAAATATCTATTTAAGGTTTGTGGTATGCATCAAAGGCAAGTAAAACTTGGTTGAGCGATAAGGATTATCATAGCCCAAATTGATTATCTAAAGATTCCATCCCTCCACGGGGGCCTCCATTGCCGAGTGGTTATGGTCTTCAACTAACAATCGCTTAGCCCCTCACCGCTGTGGGTTTGAATCCCCGTCTGGACATTTTGATTTTTAGCTCACCTGAGCCAAAGGCTCAGGATGAGCTATTGTGACCGCTATTTGTCCGGCGTCCGGCCGGCGTCCGGCCACATTTTCAAACGACATCTCCTCTGAAACTACTGACCCGATTTTAACCAAATTTTGTCAGAAGCATCAGTGGCTAGGGGGAACGAAACGTTCTTCACATTATGACCCCCGGGCCAAAAATGGCCCCGCCCCAGGGCTTATCAGTTTTTCATAGGAAAATCTTTAAAAATCTTCTTCTCTGAAACTGTAAGGCCTAGACCTTTGATATTTGGCATGTAGCATGATCTAATGGTCCTCTACAAAGATTGTTCAAATTATGACCCCCGGGCCAAAAATGGCCCCGCCCAAGGGCTTATCAGTTTTTCATAGGAAAATCTTTAACATTCTTCTTCTCTGAAACTGTAAGGCCTAGACCTTTGCTATTTGGCATGTAGCATGATCTTATGGTCCTCTACAAAGATTGTTCAAATTATGACCCCCGGGCCAAAAATGGCCCCGCCCAAGGGCTTATCAGTTTTTCATAGGAAAATCTTTAACATTCTTCTTCTCTGAAACTGTAAGGCCTAGACCTTTGATATTTGGCATGTAGCATGATCTAATGGTCCTCTACAAAGATTGTTCAAATTATGACCCCAGCCCAAAAATGGCCCCGCCCAAGGGCTTATCAGTTTTTCATAGGAAAATCTTTAACATTCTTCTTCTCTGAAACTGTAAGGCCTAGACCTTTGATATTTGGCATGTAGCATGATCTAATGGTCCTCTACACAGATTGTTCAAATTATAACCCACGGGCCAAAAATGGCCCCGCCCCAGGGCTTATCAGTTTTTCATAGGAAAATCTTTAAAAATCTTCTTCTCTGAAACTGTAAGGCCTAGACCTTTGATATTTGGCATGTAGCATGATCTAATGGTCCTCTACAAAGATTGTTCAAATTATGACCCCCAGGCCAAAAATGGCCCCGCCCAAGGGCTTATCAGTTTTTCATAGGAAAATCTTTAACATTCTTCTTCTCTGAAACTGTAAGGCCTAGACCTTTGATATTTGGCATGTAGCATGATCTTATGGTCCTCTACAAAGATTGTTCAAATTATGACCCCCGGGCCAAAAATGGCCCCGCCCAAGGGCTTATCAGTTTTTTTCATAGGAAAATCTTTAACATTCTTCTTCTCTGAAACTGTAAGGCCTAGACCTTTGATATTTGGCATGTAGCGTGATCTAATGGTCCTCTACAAAGATTGTTCAAATTATGACCCCAGGCCAAAAATGACCCCGCCCAAGGGCTTATCAGTTTTTCATAGGAAAATCTTTAACATTCTTCTTCTCTGAAACTGTAAGGCCTAGACCTTTGATATTTGGCATGTAGCATGATCTAATGGTCCTCTACAAAGATTGTTCAAATTATTACCCACGGGCCAAAAATGGCCCCGCCCAAGGGCTTATCAGTTTTTCATAGGAAAATCTTTAAAAATCTTCTTCTCTGAAACTGTAAGGCCTAGACCTTTGATATTTGGCATGTAGCATGATCTAATGGTCCTCTACAAAGATTGTTCAACTTACGACCATGACCTCTGGGTGAAACTTGGCCCTGGCTTATCAGTTTTTCATGGGAAAAATATATTATTTTTCTCTGAAGCCATAAGGCTTAGACCTTTAATTAATGGAATACTGCTTTGCCTTGTGGTTCTCTACCAAGGTTGTACAAATGATGGCCCCGCCCCTGGGGTATCTCAGGTGAGCGCTTCAGGGCCTCATGGCCCTCTTGTTCATTTAAGGAAGCCTTCCAGCTGGCTTTCGATAGGTCAGTGGTTCTATCTGGATCTTCTTCTGTGCACGAAACAATGCAATTTATTCCGTGCACAGAAGAACCTCTTGGGTCTTCCTCCAACTGTAATTAGCTGGACATCGTGATATGGAACCCGATAAAAACCAAACCAAACCCTCCCCCACCTACAACACCCCCAACCCCCATTGTTTGCCGTTTTACTAGGTAATACCTTTGGCAGGGAATATCAATTCTATGAATTTGTTTGTTGAATTTGTATTTGGCTTACATAATAACCATAAATAGTAGATTTGCAATACGCAATTTTCATGTGTTCCTTTTGTTAAAAATGGTTGTCTGCTCAAATTTTCTTTTTTGTTCATTTGTAAACAAAATCAGACTCTGTACAGTTTTTTCCAGAACCCTCCATCAGTTATTATTTTGTTTTGTATATTTCAGACCGTGAGGAATGAGGGAGTCCTGGCTCTCTACAAAGGTTTCATACCAAATTGGCTGAGACTGGGTCCCTGGAACATCATCGTATCCTTTGAACAGTGTGAACTCACTTATGATACATAGTAGAACCACTCTTACAGTAGCCCCTTAGTGACTTACCAGTAACCCCTTAACTTGATGAATATTCATGTTGGAGATAATTACATTATGAATATTAATTGGTAGCATTTTTGCATTGGCATATGAACAAGGGAAGTTTTGGCCATGCCAGAAACTGTAAAATCCAATCTATATGGATCCAGGAGCAGACCCTGATCAGACAGCTCCTATAGGAGCCATCTGATTTGGGTCTACTCTATTTGCAAAGGCGTAGAAAGGCATATTTATGGTGTAAAGGGTTAAATATTATGAGCAATACAATCATCTCCTTTCATTGTGGAATTTACCATTCAACCATTTTGGTTACTTCAATGAAAAATGTTTTTCTTTGTACAATTAACCGTTTCCCCGCTTAACCCTTTCCCTGTTCTATGTTTATTCCAAATTTCTATACCAGTTTTATTGAATATTCATGAACAAAATAATCATAATGAAATATGGAATGTGGAACATTGTATGCATTTTAGAAAGTGAAGTAAACAGATCTATCAAATTCCATTAGCATACAGAGAAGACCCTGATCAGATGGCTCCTATAGGCGCCATCTGATCTGGGTCTACTCTGTTTGCAAATGCGTGAAAACATGTTTATAAATATCAGGGAAAGGGTTGACTGTTTTCACGCATTTGCAAACAGTGTAGACCCAAATCAGACAGCTCCTATATCAAAACAATCCAGATTTATGTTAAGGACAGATGGACAGACGCTGTTTGTATATACTGGTTTACTTGTTTTTGGCTATCAAATACTGCAATGGACATTTTCCTTAACCTTGACCTAGTTTTTCATGACCTATGAGCAGTTGAAGAAAATGGATTCTGGGGTGAAAGTTATCGTGTGAGGGATTCGAGTGAAAGGTGTTAGACATTTTTTACTAGTGGGAAGAAATCGAAATGGAAGAAAGATTTCAGAGTGAGTTCATGAATGAGCCCGATTTTATAGCTGCCATAAGCAGGAGAGCAGGTCCGATGCGCTGCCATCTCTGATCTCTTCTGGAGTCCAGGCCATGCAGATACAGATCCAGAGAAACCCTCTTGAGAGAAAAATCTAAAAATCCACATGTTCAACAAAGAGTGCTGATAAGGACATTATTGCTGTGATATTTTATGTACTTTTGTTAGACAAAAGGCCTACTCTTTAACCCTTTACCTGATGAATATTCGTGTCATAAATAATGATATAATGAATAATAATGAGCTGAACTATTATAATGCTATATGAACTCATGACATTTTTGGCCATGGCAAAAAGTACAGTCTGATCTGTATGGTACCATGATCAAACAGCAGACCCTGATCAGACGACTCCTGCAGGTCTGATCTCGATCTAATGTTTCCAAAGAAAAGGAATGACAAAGTATTAACCCTTTCCCTGTTCTGTATTTAGGCCAACTTCCAATACCTACTGAATATTCATTAGTAAAATAGTTACAAAGAAATATGGAAGGTGGAACATTATAGACATTTTAGAAAGCAAAGAGACAGATCTATCAAATTATATTAGCAAACGGAGCAGACCCTGATCAGACGGCTCCTCTAGGAGCCATCTGATCTGGGTCTGCTCTGTTTGCAAATGCGTGAAAACACATTTATATGAGGGAAAGTGTTAAAGTGAGGTAAAGGGTTAATTGTGAAGAAGTGGACTTTTATATCCTTGCCAATTGATGAATAATGGGGCATCAGGTAATACAACAGTATTGCACAGCTTCACAGACGAAAGTGTATATAGTAAAACCTCACTAAACTGGAATTCTAGTAGTGAAGGATTTAGATATTTTTAGGCATATGGCTGCTGAATGCAGGGTGAAAGTCATGCATTAAGCTGCCACCTGTCTCAAAAGACTGATATTTAATTTTATTTATACTAAATTGAATGCGGTTTAGAGAGTTTTTAAAGTACTAAAGTCATCATTTCTCCACCAAGTCGTATGTAGTGACCACACTTAGGATCACCCGGAAGGGACAATTCTAAAGAGTGGTCACAACATAGGGTTTGGTGGAGAAATAAAGGAGCTGTTCTCAACCTTTTATCTGATGATATTGATCTATTCTTGAAAAAAATAAAAGATATACACAACTCCGACTAAGCTCTCAAGGTTCTTTACAAAAAGTCTGTCTGTAAATTTTGCATTTTCACTACTTGAATTTAAGATTTTTATGATGTGATGTAGACCATGTGTATATATTCCAGATGAAATAAAATTCAGGCATTGATATTAAGAGTTTTCAAATTTTGTCTGGAATGCATGCGATGTTATGAGTTTTCAAATTTTGTCTGGAATGCTTGCGTTTCTTTGATTCAGACATTGTTACACAGACATGGAATTTTGAAACCATTGTAATAAATAGAGCATTTGCTCACAATGGTTTCAAAACTACACTACAAAACTTTACATTTGTGATTGTTATGCTGGGGTTGATGGAAAGAGTAGACTTTTGACAGTAGGTTTCATTGACACTTTAGAAGATTATTAAGCTGGTCATATTTTTTATGCTAAAACTTAAAAATCTGAAGAGTAAATTTTCAAATTTGAACAAAAAAGATGTTCCCAAAAAATGTTTATGTTCTACAATAAAGTAGATTGGTGAATTGACAAAATTTGACCAAAAAGATTGTCAAAAAAAAATTGAAACGGTAAAGGGATAAAGATTAAGTTACCAGTCATCACTATAGCATAGAAGATAAGTAAAAACTAGTACAAAATATTTGTAATTGATGCCTGTATACATATGTGTCTTTTTCTTAATACACAAGGATAGAGGGCTGAGATGAGACAGTGTCTCAAAAGGAAAGTTTTTACATAGCTTATGTTTTAGTCTGCAATGGGATGAGCTATCATTTGCTTGCAGTTAGAGTAGCCATCAGGAAAATAAAGGTGTGTGGTGTTAACGCTTTCCCTCATATAAATGCTTTTTCATGCCTTTGCAAACAGAGTAGATCCAGGTCAGATGGCTCCTGTAGGAGCCATCTGATCAGGGTCTGCTCGGTTTGCTTTTGGACTTATATAAATCTGATCCTATAGTTTTTGTAAAAGCAAAACATTTCCTCAATTTTTTACATTATTAAAATTAAGTTAATGAATATTCATGAAATGGTGGCCAGTTCACTGAAAAATGTTGATTAGGGAAAGGGTTAATATAGCATTGAATGATATCACACTAATCAAGATTGATGCAGAACTATATATGAAAAGAGTACTGATCTATCGAAAGCTCTAATTCTCATCTTGCTGGTACTCATTAGAATTGACTAGTCACTTTGAGGCAATTCAAATAAGTACCAGCAAGATTGGGGGGTTTTGCGAAGAAATATGATAAATGTTTTTTTTGTAGATTTTTCGTTAATACTCTTAACTAGGTTCTTGGACTTGTGTTTTCTATACCTCTGATTCGTTAGAATCTCACCCAATTTATCACAGTCCACACTAGTATATCAATTTGTTTGTTACTATTAAGCAAATATTGTTAAGATTGAAATTTCATCCGTATGGGTCTTCAGATTTCAGCATTTGGGTTTTCTTGCATTTCACAATCAGAGTGTCAAATGGTTTGACTCCTGATGAAATGCTTAACCATTCACTCCATGAAAATTCATGTTAGAAAGAATAACATCATGAATATCAATTGTATATATATATATATTATTATAAGTAAACAGAGCAGACCGTGACCAGGGGGCTCCTACAGGATCCGTCTGATCTGGGTCTGCTTTGTTTGCAAAGGCGTATTTATGGAATAAAGGGTTAAGGGTTGTTCCATTGAGATCAATACTGTTAACCAATTTTCCGACATCATGCATTTGTTAACATTCTTCACAAGCCTGATGCATGTCAGGATGTGTACATGCAATGTGGGTTTTCCTAATGTACATCTTGGTTCGAAAACTTTCAAATTTGATTACAGTAATCCGGCTCTGAAGCAGCCACGAAGAAGATGTGGAATTGTCTGAATTTAAGACTGGTGGTAGTTTGACGAATAACAAAAGTATAACAGCTTTAACCTTTTACTTCATAGTCCTGCTCTTCTACACCTTTGCAAAAAGTGTAGACCCAGATCAGATAGCTCCTGTAGGAACCATCTGATTAGGGTCTGCTCTGTTTGCTCAAAATATAGTATAGGTTGGATTCTACAGTCTGCCATGGCAAAAAAAATTCCCATATTTCATTTGCCATTTCATTTTCTGAGTCAGATAACCCGGTCCCTGTTCTATATCTGTTCAAAATGTCAAAACCTGAATATTCATGGACAAAAAAGTTATAATGAATTATAAAAATAGGAACATTGTAATCATTTTAGAAACTAAAGAAACATCTTTCAAATTCCATTAGCAAATGGAGCAGACCCTGGTCAGACGGCTCCTATATATAATAGGAGCCGTCTGATCATGGTCTGCTTTGTTTACAGATGCATAGAAAGGCATTTATATGAAGGAAAGGGTTTCTTGAAGTTATAAATTTGTTCATGAATATTTATGATGTAAAGAGTTTATCAACCCCTGTTGTTAGTGGCTGCTTTAAAGAGGTGCAGCTGTAAATATGAAAAATGTTATTAGTTCAAAGAGTTTTGCCTTTGTTCAAAACTTTTATTTTCATTAATGAAAATTAAGACATTTACTTAAAGTGTAATTTCCATTTACTCCATGAATATTAATTTTTTGAATTGGTAAATAAATACATGAACTTTTAGCTTTAGCAAATAACGGAAAAAAATATGATGTAATAGAATCATATCTTTATCATTTCATAAGCAAACAGCAGACCCTAATCAGACGGCTCCTACAGGAGCCATCTGATCTGCGTCTACTGTGTTGGCAAAAATGTAGAAAGGCGCATTTATGGAGTAAAGGAAATTTCAAAACCCCGGGGCCAAAGATGTTAGGAACCACATTGCTGCATTGGAATGAAAAACGATTTCTGCATATGAGACGAAAACATGTGTTAACAAGTGGGAGAAATGTATATAACCATTCATCGACACAAAGTCGCTATTTATTATTTCATTTTTAATTCGCACACATATTTTTGTATTCAGCTTCTGGTTAGGTCTGTTATGATGGTGCAATGTTATTTTTTAATATTTTATTTGCAATGTAGGCAGAGTCAAGATAGAGAGAGTATTATAGAGACAAGAGTCCTAATTTTTTCCAACCAAACTTATAGTTGTTGAGTTGAGTACTCATTAAAACTGACTCTTTGAGACAATTCTACTGAGTGGTCGCAACTATTGGTTTAGTGAAGAAATGAAAAAAAAGGGCTTTTGCAAAATATTTAGCTAATTGTCTAAGTAGGATTTACCACACAAACTGTGTACATTCATTACATATTGGTCAGTGAAAAATCGATTTTTAGCTATTTCAGATACTTTAATCATATTTTTGTTATTTCCATAAGCAAATAGAGCAGACCCTGATCAGACGGCTCCATTTGATCTGGGTCTACTCTGCTTGCAAAGGCAATATATATATATCAATATATGAAAAATATATAAAGAATGTCACAAATACGGAGTGAAATATTGGAAACTTCAGAGAGTTGTCTCTATTTATATTTATTTTGCAGTAATTACCCAACACGTTTCACATCTTCTGATGATCTTCAGGGGATGATTATGATGGTGTAAATCTGTTTCTATGCACATAACTATATGACATTAATGATGTTGCTAAAATAGATTTTGACGTTACTTGGCTGTTTTCAGTGCTGGGTTGATTTCTTGATGAACTATTCCAATTTTATAAATTAACGACAGAAAATGCATCGCTCCGCAAAAATAAAGAATTGTTCATCAAGAAATTCAACCCAGCAACGACATCAAAAATCTATTTTTAGCAATGTCATGATGTCGTGTGCAGAGAAACAAATTTACGCCATCATAATCATCCCCTATAGATCATCCTAAGGTACATACTACATTAACCCTTTCCCTGTTCTGTGTTTATTTCAAATTTCAATACCTACTGACCATTCATGATCTAAACAGTTATAAATCAATAGAGAAGGTGGAACATTGTAGCCATTTTAGAAAGTCAAGAAACGAAACTATCTAATTCGATCAGCAAACAGAGCAGACCCTGATCAGACGGCTCCTCTAGGAGCAGTCTGATCTGGGTCTACTCTGTTTGCAAGTGCGTGAAAACACGTTTATATGAGGGAAAGGGTTAAGTTGAGCTTTGGTGTACAGAGCTACAGATAAAGGTGCGTGCCCAAATACTAAAATCATTTCTCCACCAAACCCTATACTGTGACCACTCTATAGAATCATCTCTGCAAGACGATTTAGGGTTTAGTGGAGAAATAAAGGAAATATTCTTGAAAATGTTCAAATTATCTGGAGCTCTGAGTGTAGATGCAGAAAAGAAGTGTAATGTGTATATAAATACTCTACAATGCCTCTAAGCTAATAAAATTTTAAAATCCTCAAAAATGGTTTGAGTTGAAATACTGATTCCCAATTTTGTTCACATTTTAACACACTTTTTGTGTCACCCGCCGAGAGGCAGTATGTCACTTAGGGATCACTTTTCCGTCGTCTGTCAGTCTCACTTTCTTTTTTTGGGGCGTCATTTCTAAACTAATCATTATAGAGTTTTCAAATTTCACATGTGTCTTCCTCTCATCTAGGACCATTGATGTGAGTACCGGTAAGGTCCATCACTCTGCATGCAATACTTTTTGAGTTATTCCCCTTTGTTCTGATTTTCGCAATCCAGCATATTATCAGTTTTTGTGTCAGCTGCGAGCAGGTGACATGTGTTCCTCCGAAGACTTGTTATAAATACGGACTTGGTCTAGATGGGGACATAAGATGTAACCCTTTACTTAATAGATACCTTTTCAAGTAGAGAAGACCCAGGTCAGACAGTTTCTGTAGATGTCTGATCAGTATCTGCTGTTTGCTTATGAAATAATATATAGTTCGATTTTGACCTGTGACCTTTAGGACTAGTCCACCTGTATAGGTAAAACGCATTACAAACCATGTATTTGCTCTGGAGTTACCTACCTTTCACGGTAGAATAAGGATATTGTGCCATCTGTGTCAAAATTAAATCGATAATCCCAACTTACCTATAAATTAGAATGGTTGCAACTTCTATAAATAGAAAAGTACAGTCACGGCTCAGCGCTCAAAATCGAACTATAGATCTCATTATAGTTACTACTATTGTCAAACAATTCCATTGTTCATAATGCTATATATCAGCTAATCGATATCCATACATAGGATTATAGCACTTTCATGAATATTCATCAGATAAAGGGTAATTTTCATCAAGTTACTGTATTAGCCAACTCATTTAACCCATAACTTCATAAATACGCCTTTGCAAACAGAAGACCCAGATCAGATGGCTCCTGTAGGAGCCATCTGATCTCGGTCTGCTCTGTTTGCTTATATGAATAATATAGATATGTCCTATCATAACTAATTGATATTCATGATTGATATCATTATTTCTTACATGAATATTCATGAAGTAAAGGGTTTACCCTATACACCAGGGACACCTATACTCCATAGAGACACGTTTGTAGAGCAGACCCAGTTCAGATAGCCCCTGAAGGAGCCGTCCAATCAGGTACTGTTTAGTTTCCTTAAGAAATAACAACATCTACAGATTCAAATATCTACAGTTTTTGCCATGGTAAAAATTCCCTTGTTATGCCCCCACATAGTGGTGCCATATAGGGTTACCCTTGTCCGTACCTATGTTCGTCTGCTGTACGCACCTCTAGAAGAATTTGGACTTCTTCTTGGAAAGTATTTGTACAATCCACGCCAAACTTTACACACACGTTTGTGGCCATTATATCTTGGTCAAGTTTAATTGCCATGTAGATTGCTTCAGTCGTTTAAGAGTTGCGGCCCTTTATTTGCAAAAATGACTTTAAAAATGGCCCTTACTTTCTGGACAAAAAGTCTGAAGTGGGGGCATCAGTGTCCTATGGACACATTTCTAGTTAATTGTGTCATAATAACTAAAAAGGTGTTCCTCGGAACACTTATGTCGCCTACCTGCATACTGACCCTCCTCCCACCAATTTTAAACTTGACACAATTGCAGTACATGTATACATGTAAATGGGTATAACATGAATCCAGCTATGATGCTGTGTAGCTTGGAGCATGATCTATAATTTTCTGCTCACTATGGACTAATTGGACGCCCCAGAGAGAGGGGAGGGGATACAGAGAAACCCGGGCGCGATGCCCTACTCTTATTATTGACTGAGTTTCTTTGGTTCTTTTAGATGCCCAGTATAGAGCACTGATACATCGGACCTTCTGTAAGAAGTGTGAAACTAAGACAAAATAATGAGTATAATGACCAAAGTGTAATATGTGAAGTTTAAATTTAATGGCATCAGTAAAACGGGACTTATTGGCTGGACAAAAAAAAAAAAAAAAGGGAATAACTCCAAAAATACTGAAGCTAGAGCTATTGGCCTTGTGCATGACACTTCCTCCCATCAAGCCTGTTCCATGTGTGTAGTTTGAATTCAATGGCCTCAGTAGAACAGGACTTATTGGCCGGA
Source organism: Azorinus chamasolen (assembly GCA_963576725.1). Classification (NCBI taxonomy): domain Eukaryota; kingdom Metazoa; phylum Mollusca; class Bivalvia; order Cardiida; family Solecurtidae; genus Azorinus; species Azorinus chamasolen. The sequence continues at coordinate 16,688,444 of OY755251.1, read as the reverse complement.
CAAAAAAAATGTAAAAAGGGTAATAACTCCAAAAATGCTGATGTTAGAGTTATAGACCTTGTGCATGACACTTCCTCCCATCAAGCCTGTTCCATGTGTGATGTTTGAATTCAATGGCATCATTAGAACAGGACTTATTGGCTGGATAAAAAAAATGAAAAAAGGGGAATAACTCCAAAAATACTGAACCTCGAGTTATAGACCTTGTGCATGACACTTCCTTTCATTAAGCCTGTTCCATGTGTGAAGTTTGAATTCAATGGCATCAGTAGAACAGGACTTATTGGCCGGACAAAAAAACAAACGAAAAAAGGGGAATAACTCCAAAAATACTGATGTTAGAGTTATGGACCTTGTGCATGACACTTCCTCTCATCAAGCCTGTTCCATGTGTGATTTTGATTTCAATGGCATCAGTAGAACAGGACTTATTGGCTGGACAAAAAAAATGAAAAAAGGGGAATAACTCCAACAAGAGGGCCATGAGGCCCTGAAGCGCTCACCTGAGATAAACCCCAGGGCTGGTCCATTTTTGATCCAGAAGCCATCATTTGTACAACCTTGGTAGAGAACCACAAGGCAAAGCAGCATGCCATTAATTAAGGTCTAAGCCTTCTGGTTTCAGAGAAAAATAATATTTTATATTTTTCCCATGAAAAACTGATAAGGCTCAAGGCAGGGCCAAGTTTCGCCCAAGGTCTGGATCCTAAGTTGAACATTCTTGGCAGAGGCCCACAAGCCAAAGCTACATATTTATAGAGGACCATTGGATCATGTTACATACCAAACATCAAAGGTTTAGGCCTTACAGTTTCAGAAGACTTTTAAAGATCTTCCTATGAAAAACTGATAAGCCTTTGGGCAGGTCCATTTTTGGTCCGGGGGTCATAATTTGAATAATCTTTGTAGAGGACCATTAGATGATGTTACATACCAAATATCAAAGGTCTAGGCCTTACAGTTTCAGAGATGAAGATTTATAAAGATTTTCCTATGAAAACTGATAAGCCCTTAGGCCCGGGGGTCATAACTTGAACTGTAGAGGACCATAAGATGATGCTACATACCAAACATCAAAGGTCTAGGCCTTACAGTTTCAGAGAAGAAGATTTTTAAAGATTTTCCTATGAAACACTGATAATATTTATTGTATATCATATTTATTGTATATATATTGCTTATAATTCACCAACTTGGTAATTAATCATGTGGTTCCTACCAGTTGGTGATTTTATACTTATTGTATATTTATTGCATATCTTTCATTGACTGGGTAGATAATCATGTGGTTCCTACCGGTTAGTGGTTATACATTTATTGTATATCTATTGCATATCTTTCATTGACTGGGTAGATAATCATGTGGTTCCTACCGGTTAGTGATTTTATATTTATTGTATATATATTGCATACGATCATGCCGTTCCTTCCGGTTTATGATTTCATTATCTATTGTATATCTTTTGTATATCCTTCACTGACCGTCCGGCTAGTGATTTTTATATTTATTGTATATCTATTGTAAATCTTTCATTGTCTTGATAGATAATCATGCAGTTCGTTCCGATTATTGATTTCATCCATGTACAGCGCTTTTGAACGCACATATCCTGTGTGAAAAGAGCGCTATATAAATGTGGTATAATAATAATAATAAGCCCTTGGGCGGGGCCATTTTTGGCCGGGGGTCATAATTTGAATAATCTTTGTAGAGGACCAATAGATCATGCTACATACCAAACATCAAAGGTCTAGGCCTTACAGTTTCAGAGAAGATTTTTAAAGATTTTCCTATGGAAAACTGATAAGCCCTTGGGCAGGGCCATTTTTGGCCCGGGGGTCATAATTTGAACAATCTTAGTAGAGGACCATGAGATGATGCTACATACCAAATATCAAAGGTCTAGGCCTTACAGTTTCAGAGAAGAAGATTTTTAAAGATTTTCCTATGAAAAACTGATAAGCCCTTGGGCGGGGCCATTTTTGGCCCGGGGGTCATAATTTGAAAATCTTTGTAGAGGACCATTAGATGATGCTACATACGAGGGGTGTTCCAAAAATAATGTCACTTGCATCGGTGCTCATATAGCGGAAGTGCTTTTGTTCATTTTAATTTGCTCTGCCCTTCAAAATACTCTCCGCCAGCCAGAATACACCTTTTTAGCCGGTCAATCCATTTTTGGAAGCATTTTTCATACTCTTCAATGGGGACACCCATCAGACACTGATAAACAGCAGATCCAAGGGCATTTCTCGAATTGTATCTCCTTCCAGATAAATGATATTTAAGTTTTGGAAAGAGAAAATAGTCGCAGGGGGCCAAGTCTGGCGAATACGGAGGGTTCGGAAGGACGGTAACCTTCTCTGACTCCAAAAAGTCAGTCACAATACGTGCCTTGTGAGCGGGTGCATTATCATGCAAAAGTCGGACATACTTAAGTCCTGTTTTGGGGCGGCTACTTTTGTAGTAGTTCTTCAATTTTCTCAGAACAACGTTTTTATAGAACTTGCCTGTGACCGTTCTGCCTTTTGGCACCGGGATTTGAATAGCTGGACCCTTATTAGTGAAAAAAATAGCATACAAAACCTTCTTTACCGTTCGTATTCCTTTGGCAATACTTGGGCGTCTGGCATTTTTAGTGGCCCATATTCGGTTGGAAACCTTCCGCTTTGGTTCAAAATAATACACCCAGGTCTCATCACCAGTGACTACATGTATATTATCAAAAGCCTTTTTACTATATTTTGGGTACATTTTGAGAAGTTTTTTTGCCATTGTTACACGCGTCTTCTTTTGCTCATCCGTTAACAAATGGGGTATCCATCTTGCATTTATCTTTCTAACTTTTAGGTGTTTCTTCAAAATTGCATGAACTCTTGCTAACGACAAGTTTGTCATTCGAGCCAATTGTCTTACGGTGAATCGAGCATCAGTTTTGAGGATATTTCGGATTTTTTCTATGTTACCTTTGGTCGTAGTTGTTGCAGGACGACCTGGGCGAGCAGCATCTTTCAGTTGCTGCTGCCCAGCACTAAATTTAGCTACCCACCTACAAACAGTCCTGTGAGACATTTGGCCCTCCCCATAAATGTCACACACCTCGCGGTGAATATCTACAGCCTTTATGCCGAGTAATGACCTACCTTTTATATAGGCCCTAATTTCAAGAACATTTTCAGCTCGTTTTCCTGTCATTTTGTGTATAGTCTAACGAATAGGCTATGAAACGATGTACACTGTACCGAGGCAAGTGAACGTGTGGACGAGATATTTACCTGTGTCACGAGCCAGTGATCGCTCAATCGACACGAGGTGGTTTTGTGCATGAATTGCACGATTTCCGCGAAATAAAGCACAGATGACATTATTTATGGAACACCCCTTGTACATGTACCAAATATCAAAGGTCTAGGCCTTACAGTTTCAGAAGAAGATTTTTAAAGATTTTCCTATGAAAAACTGATAAGCCCTTGGGCGGGGCCATTTTTGGCCCGGGACTCATAATTTGAACAAACTTTGTAGAGGACCATTAGAAATGTGAACAACATTTCGTTCCACCTAGCCACTGATGCTTCTGACAAAATTTGGTTAAAATCGGGTCAGCAGTTTTAGAGGAGATGTCGTTTGAAAATGTGGCCGGACGGATCGCGGTCACAATAGCTCATCCTGAGCCTTCGGCTCAGCTGAGCTAAAAATACTGAACCTCGAGTTATGGACCTTGTGCATGACACTTCCTCTCAGCAAGCCTGTTCCATGTGTAAAGTTTGAATTCAATGGTATCAGTAGAGTAGGAGATACAGGCCGGACAAGAAGTGTGACACCTGACGCCGACGCACGACGTCTTCCCAATATGTCTGCCATGCTTCGCAGGCGACATAAAAATCCAGCTATTAATATTCATAGTCATTATTTCTGACATGAATATTTCTGAAGTAAAGGGTTTTATAGAGTTGATATTGAAAAGTAATGTTCACCTCATCTATTTTATGAGTCTGTCTTTAACCCTTTACACTATGAATATTAAAGTAAGAATTAATTACACCATGAATATTAATTACATTATTTTTTATAATGACACATGAACATAAGAATTCTTAGCCATTGCAGAAACTAAGCAAACAGCAGATCCTGATCAGACAGCTCCTACAGGAGCTGTCTGATCTGGGTCTACTTTGCAATGGCATAGAAAGGCGTATAAACGGGAGTGAGGGGGTAATATTACTCGTTACTTTTTATAATGTGTATAAAAAGTAACAAAGTCATTCCGGTATACAAATTCGTCAGATGTCGCGTGGTGGGGAAGAAAACATACAACTGATAAAACATTTAAAAATTTTAATTTTCAAACTTTTATAATTAAGAAAAACCAATTTCATCTCAAACAACAAGAAGCATAGACTCATGATTAATATCTCAAATAAATATTGGTGTTTGACAATACAAACTTCATTCATCATATACATGTACTTTAACCCTTTCTTTGTTCAGTATTTATTCAGGATTCGAATACCTATTGAATATTCATGAACAAAATTGTTATAACATAAAATGGACAGAAACCATTTCAGAAAGTAAAGAAACATACCTGTCTTATTCCATAAGCAAACAGAGCAGACCCAGATGAGACAGCTCCTACAGGAGCTGTCTCATCTGGGTCTTCTCTGTTTGTCAATGCAGGGAAACCCGTATCTATGTGGCAATGGGTTAATTGCGACCTGACTAGCATTTGCTATCAGTTTTGAATCACATGGCCCTAAGGAACTTTTATCAAGATCAATGCTGTTTACCACCTGCCTAACAATTCTGAAGTCTTAACCCATTCCCTCATTTTGATGCCTCTTTAAAAGTCACTTTATGAAACCATTGTGATAAATAAAGCATTTGCTCCTATAGGAGCAAATGCTCTATTTATCACAGTGGTTTTACACTACAAAATTCTAAAAAAAATATTTTCTCTAGTTAATGCTCCTTTTCAGTAGAGATTTATTCAATGTGGTTGGATCTAAAAATAACCTATGAGGTAATGGATTAAGTAAATTATATATATGTAGAGTTGAACCATTTAAATGTATCTGATAGATATACTTAAACAGGGTAGGCACATATCAGATGTAGGACCCATATGATCAAGGTCTGCTCTGTTTGCTCATCTTACAGAACGGATTCTACCCTGTTTGCCATGGCAATAATTTTCCTATTCTTACATTTTCACTAAAATGATCAAACTGATAGGGGGATTTGCGCATGAATATTCATGGAGTAACGGGTTAACTTCTTTTTTCTTCATATGCCTGTGTCAAAACATTTTGGATAGGCATCCAGACAAGATACAAAGTTAGTTGGCATTTCAGCTGCAGAATCATAGATAAAGGTGCTTCTTCAAATACACATACTAAGCTCGTCTTTTCTCCACCAAACCGAAATGCTGGTGTTATACTGACCAAGTCCAATGCTGTGACCACTCTTTAGAATCATCTCATAGAACAATCCTAGAGAATGGTTAAAACATAGGATTTAGCTAAGCTATTCTTAGACCTTTACATTAAACACCTTTGCAAACAGAGTAGACCCAGATCAAAACGATCCTGTGGGAGTCCTCTGATCTTTACTCTTTACCTCATAAATATTCATGTAAGAATTACTGACAGTACAAATACATATGTATTAATTGGCCGAATTATATAATGCTATTAGGAACAAGAGCTTTTTTTGACCATGGCAGATGCTGCAGAATCACACATATTCTTTCATAACTGTTTACTCCATAACTACGCCTTTCTATGCCTTTGCAAACAGAGTTGATCCAGATCAGACGGCTCCTATATTCTGTTTGCTTATGATATAGATATGATTCTGCAGTTCCTGCCATGGCCAAAAACTCCTATATCCATGTGCCCTTAAAACAAGCTAATTAACATTCATAACGTCATTATATCTTAAATGAATATTCATGAAGTAAAGCATTAAACAAGCAGAGTGTCGATCAGGTAAAGAGTTGATTAACAACATTTATTTTCACAGAATGTCATTCATTCATGGACTAAATTCTTGGCACCTTATTAATAAACAATTTCTGTCTTGAAAAAATTGTTGTCTGCTTCAATTTGCATCTTTAAAGATGTATACTGCGCAAATTTTCGCAAATGTTGCATTTCGAACTGACTTTAGACTTGGAATCTATGTACCTTAACACTTACTAAACACTAAACTGCATGGTAAGTAAATGGTTGTTTGTATAAATTTTTTTTAGAAAAATCGATTGCTACGGAAATCAATGGAATAGCATTCGCCATTGACCAAAATCTGTCGTAAGATTCAAATTTGCAGAAAGGAAGTACTCATTCGATGTATATGTAGGTCAACAACCAGTGCCAGCTATTGTTACATGTGATAACAACCTAATTAATATTCGAAGCGTTGTTCCGAAATAGAATCGGAGTCATTCGGAACTTTGCCGAAGATGTCCAAAATCCCGTTTCTAAAGGAGACTCCTTTAACGGATTTAGCAGTATTCGTATATAGGGAGAATATTTAGCTGAACAAATATATCCTGTCGGTAAATGGGTTGTAAGAATTTTCATGATATGTTTATGTGTACAACTTGTATCGATTGATTAATATGAAAAATGCGCATAATAAGTTAATAACGCTTTAAGTAAAACATCTTTCACTTCTCCTAAAAATAACATCAGAGAGTCAGTTTGGACCCTGATGAGACAACAAGTAGCTAAGCATTTCATCTAGATTCAAACTACCTACATGTCACAGATTCACTGCTTAGCTTAACCGCTTAACCCTTTACTCCATGAACATTCACATAAGAAATTATAACATGATGAATATTGATTAATTGTCATAATGGCACATGGATATGGACCTTTGTGGTACTGGCTGAAAGTGTAAAAGCAGATCCACAGTATACCATAAGCAAATAGAGCAGAATTTTTTTACCATAACAGAAATTGTAGAATCATATCTATATTATATTATAAAGAAACAGAGCAGACCCTGATCAGACAGCTCCTACAGTAGCTGTCTGATCTGGATCTATACTGTTTGCAAAGGCATATTTATGAAGTAAAGGAATATTCCTTTGAATATAAGAGCACATGAACACGGAAAGTTTTTACCATAACAGAAAGTGTAGGATCATGTATTATATCATAAACAGAGCAGACCCTGATCAGACGATTCCTATAGGAGCCGTCTGATCTGGGTCTACTCTGTTTGCAAAGGCATAGAAAGATGTATTTAGGCATATGTATGGAGTAAAGGGTTAACTTTTAATGCCACTGACAAATCTGTGATAACCCATGCAAACAAATTAGATTATCAAGATGAGACACTAATATTGACTTGGCATATCAGGATCCAAACTGCCTGTTACTGCGATTGTTTTAACCCTTTCCCTCATATAAACGTGTTTTCACACATTTGCAAACAGAGTAGACCCAGATCAGACTGCTCCTGGAGGAGCCGTCCGATCAGGGTCTACTCTGTTTGCTAATAGAATTTGATAAATCTGTTCCTTTGCTTTCTAAAATGTCTGCAATGTTCCAAGTTCCATATATTTCTTTATAACTATTTTGTTAATGAATATTCAGTAGGTAATAAACATAGAACTGGGAAAGGGTTAACAGTTTACTCCATAAAAATGCCCTTTAACACCTTTGCAAACAGAGAAGACCCTGTTCAGATTGCTCATATAGGAGCCATCTGATCAGGGTCTGCTCTGTTTGCTTATGCTATGATAAAGGTCTGATTTTGCAGTTTCTGCCATGGCCCAAAGATTGGATATACATTTGTCATTATAAAAAATCAGCTAATTAATATTCAGGATTTCTTGAATGAATATTCATGGGATCAAGGGTTTACCCTTTCCCTCATATTGACGACTTTTGACGACTCTGTAAAAGTCACTTTGTGAAACCATTGTGATAAATAGAGCATTTGCTCCTATAGGAGCAAATGCTCTATTTATCACAATGGTTTCAAACTACAAAATTCTAAAATTTTCCTTTTCTCTAATTAATGCTCCTTTTGGGTAGATTAATTCAAAGAGGTTGTATCTAAAAATAGCCTATGAGGTAATGGGTTAAAGGAGAAAATTAAACAATGAACATTGTAGCAGACAACATTTCAGTTTTATCATCTGGGTCTGCTCTGTTTGCCTATGGGAACAAAGATCTGATCTTAGTTTCTTAAATGGCCGAATAAATTGCAATGTACATTGGCTATTAATTCAGTTAATGAATTTTCACAAAATCATGAATTCTTGTATAAATATTGATGAGGTAAACAGTTAACCCTTTACTCCAAAAATACGTCTTTATACGTCTTCGCCAACAGAGACCCAGATCAGTCTACTCCTGTAGGAGCAGTCTGATCAGGGTCTACTCGGTTTGTTTATGGACTTATATAGATCTGAATCTTTAGTTTCTGCCATAGTCGAAATCGAGGGCTTGGTGCAAAACTATTCTAACTCCTTCACAAAGTGAAGGAGTTAGAATAGTTTTGCACCAAGCCCTCGAAATGGTCTGTCTGTTTTTTTGTGTATAAAAATAATCTAAATGATATTCATGGTTTCATTATTTTTTTACATGAATATTCATGGACTTTGGAGTAAAGAGTTTATAACAATTTCTTTCAACTAAGAAAATCATGCAGAGCAACAGATAAATGAGCATACTCAGACATATACAGTAAAACTCCGCTAGTGCGACCACCAAAAAGGGGCATACTTCTGGGTTGCAGAGGCAGGTGGTAGCTTAATGCAGGACGAAAGTTATGCAGAAAGCTCCTATAGGAGCTTTCTGCATACCTTTCGTCCTGCATTAAGCAACCACCGGCTTTAAACGACACCAGTGGCTGTTTATTAAGTGGTCGCATTAGCGGGGTTTTACTGTACTAAAATTGTCATTTCTCCACCAAACCCTATATTGTGACCACTCTTTGGAATTGTCTCGATAAGACAATTCTAAAGAGTGGTCACAGCACAGAATTTGGTGAAGAAATAAAAGAGTTATTCATGAAAAAGTTTTAATTGACGCATCTTATCTTGGCCTCTGTCATGTCACTGTTATTTCCATGCCATATTGTCTTTGAGAGACAGCTCTGTTCTTTGTGCATGAGCTTTTTCAAGAGCTTTTCCTTGCAAATGCGCAATTAAATAACCTAAGCCAAAGTTGGCAATAACCAAACCAAAATAACAATTCCATGCAGCAGGTTTGGTCTTCAATGCATGGAACACAGTCGGCTGGAAATTATTCTTTGTTAACACGTATGTGTGGTATCGTTTAGACATATGTATACACACTGGCGCTGCTAGAAGGGCAGAGTAAACTGTAGCACAAATAGCCTGGAGAACTCCCGCACGCACACACACACATGTTGGACAGTTGTTATTTGTAATCACACGATGCTTAATGTAGATTTGACAACCAACAGAACTCAACATTGGAAACAGAACTGTAGGACAATAGGTTTGTGCTAAAGCAAAATTTCTCAGCACAAACTTATGTCTAAAATGTGTGTTTATCATAATAGCAGAAGTTGTTGATCCAACAGTAATAAGAGCATTTGCCCATTTGAATGGCCACCTGCAACGAAAATGTAACATGAACAGCAGCTGGAAGCCAGTACAAAGATATTAACCCTTTACTCCATAAATATACATGAAAGAAAAAATGACATCATTAATATTAATTAGACTCATTCTTATAATGGCATATGAATACAGGAAAACTTTGCCATGCCATAAAATGTAAAATCAGATCCATTTTATTTTTCATATTAAGCAACCAGAGCACATGATTATTATCTATCTGATCTGGATCTACTCTGCAGATGCATCAGAAGGTGTGCATATGGAGTAAAAGGTTAACCCTTTACGCCTTTATCTGATGAATATTCATTCATGGTAGAATCAACTCAATATGAATATTAACCCTTTACTCCATAAATACGCCTTTGCAAGCAGAGTAGACCCAGACCAGATGGCTCCTGTAGGAGCCATCTGATCAGGGTCTGCTGTATTTCCTTATCACATAATATAGATCTGATTCTGCACTTTCAGCTTTGGTTAAATATTCCTGTGTTTGTATGTCATATTGAAATACTGAGCTTAACTAATATGCGTGATGTCCTTACTTCTTACATGAATATTCATCGAGTAAAGAGTTAAAACATTTTATAGAAAACAGAGTAGACCTTGATCAGACAGCTCCTAAAGGAGAAATCAGGGTCCATGCTTATAAAACTTTTAGTTGAGTCTGAGAACGTTCTCAAGCATTTGATTGCCTTTGGCTCAAATCTGACCAATCAAAAGCTTGAGAACTCAAATCTGACCAATCAAAAGCCTGAGAACGAAACTCAGACTCCACTAAAAGCTTTATAAGCATGGACCCTGATCTGTGTGTACTCTGTTTGAAAAGGAGTCAAAAGGCATCTCCATGGAGTAAAGGTGTAACTCTTTACACTATGAATATCCATGAACCTAGTAAGAAATAATGCTGGGTCTATCAGAGCAACAGATAAAGGTGTGAACACAAATACTAAAATCCGTCATTTCTCCACCAAACCCTTCAAAGAGGCGATTCTAAAGACTGGTCATAACATAGGGTTTGGTGGAGAAATAAATAGGACTTTGACCTTAACAAGTCACCCCTAAAAATGTTCGCCTCCATAAGTTGCACATGCATTCCAAGTTTGAAGAATGTATGTGCAATGGCAACAAAAGTATTGTCAGCGTTAAAGTTGGGGCTAAACCAACCAACCAACGTACAGACAGAGCAAAAACAATATGACCCCTAAAAATGTTTGCCTCCGTAAGTTGCACATGCATGCCAAGTTTGAAGTATGTATGTGCAAAATTATCGCCAAAGTTGGGGCCAAACCAACCAACCAACGTACAGACAGGGCAAAAACAATATGTATGTACAATGTATGTGCTTTGGAAACAAAATTATCGCCAAAGTTAATGTTGGGGGTAAACCAACCAACGCACAGACAGAGCAAAATCAAGATGCACCAAACTTTCTAACATTCAAAAACAAGCAGCAGCCCAAGATCAGACAGATCCTTCAGGAGCCGACTGATCTGGGTCTGTTGTTTGTTTATGATTTTTAGAGGTGTTGGCCTGACTGGGTCTATTGTGTTTGCAATGGACATTTGCAGGAAGGAATTTTTTAATCTACAGCTAAATCAAAACAAAGGGGCATGGGTCATCTTCCCAATACGTTGGGAAAAAAGCCCTGTTGTTGGTTCTCACAGAGATCCAGAGAAGATTCATGAGTAAATTAAAACATTTCAAGAATATCTCCTTTATTTCTCCACCAAAACCTATACTGTGTCTTCAAGACAATTCTAAAGAATGGTAACAGTATAGGGTTTGGTGGAGAAATAACAATTTTAGTATTTGGATATCCATCTTTTTCTGTAGGTCTGTTCTCATTAGTAAAAGAATTACAGTAAAACCCCGCTAATGCGACCACCAAAAAGGAGCACAATTCTGGGTGGCAGAGGCAGGTGGTAGCTTAATGCAGGACGAAAGTTATGCAGAAAGCTCCTATAGGAGCTTTCTGCATAACTTTCATCCTGCATTAAGCAACCACCTGCTTTAGACGACATCAGTGGCTGTTTATTAAGTGGTCGCATTAGCGGGGTTTCACTGTACATATACCTTGGAGAGGCAATTTTAACCGAGTATCAATAAGCAGGGATAGGTGAAGAAATCAAACACAGAAAAGATTTTAAACCAGTTGGCCGAAACCCTGTGTACTCCATAAATAGTCCTTTGAATACCTTTGCAAACAGAGTAGACACAGATCAGAAAGCTCCTGTATGACCCACCTCATCAGGGTCTGCTCTGTTTGCTTAATTATTTGCATAAAGAACAATTATGAACTAGAGCTTGTTTTTAAGAAAAACATGTCTCCCACCTGCCACTGTCTCAAACAAGAGCTGTCCGCAGACAGCGCCCTCCACTTTCTTTAGTGCTGGATAGTGTAGTGGAAGTCTAAGTCAGAAAGGGGAGATAACAGCAAAATTAATTTTTGGGTTACCTGCCCTTGTGAAATGGGTTCCCCTTGTAATAGTTAATATCATATGTATACCAAAGATGAACCAAATATCTTGGACAGTTTCTGAGACATGGACCTGAACATAAAACTTAACCAACAATGAAAATTCTAAGTCGAAAAAGGGGCATAACTATGGCAAAATTAATTTTAGGGTTACCTACCCTTGTGAAATGGGTTCCCTTTGTGATAGTAAACATACATACCAAATATGTACCAAATATCTTTGATGGTTTCTGAGAAAAGGACCTTAACAAAAGGGTTAACCAACGCCGACGCCTACGAGAGGGTCATGACAATAGCTCAACTTTTTGAAAAAGTGGAGCTTAAAATGATTGGATGCATTTTTATGAAGTTTGTTGGAGACTGGATGAGGACTTTTTTATTAAGAGAGCAGACAAAGCTAAAAAAGCTTAGTTTTCAACAATTCAAGAGCGGTAACTCTGAAGTATCTGTTCCAAAATTGCTAGTTATTCAACTTGGCATAGATACTATAACCATAAACATTTTCATAAGGTTTGATGATGATTAGATGAGAACTTTATGACTTAGAGAGTGGACAAGGCTAAAAAGGCCAATTTTGTATTATTCAAGGGCCATAACACTAAAGTGCCTAGTTCAATATTGCTGGTTATTGAACATGGCCTAGATATTATAGCCATAAACATTTTTATAGGATTTGTTAAAGATTGGATGAGACGTTTATGACTTAGAGAATGGACAAGGCTAAAAAGGCCAAATTTGGATAAATCAAGGGCCATAACTCTGAAGTTGCTGAAACAATCTTGCTGGATATTGAGCCTGGCCTAGATATTATAGCCATAAACATCTTTACAAGGTTTGGTGAAGTTTCGATAAGGCATTTTTGACTTAGGGAGCGGACAAGGCTGCAAAGGCCAAATTTGGATAAATCAAGGGCCATAACTCTTAAGTTGCTGAAACAATCTTGCTGGATATTGAACTTGGCCTAGATATTACAGCCATAAACATTTTTATAAGGTTTGGTGAAGATTGGATGAGACATTTTTGACTTAGAGAGCAGACAAGGCTAAAAAGGCCAAACTTGGATAAATCAAGGGCCATAACTCTTAAGTTCCTGAAACAATCTTGCTGGATATCGAACTTGGCCTAGATATTATAGCTATAAACATTTTTAGAAGGTTTGGTGAAGATTGGATGAGAACTTATAAAATTAGAGAGCGGACAAGATTTTGTGACAGACAGACGGGCGGCCGGACGGACAGACAGACAGAAAGGAGTAAATCAATATGACTCCCACACCACTACGTGATGGGAGACATAATGAATTGATCACTTTACGAAATATTCTTCCAATTGACTTCGATAATGTGATTTTTTTCAAAAGATTTTTTTTTGGCTTTAAAATAGACAGATGCTTTTAAATCTTGTGTATATAATTTCATAATCAAACAGAGCAAACCCTGACCAGACAGCTCCAACAAGAGATGTCTGATCTCTGTCCACTCTGTTTGCAAAGGTGTGAAAAAGTGTTATATGAGGAAAAGGGACATTAACCCATTCCCTCATAGGGTATTTTTAGGTCCAATCTCTTTAAATAAATCTACTGAAAATGAGCATTTACTAGAGAAAAAGAAAAAGAAATATTTGTTTAGTTTTGAAACCATTGTGATACAAGGGTTGTTCGAAAGGTTTTGGGACAAGTGCTGTAATGTTTTTATTTGCTAATATTTTTCTATGAAATTTTCATAAATGATAGCTGTGACTGTATCCTATTGATTTATTGCCATAATTAAGCGTAGGTACAAGAAACATGTGCTATATTGTCACCATAGCAATGTCACGTCGACGTGAGCGGGGCACCATGGTATAGTCAATAAAGGTTTGTCTTTATATAGGTCTCAAACACTCAGATTTTCTCGAAATATTCGCCAGCGTACTTTATATACCTCTGGTGCCTATTTACCCAAGAAGTGAAACAATGTTTGAAGTCTTCTGATGGAATTTTTCAAATGCACTCTCTGACACAATTGGCAGGTCATTGACATCGTCGAAACGACAGCCTTGCAAGTCAAGCTTGATTGTCGGGAATAATAAGAAATCGCACGGTGCAAGGTCTGGGGAGTATGGCGGGTGCGCAGTTATGTAAATTCCTCTCTCAGCAAGTACTTTCTTTGTTGCAGAAGCGGTATGGGGCGTTGTGTTATGATGCAGATAGAATTTGACGTCATTTTCTGGTCATTTCTTCCTCACAGATTTTTTACAGAATATCTTTGTTCCGGATTCATTTTACATCTGTTCATTCAAAAACTGACTTGTTTATACTGTAACAACCGGAAATGACGTTGTTGACATCGTGCAGTCTAGCGCCGTAATGTATATTAACGCCAGAACCATATTACAGCACTAACTATGACATAACTAGCTATACAAACATTGTATTTTTGCATGGTGACGCCAAGGTGCCCCGCTCACATCAATGTGATGTTGCTATGGTTACAATATATCATTTGTTGCTTGTTTTATTATTGCAATAAATCAATAGCATCCAGTTGCAGCTATCATTTATGAAAAATTCATACAAAAATATTCATAAATAAAAAAAATTACAGCACTTGTCCTGAAACTTTTCCAGTAACACTTGTAAATAGAGCATTTGCTCCATAGGAGCAAATGCTCTATTTATCACAATGGTTTCATAAAGTGACTTCTACAGAGGCGCCAATGAGGTAATGGGTTAACCCTTTCCCTCATATCAACGCGTTTTCACGCATTTGCAAACAGAGTAGACCCAGATCAGACGGCTCCTAGAGGAGCCGTCTGATCAGGGTCTGCTCTGTTTGCTATTGGAATTTGATAGATCTGTTTCTTTGCTTTCTAAAATGTCTACAATGTTCCATCTTTCTGTATAACTATTTTGTTAATGAATATTCAGTAGGTATTGAAATTTGGCCTAAATTTAGAACAGGGAAAGGGTTAAAGGAATAAAAAAGATCTAGTTTTACAGTTTCTGCCATGAATAATACTTACTGTGTTCATGTGCTATTATAAACAAGATCTGTCTGTGGACAGCGCACTCCACTTTTTTAAATGTTGGATAGTGTAGTGGAAATTCTATGTCGAATAGGGGAGATAACTATGGCAAAATTAATTTTAGGGTTACCTGCCCTTGTTAAATTGGTTCCCCTTGTGGTAGTAAATATGCATACCAAATATCTTTCACTGTTTCTGAGAAATGGACCCTAACAAAAAGGTTAACCAAAGCCGACACCGACGGCGACGAGAGGATCATGACGATAGCTACACTCTTTGAAAAAGTGGAGTTAAAAATCATCTAATGAATTTTCATGATGTCATTATTTGACTATCTCTTACATAAACATTCATGAAGTACCAGCACATGGCTATGGCTCTTTCATTTGACTTACATATCTGATTGGGGCTTATATCTCTTAATTGTTTTTATCTGCATGTCAAGAACATCCTTTTTGTGCATAAGAACTGCTCCTTCCGGAATGTGTCCCGCCTCAAATAGTCCAGGTGCGTACCTGCTTGGCCTGTTGCTAGGGTTCATATCTGCCATTGTTTCTGAAAATATAAATTGTTAAAATTCTATACAATTTGTAAACCCTTTAACCCTTTACTCCATGAATATTCATGTAAAAAATAATGATGTCATAAATATTAATTTGAATAATTGTTATCATAATATAGTACATGTACATGTGCACAGGATTTTTTGGCAATGATAGAAACTGTAGAATCATATCTATATAATATATTATACTAATACAGTGCTCCCTCCTTACAACGGCCCTCTCAATAACGATTCCCTCCTTACAACAACGCATGGCACTGTTTCCGAAACAACAAGGCTCCAGAAACAATCTTTTTCCATCGTATTTTCTTTATGCCTCCATCAAACCCTATGTTGTGACCACTCTTTAGAATCGTCACTTTGTGACGATTCTAAAGAGTGGTCACAACATAGGGTTTCCTTAAGGCATAACGGTTTTAGTTCTCGAAATACACCTTATCTTGGGATCTGCAAACAAGCTAATTATGTTTGATTTCCCTCCCTATAACAACTCCCTCTGAACAACACATACAATATTCGTATCCCAAAGGGTGTCGTTGTAGAGAAGGGGCACTGTATAAGCAAACAAAGCAGACCCTGATCAGACAGCTCCTATAGGAGCCATCTGATCCGGGTCGACACTATTTGCAAAGGTGTAGAAAGGCGTATTTATGGAGTAAACTGTCAATGCTTTCCCTCATATAAACACCTTTTAACACCTTGGCAAACAAAGTAGACACAGATCAGATGACTGCTGTAGGAGCTGTCTGATCTGGGTCTGCTGTTTGCTTTTAAAAAATATAAATAAATGTCTATAGTTTATGTCTAAGCCAAAACATTTCTGGAGCAGCTATCTGATCTGGGTCAGCTCTGTTTGCTTATGAAATTACATAGGTTTATGGAATGCAGAAGAAGAAGAAGAATTTTGCAGTTTTCTCCAATACCAATAAGTCCTATTTCCATATCCCTTTATAAAAAATCAATTTATTCAAGGTGTCATTATTTCTTTCATGCATATTCAACAGGTAAAGGATTAACCCATTCCCTCAGCTTCATGCCTTTTGACGCCCCTGTAAGTCTCCTTTTAAACCACTGAATTTGTGATAAATAGAGCATTTGCTCCATATGTGCAAATGCTCTATTTATCACAAAAGTTTCAAAACTAAATGCTCCTTTATGGTAGAATTATTGAAAGAGGTTGAGTCTAAAAATAGCCTATGAGGGAATAGGTTAAATGATGGAAATGGAAATGAGTGTCTAAAACAGTGTTCACCCAACTCAGAGGAATTCTAGACTTCTATTTGTCATTCCAATCCTCTAGTAAAGTCTTTCATATCAAATGACTATTGTCAACCCTTTCCCTCATATAAACGTGTTTTCATGCATCTGCAAACAGAGTAGACCCAGGCCAGACGGCTCCTATAGGAGCTGTCTGATCAGGGTCTGCTCTGTTTGCTAATGGAATTGGATAGATCTGTTTCTATACTTTCTAAAATGGCTACAATATTCCACCTTCCAGATTTCATTATAACTAATTTGTCCATGAATATTGTCGTAAAAATCATTAATTTGGCCCAATATTCATAAAGTTGGCCAAATATCTATTTCAGGTTTTGGTATGCATCAAAGGCAACTACATGGTTCAGTGATCCAGGGCTATCATAGTCCTCTTGTTTTAAATTGATTATCTACTAAAGACACATGATGATATGAATATTATGAATATTTTCGGTCACATCATAACACTTGGTATTTGTTATGTTCTGACAGTCATTATTATGCAGATTGTCATTTTGAATTTATATGAAGAAATTCCCCTGTGATACATGAAAATAAAAAGAACAGTTTTCGTAAAAAAACTTTTCTTAAAAAAATATTATTGGCCTGTAAGGAACAGTTAGGAAGCTTAAACCCAAACCAACTACATGTACATGTAAATACCAATACATCGCCATGATTGGCGAATGATATCAGGTACATGTATTTGATATCGAACGCATGAAGCTTTGCTTTCTTCAGCATTATTTGATGTTTTCTTGCTGCATGCAATATGCTTCTTTTCAGCATATCAACAAATGATTAATGTAATTTTTAAGGTCTTTTAAAAACACATTAAGAACAAAGGTGCCCGACGCATGCTTGGATTCACCAATGGACCCCCCCCCCCCCCCAAAAAAAAAAAAACAAGAAAAAAAAAAGTGATCGAAGTATGTAAACTAGCCTAAAACTATCTATTTGAACCTTAAACCACTCCGAAAAACAAGAAAAACACGACCCGGAAAAAAAATTCTTTCGGGTCTATATATGTATTGAAAGGTATCTAACTACGTCAGATCAGCGGCGGAAAATACAACAGTCATGTTTTTCAAAGTCTTACAGCAAAGCCAATTCAACACCGATTTCAATTATTTTGGTCTTGATCTGTTCCAAATTCCATATGCTAAGCGGCACAGTTAGTGCTTTCCTTAAATATTGCTCCGTCGAATTTGAAAATACGCTAGAGCGAAACGATGTGACTCTCGTCAGGATGCATAGAAGTATATAGGGGCGGTCTGTATTCGTTAAACTTTTCAACAAAAACGCGAATTATGGTGAAACACTATCGAAAAACATTACACTCACCGCAGTTAAAACGGTGCTGACTATTTCCAGTCTGCAACGAGACGCCAGTTTTCTTTCTCCTACTTTCGTTTTGCACGGAGGTGGCTATTTCGCTGTGGCCCTGAACTGGTAGTCAATTTGCATATCGAATAGTTTATGAGCCGGGTCACAGCAAAATGGTCGCATCCGTTCAAAAGGAAAGTTGGAGAAAGAAAACCGGCGCCTCGTAACAGACTGGAAATAGTTCGCTCTAGCGTTTTTCAAATTCGCAGTCTTGCAGCGACAGGACGGAGCAATATTTAAGGAAAGCACTAATTGTGCCGCTTAGCATATTGAGTTTGGAACAGATCAAGACCAAAATGATTGAAATCGGTGTTGAATTGGCTTTGCTGTAAGACTTTGAAAAACATGACTGTTGTATTTTCCGCCGCTGATCTGACGTAGTTAGATACCTTTCAATACATATATAGACCCGATTGAAAAAAAATTTCCGGATCGTGTTTTTCTTGTTTTTCTGACTGATTTAAGGTTCAAATAGATAGTTTTAGGCTAGTTTTACATACTGGTAAGGCGTACTAAGTTCAACCTGAATAATAGTAAAAGTAAAGACATTGGAACATGGTTTCAAATAGAATATTTTAACCTTTAGCCTGCTACGGGCGGATGAGTGGATACCTATATACACAGTTTGGATCCAGATGAGGCGCTGAGTATTTTGGCATCTCAGGATCCAAACTGTTTGACACCCTGACTGTACTTTGGTAGACAAATTGATTATAGCTTGAAGTTTGAAAATGTAGTGGGTGAAAAATTCAGTAAAAAGAATTTGCTCAGCAAGCTAAAGGTTAATTAGCCCATTTAATTTTTTCTAAAAAAAAAAAGTAAGTGAAGCCTGGAAGCCGTGGAAGGTAACGGTAACTTCACACGGGATACTAAGTATTCATTTATTAGCTCCTATCATAAGTTCAATATCCTACGTTAAGTATCATATGATTGGATGGTTATTATGAGGGGTGCTACTAAACAGAGTCTGGTAGAGTCCGGTAGAGTCTGGTAGAGTCCGGTAGAGTCTGGAGGCCTTTTTAGAAGTTTAAGTGCAATTTAAAGATTATAATGCTGTTATATAGCACTATTTTGTATGTTTGCAGCAGTAGTAATTAACATCCGTTAATAAATGAGCATATAATAGCTTGAAAACTCCCTGTAAATATTACCGGGGTCACACGGTAATGGCCGACCTACGTCGGATAGAGTCTGTTCTAGTTTTAGAAGTCTATATGGTATTAAATTTCCCCCTTTTTATCAGAAAACATTTTACATACATTAATAAGTGATTTTATTATAATTTCAAAGGCAGTATGGACATGATATACATGTATCGTATGACAAGATTGTTGTTTCGACTTTTTGAGATTGGTGAAAAGTCGGAGTGTACCGGTAGTGTCTGGAGATGAAAACGGGAGTTTTAGGCCAACATTTACAAATTAAGCGAATTAATGTATTAATAACAAGGTAGAGATGTATCTGCAACCATATTTCACATAAAATTGTGTAGCAATTTGTGAATAATTGGACTCAAATTGTTAGTATCGAAACCTAAGTATACGACTCTATCCGACGTAGGGCGGCCATTACTGCGTGACCCGGTAATATTTACCGGGTGTTTTCAAGCTAATATACGATCATTTTTTAATGGATATTAACTACTATAGCTTCAAACATACAAAATAATGTAATATAACAGCATTTTAATCTTTAAATTGCACTAAAAAGGCCTCCAGACTCTACCGGACTCTACCAGACTCTGTTTAGTAGCACCGATTATGAGCGGTTATCCTTGTTGTGTTCAATGTGGCCAGAAGGCTGGATTCTAACAGTGCTTGCCTATTATTAACTCAGCATCTGGTAAATCCTGTTTAATGTGTTGCATTTAAATAAATGTTGATTTTGATGTGTGTGGGACCAGTGCAGACCATGATCAACAGCCTTGTCAGAGATGATGTAGCTGTATGAGTGTCACTAAGGCTGAATTTGCTCAGGTATAAAGATATAATAATGCTCATTGGAATTGGGCCGTTCTGACCGTCACCAATTTTACAGGAATGACCCTTGAAGTCATTTTTATAATCAATTTGTCAAGGTCATGTGCGAGAAAATAATGATAATCATCGAATTTCTTGTTCAAACAGAGATTAACGGAAGAATTATGTGAATGATTGAAGTTAAACAAAGGCGATTCCCTGTTTACACATTTACATCAGCATGACACTATGACAGCGATTCCATGTATGAGAGTGTGGTGAGGAAAGGGTTGATTACCCCACCCACTTGAGGTAATTGTGCACTAAATGCCTCGTTGATAAGCAAAACATTTTAATGCTAACCTACAGACTATCTTTACACGTCTGAAAATTTGCACTATGGATTCTTCGTCTGTAGACGGTCTTATGAGAGAATTCAGCGTGGTCGTATTTCAGCAACCGGCATGATCCGTTTCTTGTGCACAGGCGCTTGAGAATGGAAAGCGTCTCATCATAATGATCACTCATAACAGGTCAGCGCGCGACATAGGTATTTCGGTCCTATTACCGGGATCTCATTGTATCGTTGGAAACTGAAAGAAAATGTGGAAGACAGAATACATTCCCTATCGTCTGTGTTAAACAGCCACCCACTCTACGATATATTTATTTGCTGACGATACGAAAATTTTCAACATAGTAAGAACATTAGAAAACAAAGAAACACTTCAAGATGACCTATATATACGAAATAACACAATGGACAGACAAGTGGCTGCTTAAACTACACCCCCAAAAATGCAAAAGCATGCACATTGGACGAACAGATCCAGATCCAAATTTCACTTATAAACTAATGGACTGCACACTTGAAAATACAGATGAAGAAAAAGATATAGGAGTAATCATAGACAATAAGTTAAACTTTGACAAACACATAGCCGAAAAAGTAAAAAAGCAAATTCAATGAATGCCATAATTAGGCGAAGTTTCCATCATCTTGATGAACATAGTTTTGCACCGTTGTACAAATCTCTTGTTAGGACACATCTTGAATATGCCAGTACAGTATGGGCCCCACACAAAAATAAACATATAGATATTCTAGAAGGAGTGCAAAGAAGAGCCACTAAACAATTGCCAGAGCTCAGAAACCTTACATATGAGGAACGTCTGAAAAGACTGAATCTCTCTACGTTGTCATATAGAAGGGCACGTGGGGATATGATTCAGGTCTATAAAGTGATTAGTGGTATTTATGATAAAAAGGTTGGAAAATTCCTCAAACTAAGGGAGGACCAAATACAAAGAACATCAACACAGGGAAACCAAAAGAAAATCTACCCCCAAAGAGCAAAACTAGACTTAAGAAAATACAGCTTTGGCATAAGAACAGTTAATATGTGGAATAGCTTAACTGAAGAGGTTGTAAATGCAAAAACCTTAAACACATTCAAAAACAGGTTAGATAACTTTTGGAAAAATCAAGAAATTAAATTTAACTATAAGGCCAATATAAGAACCGGAACAAAAGAAAAACGAACAAAAACAGAAGAGTCTAGCATAGAGGATACTCACGAACCTGAGCCGGAAAATAACGATAAGTAACGATAAGTAAGTAACAATGAGGGGTGTGCCTGCGAGAAGACATGTTAAGGTATCGGTTCGATACTGTTACGGCGCCTGCCTATTTGTTTACAAATATGCGAGGGAGATGTTCTATACGTTCGATAAACTGTTTATTTTTCTGAGTTTTGGTTTCTTTATTCAATACTTAGGCAATATCGTATCGAATTATACATCATACGTCAGCAGGAAATCGTGTTAAAAGCTATTAGTGCGCGAAAAAAAAAGGTTTTTAAAAGTAATAAATTGTTCAAAACAAGAAGATTTTGCTGTTTTACATTTCGTTTCACTAAAGGTGAAAACTGTTTAAACGATATGAACCGGTGATGCCTTATTTAGCATGTAGCACCCACATGTACACTTAAATTTGCAGGTTTTAAATTGCTTTTGACGAGTTTATCCATACTATCACATCCGTGTACATGTTACGGTTTCTTCCCAATCAAATGACGCAAGTTACGTTCTCTTATCTACAGCGTTACGGACTCTGCCAGAATGTCTTACGGCATTACATTCTGACATTTATTCTAACATAAGCGACGTTTTTGGTATACAGTAACCCCCCTATAAACTACATGTTAAATGTAGTATAAATATCGGTCTTGGAGACAGGTGGCAGCTTAATGCAGGGTGAAAGTCATGCAGAAATTAAGCTCCTCTAGGAGTTTTCTGCATGACTTTCACCCTGTATTAAGCAGCCACCTGCCTAAAAGTATCTAAATGATTCTCTACTAAAATTCCGGTTTAGAGTGGGTTTACTGTACATCTGCAGATGATACTCGAGAGATAGATTCTTCAATTCTGACACGCTACCGATGGTATTACTCAGGGAGCCAGTGGGGTCTACCGTGCTACCCCCCCCCCCCTCCCTAGACTAGTCTATGGGAGGGGGTGCACGATAGACCCCGCTGGCTCCCTGAGTATATATCTTTGGATCTTTGCAAGACGTCGTACAATTACTAACTGATGTTTTTACTGCCGGTGTTTTTCTAAAACAAATTGTAGGGGACATAACTATGAAAAACAATCGAACAGGATCACCCTGGCGTCATGCACAACTACACTTGCTATGAAATTTTATTGAAATCTGCCCAGCCGTTTTTTGAGAAGAAGCGCAGACAAACTTTGCGACAAACAGACAGGGAAGACAATTACACCAGAAGCAAACATAGCAGACCCTGATCAGACGTCTTCTACAGAAGTCGTCAGATCTGGGTCTGGCGTTTATATACTTTATATCAGGAAAAAGATTAGCTGACGAAAATATCAATTTTGCAATGGAGAATTGTCCAGTCGTGCTTATTGCTAGTAAGATGATGTTTTATTATAGAACTATATTGTAACTTCCAGTTCCATACGATTGTCGTCAGGTCTTATATGTGCACGCAGTATCTATTGTGTTTCTATCTTCTGTTCTCTGTCTTCTATTTTCTATACCAAAAGACAAACGATACACAATGAAATACGATCGCAACATATGCTTTTGTTATGCGACCCATACCCTATCAATGCAATGTTGTTAATAACCTTTTACCAGATGAATATTCATGTATGGCTTATTTTACTTATTGTATTAAAAATACACATATTTGCTTATTGCAAATAAATACGAAACTGTAACATTTCAGCAATCAGAACAGACCCTGATACATCCACGATGATCCTCTGATCTGGATCCACTATGTATACAGATGCACCTAATGGGTCACTATCAGGAAAAGGGTTAACATGATCCATGCTGATGCTTTGAAATGGAATAACCCATCATTGTTGAACACTTTCCCTGTTCTATATTTAGGCCAATTTTCAGTACCTACTTAATATTCATTAACAAAGTAGTTATAAAGAAATATGGAAGGTGGAACATTGTAGACATTTTAGAAAGTGAAGAAACAGATCTATCAAATTCTATTAGCAAACAGAGTAGACCCTGATCAGACGGCTCCTCTAGGAGCCGTCTGATCTGGGTCTACTCTGTTTGCAAATGCGTGAAAACACGTCTATATTAGGGAAAGGGTTAACCCTCATCTTATCACGCATTTCCACAGTCCTGCTCCAATGAAAAAATGCCAACTGCACATTCACTGTACATAATCGTCATCTGCATCCTTTAGTGTGGTGCACTTTACTGGTAAAAGGTTATTAAAAACATTGCATCGCAAATAGAGTAGAACCAGATCAGGGTCTGCTCTGTTTCTCTGTTTGCTATTGGAATTTGACAAATGTGTTTCTTTAGTTTCTAAAATGTTTACTGTTGAAAATTAGACTGAATATAAAACTGGGAACGGGTTGATTAATAGAGTCTACTCAGTTTGAAAGGTTTGCTAGGGGATTTTAAATGACAAACAATGCAGGCCCTGGTCAGAGAGCTCCTAGAGGAACATTCTCATCTGGGTCTGCACTGCTAGGGGATTTTGAAGGACAACCAATACAGACCCTGGTCAGAAAGCCCTTAGAGGAACCTGCTCATCTGGGGCTGCACTGCTAGGGGATTCTGAATGACAAACAATACAGACCTTGGTCAGAGAGCTATTAGAGGAACCTTCTCATCTGGGTCTGCACTGCTAGTCGATTTTGAAGGACAAACATTGCAACCCCTGATCAGAGGGTGCCTCTAGGACACATCTGATTTGTCTATAAACTGAGTTCACCGAAGGTTGAGTTAATTTCTACAATAGCTGTTAAAATCTGGCATATTATTACGGGTCACACAAGTGCTGGTATTAAGATTGGGATACGTGTTCCATAATTACGTTTAATACAACTTTCAGTTTATTTTGTTACCTCACTCAATATCTACGACAGAAACCAGTGTAGTTTGAGTCTTCTATCAGGCCTAAAACATCGATTCCATAATCTCAAAAACACTTATTGTTTCCGATTAGAAACCGTAACTGTAAGTTTGGATGTAGATCATGAACCGTAACACCCTCTGGCACAGGCCTTAACAATGCAGTTTTGAAAAATGCATCCGATTTGCCTTATAATCAGTCAAAAGAGAGAAAATGTGTCATGAAATTGGCCTATTATTAGTTTTGGGTTATGCTTGTACGTAACATTGGTGTTTGAAACTGATATTCAAAAGAATATGCCATATATTTTGCAATATGCTTAACGATTCACATTATCCTCTATAAAACGATGATATATTAGAAGAAAATCAAACGAAAAACACCACAGATAAATCAAATGCCCGTAATAAGACAAACATGTACATGTATTTAAAACTTGAAACAAATCTTACTAATTACCTGATAATGTAATTTTACTGCCCCAGCTCGCCCCGCGCTGCTGAAAATATGGACAGACACCTTAACACATAAGGTAGGCGCCTTAACATTCTCTTTACTAAACCTTAACATGTCTTCTCGCAGGCACCCCTCATTGTAACACAGTCGATAGGGAGTGGAATAACACCGTGTACCATCTTTGGAAATGGTTATTTTGGGGACAGGGAGAAATGAAAAATACAAACGGATAGGACAGAAAATTGGACTTTTTTCTTTTTAGCTCACCAGAGCACAAAGTGCTCAGGGTGAGCTTTTGTGATCGCCCGTTGTCCGTCGTCCTTCGGCGTGTGTCGTGTGTCGTCTGTCGTTCGTCGTCAACAATTTGAACCTTTAAAAATCTTCTCCTCTGAATCTACAGGGATCTCAACTTTCATCTTTGGCACATAGCATTTAGGTCCCCTGGGGTTAAAATTGACCCCGTCCCAGGGGTGCCTTGTTTTCAATAGAAACATTTAGTAAAACTTTGAAAATCTTCTCCTCTGAAACCAGAAGGTTCTCAGCTTTCATATTTAGCACATAGCACCATGTTCAGGTCCTCTACAAAAGTCATATAAATTATGACCCGGGGTCAAAATTGGCCCCGCCCCAGGGGTGGGCAGTTTTCAATAAAAACAAATAGTGAAATCTTTGAAAATCTTCTGCTCTGAAACTGGAAGGCTCTCAGCTTTCATATTTGGCACATAACATCATGTTCAGGTCCTCTACAAAAGTTATATAAATTATGGCCCCGGGGTCAAAATTGGCGACGCCCCAGGGGTGGGCAGTTTTCAATAGAAACAAATAGTGAAATATTTGCAAATCTTCTTCTCTGAAACTGGAAGGTTCTCAGCTTTCATATTTGGCACATAGCATCATGTTCAGGTCCTCTACAAAAGTTATATAAATTATGGTCTCGGGGTCAAAATTGGCCCCGCCCCAGGGGTGGGCAGTTTTCAATAGAAACAAATAGTGAAATCTTTGCAAATCTTCTTCTCTGAAACTGGAAGGCTCTCATCTTTCATATTTGGCACAGAGCATCATGTTCAGGTCCTCTACAAAAGTTATATAAATTATGGCCCGGGGTCAAAATTGGCCCCGATCCAGGGGTGGGCAGTTTTCAATAGAAACAAATAGTGAAATCTTTGATAATCTTCTACTCTGAAACTGGAAGGCTCTCAGCTTTCATATTTGGCACATATCATCATGTTCAGATCCTCTACAAAAGTTATATAAATTATGGCCCGGGGTCAAAATTGGCCCCGCCCCAGGGGTGGGCAGTTTTCAATAGAAACAAATAGTGAAATCTTTGAAAATCTTCTGCTCTGAAACTGGAAGGCTCTCATCTTTCATATTTGGCACAGAGCATCATGTTCAGGTCCTCTACAAAAGTTATATAAATTATGGCCCGGGGTCAAAATTGGCCCCGCCCCAGGGGTGGGCAGTTTTCAATAGAAACAAATAGTGAAATCTTTGATAATCTTCTACTCTGAAACTGGAAGGCTCTCAGCTTTCATATTTGGCACATATCATCATGTTCAGACCCTCTACAAAAGTGATATAAATTATGGCCCGGGGTCAAAATTGGCCCCGCCCCAGGGTCGGGCAGTTTTCAATAGAAACAAATAGTGAAATCTTTGAAAATCTTCTGCTCTGAAACTGGAAGGCTCTCAGCTTTCATATTTGGCACATAACATCATGTTCAGGTCCTCTACAAAAGTTATATTATTTATGGCCCCGGGGTCAAAATTGGCCCCGCCCCAGGGGTGGGCAGTTTTCAATAGAAACAAATAGTGAAATATTTGAAAATCTTCTTCTCTGAAACTGGAAGGCTCTCAGCTTTCATATTTGGCACAGAGCATCATGTTCAGGTCCTCTACAAAAGTTATATAAATTATGGTCTCGGGGTCAAAATTGGCCCCGCCCCAGGGGTGGACAGTTTTCAATAGAAACAAATAGTGAAATCTTTGCAAATCTTCTACTTTGAAACTGGAAGGTTCTCAGCTTTCATATTTGGCACATAGCATCATGTTCAAGTCCTCTACAAAAGTTATATAAATTATGGCCCCGGGGTCAAAATTGGCCCCGCCCCAGGGGTGGGCAGTTTTCAATAGAAACAAATAGTGAAATCTTTGAAAATCTTCTTCTCTGAAACTGGAAGGCTCTCAGCTTTCATATTTGGCACAGAGCATCATGTTCAGGCTCTCTACTAAAGTTATATAAATTATGGCCCTGGGGTCAAAATTGGCCCTGCCACAGGGGTGGGCAGTTTTTAATAGAAACATATTGACAAAACTTTGAAAATCTTCTTCTCTGAAACTCGAAGGTTAATCTCAGCTTTCATATTTGGCACATAGCATCATGTTCAGGTCCTCTACAAAACTTATATAAATTATGGCCCCGGGGTCAAAATTGGCCCCGCCCCAGGGGTGGGCAGTTTTCAATAGAAACAAATAGTGAAATATTTGAAAATTTTCTTCTCTGAAACTGGAAGGCTCTCAGCTTTCATATTTGGCACATAACATCATGTTCAGGTCCTCTACAAAAGTTATATAAATTATGGTCTCGGGGTCAAAATTGGCCCCGCCCCAGGGGTGGACAGTTTTCAATAGAAACAAATAGTGAAATCTTTGCAAATCTTCTTCTCTGAAACTGGAAGGCTCTCATCTTTCATATTTGGCACAGAGCATCATGTTCAGGTCCTCTACAAAAGTGATATAAATTATGGCCCTGGGGTCAAAATTGGCCCAGCCACAGGGGTGGGCAATTTTCAATAGAAACATATTGAGAAAACTGAAAATCTTCTTCTCTGAAACTGGAAGGTTTATCTCAGCTTTCATATTTGGCTCATAGCATCATGTTCAGGTCCCCTACAAGTTTTTCTAAACTATTCCCCTGGGGTCAAAATTGGCCCGCCCCAGGGCCGGCTAGTTTTCTATAGAAACATATAGTGAAAACTTTGAAAATCTTCTCCTCTGGTTATCTGGTGAGCGCTTCAGGGCCATTCTGACCCTCTTGTTTTAAATCCTTATCCCGAACTTTTCTCTAGATCTACATAAATTTGCTTTTTGATTTTTTGTTGTTGTTTAAGCTGGTCTTAAACATATGCTTTTGTATGTGATTTTCTTTTGCATTTAAATACACGTGTACTTGAAAACCATGCATGTCTGTGATCCTGTTTAAATTCTATTTTGTCTGTTTATTTCTTTTTGTATACTTATTTTTGTCGGAATAAAAGCCCTACGGGGCTTATATGTTACCATGTTATGTACTATCCGACGTGAAATAAAATTCGTCTAATGTCTATAATCATTTTTAAAAATACCTTACAGCAACCTGGTGGTATATGTGGATTTTTTTTATATATATCTTTCATATACATGTACATGTATGAGCCACGCCACGACAAAATTATCCTTAATTAATGACATACTGTTAACCCATTACCTCATAGATCTATACAACCTCTTTGAATGAATCTACCGAAAAGGACCATCAACTAAAAAAAGGAAAAGTTTAGAATTTTGTAGTTTGAAACCATTGCGATAAATAGAGCATGCATTTGCTCCCATAGGAGCAAATGCTCTATTTATCACAATGGTTTCACAAAGTGACTTTTGCAGAGTTGTCAAAAGTCGTCAATATAAGGGAATGGGTTAACGGTGTAATGTTATTGTAGGCAAATATTCTTTTAGCTAAAATTGCTCAATTACCACATGTCTACTTGTACAATAGATCTATATACATCTACAGTAGATCTAGTAAGTTTCACATATTATACATGTCTATCTATTAATATCAAATGCCACCACAAATGTTTAAATCCAAGTTTGAACTCATCTTTTTCACCAAAGAGTTTAATACTAGTCTATATCTTATATTGAAAATTGTTGACAATTAAACATTCCTGATACAAGTAACCTACCGGTAGTTTATTGTTTCCAGGATGAGTCGAATGGAGCAAAGCTATGACCCTAAACCGGGCAGCCAGAGAATACGACATTCCTAAACAACTTTACATGACAAGGTTGTAAAACAATGTCCATTCTCCCTAGTTGCATTTCTGTCAAACATTCTAGATCTAGATATATTAAGCGAGTTACAAGTATATCTATCTTTTATGACACATGAAGATGTTCCAGATTTGTTAGTGTATAAATTTGAACTAGAACTATAATGTACGTGGATCGATCATATTTAAATCTAGTGTTTGCATTTCAACCTGAAAAAACATAACTGGACGAAGTTTAGAATCAACAGGAACATAAAAGATATATTTGCTTTCACTACCAATACAGACCCTGATCAGCCACCATATCGTAGAGTGCTACACTGACTGCAATGTGATAATGTCTAGTTTAACTGATTAACATGAAATGACTCATGTTTGATGCAACCCTATTAATGTCCTTTACTTTTTAATGTTTGTAGGTTCACGGAAAGTATCAGACAAGCAGAACGGGCCCTTAACGAACTCTGACTGACACAGAAGAAGGTCGCACGCTGACTGGGCCATCCATATGGCAAAAATTGGATATGGCCGAAACCCGAAAAGAAGTGACACAGGTTGTGAAGAGAATCTTGGACGAAGATGGGAGACCAACCCCCTTTAAGGACAACTAAAACGCCCCGGGTAAGGATTGGCTTAAGGGGTTCTTTTCAAGACACCCATCTCTCATTGCGAACCACCTTACATCTAGGGAAGAAGAGAGCAATAATTTCCCCTGAAAAAATCCAGAAATGGTTTGCTGATTTTGTAGGTTATATCGAAATCGAGGTCAAGAATCCTGATCTGTTGAAAGACCCGTCTCGGCTATATAATGCCGACGAGTCTGGCTTTAGCTTCTGCAGCAATACTGCCAAGGTAATCGGGTACAAAGGTGCGCCAGTAATTTATAACTATGGAAACAGCAGTAAGCAACAGCTTACCATATTGGCATGTGCCAGTGCAACTGGGCATTTCTGTCCCCCGATGATAGTTTATCCGGGACAGAGATTCAGTTTTGAACCATTAGATGGGTTTGAAGACGCATATATGGGACGAAGTGAGTCCGGTGGATGGAGTCGGAGCTATTTTGCCATTGGTTACTGACTTGTTTCATCCCGGCTCTTGAGTCACGGTGTGTGAAAAGGCCCGTGATTCTATTCCTGGATGGTCACGCCACACACATATCCTTAGAAGCATCAGCTGTTTGTATTGCCAATGGCATAGAGCTCTATTGCCTTCTTGAACACAGCTCCCATATTATGCAACCGCTTGATTTGCGTCAATTTTCTGTGCTGAAACAAAACTGGAAGGAAGCCGTACGAACATTTCAAGTTGCGAATGTAGGAGCATTCGTAACAAAGTGCACATTTGCAAAGGTCTTCGTATCAGCATGGGAAAAACGCACTCAAATAGAAGTTGCAGTAAAAGGCTTCTTGGAAGCTGGTCTTTTTCCAATTAGCCCTGAACGTGTCACAAAATCAGTGAAATTTGACACAAGTCGTTTGTTTCAGACACCAGCAAGAAAACCTGACACGCCTGAGAGTGGCGCTGAGGCCATAGTATCAGAGTCTACTGCAGTCAGCAGTGGTGCGATTGCTGCTTCACAAACAACTCCCCTACCACAGGTACAAACATCATCACATGACCAGATTGCTTCAGTCATAGAAACCGCTCAAACGTCTGCTATAGCCAACACATCTGCCACAAACACATGTGACACTAAAGTCACACTGCATGCACTGACTGATACTACAGTCGCAGTGGCAGACACAAGTGTGAGTGTTTCTGTAAAGATCGCAGAGTCTCCATTCTCCAAATATCTGAGGTATCCATTAGTGCCAGCTTCAAAAAGCAAGAAAAAGAAAGCTTTGCCAACACCAAAGGCAGTCACTGGCCACGCTTATAGAACATTACTTCGGGAGAAAAGAGCATTGAAAGAACAGCAGGATAAAGAAAAGCAACAGAGAAAAGAAGAGCGTCTTCGCAAGAAAGAGTTAAAGGAGGAGCAGATTGAATCATTTGGAAAGGAAAAAAGCCATGTTAGAAAGGGAAAGGAGGGCTGCAGAAAAGTTTGTAGAGAAGGCGATTGCGTCAGACAGTGATGATGCAACAGTGGTAGAAGCTGAACACTGCTACAAGTGTGATCAGCCTTATGACAAAGATTTCATTGAATGTGAAAAATGTTTTCGAAAGTTCCACATTACCTGTTTGCAAGACGAAATGATTGACGGTTTGCCCTTTGAATGAAATTATTGTTTAACCCTTTCCCTCATATATAAACGTGTTTTTCACGCATTTGCAAACAGAGTAGACCCAGATCAGACGGCTCCTAGAGGAGCCGTCTGATCAGGGTCTACTCTATTTGCTAATTGAATTTGAAAATCTGTGTCTTCACTTTCTAAAATGGCTATAAATGCACCACCTTCCACATTTCATTATAGCTATTTTGCTAGTGAATATTCAGTAGGTATTGAAATGTGTAATAAACATAGAACAGGGAAAGGGTTAACACATACACGTAGTTAGTGTGCAATAACTGTTCTCTATTATGTAGTAAACGGTTTCCTTGTTCTGAATTAGTTCTTTTACTAAGAGCAATGGGTATTTACTATTTTACCTAGAAGTTTCGGCGACATCACATTGTCTTCTTTAGCTCTTCTGGTTCTGTTCACAGCTAGTCATGTGTTCAGAAACAGACGATGTAATTTCGCGGACAATTCCAGGAAAATACCATTGCTCTGAGTAAAAGAACTATTCATGTTATCATTTAATCCTTGAACTCCACCCTGTTATATACAAAGAACCTGTCTTAAAGGTCTGCTCTGTTTGCTTATGAATAACATTGCTCCGATTCTACATTGT
Source organism: Azorinus chamasolen (assembly GCA_963576725.1). Taxonomy (NCBI): domain Eukaryota; kingdom Metazoa; phylum Mollusca; class Bivalvia; order Cardiida; family Solecurtidae; genus Azorinus; species Azorinus chamasolen. Next base: position 16,656,446 of record OY755251.1, on the reverse strand, counting down.
TTCTGTTTCTTCACTGTCAAACAGCCTGTATTCGTATGTCATTATTAAAAGCCAGCGATGGCATTATTTTTTACATGAATACCCCTTTACTCCATGAATATCTATGTAAGAAACAATGACGTCATGAATATCAATTACATTCATTTGTATCATGGCATATGAACACAGGAAATATTGGCCATGGAAGAATCTGAAGAATCATATATATATTATATCAGAGATTATATGTCTCTGATTATATCATACGCAAACAGAGCCGACGCTGATCAGACGGCTCCCATAGGAGCCGTCTGATCTGGGTCTGCTCTGTTTGCAAAGGCGTAGAAAAGCGTATCTATGGAGTAAAGGGATAAATGAATTCGAACTACCCCTTTCACATTTCTTTACTTTTTCCTATCTCTCTCTCCAACTATTTTTTTATTGGAAATGTTCTGTATGATATGTTGATCAGATGCCAAATTAAAGCAGATTCTTGAGTAAAATAATAATAATAACAGACTCAATGAGGGACAAAAAAGTATGAAAAGCGATTTGAATTCATCCATAAAATATAATGTGTCGCATTTATTCAATTCAAACAATACCTAGAGCAAATGCATCGTCGTTGAGCCATCCCCGTTCTCGCACAGAATAAATAAATAAACATACTTTCTTGCATCAACATCTGACTCTTTGTAGTATGAATGATTGTATACTAAACTAAAAGAGTTTCTGTTAAAGTTTTTACAGCAATTTTTTAACGATTAGAATCTCTCTGCACGCTAGCGGTCAGTGTTTGGTCAACTATGTAAACCATTTGGATGCATACCTCAAGTAACTCAAGGTTACCGAGATGCAGGGACGGAGATGCTTCACACTCCATTTATATTTAAAGACAAAAATGAGAACTGTACCAAACGACGTTTTTTGAAGACAACAATGTACTTAGGATGCAAAGAGAGTTAATGAGAATTAACAAAATGAATATATTAACTCTTTTGCTGCTAAATGTTATCGTCAGCAAACCTTGTCTGCTACAATTCCCGTGTGTTTTATTTTCTCATCTTTCCTTTCCAATACATAACCACAGTAACAAACAGTTTGGATCCTGATGAGGCGCCGAGTTACTCGGCGTCCAATCTGGATCCAAATTGTCACAGATGCGACATTGGTAGCGAACGAGTTAAAGTGCAAATAATTATAAATTAAAGTTGTAATAATCATATATGTCTGTTGTTGTGCCGCTACTTTCGTCCGTGGTTTCACACAGAGTCACTCGGAGGCATCTTCTCTGGAACGGGGGACACATGCGCACTCGACCGCCATCCACTTCCGGTCTGGACATAAAAATTGGGCGCATGTAGCGAGGTCTGTTCATGTGCATAACTTGTTTAATATAACTCGCACTGGCGTTGTTTCTCAGCCAGAACAAATCGTCCCCCTTAAACTGTACACGGTCAATCCAAACTCCCATTCCAATTTTCATGTTTTCTGGAAAAAAAATAACAACAAAAATAATGTAGGTTAGTTTTTGTTCAACCCACTTTTTTGGTCGTGGTATTTTTGGTCGCGGCGACCGTACGGTCATCGCAAGATCACCCAAAGGCTGTCGCTCGGTGTCCGTGCAATATTCGTGAAATCGTAAGTACATCGCACGGTCATCCTGCGACAACCTCACAGCGACCGCACGATGGCCGTGCGGCGAATTTGGGATTTCTGATGGGTGCATATTTATTTGAAATTTCCGCCTTTGAAGGAACCCCTATTTCCAAAAGTATAAACAGCCTATTTATAGAGTAAAAGGGTTTAACATGTTTTATTAGAACTATGGATATGGGCCATATTATGGGGTCAGGTCCCATGTGCTTGTATCATTAATAGATTTGAACCCCCACCACGCGCCCTCAAAACTCTTTTTTGTTTATAATGGCATATGGACACATGGCATTTTGGCTCAGACAGAAGCTGTAGAATCAGACCTATTTTAAATCCTAAGCAAACAGAGGAGACCCTGTCCTGTCATACGGTTCCTATAGCCCTTTGCCTGTTCTGTATTTAGGCCAAATTTCAATACCTACTGAATATTCATTAACAAAATAGTTATAAAGAAATACGGAAGGTGGAGCATTGTAGACATTATAGAAAGCACAGACACAGATCTATAAAATTCTATTAGCAAACAGAGCAGATCCTCTAGGAGCCGTCTGATCTGGGTCTACTCTGTTTGCAAGTGCGCGAAAACACGTTTGTAAGAGGGAAATGGATATAGTCGTCTGATCTGGGTCTACTCTGTTTGCAAGTGCGTGAAAACACGTTTGTAAGAGGGAAATGGATAGAGCCGTCTGGTCTGATCTGGGTCTACTCTGTTTGCAGATGCGCGAAAATGCGCTTACATAAGGGGAAGGGTTAAGCAGCCATAATCGACATTCAATTATTGATCATAGGAGTATTAAAAGGCAGGTGGTTGCTTAATGCTGGGCAAAAGTAATGCAGAAAGCTTCTACATGAACTTTCTGCATTACTTTTGACATGCATTAAGCTACCACCTGCATTAAAGACCAACAATTAGACCTCCGTTATTGCCGCCTAAGTCAGGTTGTACTGGATACGAAACTCCAACGTTAACTCTTAACCCTTCGCTTGCTGAATTTTAAAACACATTTCTCCTTCTCTACCCATGCCCTGTTGTATAATTACGTATATATTCACTGTGTACAATTATTTCTATATGCAATCACTGCTGTGGAGTGCACTGGTTGCACAATCAACTTGAAAATAGTGCAGACCCTGATGAGACAGCTCCTGCAGGAGCTGTCTCATCTGGGTCTTCACTATTTACAGGTAGGTATATTGACGTGAATAGCAAGCGAAGGGTTAACATGTTTCGATAACACCACCAGCACAAACACAAACAATTAAACATCAATAACCAGTTCGTACATAATTATAATAAGCAAAGGTGTGTATAACATTAACTATGGACCACGTCAATTGAACTTGAACTAACATAATATTGTTGATCTGCAGCATCTTGAACTCAGATAACTTGAACTTCGGGATAATTCGAAGTAAAAGTTTGTTCCTTCAAAAATTATTCGCATATCTAGAAAGACACAGCTTAGTGCAGATCGAAGGTAATGCTGAAAGCTTCTTTCGAATTGCATTAAGCTGTGAACTTGAAAAATTGTCAAGATTAGAAATTCGATGACCCGAAGTTCAACTGTATTTTTTATGGTTCATTCCAATATTCCCCATGCAACATCTGACTTTGGAGATGCATTCGATAGTATATAAACATAAGATTAAGATATTATATAAGCATGGCAGGGTTTCCGTTAAAGCAGGATCCTCCATCACTGAAGCAACAATCAAGCCCCGGGACTCTCAGATTATGGGCAGCTGGGTCCTCGAACATGCGGTGCCATTTTTTTGTAATTCCTTTTTGATAGTGTATTTTGCAGTTTCATCTGATATAAGTGTATTGAAATTCAGTTGGAGACAATGTCTTTTATAGTAAATTAAGGTTAGCACAGTCATTTTACCAATGTTTTGGCATAGGATATTTAAACAATATTTTTTTGCTTGAAATGGAACTCTCATAATATTGTTGAGGAATTTTTTCATCAGAGGGTCCTTGGGACCCTCAACCTGAAAGTCCTACCGGAAACCCTGCATGGCAAGGTCCTTCATCATCACTATTACATTCGAGATGTCATTAAAATATTGAATTCATTCATAGAAGGATTTCATAAAAAAAAGTCTCATACCATATACTAAATTAACTCATTCCCACATATTGACGCCTTTTGACACTTCTGTAAAAGTCCATTTGTGAAACCATTGTGATAAATAGACCATTTGCTCCACAGGAGCAGATGCTCTATTTATCACAATGGTTTCAAAACTACACAGTTCTTTAAATTTCCTCCTAAATGCTCCTTATTGGCAGATTTAATCAAAGAGATTGGATCTAAAAATAGTCTATGCGGGAATGAGTTAAGTAAATTTGTCAATGTATAACTTAACCAGGTCATGTGCAGGTATATATATACTCAACAAAATAATTTAAGGGTCACTGGTCAGTTTCCCATAGTGCTAAATGTATTCACTACACAACTTTGGTACTTCGTATCTTTCACTAATATCATTTAATCCCAACGAAATTTGCAGGAATTATTGTTAGAGTTAGAGTTTCAACGGGTGCAGATGAAATTTATACCTGTGGGAGTCTTATGCACCTCAGTGGAGAAAAAAATGTAAAACGATGTTTTTCACAAAAAAATGCATAATTTTCAACAGGAGTTTTCCTTGCTTTGGAAATCGAAAATCATATCAATACTGGAAATAATGGAACATGGAAAGGTTTACCAAAATGCCTGTCTAGCTGACATATCAAAGACAGGTTTATTGGTATTCCAGACAAGAGTAAAATGAAATTGATTTTTTTGAGAATTTCAGAAATTCCAAATTTTCGTTTTTTCATTCCGTGGATGCCTATAGGACCTTGACATAACTCAATCTCTCTGGAATAAGTAGCTTGACATTTTGCCAATACTTCCTGTAAATTTTGTCAAAATTCATTTATGTAGATGGAAAATACAGGATGCCAAAGTTGTAGGGTCATTGCATAAACCCTATGGGAAAAGTACCACTGACCCTTAAATATTTTTGTTGAGTATATTTAACATAAGTGAACAGTCTATATTCAGACCAAAGGCCCTCACCAAATGGTACAGGTAGTATAATTTCATTTGAACTAGTCTGCAATCGGTGTGATTATTAGATGCCAAATAGTTACGATATTGAACAAACCAAAATTGATGAGTAATAAAATAACAATTTATAAAGAGACATCTCACGTCGTATTTACAAGCAAAACAGGTTAGGGACATTTGTCACCAACAGTGACATTTCAAAACATACAAGAAACCTATTACCAGACATGCCACACGGCTAATATGGAATATATAATGTTTTCCCTCCTACCTTTCAAAAAGTTCCGTATTGCGTCTTCTTTTTCCTTCGAGTTTATCTGTACCAGTACGCCGCCGTGATATTTGCAATACCAATGGGACCACTGGATAAAACTTCCGTTTCCAGGGCCAAGCATGAAGCAGTTGCCGTCATACGAGGAGTAGCCCAAGGGACAGTCTCCTAGCGGTGATAGGAAATAAATAAAGAATACAGTAAAACCCCTCTAAGGCGACCACTTAATGAATAAACATGAGTGTCTTTATAAGCAGGTCGTTGCTTAATGCAGGACAAAAGTAATACAGAAAGCTCCTAGGAGCTTTCTGCATTACTTTTGTCCTGCATTAAGCTACCACCTGCATCTAGCACCCATAATTATACCTCTTTTTGGTGGTCGCATTAGCGGGGTCTTACTGTACATGTATTACAACAGTGTAGATATGCCTGTAATTGCCCGATGAACCCATTCCCTCATATTGACGCCATTGTGTAAATTACTACTTGAAACCATTGTGATAAATAGAGCATTTGCTCCTATGAAGCAATTGCTATATTTATTACAATGGTTTAAAATCTACACAATTCTAAAATTTTCCTATTTGCTCGTGAATTCTCATTTCGGTAGATTTATTTAAAGAGGTTGGGTCTAAAACAGCCTATGAGTGAATGAGTTAATCGCATTAGTCGAGTTGGTTGTGCACTGACAGTGATTTTGTCACTACACAAACAATGAGTTTAATACGCACAGACATATCCCACACTTTTGTAATAGTCTTTTTTATTATTACAGTAAAACCTCTCTATAACGACCAGTAACTTGTGTTAATTAGTTGGTATTTGGGGCAGGTGGTTGCTTAAAGCAAGGTGAAAGTAAAACAGAACGCTCCAATAGGAGCGTTCTGTTTTACTTTCACCTTGCTTTAAGCATCCACCTGCCTTTAACACAGAATACTTGACGTAATTTAGTGGTCGTTATAGAGAGGTTTTACTGTATCTTTAAAACTGTTACACCAGACGGTTAGTAAGTTAGAGATTTTAGGCTTATATATTATAGGTAAGATATTAAACCATACAGGTATGATGTTACACAATACAGGTACGATAGTGTTACACAATACAGGTATAATGTTACACCACAAAGGTTTGATGTAACTGCCTACAAGTACGAGAAGAATGTTACACCATACAAGTAGGATGTTATCTATAGCTCGAACAATTTGACTGGATCCTGACCAACTTAATTTGCATAAATCAAAATTCGTACCATTTCTATTTTATCATCGACACTGCACGGGTTATCCTCGGCACTTGTGCCGCTAAGCAACTATGCATGGACACACGGCATTGCACGGGTTATCGCATGGATCTCGTTATTTCAGCGAGAATAGACTTCACGATTAACCGGCGGAGTTTTATTTATACAGCGTCATCTCTCTCATTATGAACTCTGCATATGGGTCTGGGTCGAGGTCAAATTTTCCGAGCTATACAACATATAGTTAGGGTGGTACACCGTACACATGGGGTATTAGAGCCATTGCACCATTGTATGATGTTACATCGTACACATACGTTTTGATGTTACAGTTGCTACACCATACAAGGTAAAATGTTATACCCGCCTACCAGCATACAGGTAGGATGTTACACCATACCGGATGTTACACCACACAGAAGGGTTGTTGCACTGTACAGCTTGGATGTTAAACCATAGAGGTAGGATGTTACACTGTACTGGTTAGATGTTACAACATACATGTAGGACGTCACATCGTACAGACCGGGTGCTATGTACAACGCATGGGTAGGCTGTTACACCATGCAGGTAGGATGATACACCATGCAGGTAGTATGTTACACAATGCAGGAAGGATGATACACCGTGCAGGTAGGATGATACACCATGCAGGTAGGATGTTACACCATGCAGGTAGGATGTTACATTATGCAGGTAGGACGTTACACCATGCAGGAAGGATGATACACCGTGCAGGTAGGATGTTACACCATGCAGGTAGGATGATACACCATGCAGGTAGGATGTTACACAATGTAGGTAGGATGCTACACCATGCAGGTAGGATGATACACCATGCAGGTAGGATGTTACGCCATGCAGGTAGGATGCTACACCATGCAGGTAGGATGTTACACCATGCAGGTAGGATGTTACATTATGCAGGTTGGATGTTACACCATGCAGGTAGGCTGTTACACTATGCAGGAAGGATGATACACCGTGCGGGTAGGATGTTACACCATGCAGGTAGGATGATACACCATGCAGGTAGGATGATACACCATGCAGGTAGGATGATACACCATGCATGTAGGACGTTACACCATACATGTCATGTGTTATAGCGTTTAGCTATAGTGCTACACCATACATGTATGATGTTACACCAGATGTACCATACATGCCGCATGTTACACTATACATGTTACACCTTACATAAAGGATGTTGGACTGCACAGCTTGGATGTTACATCATGCAGGTAGGATGTTACACTGTGTATGTAGAATATTACACCGTACTGACAGGATGATGCCTTAAACTAGTTTCAGTGCAAGTAGTCGGAGTCTCAGATGGTTCAAATGTCGTCAGCTTTTGCTGAAGGCAATAGCATAAAGTGTTGCAAGTTCACTCATACACTTACCCTGGTCATCCGATTCGATGTCACTGCCGTATTCATAATCATATTCATATTCATCTGAAAATAAGAAAAGATGCATTTTATCAGTTTGTTTTTCAAAATCGTTGCTATTGGCCCTGTCACAACTTACAGCGTATGTGAGGAACGTATGAACTGCGTATAAATGTTTTCGAAAAACTGGCCATACACACACCCCTTGAGCGTATGTACCCGATTTTTTCACAATATCTTCGAGGAATGAATAGCGTATGTGTACCGTATATCTGACGTATATGCAGCGAATGAGAAACGTATTCTAGCGTATGCCAACCTATGTCAGCGTCAGTGTAGCGTATACCGGCGTGTATGTAGCGTATGCGAGCATATGAGTAACGTATGAGTAGTGTATGAATAGCGTATCACTCGCAAGGAATACATTAAATAAGTTAGTTATTCGCCCGACATACGTTACAATTACGTTACTGATACGCTATCGATATGATAGCTTTACTGGCCGCCTTCTTGCCAACGTATGTGAAGCGTATTCGACCTATAAGTAACGTATCTTTCCCGACACTCTAGCGTATTAAATATATGCTGAGCGTATGTGTATTAACGTAACGTAATCGTCATTGTAAACCGGGGTTAGTAAGTTGTCAACGCCCGAGCAAGTTCGTTATGTTTATTCAAGGCGGTAATAGAAAAGCCTGTAATATAAATGAAGTTTCATGAACATCCGATAAAAGTTTTTTGGGGAAACTCCTCGGACAAATTTTTCCATGTAAAAATTTCAAAGTCCCATAACTCTGCAGAAAATCATCAAACCGAAACAGGAATTAGATATGCACAAGTAGGCATGATGCTAATCAATCCTATGAAATTTAATGAATATCTAATTAAAGGTTTTGGAGAAACCCTGCGGACAAAATTTCCATGTAAAAATTTCAAATTCCCATAACTCTGTAGAAAATGGGGACAATAACTCCAATATTATTGAAGCTAGAGTTATATTTATGCATAATACTTCCTTCCATCATGCTCTGTCCATACATGAAATGTCATTCCAATAGCACCAGTAGAGCAGAAGTTCTTGATCGGACAAAAAAATGTAACAAAGGGCAATAAACTCCAAAAGTACTGAAGCCAGAGTTATGACCCTTGTACACGACACTTCCGCTCATCATGCTCTGTCATTGTATGAAGTTTCAATCGAATGGCAGTAGCCATGTACAGTACAAGCCCCGCGGACTTTTTGTTTTCCGCGGTCCATCGCAATTTTATCCAACGCGGACAAGGGTTTTTTTGTCCGTGCTAATATGCGGTCTTCCGCAGTCCGTCGCGGGTTGTGATGGGTCCGCGAAGGTGTCTCACCAGGGACACTCGTCGCCGGGTTCGATCGTTATCACCGCTGGTCGCGATGGTATCATCGTGGACTGCGATGTATGGTGTACGAAGTGGTTCATAACTTTCCAAAAGCGCATCATGCGGTTTACAAAGCGCATCGTGGGCTTTCTAAAGCGCCTCACGTGCTTTACAAACTGCATCATGCGCTTTCTAAACCGCATCATGCGCTTCATAAACCGCAGCATGCGCTTTTCGAGAGTTATGGACCGTCCGTACGCTACATGCCGAACCGCAACGCCAAACCACGGTCCTTTAACCAATCAGAATTACCCTTACATAAAAAGGTATGGTATAATCAAAGAGCAACCGCGTGTTACTTGTGCGTTCCCGCGGCTTCGATATATTATTTCGATTTGCGTCGATAAATATATTTCTCGCTGTATGTATTTGTATTATTCTGAACCTCAACTTACGGAACTATAATTGTTCTGATACTGATTTATGGCTTGGAATTATAAGTTTTACTATATTTACCTAGATCTAGCCACAAAATAACCTCCACACCTACTGTAACATTGTTAGAAACAAGTTCTGAAACTATCTATCAGTATGTTTTGCGGCGAGTATGGGTAAGGATTTATTTTGCTCTATAATCAATTCGACCAGTTGACTGTTCGTCTGATATATATGTAGCTATAATATAAGCTAGAAATACAGATATATTTAGGTGTTGTTTTATTTCGAAAAACTATCAGTATTATCACTAGTTATGTATATAAAACGTTAACCCTTTCCCTCATAATTCCGCATTTTCTGGTACTAGAAACAGAGAAGACACAGAGCAGAACCTGTATTCCTTTCTACCCCTATGCAAACAGAAGAGACCAAGGTCTGCCATTGCCAACAATTCCTGTTTCCATGTGCATTAAAATAATTTAATTAACATTCATTATTTCATATTTTCTTTATATATATTTATTCCATAAACACGACTTTCTGCGCCTGTTCAAACAGTATATACCCAGATCATATTACTCAGCGTCTCATCAGGATTCAAGACTGCCAATAAATATTGCTTTAGTTCTATACGACCAAAACTGATATTGTTATCATAATCGGCGAGCGGACCTATGCGTAATTAAAACTGATCAAAGCAATACACCAAACTTGTAGAATTACCTCTTTGCACGCTAAGTAATTTTGCGTCTAAAGTGATCATAAGACGTTGCCTACTTCAGTTCTTCAATGACGTGCATTTGGATACTGAAGAAACTTCGTGTAACTTGGCGTCTAATATGGATCATATCTGTTATCATGGTTTTGTAACTAGCATACGCAGAGTAAATGTAATAGTTTACTATTACGTGAACATATATAAATATTCGTCAGGTAAAGGGTAAATAGAACTATGACAACCTGGAATGTTAGAATTGATCAACAAAGTTACTGGATCTGTTACATATACTTGCTGCCATCGAATTCTGGATCAGACTTCGGTTTGAATTCACAGCCACATGCATTCAAACAAACGCATGTGCACTATGTTGAAATGTTCTGTTGTGTACCAATATGGGTCAGTAAGGTTATATCCGGTTACATGTTTGTTGTCTATGTATCTATCATCCACATGGATATAACAAGTACATGTACGAGTACATAAATGTAATACGACTCACTGCATCTGTATTGAATGTTTCATTTCAATATATCTACGTCAAACTATTAAGATTGTTATCAGTGTCATAAGTATGGGCGGAAAACTTAGATTTATGGTGCGTTACTTTAACGACTTAATAATCAAACAAGAACTAGAATATACACTGCTTTACAATACCCGAGTGAAATATTCAATAATTTATTTAATATAAAACAACTCTGGTTCTATTGCATTAAAGGTCCTTAATTCATATTGTAATACAATAAGTAAATTGAGAGAGAGAGACACACACAATGAGAGAGAGAGAGAGAGACAGACAGACAGAGACAGAGAGAGAGGCAGAGAGAGACAGATATACAGACAGAGAGAGACAGACACACACATATACAGACAAACAGACAGACACACACAGAGACACAGATACAGATACACAGAGACACACACACAGAGACAAACACAGAGAGAGGGAGAGACACAGAGAGACAGTACGCTACATGCGACAGACAGATACAGGCAAAGATACAGAGACAAAGAGAAGGAGACAGACAGACATACAGAGAGACATACAGACAGACAAACGGCAGACAAACAGATATGTTCATCGAATAGACAAACGGTGTAGATCCAAATTATAAGGCTCCAGTGTGAACCTCATGATCTGGATCTACACTGTGTTAAATGTTAATAGACGAACTAATTCTATGGGTGATAAGTGCTGTTAGTGTGTTGTACTATATATTTAGGATTTGTTCGTCATGATCTGGATATACACTGTATACAATGTAAATAGACGACATCATTTTAGTGTTGTGAGTGTGTTTGTACTATATTTAGGATATGTGTGCTTGAAATGATTTACAATGAAAGTTTGTAAAACAGATTTGTCTTGTTTTAACTTCACGATTTATTTTTTAAAAAAAGATAAAAAAAAAAAAAAAATAACCAAAAACAAATTGGAATTTTTCAAGTGGCATTTATTCCAGTGGCATTTTTTCACTTAACGGTGGCAATTTTCCAAGTGGCATATTTTCCAGTGGCATTTTTTATAATTAGATCAACAGTATTTAATTTTTTAATTCTCATTTTATTTTAATAAGATCTAGATATTAAGATATACAGTCCCATGGCGTTCATTTGTGTGTTGTAAAATGTCTTTCTGGATACTGTACAGTACCGTAACAGATCTAGTAAAAGTATTTTAGAATAGATCTAGATCATATCAATCTAAAATAGCTTTAGAACTAGAATTCACAATAATCTAACTTTTTAAATAGATCTAAATCGTCGGGGTTTAAGCTTAGCCATAGATCTAATTAGTCAAAACATAGTTATCTTCTATTTTTCGGGAAGCTGTTTAACAAATCACAACTTTACATTGGTTGGTAGTACTTACTGTTTCAGTAGAATCATTCCTGTTACGTAATAATTCATAACTTTGTTGATAAGACAGTGTTTGATAGATGACAGTTTTGTGATCACTGACCCTTGTCCCCTGCTGAGAAATTAGGGGATTTACTGACCATCTGGCACCTTTGATCGTTACTATTTTCCTAAGTCTAGTTAGTAAATTATCAGTATACATGTATTTAGGCTGAGTAAGTAATGTAATAATATAGTCTCCAACTGTCTAACACAATTCATTTTCAGTATTCCAAAACAAATAGTTTGTATTGTTAAAATCTTTGTATGCGGGAAATAAAAGTACCGACATTTGAAAGTTGTAGACCCAGACAGGATAGCTCGAAAAGCAACCCTCTGACCAGGGTCTTCACTGTTTATTATTCAAAATCATATAGCAAATTTAAATCTTATATAATGAATGGAATCTACAGTTATAAAATGACCGGCCATTCCACCTTAAAATATAACCCTTTCCCTAACATAAACGTGTTTTCGTGCATTTGCAAACAGCGCAGACCCAGATCATACGACTCCTATAGGAGTCTGCTCTGTTAATAAAATTGCAATAGGCCCGACTCTACTATACATTTCATATCAACACCAAAACTGTCTTGTCTACAAATGCCATTTAAAACATTAGCTTATAAATATTCATGATATCATTATTTCTTACATGAATACTGAACAGGGAAAAGGTTAATCATCACAATGTAACAGAATAACAAGAATGTTTTCATAGTTATACAATTCATAAAAATATGTTTGCTTATCCCTTTACCATAATTATATTAACATATATATTTCCATGCCTTTGCAAACAGCGTACACCAAGATTTGGATGCGCCTATTGGAGCCGTATGATCGGGACCCACTCTGTTTGCTAATGAAAGTAAATCAGATCTGACTCTACATTTTCTACCAGTACAAAAAAGTCATGTACCGTGTACCTATACCATCATGAAAATCAACTAATGAATATTATGTCATCTTTTCTGACATAAATATTTAACAGGGAAAGGGTTGAAAACTACCGACAACCAACCTTAAGGTTACGAATTTAGCTAAAAATGTATACCTGACATGACTCGGCAACAGAAGTAAACATTCTGAAAGCATCGACGCTTTTTCACGTGCTTGCAAACAGAATAGACCCGGATCAGATGGCTCCTATAGGAACCGTCTGATCAGGGTATTCTGTTTGCTTATGAATTTATGTTGGATCTGTCTCTATATTTTTTTCCAATACCAAAACATCCTCAGTAAATATGCTATTATAATAAAATAATTTAATAAATATTCATGATATCAGTATTTCTTACAAGAATATTCACGGAGTAAAGGGTCCCAGCCAATTTAGATGTGTATTACGATGTCAACTCTTAATTCTGGGTGGAATTTCACGCCTTGTGATTTTAAATTTATATAAATTTGCAACAAATAACTTTTTTGTCAGGGTTTCAGTATAGTATCCTGTGATAGGAAATATGGTAAACATCTTTAGAAATGCGTGTACGTTTGTAACTCTAATCAGTATTATACCCTTTAGATATGACCCTTTAACAAATGCAGTTTATATTTGTTATTAATTGATCAGTTTCAATATGCAAACAAACACAGCAGATCCTGACCAGACAGTTCCTATAGGAGCTGTCTGATATGGGTCTTCTCTGTTTGCTAGTGCGAGAAAAGGTGGGATAAAATGTTAATTGACATCACCACTCATAACTCATAATATTTAAATGGTTTTAAGATATTATTAAAAATTCAATATTTTGAATTTCGGTTGGAGTCCAAAATACTAATTTTGTTTATAATATTCAAGATACCAATCTGATTATTATAAAAAAAATTATGTTATTACACTAAATATTTTCACACTATACAGTTTTCCTTTTATAAATTCAAAAATATTTCTTATTACATTTTTTTTTATACCTAAGGCATTTTTACCACTTTACCTGTGGCATTTTTACCTAGGGCATTTTTACCTATGGCATATTTACCGAAGGCATTTTTACCTGTGGCATTTTTACCTATATTCTTATAATACAAATATTTAACTTTTTTATTTAATTTTGTACTGTGCTGTACCCATGCTTTGAAAAGCTTATATCTGTCAGAGACATATACATACAGTATATATCTCTATATCTGTTTTCAACTCCACCGGTTGGTATGTTAAACCGTTGTTATTTTTGTTACATAGTCGGCAAAAAGTGTATTGTAGGCAAATACCTATGATAACATAAATAAGAAACTTAAACAAATCATGCAACATATCGCGGCCAATGTACCACATCACGCAAAGTCACGTTTGCAAATACATCTAATTGTAAAAAAGGTACAGGAAATATAAGTATATCATTAGGATTAGGATCAAATATGTCCGACTCTCATTTTTCTGTTTTTTCTTCAGTGAAATTAAGCAAAGCTTATTTCATTTATTTTACAAACTACATTTTTGAAGCGGACAATAATTCAGTATAATGAGGGTTAAAGTTATTGGTCATACATTAAAACAATGATCGCTTTGGGTGCTCTACAATGTACGGAAACTACCCTGGTGTTTCAGCGCAGGGGGTCATTGATTTATGATCATCAATAAAGTTCCGACAACTTTAAAGGAAAGTCTTATCGGGTATTTCCGCTCTTTTGCGACTATCAAGATGTTACAATTCATTGGTTCAGTACCTTTAAGACCCACCCATTGAAAAAGACATAATCCAATCAACTGTCACCTATAGGCGTGTCAATCACCAGTAGTTAACATTGCTCCCCCCCCCTCTCTCTCTCTCTCTCTCTCTCTCTCTCTCGAGTTCTTCACTGTATGCTGCACCTATAAGCTTGTGACGCATCGACTGTCTGTATGCTTCTCTCTCCTCTCTCTTCTCTCCCTTCCTCCCTCTCCTCTCTCTTCTCTCTCTCCCTCCCCCCTCTCTCTCCTCTCTCTCTCTCTCCCTCCCTCTCTTTCCCTCTCTCTCTCCCTCTCTCTCTCTCCTCTCTCTCTCTCTCTCTCTCTCTCTCTCCCTCTGTCTCTCTCTCTAAGTCCCTCACTGTACACTGCACATATAAGATTGTAAGGCATCGTCTGTATGCTTCAGTACCTTTAAGACGCACCCATTGAAAAAGACATAATCCAATCAACTGTCATCTATAGGCGTGTCAATCACCAATAGTTAACATTGCCCCCCTCTCTCTCTCTCTTTCTCTCTCTCTCTCGAGTTCCCCACTGTATACTGTACATATGTCACTCTGTCTGTCTGTCTGTCTCTCTGTCTGTCTCTGTCTCTCTCTCCATCTCTCCCTCTCTCTCGCGTGCCCGCAGATATGAATTAACTACATGAATTGTACTTTTGTGCTAGATAGAAATTCCTTTAACCCTTCTTCCGCTGAGTTTTCATATATAAATGCCCTCTATGAATATCTATCATCTCAACGTTTATATTGGTAATGAATACAGGAATAATTTCCGCAGGACGAATGCCAATTCATGTTTGATAGATCCTATAAGAAACCAGTGCACGCCCTTATCATATAGCCTCTGAGAGATGTCTGATCTGGGTCTGCACTGTTTTTAAATTGGGTCGATATATGCTACTAGCATGAAAAGGGTTAATATGAGTTAAATGAATAACAGTACGGTCGTAGCTTTGAACTCATTTGAAAGACAACGAAATACCAATATTTGGATATCTGTTATTTCTGGTGGCTGTTTTATACAGATTTTTGATTGATGCAGGCGACTGCTTTGCGCCGTTTCAAAATAATACAGTAAGCTACAATAATTTTCATCTAAATTCTGATATCAACTTAAATATTGTAGCTGCACTGAATGGTCGATCAAACAAAAATAGCTGTAATAGTATAGATTATTAGTGTAGATGCGTTTCGAACTTAAATCATTATTGAATCAACTGTTAGCATCTCTTTTTCGAATGAGACCCAAGTTAAACCCTTTACTCCATATGTACTCATTTTAACGCATTCAATCTATTCCTACTCTCAAAAGATAGTTCCACTCCGTACATGTTCTATATCGCAGCAGACGGTAGCTTAAAGCAGACTAGTTGAGAGTAAAGCAAAATGGCCCCATTCAGTCGGTTTTAAGCACACATCTGTCTTCAATACTAAACACAAACTTTGGAGTAAGGATTAAGGTTTCAAAGAGAAGTATTTCAAGAAATAAACAAGTAATGGTTTTCCCCCAAGACACATCTCTCCACCAACTTTAATACGCGTGTGGGGTCGAAACAAATATGACCGAATGCTCCCGACATGTATAATCTCTGCGCTACGCTTTTTCTGAAAATCAGATTGTGAAAATAATTACTGCTGGTATTTTGTATCTGTTTCTTTTTCTCGAGCATTTACAGTCTGGAAATCGTTAAAATCTGACTATAAATTGTAATTGTATAGCAGAAAGAACCAGTTTCAGTCTCGGGTTTTGGGTGAAGGCTATATCTATTCACATATGTTATCTAATTTAATTTTGAATTTAAAATCTGACAGTATTCAATATGTGTTTCTTCAATTGAAAAAATGCACATGTGTATGTACATGTATATGTAAGCTTTTGTATATCTTATCTAAATAATTTACATCTAAAGCGATTAAACGACTGCCAGTCATAAAGGTAGTGTTCGCAATGAAGCCTCGCAACCCACGCTGGTATCAGCACGGACTGCGATGGCTCCGCGGCGGTAATATCCCGTAGGGCAAATTTCGGTCCGCGATAGACACAGATTTTGTCCGCGATGATCCATAAAAATTGTCCGTGCTGGAAACACGCGCTCAATTTATTTTGTCCGCGCTGGTAAAACGGAAAACAAAAAGTCCGCGGGGCCTGTACTGTAGGAGTTATCGTCAGGACAAGAAAGTATGAATAATTGACATTGAATTGTGACCATGACCTTGAATTGTGATATTGACCTTTGACCCAAGTGCCACAGCATTTTGGAATCCTTCCAAGTGTTATACAGATGTGGAGCAGACATGAAAATTATGGCTAAAACATTTGACCTTGAATTGTGAATTGTGACCTTGGCCTTTAAAGAATGTGCCTGAAGCCTTATGGAGAACATTTGTGCCACAGCATTTTGAAATCCTTCCAAGGGTTTAGGAGATATGCGAAGTTTTGCGTATCACAAGGAAGAAAAAGCTGGTCTCTTACCCCTATAGACTCCATAACACTGTTCTAAAGGACAGTGACAATGCAAAGTATTTAGGGGTTACCATAAACAAAGACTTAAACTGGACAAGACATATTGACAGTACTGTGGCAAAGGCCAAAACACGCTACGTTTTATTAAAAGGAATGTAAGGACATCCAAAATGAACATCAAAGAAGCTGCTTATAAAAATTATGTCCGCCCCCAATAAGAATATTGCTCCGTCATTTGGCATCCCTGGCAAAAACATCTCACCGATAAATTGGAAACTGTTCAACGTGCTGCCGCCAGATACATCTTTAATGATTACACATACACTAGCAGCGTAACTCAAATGATAAACACCTTACACTGGAACACCCTGGAACAACGTCGAATTCACAACTCACTTATAATGCTTTACAAGATACAACGCCAACTAGTCTACGCCGACCATCACCACCTTACTCCAACCAGAAACCTTAACTTCCTGATACCTCAGTCCCGTACCCAATACCACATGAATTCATTTTCCCCCAGAACTACAAGATATTGGAATAGTCTCCCAGGTCAAACTAAGTCAAGCCCCAGTCTAGATACCTTTAGGGTGGGACTGGGATCAGTCACGCCCTAAGCACCGAGAGTCTGCCTTTTTATCTTTTTAACTTAACCTTGCACCCTGTCTCTGTACATTCTGTATACTTTTGTTTTTATCTGTCTCTTATCTCATAATTTGACATATGTAACACTTTACTAACACTGTCTTTCCCAGACAACGCGCCTCCCAATCATAATCAGTCTTCATTGTTCGGGAGTATATAGTTGATGTTGATGGGATATGGAAAAAACACCCACTGAAATTTGAAACTGGGAACAATAAGACATGCGCACACGATTAACATAAAAGAAATGTTGCTAAGAAGGGCCACTACTATCCGAGGGATAATCAACGGCCTGGGGGACTCGTAAGTTACTCGTAAGTTATATGGAGCGGACACGAAGAGTGAGGCTAAAACATTTGACCTTGAACTGTGACCTTCTTCTTCTTCTTCTCCTTCTATAGTAATGGCTATCACTCACTATTGAGTATTATCGCCATGCACGGGGGTTAAAAAGTATGATAGACTGTTTGGAGGCACAAGCTACTCAATCCACTTGGTACCTCCAAACAGGGTGGTGCAAAGGCCTAAAAACATACAAGAAACTGAATTAAAATCCCTACTTACAAGAAATGTGCAAGAAAGTTAGTATTGTTAAAAACAGATAAAAGAGCTCTTGAGCTTGACTATGGATGATACATCGATGCAGCCAGTGCCGACTTGAATCCAAGGATTGATTCAGCACTGACTACATCCGATGGTAATGTATTCCACTGGACAATTGTATGTGGAAAGAATGAGTATTTGAAATAGTATACCTTGACCTTTGACCCACGTGCCTGAATCGAACGCTCTGCACATCGTCTTGTTGAGTTGAACGTTTGTGCCATAGCATTTTGAAACCCTTCCATATTTGTGAGAGATATGGAGCGGACACGAGTGTGACAGACAGACAAACAGACGGACAGGCGGACAACTCGACCAAAACAATATGTCTTCCCATTATAAATGGAGGAGACATAATTTACTAAATACAATTCAACAGTTACACAGATTTCGCTCAGTACTTACCAGACACATGGAGTATAGAATCTAGTTGACATTATTATTAAAGTTGTTGTCGTGAGACAACAAAGTACAAGTATATTGTCTGTAAGGTTTGACCTGGCACTGCTTATGAATATTCCGCCTTTTCCCGTAAGCAGCAAGCTGTTTTTATCTTTCCGAACACACACTAGAAGCATGCGCCACCTCTATACAAAGTCAAACCCTGGTTACATATACTTCATACGCTCGTATACGCTGAACTTTTTTTTGAACTTGTTCAAAATTTATTTTCGGCCTCTGTGTACGAGAACGTACACTGACGCATGGCAACGTACGTATTTGAAAGGTATGTACAACGTATCTATGCCTAACCTACCCCACTAGCGTATATCTGCGTATGCGAGCGTATTCATGAGCAGTTTTTCTCATATGCTCGCATACGTTCGTGCCAATATGCTCTAGTGTGACACCCCCTTATAAGGATGCATTGCAAACTGATAGATTGAATGGGATTTTCCTTTACAAAGGATACCGAAATGACAATAAAACTGACGTGGTTGATTCACGCGAGAGAATCGATAGTTCATATGGCACATACACTGGTTGTGTGACGATTAGGATGGGCGATGTGGTGACAGAAATATTTACCTATTACAAACCTGTTTGTGAGCCTGAATACTGTCCAAATAGAACCGCCAAAGTAATTATAAAAAGCGAAGCCTTCTTCATCTTGAAACAAGGACACCGTTTCCGCTCTGTATTTACGTATTTATATGACGTCATAATTTCAATAAATTCTCCCGCATTATTTATCGAAAGTTAGATGTAGATCTAGATCTATATTAATAATAATTATTATAATACATCGAGGATATGTCACCCATATAAAATTTACAGCAGTTTGGTTAGTTATTGAATATGTCACTGATTTGTTCAATAACACGAAGTTCATATAGATCTAGATCTAGATCATCTATTAAGAGAAAGCTTGTCTTGAAATTTCTCATCAGAATTTAGAACCTGTCACCCAAGTTTTACAATCGTAACTACTCGCCGTATTCCGTCAGGGTTCGGAATATAGGTCTTATTTCGATAGAAATAGCCGAGGTGTTCCGAGTGCCAAGTTTTAGCGTGTTCATTTTCATGACGTCATAATTATATGTAATAGACACTGGCACTTGATCGAAAAAAGACTATACATTAGTTTATTTATAGCAACTATAACTATTATATTACATAACTATAGTCTGTTTCGATCAAGTGCCAGTGGTAATAGACTTCTAAGAAATATGCAATCTTTATTTTATCCAGTCACCAGGCTTCTCTAGTGACATAATAAAGGAGGTGCAGATAAACCTATGTTTATTAGGTTACTTCCGGTTGCAGAAGGTTTATTAGGTTAGTAGATAGGCGGAATGATTCTATAACAATGGAACTATTTTAATTTTCTGCAAATATGCATACATGTATTATAAACATGTTGACGGAATAGATCTAACAGAAAATTCACCAATATAATTATTCAAATAAGAAAAAAGAAGAAGAAAAAAATGGCTAAAGGTCGATTCGAACCCGCGCCTGATTCTACAAAAGCCAAATCTAATCTCTCTAGAGACGTCGTGCTTACCGTTTACGCAACTTTACGAAATTAGGCCACATACAAAGTGAAAATGACGTTGATTTATCAGTTTTATTATAGAGAATAATAGGTAAATAATAGTCCAGGACCGATACGCCGAAATAGCACCCAACCTCAAACAAATTGCAACAGAAATGATTTATCCATATTTTGAATGTTCAGGGTAAGTACTGATACGTGTTAAAAGTCGCCATCGATAGGACGAGCGCATATCATTTTTTTCACCTGCACAATATTACCTATGAAGGGAGGAAATTCGAAAAAATATGAATAATACGGATACATCGTAGCTCATTCTATTTTATAAGAACATACAAAAGAGTGCGTCAAAATGTTTAAAACAAACGTACTACATTTTCTTGTTTATATGGAACATATTAAACTAACACGCTTGTATATTCACCTTGTGACCTTGATACTTTTTCAATGACCTTGACATTGAAATCGAATTGAGGCGCACAAAATTAATATTCATCATATTGCTAGTAATCACGCTAGAATTTCACATAGCTTGGAACCAAATTAGACTCGCTTACTGAAAAAAAGTGTCGTCTGCTTCAAGTTTTCAAAGTGCATCGCTAAAGCTTTGCTTAAAATTGTTATTCCAGTGTCAAATAGCTTGAATCCATGTCAGAAGCCCAGTTACTAGTTTTCTGACTCGGATTCAAGCCGTTTGCATTATGGTATTAAGGACGAGAGCAGTAAACGAATGGTTAGTCTTAACGTATTGCAACCCCCAAAACCCGAGTTCACCAGATTCCACTTTCAAGAATGTAGCAGATGACATTTTAACCTTTAGCCTGCTGAGCAAAATTATTTTTTCGCACGCACACACACGCACATTATATGTATGTGCGTGTGTGTGCGTGCGTGTTCGTGTATGTGCATGCGTGAGGGTATGCTTTTTGTTGAAACAAAGACAGGGAGTCGCTATTTTATGGGGGTCGTGATTCTTCGTAAGAGGTCAGTTTTCTTCGTGTGCAGGGGTCGTAATATTATGACCGGAGTCAAAATACTACCAGTATGACCCGGTGGTGGGGGTGGGGGGTCAGTCTTTAAAAAAACTGACCGGGGGTCACTATTCTATGGGGGTGATTTTACTTCGTTACACCGGCAAGTCGTCTGTTATACAGCTTACCAGCATACATGTACCAAACATAAACAGCAGAAAACACTACGTAACGTAACAGAATATATTTTCATTTGGTACAGATGCAAAACAATAAGTTTAGGTCTTTTCTTTTGGTCGTAGAGATCTAAAACATTTCTTATAGAACTGATTCACATAGAATTACATGTATTAGAAATAAAGATGTACAAAAAATACAGCATCTTTACTTTTGGTTTGGGTCCTTGATGGGCCGATGGTCGATTTAGATCAATAGAAAAACAACAAAAAAACCCCAATAAAATATAAGCAATAAACACCATTTTTACCAACATGTTAAATAGTACGAAAGGTCTAAAACTATTAAAGCGCATGATGCGGTTTAGAAAGCGCATGATGTGGTTTAGAAAGCGCATGATGCGGTTTAGAAAGCGCATGATGCGCTTTCCAAACAGCATGATGCGCTTGTGGAGAGTTATGAACCGTTTCCATGCGCGGATTTAGAGGGGACGGAGCCGGCGTACGCCCCCCATAAAAAATTAAAATTGCCAAAACAATTTTTTTTTAGTAATATTTTAGATCTATATACAGTAAAACCTCTCTATAACGACCACTAAAATGTGTTAATTAGTTGATATTTAGAGCAGGTGGCTGCTTAAAGCAAGGTGAAAGTAAAACAGAACGCTCCCATAGGAGCGTTCTGTTTTACTTTCACATTGCTTTAGGCAGCTCCCTGCCTTTAACACAAAATAATTGATGTAATTTAGTGGTCGTTGTATCTACTAGAAATCAATAAAACAGTGATTTAGTAGGAGTGTTTTATTTCCCACACCCAATTAAGCTCTTTTCAACATGTATTACAAACACACTATTTATTTGTCATCAAACATAAAAATCTACGCCCCCTCCAAATATTTTCTACGCCCCGCCCCCACTAATCTGAAATCCTGGATCCGCACCTGGTTTCCTACGCCATACTTATCATTTAATGCTGGTGGCACATTGCTAGAATTGTTATGATATACATGTACAGTCAACTATCGATATAACGACCATGTTCGTTCACTGGGGAATACAATGCGGTTGTATTGCAAAATTTATAATATTTTCATAATTGCAAAAAGAGTCGGCATGAATATATATATACAGAAAGTGTACCAAATCACGCTGTGCAGTGGGAAACTGTTTCACCGTCAGCTATGCCGCTATGTTGAACATTATTTAGACGTTTCTCTCGCTTTTTATTAAAAATTATATATCTCTCCAAGCATGAACGACGTTGCATATGCCAGAAAATGAAAACTGTAAAATATCAATAATAATGAAGGGAAATGTTGATATTAGCATATGCGGCGGCTTTCTATGAAGGACTATGTTGAACAGTGAATAAAAAAATATATACTTTGGTTCACTAATTTTCTACGCGGGTGTCGGAATCTGACAATTCTGTTGTAACGAATGAAACAAAAAACACTATGCAGATTAATTCCAATCAGATTTTTGTCGTTGGGTGGAAATTCCGTTGAAATGAATGTCGTATCGAGAGTTGACGGTATATCTGCATGCAACACACTTAAAACTATAATGCATTTTTCAATGATGTCAATGGAAATTATAGTAGTATAGCGTGTAGCTCGTGAAACCGTAATATTTTTGTACATGTAATATTTTTGAACATGCGAGGTAAAAGGGCCTATCTCGGCTCGGTAGATAGCGCGTTATGGCTGGGAGCGCGCGTCACGTAGCCCGAGGCGGTAAGTACTAACATTAACCTACATGTAGTTTGTTAACCCTTTCCCTGTTTATTTAAAATGTCAATATCTACTGAGTATTTAATAGTAATAATGTAATAATGAAATACGACAGGTGGAACAGTTAAGCTATTTTAGAAAGCAAAGAAACAGATCTATCAAAAAGGCTTCTGATCTGCGTCTACCCTCTTTGTAAATGCGTGAAAACACGTCTATATGAGGGGAAGGGTTAATACAGTACCTTTTGTTGAAGATCATAATTATACTTTTAAGTTGGTAATTAGTTTGTAAGAGTAAGCGGCTGTCACGCCTGTATATAAGCGAACCATAATATTTTAGCCCACGACTTTAGATAGTTCCACCATAGCCTGTGGAGCATGATGTGATATTTAAGCTGATTATCTTAATCGTGAATATGGGATACCTTTGTTTTAATTGTGCCACTAAATTCTCTACAGAGAGAGAATTAGAAGAGCATGACTGTCAAACGGAAATGCGAAAAAGGTAAATATAAAATAATGCGTGTTTGTACGTTGTATGTAGTCAAATTAAATACGTAAACGTTGTTTCAAAACTGTTATACCGCATACACCTATATATCTTTTAGCGAATTAAAATACATAGAATATCGCATTCGATTAAAAGTTGTTTTTTTTAATTTCAGGGAGGAAACCCAACCAGAAGATGATAGGTGTCTATGCAAAACATGCGGAAGGAAATTCTCAAGACCGAGACGTCTTGATAAACACAAAATCAGATGTAAACGTGTCAAGGAATCAGATAGAACTGTATGCAAACTTTGCCGGAAAAAGTTTTCTAGTTATACATCGAGATATAGGCATGAAAAAAAAACTGCACAAACGATAAACAGAAAGAGTCTGACAATGTTTCTACTTCACCGCTACCATCAACTTCTTCCTCTTCAGACGAAAGACCGACCGCTAAATGCGTTAAGTGTAGAATGTGTAATTTTAAATGTGAAGCGTTCTCAGAACTGTACACGCACAGAATGGTGAATCATTCTCAAGCCAATTCTTCAACATATCAGTCCCAGCCGTGGGGTGAAGGAGATATGCCGCCGTGGGAAAATGAAGCAGGAACCATTGATATTAGGATGCAACAGACTTATAATCAACACAAACATTTGATACTGAAGCGAAAGGTGACCGAATTGACAACCAATACCCGTTATAATTTTCCAGTTACGAACAGTCTTTCTATGGAAGATTTTAGAACTCACATTGAAGAGATTTATGAAACCAACGCTAATGCTTTCAAAATAAATATCTCTTTCGAGGTTATGTTAAGACACATAGAAACAGGAACATACCGCTATTTCGCGCCGTATTCGAACGAAACTGTTTTTGATTTTCCCATGTTGATATCGCGTAGGGTGGATATCGATGAATATATGCAACGTTTATCTGAATTAGATATTTTAAATTACATTATTCGTCAAAGACCAGACACGGCTTGGAAACCAGTCATGTTGTGTAATGTTGTTTACACAATATTTAAAACTTCGTTCCCGTTGGGAAACAGCAAAAAATTACCAAATTTCATTAAAAAACGCAAATGTATTATTTCACTAGAATGCAATCCTCACACCGGCAAACCATTCGAAGATGATTTATGCATGTTTAGATGTTTAGCTTATCACGAAAAACGTAATACTAGTACGATAGAGAAACTAACAAAAGAATACCATACGCAGTGGTTATTATACACTGAAACGCATAAAATTCGAACTCGAGAGATAAACGTTACAACTATACCATATGTGGAAAGCTGCTTTCAAATTAATATAAACCTATTCTCACTTAAGAAAGATAAGAGTTGCGTTAGTGTGTACAAATCTTTCAACAATTTTTCAGACAAAACAGTTTACTTGAATTTACATGAAAACCATCTGAGTTACATCGCGAATTTTCGAACTTACGCTTCAAAGTACCGATGTAGAATATGCGATATGCTGTTTCCTACTTGCCACCGATTAAACAGACATGCTAAAACTTGCGAAAATACGACTTAAATTTCCCGGGGGATACTACAAACAATCAAAAACAATTTTTGATAAATTAGAAGAATGGAATATTTGTGTAGACTCTAAGAAAATATTTTATCCCTGGTTCGCCGTGTTTGACCTGGAGGCTATTCTTGTTCCGGTAGAACAACTTCCAGATGCAAACAAAAAACTTTTAAATTCTCATAAACCCATCTGCGTCTGTCTTTGCAGTAATGTTCCGGGATTTGAAAAAGAAATGTTCATTTTGAAAGAAAACACCGACGAACTCCTTGAAGAAATGTGCGATTATCTTACACGCGTATCTCACGAATGTCTTAAACTCGCTAAAGTTCGGTGGAAGAACGTATTCCATTCTTTAGATCATCTGACGATACGGCATCATCGTTTAAAGATGTATTTGTATCTACATCCATCTGTTCACGCCGTCTACCCTATACCCTAACCCCGCATTGAACTCGTCCAGTCGTCCATACCATACATACAGATCAAAGCGGTGCCGAAAGGGAACAGAGTGGACGGCGTTACTTAACAGTGGTGTCTGCGGGAATAGTGTGTGGCGCAGTCAACTCCGCTTTAACCATTATCCTGCTAAGCAGTTGACGTCTGCTGAAACTCTCACTGATGATTTAATATACTTAAAATGGTCTAAGATTGATTTCTTCGCATCAAATCTTCTCTAACTCCCATTAAAATCTGTCCCAACAAGTTTTCACCCCTCCACTTTTTCGCGTCATGAATGGCGGGGTTTTCTAAGCCCAGCCCGATTCCCCATTTTCTGTCGAAGGGACTAGCTTCCACTAAATCTTTAGGATAGGTAGCTATTAGCTTGTCTTTCATGGCCGGGTTCTGGCAAAACTTAAGCAGATTTCCTCGTTTTACAATGTTTTTTGAGGCACTGCTCCATACCGTTTCATTAAAATGGCGAACTTGTCTCCCGAGTCGTTTATGCAGAATTGGAGCTGCCGTAGACATAATCGCTTTACACTTTTCTTTATCGCCGAAGATTTCTGTTGATGATAAAAAGAAACAAGGAGAGAAAATTAGAAATTGAAGTCTAAAGTCGTTGAGTAGTTTCTCTCTCTCTCCTCTCTCTAATTCTTAATACATAAATGCTTGGTTAAGATCGCGATAGGTAATTATTTATTATATTATTATTTCTCTGTACATACCCGCTTTCTTGAAATGCATGTACTGTTCTGCGCAGGTAAACCTCCTCCCGTTTTCAACGAATTTGCTCGGGAAAAACTGACTGCATATATAATCCTTTCCGAAGAAAAAGACGTGCTTCTCAGTTTCGCGCACTGGCATTATTTCTTTTCTGAAGTTTTATGTAGAAAATAAATTAATTAAAAAGAAAAGTCGTGTTCGAGTTAATAACCAATAGCCCGCTTTTAAATAACTAGACAACAAACAATTAGCGTGCGAACTTGACGAGACGTTCTGAGGTAAAACGATGTTCGCTTACATTTTTGGGTTGTTGGTAAGGACTCAAGGTATAAATATCATCTTCAACTTGACGTACTGCTGTCTTTAATGTTAGTACTTACCGCCTCGGGCTACGTGACGCGCGCTCCCAGCCATAACACGCTATCTACCGAGCCGAGATAGGCCCTTTTACCTCGCATGTTCAAAAATATTACATGTACAAAATATTACGGTTTCACGAGCTACACGCTATACTACTCATGTGCTGCTATAAAATTAATATAATTGATATTTATGATGTCATCATTTCTAACATTAATGTTCATGGAGAAAAGAGTTAACAGACGCAGTATGGTCGGAGAGCTGGATGTTCTTTGGCAATGCAGTTGGGCGCATCTCCGTACCGATTTAATCTGCTAATGTGCTTTTCGTTTGCCACAAAGGTGTCGTTCCTAATAATTTTCCTTACTGTTGCCTCGTACACTGCATTGCTTGGTAGGGTACTGAACGCAATTTGATACAAGGTCTCCTCTGACAGTAAAGTGTCACTTAAATCAGCCACTCTGCCATCTTGATCTAGCGTGCCTTTGAATTTAAGAACGTTCTCATTGTTCTTTAACACGGTGCCTTTACTTACACTGGCTAGTGTCAATGTATGACACAGAGAAGAAAACGGTTCGAGCAGTTTATTCATAAAATCAACAACAGCTTCCGCTCCTCTTTGGACGTTGATATCAGACACAGCAATTTCCGTTTCCTGCATGCACGCGCACCAATGTGGATCAATACCCGCGACATGACAGGTCCGAGAACTGGGTATTTCTCTGAACAACGATTGTCCCTTAAAATTGCCAATATGTCGTCTCCATTCAGCGTCATCTTCGCTAAGAATCTCCACAAGAGTTTCGTGCACGTCGAAAGGTGTACTAAGGCGTTTAGTGTTTGTCTCAAATGCCTTCATTTTGTCAGGATACGCGTTCTTGAACTTGTTGGGAAAACGGAAACCAAAGTAAGGCATGCGCTCTTCAAATTTCCCTTGCTCCGTTTCTCGAATATGTCCATATCGAATACCATGGTCACTCATTAATATTAGGATTGTATTATCTAGAATACCTTTATCTCCAAGGAATTTGAAAAATTCTACATTGTCATCATCAGTTAGATGGACTGGGTTATTATTTTCATGCGAATATTCCGAGAAGAAACTAAAGGTAAAAAAGTTTTCCCCTTGGTTTGTGTTTAGACCCTCTTTGAACCAGTCTTGGAAAACGATGTGTCTTGGCCTATAACCAAGGCATCGGGCTCTATTATCATTGTAAAGATTCGGAGCAAAGAGCTGAAATGCGCGCATGTAGTGATGGACGGGTTGTTCTTTAAAGCCCAGTAAACGATACTGAAATGTCCCAATATGCGCCATATCTTCTCCCCACTGTGTCACATATCCTTTATTTGCGTACCGTTTCCAAATAAATGTTGCCAACTCATCTATTGGCTTTGCATCGGGTTTTCCACGGCGAACTTCGGGCAGTTCCGTCTCAATGTATCCGGTTAACATCGGTAACAGGGCTTGGGTAGTCCCATCTCCGACAATGTTGTAGCCACCGAGCAGCTTTCCGCCAAGCGTTTCGGTAAAATACGCATGTGTCTTCGGTAATAATCGTTTGAACATATTTGCTGACATTGAATCAAATCCATATATGAACACATTAAACCTTCCAGTGGTATTGTTAGTATATTTACCACCACTTTGAGGACGAGAAATACATGCATGCACATTCTTGTACTGCTCTTTGTCACCGCCAACACATCGAACTGCAAACCCGTCAGAAATTAAATCTGTGCCGTTCTTTATATTATTCACGGGTTTCCAAATTACGAAATTGTCGTCTACGTTTATAATAGGTGCGACTGCGCACTTTATACCTCTATGTTTACTCACTGCTTCCGCCGAAATGTAGAACTTTCCATTTTCTGTGTAAACCCAGTCCTTTTCATTGTTACATACTATTTGTTCAGTATTTTCGATATATGCATGGCCTTCTTTGCCCCACACTGGAAGATCAGGATGAACACATGCTTGAAAGGCATTTCCTGATTGGCCATATGATGTTACCAATTTTCGATGAACAGTATTAGAAGAAATACGATGTCCAACAAATCTGTATAAACATAAAACCATGACAGCAAATGCAGTCAGAATTAAAAGTCTAGTTTTAAGTTTGAATCCTTGTCTAATCCTCGACTCACAGCGCATTTTCCTCAACAAAGTCCGGACCATTGCGTACATATATCAACCAGTCGAGAGGAACTGGATTAGTCACGTGACATGTATTAGTTGGAAAACCACGACTCCTGAAGTACAAAAAACAAATGTATTACTATGAAAGTAAAACTGTTATTCGTTATATCTAGATACATGTACAGTTGAACTCCGATATCTCGAACTCGGATAACTCGAACTTCGGGATAACTCGAAGCAAAAGTACGGTCCTTCACATTTACAATACAGATTTGTTCTGAATTGTATCATTGTATATATAGAAACATATGTGACAGCTTGATGCAGGTCAAAAGTAATGCTGGAAGCTCCCACAGGAGCTTTCAGCATTACTTTGGACCTGCATTAAGCTGTGAACTTGAGACATTTATCAAATCAAAAATTGGATAACTCGAACCTCTGTTGTCTCAAACAAATTTGTAAGGTCCCTTGAATATATCGAATTTCAGCTGCATCTATAACTGTATCGAAACTATTTGGTACCATAACGTAACACTGTTTCTCGTCAAGTCAATTTTATGTCTATTTCAATTAATTATTTTTTTTATTATTATTTTGGGGTGGGGGTGGGTGCTGAGCTCGTTTTACTTATAATACGGTCCTATTTATATTCTGATTCAGTAGAAAATGTTTCTAAGGAGACATACCAACTCTGTTCAAGACATCGTATTTTGTCAAAATTTGAACAGTTGATATTTTAGTGAATCTCTTAAGTTTTCACCAAATGTAGATTTCGTAGTTGCTTCGTTTCTGTCGGTCATAAAATGACCTTTAAAATGGCCATACGTGTGCTCTCGCTTAATATTCGCGTTATAAAGCAAATGCTGGCATCAGATAATCTCGTGTTAGCTTTATAAAGTTAGTATGCTAGCACGGAGTGATCTGGTGTTAGCTTTATAAAGTTAGTACTAGCACGGTATGATCTGGTGTTAGCTTTATAAAGTTAGTACTAGCACGGTATGATCTGATGTTAGCTTTATAAAGTTAGTACTAGCACGGGATGATCTGGTGTTAGCTTTATAAAGTTAGTATTAACACGGAATGATCTGTCTGGTGTTATCTTTATAAAGTTGGTATTAGTTATTTGGTGTTAACAGAGGTCCAGATAATATGAGTTAATTAAAACATTTTCCTTTATTTACCAATGAATGAATGAATGAACGAAAGAAAGAATGAATGAATGAATGAAAGACTTTATTTAACGAGGGTACCTCAATTAGTCATAATGACTAATCTACATTGAGGCCATCAAAACAAGCATTTCATACAAAATACAAAACACAGATCACAAGAAATCAATGTTAGTTAATGTTGCGTCTGGATAATTAACAAATGTTGTCTACTTCAATTTGTAGATTTATTTTTTATGGACACGCATTTGGATCCTGATAAAACTCTAATCTGGATCCAATCTGTTATCATAGATCAAAGGTGCCCGACGCATGCTTGGACTCACCACGGAACCTTCCCCCCCCCCCTCCAAAAAAAAAAGAAAGAAAAAAAAGAAAATCTGATCGAAGTATGTAAAACTAGCCTAAAAGTATCTATTTGAACATTAAACCACTCAGAAAAACAAGAAAAACACGATCCGGAAAAAAATTCCTATCGGGTCTATATATGTATAGATATATATCAATACATATATATAGACCCGAAAGAATTTTTTCCCGGGTCGTGTTTTTCTTGTTTTTCTGAGTGGTTTAAGATTCAAATAGATAGTTTTAGGCTAGTTTACATACTTCGATCACTTTTTTTTTCTTTTTTTTTTTTTTTGGGGGGGGGGGGGGGGTCCTTTGGTGAGTCCAAGCATGCGTCGGGCACCTTTGTCATAGATTTGATTTGCCACTATCATCCAAATAGTTAATATAAAGCTATAATATATAAAGTGTTGCACATAAAAAAAAATGAAATGCATAAATGACATCTGACCCCGATTCAGGTGGATGAATGCACGCGCTATTAAAATCACATATTTGTGACGTAATTTACCCACGCTGTCATTGGGCTGCGAAAGCAGCCCAAACTTATACGACTTTGAATTTTGACCATGCGTTTCTGCGGTCCTGTGTTTCTATAAAAGCCAATCTTTTTAATAAATATGGTTTACTGTGAGACAAGTTTTTATTTATATATATTCATTTATTCTATTTATTTTCATTCATATATTTTTCTCAGCATATTTTTGTCGGTATTATTTCTTTCTTTTCTGCCATGATAATGCTAGTGAATTAGGTATAACTGATTAAAATCACATTGTCAGCGTGGTCTAAGGTTTATAACGATGGACTAGGAAACGTGAGATCGTGGGTTCGATCCTCGGTGGAAGCTGAATATATTTTTTTCTCTCATATTTTCTTAGCACCCTTAGTATACGTGCTTTTTGTTTAAAACCATTATAAGTGAAAAAGTTAATGGACATTGAGTCGACCTATTGGAATAATTTCATGTAGACTGTAAGTATGGGAGTTTGTATGCCTTGTGAACATCACTTAATGTGATAGTGGTTTCTACATCAGTGTGTTTCAGCAAATGAATAACATTGATCTGTGACGTAATGTGTATTATTGGTGCCAAACACAGGTATTATGCATCATGGCTCATTAAAACATTCCCCCGTTTCTGCTACATGTATTAATTCATACATAACAGTCATGTTTTCCCAATGTATCTGTTAATTAAAAGTACTAAACAATATTGCTCCCCCTTTTCTTCTATCCCGCTTAAATACATGTTACGCAGCCATTTTACGATTGCGTAAAACCTTGCTTGTTATTATAAATACGAGAAAATATTTTTGCTCAGTACTAGTTAAACTAAAATGACCTCTGCTTCAAATTTTGAAAAACGCAGTTAGAGTGTAAACTAATTGAACCTGATGAGACTTTGAGTTATTCAACGTCTCGTCTAGATCGAAACGGTATGCAGAAGGTTTATGACGGATTGATTGAATGAATGAATGGCTTTCAGAGTAACTCAATTAATCTAAATGAATGAATGAATAAAATACCTTAATCAATAAGGGTAGCTCGGTTAGCCAAATGGCTAATCTACCAGTGGTCAGGGTTTGAGGAGCTGGCTCATACACTTTATACTCCATTGCGAGTTTCCCGCAAGGGTTTCCCATCCTTGCATTTCGGCCGAGTAAGAGTAATTTCATAATCGCTATTTAGCATTCAAGGGAGGGTTCGTAAATGCAAATTATATTGAATAATTTTGCAATGTAAATCCCGATGTAGGTCTTACATTTGCCCCGCACGCGGTGCATAGGCGCTTTGAATGCATCGTGTTTTACTAGTGCGTGACGCAGGGCACAGTACTTAATATACACGTACGTAGGGCATTCACTCCTAATACAAAACAGTGAAAACTCTCTAAACGGGACGTTTAAATTAGTATCAGTGCCTGACTATAAGACAGATGAGAGCTTAATGCAGCATGAAAGTCATACAGAAAGCTCCCAAATAAGCTGTCTGCATGACTTTCACTCTGCATTAAGCAGTCCCTGTCTAAAAAGACCTATTTTTACTAACATTCCGATTTAGAGGGTTTTTTTGTATTTATGTATGTTATTGATACATTCTGCACAAATTTTACCCCTGGGGCAAACCAGCTATCGTGTCGAAACTTGCTTTCGCTCCCGACGAGTTCCGAGTATTGGATTTAAGTTAATTCTCTCAAAAAACAAGAATACATTCTAGTGATAACATTTCCATCGAATTGAATCCAATTGAAACAGAACAGTACAGAAGAGAACAGTACCAATACATAACAGTGCAGAACAGAAATTACCGAAAAGAACAGTACCAGTACATTACAGTGCAGTACAGTACAGAGCATATAGGGTAATGTTCACACATACAACAATGTTGATAATGCACATGTAGTAATCTTAAAACATATGATAGTGTGGTAATGTTAACACATGTATGCATCACTGTTACTACATGTATTAACATTACCGTAATATTATTGCACATGGTAATGTTTATGTGGTATGTTAATAAATGTGTTAATGTTAATACATATGATAATATCAATGTTGTAATG
Organism: Azorinus chamasolen; assembly: GCA_963576725.1. Lineage (NCBI taxonomy): Eukaryota > Metazoa > Mollusca > Bivalvia > Cardiida > Solecurtidae > Azorinus > Azorinus chamasolen. The sequence continues at coordinate 16,623,390 of OY755251.1, read as the reverse complement.
TTCATACATATATTTAACATATGTGGCAATGTTGATATGGTAATGTCATTACATACGGTAATGTTAAATACTTATAATAATGTTAATTGAGTAATGGTAATACATACGATAATATATATATGTGGTAATGCTTATACATGTATTAGCATGTCGTAATGTTATTACATAGGATACTATCAAATGGTGTAAGGTTAACTCTTTTGGCACCAACTTTAAAAGAGTCTGACTTTTAACTCTAACGCAAACAGCAGAGCAATGAATCACGCAAATACTTGATTCAGCAGCATATGCCTCAACAAAGGTGTAACATATGCAATAATTGAAATATATAATTATATATGCACATATCTGATAGGAATTTGTATGTACCTGAAAATGGTTGTTGTTATTTCCATCTTGGTCAATTATCGAGTCACATAAGGAAAAGTAATAGAATGAAAACTAAATTCATCTCAGTGTAACAATGTTGACTTGATATTGTGACCTGTGCATCAGTGCATGTTGACCTGATATTGTGACCTGTGCATCAGTGCATAATTACCTGATGTTAAGACGTGTGTATGTGCATGATGACCTGATGTTGTGACCTGTGCATGTGCATGATGCCCTGATATTGTGACCTGTGCATCAATGCATGATGACCTGATGTTGTGAAATGTGCATCAGTACATGATGACCTGATATTGTGACATGTGCATCAGTGCATGTTGTCCTGATGGTGTGACCTGTGCATGTGCATGATGACCTGATGTTGTGACCTGTACATCAGTGCATGCGCATGATGACCTGATGTTGTGACCAGTGCATGTGCATGATGGATATTGTGACCTGTGCATGTGGACCTGATGTTGTGACCTGTGCATCAGTGCATGTGCATGCTGTCCTGATGTTGTGACCTGTGCGTCAGTGCATGTGCATGTTGTCCTGATATTGTGACTTGTGCATCAGTGCATGGTTAGAACACTTTGATTGTTGCATGCTCAGAATACTTTGATCAGTACATCATAACATTTTGTCGGTGGTCGTGTTCGGTTCCTTCAAGATTGTACCATGGTTTACACATTTGACAGGCTAAATAAAAACAACGGCTTGCAGTAAAACACATGTAGTGAACACTAATTTAATAAATATAAGGGGTTTGGCCTTTACACCATGCACATTCATGAAAGAAATACATGTAATAATAATATCCCGAATATTAACCCATTTGCTCCCAGTGGATTTTTCCATGCTTATATATATTGGATTAGTCTATCTTTTATCTAAGGGATGTCAGGTCTAAATTTTCATTTTTCTTTTGTTTTATATTGAATTTCCTATCAGCAAACAGTGTAGACTCTGATCAGACGCCGCATTATGCGGCGTCTGATCAGAGTCTACACTGTTTGCCTACGTCCCATATATGGGATCGTGGGAGCAAATGGGTTAATTGGATTTATAATAACACGTGGACACGAGACGTTTTGGCCATAGTAGGAACTGCAGAACAATATCTATATTATTTCATAAGCAAACGGAGCAGACTCCGATCAGACATCTCCTACAGGAGCCTCTGAACTGGGTCTACTCTGTTTGCAAAGGCGTATTATGGAGTGAACAGTTTAAAGGCACGTGTCTGCTTTATTCAGAATAAATAATAAAGAAAGCTCCTTAAAATTTGGGATTTTTTTTTTATTATTCTCGCCTTCCGTTACCTCCTGTCTTATAAACCTGCAAATAAATTTCTTTTCAGTGGTCGTTTTTAAAAAAGAGATGGTTTATTCTATTAAATCTATACCGCAACTAATGCTGCACTTCTTCTACAAGGCACTTTAAAAAGGGTATTGAGCAAAACGGTTCGAACAAAAGGATTTCGTCTATGCATTTGAACGTATTGTAGAGACAAACGGTACTGATAAATATATAGATATGTTGTATGTGTATCAGTATATCATAATATATAATATATGTTGTAAAACTTCTCTAAACCGGACGTTAAATTCAGTATAAATATCGGTCTTGGAGCCAAGTGGCATCTTAATGCAGGATGAAAGTCACACAGGAAGCTTCTCCAGGTGCTTTCTGTATAACTTTCACCCTGTATTAAGCAGCCACCTGCCTGAAAGTAGGCTACCAAACAATTCTCTACAAGCATTCCGGTTTGGAAGGGTTTTACAGTACAGTAAACCGGAATTTTGATAAAGAACAATTTAATTATCTTTAGGCAGGCGGTTGTTTAATGTAGAGCGAAAGTCACATAAAAAGCTCCAAAAAAGGAGCTTTTTGCATGATTTCCAACATGCATTAAAGTGCCACCTGTCTGAAAAACTAATGTTAACGTTCGTTTTGGAGGAGTTGTACTGTACTTATCTAGAAAATATCGCCGACAAAATTGTAAAAGATTTTAAAATGTGGGTAAACTGTATACGAACCTTTCGCTGTTAATCCATATATACACGCTATATAGTTTTGTTAACTCCAAACATATGCGCTGCAGTTTCCCTAACTTGGCAAATACCCGGTAGTTAAACCATGAATTTAATTACCGCGCGTTTACATCAGCGTTCAGCTTTCATTAATATTTAAATACTGCAGTTATGTGTGTGCGAGTATTACGCATGTATTCTCCAGCAGGTCGCTGTTTTGGCATTATCGATTCTCGCATCTTTATGTAGCAGTCGGTCCTGAGACTAACGTTTACATACGGGCATGCGAAGAAAATCTTGAAAATCCGTATCTAATCGATATCAGACTTTCTCCTAGTGCTAGTCTAGTCTTCAGTGGCTTTATTCATAACTGATGACGGGTTTGGTTTTTGGTGAAAATATTACAACTGATCTGCAAAATTACATTGGCAGTTGGTAGTTTGAGTTTCCAAATGTGATCAGACATGATTAGATAGACTAACAGTTTAGAGCCTGGTGGGACACAATGTTACTCAATTTCTCATCTAGATCTAAAATGTTTGCAACGGTAATCAGAGGTTCGCCTGTAGATTGGTGGAAACAGACTTGACAAACAGGTTGGATCAATATTGCCAAAAACCCCATAAACAGTAAAAACTCGATAACTACTACGAAATTTTAGTAATGAAAATTCATGTCTTTGTAGGGTGAGAGTCATGCATAAGGCTCCTAGAGGAGCTTTCTTCACGACTTGCACCCTTCATTAAGCTGCCACCTGTGTTAAAGATCAATAACGGTGTACACGTATTCGAGTGTTCGTAGTATCGAGGTTTACTGTATAGGCCTATATATGCATAGTTAACCCTTCGCTTGCTGAATTTTAAAATACATCTCTCCTTCTTTACCCATGCCCTGTTGTATAATTACATATATATTCACTGTGCACAAGTATTTCGCTGTGCAATCACTGCTGTGGAGTGCACTGGTTGCACAATCAACTTGTAAATAGTGCAGACCCTGATGAGACAGCTCCTGCAGGAGCTGTCTCATCTGGGTCTTCACTATTTACTGTAGGTATATTGACGCGAATAGCAAGCGAAGGGTTAATCAAATTCGTATAGATCGATTTCATGAGTATAATGAAAATAAAAGTTAGCCCATTCAATGTCATGAAGACTGTTCTGCACATGTGATATCATAAACAGTTTGGACCAAGATGAGACGCCGAGTAAATCGGTGTCTTATCAGGATCCAAACTATTTGACACCCTGATTACTGATTTAAGGGAATTGAAGCAGACGAAAACATATCCAGCAGACGACAATGCTGGCAGTGAAAGTGTTAAACCCGACCACGTTATGAGTGACCTGGCTGGCATTTACAAACAGCATGGATCCCTATGGTGGCACATTCCTGACACTACCTGCCACATAACTTTCGCGAAAATTTTCCAGTTACCAGCTCACATAATTGTCTAATAAGTGGAAAGATGAGCGTTTTCATGACAACCTGGTGCATATATTTATCTTATCGAGTCAAAATGACATGTTAGCGCTATATATATACTGCCATCACATAATATTTTAGATAAGTTGTATCATTATACTTTTATAGATAATTAATATTTATCTACCTCCTTGATAAATAACTCATTAAGATAAACTATGGTTATTGTGAAACATTTTCAGGTACTACTTTTCATATAATTATCTGAAGAAAAAAAATAACGCGAACGTGTTCATGAAAACTAGTTAGTTTAGTATGTATGTGAGATATTAACAGGAAACTTTCATGATTACTTAGTGCTTAAGTGGTGTCAGAAATATGTCACCATAGATCCCAGATAAGACGCCAAGTATCTCATGCTCACGTAAAGATTAATAGAATCAAGCATGGGTTTTGTTAAAGACGGGGGTTTCTATACCCGAGGTTGGTCTGTTCCAGTCGGAAACGAGCTTTAGCGAGTTTCCGATAGGAACAGACCAACCGAGGGTATAGAACCCCCCGGCTTTAACAAATCCCATGCTTGATTATTTTTCTCGCTGAAATACGCCCTAAAACCAAGAAAATTAACGAATTTGTGAAGTACTACTTTACATTGCGTAATACGACTTCCATATCTAATAGCAACAGACCGCAGCATAACTTTAGGCGTGACACCAAATTCTTGCATAAAACGTGCTGTTGTAGTCCCGCTAGACCATGTATTAACAATGCGATTCTCGTGCTCACGCGCTGTTGTTGACCGGTTTTAATTATACCTATTACGGGCCTAAGGTAAACAATGGACGCGAATGCTACAGCGTTTTGACCTGAGCTAGGTGAACGCCGGGGTGTGAGTATTTCCAGGAGCACCGACAATGAACTGTTTTTAGTGATAGACATATTGAATGAAATTCCGTGTAAACGGTATTTGATACAATCATGAATTGACGTCGAAAAGAAAACAGTGGCCCAGAGACAGCATAAATCGCCGAAGTGTCAAAGAAGTGTATAGTTTTGCTGCCGTTGTTTTGCCTGTATTTTGAAGAATTAAATTGATGCAAGAGAGCAGAAAATTGGTTTTATGCAAGAATAGCGTTAATACACGTTTGTTTTCGGGCAATAACATCTGCAGTGTCCCTCGGGAATGTTGTTGCCCTCGCCCTTCGGGCTCGGGCCAACAACAGTCCCTCGGGACACTGCAGATGTTATTGCCCGAAAAAACGTGTATTAACCCTCTAATGACGTCATTTGTTATGACAACCACAAACGTTACGTTTTGGCGTAAATATAAATGACTGAGTGACTACATAAATAAATAGTCTTCGGTTAATTAAATAGGCTTTTAAAGTATTTATATGATAAATAGAATTTCATATTCGTGCTAATTACTTATATTAATTTCAATTCATAAGGTTGTTGCCTATAGAAATATTGGTATAATTATGTAAGAAGTCCTTCCCTTGTATTGATTTTACCCAGTCGCGCGTATGAATACACTAGTCATGGGGTGTTCCAGATAAGGATTTCTAGTACGGCTATTTTTAGTAACTCAGCTTATCTAGCACGACTGAGAAGCGAGAAAATAGTTTCTCGACATAGGAGAATTAAGTAACATTGCAACAGGTCAGGGTTTGAGAAGACATAATGCTTTACAACAGGCCCCGAGGTTATAAAACTTTTTGCTTGAGTTTGAGATAAATTCTCAAGCATCTGATTGGTCAGATTCTGAGCTTGCTCAGAATCTGACCAATCAGATACTTGAGAATTATCTCAGACTCAGACTCGGAAGTTTTATCAACCTTGGACCCTGGATAAGGTCTAACCCTTTACTCCATGAATATTCATGTAAGAAATAATGCATAATGACGTAGTGAATATTAATTTGATTATGTTTATGCCCCCAACGGCGGGCATATATGGCGTACGAAACGGTTCATAACTTTCCAAAAGCGCATCATGCGGTTTAGAAAGCGCATGATGCGGTTTGTAAAGCGCATGATGCGGTTTATAAACCGCATGATGCGCTTTCTAAACCGCATGATGCGCTTTCTGCGGTTTAATAGTTTTGGACCTTTCGTATGCGATAGTCACAGCATTTCAAAGCGCATCTTGCGGTTCAGCTCACCGGTTCTGGCACTTTATTGATCACGGTTCGGGCTATATTATGATTTCTCTCAGCCAATCAGAACAGTTGTTACAAATTGTATTATCTAGAGATGGGCTAATTAAATTACCTGGCGGTCGTGGCCTATTACAGAACAGGTACTTTGATCAAAATTGATTTAACTTTAAATGAAAGCATTATGGACGTTTTTGTTCAGTGAAAATGTAATTCTATGTGGATCAATTCTATAAGAAATATTTTAGATCTCTACAACCAAAAAAGACCCCGTTACATGTACATATAATATTTTAAAAGTACTGGGTCGGCAGTGTAAATATCGGCGGGCGGACGATCGAGGCAACGCTTCGAAAAGTAAAGATGCTGTATTTTTTGCTATAGTATTTTATTTATATCAATTTATATGTAAATTAATTGTAAAATTATTGTTTTGCATCTGTAGTAAATGAAAATCATTCTGTTACGTAAACGTAGTGTTTTCTGCTGTTTATGTTTGGTATGCTGGTAAGCTGTAAAACAGACGACTTACCGGTGTAACGAAGTAAAATGGCCCCGTCTGATATGGATCTACACTGTTTGCAAAGGCGTAGAAAGGCATAGTTATGGGAATAAAGGGAATTAAAGTGTATATCCAGTTCTGATGGTGCAAACATGAACTATCTGATCAGGGTCTGCTCTGTTTGCGTTTGGTTTGATATAGATCTGATTCTACAGTTTTTATCAAGCCAAAATAAAATCGCTTGAAACGTTTACAATACAAAAATTGTGTTGATAAATATTTATGCGGTCATTCTCTCTTACACGAATACTAAAAAGGAAAAGGGTTAAAGATAAATTTATCACATTCTCAAAATCTATGGATTTATATGCCTAAAACATTACAAGCAGTTTTTACTTCGAGTTGTGTTTACAGGCATTAACTTGTACACACACACAAAAGATTAATAAGGAAGATGACCGTCGTTCGACTTTTTAACAAATTACCCATGGCCATTAATTGCGAATCAGTTATATTTAACCCTGTGTGACAATCAAATCAGTTTAAAAATGTCACCGAAAAGCTACTGCTTTTCTTTCTCGAGACTGAAGATATGCCTCTATCTTAAAAGATGTCCAATCAAACATGACCATAAGTCAGGTCACCTCCCTAATGGTGTAATTGGTCAATCAGTCAGTGGACTGTAACTGACACAGCTAAACAATACCATATATCACGGCGGTAAGTCACCAGATAAGAAAACAGCGGGCCATCGGTCTTAATCTCAACAGGAAGCCATTTACAATAATGTATTGACCCTTATCAGCGCGATCAGACTCGTATTTGCAAATTGTTTGGATTTCGATGAGACACCGAATTTACTCGATATATCACCAGGTTTCTCAGCTGTTCGACACTCAGGCACCAATGTAAAACGCTTGTAAGAATCAGAAGTAAGCTACAAATGTAACTTTTCAGAATGTGGGCAGTATTTTCTCTCTCTCTCTCTCTCTCTCTCTCTCTCTCTCTCTCTCTCTCTCACCCCACAAACACTCGCTCTCTCTCTTTCCCTCTCTGTGTCTGTGTCTATGTCTGTCTGTCTCTCTGTGTCTGTCTCTATGTCTGTCTCGCCTTCTCTCCTCTCTCTCTCTCTCTCACACACACACACGCGCGCGCACGCACGCACACATCCCCCCACACACTCTCTTTTTTCCTCTCTCTCCTCTCTCTTATTTATTTATTGTATTACAATATGAACTGAGGACCTTTAATGCAATAGAATCAGAATTGAAACACAAAGCAACCAGCTGAATCTGACCAGGCAGCTCCTACAACGGCTGTTCTATATTATATGAATTATCGAATGTTTTACTCGGGCACTTTAAAGCAGTGTATATTTAGTCCTTGTTTGATTATTAAGTCGTTAAAGTAACGCACCATAAATCTAAGTTTTCCGCCCATACTGGTGACACTGATATCAATCTTAGTAGTTATGCGTATGCATTTTGAAATCCATATGCAATACAGACGCAGCGAGTCGTATTACATTTACCTACATGTACTTGTTAAATGCATGTGGCTGAGAGATACATACATGTATATAACATGATTATGTAACCGGATATAACTTTACTGATTCGTATTAATATACAATTGAACCTTTTCATGGTGTGCACTTTGTCTGATCCAGAATTCGATGACAGCAAGTACATGTACCATATCTAGTAACTTTGTAGATCACTTTTAAAATGCCAGGCTGTCACTATTAACCATTTACCTACAGAATATTATATTCATATGTTTTCACTTAATAGTTTAGATTACATTAACTCTATGGATGCTAGATGCAAAACCATGATAACAGATTGGATCCATATTAGACGCCAAGTTACACAGAGTTTCTTCAGTATTCAAATGCATGCCTATGAAGAATTGAAGCAGACAACGTCTTATAGAAATGATTAATTTAGATGCAAAATTACTTACCGTGCAAAGAGTTAATTCTACAAGTTTGGTGCATTGCTTTGATCAGTTTTATTTATGCATAGGTCCGCTCGTCGATAAATAAACGGTCGATCCATTATTAGCAACAATTACAATTATATATAACAATATCATTTTTGGTCATATAGATCTAAAGCTATATTTATAGAATTGGCACTCTTGTATGTATTGTATTAACTCCAAATATTTGGATATGTAAACCTACAGAAATAGCATAGCTCTCTCTCTTCCCCCCCCCCCCCCCCCCCCACACACACACCGCTCCATAAGAAAGTAGACACCAATAAAATCTTTGTACAACTTAAATGAAGAATTCTTCATGCTTTAACCCTTTTTGATAAGTGCTGGTATTTGCAAAACAGACCCTGATGAGTAACATGATCTGGGTCTACACTGCTTTCAAATGTGTAGAAAGGAGGCATATTTATGGAACAAAGGTGTAGAACCAGATCAAACGATGCATATAGGAGCCGTCTGATCAGGGTCTGCTCTGTTTGCTTTTGGTAGGTTATATATCTGATTCTACATTTTTTATCAAGACAAAAAAATCCCTTGAAAAGTTAACATTGTCAAAATTGAGCTGATAAATATTCATGCTGCCATTATTTCTGTCTGTCTGTCTCTCTATGTCTGTCTGTCTGTCTTTGTGACTGTGTCTGTCTGTCTCTTTCTCTCCCTCTGTGTGTGTCTCTCTCTCTCTGTCTCTCTGTCTGTCTCTCTTTAACTTTTTCTGTTTGTCTCTGTTTTTCTCCATCTACGTCTCTCTTTGTCTCTCTGTCTCTGTCTCTCTCTATCTATGTCTGTCTGCCTCTGTCTCTGTCTCCTTGTTTCTCTGTCTCTCTGTATCTGTATCTGTTTCTGTCTTTCTGTCTCTCTTTCTCTGTCTCTCTTTGTCTCTGTCTGTTTCTGTCTCTCTCCCTCTCCATCCTTCCATCTCTCTTTATCTCTGAACCACTTACACAGCAAGCCATCTTTCTCTCTTTTCTGTCTTTCTTTCCGTTGTTCTGTCACTTTTCTGCTGGTGTCAACATTTTTAAAAACACTGGCAGTTTCTGAATAAAAGAACGTTTGCGTTAGAGCGCGGGGTCAAAATTTTACAGAAATCGCGGAGATGGTCACTATTTTTCAGAGGGAGTCGGTATTTTTCGGAAAGGGGGTCACTTTTTCTGCAGAATAGTGACGGTTCACTATTGTATGGGGGTCACTTTACCTCGTTACACCGGCTCCGACCCCTCTGAATCCACGCCTGTCCTTCCATCCATCAGTCTATCCCTCTTTCTCTCTCCTCTCTCTTTCTCAGAATCCTCGAACACCCTCTCTCTATCTCGACCAACCTTCCCATCAATCCATCAAAATATCGTCTATCTTTCTCCTCTCACATTGTATCTCTTTTTCCTCTCGCCTATCTCTCTCTTTCTCCTCTATCTCTCTCGCTGTTCCCCTCTCTCCTCTCTCTCCCCACCACTCTCTTCCTTTTCCTTTGTGTATATCCTTGTATGCGTCTGTCTATCTGTCTGTGTGTGTGTTTCTCTCTGTATCTCGCCCTCTATCTACATTTGTATCTATCTACCTACCTACCTACCTACCCAACCACCCACCCACTCAGTCAGCCAGCAAGTTAGACAGACACACACACATACAAACACACAGACATACACAATGGCAGACAGACAGGTAGACAGACATGCAGGCAGGGGCATACGCAAACAGAGTAGACCCTGTTCAGACGTTTGATCTTGGTCTTCTCTGTTTGCATAGGCGTGAAAATACGTTTATGTGAAGGAAAGGTTTAAGCAATACTGAATTTATGAATATCGATTAGTTGAAAGTTTATAATGACATATGAACAGTGGAATTTGTGGTTATTACAAAAACTGTAGGACCGTATCTATATTTATTCGTCAGAAAACAAAACAGACCCTCATCAGACAGTTCCTACAGGAGTTGTCTGACATCGGTTTAGTCTGTTTGCAAATGCATGAAAATGCTCCTAGAGTTGTCAAGTAAAACGGTTAACCCTTCGCTTGCTATCCACGTCAATATACCTACCTGTAAATAGTGAAGACCCAGATGAGACAGTTCCTGCAGGAGCTGTCTCATCAGGGTCTGCACTATTTACAAGTTGATTGTGCAACCAGTGCACTCCACAGCAGCGATTGCACAGCGAAATACTTGTTCACAGTGGAGATATATGTAATTATACAACATGACATGGGTAAAGAAGGAGAAATGTATTTTAAAATTCAGCAAGGGAAGGGCTAATAAATAAGCATTATATACTTCTTTAAAATCCAGAACGAAAGAACAGGAAGCACCTACGTAAGGCCCCCGCATAACCCTAGTATGAATTAGGGCTACTATTTACCACAACCATTTGCTACATATGTCATGGCTTTTAACGCAATTACAGACAGGATAGACTGGGGACTTACAGGAGTCGTCTGATCAAGATCTGTCCTGTTTATGTATGTAATATTATACATTGAAATCCGCCTAAAGCGACCACATAAATCTTCTTTAAATGTAGATGGATGCTTATGCTAGAAAAAAGAATACAGATAGGTCCTGCAGAAATTTTCTGCCTACCTTTCGCCTTGCTTTAGTTCAAAATTACATCCTTTTTGGTGGTAGCTTTATAAACGATTTACTGTAGATCTGATTCAGTACAAACAGAAGCAGATAGACAGACACAGACAGGGAGACACAGAGAGGAAAGCGGAAGGGAGTGAGGGAGAGTAAGAGAGGATAAAGAGAGAGAAAAGTGAGAGAGGAGAACGATAGACAATGGATTGATAGATTGATGGGTAGGTTGGTCGAGGATAGAAAGTTGATCAGTCAGGATAGAACGAAAGAGAGAGGAGATAGAGAAAGAGAGATAAGCTGATTGATAGACGGATGGAATGGTTGTACGTGGGTTGGTGATAGTGCGTGCGAGAAAGATAGAGAGAGATGGGAAAGACAGAAAGACGAGAGAGAGAGAGAGAGAGAGAGAGAGAGAGAGAGAGAGAGAGAGAGAGAGGGAGAGATAGAGACAGAGACAGAGACAGAGACAGAGACAGAGACAGACAGACAGACAAGAGAAAGTTGGGATAACTTAGAAAAATAGGGTGAATGACGAGTGAGTTGGCTAGGGACAGCGAGACATAGAGAGACGGAAATTAGAAACATCGAGATAGAGAGAAGAGAGTGTGAGCCTTGCTTTAATCTCATATTACACCCTCTTTGGTGGTCGCTTAAGAGGGGATTTAATGTAGACCATGGCATGAATTCCAGTGTTGGTATCATAATAAAACATCATATAGTTAATATCCATGATTAGATACATATCCAAAAACAGGTCACCGAGTGAAAATAGTAAAGTACCTAGTTATAGTCTACTTTCAGTCCGAAGGATAATCAAGATCAAAACGATTTGACACACATGAATTTCAAAGTGTGTTAAATTAGGAGTCATCTGATATTTTGAAAAAAAGAGATTATTATTAAGCAGAAGATTTTTTAGCAAACGAACTGTGTAACAAAACAGTGCTTTGCTTGACATTCTTGAAAAGTGATTACTTTTGCACATCGTATCACATGCTGAAATATTCATGCAGTTTATCTATTTATTTACCGGAGTAAAGAAATCTTAAAGTATCAGAACTGGTATTTCAGACGGGTTTGCTTATTACAGGTTGAAAGTCATGTAGAAAGCTTCTTTGGTAGATTTCTGAATGACTTTCATCCTGTATTAAATAGACACCTTCCTTTTTAGACCTAAATCAAGTTTTCGGCTTATAGGGGGTTGACTGTTCTTATCAAACACCAAGTGTACAGTACAATGTGTCTTAAGCGGCCATTCATTATTGAACACAGGAGTGCTAAAAGGCAGGCGTTTGCCTAATGCGGGCAAAAAAGCCCTTACTCATTCCTCTTTTGGATGGCTGCTTAAGACAGGTTCTACTGTGATTGGAAACAAAACTGGACCCAAATAGTCAGTGGTGTAGCAGTTTAAACATATGACGGGATAATAAGGTTAGCATAAGAGTGCAAACAACTAAGATCTGCTACGTATTATATGTCATTTTGCAACAATGAAACATTAAACAAGTGTTAATGCCATTTACAAAGAGGTGCGGGTGCCTCACCGGTATTAACCCGCAGAAAACCGGCGATAAATGCGGGAGGGCGGGCATACGTACGTTAGACAGGCGTACGAGCGGACGAGTGTTCTCATGGATTGAATGTTATATGACTACATCGTATTTTGTTCAAAATAGGCACATAAAATGGAATTTTAGTCACATAAAAAGAAAAACACAAAAGATCTTTTGTTCTCAGTGTTACATAACTATCAATCCATGTGAGCGGACGGACGGACAGACAGTCTGTTTTCCTTCTACCTATTCCTTCTGGTCACATGCTACCTACAGAAGTACCTGGTGTCATTTATCACCCTTTTCGAGGGTTAATATGTTGTTTGTTTGTCGCAGTTTCTTTCAATTTTCTGCATTAAAAATTGTTCGACACAAACTTGTGAAGGTTTTAATTGATCCCTTTTGTAAGAGAAATGCATTAGAACAGGTGAACTTGAAATCAGATTAGCCATAAAGCTGGCAGAGTGTGTAAAAAGCAGTTTGTGTTCCATTCTTTTTGGAATATGATACTGTCACACAAAGGTAATTTACGATTTACATTGTCGGCATTTGTTTTCCAGCCCCATTTTTGCATCGAAAATGTCAGTATTTGCTTCAATGTGTTATAAAAGTTGTGCTTCAACATTTGGATGAATGGCCAAACTTTGTAATACAGAACTACATAAATGGATCAAAGTTCAGTAAAACCCCGCTATTGCGACCACCTAAAAGAGGTATAATTCAGGGTGCTAGATGCAGGTGGTAGCTTAATGCAGGAGAGAAGTAATGCATAAAGCTCCTAGAGCAGCTTTCTGGATTACTTTTGTCCTGCATTAAGCAACCACCTGCTAATAAAGACACCCATGTTTATTCATTAAGTGGTCGCATTAGAGTGGCTCTACTGTAGCTGTCGTCTCTTTATTCATATTCCTTGAGAACCATCTAATCAATGATGTGACAAAAATGAATTAAAACAAACCATTATTCCTATTCCGTTTTATGTAAAGGCGATGCAAATGCTGGTCGCTTCGATATTCCACAAGAAGATGCGTTGTGATAGCTGGAAAGCCGTTCTTAATTGGATAGCTTACCCAACATAAATAGCAAAAACACTAATTATACGTAAAAAAATATAATTTAATATGGTACAGATGTAAAACAGTATTGCTTGAATTAATTCAATAAATACAGCATCTTTACTGTTCGGTGCGTTGCCTCGACCTTCCGCACAACGATATTTAAATGGCCGACCCATTATCAACAGCAATAACATTTAAACTACATGTAACAAGATCATTTTGTCATAGAGATCTAAAACAATATTTATAGAAATGATTCACATAAAACTATTATAAATAAAGATATAAAACTATTATAAATAAAGACCTAGACAAAACATCATTTTTACTTTTGGATGACTTACCAATAAAAAATAACAAACTCAATATAACATAAGCAATGAATTCCAAATTATTTTTACCAACATGTAAAATAGTATTACAAAATCAACCCACACACGATTAATAGAAGACATGCTCAAGAAAAAAATACAGCATCTTTACTTTTGTGATTTGTCATATTTACAAATACATACAGCGAGAAAGATATTCTCAAAATCGACGCAATGCACAATTAACGCGCGGTTGTTCATTGATTATACCCTACCTTTTTATGTAAGGGTAATTCTGATTGGTTAAAGGGCCGCGGTTCGGCCTGGCGGTTCGGCACTTAGCGTACGAACGGTTCATAACTTTCAAAAAGCGCATGATGCGGTTTATAAAGCGCATGATGAGGTTTATAAAGCGCATGATGCGGTTTAGAAAGTGCATGATGCGCTTTCTAAAGCGCATGATGCGCTTTCTAAAGCGCATGATGCGCTTTTGGAGAGTTATGAACCACTTCGTACGCCATAGGCATATAGTAATCGCCTTGTCCGTTCGTCCGCCCATCTGTCCTTCCATCCGTCCCTCCCAAATGTCGTGTCCCTTTTATAACTTTTTTTTTTTATCTGTGAATGGATTTCAAAATAACCTGGCACAATTGTTCACCACACAAAGACTATGTTTCGCGTTTAACTCCCTGGTCCATGGGTCAAAGGTGAATGTCACAGGGTACAATTTATTTATTTAATTTTTTTTGGGGGGGGAGGGAGGGGGAGGGGGGGGGGAGGGGGCATTTGTCACGTGCCCGTGATAGCTCTTGTTATATAACAGCACACGCACATGCGTAGTTTTGGCCATGATTGAAACTAGAATCAAGTCTATATAATAATCCCATAAGCAAACAGAGCAGACCCTGATCAGACGTTTCCAGCAGGAGCCGTCTGATCTGGGTCTACTCTGTTAGCAAAGGTGTAGAAAGACGTGTTTATGGAGTAAAGGATTATAAATATTTACAGAAGAGTCTGTTTTAAGCGTCCAACAAACAGAGGTCTAAGTATGGGTCTGTAAGGAGCTTTCTGCAATACTTCTGCCCTACCACCTTTTTAACCTTTCTCTTGCTGAATTTTAAAATATATTTCTCCTTCCTTACCTATCTGTATTAGAGCGATCCTACCTACAGCTGGGGCTATCTGTATTAGAGGGATCCTACCTACAGCTGGGGCTATCTGTATTAGAGGGATCCTACCTACAGCATGGACTATCTGTATTAGAGGGATCCTACCTACAGCTGGGACTATCTGTATTAGAGGGATCCTACCTACAGCTGGGGCTATCTGTATTAGAGAAATCCTACCTACAGCTGGGGCTATCTGTATTAGAGGGATCCTACCTACAGCTGGGGCTATCTGTATTAGAGGGATCTGACCTACAGCTGGGGCTATCTGTATTAGACTAGGAGGGATCCTACCTGCAACAGGAAGCATCTGTATTAGAGAGATCCTACCTTCAGCTGGGGCTATCTGTATTAGAGGGATCCTACCTACAGCTGGGGCTATCTGTATTAGAGCGATCCTACCTACAACTGGGGCTATCTGTATTAGAGGGATCTTACCTACAGCTGGGGCTATCTGTATTAGAGGGATCCTACCTACAGCTGGGGCTATCTGTATTAGAGGGATCCTACCTACAGCTGGGGCTATCTGTATTAGAGGGATCCTACCTACAGCTGGGAATATCTGTATTAGAGGGATCCTACCTACAGCTGGGACTATCTGTATTAGAGGGGTCCTACCTACAGCTGGGGCTATCTGTATTAGAGGGGTCCTACCTACAGCTGGGGCTATCTGTATTAGAGGGATCCTACCTACAGCTGGGGATATCTGTATTAGAGGGATCTGACCTACAGCTGGGGCTATCTGTATTAGAGGGATCCTACCTACAGCTGGGGTTATCTGTATTAGAGCGACCCTACCTACAGCTGGGGTTATCCGTATTAGAGGGATCCTACCTACAGCTGGGGTTATCTGTATTAGAGGGATCTGACCTACAGCTGGGGATATCTGTATTAGACTAGGAGGGATCCTACCTACAACAGGAAGTATCTGTATTAGAGGGATCCTACCTACAACACCGGGACTATCTGTATTAGAGATACTAACAACAGGAAGTATCTGTATTGGAGATCCTACCTACAGCTGGAACTATCTGTATTAGAGGGATCCTACCTACGACTGGGACTATCTGTATTTGAGGGATCCTACCTACAACACCGGGACTATCTGTATTAGAGGGATCGTACCTACAACATGAAGTATATGTATTGGAGATCCTACCTACAACAGGAAGTATCTGTATTAGAGATCCTACCTACAGCTGGAACTATGTGTATTAGAGGGATCCTACCTACAGCTGGGACGATCTGTATTAGAGATCCTACCTACAACTGGGACTATCTGTATTAGAGGGATTCTACCTGCAACAGGAAGTATCTGTATTGGAGGGATCCAGCCTACAGCAGGAAGTATCTGTATTGGAGGGATCCAGCCTACAGCTGGGGCTATCTGTATTAGACTAGGAGGGATCCTAACTACAACAGGAAGTATCTGTATTAGAGGGATCCTACCTACAACAGGAAGTATCTGTATTGGAGGGATCCAGCCTACAGCAGGAAGTATCTGTAATAGACTAGGAGGGCTCCTACCTACAACAAGAAGTATCTGTATTAGAGGGGTCCTACTTACAGCAGGGACTATCTGTATTAGAGGGATCCTACCTACAGCAGGGACTACCGGAATCAGAGGGACCCTACCTACATAAATTAGAGGGATCCTACCTACAGCTGGGACTATCTGCATTAGAGGAATCCTACCTACAACAGGAAGTATCTGTAGTAGAGGGATCCTACCTACAACAGGAAGTATCTGTATTAGAGGGATCCTACCTACAGCAGGAAGTATCTGTATTAGAGGGATCCTACCTACAACAGGAAGTATCTGTATTAGAGGGATCCTACCTACAACAGGAAGTATCTGTATTAGAGGGATCCTACCTACAGCAGGAAGTATCTGTATTAGACTAGGAGGGATCCTACCTACAGCAGGAAGTATCTGTATTAGAGGGATCCTACCTACAGCAGGAACTAGCTGTATTAGAGGAATCCTACCTACAACAGGAAGTATCTGTATTAGAGGGATCCTTCCTACAACAGGAAGTGTCTGTATTAGAGGGATCCTACCTACAACAGGAAGTATCTGTATTAGAGGGGTCCTACCTACATCAGGAAGTATCTGTATTAGAGGGGTCCTACCTACATCAGGAAGTGTCTGTATTAGAGGGGTCCTACCTACAACAGGAAGTATCTGTATTAGAGGGGTCCTACCTACATCAGGAAGTATCTGTATTAGACTAGGAGGGATCCTACCTACAACAAGAAGTATCTGTATTAGAGGGGTCCTACTTACAGCAGGGACTATCTGTATTAGAGGGATCCTACCTAAAGCAGGGACTACCGGAATTAGAGGGACCCTACCTACAGAAATTAGAGGGATCCTACCTACAGCTGGGACTATCTGCATTAGAGGAATCCTACCTACAACAGGAAGTATCTGTATTAGAGAGATCCTACCTACAGCAGGAAGTATCTGTATTAGACTAGGAGGGATCCTACCTACAACTGGGACTATCTGCATTAGAGGAATCCTACCTACAACAAGAAGTATCTGTATTAGAGGGATCCTACCTACAACAAGAAGTATCTGTATTAGAGGGGTCCTACTTACAGCAGGAACTACCGGAATTAGAGGGATACTACCTACAGAAATTAGAGGGATCCTACCTACAATAGGAAGTATCTGTATTAGAGGGATCCTACCTACAACAGGAAGTATCTGTATTAGAGGGATCCTACCTACAACACCGGGACTATCTGTATTAGAGGGATCCTACCTACAGCTGGGGTTATCTGTATTAGAGGGATCCAACCTACAGCAGGAAATATCTGTATTAGACTAGGAGGGATCCTACCTACAACAAGAAGTGTCTGTATTAGAGGGATCCTACCTACAACAGGAAGTATCTGTATTAGAGGGGTCCTACCTACAGCTGGGGCTATCTGTATTAGAGGGATCCTACCTACAGCTGGGGCTATCTGTATTAGAGGGATCCTACCTACAACAGGAAGTATCTGTATTAAAGGGATTCTACCTACAACAGGAAGTATCTGTATTAGACTAGGAGGGATCCTACCTACAACAAGAAGTATCTGTACTAGAGGGGTCCTACCTACAGTAGGAACTATCTGCATTAGGTGGACTATTACATACACGATATCTCTGGATCAGAGGCAAGTATCTTGATCAGAGGGCTCCTACCTAAAGGAACTATATGAATCAGACAACTTCCTCGCTACTGAGACTTTGTGAATCAGAGAGATACTACCAATCTGAACTACATGTATCTGGATCAGAGGGATCCTACCAACATGAGCTATCTGTATCAGATGGATCCTTCCTACAAGAAATGTGTGGATCAAAGGGATCCTACACACAGGAACTATCTGGATCAGAGGGATCCTATCTACCTACAAGAAATATGTAGATCATAGGAACCCTACCAACAGGAACTATTTTGATCAGAGGGATATGCAGTAACGATCAGGATTAGAGGTCACGCCTACAGGTACCATCTTGAACAGAGGGATATTGCCTGCAGGAAATATGTAGATCAGGGGAATATTTGCTGCGGGAACATCCAGGATAAGAGGGTCCTACCTACAGGAACTAAATAGATATTTCAATATTGTCAATAAGAACTGTCAGTATCAGAAGGCTCCCTACCTACATGAGCCATCTGGATCGGAGGGCTCCTACTTAACGGAACCTACCTGGATCACAGGTCTCATGCCTACAGGTACTACTTGGATCAAAGGTATCCTACAGTCTACAACAGGAACCACCTGGAGCAGGGTTTGTTTATTAACGATTTCCTCCATCAACATTCATGTAAGAAATAATGATGTCATAATATCAATTAAATTAATTTGTTATAATAGCACACGGACACAGGCATTTTTGTTCATGACAGAAACTGTATTAATCGTTTCTATATTATATCATAAGCAAACAGAGCAGACCCTGGTCAGACGGCTCCTAGAGGAGCCGTTTGACCTGGGTCTACTTTGTTTGCTAAGGCACAGAAAATCGTATTTATGGAGTGAAAGGTTAAAACAAGGGGGAAACACTCCTACGAGGAGCGCCACACACAAAATGGCACGGCGCTCAAACATCATCACACAGGAAACATTACAACTTCTACTTCTACCAGGTGCTGGCCACATTCAACACATTGAACATTATTGCCAGGGTTTTCGCATGAAGAAAGAGAATGGGAATAAAAGAGAAATGTGTACAGATAAAATCAAGATAAAAGAATGCTGTGAGTTTAGATAAAGTATGTGACTAGTCGACACTTGAATGCATCGACTGAGCCTGCTGATGCGATGTCCGGAGGGAGGCTGTTCCACACCTTTGATGGTCTGCGGGAAGAATGAGTGTTGCCGATACAAGATAAAACGTGACGAAACGCACAAAAAGACAACACTAATTAGAATCTACCATATAAAAACAAAGTAGTAAAGTTACATCTTCGAATAAATTCGGTTTCTTAACCAGTTATTTTGGTGTATATCGATATATAGAGAGAGGAGACCATGTCAGTTCTATACTATATTTATTTACACGTCTTGATACTTCAGTGGGCTACTACTAACTCCCTGAGTATTACACTACAGTTGTTCATATCCATGATAACTGCATGATATTCAAAATTCGATCAATGTTTGCAGTTTGACACTGAACCGAAAGTTGACAAACGAAATAATTGTTGGTTAAATATAAAGAGATATAGTTCTAAGTCCCTATAGTTATATAAATCGTCTTAAGATGCATGGAAATCGCATCTGAGAAAGAACCAATGTTTTCAAGAAAAAACAAGATGTGTTTGTGATCGAACTTCACTATGCCCCCGATATAACCTTTGACCTTGATGTATGACCTTTACCATAATAAGTCTATGTTGAATGGCGACAAAAGTATCGCCAATCTAAATTTGACCCGTATTTCGACCTTTGACCTTGATGTATGACGATCACGTTGGCCTTAATAAGTAACGCCTAAAACAGCTCGCCTCCATAAGTACATAATTATCGCCAAACTAAATTTGACCCGTAATTTGACCTTTGACCTTGATGTATGACCTTAAATTAACCTTAATAAGTCACTCCTAAAATGTTCCCCAAATGTCAAGTTTGGAGTTTGTATGTGCAATGGCTACAAAATGGTCACCAACGTTAAAATTGGGGACAAACCAACCAACAAACAAACCAACCATTGAACAAACCCAACAGGCAGACAAACCAACAGACCGCGGCCGCAATGAACAGCGTTTTAGACTGCGCCCAAGCACAGTCATTACTCAAATTTAGTCATCAAAAACAACATGTTACAATTACACTAAAATATATGCAATAATTAAAACTTTCTTTTTTTATCTACATGCAATGCAGTATCAACAGAATTATTTACTAATAAAATGAAGTAATGACCAGTGTCTTTTATTTTAAAAGATACAGCATCTTTACTCAGCGTTACGGATCTTTACTCATATGAGACACTTCCGGTTTCCCCAGCATTAAATTACTACAGGAAAATGACAGTTGGGTGGGTTACTCTGGACGTCGGAGAACAGGTAATGTTGGCTTCTATATATTTCTATCTCTGACCAGGTAGAAGAACGATGGAGGTGGATTAATTTTATATTTTAATGAGGTAAAATTGATGTACATGTATCATTTCGAAAACATTTAATATTCGAGTGACAGTTCAGATCCTTTTCACCCCAGGGTGTTTCGCCCTAATTTCAGAAACAATCTCTTGCACTCCAGCTCACAACATTCACATTTGCGTACACACTACAGTTGAATCCGTCTTAAACGACCACTCATTTATTGAACATAGGAGTCTTTAAAACATGTGGTTGCTTAATCATTTAATGCAGAGTAATACAGAAAGCTTCAATAGGAACTTCCTGCATTAATTTCAAATAGCAAATTTACAAGCAGACCCTGATTAGACGGCTCCTACAGGAGCCATCTGATCTGACTGAGTCTAGTCTGCTTTCAAAGGTATAAAAAGACATTTATAATAAGGAAAAGGTTAAGACAGGTTCTATCATAATTTCGTCATGACTGGATTTCGTTCTGTTTATTTATAGTTGGCTCATTTATCATATATTATATGTCTTAGGCAATGAATAGGTCCAAGAAAACTGTACTTAGTTGCAAGCCAACACATTCTACAGGCTATGATGCGGCTGTGTAAACACCCCAACTCCCTCCCCAACACACACATATCACATTGAACATCAACAACGAAACTTTTGGGCAGTGACGGAAATGTCGGAATCAGATCTATATTAGTCCTTAAGCAAACGAAGCAGACCCTGATCAACCAGTGTCCACTGGAGATGTCTGATTGGGTCTGCTCTGTATTATCCTATTCCCTCCTATTGACGACTTTTGACGACTCTGTAAAAGTCACTTCGAGTTTGTGAAACCATTGTGATAAATAGAGCAAATGCTCTATTTATCACAATGGTTTCAAACTACAAAATTCTAAAATTTTCCTTTTCTCTAGTTAATGTTCCTTTTTGGTAGATTTAAAGAGGTTGGGTCTAAATATAGCCTATGAGGTAATGGGTTAAGTTGCAAATACTTGATATTGGTCTATATTGACAGAACTTATAAAGCTGTATAACACTAGTTGTAAAAGGTATTCTCCAACAGAACAGGACTATCCAATCAACACCCAGTGACCCTGTCAATACAGTGTATTATACAGCGTATAACATATGATAATTCCAAGGAGTACAAATCATTCTTTACATTTTTAGCTTCAAACAAGCATTTTACCAGATGTGACTGCATGTGTTTTTCAGGCTCTTATATACAACCACCATGGTTCAGCTCGGATTGAGGATGGTCCAAAAAGGGTAAGGATTTTTGCTGAACTAATTATTTTTTTCACCAGACAATTGTCTGTGTTCATCTCAGTATTGGGAATTGGACCGATTTTTACTATCATTTTTGATTTGATGCAATTGATTAATGACCAATTAATGAATGATTACTGTAAAGAGAGCTCATTAATTTTTGTAAACGGGGCTCAATATGTGGGACATATTTCCAATGCTTACCCCTTTCCCCCATAAATACGCCTTTCTACGCCTCTGTATTAGTCACTTCTTGAAACCAATTTGATATTTTCCTTATCTCTAGTTAATGCTCCTTTTTGGTAGATTTATTCAAAGAGTTTTGGTCTAAAAATAGCCTATGAGGGAATGGGTTAAGCTTTTGTGTAACCCAAAACCTATGTTGTGATGATTCATTAGAATCATCTCAAAGAATCATCTTAAGATGTAGATATGCCGGACATGTCTTTTGTGGCTGTCGTCTGCCGAAGCTTCCTTTTAACTCTTTCTACGCTTTTGCAAATAGTGTAAACCCAGATCAGACAGCTCCTGTAGGAGCCATCTGATCAGGATCTGCTCTCTTTGCTTATGATATATAATTATATATTGCTTATACAGTTCTACAGTTTCTTCCAATGACAAAAAATCCTAAGTCCATGTGCTAATATAACAAATAAATGTAATAAATAGTCATGAAGTTATTATTTCTTATGTGAAGGGTTAAATGCAGTACAGCAATTAAGCTAAGACCTGTCATAAAAAAAAAAAATTCAACATCTTTTTAGTGTTTGTAGAGAGGTATTTACTGTAAATAGATAACATGGATACAAAATAGCCAACTTGTATATACACAAAGGTCCAGATAAGGTGTATAAATTAAAACATTTTCAAGAATAACTTCTTTATTTCTCCACCAAACCCTCGAAGAGACGATTCTAATGAGTGGTCACAACATAGGGTTTGGTAGAGAAAGGACGATTTTAGTATTTAAGTGCACACCTTTATCTGATGCTCTGATATACATGTACAATTGTTTTTATTATTTTCAGTGCATAATCAGCATTGCCGTTCGATATTTACCATATTGAATATACATGTATACAGTTTAATATAATTTATGTAAGAAATAATGACCCTACAAATATTAAATAGCCAAAATTTTTAACAGCATTCTTAACAAGGGATTTTTTTTAAAGTGGCAGACACTGAAGAATCCAGTCTATATTATTCTGTAAGCAAACACCAAGGAACAGAACAGAACAGATCTTTATTTACACCCAGGTATACAAGTATACAACATGGGGATAATTCATACATGAATAATTATGCATATATAAACATTCATTAGCCTGGTTGAGAGAGAGGTTAAAACCGTGTGTAGAAGTCTAGGTCATAGAAATAAACAACACTTTCTCCTTGCCGTGTCGTTCGTCCACAAGTACATGTAAACAGACGACTCGACATGGAGTGGGCAATGAGCGAGGCATGACAGGTAAACTATCGCCGCGGGTGAGCCGGCGTGGAGCACGCATATTGACTGACCCAGTCTTCGTCAATGACATTCCAATGCTACAATTTCTCAGATTTGCAACATCTGAGAGAGTAGTGGAAGACAGGACAAAGTGGAAAGAGATTGTCATGAAGTCAGCTATGATGCCCATACTACTGATTAGGTTACAAGAAAATTGAAGTGAAGTGAAGAAGCAAACAGAACAGACCCTAATCAGATGGCTCCTATAGGAGCCATCTGATCTGGGTCTACCCTGTTTGCAAAGACGTGAAAAAGGATTTATATGAGGCAAAAAGGTCACGTGTTTGCAATCTACCTGCATTACAAACAGTGGATCCAGATGAGAGGCAAACAATTGTTTAGGAAAAAGGTACAATTTTGCATGCTTCTATTTGATAAACCTGTACTGTTTTCCTATTTTCTAGCTCTTCCTGTTTCGGGAGCGTATGTCCATGCTGGTTAGATACTCAGCCAATCAGAGTGAATATTTGATCGTCAAACACAGAGATGGGCGGATAGAACACATGCAGGGGTTGGTGTACTTTATGTATCATATTTTCTTTTCAAAGAGAATAATAATTCATGAGTATCGCTAAACAATAAGCGACATTTCAAGAGTTTGAGTTTCGAATTGACACCCTAAAACAACATGACCTGTTTCTTCTGTTCACATATAGTGTCAAACTAACCAATTTATCACAGATACAATGTTTAACCAGATCTGTAAACAAATAGAACAGAACCCGACCAGACGGCTGTTGCAGGTGTTGTATAATCTGGGTCTACTCTATTTGCAAATGCATATGACTGTCTTGACAAAAAGCTTAATTTCTACTGTGAAAAATAAAGTTTTATGCCGTTGTTTGGTATATGAGTTCAGTCTGTCAATGACAAATAGTTGCCAAGGATCTTTTATTTTGATATCTTTAATCCTTTCCTTCATATAAACACCTTTTCACATATTTGCAAACAGAGTAGACCCAGATCAGATGGCTCCTATAGAAGCCGTCTGATTGAGGTCTGCTCTGGTTGCTTATGGCATTCTATAGTTATATATTCTACACTTGTCGTTCTACACAGCAAAACAATCCATTGAACATTTTACATCATTAGCCCTTTCCTCCATAAATATGCCTCTCTACGCCTCTGTAAAAGTCACTTTATGAAACCATTGTGATAAATTATAGGAGCAAATGCTCTATTTATCACAATGGTTTCAAACTACAAAATTCTAAATTTTTCCTTTTCTCTAGTTAATGCTCCTTTATGGTAGATTTATTCAAAGTGGTTGGATCTAAAAATAGCCTATGGAAGAAAGGGTTGAAATTCAGCTAATAAATATACATGATGTCATTATTTAATACATGAATATTGAACAGGTAAAGAGTTTAACATTACTACAGTGCTGATCTAAGCATACTTTGTTCATGATTTAAAAGAAAGTAATTAAAATGTACAACAACAATAAAACAATCTATATGATTCTTTTACATTTTGTCTCTTTATTTCATAAGAATTCTGAATTTAACTTTGAATTTAAGAAAATGATTTCATAGATGGAACTATTTTGTTAAAAGGTTCGAAAAAATGCATACCCAGAATGCTACTACAAGAGTCCTTTCAACTGTGCCAAAGTTTTGCAAATAACTGATGTGTCTAATTTTTGTCAAGAATTGAAAGAATTGAAATGACATTACATTGTACCAATAAGATATACAAGCAGCGAAAAATGTATTGCAATGTGCCTGGAGCATTTGAATTCTCATTTCTGAAGAACAAACACACACACACAGAAATGTGCTTTTAAACAGTGGTGCCAGTACTATTTAATAATGAAGATTATAATGGTAGTAGTTTTAAAATCTACCTACCCAACTGGGCTAGTGAAACTATAAGTTAACTTCTGGGTATGCTCTGTTTGCTTATGGAATCATGAGACAATCTGAGACAAAGCCTGTGGATAAATCACTGTGTATCTGCTTTTTTTTAAGTCCCTGTGTAATGTTCCTTAACACCATTGCCTACCAGTCTATAAAGAAGAAGGACATGATCTCCCTGGATGCCAATGAAGCCTTGGTAGTGTACAGACAGGACACACAGACACATGAAGTCAAACGCTACATCAAATATGGACCTACACTCTTTATGCCACAAGCCAATGAATGGTAGAGTAGCAATACGCCTTTCTATGCTTTGCAAACAGAGTAGACTCAGATCAGACTACACCTATAGGAGCCGTCTGATCAAGGTCTGCTTTGTTTGCCTATAATATAGATATGATTCTAATATTTCTGCAATGGCTAAAAATTTCCGTGTCCATGTGCTATTATAACAATTTAATCTTGTTATTATTCATGACGTCATGAATATTCATGGAGGAAGGGTTAAAGGCAATAAATAGATATTCAGTCTATGGGAAGAGTATGACTTATGTTGATGTCATAATACACATATTCAATGAAGATTAAGTGGTCTCATACTGTTTACTAAAATTGTCTGTCCATTCATTCTTCCATTCATTACAGAAAGTTTTTCTCACCTGAATATGAAGTGCGTAGATGAGCCATTTATTATGATGGTTTTGTGTCTGTCATAGCGCAGTGTGTACATTTTACTTAACCCTTTCTCTGTTCTATGTTTATTTCAAATTTCAATACAAAGTACCTACTGAATATTCATGGACAAAATAGTTAATGAGACATCGAAGTTGGAACAGTGTAGCCATTTTAAAAAAGTAAAGAAACAAATCTTTCATATTCCATTGGCAAACAGAGCAGACCCTTATCAGATGGCTCCTATAGGAGCCATCTGATCTGGGTCTACTCTGTTTGAAAGTGCATGAAAATACGTTTATATGAAGGAAAGGGTTAAATAACATCTGAAACACCAGTGCCAGTTGTGAGCAAAGTTCACATTTTTGTTCGAAGAATCAAAATCCAGGTAAAAATGGTTTGTATGGTAACTTATCTTCTTGTCTGGAACCACTAGGATGAATTCAATTGAAGAATTGAAATCCATGTTGAACCGATTGCCATGGCAACCAAAAGGAAAAACTTTGACAATCATCTTGTCAGGAACTACTAGTACAATTACAATGTAGCTTTGCAGAAATTATCCTAAGGTGAGCCTTTACCAAAATTGAGTATCTATGAAACCATTGTGATTAATAGAGCATTTGCTCCTCTGGAGAAAATGCTCTATTTATCATAATAGTTTCAAAAAATAACTTTTACAGAGGCGTCAAAAGGTGTCAATATGAGGGATGAGGGAATGGGTTATAGACATTGAATATTTCAATGATGAGACATTTTTGTTTGTCTTTATTTACAGGCTCCATACATTCACCTGGCATGGCACAGACCCCAATAACAAGACAAGGCTTATACCTAACAGTAAACACTTTGAGAGGCTTCAGATAATCCCTGACCAGTTCTACTACAATGTAAATACATGTAGATAAATAGATAGATTTTATTCAGGAAAATCTATCTAATGTAAATATACTTGAGATAATACTACACTTTTGATGCTGAAATTTCGGATTTGAATTTGTTTACTTTTTGTCATTATTTAAACCTGTCAGCTTTGGTTGTGAAGAAAGGAATTTTTCATTGCAAATAGTGCTGAGGGTAGTTGTTTATGACTTATAGCTGAGGAAAGCAGTACATAATTTATAGCTGAGGATAGCGGTATATAACTTATAGTTAAGGAAAGCAGTGCATAACATATAGCTGAGGGTAGCTTTATATAACTTATAGCTAAGGCTGGCTGTTTATAAATTATAGCTGAGGATAGCAGTATATAACTTATAGCTAAGGAAAGCAGTAGCTAAGGAAAGCAGTACATAACTCGTAGCTGAGGATAGCTGTATATAACTTATAGCTAAGGAAAGCAGTACATAATTTATAGCTGAGGATAGCGGTATATAACTTATAGTTAAGGAAAGCAGTGCATAACTTATAGCTAAGGCTGGCTGTTTATAAATTATAGCTGAGGATAGCTGTATATAACTTATAGCTAAGGAAAGCAGTACATAACTTATAGCTGAGGATAGCAGTATATATCTTATAGCTAAGGAAAGCGGTACATAACTCGTAGCTGAGGATAGCAGTATATATCTTATAGCTAAGGAAAGCAGTACATAACTCGTAGCTGAGGATAGCTGTATATAACTTAAAGCTAAGGAAAGCAGTACATAACTTATAGCTGACGATAGCAGTATATATCTTATAGCTAAGGAAAGCAGTACATAACTCGTAGCTGAGGATAGCAGTATATATCTTCTAGCTAACGAAAGCAGTACATAACTCGTAGCTGAGGATAGCTGTATATAACTTATAGCTAAGGAAAGCAGTAATTAACTTATAGCTGAGGATAGCAGTATATAACTTATAGCTAAGGAAAGCAGTACATAACTTATAGCTGAGGATAGCAGTATATAACTTATAGCTAAGGAAAGCAGTACATAACTTATAGCTGAGGATAGCAGTATATAACTTATAGCTAAGGAAAGCAGTATATAACTCGTAGCTGAGGATAGCTGTATATAACTTATAGCTAAGGAAAGCAGTACATAACTTATAGCTGAGGATAGCAGTATATATCTTATAGCTAAGGAAAGCAGTATATAACTCGTAGCTGAGGATAGCTGTATATAACTTATAGCTAAGGAAAGCAGTACATAACTTATAGCTGAGGATAGCAGTATATATCTTCTAGCTAAGGAAAGCAGTACATAACTCGTAGCTGAGGATAGCTGTATATAACTTATAGCTAAGGAAAGCAGTACATAACTCGTAGCTGAGGATAGCAGTATATATCTTATAGCTAAGGAAAGCAGTACATAACTCGTAGCTGAGGATAGCTGTATATAACTTATAGCTAAGGAAAGCAGTACATAACTCGTAGCTGAGGATAGCAGTATATATCTTCTAGCTAAGGAAAGCAGTACATAACTCGTAGCTGAGGATAGCTGTATATAACTTATAGCTAAGGAAAGCAGTACATAACTCGTAGCTGAGGATAGCAGTATATATCTTCTAGCTAAGGAAAGCAGTACATAACTCGTAGCTGAGGATAGCTGTATATAACTTAAAGCTAAGGAAAGCAGTACATAACTTATAGCTGAGGATAGCAGTATATATCTTATAGCTAAGGAAAGCAGTACATAACTCGTAGCTGAGGATAGCAGTATATATCTTCTAGCTAAGGAAAGCAGTACATAACTCGTAGCTGAGGATAGCTGTATATAACTTACAGCTAAGGAAAGCAGTACATAACTCGTAGCTGAGGATAGCTGTATATAACTTACAGCTAAGGAAAGCAGTACATAACTCGTAGCTGAGGATAGCTGTATATAACTTACAGCTAAGGAAAGCAGTACATAACTCGTAGCTGAGGATAGCTGTATATAACTTACAGCTAAGGAAAGCAGTACATAACTCGTAGCTGAGGATAGCTGTATATAACTTACAGCTAAAGGGAGTGGTATACAACTTATATATACTCCATGAATATTAATGGAAGAAATAATGACATTACGAATATTAATTAGATTAATGGTTATAATAGCACATGAACACAGGAAATTTTGGCCATGGCAGATGCTGTAGAATCATATCTATAGAGCGTAGAAAAGAGTATTCATGGAGTAAAGGTTTAACTGCAGTCTGTGCTAAAAAATTCTCATTCATATTTCTTATCGTTTTTATCAAACTTTCTTTTCTCTTGTTATATGCCCGTTTGAAAAAACGGGACGTATTATGGAATGGCGCTGTCTGTGTGTCTGACCGTCTGTCCGTCTGTAACATCTCTAACTCAAGTTCCGCTTGGTGGATCCTTCTCAAATTTTAACACAATGTTTATCTAGACATTCTACAGTAGCCTACCAAGTCCCAGTTTGTTTATCCAAGGTCAAGGTCACACAATTGGACTTAGAATTTGCGTTTAGCAAAAATGTTTACCGGTCTGTCTGTCTGTAACATCTCTAACTAAGTTCCGCTTGGTGGATCCTTCCCAAATTTAACCACAATGTTTTTCTAGACATGCTACAGTAGCCCGCCAAGTCCTGGCTTGTTTATCCAAGGTCAAAGTCGCTTAATTGGACTTAGAATTTGCGTTATCATTTGCGTTAAGCAAAAATGTTAACCTCAATTTATGTGGAACAAGTCCACTTATTTACATAACACTTTGTGATAAAGCTTTGAAACTTGGAACACTTGTTCACCGTCACAACCTTCACCTGTAGGCAAGAGTAAATAACTCTGTCGAGCATTTTGACCGAATTATGCCCCTTTTTAACTTAATAGAATTTTTGGTTAAGGCTTTGTTAAAGTCCATTTATTTACATAACCCTTTGAGATAAAGCTTTTAAACTTGGAACACTTGTTCACCGTCACAACCTTCACCTATAGGCAAGAGAAAATAAATCTGTCAAGCATTTTGACCGAATTATGCCCCTTTTTAACTTAGAATTTTCGGTTAAGGCTTTGTTAAAGTCCATTTATTTACATAACCCTTTGAGATAAAGCTTTTAAACTTAGAGCACTTGTTCACCATCACAAGATTCACCTGTAGGCAAGAGTACATAACTCTGTCTAACATTTTGACATAGTTATGAAGCTTTTTAGCTTGGAAATTTTGGTTAAGGTTTTGGTTAAAATCCACTTATTTACATAACCCTTTCAGATAAAGCTTTTAAACTTGAAACATTGGTTCACCATCAGAAGCTTCATCTGTAGGCAAGAGTAAATACAATGTAACTCTGTCAAGCATTTAGACACAATTATGGCACTTTTTAATTTAGAATTTTTTGTTAAGGTTTTTTGTTAAAGTATTCCTATTTACAACCTTGAAACTTGGTCGCAAAATTGGACTTAGAATTTGAGTTCAGCAAATACGTTAACCCCAGTTTATGTTGAACAAGACCCTGACGGGCGTATATTGTGCCCACTGGCACTCTTGTTAAATCTTAGTCTGCTTCTGTGTCTATTGTGAATTTTCTTCAGTTTCTATACATTTCCAATAGTTTTTATACTGATGAGACTTTATATAATATTCCATATACATGTACTATCAAATGGAATCTTGACTTGTTCATAAAGGTCATTTTGATTCATCCTCTGTGTTGATTAAGCTATTAGTTTTTGAACTGTGAACTAAAAAAAAAGTGTACATTTAACCCTTTACTCCATGAATATTCATGTAAGAAATAATGGCATGAATATTAATTAGATTAATTGTTATAATAGCATATGGATACAAGAATTTTTGGCCCTAGAAGAAACTAGGATCACATCTATAGGATATCATAAGTAAACAGAGCAGACCCTGATCAGATGGCTCCTACAGGAGCCATCTGATCTGGGTCTACTCTGTTTGCAAAGGCGTAGAAAGATGTATTCATGGAGTAAAGTGTTAACTCAATACAGATCTCTATCTTGGTCTTTTTATTTCCAGGTGGATGAAGTAAGAACAGCAGATGATGCTTTGATCAGAGTGAAGTTAATGATATTTTACGAACTGAAAGACATAGAGGTTATGGTAAGTTGTAACCATATATCAAGAATTGAATTGACCAACAATCTGTGTAAAGTTGCCTTCATGATTTGGGGCATTGAAAACTTTAGACCCATCGTACCATGTGTCTTATACAGTCGACTGTGATACTGAATATCACCATCAGTATCGGGTCTAGTCAAAACTCTGGATGACACAAACAGTATCGCATCTGAGCCCAAGGACCACATAGGTCTGATACAGTCGATTGTGATGCTAGGTATCACCAACAGTATTATGTCTAGTCAAGACTAGATAACACCAACAGTATCACATCTGAGCCCAAGGACCACATAGGTCTGATACAGTCGATTCTGATGCTAGGTATCACCAACAGTATTATGTCTAGTCAAGACTCTGGATAACACCAACAGTATCACATCTGAGCCCAAGGACCACATAGGTCTGATACAGTCGATTGTGATGCTAGGTATCACCAACAGTATTATGTCTAGTCAAGACTCTGGATAACACCAACAGTATCATATCTGAGCCCAAGGACCACATAGGTCTGATACAGTCGATTGTGATGCTAGGTATCACCAACAGTATTATGTCTAGTCAAGACTAGATAACACCAACAGTATCATATCTGAGCCCAAGGACCACATAGGTCTGATACAGTCGATTGTGATGCTAGGTATCACCAACAGTATTATGTCTAGTCAAGACTCTGGATAACACCAACAGTATCACATCTGAGCCCAAGGACCACTATGTCTGATATAGTTAAGTGTGGTAACACCAACAGTATCGCATATGAGCCCGAGAACAATTACATGTATTTAAAATGTACAAGATCATATTTCTGATGACATTGTTATGCCCTCCATAAGGGAGGCATATAGCGTTGCTCTTAACCGTCCGTCCATCAGTACTTGTGTATATCCGTCTATATTTACGTCCACAAATCTTGCATGTCCAACTCCTCCTACACTAATATAATCCTATAGGAGCGTTCTGTTTTACTTTCACCTTGCTTTAAGCAGCCACCTGCATTTAACACAAAATACTTAATGTAATTTAATGGCCGTTATACAGAAGTTTTACGATACAGTGATACTGTTTAGTATTGGAGGTTTTCCTTGATGCAGCTTGTATATTTTATTTTTTTCATTTATTATTTTCTAGTTGGACTCAACAAAGGACCCAATTGCAGACTTCATTAAGTAAGTGAATTATTACTGTGTATGGGTTAGTTACAAAAACAAAATTTAACTCATTCCCTCAAACTGATGCCTTTTGATATCTCTGTAAAAGTCACTTAATGAAACCATTGTGATAAACAGAGCATTTGCTGCATCTAAGCAAATGCTTTATTTATCATAATAATTTCAAAACTACAATTCTAAAGTTTCTCTTTTTTAAATAAATGCTCATTTTCGGTAGATTTATTCAAAGAGCTTGGGTCTAAAAATAGCCTATGAGGTAATGTGTTAAACTTAAAAGCAGAGTTATCTTGAATAAATGCAGTCAGTACAACAAAGCCAAGATTGTTTGCCACTTCAACTTACTTTGTTTTAATCCATCACCAAAGACACAAGGATATTGTCATGATTTACATCCGTAGCCTTGTCATGGAAACAAGTGGTCTGATTTTAATGATACTTGGTGGGAGTGTTGTTACTTTAAAGTAGCCATTTTAGAGGGAAATGTTGTCGTCAAGGTCCATATCTTGGAACAGCTTGGTTAAATTCCATTGAAGCTTGCTAGGTGGATAATATATATATAGATAATGAATGATGCATGCCAAATGGTGTTACAATCCAACAATTTATACTCTGCTAATAAGGTGACCTATCACATCAGGTGAGCGAAACAGGGCCATTAGGACCCTCTTATTCATTATGTATAATAATGTATTGATTAAATAAATATCGAAATCTATAGGGCTTATTTAAGTTATTTTAACTTCATGGTTTAGTTCAATGATATCAATCAGAAAATATTTTATTCAGTTTAAGGTTTTGTTGTACATTCACATACACTGCATTTGTAATGACATGAAAAATACATATTCAGCCAGACAAATTTTGGGATATTGTGTAGATCCAGATCAAAAACTGCTTTTAATGGAGGACTTTTTTTATCTGTTTACACATTGTATATAGTATTTAAACATATTATATATACTACTTACATGCATATGTTTTTCAGTTGTGTTTGTGCAGATACAGTTGCCTTTGCATCCAGATATTCGTAAGTTGTGTAGCTGATACACATTGAAACAATGAACTTGTGTTATTATACCCCCCTTTTGAAAAAATGGGGGTATATTGCTTTGCACATGTCGGTCGGTCGGTCGGTCGGTCGGTAGGTCGGTCGGTCGGTCGGTCTGTCGGTCGGTCGGTAGATCGATGGTTTCCGAACGATAACTAATAAACGACTTGGCCTAGAATCTTCAAACTTGCTGTGGTGGTTAGTCATGACTAGTAGATGACCCCTATTGTTTTTTAGGTCACTAGGTCAAAGGTCAAGGTCACCATGACCTAAAATGGTGAAATAGTTTCCGATCAATAACTGCTCAAGGGTTTGGCATGGGATCTTCAAACTTGCTGTGGTGGTTGGTCATGACCACTACATGACCCCTATTGATTTTGAGGTCACTAGGTCAAAGGTCAAGGTCACCATGACCTTAAATGGTTAAATGGTTTCCGATCAATAACTGCTCAAGGGTTCAGCTTAGAATCTTCAAACTTGCTGTGGTAGTTGGTCATGACCACTGGATGACCCCTATTGATTTTGAGGTCACTAGGTCAAAGGTCAAGGTCACCATGACCTTAACTGGTAAAATGGTTTCTGATCAATAACTGCTCAAGGGTTTGGCTTAGGATCTTCAAATTTGCTTAGGTGGTTGGTCATGACAACTAGATTAGTCCTATAGTTTTTTAGGTCACTAGGTCAAAGGTCAAGGTCACCATGACCTTAAAGGGTGAAATGGTTTGCGATCGATAACTGCTCAAGGGTTTGGCCTAGGATCTTCAAATTTGCTGTGGTGGTTGGTAATGACCATTAGATGACCCCTATTGCTTTTTAGGTCACTAGGTCAAAGGTCAAGGTCACCATGCTCTTAAATGGTAAAATGGTTTGCGATCAATAACTGCTCAAGGGTTTGGCTTAGAATCTTCAAACTTGCTGCTGTAGTTGGTCATGACAACTGGATGGCCCCTATTGTATTTGAGGTCACTAGGTCAAAGGTCAAGGTCACCATGACCTTAACTTGTAAAATGGTTTCTGATCAATAACTGCTCAAGGGTTTGGCTTAGGATCTTCAAATTTGCT
This sequence comes from Azorinus chamasolen, assembly GCA_963576725.1. Lineage (NCBI taxonomy): Eukaryota > Metazoa > Mollusca > Bivalvia > Cardiida > Solecurtidae > Azorinus > Azorinus chamasolen. The sequence goes on along the minus strand of OY755251.1, from coordinate 16,589,046 downwards.
TAGGTGGTTGGTCATGACATTTAGATGAGCCCTATTGTTTTTTAGGGCACTAGGTCAAAGGTCAAGGTCACCATGACCTTAACTGGTGAAATGGTTTGCGATCAATAACTGCTCAAGGGTTTGGCTTAGGATCTTCAAACTTGCTGTGGTGGTTGGTTGTGACCCCTTGATGACAAACGTCTACAAACGTTTTTGTCTGCTTCAAGTTTCATTTGTCTTTATTATACCCCCCTTTTGAAAAAATGGGGGTATATTGCTTTGCACATGTCGGTCGGTCGGTCGGTAGGTCGGTCGGTCGGTCTGTCGGTCGGTCGGTAGATCGATGGTTTCCGAACGATAACTAATAAACGACTTGGCCTAGAATCTTCAAACTTGCTGTGGTGGTTAGTCATGACTAGTAGATGACCCCCATTGTTTTTTAGGTCACTAGGTCAAAGGTCAAGGTCACCATGACCTAAAATGGTGAAATAGTTTCCGATCAATAACTGCTCAAGGGTTTGGCATGGGATCTTCAAACTTGCTGTGGTGGTTGGTCATGACCACTACATGACCCCTATTGATTTTGAGGTCACTAGGTCAAAGGTCAAGGTCACCATGACCTTAAATGGTTAAATGGTTTCCGATCAATAACTGCTCAAGGGTTCAGCTTAGAATCTTCAAACTTGCTGTGGTAGTTGGTCATGACCACTGGATGACCCCTATTGATTTTGAGGTCACTAGGTCAAAGGTCAAGGTCACCATGACCTTAACTGGTAAAATGGTTTCTGATCAATAACTGCTCAAGGGTTTGGCTTAGGATCTTCAAATTTGCTTAGGTGGTTGGTCATGACAACTATATTAGTCCTATAGTTTTTTAGGTCACTAGGTCAAAGGTCAAGGTCACCATGACCTTAAAGGGTGAAATGGTTTGCGATCGATAACTGCTCAAGGGTTTGGCCTAGGATCTTCAAATTTGCTGTGGTGGTTGGTAATGACCATTAGATGACCCCTATTGCTTTTTAGGTCACTAGGTCAAAGGTCAAGGTCACCATGCTCTTAAATGGTCAAATGGTTTGCGATCAATAACTGCTCAAGGGTTTGGCATAGGATCTTCAAATTTGCTTAGGTAGTTGGTCATGACAACTGGATGGCCCCTATTGTATTTGAGGTCACTAGGTCAAAGGTCAAGGTCACCATGACCTTAACTTGTAAAATGGTTTCTGATCAATAACTGCTCAAGGGTTTGGCTTAGGATCTTCAAATTTGCTTAGGTGGTTGGTCATGACAACTAGATGAGCCCTATTGTTTTTTAGGGCACTAGGTCAAAGGTCAAGGTCACCATGACCTTAACTGGTGAAATGGTTTGCGATCAATAACTGCTCAAGGGTTTGGCTTAGGATCTTCAAACTTGCTGTGGTGGTTGGTTGTGACCCCTTGATGACCCCTAAAGTTGTTGAGGTCACTAGGTCAAAGGTCAAGGTCACCATGACCTTAACTGGTGAAATGGTTTGCGATTAATAACTGCTCAAGGGTTTGGCTTAGGATCTTCAAACTTGCTGAGGTGGTTGGTCATGACAACTAGATGACCCCTATTGATTTTGAGGTCACTAGGTTAAAGATCAAGGTCATCATGACCTTAACTGATGAAATGGTTTCCAATTAATAACTGCTCAATGGTTTGGTTCGGGATCTTCAAACTTGCTGTGGTAGTTGGTTGTGACCACTTGATGACCCTTAAAGTTGTTGAGGTCACTAGGTCAAAGGTCAAGGTCACCATGACCTTAATATGTGAAATGTTTTCAGATCAATAAATGATCAGTGGTTTGGCTTAGGATATTCAAAGTTGCTGTGGTGATTAGTCATGACCGCTAGATGACCTCTATAGTTGAGGTCACTAGATCAAAGGTCAGGGGGTCGGGGGTATACATGTTTTACAAACATCTCTTGTTTTCATCTTCCTTTCATTCTCAGTTTTGGCTTTCTTTCAAAACAGCCTGTAATTATCTATTCAAATGGTTATTTCTTTTAATGGTAGATAAATAATTTGAAATAGAGTAAAGGTATGGACTTAGTTGTTTAACCCATTCCCTCATATTGTCACCTCTGCCTTTTAACCCATTCCCTCATATTGTCACCTCTGTCTTTTAACCCATTCCCTCATATTGTCACCTCTGCCTTTTAACCCATTCCCTCATATTGTCACCTCTGCCTTTTAACCCATTCCCTCATATTTTCACCTGTCTTTTAACCCATTCCCTCATATTGTCACCTCTGTCTTTTAACCCATTCCCTCATATTGTCACCTGTCTTTTAACCCATTCCCTCATATTGTCACCTCTGCCTTTTAACCCATTCCCTCATATTGTCACCTCTGTCTTTTAACCCATTCCCTCATATTGTCACCTCTGCCTTTTAACCCATTCCCTCATATTGTCACCTCTGCCTTTTAACCCATTCCCTCATATTGTCACCTCTGTCTTTTAACCCATTCCCTCATATTGTCACCTCTGTCTTTTAACCCATTCCCTCATATTGTCACCTCTGTCTTTTAACCCATTCCCTCATATTGTCACCTCTGTCTTTTCAGTAGATTTATTAAAAAAGGTTGGGTGTAAAAGTAGCCTAGGAGGGAATGGGTTAACCCATTATTTCATAGGCTATTTTTAGATCCAACCTCTTTGAATAAATCTACCAAAAAGGAGCATTTACTAGAGGAAAGGAAAGTTTTGGAAGTGTGTAGTTCTGAAACCATTGTGATAAATAGAGCATTTGCTCCTATGGAGCAAATGCTCTATTTATCACCATGGTTTCAAAAAGTGACTTTTACAGAGGCGTAGAAAGGCGATTTTACGGAGGAAAGGGTTAAGTGTTCATGACTGGACTAGTGCCATCATCAATCATGTACAACCTTTTTAGATTGCTGATAATGCTCAGAGGGCATAATGCAGAATATTTAATTACAAAATAAGCTGTTACTACTACTAATGATCATTACGCATATAAATGGCATTCTAAGCCCTTGATTAAAGTGAATTATCCATAGTGAAATCACAGGCTGAATAATTCTAGGATAGCCCCAAAATGTCTGTTTTGTAAATATCTATATACATGTAGTGCAGAAGTTCTCAATTTACTTGGACACAACTACTGACCCAGTCAGTTTGATGCATTTGAAAAGCTTTAACATTAAGTGTGCTATTGGCAAAATTGTGAATCTGATGATTACTTTTATAAACAGTTTCTATCCTGATGAGGTGCCAAGTTACACAGAGGACCAGATAAGATACATGTGCAAATTAAAACATTTTCAAGAAGAACTTCTTTATTTCTCCACCAAACCCTATACTGTGACAACTCTTTAGAATGTCTTTAGAATGTCTGACCACTCTTTAGAATCGTCTCTTTGAGACAATTCTAAAGAGTGGTCACAGTATAAGGTTTGGTTGAGAAATGACAATTTTACTTAGCGTCTCTTTAGGGCATACAGTAGAACCCCTCTAATGTGACCACTAAATGAATAAATATGGGTGTCTTTATAAGCAGGTGGTTGCTTTATGCAGCTACCACCTGCATCTAACACGCAGAATTATACCTCTTTTAGGTTGTTGCATTAGTGGGGTTTTACTGTACATTGTTTGACTTTCTGATTGCATTTATTATAGTGAAAGTAGAATGTATGTATTTTGAAAATGAAATGAATGGAAATCTGTGCAAACTAAGATATGCTCAAGAAGACAAAACTTAAATATCCAACAAACCTTACTTAAACCTTTACTCCATAAATATGCCTTTTGCAAACAGAGTAGACCCAAATCAGACAGATCCTGTTGGAGCCGTCTGATCAGAATCTTCTCTGTTTGCTTATTGCATAACATCAATCTGATTTTACAGTTTTTAACAAGACCAAAACTTCCCTTTTTGCATGTCTTTATGAAAATTAAGTCTATTAATATTCATGATGTCATTATTTCTTGCAATGAATATTCATAGAATAAAGGGTTCAATGTTTGTTTTTCTTCAGGTATATAGAATTTATTGAACATTCAGGGGAATTGAACAATATCAGTTCTTTCTCTCAGCTCACAGAACGAGCTAAGATGATTGGTTATAATGTGTCCAAGGTTGTGTTCCGGGGCTACTTCGCCCATGACAAACTTCAGAAACTACATGATGGAGCCATGGAACTCAGAACTAAGCTGAAAATTGCTGTAAGTACAGTATTGATTGGTATCTCAGTTAGTCTAGTAGTATCTCTGTTAGTCTAGTATTCAGTGGTATCTCTGTTAGTCCATTATTCAGTGGTATCTCTGTTAGTCCAGTATTCAGTGGTATCTCTGTTAGTACAGTATTCCGTGGTATCTCTGTTAGTCCAGTATTCAGTGGTATCTCTGTTAGTCCAGTATTCAGTGGTATCTTTGTTAGTCCATTATTCAGTGGTATCTCTGTTAGTCTAGTATTCAGTGGTATCTCTGTTAGTCTAGTATTCAGTGGTATCTCTGTTAGTCCAGTATTCAGTGGTATCTTTGTTAGTCTAATATTCAGTGGTATCTCTGTTAGTCTAGTATTCAGTGGTATCTCTGTTAGTCCAGTATTCAGTGGTATCTCTGTTAGTCTAGTATTCAGTGACATCTCTGTTAGTCCAGTATTCAGTGGTATCTCTGTTAGTCCATTATTCAGTGGTATCTCTGTTAGTCCAGTATTCAGTGGTATCTCTGTTAGTCCATTATTCAGTGGTATCTTTGTTAATCCAGTATTCAGTGGTATCTGTGTTAGTCTGGTATTCAGTGGTATCTCTGTTAGTCCAGTATTCAGTGGTATCTGTGTTAGTCCAGTATTCAGTGGTATCTGTGTTAGTCCAATATTCAGTGGTATCTTTGTTGGTACAGTATTCAGTGGTATCTCTGTTAATCCAGTATTCAGTTGTATCTCTGTTAGTACAGTATTCAGTGGTATCTCTGTTAGTCCAGTATTCAGTGGTATCTCTGTTAGTCCATTATTCAGTGGTATCTTTGTTAATCCAGTATTCAGTGGTATCTATCTAGTATTCAGTGGTATCTCTGTTAGTCTAGTATTCAGTGGTATCTTTGTTAGTCTAGTATTCAGTGGTATCTCTGTTAGTCCAGTATTCAGTGGTATCTCTGTTAGTACAGTATTCAGTGGTATCTCTGTTAGTACAGTATTCAGTGGTATCTTTGTTAATCCAGTATTCAGTGGTATCTCTGTTAGTCCAGTATTCAGTGGTATCTCTGTTAGTACAGTATTCAGTGGTATCTCTGTTAGTCCAGTATTCAGTGGTATCTTTGTTAGTCTAGTATTCAGTGGTATCTCTGTTAGTACAGTATTCAGTGGTATCTCTGTTAGTACAGTATTCAGTGGTATCTCTGTTAGTACAGTATTCAGTGGTATCTCTGTTAGTCTAGTATTCAGTGGTATCTCTGTTAGTCCATTATTCAGTGGTATCTCTGTTAGTCTAGTATTCAGTGGTATCTCTCTTAGTACATTATTTAGTAATATCTCTGTTAGTCTAGTAATCAGTGGTATCTATCTTAGTCCAGTATTCAGTGGTATCTTTATACCCCTGCAGACTTGTTTTTATACCCCTGCAAACTTGTTTGAGGGGGTGTACTGGAATCAGCCTGTCCGGCGGTCGGTCGGGCGGTCAGTTGGGCGGTCCGTCCCCATTTGGACATGGGTAGTTGGTGTTGTAAACTCCTCATTCTTTTTTAAAGTTGTTGAATTTATATTTGGTATACATAATAACCATGGCTTGTAGATGGCCATTGCAGAATTATCACCCCTTGAACTTAGAGTATTTTCTGTCATTTTGGCATGAAACATGTGGAGTTGGCGTCACAAACTCCTCTTTCAATTCTTAAGTTATTCATTTGATACTTGCCATACATAATAGCCACAAACAGATGTGCAAGACAAATTTTCATGTGTTTAGCACTGGGCATTGCAGATTTATCTCTCCTTGAGTCTAGTATTCAGTGGTATCTCCGTTAGTCCAGTATTCAGTGGTATCTCTGTTAGTCCAGTATTCAGTGGTATCTTTGTTAATCCAGTATTCCAGTATTCAGTGGTATCTCTGTTAGTCCAGTATTCAGTGGTATCTCTGTTAGTCCAGTATTCAGTGGTATCTTTGTTAATCCAGTATTCAGTGGTATCTCTGTTAGTCCAGTATTCAGTGGTATCTTTGTTAGTCCAGTATTCAGTGGTATCTCTGTTAGTCCAGTATTCAGTGGTATCTCTGTTAGTCCAGTATTCAGTGGTATCTCTGTTAGTCCATTATTCAGTGGTATCTCTGTTAGTCCAGTATTCAGTGGTATCTCTGTTAGTACAGTATTCAGTGGTATCTCTGTTAGTCCAGTATTCAGTGGTATCTCTGTTAGTCCAGTATTCAGTGGTATCGCTGTTAGTCCAGTATTCAGTGGTATCTCTGTTAGTCCATTATTCAGTGGTATCTCTGTTAGTCTAGTATTCAGTGGTATCTTTGTTAATCCAGTATTCAGTGGTATCTGTGTTAGTCCAGTATTCAGTGGTATCTCTGTTAGTCCAGTATTCAGTGGTATCTTTGTTAATCCAGTATTCAGTGGTATCTGTGTTAGTCTAGTATTCAGTGGTATCTTTGTTAATCCAGTATTCAGTGGTATCTGTGTTAGTCCAGTATTCAGTGGTATCTCTGTTAGTCCAGTATTCAGTGGTATCTTTGTTAATCCAGTATTCAGTGGTATCTGTGTTTGTCTAGTATTCAGTGGTATCTTTGTTAGTACAGTATTCAGTGGTATCTTTGTTAGTCCAGTATTCAGTGGTATCTTTGTTAGTACAGTATTCAGTGGTATCTTTGTTAATCCAGTATTCAGTGGTATCTGTGTTAGTCCAGTATTCAGTGGTATCTCTGTTAGTCCAGTATTCAGTGGTATCTTTGTTAATCCAGTATTCAGTGGTATCTGTGTTAGTCTAGTATTCAGTGGTATCTTTGTTAATCCAGTATTCAGTGGTATCTCTGTTAGTCCAGTATTCAGTGGTATCTCTGTTAGTCTAGTATTCAGTGGTATCTCTGTTAGTCCAGTATTCAGTGGTATCTCTGTTAGTCTAGTATTCAGTGTTATCTCTGTTAGTCTAGTATTCAGTGACATCTCTGTTAGTCTAGTATTCAGTGTTATCTCTGTTAGTCTAGTATTCAGTGGTATCTCTGTCAGTCCAGTATTCAGTGGTATCTCTGTTATTCCAGTAATTAATGATACCTCTCTTAGTCCAGTATTCAGTAATATCTATCTTAGTCCAGTATTCAGTGGTATCTATCTTAGTCGAGTATTCAGTGATATCTATCTTAGTCCAGTATTCAGTGGTATCTATCTTAGTCCAGTATTCAGTGATATCTCTGTTAGTCCATTATTCAGTGGTATCTCTGTTGTTCCAGTAATTAATGATACCTCTCTTAGTCCAGTATTCAGTGGTATCTATCTTAGTCCAGTATTCAGTGGTATCTCTGTTAGTCCATTATTCAGTGGTATCTCTGTTAGTCTAGTATTCAGTGGTATCTCTGTTAGTCCAGTATTCAGTGGTATCTCTGTTAGTCCAGTATTCAGTGGTATCTCTGTTAGTCTAGTATTCAGTGATATCTCTGTTAGTCTAGTATTCAGTGGTATCTCTGTTAGTCCAGTATTCAGTGGTATCTCTGTTATTCCAGTAATTAATGATACCTCTCTTAGTCCAGTATTCAGTGGTATCTCTGTTAGTCTAGTATTCAGTGGTATCTCTGTTAGTCTAGTATTCAGTGGTATCTCTGTTAGTCCAGTATTCAGTGGTATCTCTGTTAGTCTAGTATTCAGTGGTATCTCTGTTAGTCTAGTATTCAGTGGTATCTCTGTTAGTCTAGTATTCAGTGATATCTCTGTTAGTCCAGTATTCAGTGGTATCTCTGTTAGTCTAGTATTCAGTGGTATCTCTGTTAGTCTAGTATTCAGTGGTATCTCTGTTAGTCCAGTATTCAGTGGTATCTCTGTTAGTCTAGTATTCAGTGGTATCTCTGTTAGTCTAGTATTCAGTGGTATCTCTGTTAGTCCAGTATTCAGTGGTATCTCTGTTATTCCAGTAATTAATGATACCTCTCTTAGTCCAGTATTCAGTGGTATCTATCTTAGTCCAGTATTCAGTGGTATCTCTGTTAGTCCAGTATGCAGTGGTATCACTGTTATTCCAGTAATTATTGATATCTATCTTAGTCCAGTATTCTGTGATATCTCTGTTAGTCCAGTATTCAGTGATATCTATCTTAGTCCAGTACAGTAAAACGGCGATAATCCGAGGAGCGATTTTCCGAGTATATGGCCTAATCCGAGGGAATTTGTATGGTCCGGACATGAAATCTATTAGTTTAATACGACTATGTACCGTGTAATCCGAGTCTCGATAATCCGATTTTTCGAGCACGCTTCTCGGTCCCTTCAATCAATTGCTTCATTAAATTACCTACCTAATCCGAGCATGCATCGCGGACACTTCGAAGTCAATTTATCACACCTCCATTGTTGATGTCTCGCGACTCCGTGTGTCCCCAGCAATTAGAGGTGCCACTGTGTTAGTTTGCTACTATGTGTGAATAACACCGGGTCCAGCAGTATACACGTAAGTTGGCAGTAATTGTGAGCGCATAATTGTGTATAATGCATAGATTCTTTACTTATATATAAGTGAAAACGGTAAACAGCATTCACAGCCGAGACCGAAGTTTCACTGTAGTTTGATCCGTTCAACAGACCCTTCACAATAAACCCAAATTTGGTTTCAAACTATTAGACATAGAACAGTCGTAGCTTCTAACCTCATACTTATGGATTTTAGTTTGCCTAAGTTTCCATTCATCGACATTTCATTTTAGTTTTGGATGTTTAAAAACAATATCGCTTCGCTCCCGTACTGTTTCGTGATAAGAAAAATCAGGGCGAGTTGAATTAATTAATAATCGGAACACTCGGTGTTATTCGTCTGAAATACTCAATAAAGATTGTTTACTCTCGTAATAAGCGTTTGGTTGAACGAGACTTTTCTAAAAATACGCAAACATATCAATTTATCTTTTATGTATTCTGTAGGCAAACAACAAATATATGTGCATACACTGTACGATATATTTGACACGTTGAATCCACAAAGTATGAATTCATGTATAATCCGAGGGTAGCGGTAATCCGAGCATTTTCTCAGTTCCCGACAGTCCTCGGATTATCGCCATTTTACTGTATTTAGTGGTATCTATCTTAGTCCAGTATTCAGTGGTATCTATCTTAGTCCAGTATTCAGTGGTATCTATCTTAGTCCAGTATTCAGTGGTATCTATCTTAGTCCAGTACCGGTATTCATTGGTATCATATTAACCTTAACCTATTACCTCATAGGCTATTTTTAGAATAATATTCTTTGAATAAATCTACCGAAAAGGAGCATTAACTAGAGAAAAGGATTTTTTTTAAATTTTTGTAGTTTGAAACCATTGTGATAAGTAGAGCATTTGCTTCTATAGGAGCAAATGCTCTATTTATCACAATGGTTTCACAAAGTAACTTTTACAGAGTCGTCAAAAGTCATCGATATCAGGGAATGGGTTATTAAAAGCGGACTTAACAATTTTGTGTGTAGAAGATGATGTCTATTCTAGTTTTCAAATTTGATTCTTATCAAAAATGTGATCAAGTCTGAAATAGTGTGAATCCTGATTAGTTACCCTGTGTCTCATCTGGATCCAAACTGTTTACAGCAGCATCTGCAGCAGACAAAATTTTAATCTGGATTTTGCAAACAGTAAAGTGTACAAATATTTGGAATCTTGATTAACATATGATCATCTTAGAATATGGAAAAATTGGACACATGACCTGCATTGCTAGACTGATTATAATTTTTGCTACCGAAAAAGGCTCAATTAAAATTTTTATAAGCCCCTAATAAGAATGCCATAGCTTCATTACAAGTCATTGTAAAGCAGGGAGGTCGAAATTATTGATGCTGAAGACAAGACTTAGAAAAATCTCCATTCCAGGTAAGATGCATAAATTGAAACATTTTCAAGAAAATCTCCTTTATCTCTCCACCAAACCCTATGTTGTGAATACTGGCTTCGAGAAGTTTCTAAACAGTGGTCATAGCATAGGGTTTGGTGGAGAAATAATGATTTTAGTATCTGAGTACGCACCTATATCTGTTATTCTGATAATTCAGCCTTCAACCTGTAAATCACAACCTAGCTGGCATTTTCCATGCATTTATACCTAATAACTCTGATATCTGACCAGGATCCAAACTAGTTTCCTAAGCTTGAATCATGAATGAATTGGAAGTAAGAAAAATCTGTGGCAGATCCAATTGTGCACAGTGACAGACATAGAGGATCTGTTGCGAGTTGTCTTTTAAGATCACATGTTCCTAAATGAGCCTTAGAAAATGTCATTATGCGAGCCTTGGCGAGCTTAATAACATTTTCTTGGTGAGTTTAGGAACTTGTGATCTTAAAAGACAACGAGCATCAGATTCTTTTTCTCACATATCAAAAAAGTGCATTTTCGCCGTTTAAATGACATGTAAACATCGGTTTCTATGGTTTGACGTCATACATATGACGTCATATATGTTCTAAAGTGATCTTACACGTGTTACAGATAAGGAAATCTTAACCCGTTGTTCTAACTCGGAGATAAGGGAAGGTATGTGAGAAATACTTTTTTTTTACAGTAAATCAATTCTTAACCCATTCCCTCATATTTACGCCTTTTGACACTTTTGTAAAAGTGACCTTTTGAAACCATTGTGATAAATAGAGCATTTGCTCCTGTTTTTAATAAATGGTCCTTTTCAGTAGATTTTTTGAAAGAGGTTGGGTCTGATGGTGAAATTGGTTGTCTGCTAAATAAATATGACCATATTAACCCTTTATGTCAATATTCATGTATGAAATACAGTAATGACATCATGAATATTTATTAGCTGGTTTTTATAGTGCCATATGTACACAGTATTTTTTTGGTATTTGTAGAAATTGTAGAGTCAGATCTATTATAAATGTTTCAGCAAACTGAGTATACCCTGATCAGATGGCTCCTATAGGAGCAGTCTGGTTTGGTTCTACTCTGTTTGCAATGGTGTGAAAAGGCATTTATGTGAAGGAAACGGTTAATACAGATTTAAATGTACATTGGTCTATGCTTTTGAATAAAATCCATTTCACTTTCAGTACGAGTCTGAAGAACAAGAGCAGAGAATGACAGACATGAAGCTGAAGAATGAAAAGGAGAGGATAGATCTAGGTAAAAATCTGCATTGACACATCTTTGTGAAATTAACATACTTAGACCTGTATGGTCAGGGGCATAGCTAGCTTTACGCACTTACACACATGCGTAACATAAATCTGAAAGGTGAAAACATTATTATGGCCAAAATGGAACAAAAATCGAAGGCTAAGTGTGGTAGACTAAACGTTCAGTATTTAAGCTTTAACCGATTCCCTCATATTAACACCTTTTGACACCACTGTAAAAGTCACCCTTTGAAACCATTGTGATAAATAGAGCATTTGCTCTTCAGGGAAAATTTAGAATTGTGTAGTTTTGAAACAAAGCTACACAATTCTAAATTTTCCCTGGTGAACTTTCCCCTGGACCCCTATAGCCTCTGTGCGTACATAACAGTTAGATTAACCCTTTCCCTCATATAAACGTGTTTTCACGCATTTGCAAACAGAGTAGACCCAGATCAGACGGCTCCTAGAGGAGACGTCTGATCAGGGTCTACTCTGTCTGCTAATAGAATTTGAAAGATCTGTGTCTTTACTTTCTAAAATGGCTTCAATGATCCACCTGCCATATTTCATTATCAATATTTTGGCCATGTATATGTAGTAGGTACTGAAAAATGAAATAAACATAGAACAGGGAAAGGGTTAAGCTACGCTACTGATAGTAATCCTGAGTATTTGGGCCAAAATCTTTGGGCATATTGTTTTTGGCTTGTCTGGCTGAAGTGTTAACCTTAGTCAAAACTATTGAAGTTTTATAGATAGAGGCTTCATATTTGGCATGTGATTCGATGCATGAAGCTGCAACTTTTGATTGAGGTCCTATCAAGGTCAATATTTTAAAGTGTCAAAGGTCAGAAACTAAAACTGGCTTTATTAAGTACATGTACTTCCACACACTGCAATAGAAAAGAACTTGTGTACAATGAAAAATTAGTTTATACAACAAAGCTTTATTATGCCTCCCAGATCAAATTGGGGGGGATATTGTTTTTGCCCTGTCTGTTTGTCACCAACTTTAACATTGGTCTTAACTTTTGAGCCGGTACAGATAGAAACTTGATATTTGGCATGCACATGTATCTCATAAAGCCTCACATTTTGATGGGTGAGATGTCAAGGTCATTCTTCAAGGTCAGAGGTAAAATATATAGGTCAAATCACTGACTTTAACATTGGCCATAACTTTTCAACCAGTACAGATAGAGACTTGACTTTTGGCATGCATGTGTATCTCATGAAGCAGCACATTTTGAGGGGTGACATGTCAAGGTCAAGGTCAAAGGTCAAATTGGGCATGGGGCATAGCAGGGCTCTAGAAATCCGGAAAATCGCCGGTCTGGACCGATTTTTGCATGTTGAGACCGGTTTGTATTTCAGAATCGAAAAAAAATCGGTCCGAAGATCTTAGGCAGACAACGTTTCTAATCAAAATCATCAGCTGAAAGTAACTGTTTTCATTTGACCCCATCATTAACGTATCGGCTAGAGGCTAAAGGCTAGAGGCCTCGGGCAGTCAGTCCAGTTCCACTTGGTCTCTTCTCAGCTAGTCAATCAACTATGCTAGTAATATTGATAAGACATTCATCTCTTATGACACAAATCGAAACATTACCTACCTTGTAGCTGTTAACAAACACGTTACAGTCCATAGATTTAGACTACTGTAATTATATTAAGGCTGAAAGGTCACTGAGAAATAACATCTTTGCATTGGGTAATCAGTTTTTTAAGAGCAAATACTCTCTTGATATCCATCAGCAACACAATTAACTTTGAACAATCATAACAAAAAGTCAACATGTCCGCTTGATTCAAGGTAAAGATTGACCTATTTTTGAGACTCCACATTAAAGAGCTCTTTCGGTAGATCTACAGTTATCTGCCAAAAATATGCTGCAGTGAACAGAAAAACAATGTTGGCTTGTTGCTTTCGTTTATCTGATGAGAAATAAGTATGCATCATAAGCTAATGATAATAACTAATCATGTAAGATTTTAAATACGAACTAGTTTTCTTGCTTCTCTATCAAAGCCTTCAAAACTGCCATTCATGCAAACTTGAAATGTCATTAGTTTTCTTGAATGTCAAATGTTGTTCACAAATTTTGATATTTCAAGCTATCATAATGTCCGTTTACTGGCTGGACCGGTTGGGATTTGAAAATTTCTAGAGCCCTGGGGCATAGTGTTTTGCAAACACATCTTGTTCCAGGCTGTAATTACTTTATAGTAGGGATGTCAATAATTGGGTTTTTCAGACTTTTTCGGGCTGTTCAAATTAATACAGTCAATAATCGATTATGGCAAAATTACTATTGATAGTAGATCGAAAATACGTTTTCGATCAATCATTGATAATAATCGATAATCAGTAAAACACTACTTTATACTGAACATTTCCAAACTTTATTAAACCCTTTCCCTGTTCTATATGCATTCAGAATTTCAATACCTTCTGAATATTCATGGACCAAATAGTTTTAATGAAATATGGAAAGGTGGACCATTGTAGTCATTTAAGAAACTAGTGAAACAGATCTATAAAATTCCATTAGCAAACAAAGCAGACCCTGATCAGATGGTTCCAATAGAAGCCATCTAATCAGGGTCTACTCTGTTTGCAAAAGCGTGAAAAGGCATTTATATGATGGAAAGGATTAAATGGATGAATCGCTTGTAAACTGTTTCACCAATTTATTTTTAATGCATACACACCAAGACCATATTGGTTTTTGACCTGTCTATTAGTTTGTTGGTATGTCGTTAACTATGAAACTATTAACGCTTAACTCCATGAATATTCAGGCAATAAATAATGACATCAGGAATATTAATTCAGTGAATGTTTAGCTTGTCTGTTTAGAAGAAACGTTGAGCTATTGTGATCACTTGGTCGTAGGGGTTGTTGTCGTGCAAAAACTTTAATGTAGCTCATTACTTGAAAAGTATAAGAGGTATCAAACATGAAAATTCATAGGTTAGTAGATCTCATTTAGGGCAAGGTCCCACCATAAGAAACCATAACTCTTGATTTAAAAATTTTGGAGTTAAGGCCCTTTATCATTTTCAATTTTTAGCTCACATGGCACAAAGTGCCAAGGTGAGCTATTGGGATGATCCTATGTCCGGCGTTTTAAATCTTTAAAAATCTTCTTCTCTGAAAATATAAGGAATAGACCTTTGGTATTTGGTATGTAGCATCATCTAATGGTCCTCTACTAAGATTGTTCAAATTATGACCCCCAGGACAAAAATGGCCCCGCCCCAGGGCTTATCAGTTTTTCATAGGAAAATCTTGAAGAAAGCATCTTCTCTGAAACTGTAAGGCATAGACCTTTGATATTTGGTATGTAGCATGATCTAATGGTCCTCTACTAAAATTGTTCAAATTATGACCCCTGGGCCAAATATGGCCCCGCCCCAGGGCTTATCAGTTTTTCATAGGAAAATCTTTAAATATATTCTTCTCTAAAATTATAAGGTATAGACCTTTGATATTTGGTATGTAGCATTATTTAATCGTCCTCTACTAAGATTAATCAAAATATGACCCCCGGACCAAAAATGGCCCCGCCCAAGGGCTTTTCAATTTTTCATAGGAAAATCTTTAAAAATCTTATCCTCTAGAACTGTAAGGTCTAGGCCCTTAATATTTGGTATGTAGCATCATCTAATGGTTTTCTACCAAGATTATTCAAATTATTACCCCTGGGTCAAAAATGGCCTGCCCTGGGGCTTATCAGTTTTTCATATGAAAAGCTTTAAGAATCTTCTTCTCCAAAACTGTAAGGCAGAGACCTTTAATATTTGGTATGTAGCGCTATCTAATAGTTTTCTACCAAGATTGTTCAAATTATGTCCCCTGGGTTGAAAACTTCCCCGCCCAGGGGCATATCAGTTTTTTATAGGAAAGTTTTTAAAAATCTTCTCTTAAAAATCTTTAAAAGTCTTCTCTGAACTTGTAAGGCATAGACCTTAGATATTTGGTATGTTGCATTATCTAATAGTCCTCTACCAAGATTTTCAAATTATGAACCCCGGATCAAAATTGACCCCGCCCTGGGGCTTAACAGTTTTTCATAGGAAAATCTTTA
The DNA here is from genome assembly GCA_963576725.1 of Azorinus chamasolen. Lineage (NCBI taxonomy): Eukaryota > Metazoa > Mollusca > Bivalvia > Cardiida > Solecurtidae > Azorinus > Azorinus chamasolen. The sequence continues at coordinate 16,573,677 of OY755251.1, read as the reverse complement.
AGGTCTAGACTCTTTATATTTAGTATGTAGCATCATCTGATGGTTTTCTATCAAGATTTTTCAAATTATGCAATCTGTCATTGAAATCATTAATCTGATACGAACAGGTGAGCGATTAAGGGCCATCATGGCCCTCTTGTTTTAAATTTAGCTGGACAAGCACCAAATCAGACGAGCATTGGTGCCGCACACGGCTCTTGTTTTAACAAAATAATTTTTATTGTGACAGAAACTGTAGAATCATATCTATATTATATCAAAAGCAAACAGAGTAGACCCTGATCAGACGGCTCCAATAGAAGCCATTTGATCTGGGTCTACTGTTTGCAAAGGCGTAGAAAGGTGTATTTAAAGGGTTAAAGAAAGAATGGCATTGTGGTGTTGTAGGAACCCCCCTCCAACACACACAGCAGCAAAAATTACCACTTTTCATGTATATAAAAAATGCACTAAATTAATATTCATGTAATCATAAATTGATTAATGAATATTTATGCAGTAAAGGGTTAATTTCACAGAACAGAAGATAGAGTTGGAGGAGCTGCAGCATCAGCATGAGATGGAGAAATCTAAGGTAGAACACAAGCTGCGCATGGAACTGCAGGCAGAGGATGACAAGCTGAAGAAATGGAAGACAGAGAAGGAGGCAGGCTTAGAGGTATGTACCAGACCTGAAAAAATGTAGGTACAGTAAAACCTCCCTAACCGGATATTCAATTTAGTGTAAATACGGATCTTGGAGACAGGTGGTAGCTTAATGCAGGGTGAAAGTCATACAGAAAGCTCCTAGTGACCTGCCTGAAAGTATCAAAATTGTTGTTCTCTAGAATTCCGGTTTAGATGTTTTTTTCTGTAGTGGGATAGGCAGGATCACTGGCAAACTTGGGTGATCTTTCTTTTTGAGACTGATTGCTACAATTAACTTAATAACTTAAGTTAACCTTTTCTCCATAGATACTCCTTTCTATGACTTTTCAAACAGAGTAAACCCAGATCAGACTACTCCTTCTGATCTTCTCTGATTGTTTATTAAATAATATAGATATGATTCTAGAGTTTCTGTCATGACCAAAACTCCTATGTTCATATGCCATTTTGAAAATGAATCTAATTAAGATTCATGATGTTATTTCTAACATGAATATTGATGGAGTAAATGGTTATGATTCAATGTTTCGTGTATCTGGTAGAATTAGCTCACTATACCCTTGAGTTGAATGTGTGAGGACATATATAAACAGATTGGATCAAGACGTGCCGTCCTTAACAAAACTTCAACATTGCTCATAACTTCTGAAATACTTAAGCTAGACAATTCATATTTGGTATGCAGATAGCTTGGGCGAAGGCCTTTCACTTGATACAAAGATACATGAAATCAGGTCAAGGTCACTATTTCAAAAACTTTACCATTTTCAACAAAACTTTGACATTGCTATAACTTCTGAACTACAAATGCTAGGCAATTCATCTTTGGTAAACAGATGGCTTTGGTAAAGGCCTTTAAGTTGATATAAAGGTATTTGAAATTAGGTCAAGGTCACTATTTTGACAAGTTGGCCATTATTGAAAAACTTTTTAACATTTTGTCTTAACTTCTGAACCACATGTGCTAGACAATTCATGTATGGTATGGAGAAGGCCTTTCAGTTGATACAAGGATACATGAAATGGGTCATGGTCAAGGTCACTAATTTGAAAACTTGGCTGTTTTTAACAAACTTTAACATTTTCCTATAACTTCTGATCCACGAATGCTAGGAATTCACCTTTGGTACTCAGATAGCTTTGGTAAGGACCTTACAGATGACATAAAGATACCTGAAATCATGTCAAGGTCAAGGTCACTATTTTGAAGACTTGGATTTCATTAAAATTTTGTTATAACTTCTGAACTACATATGCTAGACAATTTATATTTGCAATGAAGAAAATATTCCAAAATAGATAAATACTTGAAAGGCCCGTAGTGGTCGAAATATTAGATCAGAGCATTTCAAGAATTTATATTTGGTATGCAGATAGCTTGTGTGAAGGTCTTTCAGTTAAAAAATCCGGCTTTAATGCAGTTTTCGCATTTTTTGCTTGTTTTGTTTTAAAAATGATCAAGTGATTTATGTAATTTTTAGGCATTAGTAAAAACATTGCAAGTAGAGACTATCACTTTTAATAACCCTTTCCCTGTTGGATATTCATGTAACAAATAACAACACCATGAATATTTATTAGATTGTTTTTAGCTCACCAGAGCACAAAGTGCTCAAGGTGAGCTATTGTGATACCCCTGTGTCCGGCGTCCGTCGTCCGCCTGTCCGTCTGTCCGTCAACAATTTCAAACGACTTCTTCTCTGAAACCGACTGCCCAATTGTAACCAAACTTGGTCAGATACATACTGTGGGTGGGTGCTTCAAAAGTTGTTAAAAGATAGTGGGCGGGGCCATCTGTCTGGTTGCCATGGCAACTGTACGCAATATCTAGAAAAATCTTCTTCTCCAGAATGACTGGTCCGATTTGAATATAGTTTTCACCAAAATGTTTCTCAGTTGATAGACTTTAATAGTTGTTAAAAGAATTTTGATCCGGCAAAAAACATGGCCGCCAGAGGGCGTGGTCATTTTTTCCATATATGGTAATATATGAAAATCTTTAAAAATCTTCTTCTCTGAAACTGTAAGGCCTAGACCTTTGATATTTGGTATGTAGCATGATCTTATGGTCCTCTACAAAGATTGTTCAAATTAAGACCCCCGGGCCAAAAATGGCCCCGCCCAAGGGCTTATCAGTTTTTCATTGGAAAATCTTTAAAAATCTTCTTCTCTGAAACTGTAAGGCCTAGACCTTTGATATTTGATATGTAGCATGATCTTATGGTCCTCTACAAAGATTGTTCAAATTATGACCCCCGGGCCAAAAATGGCCCCGCCCAATGGCTTATCAGTTTTTCATAGGAAAATCTTTAAAAATCTTCTTCTCTGAAACCATATGTCCTAGACCATTGATATTTGGTATGTAGCATGATCTTATGGTCCTCTACAAAGATTGTTCAAATTATTACCCCCGGGCCAAAAATGGCCCCGCCCAAGGGCTTATCAGTTTTTCATAGGAAAATCTTTAAAAATCTTCTTCTCTGAAACTGTAAGGCTTAGACCTTTGATATTTGGTATGTAGCATGATCTTATGGTCCTCTACAAAAATTGTTCAAATTATGACCCCGGGGTAAAAAATGGCCCCGCCCGAGGGCTTATCAGTTTTTCATAGGAAAATCTTTAAAAATCTTCTTCTCTGAAACTGTAAGGCCTAAACCTTTGATATTTGGTATGTAGCATGATCTTATGGTCCTCTACAAAGATTGTTCAAATTATGACCCCCGGGCCAAAAATGGCCCCGCCCAAGGGCTTATCAGTTTTTCATAGGAAAATCTTTAAAAATCTTCTTCTCTGAAACTGTAAGGCCTAAACCTTTGATATTTGGTATGTAGCATGATCTTATGGTCCTCTACAAAGATTGTTCAAATTATGACCCCCGGGCCAAAAATGGCCCTGCCTAAGGGCTTATCAGTTTTCACAGGAAAATATTTAAAAATCTTCTTCTCTGAAACTGTAAGGCCTAGACCTTTGATATTTGGTATGTAGCATGATCTTATGGTCCTCTACAAATATTGTTCAAATTAAGAGCACTGGGCCAAAAATGACCCCACCCAAGGGCTTATTAGTTTTTCATTGGAAAATCTTTAAAACTCTACTGAAACTGTAAGGCCTAGACCTTTGATATTTGGTATGTAACATGATCTAATGGTCCTCTACAAATATGTAGCTGTGGCTTGTGGTCCTCTGCCAAGAATGTTTAACTTACGACCCTGACCACTGGGCGAAACTTGGCCCTGCCTCAGGACTTATCAGTTTTTCATGGGGAAAATATAAATATTATTTTTCTCTGAAACCATAAGGCTTAGACCTTTAATTAATGGCATATTGCTTTGTCTTGTGGTTCTCTACCAAGGGTGTACACATGATTTCTTGTGGTCAAAAATGGCCGCCGCCCCTGGGATTATATCTGGTGAGCGCTTTAGGGCCTCATGGCCCTCTTGTTTATAATGGCATATGAACACATGACATTTTGGAGGCAGAAACTGTCAATTCAGATTCATGTTATACCATAAGCGAACAGAGTAGACCCTTTTCAAACAACAGGAGCTGTATGATATGGGTCTACTTTGTTTCAAAAGGTGTTTTTATGGAGGCAAGGGTTAACAATAATGAAAAACTTAAAAATAATTTCATCTGTATCACAGGGTACAGTAAAACCCCTCTAAACCGGATGTAAAATTTAGTATAAATATCGGCCTTGGAGACAGGTGGCAGCTTAATGCAATGTGAAACTATCAACTTGCATTAAGCAGCCACCTGCCTAAAAATGTCTAAATTCTTCTCTACTAGAATTTTGGTTTAGAGAGGTTTTACTGTACATGACATTTAAATATTTACACACACACAAAGGAATTGTCTAGTCAAGGTCTGCTCTGTTTACTTATGAAATTTACTTATGAAATAATAATATATCGATATGATTTCTACAATATCTGCCAAGACCAAACTTTCCTGTGTTTATCATGTGCCATTATGAAAAATAATCTATTAATCAAAATTAATATGATGCCATGATTTCTTTAACCCTTTCCCTCATATAAACTTGTTTTCACGCATTTGCATACAGAGAGCCGTCTGATCAGGGTCTGCTCTGTTTGCTAATGAAATTTGATAGGGAAAGGGTTAATGCATGAATATTCATGGAGTAAAATGTTAATCGTTTGACTTCAGGCTGAAAAGGCAATAGAGCAGCAGAAGTTGGACTACTACAAGAATCTTCATGGATTAAGTGTGGATCTGAACCAGTACATACAGGCACAGACTGCCCGGCCAGAGAAAATAACACGCATTGTAGTGGACAAATCTGCTGCCAATCTCCACTTACACCAGTAGTCATGGGACAGAAAAGTCTTCCTCATAATTATCTTCACATTGATTTTGGTTTTGTCATAGTTACCCATGGAAAACCAGTGGACATGCACGGTACTTAGAATTATTCAGTGCTGCTGATACTGTGTATGTACACGCTCATTTTGTTTTCAATGCTGAGAGTCAAAATGAAATGCTGAAAATGTGAACTGTGATTTTCATTTCTCTGTCCATTTTGTTTTCATCGGTGATTACCATCAGTCAGAGTCAATTTTCACATTAGAGTCTGCACTCACTTTTCCTTTCATTTTATAAAATCACTGAACTAAGTTGGCTTTTTGTCATCACTCAATCTCTTCTTTAAACTCCAGACGCCGCCGTGTTTCTGTCAATAAGATGCTTGCAATGTGACTACTTCTTGGCCCTAACCACTTTGCACCAATGGCCAATTCAGGTACCCTGCATTTGATGTAGAGTTATGGAATCAATTGTGATATGCAAATGCTTTGCACCATGAAATTACTGGACCCAACTATGTTAGAGACAGTTAATTGAAAACAAAATGGACAGAAAATGAGAATCTACCATCTACCAAAAGAAATGCTGGAATACTACGACCTTTTGTGGTTGTGAAAGTGAATATAAATGGAATTTCTTGGATAGGTACGCCAGTGCAAGTGTCAATCAACATCTATGTCAACTTTGGCGGAGACAAGATGGGCGAAATGAACAGTCTTGACAATTAAAATACGTACGCAATTTCCTATTTGCGTCTCTGTATGCACAATTTGAGTTTCAAATGCATTTTTATACGAAACATATGCATAAAAACGCACATACGCACCTTATCTAAAGTACTGATAATTAACCCTTTACTCCATAAATACGCCTTGGCAAACTGAGTAGACCCTGTAGGAACTGTCTGATCAGTTTCTGCTATGGCCAAAATTTCCTGTGTTCATGTGCCATTATGAAAATGAATCTCAATTAATATTCATTACATCATTATTTCTTATATGAATTTTCATGGAGTAAAGGGTTAAATGTCTATGAAAATCATGGTTTGTATAATGCAGATACTATGTACATGTACCGATTTTTATCAAGTCAGTTGTGGTCAGTTGAACATAGTTGCCACAATGGCGGATGAGTGTATTGGAGTGCATTTGTCCGATTTTGTGTTGGCCATAAATTTACTAACCAGGTTTACAACTGGTTGAAACCTGGTAAAGATTTGCAAATGTCCTTGTTTGGACAAGCAGGCAGGAAGACCACATCAAATTCATGGTTTCCACTGAGCTTTAGTTAGTATTAACCCTTCGCTTGCTATTCACATCAATATACCTACCTGTAAATAGTGAAGACCCAGATGAGACAGCTCCTGCAGGAGCTGTCTCATCAGGGTCTTCACTATTTACAAATTGATTGTGCAATCGGTGCACTACACAGCAGTGATTGCACAGCGAAATACTTGTACACAGTGAAGATATATGTAATTATACAACATGGCATGGGTAAAGAAGGAGAAATGTATTTTAAAATTCAGCAAGCGAATGGTTAATATATTTTAACCCTTCTTTCCATAGAGGTGACTGGTAACTGAGCAGATCCAGATCAGGCAGCTTCTGTTGGAGCCATCTGATCAGGGCCTGCCCTGTTTGCTTGTGGAATAATATAAATCTGTTTCTAGTTCCTGTCGTTGCAAAAATTCCATGTGTTCATGTCATTTTAAAAAAATTATCTGATTTATATTCATGATGTCATTAATCCTCACTTGAATATTCATCAGGTAAATGGTTAATCAAACTTGGTACAGTAAAATCTCGATTATTCGAACACTAAAATATGTAAATTATTATCGAGCTTTAAGACAGGTGGCAGCTTAATGCATAGTGAAAGTCATGCAGAAAGCTCCTCTTGGAGCTTTCTGCATGACTTTCACCATGTATTAAGCAGCCACCTGCCTAAAAGGGTCTAAATTCTTCTGTACAGAAAATTCGAATAATCGAGATTTTACTGTATATACCAGTAGATAGCTTGCATGGAGACAAAGCTTTTGGGTTGCATCTGGGGCTCTCAACTCAAGGTGAAGGTCACTCGTACCATATATAGAAATTTAGTAACTTCAGTTATGAAGACATTATTGGGACCAAAATTTGTTTATAAATAGCTAGCATTGTGAAAAAGCTTTTGATTGTATCTCTTGAGTCATGGTCAATGTTGTTATTACAATAATTAGAAAATATGTTACTACTCAGTAACTTTGGCATGTTTTGACCAAGTTTTGTGTACAGACAACTTGCATGGAGACTTAGTTTAGGGTCAAGGTCACTTTTACAAAAAAATATATAGAAAAATCTCTTTCCACACTATAGGTTTACTTGGTAAAGAGTACAGGTGCTGGAGAAATAAATGGTTTTTTTTGTTGTTTTTTTAAATGACCAGAAATAATACATTTATACTAATACAAAAAGGCTCACCATTTGGCCAGAAGCAGTTTTCTGTCAATGCCCGATTTATGTTCACAGTTGAATATTCAAATACATGTACATGTATTAACATGTGCGAAAAGGAAAGAATTTTGCCTGTAATCATTTTTGCCACTTTCATGTGAACTTTCAATTTCAAATTGTAATGTAAGTTTTCTTTATCATTTATTTTTTAAAAATACAGTGACACGATTTACCTATATCATGCCAAAAGCAAACGGAGCAGACCTTGATCAGACAGCTTCTAAAGGAGCCGTCTCATCTGGGTTTACAGTTTGCAAATGTGTTAAAAGATGTTGGTACGACAGAATGAGGTTATACATTAATCTTCATAGAACAAATGTGTTCTGGGTTGGTTGAGTTGATCACAATTATCTTAATTTATTAATTTGTATCTATGTACATATATATTAACTAGTCAAAGTATCTTGAATTAAATATGTAAATATTTATAGGTGACTTTTGTTATTATTATACCCCTTTTAACTTATAATATTTATAATTTGCTTTGGTCAAAAAGCTCCCTATCCTGTTGAGACTTCCTTTTGTATACTCCTGGACAGTGTCGCTTCTTTACTGTGCCAGGTTAGTGCAGTAGAACCTGTCCTAAGCACCCATTCATGAGTAAAAAAGCAGGTACATTACCTTGATCTGCATTAAGCTACCACCTTTTTGATGCCTGCTTACGACAGGTTTTTACTGTAATTACAATAAACTAGAAAATTGTGTCTGTAAGACACCACGATGTCCCTGTGGTGGTGCTTGCCTAGCTGCACGTAAAATTCCTAAATCATTTGACCTTGACCTTGCTGGCAGCCTGGGCTGGGTGCGCAATGAAAGTATGGATGGTGTTTAACGTGTATATGCAATTCCATGGCAATAGCTAGTGGTTAGGGAGATATAAGACAATAAACAAAATGTGAACAATCAAGGGCACATAAATTTCCTAAATCATTTGACCTTGACATTGGGCTTGTGGGCAGCATGGGTTGGGTGTGCAATGAAAGTATAGATGGTATTTAATGTGTACATGTATATGCAATTCCATGTGAATAGCTACATTGGTTAGGGAGACATAAGACAATGAAACAAGAGCACCGCAAGCGGGTGCAAATGCTCGTCTGTCGTCATTGTCAAGAAGAACATGCATACCAACAAAAGCACCGAAAGCGGGTGCAAACACCCGTCTGTCGTTATTGTCAAAAACTATAAAGAGCCATAACTCCAAATTTTTTAAATCAAGAGTTATGGTTCTTATGTAGGGGCCTTCCCCTCAATGAGATGTACTAACCTATGAAGTTTCATGTTGATACCTCTTATACTTTTTGAGTTATGGTCAATGTTAAGATTTCATATGACAACGTGGACGCCGGATTACGACAATAGCTCGTAATTTCTTCGAAACAGACGAGCTAAAAACTGGCAACCAACTGCATGTAAATGTGACAACCAACTACATGTAAAATTTCCAAGTAATTCCCAAGTCATTTGACCTTGACATTGGGCTTGCGGGCAGCATGGGCTGGGAGCCCAATGAAAGTATGGATGTGTACATGTAATTCCATGCCAATATCTATAGTGGTTCGTGAGATATAAGATATTGAGAAAACTGTGACAACCAACTGCATGTAAAAGTGTGACACACGGACGGACAGACATGTGCAAAACAATAATGCTTCCTATCATCAACGGGGGCATAAAAATATGCCTTCTCTCTATTGGTCATTCTCATCCAAATAGCAGCTGTGCTATGAAATTCATATAGGAATTTGCTCTGCCTTAGCAAAACAAAACGGAACAAAAACAAGAAAAGGATGTCGACATGACATCAAACCGAGTTTTCCTTCACTATTAACTGTGCAAAGCTCTTTATTGGATACCCCTGCTTATCATGTATAGTCTTGGCCAAGTCTATGTTTTCTGTTGGGAGACCACAAAATAGTTTGATAAAAATCTAAAATAAGAGATGCACAATGGCATTATATGCAGAACATTCTTTCAAAGATACATGAAATTCGTTTAAAGGATTTATGATGAGTTGCGCTCATGAAGTAGGTGGCGGTGGTCTAGTGGTAACGCGCTTGACTATCAGTCTGGATTTCAAATCCCGGTCCGACCCGGAAATTTCAGAGATGCTTTTCCGTGTCTCTCACCCGCACATCCTCTCCACCCAGGGGTTAAAATGGGTACCTGTGAGGGTCACTCGCCGGTTACTGCCGCTGCATGATTGCGCCACATGTTAGCAGTGCTCAATATTGAAGGCCAATGACTCGATGACCAGGGGAGTAAATGTAGTCGGCTGAGCGGTCATTCGGACTGAAAGTAGACTATAACTAGGTACTTTACTTTTACTTTATGAATTGAGCACCCAAACTCCATGTACTATTATGGTTAAGTCCATGTTTTGTTATAGAACATCACAAAGCATTACATAAGGAACATTACTGTCGAAATTTAACTACCCATGTAGGAGTTGCTCTTACAAATTCAAAATATCTGGAATAAATCCTGAAATATGTCGGATCGTAAAGATCATCCTTCATGCAAATCTTCATATGACGTATTACCTTCTATTAAAGATTCATTGAAATCCGACTACCCATGTACGAGTTCAACCATACATATCTGGAATAAATCGCAGTCTGATTAGCTCCCCTGAAATTTGTCAAACCAGAGTGATTTTCTTCATGCACATCTTTATATGGTGTACTACTTTCTGTTTCATTGAAATCCGATCACCCATGTAGGAGGAAATGCGCTTACAAGAATGGGAAGACTAACTAACGGACGGTCAGACAGGTAAACCAGTATAACCTCTTCTTCGTAGTGGGGGTATACAAATATCTGACAATATGCACATCTACATATTGTGTCCTTGCTACATACAAGGTTTTATGAAATTCTGTTGAACAGTTTCAGGAGTCGGGCCTACAAGGATAGGGTCAAAAGATCTAGTCATTTCTAAGTTCAAAGAGGCAGAACTCCCAGAACTAGAAATGTGTCCGTAGGACATTCATGATTGATGCCCCCACTTCAAATTTTTTTGTCACAGAAAGTAAGGGCCATAATCATGTATGCAACGATTTATGCCATTTTTGCAAATAAAGGGCCGTTATTCCTAAATGACTGAAGTGTTTTGCATGGCTATCAAACCTGACCAAGATATATAGTGTGTAAAGTTTGGTCAGGATTGGACAAATACTTTCCAAGAAAGAGTCCGAACAAGATATCTTTAAAGTCCGTTTCGCAAATAATGGGCCGCAACCCCTAAAACTACAAGTGATTTACATGGCTATCGAACCTGACCAGGATATAAATGCCACAAACGTGTGTAAAACATGTCCAGTTTAGCATATAATTATACATTTTCTTCATATATAAATGCCTTTTTACGCCTTTGCAAATCATAGACCCAGGTCAGAAGGCTCCTTGTGGAGCTGTCTGATCAGGGTCTGCTGTTTATTTATGAAATCTCAAGTCTACCATTACCAATAAATCCTGTGTTCATTATAAAACTTCAGCTAATAAATATTCATGATGTCTATTTCTTATATAACACTGATCAGGGAATGGGTTACTAAACAAAAACCATTAAATGTAAATAAAAAAACTTTTAATGCAATAACTTTTGGCATAACTTAAATGCTCTATATCACACAATTGAATAAAACAATTTTTAACATGGTGGAGTTGTGGAACTGCTAGTAGAATGACTGTACATGTAATATCAATCACTGTCGACCTAACTCCTACAGGAGCCGTCTGATCAGGGTCTGCTCTGTTTGCTTATATAATATAGACAAGATTCTATAATTTCTGTATTGGCCAAATTAGTTGTCCATGTGTAATTATCTATTTAATATTCGTGAGTGACTTGTGACATCATTATTTCTTACATGAATATTCATGAAAGAAATTATGACACCAAAAACTTTGCTTCAAGCAGACACCTGCCTTTAACACAAAATACTTGATGTAATTTAGTGGCCGTTATAGAGAGGTTTTACTGTAATTTCAACATTATTATCTTACAGTGACATGGTTTACAATTACTGATCTGCACATACAACATATTTTCTATTGGATCTTGACAAGATGCAGTTACTTATCTTAATCCAAACTTTGTGCATTTCATTATAAATTCCCACTTTTGCGGTTAACCCTTTACACCATGAATATATTCACGTAAGAAATAATGAGTTAATGACATAATATTTTTGGCCATGGCAGAATCTGTAAAATTATAAATCTATATTATGTCACAACTCACTAGCAAACAGAGCAGATCCCGATCAGTCAGCTCCTACAGGAGCCGTCTTATCTGGGTCTACTCTGTATTGAAAGGCATATTTATGGAGTAAAGCATTAAACACTTCTGTACCAGGCTGCTTTCTTTTTTTCAGAACTCTGCATGCATCCACAGAACATGCAAAATGAACTTTATACAAATATATTTATACCTGGATAAATTTGTCAGAGACCCGTCAATACAACTAAAAAATAACATTAGAATGCAATGAACATTTCAATGAATATTTAATATTTCATGCAAGTCCTATAAACTCTTTCCTTCATAAAAACACCTTTTCACGAAATCTGCAAACAGAGTAGACCCAGATCAGACGGCTCCTATAGGAGCCGTCTCATCAGGGTCTGCTCTGTTTGCTTTAGATCAGATTCCAGTTTCTTTCAAGGCAAAAGTTTCTTTGAAAAGTTAACATCATAAAAATTCAGCTAATAAATATGCTGTCATTGTTTCTTACGTGAATTTTGAACAGGGAAAGGGTTAAAAGTAAACAGTTTAGATACAGACAAGACAAATTACGTTGGTATCATTATCTGGATCCAAACGGTCTTTTTATATGAGAAAAGAATAATGAATCAACTTACACAAGTCCAGCAGACAATTCAACTCTTTACTCCACAAGTACACCTTTCTATGCCTTTAGAAACAGAGAAGACCCAGATCAGACGGCTCCTGTAGGAGCCGTCTGATCAGGGTCTGCTCTATTTGCTATAAATGATATAATATAATCTATTCTACAGTTTCTGCCATGGGCAAAAATTTGTGTCCTTGAATAATAACAATTTCAGGGGGTTTTCACCTATAACAGAGGCCTGTTAAAGGCCCCTTCCCATTTGAAAATTTCTTTAAAATCATGCAGTTTTCCCAAAAATTCAAACTTACACTAGTTTTTTTGTTTCCCAAATCAGCAATTTTAGCGATAATTCTTCCCAAAATCAGCAGACTAAGGTCCCTTCCCAATTAAGAGAGAAAAAGCCCTGAATTTAATATTTATTATTTTACATGAATATTCATGGAGTAAGGGGTTAAATGTCCAATACTCAAGTACAAAATGACTTCTACAGCTGCAATTCATTGAAATACAGTACTAAATCAAACATATACCTAATGCAAAATCGGTATTTCTAAAGAACTCCCTAAATGTAAATCACACAATATGCTTAACCCTTTCCCTCTGTTTGCTCATGAAATTATAATAGATATGACTACAGTTTCTACCAATTCCAAAATATCGTGTATACTGTATATATATCGAGGGCTTGGTGCAAAACTATTCTAACTCCTTCACAAAGTGAAGGAGTTAGAATAGTTTTGCACCAAGCCCTCGATATGTGCTACTGGTATTATGAAAATTCAGAAGAAAAAAGTACATGCGATACCATTATTTCTAACAAGAATATTCCACAGGGAAAGGGTTATTAATTAAATCAGGTCGAATTGAATTGATATAATTTGAAACTGATTTTTCGAGTTGGCATGGAGTCATTCACATGCTGCAATTTGAATGTGCATCCATTAAGTCAACTCAGTTCATCGCCAGACTCCCCATCGATTTCCGGACAGCACCATGAATATCAATTAGGGTGTCAACAATGGCCGGCACACGTTAATCAAAAGTGAAAAATATGATATATAAGAATTACTATGCTAGTAGTTTGGAAGTTCAGCTGTATTTTGGCGAGTTAGAAAAGTTGTTAAATGCGAGCCTTGGCGAGCATTTAACTACTTTTCTGACGAGCTAAAATTCCAAACTACTAGTATAGTAATTCTTTTATCATGCAACTCCAAGAAAAATGGAGAAAATGAAGAAAAAGAAAGATTGCTAAAGCGGTTCTGTCCCCTGAATAAAAATACAGGCCAGTACAATATACGCGACGTCATATTGGCGTGCAGTGACGTAGTCGAGATTTACAACATAAACAAACTTGATTTAATAATTTTATATGGACAAAACGTTGAGACAAAGGTGAGCAAATGTGTTAAATTTGATGTTTATGTTAAATTATGCCTTTTCTTCCTTCTGTTTTCCTCCTATTGGCTGAATTAAACTTCCATCCCAGTGGGGTCAGTACACATGCACTGTACCTCACAAAATACAGCGTCAACGTGGAAAATATTATGCTAGTAGGAAGTGACTGTATTTTGTGACGTTGCATGATAAAGAAAGAGTACCGTATAATAGTTTTGTTTGCGTTGATTAACGTCATGTCCGTTTCTACTATGGGCTAATTGGACCCCGTATAGTAGTTGACCTACCAAGTTAGTTTCAAGGTACATGGATTACAATTCTAAAGTCATTTCGTTACACAAACGGGAAAATATGAACAGAATACATGTTTAACCCTTTACAACATGAATATTATTAGTTACACGGATATTTGGCAGGGTGTACGGGCTGGTATGACCGGGGTAGATCCCGTTAGCAGAAGGAAATACGTGGTCTAACCCGGTCATACCAGCCCGTACACCCTGCCAAATTACCGTGTAACGAATTTATAACCAGTCAGAGATCCGATTTACCTAATTAAGAAACAAACAACTCTTATTTTTACTGACATTAGATCTCTAATTATATGACGACATCACAAGGAAAACATGACGTCATCACAGAGCAAATATGACGTCGTCTCAGAGGAATTCAAACTTCACTTGTAAACATTTGAGTTTACATGTTTTACTGAGTAGATGATAGTGTAAAATTGAGGAACATATGAGGAACAGTTTTTTACGTTTATTATCGGATTTTTGGTCGTAATCCGCCCAGAATTAATGGAGTAAGGACGATAGGAAATTTTGAATCGACGCCAAAAACAAAAATAAAACGAATGATGTCACGTGTCAAATATGAAGTCTGTATTCTCCGTGGAAGCCGCCGAATACCGTTCTGTACACCCCGGCAGTTTTTGGCAAACTGACCAATCAGATTCCAAGGATTTACTCTGACTGGTAATAAACTTATCTCTGCCTTTGCAGACGGAGTAAACCCAGATCAGATGGCTCTGCTGTTTGCTTATATCATATGATCTGACTGACGGGTCAAAAACTATACACCCTGTGCAACTTGATTGTGTGTGGTATAATGAATATGAATATTCACGGAGTAAAGGGTTAACCGAATAAAAGCATGACTAGGGTCTCATCTGTACAAGTTAGGTATTTCTTGTTATACTACTTGTACCAATCACAAACAACAATACAGTAGCTTTACAGCAATAAACAGTTTAAATTTCATCTTTACACAATGTCAGCTCTGGATTTCATGGAATGTTGAATATTGATGGTACTGATGTAAACCAGAGCTCCAGATAAGGTGCGTAAATTGAATCATTTTCAGGAATAACTTCTTTATTTCTCCACCAAACCCTATACTGTGACCACTCTTTAGAATCGTCTCAAAGAGACGATTCTAAAGAGTGGTCACAGTATAGGGTTTGGTGGAGAAATGACGATTTTAGTATTGGGGTACACACCTTTATCTGTAGCTCTGTGTAACGGTCATAAATGTTGGAGGTACTGATGTAACGGTCATAAATGTTGGACACATATACAAGTACATTTAATAAACCATCTGTGCTGCTGCATCCAGGATGTCAATAAATGATCTAACTGGTTGGTACAACCCTGAAATTAAAAAGGAAAAACAATTTTGTGAATACATCTATGATCTCAATGGATTGAACAGGTAAACAAATTTGTGAAAAATGAAATTATTAAACAGTTGAACCTCGCCAACTTAAAAGTTCGGTCCTTCAAAAATTTACAATATACAATTGTTCTAAAATATATCACTTGAATTCACTTCCCATATCTAGAAACGTGACAGCAAAATGCATGTGCTTTCAGCATTAATTTAGAACTGCATCATAAGTTGTGAACTTGAGGAATTGTTCAGATTACAAATCAGATTAATCAAACCTAAGTACAGTAAAACCCCGCTAAGGCGACCACCAAAAAGGGGCATAATTCTGGGTGGCATAGACAGGTGGTTGCTTAATGCAGTACAAAAGTTATGCAGAAAGCTCCTGCAGGAGCTTTCTGCATAACTTTCGTGCTGCATTAAGCAACCACCTGCTTTAAACTACGCCAGTGGCTGTTTATTAAGTGGTCGCATTAGCGGGGTTTCACTGTAATTTGTATGGTCCATTGAAGATATATCAAGGTTCAACTGTACATGAAATCTTTGCACACTAGCAGCCAATTTTGTGCTCCAAACAGTTTGGATTCAAGTGAGATGAGGACCCAAACTGCTCGACACTCCCGACTCTATTAACCCACTCCTGACTCTATTAACCCTTCACTCCATATATACAACATTCTATGCCTTTCCAAACAGAGTAGACCCAGATCAGATGGCTCAAGTCCCATACTAGTGCCGTCTGATCAGGGTCTGCTCTGTTTATAATACAGGTCAATTTCTAGTTTCCACTTTTGCAAATTATTTGTGTTAACTCTTTCCTTCATATAAACATTTTTTTCACAAATTTGCAGAGTAGACCCAAATCAGGCTGCTACTATACCCATGTCCTGTTGTATAAAAAATTAATTACATATATCTTCACTGTGTACAAGTATTTCGCTATGCAATCACTGCTGTGGAGTGCACTGGTTGTACAATCAACTTGTAAATAGTGCAGACCCTGATGAGACAGCTCCTGCAGGAGCTTTCTCATCTGGGTCTTCACTATTTACAGGTAGGTATATTGACGTGAATAGCAAGCGAAGGGTTAAGACTAAGTTTGCACTCAAAATCTAACGAATGACTGACCTGGTGTTGAAGTTGTTCCACACAGTAAACCCGTGCAACTCATTGCTCATCCTCAGTTTTAACATGTCAAATAAAACTAGAAAATTGTGTCTGTAAGACACAGTGATACCCCCGTGTAGGTGCTTGCCTAGCTGCACGTAAAATTTCCTAGTCATTTGACCTTGACCTCGGGCATGCGGGCAGCATGGGCTGGGTGTGCAATTAAAGTATTGATGTGTATGTGAAGTTTCATGTGTATAAGTGTGGAAATTATAACACTTGAAAAACTGACAACCAACTGCACCTAAAAGCGGGACAGACGGACGGACATGTGCAAAACATAATGTCCCCTGACTATCGTCAACGGGGGCATAAAAATCACACTACATTTCGATTTTGATGAAATTCAGAATGCCTAGGTTTACTGAAATGCTTATACTGTTGACGTCTGGCGTCAGTGTTGCTAGACAGATGAATTGTCACTGGAATACTATCCATAATCTGCCGAGTCGTTATGATGAGATGGGTCATGTCAAAGATCTTCCGTGATCTGGCAAGACGAAAGTAATGACACCATAATCTCCATTGGATGCATGCTCTATGGTACAGAGTATTGTTTACAGATCCAGAGCAAGTTTTGCAGACGGCAGGATGAAAAGACAAGCGTTTTCATGACAATTAAGTGCTTGAATGGGACCGGTTTAGTGGTGATATGTGTGTGGGGGGGATTAATGGTTTGAGGCGGCATGTGGTCGAAGACTGAACTTGTCAATGATGGCAACCTTAAACGCCAGGGAGTACATTGCTCAGGTCTTGTGCCCAGTTGTCAAACCATTCCTAGCACAACACCCTGGCATACTCATGCATAATAATGCCAGGTCCCACACAGCAGCACATACTTGATCTTTCCACCATGAATATCTATATAAGAAATAATGACCTTATGAAAATGAAATCAAAAGTGATCATCTAGAAACAACTTTTTTCATTTATGGAGTGAAGAGATAAGACCAAAATTCCCAAAAGACTGCGGTCATAAATAAGTGTTGATATACCGGTATTCTTTTTGACTGTAGGCAAGTTTAGCTCATGGTCAGAGTTGGCCGACTTGACCAACAAGAAAACCATATTATAATAAATATGATTTTAGTTTCCGACATGACCAAAATGTCCCTTGTTCATTTACTGTAAAATTCATCTTATTAATCAAGTCTCATCTACGAGTCTCGAGACATCAAGATAGCATGCTAATTTTGATGGTTCCTGAAAGCAGGGGAATATCTTCAAAACCTTAAAGTAGCTCAATATCGAGTATACAAATGTGGTCTACTAATTAATATTCATGGAAACACTCCGACTGCAACACTCAAAAGAGGGGTAGTCAGTAACCGTAGATTTCTTAAATGATTATGCATGGATTAAAGGGATAGCCTATGTATCTTGCCACGAGATACTTTACTTTTTGCCATTTGATATAGTGTGATTTGGGTTTTACGTCCGAACAACTGTACATCAGTTATTTGCAGACGGCACCCGAATGAGGCAATTTATAGTGTTGCCTCGCTGGAATACCCCTGCCGCGGGCATCCCACCCAGTCCCAGAATCACCCCTGAGCTTAGTAATGACATTTGGTCAGACGTGGCCTCAACCAGGATTGCCACAAACCAGAGGAAACAAAATTCCCAGACCTTGAAAAAATTTAAATTTCCCCCGACACGTGGCAATCCTGTCAAATTATGTGCAATATATCGCAGAGGGAGAAAAATAGAGATCTTCAGACTACCAATCCGCTAACATGCTCCCCCCCCCCCCCGACTGTTAGGTTCAGTACTTTGAAAATATATTTATATAGGAGCTTCATTGATCAGAAATGTGGCACACACAGTGTCTGTTTTTGGATATATAAACTAATCTGACTATTCAATGCCTTGTCAAAATTCCTTAATTAAAAATAACCAGTTTCCAAAACATTCAATCATGAATAAGATCCGTAAACATTTTAGGTAACTCAAAACAATTAGATGTCATAAAAGCATATGCCAGGTCCCTTCCCCACTTTACGAACTCTGCTGAAACTAGAATCATATCAATATTGTATCATATGCAGACACTAGACCCTGGTCAGACAGCTCCCAATGCAGTCACAATCTGGGTCTACTGTTGCAAATGGAGGTAGATCTAACAAAATGAAAGTAATCTTTCAAAACAAGTTGGTGGCCCTGAAAAGGGCCGTTGGGGGTCACTATGTGACTATAAGGTATGCACCTTAGTATTCCTGGCTCTGGGACGAAGCCTTTCCTTTTGACGCCGATCCAGTCTTCTTCGGTAACAGCACGGCCTGTATGTTTGGCAATACACCTCCTTGAGCAATGGTCACGCCAGAGAGGAGCTTATTCAATTCCTCGTCATTTCTGATGGCCAGTTGAAGGTGACGTGGGATGATCCTGGTCTTCTTGTTGTCACGTGCAGCATTGCCAGCCAACTCGAGAACTTCAGCTGCTAGGTATTCGAGCACAGCAGCCAAGTACACTGGGGCTCCGGCTCCAACCCTTTCGGCGTAGTTTCCTTTTCGTAACAGTCGATGGATTCTTCCCACGGGAAACTGTAAACCAGCTCGGGATGAACGACTCTTTGCCTTCGACTTTGCCTTGCCGCCTTTACCTCTGCCTGACATGATTTAGATCTTTTTCTTGCGTGCTCAAAGAAACGAGTGATAACAGTCGGTGTTTTTGCTCAGTTATATAGCATCCGAGAGGATTGAATTTCAGCCAATCAAAAAAGTTGCGCCAATTTCCATAAACCAATCAAAAACATTGATACAGTCAACCAGTCGTCGAAATCTCGCAAATACGTAATTTCCGGCTTATAATCTCACGAGAACAATCATGGTGGTCAACGTTGACAGTTTACCGGCTTTCTAGTTTTGATTTCGCAATATTTCAAGAATAAAAATGAATGAAACGTATTTTCATATTGCTGTGAACGCGGGGATGGCATTTGCAGGTTTCTGTATCTGTATATACATAATCCCGATGTTCAGGGATATGTTTATTCGAGCAAACTTGTTTGGAATGGACATGAGCAAAAGGGACAAAATCAAAGTGTAAGCCAACGTTTAGATTTCATCAGATTTTTCGAACTAAAGTCCGAGCTTTAACATTATTCAATGCTTAAATATATGCGTACTGCCGCAAATAAACAACATATTTTAATTTGGAACACAAGCTTTTATGTTGCGCAAGCTTTTTTTCCAAAAAGTCTGACAGTGGCATCGCAAAAATGTATCTCCAGCAGGGTTGCCATAAGTCAGAAAAAGGAAACAGAATTTTTTACAAAGTTGGAATTTTTTGAACTGTCGTGGAAAAATTGTCCAGGAATTTGAGATAAAAAATGAGATTCAAGACCATATAGTTGAAAAATATTACATAAAATATGAAGAAAGCCGTATGTCACTGTAACATTCCGGGACATTTCAAATTATGCCAGGAAATACAGTTTCCTCCTCATATTGTGGCAACCACCAGACTGGCAGTCAAAAGACCAAGCACAGATCCAATCCATCAATCAAACGTCTTTTGTGAAATTATTGCAGCAAACAAAATCAGGGATCAAACAAACCACATCAGTCCCTATATAAACCTCTACTCCATATATACACATTTCTATGCCTTTGCAGATACAAGATACAATAATTTTTTATTAGAATCTTTATTTTGAGTCGGTTGTACAACAGATAACATTAGCTGCAACAAGCTGAGACAATTTAATTAGCATCTGGGTAAAAAATCAACTTCAGTTTCTTGTATTTTTTCATTTATATACAAATATGCAACAAGCTGAGACAATTAAATTAGCATCTGGGTAAAAAATCAACTTCAGTTTTTTGTATTTGTTCATTTTAATATATGATTATCTACCGTATAATCATTTTTATACGCATTTAAAGGTCAATTAAACAGGTCAGGTTTTTGTCAAATTCTGAAACTTAACCTTTTCCTTCATATAAACGCCTCTGCAAACAAAGTAGATCCCAGTCAGAGCTCACAGGAACAGTATGCCTCTGATCAGGTTCCGCTGTGTTTGCTTATAAAATTATATGATAAATTTTGACTCCACAAATACCCAAATTATTTTCACACATTTCCAGACATTTTACGTCTATGGATTAGCCATAGGAAATGACACTACTAAAGTAGGGGAAACTATTTATGGGGTGTGATATTTCTTTTAGGTGTGAAGTACAATATGGTACTTGATAGTTGATATTTACCCCTTTCTTCATGTAAACATGTTCTCATGCATTTGCAAACCAGAGTAGACCCAGATCAGATGGCTCCTATATGCACAGTGAGTCTGATCAGGGTCTGCTCTGTTTGCTAATGGAACTTGAAAGGTCTTTTTCTTTACTTTCTAAAATGGCTACAATTTTCCACCTTCCATATTTCGTTATATTTTGTCCATGAATATTCAGTAGGTATTGAACTTTAGATTATCATTATTGTATTAGAAACATTAAATTTTGCACAATTTAATTTTTTGAAAAATAAGATGCAGTTTGGACCCAGTTCATTAGCAAATAGTGCAGGTCCAGATCAAAGGGGCCATTAGAGTCCCACCCATGAGTTAAGTCCATACAACTTTTGGACAAAATAGGACTATGAAATTAAAAATAGGACAACTCTAGATGAAATGGGAATTTTATATTTAGGCAAAATAGGTTCAGATGAAATGGTACGTTTCAGAGACAATGTATTTTAACTATGTAATTTAGAGAAAAAAAGAAATTCCACCAAAATTCAGAAAAATTAGAGAATTTATTTTTTTACTTAAAAATTTGCAATATAAAAATGGGTGTTCGAAAAGGTGCCACTGGAAAAAATGCCACAGTTGAAGTGGAAAAAACGTCCCACTTTTTTTGTAAGTTGTTTTATTCTTTATCTTTTTTTTACACTAAGTGAAGACCAGGCCCAATCAGTTTGAGTCTTAGATTATTTATCAGCAAAATAATTAGATGGAAACAATAACTTATTACGATTTTTGAAAGAAAAGTCTTAAGGATATAGAAAAAATACTCAGCAGTTAGCATGCAAAACAGTAATGCAAGTTAAATAATCATTATCCAGTATATGCATAAGGGGGAAATAGACAACTAGTCAACTACTAGCTTTCAAATAAATGTTATCCTATAATAAGATCATATCAAAAGCAGTTAATATGGAAAAAAAAGCAAAACAAAAAGACACACACTAAAAATGAAAAATATTCATCGCAGATAATAAGTGGCATTGACAAGTTCAACAAACTACAAGCTCAGACCTGAACTGGGTCTTCACTAAACAAACTACACATATAAAAGAACCTGAAAAAACAATTTAAAACGTGGCATTTTTTCCAGTGGCATTTTCTCCACTTCAATGGTGGCATTTTACACATGGAAGCCTGGCTAAATGCCCCCAATTCCAGATGTCAGTTATTGTAGTGGCCCTTTGTCAAATATCCACCAGGGAGCAATGTTTATTACAGGGGAATGGAACCTGCATGGCACACTTCCTCTTTCTTGTACATTGTTTATTACTCTTGCATCACAGCAGTGTAAATAAGTAGCTGTGGTAACTTAAACTGGAATCAACTGGAAATTTCAAGAACAATCATTGTGGCGACAGTAAGGTCATGATGCCTTAATGTTATTTTTGGTCATTCTGTAAGTAATAACCAGTAAAAATCTATAGAATGTGTCCAATTAACAATTTCGTACTCCAGAATTACCCTTTTTCCTATGAATTTATGGCTATTTCCCTAATGAAAAAGTATGCACGAATTAATCACTGCATGATAATAAACTCTTGCCTCTATATGCCTGTTTATGCCATTGCAAACAGTAAATCCAGATCAAATGTCTTTACACAAATTTGCAACAGAGTAGATCCAGATTGGACAGCTGTTGTTGGAGCTCTCTGATCAAGAATGTCTCTGCTTGCATATGAAATAACATAGATCTGGTTGTACAGTTATTGCCATGGTCAAACTTTTCTATGCTCATGTGTCCCCCTCATGTGTCATTACAAAAAAATCTTCCAATTAATACTCATGATTTCATTATTTCTTACACATGGAGTAAAGGGTTATATAATCCATTTTTACAATGTTAACTTTTCAAAGGGATCATTGACATAAACTATAGGATCAGATCAACATAATTTCATAAGCAACAAGAGCTGACCTTGGTCAGACAGCTCCTACAGGAACTGTTCTATCTGGATCTACTCTGTTTGCAAAAAGAGATTTATTTTAAAGCAAATTTGGTGTCTTCAGTCAACAGTTCTAAATGGTGTTTATTAATTCTTTTTTCTCTAAAAGAGTTCATGTCTTCTTGAATATTCATTTACAGAGATCTTACAGATATGCTAGACAAATGTTGGTAGACAACCCTGGTAGAATCTGTAGAAGTAAGTCTATGAAGCAATCAGAGCAGACCCTGATCAGACGGATCCCTGATCAGACCATTTCTGTGTGGTCTGGGTCTACTCGGTTAGCAAAATGTTTGAAAAAGTCTCTACGAAAGAAAGGGCTAGACCTGAGTCACATACAGAATGTAGCATAGCCTTTTTGCAAAATTGTAGACCCAAGTCATTGTCTGCATTATTTTCTTTAGGATAAATTTCATAGAAAACAGCAATCGTAACAAAATGTAAGCTGACCCAATATCAAAATTTGCAAATGTGGAAGAATCAGTTGGAACATTTAGTCAGAATTGTCCCATTTACTGTGCACCAGGCCATTACCATGTCACGTGTGCATGTATGCCAAGGCAAATCAAGACCCAGTGGCAGTTGTGGAGCAGCTATCCTTACTCTGATTATCCTTTTCCCTGTTTAACCCTTTCCCTCATATAAACATGTTTTCACGCATTTGCAAACAGAGTAGACCCAGATCAGATGGCTCCTAGAGGAGCCGTCTGATCTGGGTCTGCTCTGTTTGCTTATGGTATTTGAAAGGTCTGTTTCATTACTTTTTAAAATGGCAACAATGTTTCACCTTCCATATATCATAACTATTTTGTCCATGAATATTCAATAGGTTTTGAAATTTGAAATAAACATAGAACCGGGACTCCATAAATACGCCTTTGCAAACAGAGTAAACCCAGACCAGACGGCTCCTTTAGGAACCATCTGATCAGGGTCTGCTGTGTTTGCTTATGATAAAGATATGATTCTACAGTTTCTACCATGGCAAAATAATTTTTGTGTCCATGTGCTGTTATAGCGATTAATCTAATAATTATTCATGACACCATTATTTCTTACATGAATATTATTCATGGAGGAAAGGGTAAATATTTATTCATGATTTCTTCACTTCATGAATATTCATAGACAGAAGAAATAAAATTTAACATGTAAAAGGGAAGGTTTTCATTGTTGTTGATACTGCTTAATCAGACCTAAGCAAACAGAACAGACCCTGATCAGACAGCTCCTACATGAGCCATCTTATCTGGGTCTATTCTGTTAGCAAACATGTGAAAAGGCGTTTATGTGAAGGAAAGGGACTTGGGGTCATTCAAAGCTGTCAGGTAACCTATCAATATATGGCAGTATCGAGCCATAGATAGACAAAAGCTTTATTATAAGTTAATCCCTTTCCCTGTTCTATGTTTATTTCAAATTTCAATACCTACTGAATATTCATGGACAAAATAGTTATGATGAAATATGGAAGGTGGAACATTGTAACCATTTCAGAAACTAAAGAAATATAAAGAAATATGGAAAATGAACATTTTAGAAACTTAAGAAATAAAACTTTCAAATTTCATTAGCAAAATATACATCATACGTTTACACAATTTATTTATTGTTAATTGAATCGCTGATTTCTTTATCAGGCCAGAGTCATTGGGAGTTATCTGTGGAGCTGTTTTCCTGGTGATGATGTTTTTGTTTATTCCAATACCATTCTACAAGCACTTGGCAGACAAAACCAATGAAAAGTTCCCCCATCATGAGGTAAACTGTCTTAAAGATTAAACCTTATCTTTCACATAATGTTTTATCACGCTTTTGCAAATAAAGTAAACCCACATCTGATGGCCCCTTAGTAGGAGCCGTCTGATCATGGTCTGTTCTGTTAGCTTTTGAAAGTATATGATCCAACAGTTTATGCCTAAGCAAAAACTTCCCTTGAAAAGTTTACACTCTAAATATTCAGGTAATTAATATCTATGATGTCATTATTTGTTACATGAATATTGAACAGGTAAAGATTTAAATTCTACCAATGCTAATTCATGATGTACTGTCTCTGAAATGTCTTGTATTGGCCAAGATTTTTTTTTGATTTGGTGAAAGTGGTGGTGTCAACACAAATATACCCAGAGGAACCACTGGTAAAGGGTTAAATTAGAGAATATATATGGATAAAGTGTACTATTGTTGCCATCCACATGTTGTATTTTTATTTCAGTATATAGAATACATAGCTGCCTTGTTGTCTATATGCTGCATGATATTCCTGGGATTTGCCGATGATGTGCTGAACTTGAAATGGCGACACAAACTCTGGCTCCCTACCATGGCCTCCTTGCCCCTCCTGATGGTCTACTTTGTCAACTTTAACTCAACAATCATCATTGTACCGAAGCCACTCCGCCCAATATTTGGGTTTGATGTAGATTTGGGTAAAAAAGTTATATATGAAGGGTTTAATACAACTGTAATGTTTAACACTTTAAAATAACACATTCCCACCTAGTGACACATGTCTGCACCTCTGTAAAAATAACATTTTGAAACCATAGGAGCAAAATTAATGCTCTATTTATCACAATGGTTTCAAATCTGCACAATTCTGAAATTATCCTTTTCTATAGTTAATTGTCCTTTTAAGTAGACTTATTCAAAGAGGCTTGGTCTGAAAATAGTCATGGAGGGAATGAGTTATAGACTTCTGGCAAGTTTATAATACCATTTATTAACAGTTTTGAGCCAGATAATATATTAAAATTATCTTTGAAAATGTGTTTGCTCTCTCTAATGTTTATCTAAAATATTCATTGAGAAAGGGTTAAACCTTTACTCTTGGGTCTCCATGAATATTTATGAGTTTAATTCCGCCCTCTTGGCATACTTATTATCTTGAATAGTTTTTTAGTATGAATATTTTGGCAATTATTTCTCTGAAAGGTAGGATAATCTCTGGTCGGAAAATTCTCTGATTTGGGTCTACACTGTTTGCAGAAAGGCATAGAAAAGTGTATTTATGGAGTAAAGGCTTAAGTGACTGCTGTAGAGGGGTTCTGCTACACCCACACTGTGTTTGTGTGTTTTTATTACACTGCAAACACCAAATTCTTTAAGACATTAATTGCTATAATCTCAATTAACCCTTACCTTCATATAAACACATTTTCACAACTTTGCAAACAGAGTATAATGTAGTCCCAGATCAGACGGCTCCTGTATGAACCCACTGATCTAAGTCTACTCTCAGGGCAAGCTTTTGGGAGACTTGAATGTCTGGCGTCAGTCGTCCATCATCAACAATTTGCTTGTGAACACTCTAGTGGTCACAAATTTTTTGTCCAATCTTCATGAAACTGGTCAGAATGATTGTCTTGATAAAATCTCGGACGAGTTAAAAGTGGGTCACTTGGGGTTAAAAACTAGGTCACTAGATCGAATAGTGTGGAAACCTTGTTAACACTCTAGAAGTCACATTTTTAGTTGAATCTGCATGAAACTTTATCAGAATTATTGTTTTGATAAAATCTGGGATGAGGTCGAAACTGGGTCACGGGTTAAAAACTAGGTCTCTAGATTTAACAGTAGGAAAACCTTGTGAACACTCTAGAAGTCACATTTTAGCCCAATCTTCATGAAACTTGGTCAGAATGATTGTCTTGATAAAATCCCAGACGAGTTTGAAAATGGGTAATGTGGGGCTATAAACTAGGTCAAATAAGAAAACCTTGTGAACACTAGGTCACATTTTTAGCCCAATCTTCATGAAATTTGGGCAGAATGATTGACCTGACAAAATCTTGGACAAATTTGAAAGTGGGTTATGTGGAATCAAAAAGTAGGTCACTGGGTCATATCTTAGAAAAATATTGTTTACACTCCAGCGACCATATTTTTAGCCCAATCTTCCTCAAACTTGCTCAGAATGTTTGTCTTGGTGATATCAAAGTTTAGTTTGATCATGCGTGGGTTGGGATAAAAACAGTAGGTCAAATCTTAGAAAAAACACTCTGGAGGGCACATTTTTAGCCCAATCTTCATTGGTCAGAATGATTGTCTTAATAAAATGAAAATCTTGTTCTCCAGAACCACTGCTCTTGATCCACTATCAATATTGTTCAAATATTGTCCCTTAGGTCAATATTGGCTCCATCCTGGGGCTACCCAGCTATAATCTTAAATCTATGATAATCATGGCCATCTTGGCCCACTTGTTGTTTATGGTATACTATAGATCTGATTCTGTAGTTTCTGCATGAGCCAATATATTTTGTGGGCATATGCCATTATAAAAATAATTTGATTAACCGTTCCTTCATATAAACACATTTTCACACATTTGCAAACAGAGAAGACCCAGATCAGACTGCTCCTATAGGAGCAATCTGACCAGGGTCTGCTCTGTTTGCCAATGGAATTTGAAAGATCTGTTTCTTTACTTTTGAAAATGGCTACAATGTTCCACTTCCATATTTCATTGTTTCTATTTTGTCCATGAATATTCAGTAGGTATTAAAATAAAACATAGAACAGGTATTCAGTAGGTATTAAAATAAAACATAGAACAGGTAAAGGGTTAACATTCATTATGTCATTATTTCTTACATGAATATTTAACAGGTAAAAGGTTAAATTTGGTATAGTAATTTTGGTATAGAAGAATTTAGACCCCTTTAGACTGGTGGCTGCTTAATGCATGCTTTATCCCTACATTGTGCCACCTGTCTTAACCCTTTCCCTGTTCTATATTTAGGCCAAATTTCAATACCTACTGAATATTTATTAACAAAATAGTTATAAAGAAATATGGAAGGTGGAACATTGTAGGCATTTTAGGAAGCAAAGAAACATATCTATCAAATTCCATAAGCAAATAGAGCAGACCCTGATCAGACGGCTCCTCTAGGAGCCGTCTGATCTGGGTCTACTCTGTTTGCAAATGCGTGAAAACACGTTTATATGAGGGAAAGGGTTAAAGATTGATAATAATACATATTTAAGTGTTTGAATAATGGAGGTTTTATTGCAATTGTTCTTCAGGTTTTCTGTACTATATCTACATGGGTATGCTGGCTGTGTTTTGTACCAACGCTATCAATATTTACTCTGGTGTTAACGGGCTGGAGGCGGGCCAGAGTCTTGTGATTGCCGTGTCAGTGCTCATATTTAACTTCATAGAAATCTCAGGTATGTTTGGTTTTCTGTTTTATAGAATTTCAGCAATAAAGGTGGAAACTGAGTACTTAGTAGAACATGTTACAGGAACACTTGAAATTTGGGATAATTTTGGTCATAATTTTTTACCCAGATGATGGTTATTAGCCCTTTGCCTCATACAAAGGCTGGTTTGGGCATTTGGATTTTTCATGTGAGGAAGCCTTCCAGCTGGCTTGCGGTAAGATGGCGGTTCTATCGGGATGTTGTTCTGTGCACAAAACAATGCAATTTTTTCCGTGCACAGAAGAACCTCTGGGGTTTTCCTCCACCTGTTTAGGACATCGTGATATGACTGAAATATTGTTAAAGCGACGTAAATCTCGATAAAAACCAAACCAAACATACAAATGCTTTTTCTTACGAAATTTGCATACAGCAGACACAGATCAGACGGCTCCTGTAGGATAAACCTATCCTGCTTATGATATTATTATAGATCTGGCTGCAATTTCTACCATTACCAAAAACTTTAATGTAAATCACGCCATTATAAAAATCCAGCTAATAAATATTCATGATGTCTTTATTTCTTACATGAATATTGAACAGGTAAAGGGTTAGTATAGATGTAGATAAGATGCCAAATAAGTTGACATGTCATCAGGGTCAAAACAGTTCCACCCTTTCCTTCATGAAATAATGATGTCATGAATAGTCATGATAAGAAATAATGATGTCATCATGATAAGATAAATTTGTTATAATAACACAAGGACACCGGAATTTTTAGCCATGGCAGAAACTGTAGAATCATGTCTATATTATATCATAAGGAGCCGTCTGATCTGGGTCTACTCTGTTTAAGATGTAGAAAGGTGTATTTATGGAGTAATTGGTTAACATTTTGTTTGAATTTTGGAAGTAAGAAAAGAAAACATTTTGGAAAAGGTTAACCCTTTACTCCATAAATACGCCTTTGTAAACAGAGCAGACCCAGATCAGATGACTTATATAGTAGCCGTCTGAACAGGGTCTGCTCTGTTTGCTTATGAAATAATACAGACACATGTACAGTTTCTGCCATAGTCAGATATTTCTATGTCCATGTGCTATTGTAAAAAATAATCTAATAAATATTCATGATGTCATTAATTCTTACATGAATATTCATTAAGTAAAAGGTTAAAGGGTGTGGTGCATAACCTTGTTTTAACCCTTACAGTGTGGGACACAAGTAACTAATTATTATTATTATTATACCACATTTATGTAGCGCTCTTTTCAGACAGGATCTGTTCAAAAGCGCTTCACATAGATAACTAATAATGTCCTCAGGGTCTGCTCTGTTTGTCATGTTACAGTTTTCTTTAGAAAACTATTCATCCATAAGGTTGACCTGTTTGAATTTGGAGTAGTCCATTTGAAAAATCAGCATTATAAGGGTTAACATTTATTCTGCCGGAAAAATATGCCTGCTGGTCATGGACTCATCTTTGTACTAAATATTGAATATAGATAGCATTGCAAAGATGAAGTGAATGTCTGCACTTTCGTCTAAATATTGAAGTTGAGCGAATCATTATGTGATATAAAGTAGCTGACACTCATTGTCACTTGAGATAATTATTCCCTGCCAAAGGCAGAGGGATATTGTTTGGGTTTGTCCATCCATCCATCCTTCCATCCGGTTTACATATGATGCCATATCTCTGTAACGGAATGACAGAATTTAATGAAACTCGACATGAATATTTGTTATCACTGGGGCATCATTCCCATGTATTTCTTTTCTAGATCGCTTGCAGCATTTAGGAGTTACTGCCCTTTTATATGCAAAAATCACAATATATTTATTTACATCATATGCCATATCTCTGTAACTGATTGACAGAATTCAATGAAACTAGACATGAATAATTTTATCACTGGGGCATGGTGTTTCCAGATCACTTGCGGGATTTAGGAGTTATTTCCCTTTGATACGCAAAAAATCACATATTTTGTTCAAAACAATGCTATATCTCTGTAACAGATTGACACTTAACTCATCATGAATATTTGTCATTGCCATGGCATCGTTCCCTTGTATTACTTTTTCAGATTGCATTAGACTTTTAGGAGTTAATCCTCTTTGATACACAAAAATCATTATTGCATTCAATACTGTTTTGCATTAAGTACTTGAATATGCTTTATACAGTTTTCATATTCAAGCATTGTCATGGTAAAATGGGCCTCAAACAGTTCAGAAACAGACCAGCAACTGCGTCACCAATGCAACAACCAGTCTGGATATGTAATGATTCACTATATCAGAATAAACTGTATACAAACTACAACTAATTAATGCAAAAAGTAGTAGACTGGATCAGATGCTGCAGCGGAGATGCGGCAGCGGGTGTAGGTCTGTACTTTTTGTAATACAATAAGGCACATATCCCCTTTCTGTGGCTCATTTAGTATCAAAACATGTCCACTATTATTAGAGGGTTAATGCACGTTTTTTCGGGTAATAACATCTGCAGTGTCCCGAGGGACTGTTGTTGGCCCGAGCCTGGACCATAAAACCCACTTTCTGCTTTCCTGCATCAATTTAATTCTTCCAAATACAATCAAAACTATACAATTCTTTGACACACTTTGTTCGATTTATGCTGTTTCCGGGCCACTGTTTTCTTTCTGACGTCATTTCATGACGTCAAATACCGTTTACACTGAATTTCATTCGATATGTCTATCACTACAGTAGTATAATACAACGATCAGATGGCGTTGTTTACAAAACAGTACGTATGTAAACACAGATAGTTAGCGATAAATTAAACTGCGACATGTTGTATAGGTTAATCCAGGTCTAACAGCATAACCACTACACCACTGCTTCCTATCCTAATATACATGCCACAGTTTTACTTATCGTTAATTTTCTCTGTTTACATATGCTTAGGCCATAACGCTATAGCATTCGCGTCCATTGTTTACCTTAGGCCTCGAATAGGTATAATTATGTCTCCCCCATTTATGGGGAGATATATTGTTTTTGCCAGAGTTGTCTGTCTGTCCGTCCATCCGTCTGTCCGTCTGTCTGTCTGTCCGTCACAAACTTGTGTCGCGCGTATCTCTGAAAACAGTTGGGCTAGAGTCACCAAACTTCACAGGAATGTTCACCTGCATGAGTTGTTGTGCACCTGGGGTTTTTGAATTATCTCCCCCTGATAATTTTGGAGTTATTGCCCCTGATGACTTAAAATTAGAAAAACTTTGTGTCGCGCGTATCTCTGAAACTGCTAGTACTAGAGTCACCAAACTTCACAGGAATGTTCACCAGCATGAGTTGTTGTGCACCTATAGTTTTTGAATTGTCTCCCCGATAATTGTTGAGTTATTGCCCCTGATATGAATACTTAAATTTATACAAACTTTGTGCCGTGGGTATCTCTGAAACCAGTAGGGCTAGAGTCGACAAACTTCAAAGGATTGTTCACAAGCATGAGTTGTTTTGCTCTTGGGTTTTTTGAATTGTCTCCCCCTGTTAACTTTGGAGTTACCGCCCCTGATGACTTAAAATTAGACAAACTTTACTTAGTGTCGTGCATATGTCTGAAACCAATAGGGCTAGAGTCACCAAACTTCACAGGAATGTCGACCAGCATGAGTTGTTGTACACCTGGGATTTTTGAATTGTCTTCCCTTGATAACTTTGGAGTTATTGCCCCTGATATGATTACTTAAAATTAGAGAAACCTTGTGTCATGCATTTCTTTAAAACCACTAGGGCTAGAGTCACCAAACTTCACAGGAATGTTCACCAGCATGAGTTGTTGTGCACCTGGTTTTTTTTTTATTGTCTCCCCCTGATAACTTTGGAGTTACTGCCCCTGATATGTTAACTTAAAATTAGAGAAACTTTGAGCTGCACATATCTCTGAAACCAGTAGGGCTAGAGTCACCAAACTTCACAGGTATGTTCACCAGCATGATTTGTTGTGCATCTGGGTTTTTTAATTGTTTCCCCCTGATAACTTTGGAGCTACTGCCCCTTATGACTTAAATAGGAGAAACTTTACTTTGTGTCACATGTATCTCTGAAACCACTAGTACTAGAGTCACCAAACTTCACAAGAATGTTGACTAGCATGTGTTTTTGTGTACCTGGGGCTTTGAATTGTCACCCCCTTACAATGTTGGAGTTATTGCTCCTGATGACTTAAACATTAGACCCTGATAAGTTTGGAGTTACAGACATTACACTTGTGTATTGGAAAGAGGATGGGAGGGGGAGACATCTGTTTTTGTGACGAAAACAAACCTCTAGTTAAAACCGGTCAACAACAGCGCATGATCACGAGAATCGCCTTGTTAATACATGGTCTAGCGGGACTACAACAGCATGTTTTGTGCAAGAATAAAGATTGTCGTAGAAAGTAGTAATTTGGTCTAATATTCGGACATTAGCCCACCCGGACGACAGCCCACTATTTCTCTAAGGGCGGACATTAGCCCACTCGTGTTTTTGAGGGGCGGACAATAGCCCACTCGTGGTTTAGTGGAAGGCGGACATTAGCCCACTCATGTTTTTTTTGACGGACGGATATTAGCCCACTCGGACAATAGACCCCTCGCGCTGCATATTAACGAGGCGGACATCAGCCCACCCGGACAGTAGACCCCTATAATATATGTTTATTCACACTCCCAATTAGGTGAAAATCGTTGTAATTACCAATGATTTATCAAATATTCAAAAAAAATTATTTCGGACCGAGGATGTTTGGTCCCTAATTATCTTAGTTATAATGTTTGTTTATGTATCATTGCACTGCACTGTTTGATAAATCATGGATAATTAGCTACATTGATTGTTAGTAAACCTGATAAATACTGTACTGATACTGTAAACTGAACGACTTTTAATTTATTTTCCCCGCATTTATTTCTATTTAATAAACACGAACACTGCTGTCAATATGATCACTTCCGTTGCCGGGCAATGTATAAACCTTTAGCCGAATCTCTGAAACAATTGATGCAGGAATGCTAGATTTTCTCAGTATACACCAAATTAAAACAGACTTTTGAAATGAAATGAGTGAAGATTTGTTGTTCTTCATTTGTTGCTCCGATCTAAAGTCAAAGATATTATTTTTACAGTCATTTGGCCTTTCAGACCTACAGAAATAGGTGAGCCAATTACGAGGGGTCTACTGTCCGGGTGGGCTGATGTCCGCCTCGTTAATATACACCTCGAGGGGTCTAGTGTCTGAGTGGGCTAATGTCCGCCCATCAAAAACATACGAGTGGGCTAATGTCCGCCCTCCTCAAAACCACGAGTGGGCTAATGTCCGCCCCCACAAAAAACACGAGTGGGCTAATGTCCGCCCTCGGCGAAATAGTGGGCTGTCATCCGGTTGGGCTGTCGTCCGGGTGGGCTAATGTCCTAGAACCGTTTTGTGCAAGAATAAAGATTGTCGTAGAAAGTAGTAATTTGGTCTAATATTCATGAAGTTGGTCAGAATATCAATATAAGGTTTTAGTATACATGTACATCAAAGGCAAGTAAAACTTGGTTGAGCGATCCAAATTGATATTCTAAAGATCTCTTCCCCCCCAATTGTTTGCTTTAGTTTTAATTGCTACACCTTCCATATTTCATTATTATACATGTAACTATTTTCAGTAGGTATTGAAATTTGAAATAACCATAGAACATGGACAGGGTATAGAAAAGTTTATCTCAAGTGACAACTCTTGACAGGTCCTATTTTTCCTCACAGGTGATTGTCGAGAGGCACATGTATTCAGCATATATTTCATCCTCCCTTATACAGCTGTATGTTTGGCGCTACTCTACCACAACTGGTAAGAATTCACCATTTCTTAACCCTTTCCTTCATATAAATACATTTTCACGCATTTGCAAATAGAGTAGACCCAGATCAGACTGCTCCTATAGGAGCCGTCTGATCAGGGTCTGTTCTGTTTGCTAATGGTATTTGAAAGATCTGTTTCTTTACTTTCTAAAATGGCTATAATGTTCCACCTTCCATATTTCATTATAACTATTTTGTTTATGAATATTCAGTAGGTATTGATATTTGGAATATTCATAGACCACCTGCCCTAAATACCAACTAATTAACACAATTTAGTGGCTTTTCTGTATCATGAATATTGATTAGATTGATTGATTTTCTGATGATACATGAACACAGATGTTGGCAATAGTAGAAACTGTAGAACGTTTGCCGTATTCCGAGACCTTCTAAGATAAAAAAAATATTTAAGAAATGTACCAGAAGATTTTCATGTGCAAGTCAGACCCTCTAAAATCAAACCCTTGTTGTGTGTGATGAATCTTGGTGCAATGCTTGATTCACAAATGGATACGACACCACACGCAAATTCGGTGTGTAGATATAAGTTACACACAGCTCAGGCAAATAGGCGGTATAAGACAATACCTATCACCTGATGCTACCAATACTTTGGTGAACTCCCTGGTTACATCAAACCTTGACAACTGCAACTGATTGCTGTATAGAGTTTCAAAAACTACTCTATTGCGAAAACTTCAAAGTATGCAAAACACAGCAGCCCGCATCATTACCAAGACTCGATGTAATCATACAAGGGTCCTGCAAAAAGTTCTGTCACTAACGGGTTTCAGTAGTTTTAAACCATGTATATTTTAAAACGCTCCACTACACCTGAATAGTGTGTTCACTATCTAACGATATCCGTTTATTTCGTGCAAATTGCTTTACAAATGACAGAGTTATTTCAAATTGAAATACATGCAGTCATATACACTGACCAATTTACGTGTCTCAATGGAAAATGGACGAAAAGGCTTAAACTCGTAGCTATATCAAATGTCGCATTAGGCTTGATGTAGATTCAAAGCAGATATTTGAAGAATTGTGTAGTATATATGGACCTAATGCCATTTCAATACGCACAGTTTTTAGGTGGGTCAGAGCTTTTAAAGCTGGGAAATTATCTGTTGAAGATGACACCCGTCCTGGTAGACCTAAAACCTCTGTTAGTAAGGCAAACATCGCTGCTGTAAAGGTTGTGGATCGAGCAGGATGCGCGATTGTCTGTGAAAGATATAGCTAGTTGCACTGGCATATCATGCAAATAATTCTGAAAAAGCGTTTGGACCTGAGAAAGGGTTGCGCTAGGTGGGTTTTTGCTCACTGACGAACAAAAGAAACAACGCCTTAAATGTGCCCGGGATTTTTTGAAAACATACAAAGGTTGTGATAGTCGGGTTATTTCTAACTTGCTTACAGGTGACGAAACCTGGGTGCACATGTTTGAGTCACAGAGAAGGGCTGATAATAAGCAATGGAAGCGAAAAGATCAGAAACGTCCATGTATTGCCAAGAGAACCATAAGTTAAAAAAAGATGTTGTACGCAATATTCTTTAATTCGAGTGGGCCAATCGTTCAAGTGCTTTGCCCATCTGGCCGTACAGTCACTGGGCGATTCTACATGAACTCTGTACTAAAGAAAGTCAAAGATTTTTACAATAAGAAACGTCCAAGCAAAGGATGGGCAGGTGTCCATCTTATACATGAATACATAATAACGCCTCCTCTCACAGGTGCGAGGCTGTTAAGTCTTTTTTGGCTTCTGAAAATGTGAAAGTTGTAAACCATCCACCTTATTCACCTGACCTGAGTCCCTGTGACTTTTTCTTATTTCCTAGACTGAAGAAAATGTTTTCTGGAAAGAAATATAAGTCCAGAAGTTCTCTTGGCAGCGCTATCTATCAGTGTCTCCAACAGATACCTATATAAGACTATTTTTTCGCTTTTCGAGACTGGGTAAAAAGGTTACAAAAATGTGTTTCGGTAAAGGGGGAATACTTCGAAGGTTTGTAATAAAAATATTTTTAATTACACGTATCACTTAAGAAATCCGAACCCAATGACAGAACTTTTTGCATGACCCTCGTATCATGCTGGAACTTCACTGGCTTCTGGTTCAACATCTGATTGATTTCAAAATTCTGACACTTATGTACAAAGCCATGCACAATGAAACCCTCAAGTACATTGTCGATATGCTTGATGTGTACAGAGAGTTAAGGTGCATGTAGTTCAGTGTCGTTGGTTGTACCAAGAAGTCGTTTGGTAAAATATGGGGATAGAAGCTGCATGCATGTAGCTCCAAACTCTGAATGCTCTACCGTCAGACATCAGAGACCCCAGCTCAATGGCATCTTTCAAAAGATGTCTAAAAATGCATTTCTTCAACATATTTTACTAGAACATTACATGAACAATTTGAAAAACATAGCTAATGATTATCAGTTATGATGACTGTAGCCTTGGCCAGAGAGGGTTGATATAGCCACTCTATTGTGACTGACGGGACATTTTCGAATCTCTCCCCACTTTCAGACATAAGAGATATCTTTGAAATATACACAAGGTTCTACATATCTAGTGCTGTGTAATACTGCCCAATATACGGTAAAACATTAAGTAATTTGTGTTAATGCAGGTGGCTACTTAAAGCAAGGTGAAAGTAAAACAGAGCGCTTGTATAGGACTTGCAAAATATTGTTTGAGGAATATCCTGTCAGTTTTAAGACAGTGAGTGGGGTTGCGTAATTTGCACATTTCTACAAAATAATACATATTATGGGTACTTAAGCCACTGATTTTTTAGAAGCCATTTTAAAAATTATTTTTAACCCTTTCCTTCCTATAGGAGTTGTCTGGTCAGTGTCTGCTCTGTTTGATAAAGGACTTTGAAAGATGTTTCTTTACTTTCTTAAATGGCTACAATGTCCCACCACGAATATTTCATTATATTAACTATTTTGTCCATGAATATTCAGTAGGTATTGAAATTTGAAATAAACATAGAACAGGGAAAGGGTTAATATTCATCAACGTCTCCATTTCTTAAATGGATGTTCATGGTGTAAAGGGTTAAAAACTTAAAATGAATTTGTAATATTCTCAGTATTTTAAATAAGTGATTTATGATATCTCAAATATTCAATGAGCTATTGATAGAACGTATCACGGTGATACGACGGAACGCTTTATTGAAAGGTGTTTTCTTTTGTGTGTTAAATAAAGAAGTATTTTTATCGGAAAATATTACTCGATGTAGACTAGTGACCCTTTTCCTCATATCACAGCTTTTTCATGCCTTTGCAAGCAGAGTAGACACAGATCAGACTGCTCATGCAAGGTCTGCTATATTTGTTTATGACATGATAAATGCAACTGACTGATGCAGCTGCACCCTGCTGGTGGAAGTTTTGGGCAGATTCTCCCTCCAACTGAAAACATAGAGTGGACCTGGCAGAAGACCAAATGCCTTGCCACGGACAGAGAGGTCTTCACCAAGTTGAAGGAACACCCACAGACATCTTCCAAGAGATTGATCCCCAGCCCCTCTTTGGGCAGCAAACCTTGCAAAACATACAGAATGCAAAGGAGTAAGAGGAGTGGCTGCAGATGGGGGAAAGTGGGGTTAGAAGACGATGCTGTGGACCACAGGGCAGCCAACGTAGCGCCCCCGGAGCCAGAGTGACTGACATGTGAGATAGTAAGGAAAAAAGAGTACACTGAATGCTCTTAGGCGATGCGGCAGTGAGTGCAGGAAGCTTGAGAAACCCCCAAAAAGGAGAAAATCATTCGCAAGCTTGGTGTGTGGCAGGTGCTGGGTATAGGGAGACTACCTGCACTCGAGCAACCCTGTGTTTCTGGAGGCTTGCAAGGAGCAAATCTACCACAAACTCGAGGAACAAGGTGATGACCTACTGGATGCCCTCATTGCACAAACATTCAGGAATAAGAGGCCTGGAGCTTGAGGTGCTGTCAACCAAAATCGTTTGTAAGGAAAGGAAGGAAATCCGCTGGCACCCACTGGAGGTCCGGGCGGCACCCAGCCCGAAGTTATTGGCTGCCCTACAGCAGCTGTCGACTAGGAAGAAGAAGTATACAGAGGTAGCAGTGGAGATAGTGAAGAAACAGCTGAGTAGGGCAGAGCCAATAGCAGCCTGGTTGCCTGGTACACACCCCATTCTCGCTGCCTGAGAGAAAGACTGCCCTCTCTTAATACACCTCGGTGGTACTGTACTCCTTGTAGGGAGGGTACATGACCCAGCTTTCTTTATGGTCTCCTGCTGAGGTCTCTAGACATAGCCCGAAATACCACCATTCTCTAGATGCGGCCGGCAATAAATAGTGGCAGGTCATGATAAGGTAGCCGAAATACCTGGTACCCTCCGCGAATTTTGCGGTCTGATAAAACTTACGAATATGCACGCTTGAGTATATACCTGGTATGTATAAGTCCGTGTCGGTGAAAAGTGTCTGCTATATAGTTCTGGTTTACATCAGGTAGGACCAGAAAGGGTGGCATGGTGGCCCTCACCTAGGGGTGGGGGAGGGGGCTTCCTAGGCTCTCGGGTATATAGGTCAGATGAAATCTAAATTTTAGTTGCTCTTTACAGAGCTCAAACTGGGGAAATAAGGCTTCTTAAGTTGGTATGCCAGAACCCCTGTTTTGTACACAACTATAGTTCATTTTACTTTAGTGTACCTTTTATATACATTTGTAATTCCATATATGGTAAAGAGAAAAATTAAATTTTAAATTTTGTTGGAAAAGCCTTTTTGATTCATAAAAAAATATGACTGAGTCGGTGCTAATTTACCATATATTGCTATAGTGGTACTAAAAATTGTCCGCAGTTATATGCCAGAATTCAATATAAAACTATCTGTGTACAAGTCTGTATCATAGCAATCAGCTGGTGTACATTGTACATGTATATAGTCTGCATTTGTAACATGTTACCAGAGCTGCAGATAAGATACGTAAAACTAAAACATTTTCAAGAATAACTCCTTTATTTCTCTACAAAACCCTATACTGTGACCACCCTATAGAATTGTCTCTTCAAGACGATTCTAAAGAGTGGTCACAGTATAGGATTTGGTGGAGAAATGACGATTTTAGTAAATGGGTACATGTACACCTTTATCTGTAGCTTTTAATGTTAACTCATGTTTTTGGTGAAGTTCTCAATAATCCTTTTGTTGTTTCAGGTATCCATCCAGTGTGTTTGTTGGTGACACTTTTTGTTACTTCTCAGGAATGACGTTTGCAGTTGTTGCTATTCTAGGACATTTCAGTAAAACAATGCTCCTCTTCTTCATTCCTCAAGTGGCCAACTTCATCTACAGTCTACCACAGATTTTCAGATTCATTCCATGCCCCAGACATAGACTTCCAAGGTAATAGTTCCCATGGAAACAAATAGATTATACAGGTTTATTGTTAACCCTTTCCCTCATATAAACACCTTTCCACTCATTTCACTCCTATAAGAACCATCTGATTAGGGTCTGCTCTGTTTGCTTTTAACATGATGTAGATCTGATTCTACAGCTCTTGTCAAAGCAAAACATCCCTTGAAAAAATCATATAAAAATTCATGATGTCAGTGCTTTTGTAATACTGTCAGTAGGTGTATTATCAGCATGTGCTGCACTAGAACTATCATAGGATCTTTGCATAACAACAGTCCTTTAGAAGAATGGATACTATCATGACAATTAACCCTTTCCTTGTTCTATATTTAGTCGAAGTTTCAATACCAGCTTAATATTCATGGACAAAATAGTCATAATAAAATATGGAAGGTGGCTACGTTGTAGCCATTTAGAAAGTAAAGAAACAGACCTTTGAAATGTCATTTAATAGCAAACGGAGCAGACCCAGATGAGAAGGCTCCTATAGGAGCCGTTTGATCTGGGTTTACTCTGTTTGCAAATGCATGAAAACGCGTTTATATGATGGAAGGATTAATTTGATACATGGTTTGTAATACCAAAGTTTCATTTGTTTGAATTTACTAAAAGTAGGCTTGTATTCCCAATGTTGAATGAAAAAATTAGTTTTTAATACAGTTTTGAAACTTTGAGCCCTATGTGGTACTAGGGTGTGCCTGAAAGGCACAGGAATGGTTACCACTGTTCACTCTTTGTATGATTGTAAGAGGTGACTAATATGGGCTTAATGTAAACTTCATCTCTGATTCTCCAGCAGGTGTTAAGTTTCTGGATCCATACCCCATATTTATCTTGATGTAAATGATATACGCGTCCGGCAGCTTTTCTCTGGTCTACACTGCAATTCACTCGAAACTTGGAAATGGCCAAAAAATGGTTGTTTTTTTTTAGCTCACCAGAGCACAAAGTGCTCAGGGTGAGCTTTTGTGATCGCCAGATGTCTGTCGTCCGTCGGTGTGCGTCGTCCGTCGTCCGTCGTCCGTCGTCCGTCGTCCGTCGTCGGTCGTCAACAATTTGAACCTTTAAAAATCTTCTCCTCTGAATCTACAGGGTTCTCAGCTTTCATCTTTGGTACATAGCATCACCTATAGGTCCTCTACAAAAGTTATATAAATTATGCCCCTGGGGTCAAAATTGGCCCCGCCCCAGGGGTTGGAAGTTTTCAATAGAAACATATAGTAAAACTTTGAAAATCTTCTCCTCTGAAACCAGAAGGTTCTCAGCTTTCATATTTGGCACATAGCATCATGTTCAGGTCCTCTACAAAAGTTATATAAATTATGGCCCTGGGGTCAAAATTGGCCCCGCCCCAGGGGTGGGCAGTTTTCAATGGAAACAAATAGTGAAATCTTTGAAAATCTTCTCCTCTGAAACTGGAAGGCTCTCAGCTTTCATATTTGGCACAGAGCATCATGTTCAGGTCCTCTACAAAAGTTATATAAATTATGCCCCTGGGGTCAAAATTGGGCCCGCCCCAGGGGTGGGAAGTTTTCAATAGAAACAAATAGTGAAATCTTTGAAAATCTTCTCCTCTGAAACTGGAAGGCGCTCAGCTTTCATGTTTGGCACAGAGCATCATGTTCAGGTCCTCTACAAAAGTTATATTAATTATGGCCCTGGGGTCAAAATTGGCCCCGCCCCAGGGGTGGGTACTTTTCAGAATAGAAACAATAGTGAAATCTTTGAAAATCTTCTCCTCTGAAACTCTCTCATCTTTCATATTTGGCACAGAGAATCATGTTCAGGTCCTCTACAAAAGTTATATAAATTATGGCCCTGGGGTTAAAATTGGCCCGCCCCAGGGTTGGGCAGTTTTCAATAGAAACAAATAGTGAAATCTTTGAAAATCTTCTCCTCTGAAACTGGAAGGCTCTCAGCTTTCATATTTGGCACAGAGCATCATGTTCAGGTCCTCTACAAAAGTTATATTAATTATGGCCCTGGGGTCAAAATTGGCCCCGCCCCAGTGGTGGGTAGTTTTCAGTAGAAACATATAGAGAAAACTTTGAAAATCTTCTCCTCTGAAACTGAAAGGTTCTCAGCTTTCATATTTGGCTCATAGCATCATGTTCAAGTCCTCTACAAAAGGTATATAAATTATGTCCCTGGGGTCAAAATTGGCCCGCCCCAGGGCCGGCTAGTTTTCTATAAAAACATATAGTGAAAACTTTGAAAATCTTCTCCTCTGATTGTCTGGTGAGCGCTTCAGGGCCATTCTGGCCCTCTTGTTAAACAAAGGATGTACTCTGGAAATGAGTACAGCTTATGACTTTATAACAGCTGCCAACAGATGTGCTTATGAATAATTAACATCTACTTGAAAAATATCATGTTTGCATCATATAAACACTTTTATACGCCCGTTTGAAAAAACGGGACGTATTATGGAATGGCGCAGTCTGTTCATCCGTCTGTCCGTCTGTAACATCTCTAACTCAAGTTCCGCTTGATGGATCCTTCCCAAATTTAACCACAATTTTTATCTGGACATGCTACAGTAACATGCCCAGTTCCGGTATGTATATTCAAGGTCAAGGTCACACAATTGGACTTAGAATTTGCGTTTAGCAAAAATCTTAACCTGTCTGTCTGTCTGTAACATCCCTAACTCAAGTTCTGCTTGGTGGATCCTTCTCAAATTTCACCACAATGTATATCTGGACATGCTACAGTAGCATGGGTGTGTCCCAGTATGTATATCCAAGGTTAAGGTCGCACAATTGGTGTTTAGCATTTGCGTGAAGCAAAAATGTTAACCTCAATTTATGTGGAACACATTTTTGTAAGTCCACTTATTTACATAACCCTCTGCAATAAAGCTTTGAAACTTAGAACGCTTGTTCACCATCACAACCTTCACCTGTATGCAAAAGTACATAACTCTGTAAAGCATTTTGTCAGAAATATGCCCCTTTTTAACTTAGAATTTTTGGTAAAGGTTTTTGTTAAAAGTCCACTTATTTACATAACCCTTTGAGATAAAGCTTTTAAACTTGGAACACTTGTTCACCGTCAGAAGCTTCATCAGTAGACAAGAGTAAATAACTCTGTCAAGCATTTAGACAGAATTATGGCCCTTTTTAATTTAGAATTTTTGGTTAAGGTTTTTTGTTAAAGTACACCTATTGACAACCCTTACAGATAAAGCCTTGAAACTTGGTCTCACAATTGGACTTAGAATTGGTGTTTAGCATTTGCATTTAGCAAATACGTTAACCTCAGTTTATGTTGAACAAGACCTCGACGGGCATATATTGTGCCCACTGGCACTCTTGTTACACTTTTGCAAACAGTTGGCTCCTGTAGGAATGTCTTACCAGGGTCTGCTCTGTTTGCTTATGAAATAATATAAATATGATTCTACAGTGTCTGCCATAGGCAAAGATTTTTGTGTTCATGTGTCTTTATAGAGATTGACTAATTAATATTCATGATGTCTTTATTTCTTTTATGAATATTCATTGAGTAAAGGGTTAATTGAGACTGTAAGAATGGTCATACTTTTATTGAGTTGTTGTTATTTC
Organism: Azorinus chamasolen; assembly: GCA_963576725.1. Lineage (NCBI taxonomy): Eukaryota > Metazoa > Mollusca > Bivalvia > Cardiida > Solecurtidae > Azorinus > Azorinus chamasolen. Next base: position 16,530,927 of record OY755251.1, on the reverse strand, counting down.
ATGCTTTCAGATATGATGCAAAATCAGACAGAATAGGAGTGAGCTATGCGAGATTCAAAACTGCAGATATTGGCGTAATAGGACGATTGTGCCTTTTTGTTTTAAAACTGTTTAAAGTGGTTGTGGTGAAGGAAAATGTGGGTGAAGATGGAGCATACACCGAGTGTAACAACTTGACTCTCCTGTGCCTAACTTTGAAGTTCTTTGGTCCACTACATGAAAGAACCCTAGTGATCATTTTGTTATGTTTACAGGTAAGTTTTGTATAAATATGTAGCTTTGGTCTCTCTTTAATTGCTACTCTAAAGAATCTCGAAGGCAAGAGGTAGTTTAATGCAGGACATAATTAATACTAGAGCTCCAGGTAAGATGCGTAAATCAAAACATTTTCAAGATTAAGTTCTTTATTTCTCCACCAAACCCCTTTGTTGTGGCCACTCTTTAGAATCGTCTCAAAGGGACAATTCTCAAGAGTGGTCACACCATAGAATGTGGTGGAGAAATAAAGATTTTAGTGTTTGAGTATCTGTAGCTTTGATTAATACAAAAAGCTTTGCACATCACTTTCATTCTGTATTTAAGCAGGTACTTCTTTAAGTTTTAACCCTTTACTGCATAAATACGCCATTCTATGTCTGTTGGAGCCGTCTGATCAGGGTTTGCTCTTTATACCACCCCCCACAAACAAAGTTTGTCCGGATTATAACTTCCAAAGTATAAAAGCTATTGACTTCAAACTTCATATACAGATAGGTCACATTGACCCTAAGTGCAGTGCACAAGGTCCATAACTCTGTCTGCAGTATTTTTGGAGTTATTGCCCTTTGTTATTTTTGTCGAAATCTGGCTTGTCCAGATCATAACTTTCAAAGTATAAAAGCTATTGACTTCAAACTTCATATACAGATAGACCACATTGTCCCCAAGTGCAGTGCACAAGGTCCATAACTCTGTCTTCAGTATTTTTGGAGTTATTGCCCTTTGTTAATGTTGTCAATATCTGGCTTGTTTTAATAAATAAATAAAAATTCCGGAGCTCAACAGAATTTTTTTAAATTTTGCAGTAATGTTGAACACTATCTGAAGTTCTGAACCTGCGATGAAGGTTTTGATTTGTCGCTTCGTGCATGAATGAATAATCTCCCTTTTCGTAATTTAACAAATTAAAATTTAGCGGTCAGGAGCTTTATTTCTATAACCTCATCTCTGTGTTAAATGTGCTAGTGGGGGTATTCATCACCTTTAGTCGTAGTTCTAGTTTTACTTATGATATGATATAGATATGAGTTTCTGCAATGACCAAAATTTCCCTGTGTCCATGTGCTATTTTAACAATTAATGTAATTAATATTCATGATTTACAAATACGGAAAATTTATCTGAGAGGTTGAATTGCATGATCGAATAAAATTGTATTTTAATGCAGAGACTGATAGGTATATAATAGTATTATATAGAAAGAGGGACAATTGTCTTTATAATCTTACATATGATTTCCTTGGTTCTGAATTCCCACATGAAAAAGTAATGTCTTTCTTTTTGCCAACAATAACAAAGAGGTTGGGGAGTAAATTCTGACTTCTTGTACATGTAGTCAGTTATATTTTGTTGCATATTATTAAGAAAATGTTCAGACTTGGAAAGGGTGTGTCCTTGAATTTAAATTGCCTTTGAAAAAACCTTGAACTATTATGAAGTTTGTGTATGATTTGTTTTAAAAACAGATCTAATTACACAAAAACTGGATTTGAATTTAACAGAATGAATGAATCTACATATTCAGCATATTTTTGTATTTAATCTTGGAAATTTAACAGGGTAAGGGAAGTAACTCCTACATTTTCTGTTTTTCAGGTGTTATGCAGTTGTGCAGCCTTCTTTATCAGATATCAGATGGCCAAGCTGTTCTATGGTTTATAGCATTTGAAGAAATAATTAAACTGAGTGCTAGCCCTAGTCTACAAGATGGCAAACTTTCATTAACCCATTCCTTCATAGGCTATTTTTAGATCCAACCTCTTTGGATGAATCTACCGAAAAGGAGCATTTACTAGAGAAAAATGAACCTTCTGGAACTGTGTAGTTTTGAAACCATTGTGATAAATAGAGCATGTGCTCCCATGGAGCAAAATTGATGCTCTATTTATCACAATGGTTTCACAGGGTGACTTTTACAGAGGCGTCAAAAGGTGTCAATATGAGGAAATGGGTGAAATGAAAATTGCCACTTTGAAAACTTTATATGCAAATTATTATGTTTGTCAAATTTATTTCATGGCTTTGAAGCTAGCAATACCATATATAGCCCAATCAAGTGTTACAAAGTTGTATAAGAAACAATTTATCTGGCACAATTATAAACCTTCAAATACTGAGAGTGTCCTGGAACATATTACTAATGGTCATGAAATTCTCCATTGCCCATGTCAAAAACTGAAACATTTGTTAACTTTTTTAACCCTTTCTTTCATATAAACACCTTTTCACACCTTTGCAAGACAGAGTAGATCCAGATCAGATGGCTCCTGTAGGCGCTGTCTGATCAGGGTCTGCTCTGTTTGCTTATGAAATTATAATAGATCTGACTCTATACTTTCTACTATTACCAAAAATCATATTAACTGATGCCATTACATGAATTTAGTTTATAAATATTTATGATGTCATTATTTCTGACATGAATATTAAAAGGGATAGGGTTAAATGAACTCTCTCTATTGTTTTAACACATTTTAAAAATTGTAGAAATCCATTAGATACAAATGTGATAGTAGAAAGTAGGCTTTATATTCTCCATTTGCATTCTAAGTCATATATTCTGTTATCATCACGTTTCCATGTAAAGTGTTATTATCTATGATATGTGTTATGTACAAGGTGTGTTCTAATGTGTTCTTCATGCAAATTTACTCTCATCGGCAGCGTTTTGTTTTTTGTTTATATGTGTAATGTCTTACTCTCTGATGGCATTTATTGATTGAATTATGAAATGTTTCTTGCTAAACATGCTTAACTTGTTCCTACTAGACTATTTTTAGACCCAACCTCTTTGAATAAATCTACCAAAAAGAAGCATTTTGTTTACTATAAAAGGGAAACAATTAGAATTTTGTAGTTTAGAAACCATTGTGATAAATAGAGCCATTTGCTCCTGTAAAGGAAATGCTCTATTTATTGCAATGGTTTCAAAAAATGACTTTGGCAAAGGTGTCAATATGAGGGTATGGGTTAAACGGTATTGTTTTTGTTTATTAATAATTTTGATCTAGAAGAGAGTGTGGAATTGAAGTCTTTTTTTAAAAAAGCATGAGGTTATACAGGTAAACCTAGCTATATTGAGACTTGTTGTTATTTGTTGTAATTTGGTAAGTCACCACATATTATGTACTGGGCTTTGGTCTAATGGATATGTATCTGGTCTTGCAAACAGGGGGTTGTGGGTTCGAATCCCAAGCTATGCACAGTTTCCTTTTTAAAAACTGATTTGTTATTTGTAATCATCTTTTTAATTTTTATTCTTTTTCAATTACATGTTAATATCTTGTTATTAATTATTATATGTTATATTCTTGTTTTGTATGGACAGTGTTTTAATGAAAATATTGGTCACTGGTCAGAATCGAATTGGAGACCAGCTGCATACAGGCCCAGATACATATCCATTGTACCAAGACAACTATGCTGAAGAGATGCGTCTTGTTATGTCATTTAAAAATAAAGAAGCCCCGTAGTCGCATCGTTTTGTTTACATTAGAGTAGGTCATGTTTTATTCCAAAATAAATCTATCTGTATGTTTGGGAAAAACTGAAGGAAAATTTACTTTGAGAATATATACAAAACAATAAATATTAAATTTCTCCATGTATTAATCCTAGTGGGGCCTCTCATCAGGGTCTGCACTGTTTGTCATAATAAACTTTTCTTTAGGAAAATCCCTAAGTATTCACCATAAGCTTGATCTGTTTGAATTTTGGAATAATCCATTTGAAAGTCAATTTGAAAAGTCAGCTTTGTATGGCAGAATGGATTATGACCTGATTTTCCTGGTCCATGGGTCAAAGGTGAATATTCAGTAGGTACTGAATTTGGAATTAACATAGAACACGGAAAGGGTTCTAATATTAACCCTTTACTTCATATAAATGCCTTTTCACACCCTTTCAAACAAACTAGACCCAGATTGGAGCTGGCTGATCAGGGTCTGCTTTGTTATGAAATTATATAGATCGGACCCAACAGTTTTTGTCTAAACCAACAATGCCCTTTAATATTTATACCCCCGCAAACGAAGTTTGAGAGGGGGTATATAGGAGTCAGTGGGTTGGTCGGTTGGTCTGCCTGTCTGTCTGTCTGTTTGTGGCACAAATCCTGGACATGGTACACAAATGTTTGATTTGCAGACAAGGCAGCTGAACGGGGGTATTCCATCACCTTTAGTGATCGTTCTAGTTTTATTGATTCATGCACAAATTTCAAAAGGGAACCAAGTAAATGCTGATAACTGGAGTTTGCCCAAATTTCCCTCGAATGTCCCTTTAGCAGTCTTCTATTAAAGTTTTGTACATACATGTAGTTTCAGTCATTGCATTAGTAGATGACAGAAGCTGAGAATAGATTTTAATCAACAATTTCCTTAATCCTTTCCCTGTTGAACATTCATGTAGGAAATAATGATGTGAGGAATATTTATTAGCTGAATGTTTATAATGGCATATGTAGACAGAAATGTTTAGCAATGGTAGAAACTGTATAGGCCGATCTATTATTAGTTATACAGTTCTTTCCCAGGGTACATGACGATTTATTCCCGGTTGAGAAAAATCATGTTGCCCGAGCCGTTAGGCGAGGGTTACATGATTTTACCAGCCGGGAATAAATCGTCATGTACCCTGGGAAAGAACTGTATAACAAATTTATTATACTGCAAAGTTTTACGGTTTGGATAATTTATATAAATCCATTTTTTTGCATGTTGAATCACTAAACACGCCAATTCCCCTAAAAGCGCCCCAGTACATTTATTTATACCCGAAGGTATCCGAAGTGTTGTGCGTTGTATTTCATCGGCGTTTGTGTTATTATAGATGGCTGGACGATATAATAACTCCTCTAAAAACTGTTTTATTGGTCATTTCAAACAATGGTGTTTTTTAATTCATTTCTGCATTGTTTTCTTTACGTATCAATAGTTGTCTATTTTAAAAGTTTGCTATTGTTTAGCCAAGTCGAGAAGTCGGTCTTTTGGTTTCTGACCATAATATGTGGGGCCTGCCATGGGGAATTTCTATGTACCCTGTCACCTCACAGGGTACATGGACTCATGTACACGGCTAGTTAACCAATCAAAAGTGAGGATTTTACTTTGCAGTATAATAATGTAATTTCATAAGTAAACAGTGGACCCTGATCAGAAGGCTCCTACTGGAGCTGTCTGATCTGGGTCTACAATGTTTGCAAAGGCGTGAAAAAGCATTTGTATGAGGGAAAAGGTGTAATGACATCTACCTAAACAACTTTATGAATTTTGTCGAACTATCACAGGAATTATCCTAAACACTTTACTCCATAAATACGCCTTTCTACGCTTTTGCAAACAGAGTAGAACCTGATCAGACGGCTCCTATAGGAGCTGTCTTATCAGGGTCTGCTCTGTTTGCTTCTGATGTAATATACAGATATGATTCCACAGTTTCTTCAACGGTCAAACATTCCTGTGTCCCTGTGCTATTATAACAATTAATCTAATTTATATTCATGATGTCATTATTTGTTACATAAATATGGAGGAAAGGGTTAAGTGATATCATGGGTAACGGCTGATTAATTTTAACAGCTGATTTAAATGCACCCTCTACCTTTTATCGACCCTAGGCAGCATATACAATGATTACAGTAAAACCCCTCCAAACTAGACATTCAATTTAGTAGAAAAATCGGACTTGGAGACAGGTGGCAGCTTAATGCAGGGCGAAAGTCATACAGAAAGCTCCTCTAGGAGCTTTCTGCATGACTTTCACCCTGCAATAAGCAGCCACCTTCCTGTGAGTATCTAAATTCTTCTCTGCTAGAATTCCAGTTTAGAGTTTTTTTTCCTGTACATAGTGTTGTAAGTAGAACCATTTTGCTGGTAACCCTTTGTCTAATGAATATTCATGTAAGAAATAATGAACTAAATAAACAAAATTATCACTTTCCTCCATGAATATTCATGTAAGAAATACTGATGTCATGAATGTTAAGTATATTAATTTTTTAAAATAGCACATGTACATAGGAATTTTTGGCCGTTACAGAAATAGTAGAATCAGGGTCTGGGCTATATCATTCCGTTCTCAAACAGAGTAGACCCTGATCAGACGGCTCCTATAGGAGCCGTCTGATCTGGGTCTACTCTGTTTGCAAAGGTGTAGAAAGGCGTATGTATGGAGTAAATGGTTATGATGGTACAAATGTATAAACATTATGACCATGACAGATACTTTCAAATCAGATCTATAACATTCAGCAAGCAGAACAGGCCTTGATCACGCAGCTCCTACAGGAGTCATCGGATCTGGGTTTACTCTGCAAAAGTGTCAGACTGTGTCTCGATTAGGCAAAGGGTTAGTTAGAGAAGAAGCAGAAATCTAATTTGATCTAATTAAGTCTTTATTTTCTAGTCCACTGTGCATAACATGTTATGAAAATTATATTTTATTAAGTCTAGTTGTTGAATAAAGCTAACCTTCGTTTATTCTTTGTTAACTGTGTAAATACAGTGTTTGTGCACATCTACCATTTGTGTTGTTGGTCTTTTTCACTATTTTCTGATATGCTTCTGGAAGTTATAAAAAACTAGTTATATATAAAGAGAATATTTGTTCCTGTACTTTCCATTTTAAAATACAAATGTAATGTGTTTACAAAAGAAAATGATTAAATATATGCAGATTATTAATTAAATGTAAAACCAATTTAACCATTTCCTTCTTATAAATGCCTTTTAACATCTTTTCAAACCAAGATCTGGCTGTAGTAGCCATCTTATGAGGGTCTGCTCTGTTTGCTTTTGAAAAATATAACCCTTTCTTCAATATATACACCTTTCTATGCCTTTGTAAAAGTCACTTTTTTAAACCATTGTGATAAATAGAGCATTGCAAATGCTCTATTTATCACAATGGTTTCAAAACTAAAAATTCTAAACTTTTCCTTTTCTCTAGTTAATGCTCCTTTTTGGTAGATTTATTCAAATAGATTGGATCTAAAAATAGCCTATTCTACTGTTTCTGCCATGAACAAAACTTATTGTGTTCATTTACAACTATCATAATTAACCTTTTCTCCCATGAATATTCATGTAAGATATAATGATGTCATGAATATTAATTAAATAAATTTGTAATAGATCTAATAGCACATGGAAACAGGAATTTTTGCTATGGCAGAAACTAGAATCGTATCTTTATTATATAATAAGCAAACAGAGCAGACCCTGATCAGACGGCTCCTATAGGAGCCATCTGATCTGGGTCTACTCTGTTTGCAAAGGCATAGAAAGGCGTATTTATGGAATAAAGGGCCAATGTAATTTATATCCACCATAACAATACTTTTTACATTTGGAAGAGGTAAGGTAAAGCAGAACCAACGATCTAAGTGTAAAAATAGTCATAAAGTAAAGTGTTACATGTAACAGATTATCTAAAGTTGATATGAAGTTTATTCTTGTGTATGCCAAAGTATAACTGTGCGAACAAGTTAACTTTTGCCAAGGGTGAAACAATTTGAGTTTTTTTTAAAAAAAAATTCAGACTCGTAATTTGGTATCAGAGTGAACTTGAATGGAAAAAAGGCTAGATCTATCCCTTTACTTGATTAACTCTTTCCTTCACGCCTTTGCCTGGTAGACCAAGATCAGACAGTTCCTGTGGGATCTGTCTGATCAGGGTCTGCTCTTTGCTTATAAAATTATAATATATCTGACTGTACTGTTTCTACAAATACCAAAAATAAAGAGTGTAAGACTCAAATCGAGGGTCGTCCCAGATCGAGGGCCGATTCGAAAATCGTGGGCCGATCCAAAATCGTTGGCCGTTTTCTCCCACATCGTGGGCCGATTTATAACCCACAAAAATGCATCCTACCTGACACAATACACAGATCACAAATTTGATATTAGTGTTAATAAAAAAAACTGCAAACAGAATCTAGATATAAAAAAATAAAAAATATAGACTGCGGAGTTAAAGAAAATAACATGTCCAAAAAATGGTGGGGCGAAATGATACGACGTCAAAACGGACGACGTTGTGCGTAAATGACCTCGTATTTTTCAACCATTGATTAGAATAGAATAAAAACGAAACAATTGACTCGCTCGTAGACGTCGGAGTGAAACAGTCATTTTGATTGACCCAATGTCACCATAAAATCGTGTTCAACTCATTCAACCCCAGGACGACTATACTCGTTCGTTACTAAAAGTGCGCCAGGGAAGAGTACACTTGTCCTATGAAAACAGTGTAAACCAAGATCTTTCAGAAGTCCCCTAGTCAGGTCTTGCACTGTTTGTCATTTTACAACAATAACCCCGAATAGGTCAAATATTGATCAGACTTTATTGGAAACTAAAATTTCCATTTAAAGCTGTGAAGAATGAGTTAATGTAGGACAATTGTTATCTTGTTTACAACAATTTCTACACGTGTTTTGAAATTTACATCGTATTAAAATGTGTTTCTCGTGTTTATTGTCGTCATCCTTTTTATCATTGAATTATTCAAGGTGTGCACTCTCCGAAACCGATTTCAGACAGGCCAACGATTCTTATAAGTCTAATTTGTTATGAATACACTTTCGGAAATCGCAGCTCACGATTTCAGATCGGCTCACAATTCTCCAATCTGCCCATGGTCTGATTTTATATCACGGAATTGTTTAAGATATGCAGGTTCCGAAATCGGAGCTCCTTACGGAAATAACGTCACCATTTTGGCTCACCGTTATTTGTTTTGAATGCACGTTCGGATATCGGAGCTTCAGATTTCAGATCGGCCCATGATTTTGGATGTGTGCTTAAGATTGGGAGAAAACGGTCCACGATTTTGGATCAGCCCACGATTTTCGAATCGGCCCTCGATCTTGGACCGACCCACGATTTGAGTCTTACAAATATGCATGGTGTCTTATTTCTTACATTAATATTTAACAGGGAAATTGTTAATATTCTGAATAGAATGTAACAGCAAGGCTGAAAGGTATATCAGCATTACAAACACACACTGTTGGGGAGCTAGCACTGTGGTCAAGTGGTTTAGTGCTGTAACAGAAGACTAAGGTATATCAGCATAACATACACTTGTTGTTGGGGAGCTAGCTCTTTAGTCAAGTGGTTTAGTGCTGTAACAGCAAGACTGTAAGGTATATCAGCATAACATACACTTGTTGCTGGGGAGCTAGCTCTTTGGTCAAGTGATTTATTCCAAATTTCAAAACCTACGGAATATTCATGGACAAAATAGTTGTAATGAAAAATGGAAGGTGGAACATTGTAGTCATTTTAGAAACTATGGCAATAGATCTATCAAATATCGTTAGCAAACGGAGCAGACACTGATGAGACGGCTCCTGCAGGAAACGTCTGATCTGGGTGTACTCTAGATGTATTTGCAAATACGTGAAAAGGCAAGCAAATGCGTGAAAAGGCAAGCAAATGCGTGAAAAGGCATTTATATGAAGGAAAGTGTTAAACTGAAACTAGTTTTTCATCTCTGATTCTCGAGCACTTTCTGGAACTATAATTATCTCATATTTTAACCTCAATGTAAATGAGATGTGGGTCTAGTAACTTCCCTCCTGTAATGGTGCCAAAAGACCTGTGTGGCATTATGGTGGTGTAAGACCCAACTCAAACCTTGGAGATGTTGGGAATTTCAGTAAAAAATAAAACTAGCCATATTTACCCAATCTCCATTTTCCACCGATTCGTAAAGCTGTGAAAATCAATTTAACCCTTTCCCTGTTTTAGACTATGTTTATTACAAATTTTAATACATACATGTATTTAATATTCCGGGACAAAATAGTTATAATGAAATATTGAAGGTGGAACATTGAAGTTATTTTAGAAAATATACAAACAAATCTATCAATCTCTATTAGCAAACAGAGCAGACCCTGATCGGAGCCGTCTGATCTGGGTCTACTCTGTTTGCAGATGCGTGAAAACATGTTTATATGAGGGAAAGGTTAACACCATTTTAGAAAGATACTATACTCGTACCCTGACGTCATGCATATTTATGAGCTGAATTTCTATGCTGTTAATATTTTAACCCTTTCCCTGTTCTTTATTTAGGCCAATTTTCAATACCTATTGAATATTCATTAACAAAATAGTTAATAAAGAATTCGTGAAGATGGAACATTGTTGACATTTTAGAAAGCAAAGAAACAGATCTATCAAATTCTGATAGCAAACAGAGTAGACCCTGATCAGACGGCTCCTCTAGGAGCTGTCTGATCTGGGTCTACTCTGTTTGCAAATGCGTGAAAACACGTTTGTATGAGGGAAAGGGTTAAAGGTTTTTTTTGCTTTAAACGAAACTTTAGAATCGGATCTATATCATGACATAAGCAAACAGTGCAGACCCTGGTCCGACGGCTCATACAGGCCATATGGCTGCTATTGGTGGCGCTAAATGTCCTTAAATATTTCCTTGATCCTTGGGAAACCCAATACTGTTTAAATGATCTTGATTCATTAAAAAGCCTGTCTGCTCGTCCAATTCGAATGATGGCGTGTACGAGTTATCCCCCTTACACCATTTCACGGATATCCTGTGTCGGTGTATTTTCTGTACCAGATATTAAAGCATTCTATGCCGAAGTATTATAATTGTGTTGCTTATGCTTATAAGCTTCTTATGCCTCATCCAATCACAGGGGAGGGGTATATCGTTTTTGCTCTGTCTGTTGATTAGTTGGTTTGGCCCCAACTTTAACGTTGGTGATAATTTTGTCACCATTGCTCATACATGTACATTTAATTTTAGCATGCATGTGCAACTTTTGGAGGCGAACATTTTTAGGGGCGACTTATTATGGTCAATGTCATACATCAAGGTCAATGAACATATCGGGAACATAGTGTTTCACAAACACATCTTGTTTTATAATGGCACATGTACACATGGATTTTTGGCATAATATAATGTCATGATGAGCAAATAGAGCAGACCCTGGTCAGACGGCTCCTCACATCTAGGTCTACTCTTACATTATTTCAAAGGCGTGAAAAGGTGTTTGCACATTTTTTCAAATCACTAAGATTATGACGACTTCCAGCGTCCACAATAAACAAATACATACTGGAAATTAATAGAATTTGCAGTAAAAACGTAAACAATAATCAGTACTTTATCATAGGACAGCTGAATGCGTTACGATCAGGCATAGAACGACTCGGAAGTTCTTTGGGCAGAATCTCTGTGCGTTTGTATATTGAACGCATAGAGCGACTGGGAAGTTCGATGTACGTTTGTTTAGTGAGCGCATAGAACGACTTGGAAGTTCGCTGTACGTTTGTATAGTGAACGCATAGAGCGACTGGGAAGTTCACTGTACGTTTGTTTAATGAACGCATAGTGACTTGGAAGTTCGCTGTACGTTTGTATAGTGAACGCATAGAGCGACTTGGAAGTTTCGCTACACATACGTATGTATAGTGAACGCATAGAGCGAATGGGAAGTTCTTTGGGACAGTAACTCTATGCGTTTGCATAGTGAACGCATATAGCGAGTGGGGAGTTATTTGGGACAGTAACTCTGTGTTTGTATAGTGAAAGCATAGAGCGAGTGGGAAGGTCTTTGGGCCAGTGGCTCGGTGCTTTTGTATAGTGAACGCATAGAGCGAATGGGAAGTTCGCTGTACGTTTGTAAAGTGAACGCATAGAGCTAGTAGGAAGTTCTTTAGGGCAGTAGCTCTGTGCGCTTGTATAGTGAACGCATAGAGCAAGTGAGAAGTTCTTTGGGAAAGTAGCTCTGTGCGTTTGTATAGTGAACGCATAGTGCGAGTGGGGAGTTCTTTGAGCGTTTATATAGTCAATGCATAGAGCGACTCGGGCGTTCTTTGGGACAGAAGCATTGTATATGAAACAATGAACCAATCTGGCTTTATACGCAGATGAGAATCTACATGCAATGAGCTGGAGGTCTCGAAATAATTGAAATACTGTACTAACCAGCCTATTTAATACACATGTATACCAGATTAATGGGCTGCACCTGGTTCAAAATGGAGTCGTGCACATGTGGAGCAGCTACTGACATTGACTGATCAACTAGTTTTGTTAGAACTTCAAAAGTTATTCACACAATCCTGTGAGTCTTTCATATACGAACCCTGACAGCTTGGTGCAGTTTCATAGCCTATAGGTAGTCAAGTTTCCTGGGCATTGTAAGCCAAATCTGTGTGACATGACACTTCACGCAGGAAAGTGAACTGTGTGATTCATATTTGATTGAGACTCTGTCATTTTTCACCTACAAGTTATCTAAGTCTCAACAAATCGGACTCGCATTGATACTCGAAACGTGACTTATTGCCTCTTTTGGGTATTTACATCCGTGCGTATAGAATGCCAACTTTTGGCCCGGGGACAGAAACGGATATCGTTCAAGGAATTTTGGGTCAGAAGTCTACCAAAGCAGACGACAAGTATAATATTTTACCCATCCTATCATCGAATAAGCCGCATTTTGACGAGATGGCATTAGTCTCAAATGTTCAAAGGCATACGTTGTAGGATTGTATTTGCACGTACACTGTGTTGGCTTATTGCTGTGGAGAGATGAGCTCGCATGCTTTAATTAATTAACCCTTTCCCTGTTTTTTTTCTTTTCTTTGTTTCTTTCCTTTTTTTGAACTTTCATGTAAGAAATGTTGATGTCATAAATGTGTTAAGCTAATTTTTATAACGGCATGTGTGTGTATACGGGAGTTTTGTAACTTGACTCAAACTATTATAATTTCAAAAGCAAACAGTGCAGACCCTGATCAGACGGCTGCTATAGGAGCCGTCTGATATGGATACACTGTTTGCAAAGGCATGAAAAGGAGTTTATACGAAGGAAAGGGTTAATGCAATGTTCTTATTAATCACATTTAAAACATAATTTATCACTCAATATTCAAAGAACACAATTCTACACGCCATGGGATGCTCTTTTTGGCAGAATTCGGGGGCTAAACATTTCGAATTCATGTGACAAATTTCCCCCAGAGAGGTTTTTAGTTGTTAGACCTATGGTCGCGTACTCCAAAACTCTCCATCAGAAAGAAATGAAACTCACGGGTAATAATTCTGCCAGCACTCACACTGGATAAATGTACACCAGAGCCCAGTTCTTACGGAATGTACGCTGTCGTTAAACAATGATGGGTCTAAAAAATCTGTATCAAAACCATATACATGTATACTGAATACACGCTGCCATTAAACCATGATGGACCTAACAAATTTGCATCATGACCCACTCCTTCATATTGAATACACGCTGGCATTAAACCATGATGGACCTAACAAATCTGCATCATGTTCCACTCCTTCATACTGAATACACGCTGGCATTAAACAGTGATGGACTTAACAAATCTGTATCAAAACTCCATATACATGTATACTGAATACACGCTGGCATTAAACAATGATGGACCTAACAATGAACCCCTGAAATCTGCACCCCACCCCCTCCCAATTCAAACTGAATGCTCGCTGGCATGCAAACAATTCTGTATCAAATCCAATATACAGTAAAACCCCTCTAAACCGGAATTTAAATAGGGAGGAATATGGACAATTCCAGGCAGGTGGCAGCTTAATGCAGAGTGAAAGTCATGCAGAAAGCTTCTACAAGCTTTTATTTCTGCTTGACCTTTACCTGGAGTATTAAGCTACCTGACTCCAAGGTCGATATTTATACTAATTTGAACGTCCGATTTAGTTTAAACATATTTTATTTCTAATTATACAAATTTTGAACGTCCGATTTAGTTTAAACATAATAACGATTTAGTTTAAACATATTTTATTTCTAATTATACAAACTTTGAACGTCCGATTTAGTTTAAACATATTTTATTTCTAATTATACAAATTTTGAACATCCGCAAATTTTGAACGTCCGATTTAGTTTAAACATATTTTATTTCTAATTATACAAACTTTGAACGTCCGATTTAGTTTAAACATATTTTATTTCTATTTATACAAACTTTGAACGTCCGATTTAGAAGGGTTTACTGTATACTGAATACACGCTGGCATTAAACAGTGATGGATCAAACAACCCCCTTTCATACTGAATGTACGTTGTTAAACAATGATGGAACAAACAAATCTACATCAATCCCATCCTCCATCCCTTCATACTGAATGAATACTGTCATTAAACAATGATGAACACCAAACAAATATGCATCACCCCCATCCAATATAATACTGAATGCACGCTGTCATTAAACAATGATGAACACCAAACAAATATGCATCACCCCCATCCAATACCATACTGAATGCACGCTGTCATTAAACAATGATGAACACCAAACAAATATGCATCACCCCCATCCAATATCATACTGAATGCACGCTGACATTAAACAGTGATGAACACCAAACAAATATGCATCACCCCCATCCAATATCATACTGAATGCACGCTGACATTAAACAATGATGAACACCAAACAAATATGCATCACCCCCATCCAATATCATACTGAATGCACGCTGACATTAAACAATGATGAACACCAAACAAATATGCATCACCCCCATCCAATACCATACTGAATGCACGCTGACATTAACCAGTGATGGAGTAAATAAATATACATCAACCCCTTCATACTGAATGGACATTGTCGTTAACCAATGATGGAATAAACAAATATACACCAACCCCATCACCCCTTCATACTGAATGCACATTGTCGTTAACCAATGATGGAACAAACAAATCTACATCAACCCCATCCTCCACTCCTTCACACTGAATGTACGCTGTCGTTAAAACAATGGTGGAACAAACAAATCAGCATGCAAATAACTGTTACATATTCTGCCTCTACATACGAAACGCATCTTAAAAAAGTGTACCTCCGGGACTTTGAAAATAGTGCAAACCCAGGTCAGCCACCGAGGTATAAATACAAATTTCCGACCAAGGTGTTCACTGTTTAAGCCTTTCCCTCATATAAACACTTTTTCGCGCCTATTTTGAAAACAGAGCAGACCCATATCAGACGGATCCTGTAGTAGCCTGATGTTTGCTTTATAATTATGATAAAATTAATACTTTTGTCAATTTGTATCCACACTTTTCATATAAAACCTCAATTTATTATACATTATAAGCATAATGATACGTCACACTATAATGATTTGTTTTCCTCTCGCTTACAAACAAAAGTCTCTGGTGTTACCTAATAAGATGTCTTAACTCATTCCCTCATATTGACGCCTCTGAAATAGTCACGTTTGGAAACCATCGTGATAAATATAGCATTTGCTCCACATGAGCAAATGCTCTATTTATCACATTGATTTTAAAAAAACCCAACATGATTCTAAAATGTTCCTTTTCTCTAGTAAATGCTCCTTTTCGATAGATTTATTCAAAGAGGTTATGTCTAAAAATGAGGTAATGGGTCTAAATATGTCCTCTGAGGTAATGGATTAATAAACATAAAATGAAGTCAGACGTTACTTTTTCCTGAAAAACAGTTACATGACGGAACTACGACAGTGTGCTTTTTGTCGCATTCAAACTACAATGTACTTGCTTGCATTGTATACATGATGTTAGCAAGCAGTGATGCTATACAGCAGAGCCAGTCCTAAGCGACCATACATTTATTGAAAACTTTCTCAAGATAGGAGCTTTCTGTATTACTTTTGACTGCATTAAGCTACCACCTGCTTTGCAGACCCATAATTAGACCTCTTATTTCATGGCCGCTTAATATAAGTTCCAATGCATGTACAGTGTATCGCATTCATACCACATTATTGCATTGCAGCATGCATACAGGCGATGCTATGTGTACAATGTTAAGACAGAAGTTCGAGTTATTCGATTTCTGATCTGGATAATTTCTTAAGTTCACAGCTTAATGCAGATCTAAAGGAATGCTGAAAGCTCTTGTAGGAGCTTTCAGCATTACTTTAAACTTGCATTAAGCTGCCATGCGTATTTCTAGATATGCGTAGTTAATACATTTTAGACCAATTCTGTATTTTTGGAAGGACTGAACTTTTAGTTCGAGTTATCACGAAGTTCGAGATATCCGAGTTCGAGGTATCGAAGTTCAACTGTACACTAAAACTGAAAACGATCAAGCGAAAACTAAAATGGCCATGTTATTTTCAAAAAAAAAAGATAGATGCTTTATTGAGTGAAACAATCGAGATACAAAATATATGCTTCCATCAAGAAATCATTAAACTCTATATCATTTAATTAGACTTATATATCAAATATATATGTATATATTCGGGCACCAAATCTTATATGTTGAAGAATGCAATAAAAATACCTTTTCATAAATGAAATGTGTAAGGTTTTCTATGAGTTGTTCGTCGTAATTGTTAGTAAAGATTTGCAAAAGGCCAAGACCTTTATCTGCCTATAGTGGAACACTAAATCCCACTTTCTTTTATTCTTAGTTTCTTTTATTCTATCCCCCCTCTCTCTTTCTCTCTATCTCTCTCTTTTATTCTACCCTCTCTCTCTCTCCCGGGTGTAGGACAAAACCCCATGTGGACAAAAACCCAGTAGTACATAACCCCATAGGACAATACCCCATGTGGGAAAACCCCCAGTAGGACTAAACCCCACATGGGCACAACACCATGTGAAACCTAATTATGTATTTAATTAAGGAATTATATATACAAATGGCACTTCATAGCAATAGAAAGGGAGAATAAAACATACGAGAGAAGAAATAAGTATAAATATTTAATTTCATTGAGAATAAAAAGTAATAAATAACTATGTTGTTATGGGGTACACTCAAAAGCCCCCCCCCCCCTTATCAACCCCCCCCCTAACATGCCCCCTTATCAAAAGCCCCTACAATCAAAAGCCCCCTATCAAAAGCCCCCCTATCAAAAGCCCTCCACAGTGAAGATCCATATCACGAGATTCCCTTTGAACACAGTGTAGATCCATATCACGAGGTTCCCTAAGGAGCCTTAAGGCTTGGATCTACACTGTTGTCTATGCGCTGAACACATCCTGAAAGCACTTAGCACCCGTATGACTTATTCAGAAAATTCGGAAAACTCAATTATTGTATGTGTAGTGTATAAGTAATATTTAATTATTTACTATAAACATGTAAATCTATTTAAAATCAAATACAGTTTAACCCTTTCGCTGCCAATGCCGGATCTGTGATTACCAATGCAAACAGTTTGGATCCAGATGAGACGCCGAGTAACTCGGCGTCTCATCAGGATCCAAACTGTTTGTTACTGTTACTATGTTTTTGAAACAAAAATGAAGAAAATCAAAAGAATGAAAATTTGTAGCAGACGACAAAGTTAGCAGACGACAGAGTTTGGCAGTGAAAGGGTTAAATACTGTCTGAATGAGCTGCATTGTCAGTATTAACATATGATGTATTATATAGTCAAATTAACATCACTATAAAGTAACTATATATAATTAATATTAAGTGTCTAAGAAATAATTTACAAGGTTCACTATACTCACTAACATCTCCACCTAACTTAATTTGAAAAAAAAAATATTGTTGATTCTTAGCTTTAAAATAAAAATAAAGTTTTAAAAAGTGAATTTTCATCAGGTGTGTGTGTGTGTGTGTGTGTGTGTGGGGGGGGGGGGCTTTTGTAACACTTGACCATTTTTAGGGGGTGATGGGGGGGGGGGGGGGCTTTGTCAGGGGGGTGTAGGGGGGGGGGGGCTTTTGATAGACACTCGTTGTTATGCATATGGTAATAAGTACTAATAACCTGATTTTCACTACTGTTTGTATGTATCAAATAAAACCAAGTACATTTTCAATATCACAACAGATAGTGTTTGTCCAAATCAATTAATTGTAAGGAAGTGATTTAATCAGGATCTACACTATTTGTCATTGATAGTTATATTTTTTTAGAATATAAATCCACATCTAAAATGTTGAGGCAAAATGATATAAAACCATGTATGTATCAAACAAAACCAAGTACCTGGTCACTATCACAACAGGTAGTATTTGTCCAAATCAATCACTAAGTCTTGTAAGGGAGTGATTTAATCAGGATCTACACTATTTGTCATTTTGAATTTATATTCTGATTGAGGATTTCTTCTTCAAATTAGCTAAAGTTGATTTATAACCCAATTATATTAACATATGGGGTTTTGTCCGCTTTGCCACATTTGGCAATGGGGTTGTGTCCTATGGGGTTATGTCCTACTGGGGTTTTGTCCACACATGGCGTTTTGTCCGTAAACCCCCCCCCCCCCCCCCCCCCCACACACACACTCTCTCTCTATTTTAATTTACTTTTTATCTATTACAATTGTAAGAATATGAATAGAACAGAACAGAACATATCTTTTATTACACACAGGTACGTAGGTACAGCGGGGTACGGACAAAACCCCACTAGGACGTAACCCCACTAGGACAATACCCCATAGGACACAAACCCACTGCCAAATGGATAGGATAGAATCTTTATTTACATCTCATCAATGCACATTCAGCAAATATAAAAACATATACAATAAACATTTCAAATAGTGCATAGCCATTCCATAAAGGAATTATAAGAGATGGTAAAAATGACATTGCATGCCATATATAACACATATGTTTATAACATCACAGTATGACACAAATAAAATCGGATCACTGCAAATTGCAATACTGATCCAATATACCAAAACGGTCTAAAAAAATAGTATAAAATGAAACAAGAATAATCAACAAAAGCAAGCTAAAGTACTCCTATGTTCAAATGTGTCAAGGCGGACAAAACTCCACATGTTAACATAATTGGGTTATAAATCAAAGTTTAGATAATTTGAAGAAGAAACACTCAATCAGAATATAAATTCAAAGCAAGATCTTTACATTTTCAAATTTAAAGTTACAATCTGCAAATAAAAATAGAAGTTAAAGCATATTTAAAATTAGGTCAAAATTATGAATAAATAAAGAATGCATTCATAGTTAAATGAGCTTTAGTTTACTTTTACTTTTAATTTAATTGTTTTTAGCGGTATCAATGTTCAATAGTCATAATTATATATTAAATTCAATTAAAGAGGATTACACTAAACTACTGATTGAATGTGTGATGTGTTTTTAGATGTATCAAAGTTAATTATACATACAATTATACATACAATTAATTAAACAGGATTATACATGGCATTGTACTGAAAACTTTGATACAGCAAATACTTTTTATTAATGATTTCACACCTAATTCTCTTTAAAGTATTTAAATTCGCATCTTTCCTCTTTAAATGCCAAATACTTTACTCACTGTGATAGTCATTAAAAGCTTGATTGGTTGGATAGTCTTTAAATTTCACACCTTTCTTATTTAATCATGAAAGTTTGTTTTCACATTGACTTTAATCTTGTACCCAATAAATTAGCAAAGGTGTTTTAGAATCTGTATGATCTGGATCTATTCTGTTTGTAAAAAGGTATAAAAATCCTCCTTGTGATAATACAACTTATGCTTTTAGTGAAAATCAGGTTATTACCATATGCATAACAACATAGTTATTTATTACTTTTATTCCCATTGAAATTAAATATTTATACTTATTTCTTTTCTCGTATGTTTTATTCTCCCTTTCTATTGCTATGAAGTGCCATTTGTATATATAAATCCTTAATTAAAGACATAATTATGATTAAAATGGGGTTTTGTCCATGTGGGGTATTGTCCTACTGGGGTTTGGTCCTAGTGGGGGAACTGTCCTATGGGGTTACGTCCTAGTGGGGTTACGTCCTAGTGGGGTTTTGCCCTACACCCGGGTACAGCATGGGGGAATGTAGGAAAAAATGCCACTGGAAAAAATGCCACTGGAAAAAATGCCACCCTACAGTGGAAAAAATGCCACTGGAAAAAAATGTCACCCTTATTTATTATTTCTTTTTCTTGTTTAAAAATCCTTGAAGTTATTTTACAGTCAGTCAACCTGTGTTAGGCAGCTACTTGTCATTAGCATTTTTAGCCTCCTTGACTGTCTGCTTAAGAATGCCACCGTTTTTTTAAAAAAAAATTTTTTCGGGGTTATTTTAGTTCTATTTAGTTTTAATTAGTGGAGACCTAGTTCAGCCCTAGTAGTAGATTGGGTCCTAGATGAAGCTTGACTTTTGTTTGCCTAATCTTGATCCAAACTGTTTGCAAGGGTCATCAACGGTCTTCAAAATTCATTGCTAGCAGGCATCTGGATATACACTGTGTGCAATGTAAATAGACGACATAATTTTTTATGGGTGATAAGTGCTGTTATCGTGTTTGTTAGATATTTAGGATATGTTCATCAAACAGACAAACAGTGTAGATCCAAACCATAATGCTCAATTGTGAACCTCATGAAATGGATCTACACTGTATGCATTGTAAATTGACGACATAATTTTAGTGCTTTAGTGTGTTTGTACTACGTTAAGGATATGTTCATCAAATAGACAAACCGTGTAGATCCAAACCATAAGGCTCCATTTTGAACCTCATGGTCTGGATCTACACTGTATGCAATGTAAACAGACAACATAAGTTTTTATGGGTGATAAGTGCTGTTAGTGTGATTGTTATATATTTAGGATCAAACATAGATATATACATCAATTATATTGTCCCAGTCAAGGGGCTATGCTACCATTCCGTAACCATAAAACTTTTGCTAGAGGCATAGGCCCTCAGACAGTAGCTTCTTTACTGCTAGGGTGTACACAGCTAGCAAAAGGTCCAATACATATACTTGCGAGTAGTTAACCACGAATATACAATAAATATTTACATTCCATAGAGTATGAACCTATTTATGTCTGGATAATATTACTAACTTAAGCTCAGAATAAAAAATATATACATATATGAGCATCGCGTGCGTTTGAGCAGATAATGTAGACCCTGATGAGACGTCTCAGATCTGGGTCTACACTGTTTACCTACGCCCCTTTCAGTTGACACCTGTCAGTAATGGGTTAAACAGAAATATCTGATTTGATGCGACACCCCACCCCCCAACCCCCAAAACCCCACACATCAACCCCATCTTTCAAGTATAAAGTCTCTGTTTATTTCAAATCTGATTTGAGGTAATAAACGGTTTCTTAAAAACATTTTGAAGAATGGCTTGTTTGGCCGTTTTTCTGATGTCAGTTTTTTTTTTATCTAACTTCAGTTTAAGTAGTTTTTAACTCGTACGTACGTACTCGTTAAGGTACGGGTGTTCTGTTTGGTGGATTAACAGAGGCTATATACTTTTTAAATTATGTATAGTTATAGTGCAATAAGTATGGATTAGCATTGTGATATATGCATAGTCTCTTATAATTCAAATATGAATGCATGGTTTATGTATAGATAAAATGTTGTACGTGTATGTTTGTAACCATGAAGAGACGCTAATAAAAAAAAAAGAACACACTTCTCATGTATGCCGTTCAGTCGCAGTTTGTTGATGCTATTTTTCATGTCGTTAATGAAGTATAACTGTCCGCTAATTATTCATTATCACACTTATTGTAGTTCAACCGACCACTTGTAATAAACTTCTCCTCAGATTCATTCTTTAATTGTCTGTTTTGATATGACGCTACGAGTGTGAAGTTTGTCGGTAATTCTGTCTACCTTTGACCTTTTATCTTTACTTCATTACATGATAATTTCTCTGATTGATTTTCAATGTATCCCTTTAACAGTTATACTATTATCTATAGGTTTGTTTGCAGGGTGTTTCATAAACATTTTTATTCGACTAAATACCGCGAAAATGTCGACTCGCTTTAGACGTTGGACTGTTTGAAAGAATCCACGCTGTATTGAGTGTTTGCGACGGAAATCGTGCGTTTAAAGCTTACCTATGCGACAAACAATATCGTATCACATTCTTCCACAAGTTTATTGAGTTTAACGTTTATTACGATGTCCAAAAACTCCCAATAATTTATTCTTCTAGTGCATTTCTTTTCTCCAAATACTTCAGCAAGTAACTTTTGAGATGGTTTGATACTTATACATTTGCAAAAGTTTCTCCGAACAATCAAGAACATTGCTAAGGGTAGACCATACAGTAAAAAGTCTCTATAACGACCACTAAATTACATAAATTATTTTGTGTTAAAGGCAGGTGGCTGCTTAAAGCAAGGTGAAAGTAAAACAGAACGCTCCTACAGGAGCGTTCTGTTTTACTTTCACCTTGCTTTAAGCAGTCACCTGCTCTAAATACCAACTAATTAACACAATTTAGTGGTCGTTATAGAGAGGTTTAGTGGTCGTTATAGAGAGGTTTAGTGGTCGTTATAGAGAGGTTTTACTGTAGTTTGAATATTCGTGTAGGAAATATTGACATCATAAATATTTATTAGTTGAAAATTTATAACGATAATTTTTTTAAGGGATTTTTTTGACGATTATGGTAGAATCAGGATCTAGACCATGTCGTAAGCAAACCGAGCAGATCCGGATCAGACGGCACCTACATGAGCCTTCTGATCTGGGTCTACTCTGTTTGCAGATGCTCGAAAAAGCGTTGATATATAGGAAAGGGTTCTAGGTGATTGAATAGCTTGATGTATCAGTTAGTTTCGTATAGGGTATTACATGATGTAACCATGATGTCTGCAATCATAATAGCCAGTGTACATTGATTATATTAACAGTATTTCTGTTAACAAGTAGATTTTGGCGAAACAAATATGCTTCATAGACAAAGTTACAGTCATTATAAATTCAATGGAATTCTATACTCTTCCAACCCGAGAGACACGTACACCGTCATTTACAAAAGTGTAGATCCAGATCAGAGAGCTCCTAGAGGAGCCCTCTGATCTGGGTCTGCACTGTTTGTCATTCAAACTCCACTAGAAATTTTACGCCTTTCATACTGAGTGGATAGTATGTTCAGACTATAAAAATCTTTGTTCCACACTGGCCAGTAAGGATACAACCAACATAAATATCTACTTTTGTTACTGAGACCCTGTTGACATTAAGTACACTAGTTGTCGGCTATTAAGTGATTCCGACCCAATCATTATTCTCTGTCCTATAACCCCGGGTAGCATTAGAACCCTGGGGCGCACGTCACAAAAAGACCCCTCTATACGACAGAATTGGCTTACCGCTTTCTACTTTACTTTTCAATTACTTAACACACACTTTAAGTCGATGTAATAGTTGGGCTATTGTAAAGCTGACGTTTATACGCAGTATATAAAATGCCGACTCCTGACTTTTAAGTATTTTTTGTCGTCGAAGATCACACGTGACAAGCAATTTTATTGCCATGTATTTATTTTTCACTTTTCTTTAAGCTCCAATAAAATCGAGACAATTTGAATACTACCTAGATACGTTGACAATCTGCTATATTTGGCTATCAAGGGGAGGATGGATGACACTTGTAACAATTGTATTTTTAACCCTTTGCTCCTTTCTATGCCTTTGCAAACAGTGTATACCCAGATCAGACCGATCCTGTTTATTTATGATACACATGTAATATAGATATGATTCTACACAGTTAATATAAATAATATTCATGGCGTCATTATTTCTTACATAAATATTCATATGGTAAAGGGTTAAAGAGGCTGATATACAAACAATTCTTAACCCTTTCCTTCATACAAATATGTTTTCACGCATTAGCAAACAGCGTAGACCCAGATCAGATGAAGTTCATGAGAGCCGTCTGACCAGGGCCTGCACTGTTTGCTAGTGGAATTTAAAATATATGTTTCTTTAATATATTAATGGTGCATCCGACATTGCTGTACTTAGAGTAAGTTACTAAGTATTTTAGCAACCTATCTGGTCACCGGGTGGTGCTACTTGCTGACCGGATATTACATAAACTGTCAGACACTCGCGAAAAATCTGTGTGTAACTAACGGGCTACTGAAGATGACACGGAGGAAAATATCGAGTATCATCCACTGTATCCAATATGCGTGTCATACAATATGGAAATGAGCTTACTACACCTAGAAATAACCATATGCCAAAGATGACCCAGCAAACAGACTTATGACACGTACATGTTGTAGGCTGTTTATTTACAAACAGGCACAAATATACAAGCTACCTCTCGACAAAGTGTCATGTTAACCCATTTCCCTGTTGAATATTCATATAAGAAATGACGACATCATGAATATCTATTTTGTTTTTATAATGGCATTAGTACACAGGATCTTTTGGTATAAACTGTAGAGGCAGGTCAATTATATTTTCCAAAGCAAACAGAGCAAACACTGACCAGACGGCCCCTACAGGATCTGATCTTGGTCTACCCTGTTTGCAAAGGCGTAAAAAGCGTTTGTATGAGGGAAAAGGAGCAGTCACAACTGTTCTATAAGTTGCAATGTGATATTTGTAAACTGTTTGGATTCAAATCGCACGTATGATCTTAATTCAAGTTCAATATGATACCAGTTTCAAAGTGTCTACAATAGGTTTAAAATACGCAAAAGAGAATTTGAGCAAACATGTCTCATAGCATTAAAGGGGTTAAAGAAATGTCGTTTAAAACTGACCATAACTATTAAGAATAATTTTACCCATTACTCCATTAATATTCAGTAAGAAATAATTACTTCATGAATATTATATGCAATAAAACCTCTCTATAACGGCCATTAAATTACATCAAGTATTTTGTGTTAAAGGCAGGTGGCTGCTTAAATAAAGGTGAAAGTAAAACAGAACGCTCCTACAGGAGCGTTCTGTTTTACTTTCACCGTGCTTTAAGCAGTCACCTGTCATAAATAACAACTAATTAACACAATGTAGTGGCCGTTATAGAGAGGTTTTACTGTACAATGCAAAGACACAGAAAGGCGTATTTACGGACTAGATAGTTAAACTGTGAAGTAATGCAATGAAACAGTCGTGGTGAATAATAATTTCGTTTTTTTTTTGTTTTTTTTTTAATTATGCGGAAACTAAACCAAGTAAATTAAACCCTATAGAGAGCACACAAGTTCAAATCGGAATAAAATAAATATCTGATATATGAAGAGTTGACAGTGCCGAATAAGAACTGCAGACCCTTCTTTCTTTCTGTTTTTGTAGTTGTAAATGTATCTTAAAATTAGAGAATGTAGAAATTATCAATATTTGTCTGAATTCATGATTTTGTTTGTTTTGTATTTCATATTCTTTACAGCATCCAATGATCCAATACAGAAATACAATGTATTATAAAAAAAAACCCTTCTTTTTCACTCTGACTTTTTATAGTTTACTCGGTACACGCAGTAATAAAAGAATATTGTTTTCCAGTATTCATATATATTTTACATGTTTGTTATTTTTATTGGTAGAAACTGTAGAGTAGGATCTATTATAAGTTTGTAAGTAAACGGAGCAGACTTTGATCAAACGGCTCCTACAAGAAGCGAAAGGGTCTTAATAAACATGTTGCGAGAGGGTCTTAATAAACATGTTGCGAGGAGGTCTTAATAAACACGCTGTTAGAGGGCCTTAATAAACATGTTGCGAGGAGGTCTTAATAAATATGTCGCGAGAGGGTCTTTAATAAGCATGATGTGAGAAGGTCTTAATAAACATGTTGAGAGAGAGAGAGAGAGAGAGAGAGAGAGAGAGAGAGAGAGGGAGAGAGATGATAAATTTGTTGCGAGAGGGTCTTAATAAACATGCCGTGAAAGGGTCTTAATATATATGTTGCGAGGAGGTCTATCATCATTATTTTTGTCAGGCTGCATGTATTCAAATTATGGACCAAACTTGAAGAAGCAAACGTTGTTATATATTTGTATATAGTAGTTTTGCCGAAGAAGATTTCATGTACGTAGGATTGAAAGCGTTAATTAAATAGAACAAGTGATGGGCCATGTCAAACTTTATTGTATATGGTGCATATCAGGCACTTTGCGCACCGGCGTCTGATCAGCTGCAGGACTGATATTATTGATGTTTTATTCAAAGCCATGGACGAAACTTATCCACGCAGTGAAATTTATTTAACAACTTGATGCAGACAAGATCATAGCACAATAACCTTTAGTATTGTTACCACTAATCGTCTATAAACACTGTTTATCTGTTTTAATTTTTGAATTTTGTAGTTTGAAACAATTGTGATAATGATGTATTTCTTTCTCGCAGTATTTGTCTGAAACGGTTTGGATCCTGATGAAACGACGTCCGATCTGGAACTATCCTGTTTGTAAACGGTTATCAAGAATTTGCGCGAAGATTGCTAGATGTTAATGGATAATACAAAATGAAAACATCCAGGGGGAGATATATTAACCCTTACAGTGCGGGGACATGAGTCACTAATGCCCTTTGCAAACAGTGTAGACACAGATGAGAGGGCTCCTTTCATCTGGGTCTCCACTGTTTGTCATATTACACTTTTGTTTAGAAAACCCCCTAAATATTCACCATAAGCTTGACCTGTTTGAATTTTGGGATAGTTCATTTGAAAAGTCAGCACTGTAAGGATTAACGTGACTTCTTGGAGAAATTAGGAATATGGTGCGGGCTTTCCTTTTATTGATTAAGTGTAGTCTGGCTTTCTTCAAAGTTCACAGGAGCAGAAAAAAACAACAACAATAAAAGCATGTGTGGGAAAAGACATGTATCCGCCTGAAACGCACAAAGCTATAGCAATATGCGAGTGAATATTCACGTTGACCTTTCTACCATGATAGATCGAGATGAAAGACCCCGAGTGAACATCAATGTGAAAGCAACAAACCAACATTTTGTATTTTAACCCTTTTCCTGTTCTATGTTTATTACAAATTTCAATACCTACTGAATATCCATGGACAAAATGGTTATAATGAAATATGGAAGGTGGAATATTGTAGCCATTTTAGACAGTAAAGAAACAGGTCTATCAAATTCCATAAGCAAACAGAGTAGACCCTGATCAGACGGCTCCTCTAGGAGCCGTCTGATCTGGGTCTATTCTGTTTGCAATTGCGTGAAAACACGTTTATATGAGGGAAAGGGTTAACCCCTTCCTTCATATCTTGATTCCAAACGAGATAACCAGTAAAACAATGACCCAATATGAATCCAGTCATTGTTTTAAAGGGAAGCAATATTTTAATTATATCCATTAAAAATAAATCGCTTCCTTCAGTTACACGCCTCTTCGCGTTTTTGCAAACAAAGTAGACCTAGGTCAGGCTCTGACCTGTAAAGGCGGCGTCTGATCAGGGACTTCACTTTTTGTCTCAATCTCCAGTTCTATATCTGTATTTCACTCCTTTTAATTCTGTATTTATTTATTGCATTTCCTTATTTTACCGAATTATTTAACAAAATTAGGTTGCAGACGACAATTAGAAATTTGGCGCCGAATGGTTATTATTACTTACATAAATATTCAACAGGTAAATGTTTAAGAAATGAAGAAGACGAAATATGAACAGTCAATATACGTGATGATAGTAGGTACATGTCTGCCGTAGCTTTCAAGACGGCCCTGGGCTGTGCCCACCTCGAATTTTAGTTGTCCCTGTGAATTTTTAGATTATTTTTAACTATCTCTTATTTATTTAGAACAGTTTATTTATCATCTTTCTCCAACATCTTGTTATTATTTATGGAATTAATTCAAACATTTGTATTCAATATGGTTTCGCAATCATAAGTCACCGGAATAGTTTTTACGTTTTATTTTATAATCTAAAATTTCAAGACGTTCAAAAAGTCATAATAAACTAATAAAAAGTATTAAATACCATCGATATAGTTATGTATTTTTTAATATAACCCTTTCCCTGTTCTATATTTAGTCCAAATTCCAATACCTACTGAATATTCATGGGCAAATTTGTTATAATGACACATGGAGGGTGGAACATTGTAGCCATTTTAGCAAGTATAGAAACAGATCTATCAAATTTTATTAGCAAACAGAGCAGACCCTGATCAGACGGCTCCTCTAGGAGCCGTCTGATCTGGGTCTAATCTGTTTGCAAATGCGTGAAAACACGTTTATATGAGGGAAAAGGGTTAAACCATAATCAATGTTTCCGTTACTTATGACGATAAAATAAAGATAATTTAAGTTAATATAATATCAATACAAGTTAACCCTTTCCCTGTTTAATGTTCATGTAAGGAATAATGTGACGTCATGAATATTTAATAGCTGAATGTTTATGATGTCATATGGTCACATGATTTGGCTTATTCAGAAACTGTAGGACCAGATTTATTTATATTATACCATCAGCAAACAGAGCAGACCCTAATCAGACGGCTCCTATAGGAGTCTACCCTGGGTCTTCTCTGCTTGCAATTGTGTGAATATGCGTTTATATGAAGGAATCTGAATCCGATCTTGGTCTTTTAATCCATTTCTACATAAATACACCTTACTACGCATTTGCAAACAGAGTAGACCCAGATCAGACGGCTCATATAGGAGCCGTCTGATCAAGGTCTGCTCTGTTTGCTTATGAAATGATATAGATACGTTTCTACAGTCTCTGCCTTGGTAAAAACAAATCCCATGTTCATAATGCCATTATGAAACGTCAGTTAATTAATATTCATTATTTCTTAATAAATATTCATGGAGTAAAGGGTTAAAACTGGGTATATTTAATTCATTGACACTCGTTTCTTATTTAGCAATTTACCAATGGAATATTCAAGGATCCCAAAAACAGTTTTTGGCCTAAACAATAATCACTATGCATATCAAATAGGCGTCTAACTTGTTCCCCTTTTCCCTGTTGAATATTTATGCAAGAAATAATGACATAATCAATACCGGTGTTACTTTTAACCCATTACCTCATAGGCTATTTTTAGATACAACCTCTTTGAATAAATCTACCGAAATGGATCATTAACTAGAGAAAAAGGACATTTTTAGAATTTTCTAGTTTGAAACCATTGTGATAAATAGAGCATTTGCTCCTATAGGAGCAAATGCTCTATTTATCACAATGGTTTCACAAAGTGACTTCTACAGAGTCGTCAAATGTCGTCAAAATACGGGAAAGGGATAATATATTCTTTTTTATAATGGCACATTTGTAAAGGATTGCTTGGTATTGGTGGAAAGTGAAGAGTCCCATCTATTATAATTTAATCTGGGTCTACTCTGTTTGCGAAAGCGTGAACAGATTTGTATATGAAAGAAAGGATGTTTTAATGGGTATTTTACTTCCCTATAAAACAGTGACTGGATTCATATTGGACTAATTGTTGTTTTTTTACTAGGCATCTCGTTTGAATCCAAACTCTAACAATATTCATGTGGCATTTTAATGTTTATAGATAGAGTGTCAATTCGGAGTTCATAGGAATATGAACTTATAATCACTAGCAAATGGTCAAGTGCTTTGAAGTGGTCAGTTAGGCAGGCGAAGTGGCTAGAATGTGCAGTGAGTAACTGACTGGTGTTGACACAAATACATTATAATCCGGATAAAGATACTGATAGTGTCTAAATCCCGTACAAAGCAAATATTTATATATCGGTGGCAAAACCCTCTTGGATGTCAAATACATGTATATTATTACTTACCACCCGCTTGTTTAGCCCTTGACTCCATAAATACGCATTTCCACACCTTTGCAAACAGAGTAGACCCAGATCTGACTGCTCCTACAGCAGCCGTCTGATAAGGAGCTGCTGTGTTTGCTTATTATATAATACAGATATGATTCTACAGTTTCTACAATGGCCAAAACTTCCTGCGTCAATGTGTTATTATAAAAAAAAAAAAAATCTAATTAATATTCATGATGCCATTATTTTTTACATGAATATTCATGGAGTCAAGGGTTTAACGTGAACGTACCCATGCTGTGTTATGACAGAGTAAACCAAGAAAAAGTATTGATTCTATACTAAAGACAAGATACATTATCTGTCTCTGCTTAGAAAGAATGGATAGAGATTATTACATCTCTTAACGCCAGGAAACAAACACATGATTTCATATCAAACCTGCTAACCCGTCTAACCTATAACAATCTGCCACAAAAAAAGGATTTTAACCCTTTCACCCATATAAACGCCTTTTCACACATTTGCAAACAGAGTAGACCCAGATCAGACGGCTCCTATAGGAGCCGTCTGATCAGGGTCTGCTCTGTTTGCTAATGCAATCTGATTTCTGTAGTTTCTAAAATGGCTACAGTGTTCCACCTGCCATATTTCTTTACAACTACTGTGTTAATAAATATTCAGTAGGTACTGAAATTTGGAGAAAAACAACAACAACATAGAACAGGGAAAAGGGTGATTAAAATATATCTGGCAAAGTAGCCTTTATTTACCAAAATATTTCATCTAATATGACACCAGAATATGTGAGTTCTGAACTTCGATTCGAACTCATGATTGAGAGGCGGATGCTGTGCTACTGAACTAATAAGACCTATAAATATCAAGCTCACACGAATGATAAGTTGAGGCAAGTGTTGCTTATTTTCATTTGATCTGGTATTAAATATTTTCGGAAATATCTAATACATATAAACGTGACTTTTAAAAGAAAACCCACAATAAAATACAAAAAAATATCAACATTATAGGTTGAGGAAAGGTATAGCTGTTTTATAATTCAAGTGTTTTAGAATTTATCTTTTTAGTGATATATTGTTTAACCCTTTCCTTCATATAAATGCTTTTTTGTGCATTTGTAAACAGACCAGACCCAGATCAGACGGCTCCTATAGGAGCCGTCTGATCAGGGTCTGCTCTGTTTGCTTATAAAATTATAATAAACATGACCCTACAGTTTCTACCAATACCAAAAGATGTGAGTTATTATAAAACTTCAACTAATAAATATTCATGATGTCATTATTTCTGATATGAATAACCAACAGGGGAAGGGTAATACATGTGTTGCAAAAGGGGGCGACTTTAGCGCACAGTTGGTAGCAATCGACACTCCGAAACGTAAACGTGTATCATATCAGCGGTTGAGTTAACCCTTTCCCTGTTCTATATTTAGGCCAAATTTAAATACCTACTGAATATTCATTAACAAAATAGTTATACAGAAATATGGAAGGTGGAACATTGTAGACATTTTAGAAAGCAAAGAAACAGGTCTATCAAATTCCTTTAGCAAACTGAGCAGACCCTGATCAGACGGCTCCTCTAGGAGCCGTCTGATCTGGGTCTACTCTGTTTGCAGATGCGTGAAAACACGTTTATATGAGGGAAAGGGTTAATGCTACTATAATAAAACCATTAAGTGCTTAACCCCTTCCTTCTTTCATGCATTTGCAAACAGAGTAGACCCGGATCAGACGGCTCCTGTTCTCTGTTTGATCGAATTCTACAGTTTCTGCCTGGGTCAAGATATCCATTTGTGTCCATAAGCGGTTATACAAAATAATCTAATTAATATTTATGATGTCATTATTTCTTACATGAAGATGAAATACAGAAAGAGTTAACCCCTTTCCCTGTTTAATATTCATGGAAGAAACAATAATAAATGGAATATTTAATAGCTTTTTATATATATAATAGCATATTGTACAATATGTTTTGGTACTAGTAATAATTGTAGAGTCAGGTCTGTTACAATGTCGTAAGCAAACAGAGCAGGACCTGATCAGACGGCTCCTACAGGAGCCGTCTGATCTGGATCTACTCTGTTTGCAAAGGCGTGAAAAGGCATTTAGTAAGATCGTTTAAATATAATTCTTTCATCCATTTTGTTTTCTTTTCATTTGGTAAAAGATGTTACAATATTCTACCTAAATTTCCAAGACGGATAGCGTACATAAATAAGGAAATTATGAATAATCGAATATTATCAACCACACTTTTTTAAAACCGGCATTTTGATCAGACCCGTGATGGTTTGAACACCTGGTTAACTTTGAAAACGAGCATGGAACCTCTCGATATTATCTGTATTTGGTTCCGTCTTACTGAAAGTAGATAGATTCTATTACAAAATCAGCATTTTTGAAAATGAATAATTATTAATAAGTTCTCCAGACTGATGTTAGATACAGAAAGGCTTGCGTTTTGAAAACAATGCGAATATATTTATTGTGCATTTAATGATCTTTTTGTTTTTTTAAATTTTGTATTAGTTAAAAATAACAAAACATACTTGAGAAGAACCGGAATATTTATTTTCCACCTATTCGTATTTATTCCTCAAGTAAGAAAGGAAACTTATAGACCGTTATCAAAATGTTTCACTTGATATCTTGGTATCATGTCACCCATTCGGCGTTTGTGTTATTAAACTGGGAGGGGGTAGGTTTGATTGTTAGTGCCGTGTTTATTAAACAATCTGCACAATATTTTCCCGATTTGATAAAATAATACAACAAATCCTCTATCCCTGCCTTCCCGTGATGCTTCACCCCTGGAATCACGGCAATATCTCGCAGGTAACACCTCCGAGCGGAGTGTACGCCCTCGTTCCCACTATTATCCAATCAAGCACACTGCGTGATGTTTGTTTATTGACAAAATGTCAATCCTGTCGCCGCGAGCCAATGAGCGCGCAGCAGCGTTTCAAAGCGAGGTAGGACGAGCGGGTTAAGGTTCCGTGTCATGCTGAGAAAATTAACTTGCCAAGTGTTTATGTTTGAAAATGCACAACTTTTACAGACTCTAACCTGTTCAAAACTTTGCTACCACTGAGTAAGGAGTGAATCAAATTTGACTCAAGTTTTATCGTAAGGGTAGAAAAAACAGATTCGGAAAATAGGACAAAACAACTACTGCAGAGTTTAGTGTTATCATTGGTGGCACCATACGCGGCGGGACAACTTAGTGAAGGGTTCGAAACAGCTCGCCATGAGGGACTAAGATAGCACCGAATTCTACTGTGAGGCCACTGTGCAGTCACAGCAGTTTAAGCAATTTCTCAGTTGCTGAATATTTACACTGAAACTTAATCGTCAAAACATTTGGGAATCGTGGAAATTAGCGCTATTCGCCTGGACCGAAATATTTGAAGTTGGAGATTTAATTAAAATTCGATGATATCTGGCAAATACGTGTGACATTCACACACGTTAAACTGACAGAAAATCATGACGAGTGAATTATGAAACTGTGTTAAACATTGGATTTATTGATAGACGGTGGTTTTAGTTTAACATCTATTTTTTTGTTCATGCGTCTGAACTTCTTGAGATAGTTTGATAACAGCCAACGTTAATCATGATCAACCCATTTATGGACAGTGCTCACACACCCCACCTTCCCCCGGGTGCGATGAAGCTGAGTCCCCCACATCACATGTCAGACACCGGGGGAATACACAACCAGCTTAACCAGTATGTGCCACAGACCAACGGGTACAGTGTGGGACTCCCACCCTCACACCAGCTTCCCAGCTACGCGTCTAGAGACTATCTACTTAGACGGGATATGGGTCTGCAAAGTCACGAATCTAACAGCATGTTCATACCATCATCAGCTAGCTACCACCCCTCACACCACGACACAAGTTCGAGCCATATGTTATTTCCGGGTATACACGATGCCAGCTCACATCCCGGAAGTCAGCTCAACAGTCAGATGCGACTGGGACTCACCGGCGCGGAGATGTATTCCCGAGACCACTTCAATCAAATGTCCACCCCAAGGACGGACCACTTCGCCCACCAGACCCACTTTAATTCTATGAACCCCATGAACGCCATGAATCACATGAGCATGGGGCCCCACGGACCAGGGGCCTTCTTTAGGTATATGCGACCACCGATCAAACAGGAACATACGTGTTTGTGGTTAGATAAGGACCAGCCAGAGCCCAAGAAACCGTGCAATAAAACATTCACCACCATGCACGAGATTGTGACTCATATTACAGTGGAACACGTTGGAGGCCCAGAACAGACTGACCACGCCTGTTACTGGCAGAACTGCCCGAGGGACGGGCGGCCATTCAAGGCCAAGTATAAACTGGTGAATCATATCCGAGTTCATACTGGTGAGAAGCCGTTTCCCTGCCCGTTTCCCGGCTGTGGTAAAGTGTTCGCCCGCAGTGAGAACCTCAAGATACACAAGCGAACGCATACGGGTATGTATAGATATTCATTTGTTTTAAAATGTTCATGTCACTGGGGACATATTCACCCGAACAATGAAAAACAGTATAGATCCAGATAAGCCAATGCTCATTAAACTCTTATCAGGGTCAACACGGTTAAGCATAAAGTATATATTAACCCATTCCCTCATATTGACGACTTTTGACGACTCTATAAAAGTAACTTTGTGAAACCATTGTGATAAATAGAGCATTTGCTCCTATAGGAGCAAATGCTTTATTTATCACAATGGTTTCAAACTACAAAATTCTAAAATTTTCCTTTTCTCTAGTTAATGCTCCTTTTCGGTAGATTTATTCAAAGAGGTTGTATCTAAAATAGTCTATCAGGGAATGGATTAATGATCTTTATTACGGTGTAATTACGTATTTCCTCCATATAACCACATTTTCACGCATTTGTAAACTGAATAGACCCAGATCAGACCGCTCCTATAGGAGTCGTCTGATCAGGACCTGCTCTGTTTGTACAGATCTGATTCTACAGTTTCTGTCCGAGCAAACATATCCTGTGTTCATATGCCATTATAAAAACTAATATAATAATAAATATTAAACATGTCATTATCTTTACATGAATATTCAACAGGGAAAGGGTGTCTGCCATTTGTTCTAGGTCTTCACTGTGTGCCAGATATTCGAGTGTCATTTCATAGGAAGTTGACTAATATTTATATAAGTTTGTTTCAGCAACACATTTTGATATTCCAACACTTAGTTCCATGTTATCTAAGCTTACAAAATGTCTCTTTTTTTTTTTTAAAAAATATGACAGTTATTCCACTGCAAAATAAATTCAACAGTGACTTGTCAGGTTATTGACAACAAAATTTCAATTATGGTTTTCAAGATTAAAACATGACGATTACTGTTTTGGTTGGACTGTTTTCCATAATACGGATAGAAATATTTGCATCTATTTTAAAATTCATCCAAGGATAGCTTTAATATTTTTTGAATATATGGAGAAAATATCACAGTTGTTCACGGGTGTTAAACAGCCTCTAATAAACACTAAAGTAATAAGATGAAGTTAGCAAAACTGAAATCTCTGATTAAAATGATAAAAAATAATGATTATACAATGTAGTTATTTTGATAATGATAATATGGTGATAATGATGTTTATGACGATATTGCTGATGGTGATAATATATGGGAGAACAATAATAATAATAATAATAATAATAATAATAATAATAATAATAATAATAATAATAATAATAATAATAATAATAATATAATATAATAATAATAATAATAATAATAATAATAATAATAATAATAATAATAATATTAATAACTGATGATGATGACAATATAATAACAATAATAATACTAATAATTTTAGTCACTGCCTAGCCGTTAAACAATGGCGAAAATAACAAGACTCAATCTACAAAAAATCCAAATAATCTTCACACATTCGAACAGATACATGAAATCATTTCCAACTTAACCTCAACGTGTTATCCTTGTAGCCGGTCGCTATCTCACTTTTCCCCCCAAATTGACACTTCCTTAATCAAAATATCGTGATTTTGTCAAAAACTGCCTAATTTGGTAATCCTGTCAATAGATTTGACACTCAATTCCCATTTATTATCAGTGTTTACACATTTTTCTCGTATCGTAGTATATGTTTATTCAGAGCCCCAATATTTACCCAAGATTCACCTAAGACTAGGGACACATCTTGGTAAGCACGGAAAGCACTCAGTCATTGTAGTTCGTTTGTTATATGATAACCATTGGTTTGCTAACCCTTCCAATCATATAAACCGCTTTTTCACACCATTGTAAACAGAGTAGACCAAGACCAGGCGGCTCCTGAAGGAGCCGTCTGATCTGGGTCTACTCTGTTTGCTTATGAAATTATAATGGTTTCTGCCAGTGCCGAAAAAATCCTGTTTTCATATACCTTTATAAAAACCAGCTGATAGATACTGATGTCATTATTTGTTACATGAATATTGAACAGTTATAGTGTATGCGCTATTTTATTATTTTTAATGTTTTATCCCTTTTCTTTCATTCACTCTCTCATTCTCTCCTGCTTCAGGCTCTACCTGTCATCCTGATGTTCTCTGTCGCTTTCTTTCCTGTCGCGTAATCTTCTCTTATCTCAACATGCACTTGTCGATGCTTTTCAGCTATTTGTTTTTGCAAACAAGATCTTATAAGCAATGGATAATGTATTAATGACTATAAAATAAAAATTCCTTCAATTTTTACACCTGGCAATTTTCTTCAGAATTTTTAATCTGGGTTTTCAAGAAATTGCAGATAAAATACGCGAGACTTTTAATTCAGCATTCAACAATAGCTATGCAATGTAATTTTAAATCCCAAAACCACTACACCCATATAACAATAGCCATGCAATGTAATTTTAAATCTGAAAACCTCTCCAATTTATTCCCTCCATTCATTATATCGTAACGAACAGGTACTTGACTAGAGCCTATCCGTGTATGTTTTGCAATGTACTCCCTGAATATTAATGTAAGAGATAATGACACCATGAATATTCATGTAAGAGATACTGACACCATGAATATTATTAAGATATTTTTTATAATGGCGCATAACCTCATGAATATTTGCCCATGGTAGAAACTGTAGATTATGTCATAAGAAAACAGAGCAGACCAGATTAGCTGGCTCCTGTACAAGTTGTATGATCATGGTCTGCTGCGTTTGCTTATGGAATGATATAGATCTGATTCCAAAGTTTTCTGTCATGGCTAAAAATTCCTGACTCTACATGTCATTGTACAAATTCACATAATATCCCAGGATGTCATTATTTCTTGCATGGATATTATGTATAGGCTTCATTTGAAAACTGATGAAACATTAACTGCTTTTATGTGTAAGAATATTTCTTAAAACAAACATATTAACCACCTGAAGTTATAAACAATTAAATGAACATGCACATGTTCCACAAACAGCACCAATTCTTTAACAAACATACCATTTTTTTAAAACTGAATACATGCATATTCAACAAGAAAATATATATTTATATATGGTATTAATAATTCAGTTGGCGGGTGGGGGGGGGGGGGGGGGGGGGGGTAGAGAAATAATCTAATCTCATATTATTATATCAGATTATTATTATTATTTGTCTTAACCGTCAATTAATTTGAAGACTATCAATTATACAGCATGTAATGATGTATAGCAGCAGCTCAAACTTTACAAATGTCAATTCTATGGCTGGTTAAAGGGCAAAAGACATATAGATAACTCTTTAGAGACTTTCTGCAAGACAGCAATTCTACGTTAGGCAGCCCCTTACTATTAATATTTATGCTTTATGTAAGACATAATGACATCATTAATAATAATTAGAGTACGTTTATTATGGCACATTAACATAGGGATTTTTAGCCGTAGCAGAGTCTGTAGAACAGTATCTATATTATATCATAAGCAAACAGAGCAGACCCAGATCAGACGGCTCCTACGGGAGCCGTCTGATCTGGGTCTACTCTGTTTGCAAAGACGTAGTATGGCGTAATTATGTGCTTGTCCAGTCAGTGGTTGCTTTTAAAGACTTCTACCGATGGTTAAAAGTAAAAAATAAACGTCATTAAACGAACAGCATATGTGAGCATTCCAATAAGTAACGTTCAATGCATTTATAGATGTCACAAATATTAATGCTTACTCTCAACAGGGTGGTACAAACGTGACAGGTTGACTACAGAATTAAGAAAACAGAAGAATGACTATATGCGTCTGTTTTTTTATATTCTTGAATATCTGTAGTTTTCTATTTTTTGTTGCCAACATTTTTGTGTCAGACTTCACACATTTATCAGCTTGAAAACAACAACAACAAACACACACAGACCAATCTGTACACGCTAATAAACTCGTATATTGAATTTCACTCCGAAACTCTAGTAACGTGTACAGTTTGGGGACAATTTGTAAAACCACCTCTTACACACAATGGAAGAGACTCAATTCAATTTGTAACCGGTTAGGGATAAAGAAAATTCTAAAATGAAAAAAAAAATATCACAGGGGAAATGTGAGCGTCGTATTGAAAACTGATAATCAAAGGCATTGGCAAAACGGAAATATCATCCATGCTTTAGATTATCTGCTAATATCCAATGTGCGACGTCGTCTTGGCTTCTGCAAACAGATTGGATCCCGATGAGATACCGAGTTACTCTGCGTCACATTAGGATCTAAGTTGTTTGGCATCGTGGTCCAATGTTTAAAAAGAAATTGGAGAAGAAACGCGATTTAAAATTAGACAGATGTCAAATGTAAGCAGACGAAAAATTAAATATCCGGAGAGAGAGTAAATTTCTCAATCTAAAGGGATGAATGGCTAGATAGTTACGCCTGAAACTGACATAAAGGCGATTAGTAATATTGTATGTACATTTTCAAATGTCGTCTGCTGAAATGTTAGCCTTTTCATCAATTTAAATTACGCTTGATTATGGTCTGATTCAAAAACATATAACATTTACCCGGTGTCGTATCAGAGTCCAAACTACAAATACAAATGATTACGACTGGCGTTCGTCCACATTGACAGTGTGCTTAAGATATAAATACTGTAAGAACTAGATATTTCGACATTTTAGTAATGAAGCATTTGTGCTTTTAGGCCAGGCGGCTTCTTAATGCAAGGAGAAAGTCATGCAGAAAGCTCCTGGGAGCTTTCTGCATGACTTTCACCTTGCATTAAGCTGCAACCTGTCTTAAAGACCGATTATTAATAATACGTATTTTAGTGTTATTAATTGAGATTTTACTGTATTTGAAAATAGTAAAATTGTTCATGAAGTGAAAACGAACAGTGTATGTTAATTACTGAATTTTCCTCGCAATTTGTAGTCTGATCTATCAGCCGTATTCGAGAAATTTGAGGCATAGATAACTACCACTATGGAATTTGACAGTTGCAAAAAACAAAACAAAATTAATCAAGTTGGAAGTACAGACAGAGTGTGATGTGCTTGATAATTCGTAAATGAGCTTGAACAACACTAATAGATACATCGTGATTTATTGCACTTACCATTATCTTGCTTCAAAACTCCTGTCTGCTGAATTTAAAACCCTTTCCCTCATATAAACGCCCTTTAAAGCATTTGGGCCCTAGTCTGATCTGTTTGCTAATGGAATTTGAAAGATGTGTTTCTTAATTATTTTGTCAATGGATATTCAGTAGGTATTGAAAACATGGGTAAAGCTGTTGAATTTTGTTCACCAGCTTTTAACAAACTGTTGTTCGACTGATAAACAGCCGGTATTCGGATGATATACCAAGTTGTTTGCCGTCTCATCTGAATCAAAGCCACTATGAGTCTTTTTTTTTTTCAAGAAGGTTTAAAAATTAGAAAACTTTCAAACGGCATTCGGCTGCAGAATCGTGACGTATAGCACTTAATGAATATATTATTGAGATGCTGTGCAGTAAAACCTCTATAACGACCACTAAATTACATCAATTATTTTGTGAAAAAGGCAGGTGGCCGCTTAAAGCAAGGTGAAAGTAAAACATAACGCTCATATAGGAGCGTTGTGTTTTACGTTCACCTTGCTTTAAGCTGCCACCTGCAATAAATACCAAATAATTAACACAATTTAGTGGTCGTTATAGAGAGGTTTTACTGTAAATACAAAGTGGCGATTAGTTAAGTCTGATCAATGGCAATTTACACGGTGGCTGATCCGGAGCCAGTCAAAGTGTCGGCATACCGAGATTTACCCCTTCCCTCATATTGACGCCATTTGATGCCTCTGTAAAAGTCACTTTTTGAAACCATTGTGGACAATAGGAGCCATCTGATCTGGGTCTACTCTGTTCTTAAAGGCGGCATAGAGAGTCATATCTATGGAGTAAAAGGAATAGACATTTAGCAGGCTAAAGGTTAACTAGGTGCCGATAATGGAGATATGGTACACCCTTTCCCTGTTTAGTATTTATGTCAGAAATTGTGACATCATGAATATCTATTAGCTGTATTTTTAAATGTTTGCTTTGACAAAAGCTATAGAATCTGATCTATATTATGTCAAAAGCAAACAGAGCAGATACTGATCCTAGGGCTCCAACAGCATAGACAAATTGGGTTGGATTTTTATCCAAATGTTTCAATTTTTCTTGACTAAAATGCATATTTTAAAATGATAATTATGGAAGTTTTACATCTGGATGATAAAGGGGTCAAAAGCAAAAGTTGCACTATTTAATATTTCGTTAAAGTGCAGTTTCTTTTTGTTTTGTTTAAGTATATAGTTAACCTTTCTTTGATCATGATATATGAAATATAAGAAATTAATTGCATATACTTCTGATATGTGCTTAAACAGTCGATATCTAGAGGATGTTTTACTATTATTTCGTGATAATGTTTCGTTTCTTTCACCAGTTACATTTCATGTCTGCTTTGTCTCGTGATAATGTTACTAAATATTGAATAAAAATAAGTTTTATAATAAATACGAAAATGTAATCATTCAGCGGCATGAATAAATTTATCCTGCTCGGTTGTTAATGTTGACACTTTTACCTGCTCAGCTGTTAATGTTGACACGTTTACCTGCTCGGCTGTTAATGTTGACACGCATTTTGTTCTACACATTGACCTAATGTATGTTTCAGTTCAACAAAAACCTCTTTAAATTAGACAATGAGATTTTTATTGAATGACCGCGTTTGAGATTTTACTGTATACATTTAACCCTTCTCTTGCCGAATTTTAAAATACATTTCTCCTTCTTTACCCATGCTCTGTTGTATAATTACATATATATTCACTGTGTACACGTATTTCGCTGTGCAATTACTGCTGTCGAGTGCACTGGTTGCACAATCAATTTGTAAATAGTGCAGACCCTGATGAGACAGCTCCTGCAGGAGCTGTCTCATCTGGGTCTTCACTATTTACAGGTAGGTATATTGACGTGAATAACAAGTGAAGGGTTAATGACAATGCTATCTAACACCACAGCTATACCTGTTTTAGCAAACACTCATTGAATAAACATAGCAGTCAAACGGCAGGCGATTGCTTTGTACAAGACAAACGTAATCTGATCTATTCAATTTTAAAAATAAACTACAAGTATATTACATATATGGACATACCACACACTGCACTACCTATAGTATATATATACACACATGTACATGCATATAGTGTTATCAGGTAACCTGTTCAATATTCTTGTAAGAAATGACATGACTATTTATTAGCTGATTTTTTATAATGTAAAAGTGTCCAGTTTTTGCTTTGGCAAAAACTGTAGAATCAGATCTATATTACGTGATAAGCAAATAGAGCAGACCCTGTTCAAAGGCCGTCTGAGTCTGATCTGGGTCTACTCTGCAAAGGTGTGAATAAGCCTGTATATGAGGGACATATTTAAGTGTCAAGGCTGACAGATTAACTTGTTTTTCCCCCTTAAATACATAGAAAGAAACACTTTCATGATTAATCTTCAGGTGTTATAGTTCCATACACTTCCATTCACGAGTTAATTTTCATACACTTTGATTCACGTGTTATAGTTTCATTCTGACATATTTATTAACACAAATCTCGACCCAGTTTTTATTTACGATGAAGTACATTGCATATTCAACGGGATTTAACATATAGTCGCATTTTTGCAGCGACGATCTCAACCTAACATATAAAAAAAACACACAAAAAACAGGAAGCACAAAACAACCAAAACAAAAAAGCATTAGTTAATGGTTTTATGCAGACCACATTTTCAGCTGAAAGTTAACGATCCTGAATGAATCTTGCAAACGTGTTTTTACGAGTTTTTAATTAATGAAACATGTAATGGTAGTCCCTATTCACTTATTGTGCCCTAAATTCTGTTATAGTTATGAGTAATCTCAGTCATATGTGGCCCATTGTTAAATCGGAGAATATGTTTGCGGAAAAAGGTTCCAGGAAACAATGTTTTTGTTTTTGATCACTTTTCATGTTTGTAAACATAATATTATATAGATTGTTTTGTCTATATCCCACATCCTAGATCCATTCAAAACATATGATGTTACACATATTCAGTAATGATTATTGCAAGACTTCATTTTCCAACTTCATGCAGCTGATCTATGTTTTTCTTTCATTTCAATTAACCCAGTTTATAATGATTCGAACAAAAATTCGTATTTTCAATTTGTTATCAGTATATGGTATAAAACACCTGTCCAATCGCTGATTATGTTTAGTTCCTTCAAAGAAACGCCCTTTTTTCACGCATTTGCAAACAGAATAGACGGTTCCTATAGGAGCCGTCTGATCAGGGTCTGCTCTATTTGCTTATGGAATTATATAGATCTGACTCTACAGTTTCTACCAATACCAAAACAATCCTGTATACATATGCCATTATAAAAAAAATCAGCTAATAAATTTTAATGGCGGCATTGTTTCTTACCCTTTCCCTCATATAAACGTGTTTTCACACATCTGCAAACAGAGTAGACCCAGATCAGACGGCTCCTAGAGGAGCCGTCTGATCAGGGTCTGCTCTGTTTGCTAATATAATTTCATATATCTTTTTCTTTGCTTTCTAAAAGGTCTACAATGTTCAACCTTCCACATTTCTTTATAACTACTTTGTTAATGAATATTCAGTGGGTATTGAAATTTGGCCTACATATAGACCAGGGAAAGGGTTAAATGAATATTGATCAGGGAATTGGTTAACTGATTTAAAGAAATGTATAAAAAAGAATGACCATAGTCATGAACTAGGTTATACATTTGAGTATCTGTTGAAGGTCTTAGCCATTAATCCACCATGCCACAGGCGCTTGTGGAACTTTTACCACTGCAAGCGTTTATATACAGATCATGTATCATGTGAAAATTTCACTGAGCTAAAAGGTTTTGAATTATAAAAGCACTAAAATGTGGATAATGTTACCAGAAACTCTGAACCTATTTCAGAACCCCAAAATAAATGGATTCGAGTTGTTTTGACTGATAGCTTAATAAAGTCCAGATGATCTTACTCCATGAAAACATAAGATTATCTTGACAACCTTTCTGACGAAAATGTAATCGAATTAAAGCATAGAAGAATATCAGCATTGGCGTGGTCGTTAGAGTGGTAGGTCGGGCGTCATTTGCACAACTTAACTCATTCCC
This sequence comes from Azorinus chamasolen, assembly GCA_963576725.1. Taxonomy (NCBI): domain Eukaryota; kingdom Metazoa; phylum Mollusca; class Bivalvia; order Cardiida; family Solecurtidae; genus Azorinus; species Azorinus chamasolen. The sequence goes on along the minus strand of OY755251.1, from coordinate 16,487,447 downwards.
CCTAGACTATTTGTTAGATCCAACCTCTTTGATTTAATCTACCGAAAAGGAGCATTAACTATAGAAAAGGAGAATTTTAGAATTATGTACATGTAGTTTTGAAATCTTTTCCTAAGTAAATGCTCCTTTTTGGTAGATTTATTCAAAGAGGTTGGATCTAAAAATAGTCTATGAGGGAATGTGATGAATGTTATAGAATAAGATTTATGGCAAATCATCGAACATACAAATATACATGTATAAATACAAATACAAGTACTTAGATGACACGGGGATTTCCGATACAATCTAGTGACGCAATGTTTCCAAGTATTTAAAATTACCATATCTTGATGTGAAATCAATACTAAATAAGACAGACAGTTACAGTGACCAGTTATACTTCCAGTCACTGTTTAACCCTTGACTCCATAAATACGCTTTTCTACGCCTTTGCAAACAGAGTAGACCAAGATCAGAGTCTCCTATAGAAGCTGTCTGATCAGGGTCTGCTCTGTTTGCTTAACATATAATATTGTAGAAATTATTCTACAGATTCTGTCATGAAGAAAAGTTCTCGTGTCCATCTGTTTTTATAAATCTAATTAATATACACGACGTCATTATTTCTTACATGCATATTCATAGTGTGGATTGTAATATCAAAGGATTAAACAAGAGGCGACATTTCCGTCATATTTGCTGACCCGTTGAATTCCGTACTGTTGCAGACATATGTTTTGAAGTTCTTAGAAGTTGTCATTATCATTAACAGTTCTGTTATAGATCTCGATCACGGTACAAAAACATATGTTCTTGAGGAAATTCCGACTGGTTTCTCAATCTCAAACTTCATTCACGACTTTCCATGCTTGCCGTTCCAGCTAAAGTTAAGACACGAGCGAAAGGCGGAACATTCTGCACGGATGTCCGGGCCAATGCGAACGCATCAAACTAGCATCGTTGCTAACAAAACCGAAAAGTTTTCAATTAAACTGCTGAAAATAAGAAATATTTACTCGCTTCGTTAATTTACTGATGGAGTTTGATTTCAAGAATAAAGACGGAATTTAACACACTGTAACATTTATATTTTAATTTATAATACATTTGTACAATGTAACTGGTATTTATATTTTGTATAACAAACCTGTGTTATTGTAATGACAAATAACGATATCCCTGTTCAATATTAATTAAAAAACAATGACATCATGAATATATATAAGCTGAATTTTTATATTGTAAACTTTTCAAAGTTTTGTTTGCTTTGACAACATTTGTAGGACCAGATCCTTATCAAGCAAACAGAACAGACACTGTTCAAACCGCTCCTATAGGAGCTCTCTGTTTGCAAATACATGTACATGGAAAAGCGTTTATATTAGGGAAAGGGATAACTCATATAAATTATATTGTTCCCTCATTGTAAAATCCTTATTGTGGTTTCTACTTCCAAGTTCCTTTTTCTAGTATCCCCTTTATTTAATTACTAGGACTGAACGTTTCCTCCTTATGCACCCATTGCCTGCGGCTAAGAGGACAGTGTTTTAAAAATCCCATTCTTTGTAGTATCACAGAGGTAAACATTTTGTGATTCCCACCGACTGATTCAATACCCATGTAGGACAAGTCCGGAAAACATATCAATTCCCAGATGCAAAGGGGATCAGGAAAAAGCCGTCTCTAATTGGTATTCCGTCTGGGACATGTTGGTCCACACAGAACTTGGTAATACATATGGCATGGTGTATTCTGATAGTACAAGCTTGTAATTCTCTCTAAACTACACGAAATACATTAATACTGAAGAATGTATAACGTTATTTAATAAATCAAAAGTTTATGATAAAGCTGTAGATACTTCCAACCTAAGTAACCAACTCCAACAATACGTCTTTTAAAGCCTTTGCAAGCAGAATAGACACATATCAGACAGTTTCTGTAAGAGCCGGCTGATCTGAGTCTACTCTGTTTGATTTTGGACTTATACAGTCATAATTCTAGTTTCTGCCACAGTAAAAATATCTGGTGTTTTGAGCCATTATAAAAAATAATCTAATTGACACTTCTGCTGTCATTATTTGTTACATGGAGAAAAGGGTTACATCTAGCTTTCTGTAAATAAGTTAATGTTCTTTAATTTGAGTTCATTATTAAAATATTTAAAATTAGGTTACACTTTAGAACTAAACTTTTATATCTGACCAGCACGAAAACTGAAACGTCTAATCTATCTTAAACATCCATATAAAAAGACGAATGATGATCCGAAAAGGTCAAGGTCACACTGGTTAATTTAATGGCCACTTTAAGACGTTATGGGCCATTGTTTCGGTTACCTTTTTCCGAGACGAAAGTCATTAATTCTCGAAACAGTTCGATTCACACTTAAACGCACAGATTTGTTAAACAAAATTTGCCAATTAAAAACTGAGAAGAAGCGCTTTAGACATATTGGTTCAAGGAGGGAAAATGCGATTGCCTAGAATCAACCATAGTCTCCGTTTGAAGTCAATGTGGTTTGTCTGTGAAAATGATTTCTGCAATATGGTGTGTTGCACCCCCAGAATTGTTTTACCAATCCCCGATGTTTTCAACATATATTTTCTTGATGTGTTTTTGCTCAACCCTGACTGACGAAAAACCTCTTTGATGTCTTAATACGGGACGTTTGGGGAATAATTCAGGTAGGGGGGCCAGTGTACTACAGTGCCGTTTAGAACCTTCTGCTCGCCTCAATATTTCATGGCCAATATGGAGCACAGCTTGGATACAAATTATGTTGTATTCGTAGACGAAATCATACGATGGAGATATTATCACAATAATGTCCCCTTTTCATGCATTATTATACTCGCGATAGATAAGGTCCATGCGATCTAGGTGGAATTCCCTTGGTAGCAAGCAAAACACGTCTTCAAACGACGGTTTTCTTTGAGGAATCCGAGTATAAGTGCAATAAAAGTATCTGATCGAAGAATAAAGAATGCTTTGCGGAGGTGTGCGCAAGACAAGTAAACTTGGTCATTTACTAGTATTCCGAGTACAGATGGATTTATAAACTTTATACATTGTTGTCAGGCGCAGATTTAGAGGGGGCGGAGCCGGCGTACCCCCCCCCCCCCCTAAAATCGCCAAAACATTTTTTTTAGTAATATTTTAGATCTATATACAGTAAAACCTCTATAACGACCACTAAATTGTGTTAATTAGTTGGTATTTTGGGCCAGTGGTTGCTTAAAGCAAGGTGAAAGTAAAACAGAACGCTCCTATAAGAGCGTTCTGTTTTACTTTCAGCTTGCTTTAAGCATCCACCTGCCTTTAACACAAAATACTTGATATAATTTTGTGGTCGTTGTAGAGGTTTTACTGAATAATTATGTAAAAAGTCATGTGACATGTGTAAATTACAACCTGTTATTTCAGTAAAACATTTTTATAAATGATTATCATGTAAAATAATGACAACATGAATATTTTTAACTGGACTTTTAAACAGTAAACTTTTCAATGGAATTTGCTTTTACAAAAACTGTAAAATTAGATTTATATAGTGTCATAAGCAAACACAAAATATCCTAATCAGACGGCTCCTCTAGGTCTACATTGTTTGCAAATACGTGAAAGGCGTTCATATGAAGGACAGGGTCAAAACTATATATACTATTATAATAATTGACATTCACTTTCTAACGAATGTCAAAATGATATTATGGTTGTTTCATTGAAATTTAGATTTAAGTAATATAATGCAGAATTTTCAGTAATACTTAACTACTTCTTATATTGTACACCGGATACAGAAGAGCGCGGAGACTTACTATAATGTATTTGCTATTCTTTATTAATGTCTATAGTATCGTAACAGAGTTTCATTGATGCATTGAACAATGTCTATTACAACTCAATTAAACGCATGTGGTGCCTCTAACTGACACTGAATGATGTCAATATCTCTCGCTTTAACATACCAAATACTGTCGAACATTATAACACTTCATTCATAAACACCGAGTGCCAGTGTTTCTATAACTGGTTGCCCGTAGTCCACTAAAAGCTGGTGCTTGGATATTCAATAGACTCACATTTACAACCTGGGCCGCTTTTCACGGTGGGTGCCATGTTAAAGCATCATATGCGGCTCGATGTTTAGACCTATTCATTGTTACCGTGCTGTCATGATTGGTTTACAATCCCAGTCTAATCCTTAATATATCAGTTTGCCATTAATCCCAATTTGGCATCTTTATTGTAGTTTAATGGTATTTAATCGACAGTTCCAGGAATTGTAGCACAATCATGAAATGCTAATCTGAAGTCTAATATCATGGCAAGCAGAACGAGAGGGTGGGACGTTGTAATCGTTAAATTATTTACCATATAATGGCATTGAACTGTAATGTAGTTAAGATTCCAACGGGAAAGAGGAGAATTTCTTACTTCAGCAATAGCTGCTCGTTATCCGGATATAATGCTGCGAAAATATTTTCTTAGGGTCGACAGGTCTGTGGAACGAATGGCTGTGGTGTCATTTTGTTACGGACTGGAATTCATGATAGAGAGCAAATTGACGACTAGAGCAAACAAATAAAATAGTTTGCATATGGACGAGACAATTTATAGCTTTTCCCTTTCATCGACGAACTGTTTTTAAATTACAAATTGTTCTAACAGATATATCAAGGAAAACTTAGCATGAGTAAAAGAGTTCTGGGGTGATGTTTTTTTTATAAGTATTTCCAAGCCTGAGCAATATACAGTTTATCACAATAATTTCATAATAATGGTTACTATCAAATTAAATGTAGTTTAAAAATTGTAGAAATATTGTCATAATGTTGTCATGTTTAATCTAATAGTTTTGTCTTACAAAATAACCAAGTTTTCAATGAGGATGTACTTTCTTTAATGAATATTTAAATACATCTAATTGGTATGCCCAGCACAATAACTAATTACCGCTTGGGTTAGTGCAGAATGCTTCCTTTAGTTTATTTAAATAAGATCTTCTTTTAAACGGCTGCACGGACTTTGATTAAACTTCATTGAAATAGTTTAACCCTTTCCCCGTTCTGTATTTATTACAAAATTGAATACATACTGAATATTCATCGCCAAAATAGCTACATGTATAATGAAATATGGAAGGTGGAACATTTCAGCCATTTTAGAAAGTAAAGAACAGATTTATCAAATTCCATTAGAAAACAGAGCCGTCTGATAAGGGTCTACTCTGTTTGCAAATTCGTGAAAAAGCGTTTATATGAAGGAAAGCGTTAAGATGGTTTTCTATCAAAGTTGTATATACATGTATATGTTCCAGTGCGCTAATATGTTTTAGAATTCTAAACTGCTGAATGGATAACAGTAATGACCCTTTGGTGCTCCGCTATCACAAGTCATATACAGTAAAAACTCTCTATAACGACCACTAAATCAATTATTTTGTGTAAAAGGCAGGTGGCCGCTTAAACCTTGCTTTAAGCGGCCACCTGCAATAAATACCAAATAATTAACACAATTTAGTGGTCGTTATAGAGAGGTTTTACTGTACATTATTTTAACCCTTTATCCCATAAAACACGCCTTTCTACGCCTTTGCTATACTAGACGATTCTAAAGAGTGGTCACAACATGGTGGAGAAATAAAGAAGTTATTCTTGAAAATGTTTTTATTTACGCATCTTATCCGGACCTGTATTGAGGAATAAAATAAGATTTTCAGTCACAGCATTGGTCAAAAAACCAAATGCTTCTATTATCCACACAAAACCGCTCAGATTCAAGCAGTTTAGCCTAGAAAAACTAATCACTCAGAAGCGATCCATGGCAAATCAGATTACTGAGAGATAAAGATTGGACTTGATTGGGTAATACCTTTTGGATGCGCTTTATTCAATGCTAATCTTACCCTTTACCCGGTCTTACATTACAAGCTTAGCGATTTTTATGAAACATTAAGCAAATCATACAATCTGGGCTTGTCTCTCGAGAGGAAGGAAATGACTCGCGAGCTGAGGCTAGTATAGAGGGGTCTGATGAGAATTTAAATCACGAAAACACATTGCAAGCTACTTCCGGTATAAACACATGCATTATTGATATACATAAACATAATACAAACATCGCAGGTGAGCTACATCTCTATACTTCAGAATCGTACAACCCATTTATACATACATACCTTAAATCGAGAGGTCAAGATAAGATGCTTAAATTAAAACATTTTCAAGAATAGATTCTTTGGGAGCATTCTATTTTACTTTCACCTTGCTTTAAGCAACACAAATTAACACAAATTTAGTGGTCGTTATAGAGAGGTTTTACTATAATTACATATGAACAGTGGAAGTTTTTGTCTTTGTAGAAACTACTGAATCGTATAACGAGGCATATCCATTTCACCCATATACATTGTACACGCTTTTCACAGCTTTTCAAACAGTAGATCCAGTTCATTGTCTGCTCTGTTTGTTAATGACACGATATAGATCTGATTACAAAGTTAAAAAATCAATTGAAAATTTTACATCATAAAAATTCAGGTAATGAATTTTCATGATGTCATTTACATGAATATTAAACAGGGAAAGGGTTTAATGGGTTAAACACGACGAATGTTATACTTTATGGAATATACGACTGCAATTGTAATGAACGTACTTTTGTTTTTACTTTGTGCTATCTAGAGAAAGATGGAAACGGTTCCACAGAAATATTGCCAATATTTCATCATAGGTATAGCTCAAGTCTTTATTTCGAAAGCAGCTTCCGCGCATTCTGAATATCAAAAAAAGAAATAAGTAGAAAAAAAGTAAACACAATATTTGGAATTTTAGACTTATATTTGAATTTAAACACTTTAATTGAATATTAACGACATCTCACTGTGTCATTTCTAAATACATGTACCACAGAACAGTCGATAACACTGTATTGTCTCCAATGTTCTCGACGGTGCGACATATCTTTAGCGCGTACGGTGGTAAAACAAGCTACATGGGTTGTTGTAACACACACACACACACAACACAGTTCATTTATAGGAGGAGTTGAAACAACATCAAATTATTCATTTACTTAAAGTGCTTACTACTAGAACTCTATTGTAATATAAGTACTAGAATCCGACTGGAGTATTTAAAAGTGTTGCTTAAATGTCTTTGAAAAATACCCACACATACCCACCACTCATTCCCACCCCATCCACACAAACATCAAAATTAATAATGTCAACCGTCATGGTCGACAAATTGTCCTTTTGTTTTCAATAAATAGCCAAGGTCACTGAAATTTGCCATATGGCTATGAACTATACAAACCAGTCTTTGTAAGATGTTGAAACATTGTAAAAATAAATACTGTTTTGAGACTTTGTATGACAATCAGTCTGTATCGTATTATGTAACAACTTTAGAGGCTTGTCGGATTTTATAGAAATTGACGTAATAAATATTTAATACACGTTACAATGCCCTGAAAAGTGTTGTTCAACCTTAACCCACCGTTTTGTTTGTCTAGCCTCATCCAGCTCCTCCTAATTCAAGTAAGCCGCTGGATTTTGGGCAATTATTGACTAAAATGAAATGCTAATACTCGCTATTCTATACAATGTCAGTGTTGTTACTTTCAAAGCGCTTTAAATGTTTACAAAAGGTGTCAAGCGCCTCCGTGAAAGGGATTCCGTCCAAAGAATGGAGACGGAGGTCGGACGACATTTTGAGACACTCAAAGTTTAGAAATAGGACTTTAAACCCGTTCAATAAATTGTTGAAATGGAGTTTTGTACATATTTCGGTATCACAATGCTGCAATAATTGAAGGGAAAGTTGACATGTGCTGGTTGAAGCTAGCGGTCGGTCAGACAATAGTAGGCACAGGGTTAAAGATTCACTGACGGCAGCGAAAATGTCAGGCGTAATTAGACCATCTAGTTGAAATAACAACCTGTCCACTGCACCTTGAAACATTGTCCTGCGACTGAACTGCATTTAATTAATAAATTATACCGTTCAATAAGCTGTTTTCTAGTTCAATGAAAATGTTCGTAATTTGTATTTGTATTTCTATATGTGTATACATAACGCTTTCGACAAAGTAAGACTGGTTGTAAATTTGTTCGAACGGATGTTTGATTGTACTTAGCCTAATTGAAAGGCTTTACATATACATATACTTTACCTAACTCATTCCCCTAGACTCTTTTAGACCAACCTCTTTGAATAAATCTACTGAAAAGGAGCATTTACTACAGAAAAGGATTTTGTTTAGTTTTGAAACCTTTATGATAAATAGAGTATTTGCTCCTATGGAGCAAATGTTCTATTTATCACAAAGGTTTCATTTTTAGAGGCGTCAGAAGGCACCACTAAGGGGAATGAGTTTGATCTATTCGTCTAACTTGAGCATAGTTGAATGAAAGAACTATCAGTTTTGTTACAACTTACCAATAAGACCAACTTTCAATGGCTCACTTTGTTGCACATAATTTTGTTTAATTCGAATTTACTTGCATGTAATAATTACTTCAAACTGTTGACATTAAGCGAATTAGGCGTGAGTGACTCAATTTGCCAGAGTTTCAGTGAGTTACTTGAGAACACAAATACATGATTGTGATGGCTTAATTGGCTAACAGAGAATCAACTTGTGAACTACACTTATCTTGTTACACGTTATAGCAGGCGAATAATCAGATAATTAAGTCCAATTTGTATCGGTAAATTTTCCGCCATGGAAATTTGCCCGAAGACCCGCTTCCGTTCTGCAAGGCCTTGTCTGTATCCGAGTCCACTCCTTACTCGCAAATTAAGTTCTCCGACCCGTCAAAATGAGATAACTAAATAATTTCTAGGCGAAGTTAGCCCTCGCGTCAATCCCTTGAATTCCTCCGGGTCAAATTTAGCGCGTCTAGATATCAATAAAATGTCGTTTGCAGATTCTAATCCGAATTCGCCAGACGCTTGTATCTGCGAGTGATAGATCGGGGTTAATATTTCGCTGTCCGAATGATTTTTCACAAGAATGTTGACATCGGCATGGTCATTATGACACTGAATTTTTCGATGAAGAGTCTTGAGACTCGGCAGTGACAATTTGTTTTGTCAATGTCACAACACTCCAGGAATCATCCTGCTGATAAAACTGATTAATGACAAGGATTTTACTACATTTGTATATATATTTTTTATTTGTAATTATCTTAAAATACAAGTATGTAATACTTTCGTAAATGGTTATTTTAATACTTTAAATTCTGTTCAATATGAACCGTTTGTATAAAATCTATATTATCCACATTTTGTTTTAAGGGAGCTCAAGAATAAAGTCTTATACAACAATGTAGTACAGATTCTAGTTGTCATGCAATATATCATTGTTTTATTGTCTTACACAAGACAGTGATTGTAATTCAGTGTTTATTCTATCGTAAATACAAGAAGTATTAACACTACTGTTTGATTTCGTTTGTAGAGTTTTTATGTAAATATTTTTAATAAGTCAGCACCCGACAAACACCGACAAACAATGACTACTACTTTTGATTAGCTTTTAATTATAATAATAATAATGTATTAATAATGATAATAATAATAATAATAATAATAATAATAATAATAATAATAATAATAATAATAATAATAATAATAATAATAAATAATAATAATAATAATAATAATAAATAATAATAATGATAAATAATAATAATGATACTACTACTACTACTACTACTACTACTACTACTACTACTACTAATAATAATAATAATAATAATAATTAAAATAATAATAATTATTATAAAATAATAATAATAATTAAAGTAATAATAATTATTATAAAATGATAATAATAATGATAACAACAATAACAATAATACACTATCACCACCACCACTACTACGTCTATTACTACGACTACTTCTTCTACTACTACTATAATTTTGTTGGAACAAAGTGCATGGCCAATGCATAATTTTAGCACCCTCTGTGGAATAAATGATTCAGGAGCTGTGGTTTCTCTTTGGGGAATTGTTATCACAGACAACAACTGTCTGAGTGCCTGATATAATTTGTACACATGTTAACATTGATAATGCGCCTGATAGCTTAATTAACACTTGTACTGAGTGGCTATAGAAACGTTAGTGTGTATACTCGGACAGGTTCAGAGGCATTTATCGGCGAAGATATCGTATCTGTAACAATAGCTAAGATATATTTCTATAAAACATGATGGGGATACCCCAAGAGAGCAGTTTCTTTTTTGTAGATATTATTTAAAGCAAATACACTAAGGCTGTTAACAAACAAAACTATTCATGAAGGAAAGGGTTAACCATTTATTCTATGAATATTCATGTAAGACATAATGACACCAGGAATATTAATTAGAATAATTGTTATTTAATCACACTGACGTAGGAATGTTTGGCCATCGCATCATATCCGTCTTATATCATAAACAAACAGGAGCCTCTGATCTTGGTCTACTCTGTTCGCAAAAACATATAGAGGCGTATTTATGGAGTAAAGAGTTAAATGAATTGCGTGCGTGTTATAATTTTAATATTTGAATTTGTTAGAAGACAAATAATTTTCAAGAGACCAGTCTCCCGTTATGTACAGTGCTAATGCTGTTACTACTTTAATAAGGACACTTTCTATAAATTTTAAGCAGATGTAAGGGAAAATATTGATATTTATATTTGAGCATGACTTTCACATTGCATTAAGCAACCCTCTGCTTAAACTGTCCTTAATTCTTCACTGAAATTTCGAAGTATCGAGTTTTTACTGTAATTATAATCAAATACAAATACTGAATATTGTATCACGAGACATGTACACAACCTTTCTTTCCGGATTATCTGGTTATCCACTTAAAGCCGTTGTAAATTCCATTTTATCCCTGACACCTATATGTAAACAATATTAGAACAGCGATTTAAGTCCATAATTCGATTATATATATTGAAGATAAAAAACTCAGCAACTACATAATGTTCGGGATAATGCTATATATAAAATATCAGTCGAGATCAATGCGGTTCTATATTTTGTGTGTGTTTTTTAGATGAATGAATTTATATTATGGAATGTTGTTTTAGAACTGCGTGTAACCATATACATTTTGTCATGAAAAGCTTTTTTTAGTTTCCTGTGCGATAAAAAACCAAACGAACGACAATCACATATGTATTTTACATGGATTTGATGGCAAATTTGGATATGAAACCACTCCAGTGTAAAAATCATGTTTTAATCAGCATCCATTAGATTCCGGAAATGTCTAATTTTGTGTCGCCAATAAACACCACTTTCAATGACTTGTTTTATATCTTTTCCCGCGCATTAATTCCGAAAGTTTGCTCGTACGTATTTGTGTGGCATGCGTGCCTTTAACATGTTTATGCGTTCAATGTACAAAACGCCTGTCAGTATTTCACCTGATCCAGATACCGAATGTGCTGGAGTGGACAGGCCTTTTTTACACTCTGAATGCGACTTCTTAGTATTTTTCACCACTGACTGGGTGCAATATTTCTACACTAGAACTTCTAGTGTAGAAATATTGCACCCAGTCAGTGGTGAAAAATAAAGAAACCTTCAAGAGTTTCTGAGATCATCTGTGTCTGTATCCTAATAAAAACCAAGTGCTGTAAAACACCTGTTAGAACTCACTTGAGTTTGTCGACACGGGTTTTTATATACAACACGCTAAGCGATCACTTGAGCTGCTACTACGATTCGTCTTAACCCTTTTGAATCTTAATAAAACTATCTATCAACAAGCTCTTCAGAAAACAGAGGAAGGAATTTCACGATGCGTTCTCGAAAGAAATTTCTCGCCTATTGCGGTGCAGGCTTCGCAATCATAGGAAGCATTATGATGATAGCATTAAACCAAAAAGTAGCGTATTTCGTTGCACGGTTCAATATTTTATTCGTTCATGAAAACTACATTTTTAGCTTAAAACGTGAGCGTTCCAAGCGGCGTCGCGATGGGTTTGTAAGTTTGAAGAAAAAAATAACAAGAGAGGGGAAAAGACCGAAATGACCGATAATAAATCAAAAGAACTGAGAATGTCTGAATACTCATTGTATTACGAGGGGTCAACGCATGTCTCTCATACGCGCATACATTGACCTTTTCCTTACGAGGGGGTCAACGCATGTCTCTCATACGCGCATACATTGACCTTTTCCCTTATATAAACACATTTTCACGCATTATGATATGATACAGATATGATTCTACAGTTTCTGCCTTGGTCAAATATTCCCTTGTCTATGTGTTATAACAATTTATCTAATGTGTATAATTTTTAATATGTAAAATATGCATTATTTCTTACATGAATATTAATGAAGTAAATGGTTATTTCACGTCCACTTTGGAACATTTCGATATAATCGAATTTAAACACCGACGAATTAAAACATTAATTGAAACAGGAACACAATTCACATCCGTTGAAAACAACTTTGGTTGGATACTGGATGGACATCATCGTTAAATTAAATGTTTTACTTAGACACGGCATTCCTATTTCGGGATCTTGGTAGAACTGTGGTGCCAGGTTCAAGAGGATCCAAATGGGTTTGATTTGGGCTAAGTGCTGTAAAAAAAATGAAAACTCCGTTTCTGACACTCAATGATTCATGGGAACGAAAGGAAGAACATATGTATTTCAACAGAGATGATAGAACAGAGCATAGAATAAAGTACTCTCTAATGATTGACAAATGTAGCACTCTCTAATGACTGACAAGTGTATCACTCTTTAATAACTGACAAGTGTAGCACTCTGATGGCTGACAAGTGTAGCACATGGAATTAAATATTCAATTTATATAAAAGAGATAGCACCAACAAAGTCGTTACATGTCTAAAATACACATTATGGTTAGTTTTTTATTTACTCTATTTCCCTGATTACAGTATGTAAACTACAGTATAACCTCTCTTAACCGGAATTCTAGTAGATAATAATTTAGATACTTTTAGGCAGGTGGCTGCTTAATGCAGGGTGAAAGTCATGCAGAAAGCTCCTCTAGGAGCTTTCTGCATGACTTTCACCCTGCATTAAGCTGCCACCTGTCTCCAAGACCGATATTCATACTAAATTTAACTGCCGGTTAAGAGAGGTTTTACTGTATTTTATAATGTTGTCTTTAATCCTGCCTTTCCTTATTAAAGTGACAGTCCCTACAATAAACGCATATTTTCAATAACATCATAAAACTTGGTATTTGTAATGTTCATTCATTATTATGAAGATTTTGAACTTATGCCCATGTGATACAAAATAAACCACTTTCTTATAATTTTATGTAGTACATGTACTATAAAATATTATCGGACTATTATGTATCGAACAGTTGCGAAATTAAAACGAAACCCGAATAAATACTAATACATTGCCGAATAACATCGGATCTTCGACATCAAACACATGAAAGTTTTGTCTTCTTCAGCGTTTATTCGATTGGTTTTCTTGCAATATAAACAATATAAACTTTTCAGCATATAAACAATTGATGATGTATGTAATTGTTAGGCATTTTCAAAATGCGTGCCAAGTAGAGTATATCACTTTAAACACCCCATCCCCAATCCATATTCATATTGCTTAAACCAAAAACAGTTTTTAGAGGAAATACATGCATTACTGTTATATAACATAGAGAGACCAGCAAGTTGGTAATGTTAAAATATTTAATATTGTTAACCCTTTACCTCATAGGCTATTTTTAGATCCAACCACTTTGATTAAATCTACCGAAAAGGAGCATCAACTAGAGAAAAGGAAAATTTTAGAATTTTGTAGCTTGAAACCATTGTGATAAATAAAGCATTTGCTCCTATAGGAGCAAATGCTCTATTTATCACAATGGTTTCACAAAGTTATTTTTACAGAGTCGTCAAAAATCGTCAATATGAGGGAATGGGTTAAAAATAAACAGAATGCCGAATAATGAAACATCGATATGTACCAGGGTAAATTTTGTAACTTTCACTCTTTGTACGCTGGCGGTGAAACTGTGATTAACTAAGCAAACTGTTTGGATCTCGTCGGGATCCAATCTGTTTGTCACTTTGACCATATGTTTGCAAAGGAATGGAATACATTCTGTTTTAACCCTTTCACCGCCGCAGTCGCATAAATGCACCACGACAAATAGTGCAGTCCCAGATCAGACGCCGCCTTTTCAAGGCGGCGTCTGATCAGGGACTTCACTATTTGTCTCAATCTCTATTTCTATATATGTGCTTTATTCCTTTGAAATTTGCATTTATTTATCTAATTTCCTTATTTTAATGAATGAGTTTAACGTCCATTAATACGCTTTTCTATGCCTTTGCAAACAGAGTAGACCCATAAACTGTAGAATCAGATCTATATTTTGCAATAAGCAAACAGAGTAGACCCATAGAGACCGTCTGATCTGGGTCTACTCTGTTTGCAATGCGTGAACTATTTCGTCGAAGGTGGTTGCGAGGCACCTGCGATTTGACTGGGACTAAATTCTATACCGAATCATCAATTATCACGGACGGGTCCTCGACCTGGTGCTGATATGGTTTAGGGAGATTTTGCTACATATGTTGACCCATTTGAGATTAATTTTCTTGTCAGGGGCCGTGTACATGATTGACATGATAAGTGCCCCTAAATGCTGACATTGAAGAAGGCTCTAATCCGTGGCAGATGAGACTGAAAGTGGCCGTATTAAAAACGGGGCATAAACACTTGACATGGCACCTCTTCACTTGCCACAGTCACTTGCCGAGTTTTTTGTTTGCTTCACTCAGATTATTGTACAACCTCTATTTTATGGGATTCTAACCATATACTCCATGAATATACATGTTAGAAATAATGACACCATTAGATTATTTTTTATAATGTGACCTGACCACAGGCCTATTTGGCTATGGCAAAAACATGTACAATCTTATCTATATTATTTCATAAATGAACAGAGCAGACCATGGTCAGACAGTCCCTACATGAACTGTCTGATCCGGGTCTACTCAGTCTGCAAAGGCATAGAAAGCCGTATAAAGCTATATCTATGGAGTAAAGGGTTAAGAAGGTACATTAATGAAAGTAATGCTGAAGTTCACTTCGTTCTGCATCATTCAGCCATCTGCTTTTCAATATTTACTCCATAAATACGTATGTCTAGGCATATACATGTAAAGACTGAGAAGACCTGGGTCCATGCTTATATAGCTTTTTAGTTGAGTCTGAGTTCGTTCTCAAGCTTTTGATTGGTCAGATTTGAGTTCTCAAGCTTTTGATTGGTCAGATTTGAGCCTTCGGCCAAAGGCTCAAATCTGACCAATCAAAAACTTGAGAACGAACTCAGACTCAACTAAAGGTTTTATAAGCATGATTCTACAGTTTCCGTCATGGCCAAAAAATCACGCGTTCATGTGCCATTATAAAAAATATCTGATAACTGATATTCATGGCGTCATTATTTCTCACAAGAATATTCACGTGATAAAGGGTTAAAGATTCCAATATTTATTCATAAGCGCTCGTTATTGTTTGATTTGGAAGCGTCTGTTGTTTCCAACATTTTTCGATAGCGATTGTGAAATATTTAGTTCTGAGTGATTCGTCATACAAAAATGTTCTGATGCAAAAGGGTAATAATACAGGCACCAGACGTGATATTTTGAAATGCCAGAAAGTTTACAGTTGGTCGGGCAAACGTTGTCTATAATTCAAATTGCCATTGATATCCCTCAACCGTCTAAATGCATTATTTTATAGGTTGTACCCCGTTTGAAAAGAAAACCAATCTGCTTTACTCAATTTTAAATTTAAACATTACTCCTTAGTTACCGACCTATCTTGAGCAGCAATCTGTTTACGAGGCATCTGATCTTGTTCCAAGATGACTGCATGCATTCTGGCCTCACAAGCAGCAGTCAAAGGAACATGTGGAATTATTCCTCATTTAAAAGTCATGCATTCAGCGTGGCATTAGCATGATGCATCGTTGATAAACTGACACAAAAGCAGACCGAATGAACAAGCTAGAGTCTTAATTGAACTAATTAATTGTTGATTAATTTCGATCGGACGCCGATATCGTCCATCTTGGCTGATTCTTATCGGCGTAAAATGCCCTCGCTTATGTCACTCACAAAATACGGCTTGCGTGTTGATAAAATTATCAGCCCATGATAAGAGATCATGGATGCTTGATGGATGAACCGACATACGAGTAATGATAATAAATATGATGCCCAAATGGTAATAATAACTAAGAACATACCACACCATTGTGGTAGATATCGTACAAGTATCTACATGTATTTGTATAACACATAAATACGCCTTTCCACGTCTTTGCAAACAGAGTAGACACTGATTAGACGGCTCCTATAGGAGCCGTCTGATCAGTGTCTAC
This sequence comes from Azorinus chamasolen, assembly GCA_963576725.1. Taxonomy (NCBI): domain Eukaryota; kingdom Metazoa; phylum Mollusca; class Bivalvia; order Cardiida; family Solecurtidae; genus Azorinus; species Azorinus chamasolen. The sequence continues at coordinate 16,471,032 of OY755251.1, read as the reverse complement.
TCTGTTTGCTTATGGAATAATATAGATATGTATTTACAGTTTCTGCTTTGTCAAAAAATTGCTGTGTTAATATACCGTTTTAAAAATTCATCTGATTAATATTTATGTAGTTATTTCTTACACGAATTCATGAAGTAAAGGGTTACACAAGATTTACTCGTGCTGTAAATATAAACAGGAACTTTTATCATTTTGATCATTGCTGTTTTAGGTGTATTTGTAGGAATCCACTAAAGACAGTGTATATTTATATATTTTTATGTTCTAGTTCTGCTTGAGAAGCACTAATTCTTTCAGAGCACGACCTGATGCCATCATTAATATTTATTAGTTTAAATTTTAAAATGTAAACTATCCATCTAAGGTTTTACTTTGACAAATATCGTAAAATCAGATATACATGTCATAAGCAAACAGAAAAGATTCTACAGGAGCCTTCTGATCTGGGCCTACGCTATTTGCAAATGCATGAAAAAGCAAATACATGAAGGAAAGGTTTTAAACGCACATAGACAATCATGTTTTACAATAAAAGATCAGGGTCCATGCTTATAAGACTTTTAGTTGAGTTCGTTTTTGCTTGAGAAAGCTTGAGAACTCAAATCAAAAGCTTGAGAACTCAAATCTGACCAATCAAAAGCTTGTGTATTTTATTTAGCAAGTGTTATTTACAAATATTGCAAAGCGAAAAGGCTACTTTTAAAAACTTTAACCCATTCCCTCATATTGACGACTTTTGACGACTCTGTAAACGTCACTTTGTGAAACCATTGTGATAAATAGAGCATTTGCTCCTATAGGAGCAAATGCTCTATTTATCACTATGGTTTCAAACTACAAACATCTAAAATTTTCCTTTTCTCTAGTTAATGCTCCTTTTCGGTAGACTTATACAAAGAGGTTGCATCTAAAAATAGCCTATGACGTAATGGGTTAAATACTCATAACAGTAATTCACTTAAGTATAAATATCAGTACTTTATACATGTTGCAGCATAATCCCTTCCCTGTAAGAAATTCATTTTCTAATTAATCTTTATAATATCATATGAACACATGATAGTTTGGCTCAGACGGAAACAGTAGCATCATATCTGTATTATACTATAAGCAAACAGGACAGGTCCTTATCAGACGACTCCTGTAGGAGCTGTCTGATCCGGGTCTACTTTGTTTGCAAATGCATTATAAGGTGTTTACATGAAGTAAGGGGTAAATGCATGATGAAAGAATTGCGGAAACGACTAGAAGTTTTTTTTATGAACTTTTTGCATTATTTTCGTTTTGCATCTTTGTTTGTTTTAAAGAATCTAGTGTTTATTCTCTACACAATTTCCCTCATATAAACGCTCTTTCACACATTTGCAAACAAAGCAGACCCAGATGAGGGCCATTCTGTTTTTGATATGATATAGATCTGATTCTATAGTTTTTGTCCAGACAAAAGATTCCCTTGAAAAGTTAACACTATAAAACATCAGCCAATGAATATTCGTGATGTCATTGCATTTCTTACATGAATCCTGAACAGGGAAATGGTTAAAGAGACTGCGATAGAACACAATCTTACAAACAGGTGCAAAGTGTGTCGTTCGTCATACGTAAATTACAGTTGAGGCTTCATGCAGAAAAAGATACAATATTTCATTATTATTTAATGTTTCCCTCCTACACGTTTCCCATCTTTCTCCATATTTAAAAGTTTCACTTATTTCGACACCGAGTAAATTAAAGAATAATTTTTCACCCGACCCAGTCGGAATTGTTTTCTAAATTACTAAAACACACTAACCTCCATATTCATGGCACTCGAGAAAAATGTTTCGCTTTGTAATTTGTAAGTGTCAAAACTTAAGAAAATACTTAAGTTTCGTCCCCTGCAGTGCTGTATTCATCTTATATCAAAACTGTAATAGGGCTTAAATACATACAGACGGTCCAAATGTATAGACGTATCAAGTCGCATTACAAACCCCTGAAATGTGAATAAAACCCTCAAGTTGAGGAATTTGGATGGTTTTCTATTGACATCGTGAGGACACAATGGCGCTCTATTCACCATGCGCAAAACATAATTGAAACTCTATTACAATGGTTAGCTATGGGTGTCTTCCATTAAACTCGGGTCGATAGGTCCCTGGGACGAACAAATACACATGTTTACGTAGTGGTGCTGACGAGAATGCTGCATTGAAATTTGTTTAATCCTAAAGGAAGGAAATTGTAACCCTATTAGGCAGTTAGTCAGCCTACAAGTTGGAATAATTTAAAGTCACACAAACGACCTCGTCTACCACAATAGTTCACTCACGTGTTTGTCCGCGTACAAGTGCATCTGTTAGCAAATGCAAGGTTTTTCATAATGATGATTGTGATGCCCACAAGCTAACTGTATTTATACACATTGCAAATGTTTTTGTGTTATAAAACTGTCTGTCTTTCTCAAGAGTCTCCGTGCTATTTTCCCAAACTCTTACATAATTTGATTCATGACATCAGAATACAATCCGCTGTGGAGTACATAATTATGCCCCGTTGAGTATCGTTTATATTGAAAAATGAAAATGTATCAAACACTGCAAAGCTTTTTTGAAAATGATAAATGAAAACAATGTAAAATGGGTAGAAATGTTATAATAGAGTGGATAAAGTGTATCATTATATACAGTATATATCATTATTTATATAATGCAACTCTATGAGGATGCATCTGAATTTAAGGATATCGTAATATTAACCCTTTCGGCGCCAAATTTCTAATTGTCGTCTGCGATAAATTTTTTGTTAAATCATTCGGTTCAAGAAGGAAATGAGAGATAAATAAATACACATTTCAAAGGAATAAAGCACAGATATAGAAATAGAGATTAAAACAAATAGTGAAGTCCCTGATCAGACGCCGCCTTGAAAAAGCGGCGTCTGATCCGGGACTGCACTATTTATCGTGGTGCATTTTTGCGACTTTGGCGATGAAAGGGTTAATGTGCATTTGTATTTATGTTTTCCACTGTTTCAGGGGACACGTTTAACCTTAAGCATGCATTGGAAAATTAATGAGCACATTCATGTCAACAGTTTGAATTCATGCATGGGTGCAAAATATCCCAAGAACCGATTGACAAATATACTATAGTGTGTCTCGAAATCTGAATATTATAAAACCAAATCGGCGAACATTGTGGTAGCATGCAAAAGCTTAACCCATTTCCTCATATTGACACCCTTAGTGCCTATGTAAAAGTCACTTTTTGAAACCTTTGTGACATATAAAGTATTTGCTCCATAGGAACAATACTCTATTTATGACAATGGTTTCAAGACTACACAAATCTAAAATATTCGTCTTTTCTAGTAATGCCCGTTTTCAGTGAATTTAATTCAGAGAGGTTAGGTCTAAAATAGTCTACTACGAAGTTATGAGAATAGCCTATGAGAGAATATGTTAATCAGTGTTTTATGACCAATATTTACTTTGGTTTTTTTTTGTTCAGGTGAAAAGCCGTTCAAATGTGAGTTCGAGGGATGCGACAGACGATTCGCCAATAGCTCGGACAGGAAGAAACATAGTCACGTGCACACGTCGGACAAGCCATACAACTGCAAAGTACGCGGCTGTGATAAAAGCTACACTCACCCGAGCTCATTGCGTAAACACATGAAGGTCCATGGCAAGACGTCACCGCTGCCCGAAGACTACGAATCCGACGACGACTGTCATAGCAATGATGGTTCTATCGCCAGTCCCGTGGACATGAAACCAATACCTGCAGTCACACCGACATCGGTAAACCATCAACCATCAAACGTTGCATCTACACCAAGCGATTCTAGCCCCACACTCCCAATTCACCCACACTCAAGTTTACCAGAGTCACATCCGAGTACGAAATTTAGCGAGTGGTATGTGTGTCAAAGTGCTACAGGAATGCCGACCCCGCCTAGCAACGAACATTCGCCCATTGGCAGTTTAGGGAGCATAGGAAGTCATATGCATTCGCATTTATCGTCATTACATCCGCCATCTTTGGTGCAATATTCATGAGTATACAGACACCATGACCACGTCAACTTACAACAGCTCGGGCTGTCATAGTACTAGCGAATCGGCCCGAAAGTGAATGCCGAATCTGAAGTGATTATATTTGTGAACTATTTCAACGCAAAGTAAGTAAGAAAGTCATAAATAAGGTGATTCTGTTTCCTATTCAGATAATTTGTCGTGGTGTGAAGTTGTACGAGGACACAAGACTGCGATATCCGTTTAACATTATGCATTAAGAAAACGTGCAAGCATTACTGTGTAAGAACACCGCACCTGACCAAGGTCTACATTGACTTTCATCGATAAACATTTACAGTCTCTGTTTTTCAATTTGAAAAACAACCTAGGCCTTGAAAAGGTTCCGTGGTGTTCCAATAGCGGCTGTTGCTCTGGATCTAGACTGTTTGCCTTTGTATGAATGCCATTTATTCCACGACAGCGGTCAATATACCGTCATGCTGGTAGAACTAAGCTGAACTGATTGATAAAGTCGTGAAATGTCTTTGTAAAACCCTTTCAATGTTTCATGATCATGAAAGAAATGGCAAAATCATGAATATTTATTAACTGGATTTTAAAAATGGCATATGTATGGCATTGGTATTGGTAGAAACTGTAAAGTCAGATCTATTATGATTATATGAGAGAACAGAACAGACTTTCAACAGATGGCTCCTACAGGGGCCGTCTGATCTGGATCTTCTCTGTTTGCAAATACGTGGAAAAGTATGTTTTGTTTAGGGTTAAAAGGATCAAGATCAAAACTTTTTCTGGACTTTTGTGAAACTAGGATAACTAAGCAAAGCCCGAACCCGAGCAGAACACGAAGAAGCACAAGGACCGCAAGTATAGAACTCTGAGCAGCTGAGTCTTCAGCGGTCTGGTGTGTACATAGTGGCCATCAATGCCGGGATTATCAGTCAAAATGGATGTTTTACGTGTGCTCAAATCGCGGGCTTGGTGCAAAACTATTCTAACTCCTTCACAAAGTGAAGCAGTTAGAATAGTTTTGCACCAAGCCCTCGAAATATGTTTCATTTTGTTATTTGCCTATGTTCGATAGTAATATATATAAATAATTCTGTTTGCATTAATGAATACAACATAATATTTGTGCATGCTTAATATTTCTAAGATGCGGGTTGCCAATAAGGATCTGAAAATGTTACAAATTAGGTCCCGATTTCATACTTCAAATTTTGAGTAAAAGTGCTCATGGGTCGCTCCACGGGAGTGAACGTGATAAATGGTGCAGTTAAAGACAAGCTGAACGCAGCATCTGGTTTGGTCTACACGGTGTGACAAAATTGATAGAATGTTGTAGATGCTAACAAACATTTAACAGCGCATACGCAAATCAGATGTTGTGGCATGGCTTATCTCGGTTAGCACTTGATGCAAATTACGAACGTATCTTTTTACATGGTGCCACTAATAATTTGTATTTGTAAAACACATATCTTGTGTAATCCTTTACTCCATGAATATTCATGTAAGAAATGACGTCATGAATATTAATTAGCTTCATTTTTATAATAGTATACGTACACAGATTATTTTGACCATGGAAGAAACGGTAGTCATATCTATATTATTTCATAAGCAAAGAGAGCAGACCCTGATCAGACGGCTCCTTTAGGAGCATTCTGATCTGGGTCTTCTCTGTTTGCAACGGCGTAGAATGGTGTATTATGGAGTAAAGGGTTAATAGAGTTTCTTCTTGGAAAATGTGTTGTTTGTATTCAAAATATTCGAAACACATTAAACCGTTAGGCGAGGTACCTAGTCCTATAGGCAGCCACTGACTTGATGGTAAATACAGATGGTCCCTCGCTTGCTATAGACCTGTGCTAGTGTACTTTGAAACGTACATCAATCTACCTCATTTCTGCTATTGTCAAATACAGTAAAACCTCGATTTTTCGAACATTCAAATATCGATTTTTATCGTTATCGGTATTTTAAAGCAGAGTGAAAGTCCTGTATAAAGCTGCTTGAAGTTTTCTGCATGGCACCCACCCTGCAGCCAGCTGACTAAAATGGTCTAAATTCTTCTATATCAAAATTTCGAATCATCGAGATTTTTCTGTAATTATAAAAAATATAAAAAAAACGAACGACAGAGTAAATATAGAACCAATGGCCAGTATGGGTAAATATATACTGAAAACTGCCCAAGTGTAAGAGGTACCATGGAAATGGAAATGAATATTTATTGAACGGTTCTATGTTTTCAAAATTAGTTACTACATCAATACGCCTTTCTACGCCTTTGCAAAGAGAGTAGAACCAGATCAGACGTCTCCTATGGGACCTGTCTGGTCAGCGTCTGCTCTGTTGCGTAGGAAATAATATAGATCTGATTCTACATTTTCTGTCATGGCCAAAATTTCATTTGTTCATGTGCCATTATAAACGATAATCTAATCAATATTTATAATGTCATTATTTCTTACATGAATATTCATGGAGTAAAGGGTTAAGTGACATTACCGTCTACCTATAATTAATTAACAGAGAAAAAGTTCAGATTTTTAATCGAAAAAGGGGAATATAAGATATGCTTCAATACCATCACATTCATAGCAGTTTAATAATTCAGAGCGGTAATGGCTTTTTGCGAAAGTTTATCGGATTATTGACGGGAGCCTGAAATTCACACCCGGGCTTGTAATAGATTTATATCTGTTGTGAATGGTCTTTTGGACACCCCAGCGTGCAAGAAGAAAGCTGGAGTTTTTTGGGCTCGCCGGGTAGAGAGGATACCTAGACGTTTTACTTGTCACTGCAGTAATTCATTTTAACTTTGGATAATTTACCTTGCAACCGTAGGCGTTTGGATGAACATAATCCTACTTATACATTCTAACCATGATTTCACCATTACAGTCTGACAAATGGGTTTTGGAGGCTATATGTATGTATGTATTCATACATCTTAACCCTTTCTCTGTTCTATGTTAATTTCAAATTTCAATAACTACTGAATATTCAATGACAAAAAAGTAATAATGAAATATGGAAGGAGGAACATTGTAGCCATTTTAGAAACTAAAGAAACAGATATATCAAATTCCATTAGCAAACAGAGCAGAGACGGCTGTCTGATCTGGGTCTGTTCTGTTTGCAGATGCGTGAAAACACGTTTGTATGAGGGAAAGGGTTAAGAGAAACTACCGACTTACATTTTATCTGTAACCCTTTTCCCGTTGAATATTCATGTAAGAAATAATGACGTCATGATTATTTGTTAGCTCAATTATTATAATGGTATACGTACATACTCATGGTATTTGGTATTGATAGAGAGTGTAGAATCAAGATTTATTATGATTCTGTAAGCAAACATAGTAGTCATAGATGTTTCAGGAGCCGTCTGACCTGGGTCTACTCTGTTTGCAAAGGCGTGAAAAGGAAATGGTTAGGAATCAAACTTGGTTTCAAATATTTCATTCTTGCATACCATTTCTTCTTACAACGGGGTTTTTATTTGCCAAACTGTGGTTGTCGAAAAGAGTAAACCGCAGAGGCCCAGATATGATGCGTAAATTAAAACATTTTCAAGAACTAATCAAACTTTATGTTGTGACCATTCTTTACAATCGTCTCTTGGAGACGATTCTAAAGAGTAGTCACAATATGGGCTTTAGTTGAGAAATGACAATTTTAGTATTTGAGTACGCACCTTTCATCTGTTCTGTAAACGCTTAAATTATTACCGTATTATTATCCTGAAACACAAAAAAGGCATTCATGGATGTAAAATAATAACAGTGTTTTATTTAATTGATTGTATTGATCCATTATCTTGCCATTGTATGTATTGTTAATTTTGTACAAACTGGGATTTTATTCAAATACAATATCGAAAAGAATTGAAAACATGAGCGATTGCCAAAGACTTATCAAGTAAATTATTAAATGGTTTATATGCAGAAAATGCAGTAGATATTTGACAAGTGCATAATTTGAGATTGTCAGATCATTTTAAATAAAGTAAAAACATTTTGCATTGGTTTGAACAATTTTACGATTATTTTCAAGAAATGTTCTGTGTCAACAGCAATCCTTTTCCATTTTATTATTATTATTATTTAACTTCTTGCATGTTGAGTACTGTCGTCAGCAAACGTGACGTCTGCTACAATTTATTTAGTACTATCGTCTGCAAAATCTTCGTCTGCTACAATTTATTATTCCATTTCAATAGTCAATCTCAAACAGTATGGCTCCTGATGAAATACAGAATTACTCGGCGTCTTTTCTGGATCGTAATTAATTGCCAGTATTCACAAATTTGCATCCAGCATGTAGAACGTTAGCCCTTTCCTTGTTTAATATTCATGTAATAAATAATGACATCATGAATATTTATTAACATACGTTTTATGCTTGCAGATAAACTTTTGGTATTGGTAGAAATTGTAGAATCAGATCTATTATGAATTCAAAAGCAAACAGAGCAGACTCTCATCAGACGACTCCTGTAGGAGCCGTCTAGGGGTTTTCTCGGTTTGCTTATGGAAGTATAATAAATCTGAATCTACAGTTTCTACAAAACCCCCAATACATCTTGTGTACATAAACCATCATAAAAAATCAGCTAATAACTATTCATGACGTCATTATTTCTTACAAGAATATTCAACACAGGAAAGAGTTAGTGCCTTTTTAAACAGTATATCTAGACCAGACAGCTCCTGTAGGAGCTCAATGATCAAGGTCTACATTGTTTTTATATGTCACAGATCTGATTCTCTACTGTTTGTCATGGTAATACTTTTCCCTTATCTTATTTATATTTAAAATACAAACGCAAATTAATGAATATTAGGCAGCGACTTGCATGGATATTCATCAAGTAAATGATTAAATGTCGCTAAGGGGTATTTTGTCCTGAGAATGGACCACTTGTGTATTGTTGGGAGAAGCTTATGGTGTTCTTTGTAAGTCCATTGTATCACTTAAATTAAAGTTTTGTACGAAGTTAAGTGAAAAAATAAAAAACTTTCCAATATTTCGTTGTTACATTATATTTGTTACCCCATGCCCTGGTATTGACGCCTTTTGACTTTCCCAATATTTCGTTGTTACATTATATTTGTTATCCCATGCCCTGGTATTGACGCCTTTTAACGTCTTTTTGAAAACCACCTTTTGAAACCTTTGTGATAATAGAGCATTTGCCTCTATGGAGCCAATGCTCTATTTATCACAATGGGTTCACAACTACACAATTCTAAAATTTCCCGTTTTGCTAGTAAATGATTCTTTTCGGTAGATTTATTAGGTTGAGTCAAAAATAGCCTAAGAAGGAATAGGATGTACATATGAAACACCGCATTTGTTCATTATATACAGTAAAACCTCGATTATCCGAACACTAAAATACGTATTATTATCGATCTTTAAGACAAGTGGCAGCTTAATGCATGGTCATGCATTAAGCAGCCACCTGCCCAAATGGTCTAAATTCGTTTATAACGAAAATTCGGATAATCGAGATTTTACTGTACTAGTTTTTGGCAGTCAATGGTTTTGTGTGAAACATTTGCAATTTTATATCAACGGGGACCGCACAGTTCTGATGCAGATGAAACATTTACTATATTCTGTTATCGGGATCCAGTCTCTTGTTGACTGTGTTTTGGAGAGTTGAAGAAATGAAAACAAGATGAGAATTTTGTAATACATATACAGGAAAACCCATCTAAACCGGACGTTAAAATTAGTATCGTTGTCAGTCTTGCAGACAGGTGGCAGCTTTAGGCATTTTGAAAGTCGTGTAGAAAGTTGACAAAGGAGGTTATATGTTACTTTTACCCCGCAGCCACCTGCATATAAAGACACGAATTGTTCTTTATTAAAATTCCGGTTAACTCTTTCCCTCATATAGACGCATTTTCACGCAGTTGCAAACAGAGTAGACCCTGATCAGACGGCTCCTATATGTACGTCTGACTAAGGTCCGCTCTGTTTGCTAAAATAATTTGATAGATCTGTTTCTTTAGTTTCTAAAATGGCAACAATGTTCCATCTTGCACATTTCATTATAACTATTTTGTCAATGAATATTAAGTAGCTATTGAAATTTGGAATAAACATAGAACAGGGAAATGGTTAAGAGGGGGTTAATTGTACGTTTATAAGAATATTCGTAATTTCAACGCAAAACACTCGACATGTTCAATATCTCGAACCATATAAATTATTTCGGGATAGCAGAAGCTGACACTAAATAGATACTCCATGATGTCATTATTTCTTACATGAATATTCATAAGGGAAATTGTTAAGTACTGCAAACATGTTCCACAACGCCAAATGTGTGGCCAATTAACTCATTATGTCCTAGGCTATTTTTAGACCCAACCTTTTTAAATAACTCTACCGAAAATGAGCATTAACTAGAGAAAAGGAAAAATTTAAAATTTTGTAGTTTGAAACCATTGTGATAAATAGAGCATTTGCTCCTATAGGAGCAAATGCTTTATTTATCACAATGGTTTCACAATGTGAAATTTATTGAGGTGCAAAATTGCGTCACTAGGGGGTAATGTGTTAATGATTGGTAACCATGCTGCTGATTAAACGTAATCATACACAGTTGAACTTCGATATTTCTAACTCGGATAACTTAACCCGTCGCTTGCTATTCACGTCAATATACCTACCTGTAAATAGTGAAGACCCAGATGAGACAGCTCCTGCAGGAGCTGTCTCATCAGGGTCTGCATTATTTACACGTTGATTGTACAACCGGTGCACCCTAAGCAGTGATTGCATAGCGAAATACGTGTACGCAGTGAAGATATATGTAATCATACAAAAGGGCATGGGTAAAGAAGGAGAAATTTATTTTAAAATTCAGCAAGAGAAGGGTTAAATTTCGGGAAAGTTCGAAGTAAAAGTTCAGTCCTTCCAAAATGAAAACAACAACAACAACAACAACAACAACATTAATGCAGGTCGAAAGAAATGCTAAAAGCAACATTACTAACAACATTAATGCAGGTCGAAAGAAATGCTTTCGACCCACATGAAGTTGTCGTGTGCGTTTCTAGATTTTAGAAAAAATCTGTATTGTAAACATTTAAAGGACCGACTTTTTACTTCCAGTTATCCCGAAGTTATCCGAGTTCGAGATATCAAAATTCGACTGTAGTTCATACAACATTAGTATACACCACATTGTATACACAAATATAAACAGCGAAGCAAAATATCAATTTTTATGTATACAATACCTGTCATTTTCAAATCTGTTGAAAGTTTCAAACTACTTCAGAAAGTATACATGTATTCATAGAAAGAAGAATCTGACGAGAATAACTGCGGCAAAAAATATTTCTCCGAAAATTACAAATTTGACGAAATAAATCCACAGAAGCCACACATCTGATGACGAGAATAACACCACAGAAGTCCCAGATCTGACTCTACATACGTTACAGATTTGAGGGGAATAACTCCATACAAGTTACAAATCAGTCGAGAACAACGCCACAGAAGCTACAAGTCTGACGATACTTGTTATAACTGTGTCCAGAAAAAACCTAAGCATAGGTTCTTCTGTGCTCGGAACAATGCAATTTGTCTAGTGCACGAAAAAACATCTTCCTACATCTGTAATTAAAGCTGGACGTCGCGATATGACTATTTCCCCCCCCCCCCCCCCCCCCCATTTTGACGCCTCTACAAAAGCCACTGTTGAAACCATTGTGATAAATGTGATAAATAGAGCATTTTCTCCTGTGGAGCAAATGCTCTATTTATCACAGTGGTTTCAGAATTACACAGTTCAAATTTTTCCTTTTTCCCTAGTAAATGCTCCTTTTCGGTAGATTTATTCAGAGAGGTTGGGTCTAAAAAATGGCCCATGAGAGAATGGGTAAAAAGCGACGTACAACCCCGTAACAAACAAACAAACGTAACAGAAGTTACTAAACTCCACATAAGTTTCAATTGTTACATTCTACGGCCATTATCATTTCTAAGGGCGGGCGCCGCAGCGATTACATATACTACGGCCGCCGTACGGCGTATTTTGAATTTGTGGACAGTCAACGTATGGCGATCGTGCGGCCGCTGTATTTTTTTTTAACTTCTATGACAGCCACAAGGAAGCCTCACGGTGTCCGCACGGACTGTTCGCGGACACAGACCGTTCAGTCGCTACCGCATGACAATTTGGTTGTAAATAGCCACGGCGGCCGTAGAAATTAGAAATGCTCACCTAAAATTCTACGGCAACCTAACGGCCTGTAAAAATCAGGGATACGCAGTACGGCGGCCGTGAGGGCGCCGCAGATTTTGTACTGCCGCCGCAGACATCTCTCGATTCCAGCGTTCTATGGCCGCCATGCGACAGCCGACAACCGTAGAGCAAATATAACTGGGGTGTAAGAAACAAATCTGACGAGAACGAACATACAGAAGCTACAAATCTTACGACGAGAATAACCCTACATAAGTTACAAATCTGACGAGAACAAACCTCCAGAAGTTACAAAACTTACGACGAGAATAACACTACATAAGTTACAAATCTGACGAGAATAAGCCACAGAAGTCACATAACCGATCGCAGAACACATTTAATTCTCTTCCTGAAAATAGCGTAATATTGAATGAGTCGAATATCAAGTTTGAGTGCGAAGGAACCTCGTTGCTCTTTCCTAGTAATTCTGTTGTATTCTGTACTTCAAGAAATAGATATAATTATAATACCAGTATATATACAAATGTATATATATGTTGTTCAATTTTGCCCAAATAAATTCCAGACTTAAAATCGGTTTAATAACTGAAATAAACTTGAAGGTTTTACAATGACACTTCCTTGAAAGTTTTACAGTAATCGATTTTTGTCTGAAAACATCTAATTTAGAAAAGAGATTCCGATATTCGCAGCATCTTTTGAAACATTTACCAATACCTGGAGTTTAGTTAAAGCAGGGAAATTGGAATATATTATGTGAGACACAGGAGGTGTTCCGAGAAATTAAAAAGGTATACATGTGAACACAGAAAATGACACACCGATGCAAATGGGGGCACAGCAAATGCCGATAAATTTATCTATTTGAGAGCATTTTGTTTCCATTTTGTTTTACAATAAAACAGTTCAATATTGTAAACTTGTGTAGCTAGCCTAGGATAAATCCCAGAAGAGTAACCTACCTTTCGTTTTCACCGTGTTCTTCTCATTCGTTAACACAAAATACCTGATGTAATTTAGTGGCCGTTATAGAGAGGTTTTACTGTATCCTCATTTTGTATTATTACAGTAAAACCTCTCTACAACGGTCTCTATATTACATAAATTATTTTGTGTAAAAGGCAGGTGGCTGCTTAAAGCAATGTGAAAGTAAAACAGAGCGCTCCTACAGGAGCATTCTGTTTTACTTTCACCTTGCTTTAAGCAGTCACCTGTCCTAAATGCCAACTAATTAACACAATTTAGTGGCCGTTATAGAGAGGTTTTGTATTATTATTGTCATTAGTGTTATCATTATTATCATTTAAACACAGTTTGTTATAATAATAGTACGACGGCTCTTTGACCTGATGTCATTCCAAAACCGGAGGTCACTGGCTGCACTTATCTGGGCTATACACCAGAACCATTAGATAAATAGAAATGTCTTTGTTTTTATTGGTTAAATGAGTTAAATTAGCAGCTGCAATTGTAAATTATTATAAAAACATAGCAAATACACCGTCTATTTTCTATTTGACGCAAAATCTTGAATCTGAAGTTAGACTAGCAACGTAACGAATGTAACATGAACCTGAGCTTGTCCAACGGCGTAGCAAATGTTACATGAACGTAAACATAGCCCAGCTACGTAACATTTATTTCATGGACGTGAACATAGCCCAGCTACGTTATATATGTTACATGAACGTTATATATGTTACATGAACGTGAACATAGCCCAGCTACGTAATATATGTTACATGTTACATGAACGTAACCATAGCAAAGTAATGGATGCTACACGAACCTGAGCATAGCCCAACAACATGAATCTGAACACAGCAACGTACTGTATATCTTATGTCTTACGAACATGAACATAGCCCGGCAACGTAAGGGGTTTTACATGAATCTGAACATAGCCCTAGCAACATAACGAAACATACATGAAACTGAACATAGCACAGTAGCGCAACGAATATTACAAAAGCTTGATTGGTTTGGGTTTTATCGGGTTTTACGTCGCGTTAATTAACAGTAATTTAGTCATATCACGACGTCCAGCTAATTACAGGCGGAGGAAGACCCAGGGGATCTTCTGTACACGGAACAAATTATATTGTTTCGTGCACAGGGGGACATCCGGGTAGAACCACTGACCTACCGCAAGCAAGCTTGAAGGTTTCCTCGCATGAAAAATCAAAATGCACAGACCGGGATTCGAACCACAGTGGTGATGAGCTAAGCCATTGTCAGTCACACGAGCCTGAACAACACAACGAATGTTGAACGAGTCTGGATATAAACGTAATGGTAGATTAACCCTTCTCTTGCGGAATTTTAAAATACATTTCTCCTTCGTTACCCATGTCCTGTTGTATAAGTGCATATATCTTCACTGTGTACAAGTATTGCGCTGTGCAATCACTGCTGTGGAGAGCACTGGTTGCACACTCAATTTGTAAATAGTGCATACCCTGATGAGACAGCTCCTGCAGGAACTGTCTCATCTGGGTCTTCACTATTTACACGTAGGTATATTGACGTGAATAGCAAGCGAAGGGTTAATCTGAAGATAGCATTAGCAACGTAACGAATGTCACATGAACTTGAGCATATCCATAGCAACATAACGATTGTTACATGAATCTAAATGTAGCATTAGCAACGTAGCGAATTTTGCATTTTCATTTGATTAATATATTTGTTTTCATTAACATCTGTAGAGTCCTGGGGGATTGTTTTAATTCTGAGCCCGAGGGGCGGTGTCACAACGGTTCCGAATAGGAATTCACGAAACAAGCGCACGATTACGTTAATGTTGTAGAATACAACTATCACCGGAATCACCTTATTGAAATATTCATACAAATATATTAACAACACCAACTCATACAACGTACATGCATTGGTAAAGTGTCGTAATTTGGTAAATTATGTCGTTTATAAAAGGACAATAAGGACAATGGAAATCCACACTTGTCATCCGAACACAGACCGAAACTTTGCTAATTAATTAGATTCTTGAATTTGTCAAATATTTACAAAATTATCGAATATTAAAATGAAAAAGTGCAAGTTAATAATTTGTTCATAGTCACGTGATTATCTGCCTAAAATTATGCAGTTTCTGGTTCATTTTATTTTATCAAATCTGTATTACTAAAAGACTAGCAAATACTATTAAATTCCAGTTATCGCTTTATATAGAAAGAATATTGCTGCGTCGTATCTGTAAGTTATAGTGTATACATCATCAGATGTGTAGGTTAACACTCAGTTTTCTGCGACAACATGCACTTTTCTATGACAATGCCTCTTTGCCACAGCTTATATCGGAGTCCACCCGATATGATGTACATGTATATCATGGTCAGTTTACGTTAACTAAGGTCCAGAAAATGACCGATTTTCTATAAAGCTAGTGCTTTATATAAATAATAATGTGATTGTCGCAGATAGGACAATTTTATCCGACGAGGGGAGAAGTTGATGCGAGGCTTGCCGAGCCTCTGCCGTTTTCAGTCCGAGTCGGGTATAGATGTCCTATCTACGACACTAACATATTATTCGAATATCCGTCATTCGCATTTAAATATGACAATATCAAACATTTATTAATTTAATATTGCTATTAGTATAATTTACAATCAATGAAGATAACGAACTCTCCCTCATCTGTAAGATTAGGCGTAAGAAAGTTGTAAAGACAGAAAACAATTTTGGGGAAGCTGATAAATAACACTAAACCAGAACGGAATTTAACAACTATAAGTCCATTTGAATGAAGAATGTGACCATTTTATTTAAACTTTAATAACTTATTTTTCTATTCCCGTCACTGTTTTGCCCTTCAGTCATGTTAACTCGACCGTGTCAGATGGCTGCGGAAAAACAACAACAAAATGTCAAATTTGACAATTATCAGGCACTCGTTTAACAGGTAAGACTATTTACAATGTCAAGGAATGTTTCATTCTGTTTCATTCTTTTTAATTCTCGTTTTCGTTTGTTTTTAAAATTACCATTTGAAATATCATCAAAGTTCGTGCCATGTGTAGACCTCTATGATGTGATCTGGTAACAGTAGTTATGATGAAAATGATGAATGTAGACTTAACCCTTTCCCTCATATAAACGTGTTTTCACGCATTTGCAAACAGAGGAGACCCAGATCAGATGGTTCCAAGAGGAGTCATCTGATCAGGGTCTGCTCTGTTTGTTAATGGAATTTGAAAGATATGTTTCTTAACTTTCTAAAATAGCTACAATGTTCCACTTTCCATGTTGCATTAGAACTGTTTTGTTCATGAATATTCAGTAGGTATTGAAATTTGTAATAAACATAGAACAGGGAAAGAGGTAAAATTAAACTCGTATTATTATAATCACTGTCTGGCAGTGAGTTATGTATGTTGGTGTTTAATAAGTTATACATTGATTATAACATTGAGAGTCACAGGTGTTTATTTGTTTTGTGTTTGGATTCAAATGCAGTTTTCAATGTTTCATACAAAATTTATTTCATACTCTATGAAAATGAATATGGCCAAATCAGGGTCTGCTCTGTTTGCTTATGATATAATTTATGATTCTACAGTGTCTGTCATGGCCAAAAATTCCTTACAGCAAATTACGTTTGTAATCTAATTAATATTAATGACACTAGTCTACATGAATATTCATAGAGGAAAAGGTTAAGATGTAAAGCCATGATTTGCATAACCTGCAAAACGAAATAAATACTAAGAACTTTCATACAATAAATGTTATTTTCTAGGTATTCTGAAAGCCGGGATTGGAAGTAACTTCTGACTGAATATCATATAGAAGCGAGACGGCGGACTAATTATGATGATGATGCTGATGATAATGATGATGATGGTTGACGATGATGATCATTACGACAACAGAGGTCCAGGTGAGATGTGTGAATTAAAACATTTTCAGGAATAACTCCATTATTTCTCCACCAAACCCTATGTTGTGACCACTCTTTAGAATCGTCTCGAAGAGACGACTCTAAAGAGTAGTCACAACATAGGGTTTGGTGGAGTAATCACTACTTTAGTACTTGAGTACGCACGTTTATCTGTTGCTCTGCGACAATAATGATGATGATGATGATGATGATGACCATTGAACGATGTTAGGTGTTGGCATCAGAACGATGGTCTCCGTTAATCTTACAGGAAACTAAGCTGCGAACTAGATACGCACCCAGGTCTGTCTTTCGTTTACTAACAAGTCTTGCCAAAAGAACAGAAACATCCCCATCACTCGCAATATGGTAGGGAGTATTTTGCTATGTATGATTGACGAATCCTCGTCTAACCCTTGATCTCCATGAATATTCATGTGAAAAATAATAATATTCTAGAATATTAATTAGATTAAATTGATTTTATAATGGCATACGAACACATTCATTTTTGGCCATGGCAGAACCAGTAGAATCATAATCTGTATCATTTCATAAGCAAATAGAGCAGACCCTGATCAGACGACTCCTATATGAGCCGTCTGATCTGGGTCTACTCTCTTTGCAAAGGTGTAGAAAGGCGTATTTATGGAGTAAAGGGTTAAAATTCATACACATGTCGCAGGTATACCAATAAAGTGAACACAGGTAACACTAAGACCCGTGTTATGCAAAACTATAACAGCCGATATCTCCATCCAGTACGCATGCCAACGCAACAGAATCACTATTCTACAAAACATTGCGATTTGCATAAGATCGTCATCATTCATATATATCGATCGCAATGAATATCTTGGCTGAATACACCTGGATTCAGAATGTGCAGGTAATCTATGACAAGAGCTCAATTCAGACGGCTAGCAAATGAAAGATCGACTCCAGTGTTCTCCAATGATGGATAGCCTATTCACGTTACGCGCTTAAGAATCATTTATTATAAATTGGTTTATGCATTTTTTCACTTGATAGAGCCAAAGTTAATTGGGCGATGGCAGTGGTAAGAAGTAGCAGATTTTCTATTATACCTATCCTTCTCCCTGGTGTGGGGTTTTGGTTGGACTTAATTAGATCACGCGAAGCTCTATTCACCAGCGATGTTGACGGAATATAGTGTGTCACAGTCCCTTTTTTTTAAATTGTGTACTATTTTGGGTTAAGCATTTATGTGCTTTACACCGGCTTCTGAGACGGTCTCATGTGGAAAACGAAAACATTAAAACTGTGACTGTTGACAAAGCTACAGAGATAACTGTGCGTATTCTTAAATCGTCTTAAATCGTCATTTCTCCACCAAACCCTAAACTGTGACCACTCTTTAGAATCGTCTCGAAGAGACGATTCTTAAGAGTGGCAACAGTATAGGACTTGGTTGAGAAATAAAGTTAGATTAATCTTGAAAAAGTTTTAGTTTACACATCTTATCAGGAGCTCTTTAAAGAGTAGCAAATGTTTAAACTTAATTGGCGTCCACGATACACATTGGTATTGTAGAGAATGAAACTGCTGTTCTCAAAACACCCTACTTATGGATATCCTCGAGAATTCTCTCTTATGGGGGTCCTCGATACATCTCCTCTTATGTATATCCTCGACACATCCCCTCTTATGGACTCTCTTGGTGCATACCCTCTGATGGACGTCCTCGGCATCCCTTTTATAGATGCTCTCGATCCATCCCATCTTATCGACGTCTTCGATCCATTCCTGTTATGGACGTCCTCGATCCATCCCCTCTTATGGACGTCCTCGATGCATCCCTCTCATGGACGTCCACGAGTCATACACTCTTATAGACGTCCTCGATCCATCACTTCTTATGGGCGCCCTCGATCCATCCCCACTTATGGACGTCCTCGACCCATCTCCTTTTATGGACGTCCTCGATCCACCTTCTCTTATGGATGCCATCGAGACATCCCCTCTTATGGACGTCCTCGAGACATCCCCTCTTATGGACGTCCTCGATACAAACCCTCTTTTAGCGAACCATTTTCAAATTTATTGACTTGTTTATGCTGGAAACACATTGAATTTCTTACATTCAATGACTATTTTGCAGGAACGCCTAACTCGTCGGCAGTATCCAAGGTGACTCATTCTTACACAGACAGCCTTTCGGCAAATTATTATGTAACTTATAAGAATGACAGTGGTCTAGAATTCCGATTCTTCAATTCAACTTGTTCTTTCTCGAGGCCTATATCTACCGAGGAAAATGTAGATGAATTGAGAAACCTAGTGATTAAATACAACACAATGATCTATAATAGCAGGTGGCTCATTAGTCGTTGTAGACAGACAATACGTTGTTTGAAATTTACAAGCACTATACAGTACAATCCCTCTAAACCGGACATTAAATTTAGTATAAATAGCGCTCTTGGAGACAGGTGGCAGCTTAATGCAGGGTGAACGTCATCTAGGAGCTTTCTGCATGACGTTTACCCTGCATTAAGCAGTCACCTGTCTAAAGGTATCTAAATTCATCGCTACCAGAATTCCGGTTTAGAGGGGTTTTACTATATAATTGTAAGAATAATAGCAACATACTTTTCTTGAAATTCTCTTCAAGGCTAAAACTTTTGGAAGAAAAGACGCAGAAGCAATACGTGGTAAATATTATATATTCTTATTAAAACTCTTAAGGGGCATGTGCTAAAGAAGCACCCCTTCAAACCAAATAGAGTCTAGATTAAATAAATTAAGTGACTGGTTCTGTAATAAACGCATTTTGTTTTCAAAGAATGATAAAACATGCTGTTGGTTATGTTCAATTATTCTTAAGAAGATTGCCAATTTGAAAGTATATCGAAAAATGTCACTGTGATACAAAACAACATTTTTATCGATACTTATAATTGTTTGTTGTACAGCGTTCTGTTTTACTTTCACCTTGCTTTAAGCAATCACAGTTACGAAACATAAACGCAGCCCGAATAAATACAAATACAAATACATCGGTGAATAACATCTTCAACATCAAACACATGGACGTTTTGTCTTATTACGCGTTTGTTCGATCGGTTATTGCGATATACACGAGATACTGTTATAAGCGGTCACCAAACACAAACCTCATTATGGGTCTGTAAGGTAGACGGTAGCTTGGTGCAGGTCAAAAGTAATACATACAGGAGCTTTCTGTATAACCTTTACACAACATTACGCAACCATCTGCTTTTTATGACTACTATGTTCAATAAATGAACGACGTCTTAAGACATGTTCTACTGTACTTATTTCTAGCATATAAACAAATGACTTATGTACTTTTAGGCATTGTTTTTTATAAAGCTTTGCAGTTAAAAGTATGCTTATAAAATATAATTACATGTATTTGAACGAAATATCCCAATATGACCATCAACTGCAGTTACCTACATAATTCATAACTGTTAAACGGTCTTTGCTAAATAAAACACCATTTGAACTTTTGTTTACTGGCTTGTTAAGCTTTTTGACACACGTATACACAGTAGAACCATCAGAAAGGAGGTCTAAATATTGGTGTTTAAGGCAGATGGTACCTTAATGCAAGTTAAAAGTAATACAGAAAGCTCCAATAGGAGCTTTCTGCATTATATTCACCATGAATAAGCTTTTAAACATTCTTATGTCAATGACCGCTTAGTACTGGTTTTATTTTAACTTTTGTTTTCATCATTCCGATGCTTAAAACAGAATAATAATAGGTACTCTAACGTGCGTTCTATCATCTTCCATATCTATTTATGAAATTGAATACTTCAAAACTCGATTTTAAAGCTTAGTTGGTAATTCAACGAATATATATTTGAAATGCACCGTAGACTTCGTGTGCATACGTGAGCTTTGATCTCACCAGTATATGAAACATTTATAAATAATGTCTGTATACTAATTTGCTTTATAAAATGTATTTCTTTCCTTTTTTCAAATTTATTATGCAATGTTTTTTGTCGTTAGTTCCTTTGTAGATAAATAAATGTGTGTAGTATAATACATATTGTAAAGAATTTGGATTATTAATACTTATTGTAATTAATGCGTATGCCATAATACCTATTGTAATAAATGCGTTAAATACCATACCTATTATAATTAATGCGTATGATATAACACCTATTGTAATACATATTTTAAATAGTGTGTATTATGCAACACCTAATGCTATTGAAATTAGTGTGTATAATGTATAACTACTGTAATTAGTATGTATGATATGATACCTATTGTGACTAATGTGTATAATGCAATGCCTGTTGTAATTAATGTGTATACTGTAGTGTCTATTGTAATTGCTGTGTATAATGTAACACCTATTGTAATTAACGTGTATAATATAATGGATATTGCAATTAAATGTGAATAATGTAATACCTATTGTAATTAATGTGAATAGTGTAACACCTATTGTAATTAATGTGCTTAATGCAATACCTATTGTAGTTAATGTGTACAATCTAGTGTCTGGATGTAATTGATGTTCATAATGTAATATATACTATAATCAATGTGTACAATGAAGTGCTTATTGTAATTAATGGTCATAATGTAATACCTATTGTAATCAATGTGTAAATTGTAATATATATCGTAGTTATATCCATGTTTGAATGTCAGTTAAACCTTATACCCTATATTTATGTACATATCAACAAGTTTATACAAAGTTTATGTCTACACTGTCGCATGAAAGGATGTATATTTCACTGTACATTATATAAACATAACCCTATTCTGCAAAAAAGTATTCAAATCAAACAGATCGACAACTATATCACTGGAAATCATTATTCACAAGTTAAAGCGGTTTGATTTTATAGCGATAGCGGTTGACCAAACGTAATTTAATGATTGAATTGAAGACTAAAGCTATATTTTGCACGTATTACTGAAGCAATTAATGCCAGAGCAATAGCCAGGATTGATAGACGGTATACATTATCCCCCACACATCAGGGGTTTGTTTGAGAGAAGCTGAGCGTGAACGACCATGTTTGTTGGTCGTCTGTCCCACAATGCAATATTGATCCGCCTTATTGAAGGTACACGTCACATTTAAATGGAGCCAGAGAATGTCATTATTGTCATCGGTCGGGTATGAATCAAACCATCGATCATAAAGAAATTGAAAATAATAATCATGGACTCTGAAAACATATCGGGATAACGTAAGCTCGTTTACTTACCAAAGCGGCATCGATTGCCACTGTGCCATCACAAATCGCATGCTTTTCCAGAATAAGAAAGACAAATAACTTGCGAAATTAATAATTCATTGCGTATTTATTGTATTTATTGGATAAGAAATAATTCAAATAATTATCCAGACACTATGTCTAGGGAAAAATAGTTTCAAAGGACTAGTGGTATTCTACGGATCGGTTGTTTTTCTAAGTGCTGAAAGTTTAGTGAACAAACATGTTTGTCTGTCTAAAAGAAGGCGTACTTTATATACGTGTATGCAGCATGATGGCGACATCATTCCAGTTTTGTTCAATTTTAAAAAAGACAAGTTATAGAAGAACATTGATGTTCAAATGAAGTAAATGAAATAAAGGAAAATATGTCAGGAACAATAGAGGTATAAAACTCTCACAATGTCAAAGCAGGCCACACTTGTGTTAGAGAAAATCCTCACTTACTAACAAACGTGTCTTGACCCTGTACTTTATAGCTCTCTACACCTTTACAAACAGAGTAGATCCAGATCAGACGGCTCCATTAGAAGCCGTCTGATCAGGTTCTGTTCTGTTTGCTGTGGTATGATATAGATGCGATTTTCGTTTCTGTCATGGTCAAAATGCTATTGTAACAAATATTATAATTAATATTCATGATGTCATGCTTTTACATGAATATTCATTGAGTAAAGAAAGGATTAGCATAAATAGGTTCTTAATGTAGCAATGCCGAAAACTCCTGAAAAAAGTTTTTTTTGCGTTACTAGCTTTTAAAAAGCACCAGCGTTTTCCTATAGTGGTCGCCTCGAAAAGTTTCAAAGAGTATAAAATTATATATTTATTGTACATAGATTACCTCTAAGAGAATTAATTTTGTTACACTGTGTCATAAATATATAATAACATATATATGTCACAGTGTAGCAAATGCTTCTATTTATTAACATACATTTATATGCTTATAGATACATATATGTTACAGTGTAACAGATTGCCTCTTTTTATTCTAGAGACATTCTGTGTACAATTCTATACATATAAATATATGTAAATATATATACCAAAGTGTGTAAGAAATTGTGTCTATTTATTCTAGAGGCAATTATATACATGTACAAAATGTACATGTAAATGCATATGTGTCACAGTGTGACAAATGGTCTCTATTTACACTAGAGGCAATATGTGCACAGTTATAGATATATAAATGTATATATGACACAGTGTGACGAATTGTCTCTATTTACACTAGAGGCAATCTGTGCACAATCATATACATATACATGTACATATGTTACATTAAGACAAATTGACCCAATTGCGAACATACAAATGTATATACATGTATGTCACAATGCAACACACTGTCTCTATTTATCATGGATGCGATCCTTTTACACTTATATACAGATAAATGCATTTATGGCAGAGTGCAGCAAACTGTCTCTATTTGGAGGCAATCTGTGTAGAACTATAGTTTCAGATACCCGTATTTAACCCATTCCCTCATAGGCTATTTTAGACCTTACCTCTTTGATTAAATCTACCAAAAAGGAGCATTAACTAGAGAAAGGAATTTATCAGAATTGTGTAGTTTTGAAACCATTGTGATAAATAGAGCATTTGCTCCTGTGGAGCAAATGCTCTATTTGTCACAATGGTTTCATAAAGTAACTTTTACAGAAGCGTCAATAGGCGTCAATATGCGGGAATGGGTTAAGCCACGTGACAAGTTTTGTTTATATGTGCGTATTTCAGATAGGTAGACATTATAGGTGATACATATTAAGGAAGTTAGACATTTGTATTACAGACAAACATGAATTAAAAATGATAGATATTACAGAAATATTACAGATGATAGATATTACAGATATATAGATAGATATTACATATATATAGATATTTGTATCACAAATAGATAGATACTTCTAAACCTAGCCACCAAAACAAACACCGAATACATTAGAAAGAAACAAAAATGGAATGATAAGAGAAAAAAGCAAAAACGTTAGTTTACTTGAGTGTTTTGCAACTATCGTCCCCCATTTTCGCCCAATATCTTTAAAAGACTATTTATATGCAAACGTATATTCTCTCCTGATCAGAACCATATATCTTTGTAAGCTTTGACGCCTCTAAAGAAGGGTTATGCTTACTGTAAACAACAAAGACAATAAATACCGTTGTGAATTTGTTCTATAAATACTGCCGGCGTTGTTTCTATAAATACAATTGTGGGTTGTTTCTGTAAATACTGACAGATAGTGTCTATAAATACTGCCGGAGTGTTTCTATAAATACTGCCGGGTTGTTTCTATAAATACTGCCAGGTTTGTTTCTATAAATACTGTCGGGTTGTTTCTATAAATACTGCCAGGTTTGTTTCTATAAATACTGCCGGAGTGTTTCTATAAATACTGCCGGGGTTGTTTTTATAAATACTGCCAGGTTTGTTTCTGTAAATACTGCCGGGTTGTTTCTATAAATACTGCCAGGTTTGTTTCTATAAATACTGCCGGGGTTGTGTCTATAAATACTGCCAGGTTTGTTTCTATAAATACTGTCGGGTTGTTTCTATAAATACTGCCGGGGTTGTTTCTATAAATTCTGCGGGTTGTTTTTATAAATACTGCCGGGGTTGTGTCTATAAATACTGCTGGGGTTGTTTCTATAAATACTGCCGGGATGTGTCTATAAATACTGCCGGGGTTGTGTCTATAAATACTGCAGGGGCTGTTTCTATAAATACTGCGGGGTTTATGTCTATAAATACTGACGGTGTTGTTTCTATAAATACTGCCGGTGTTGTTTCTACAAATACTGCTGGGGTTGTGTCTATAAATACTGTTGCGGGTTGTTTCTGTAAACACTAGTTTGGATTGCTTCTGAAAAACTAAATATGGTTGGGAATTTTTCTATAAATTCTGGTGTGGATTGTCTTTGTAAGTATTGGTTTTGATTTTTAAATACTGGTGCGGATTGTTTCTGTAAATATTGGAGGGGATTGTTTTTTAAATACTGGTGTGGATGGTTTCTGTAAATATTGGTGGGATTTTTTAAACAAATTCTGTAAATATTGGTAGGATTTTTTAAATACTGGTGAGAATTGTTACTATAGATACTGCTGGGTGTATATAGGGGGTCACTTATATAAGGAGCTTTGAAATGCCTTTAAATACTGGTGTGTATTGTTTCTGTGAATACTGGTGGGGATTTTTAATACTGGTGAGTATTGTTACTATAGATACTGCTGGGTATTGTTTCTATAAATTCTTGTGGTGGTTGTTTCTTCATGTACTGGATGGGAATATTTCTCCAGAAAAATATATACATTTGTATATGAAAAAGAATCTAAAAGTCATATTTGTCTTCTTGACGTTGTAAAATGTTGCCGGTGTCAGTTAGGATCGACAAATCTAATTACAGAGCTTGTTGGTGGAAACACTTTCATCTGCTCTCAAAACGACACCTGAAACACATCAGTGAGATCCAGATAATATGCGTAAATTAACACATTTCCTCCTAATGACGCATTTTCGCGCCTCAGTAAAAGTCACATTTTAAAACCATTGTGATAAATAGAGCATTTGCTCCATAGGAGCAAATGCTCTATTTATCACACTGGTTTCAAAACTACATAATTCTAATAGTCTCCTTTTCTCTAGTTGCTCCTCCTTTTCGGTAGATTTATTCAAAGAGGCCGGGTCTAAAAATAGACTTGGAGGGAATGGGTTAAAACATATTCTATAATGACTTATTTGTGTCTCCACCAAACCCTATGTTGTGACCACTCTTTAGAATCGCATGGTCGACACATATTTGGTGAAGATATTTGGGTGCACGCCTTTATCTGTTGTTATGTATCCATTATGAATTCAAAGATACAACTCTAGGTGATATGTCTATGGGTGGTATAAAGCTCGAAACAAGTGTTTATTTGTCTGAATAACATACCGATGTTTGAAAAGGTTTATATAAGAAGCAGTGTTTGTAACACACTATAATTAACAAGTATTTGCCTTTATATGCGTAAGCAAATTTATCGAAGTCTTCTTACTCGCGGCTGTTGAAATATTATTGCCTCGGTACACACAGATTTGGACCCTATCTTTGCATATTATCTGTTTCCTCAGAAGTTAATTACATTGTTTTGTGACCCTTGAATCTACAGGTAAAATCAAAACACGTGATGGTGCAAAGTGGGAATGATCATTAATCCTGTTGAGTTGCCCCCACCCCTTTACATCTTCATTTCAAAACGCTAGACCAGTCGAAATAATCTTGCATATAAAACAAGGCTACACGTTTGTCTGGGCGTGAATAATAAAACATCAGTCGCTGTGGGAATTCGAATTCACAACACGTATGTATTCTATATCGAGTGAATCTCTATAGAAGAGGAAAGCTCAATACTTCATGTGTCAGTTGTAGGAATTTTTGAATGAACATTGAAATTTGTCAAATAAAGTGTTTA
Source organism: Azorinus chamasolen (assembly GCA_963576725.1). Lineage (NCBI taxonomy): Eukaryota > Metazoa > Mollusca > Bivalvia > Cardiida > Solecurtidae > Azorinus > Azorinus chamasolen. The sequence continues at coordinate 16,444,161 of OY755251.1, read as the reverse complement.
CACAAAGCCCTGAGTATTTACCAACACTTTTCAAATCTAAAGGTAGTGCGACTAGTATTTCGTTATTGAAAACACTTCATTCTTCCGCGTGGCATTAACCTTTTCCCTCACCTGGGTCCATGCTTATAAAGCTTTTAGTTGAGTCTGAGTTTCGTTCTCAGGCTTTTGATTGGTCAGATTTGAGTTCTCAAGCTTTTGATTGGTCAGATTTGAGCCAAAGGCTCAAATCTGACCAATCAAAAGCTTGAGAACGATCTCAGACTCAACTAAAAGCTTTATAAGCATGGACCCTGATCAGAGTCTGCTCTCTTTGCCTACGAACTTATGATAGATCTAGGAATATCAATAATTCATGTGTACATATGGCATTATATTTAGGTCACAAGTATTCATGGTGTCATTATTTCCTGCCTGAATATTCAGCCGGAAAAGGGCTGATCCTTTCTATGCTTTAGGGGCACAGTAACAGATAAATGTGCGTACTCAAATACTAAAATCGTTAATTTCTTCACCAAACCTTATGTTGTGACCACTCTCTTAGAGACGATTGTAAAGAGTGGTCACAACATGTACAAGTGGGGTTTGTTTTTATAAATTCTGGTGAGGATTTCTTCTATAGATTTTGGCGGGGATGGTTTCTGTATATACTGGCGGGTTTGTTTATTCAGAAAAATATAAAAAATGGAATCTAAAAGGCACAATTCTCTTCCTGAAGTTGTAAAATTTTGTCGGTGTCACTTGTGATTGTCCTACCTAATTACAGAGAGTGTTGGGAATTTTGTTTTTCATCTGCTCTCGAAAGGACGCCAGAAATAAGGTATATACAGTAAAACCTCTCTATAACAACCACTAAATTGTGTTAATTAGTTGGCATTTAGGGCAGGTGGCTGCTTAAAGCAAGGTGAGAGTAAAACAGAACGCTCCTATAGGAGCGTTCTGTTTTACTCTCCCCTTGCTTTAAGCAGCCACCTGTCTTTAGCACAAACTACTTGATGAAATGTAGTGGCCGTTATAGAGAGGTTTTACTGTATCCCAATAAGATACGTAAATCAAAACACTTTCGAGAATGATTTCTCCACAAACCCTATTCAGTTCAAAAAGCAAACAGAACTGATCCTACAAGAGACGTCCGATTTGGATCTACTCTGTTTGCAAATGTGTCGAAAGGTGTCTCCACCTGGTAAAAAGGATTACCCCTTCCCTCATATTTACACCTTTGTGTAAGTCACTCTTTGAATAAAATTTGATAAATAGAGCATTTACTCCATTGGGGGCAAATGCTCTGTTTATCACAATGGTTTAAACAACTAAAAATTTCCTTTTCTCTAGTAAAGACTCCTTTTCAGTAGGTTTGTTCACAGAGGTTGTGTCTAAATATAGATTATAAGGTAGTGCGTTAATACCCACCTTACTCGCTTAACCCTTTCGCTGCCAGACTCTATCGCCTGCTAACTTTGTCGTCTGCTATAAAAAATTTTTTTTTTTATTTTCTTCATTTTTATGTTTCAAAAACATAGAAACAGTAACAAACAGTTTGGATCCTGATGAGACGCCGAGTTACTCGGTGTCTCATCTGGATCCAAACTGTTTGTATAGGTAATCACATATCCGGCATTGGCAGCGAAAAGGTTAAATCACAGTTTTACTTCATTCTATACCAACTTTAACCAATTCTTAATTTAGATATTCAGATCGCAATATGAATTTAATTTCCGCAGCATCAGGACGGGGACCTTTAATTTAGTTCATACTTTTGGCGACGGACTGGCTGGTTTACGCGTATTTCATTGACTTTCGTTTTTCAATTAAACTGGATCATTGAAAAGTGAAATTTCTACGACACTCAGTATTCAAAAACGCATAAAGAGGCAAAATGGAGAAATAAGGGTTAGTATGGCTGTTTAAGTACTTATTGAAATTTAAAGATACTCGCTATAATAGGGTTAGTCTCGCTGTATGAGTTTGTGGATGTACAAACTGGGGGTACTTGAGACCACAGTTGGAAACAATGGACTGTTCGTGTGGAATAATGTACCTCGTCGACTCGAGCGATTCAGCCCGCCGTCAACGGCACTGGGGCACGCGGGCATTTGAAAACAGTTAACACCCAGATTCACCGACATTTTACAACATGAAGTCTGATGAAGATCAGCAATCAGGCCCTCTACAACTATCATCGCATAGAAGTATAGTTCAACGGTTTACTTCACGAATATTCATGTAAGAAATAATGATAATTATCATGAATATTGATTAGATTAATTTAATTAATTAATGGCATACGAACAAAATATTTTGTTTGCTTTGTCAAAAACTGCAGAAATTTAGATCTGTACCATATCATAAGCAAACAGAGCAGACTCTGTTCAGACGTCTCCTATAAGAGCCGTCTGATGTGGGTCTTCTCTATTTGCAAAGACACAGAAAGACGTATTTATGGAGTAAAGGGTTAAAAACAGAACAACAAATAGGTGGTGTGTTAATGCATGTAGAAGTTATGCAGACAGGACTCAGCTTATTTCTCCCTTGGAAACTTTCTCAATGCGACAGCTTAATGTAGGTCGCGACTAATGCTGATAGGTCCCAACTAATGTTGTAGGAGCTTTCAGCATCACTTGCGCCCTGCATCAAGCTGTCGCATGTCTTTATATATATGTACAGTGCTGAATTTTTTTTAACAATTCTGTATTACACATTTTTTAAAGGATCGACTTTTTAGCTCGAGTTATATCGAAGCTCGAGTTATCCGAGTTCAAGATATCGAGAGTCTACTGTATATGGGTCGTGTGACGTATGTGGTTAAACTGGAGTATCCGGAGAAAACCATGCGTCCTAACGGGCAGCCACTCTACCTTCTCACATACTGCCCCTGCCCGGGTTCGAACCGTGACCGTATTTAGAAGCCCTTGTGCTTACCACTGTGGTTGATATAGTAACCGATTGTTGCAGAATGTGTCAAAGGTATATACTCCAAGCACATTCTGACTTTGTCAACGAGTTATACGCACAGCGCCACTAACAAAAGAGCACCAGGACATATGCAGACCAAGTAACGCACTGATCGTTCATTGCTTGCTTCCCAAGAAACCCGGTGTTAAACAGTTTTGTGTCCTGGTGAAACCTATTCTTCCGTTGTTTCTCAAGACATAATCAGTGTTAAACAGTTTGGTCCCTGGTAAGACGCACAGTTATTCGGCTTCTCCATTGGACTAAAACTATTTGAATAAGCAATCACTGGTTTACCTGAAGCATGCTAAATGCATTGGGTGTTTTGTACCAGGGAGAATGTCACGCGGCAACGTACAAACAGTGTATACTCAGCATACATGGATATGTGGCTTAATCGTATATTTCTTATATTGGTCTGTTCGAAGTTTCTCTTTTAACCGTTTACACTATATATACGTCACTTGACGCCATTGCAAACAGAGTAGACCCATATGAAACGACTCCTTTGGAAGCCGTCTGATCAGGGTCAGCTCTGTTTGCTTATAAACGTATATACAGTAAAACCTCTCTATAACGGCCACTGAATAGTGTTAATTAGTTGGCATTTAGGGCAGGTGGTTGCTTAAAGCAAGGTGAAAGTAAAACAGAACGCTACTATAGGAGCGTTCTGTTTTACTTTCGCCTTGCTTTAAGCAGCCACCTGCAATTAATGCAAAATACTTGATATAATTTAGTTGCCGTTATAGAGAGGTTTTACTGTAGATAAGATTCTACGGTTTCTTCCACAGCCGAAAAATCATGCGCTCATAAATCATTATAAAAAAATCAGCTAATAAATATTCATGATGTCATTAATTCTTACATGAACATTCATGGAGTAAAGCTTTAAACAGTACAGTAAAACCTCTCTATAACGGCCAGTAAATTGTGTGTAAATTAGTTGCTATTTAGGGCAGGTGACTGCTTAAAGCAAGGTGAAAGTAAAACAAAACGCTCCTATAGGAGCGTTTTGTTTTACTTTCACCATGCTTTAAGCAGTCACATGCCTTTAACACAAAATACGTGATGTAATTTAGAGGCCGTTAAAGAGAGGTTTTACTGTATTATGTTAGTGGTTACTCTAATTAACCACATTTCAATCTCACCTTATTTATACCCTTAACACGCTGTGCCTATTTGCGGTGACGAAAATTGTGTACATGTACTTATATTCTCATTAGATTTTAATTTTCACATTCTTTTTGAAGTGTCCATTAGAGTGTGGAGTTTGGGTGGTGACGAGATATGGTGTTACTTGATCCACAATGTTTGTGATGCTTATCAGTAAACTGTACTTTTCATGAAATATTCTTTGGAAATAGATGTATACTTTAAACAGTTCCGTAATATAAACGCTTTTCACGCATTTGAAAACAGAGCAGACCCAGATCAGACAGCTCCTGTAGGAGCCGTCTGATCAGGGTCTGTTCTGTTTGTTATTGGATTTTGATAGAGCTGTTTCTTAACTTTCTAAAATGGCTGCAATGTTCTACCTTCCATATTTCGTTATTACTATTTTGTATGTGAATAGTCAGCAGGTACATGTATATGAATTTGGGATAAACATAGAACAGGGAAAGGGTTAAATGATATTGTAAATGGAATCGAAACTCGTAGATAAGTAACTTTTGAATTGGGAAACTGGCGTAGTACTTTTCGATTGAGTGCTACGGACTTATGCGGTCGAGTAGGATTCACTGATCTACCTCAAGTATGATGCCATTCATCATTCCATCATTATTCATTTATATCCATTGAATAGCTTCCGTATATATCCTTGATAAAGCAGCTGTTGTTGCGTCATGTTTATGGATATCCAGACGGCTCAGTGGAGTTGACGAGGCAGTCTGGTACCGATTGTATTTCATTCTAATGGTCGCTGGTTATCACCAGACGGTGAGACATTTGTCGACCACAGCCGTCACTGTAACCGAAGAAATGGTCTCCGCTCTGTGACAAATAACCCCATCTTCTCCCGGGCTTAAAGCTGTGAATTTATCCTACAAGTTCTTTCAAGTGAAGGCACAATCATCCGCGAAAAGGATGGACAAGCAATTGTTGTACCCGTCAATGTGAGAAAATGGAGAAATTCCGATACAATTCTCCCGCAAGATGACCACTGGCCGAATACAATGGGATTAGAAGGACTTCGTTTTTGGGAAGTTCATTTAATCTGCCCCGAACAAAACCCCGTAATTTGACATATGAATGCGCTCAATAAGATGGTCAATGGTAAACACTTGTCAAATACCGGGCACCTCATTAAAGCCCTGGTTTCGCAGCGGGATCGGACACTAGATTAGTTCGGAATAATGGTTCTTCGGTCACGTACAATAGTACCCCGGTTCGAGCCCTCGGAACCTTCCCCACTTGGTTACATAATGAGAGTTTTATATCGGCGGGGGTATTATGCCGAAAACTAATTATAAAGCTTGACATGGGGATCACCCCAGTTTGACAAAAATTTATAATTCTGATGTTTTTGCCTGATATCACCTGAGGGAAAGGAAAACATATGCTTATGATTGGCTTCGGTATGTGGCCTTTGATTGATCATAGGATCAACAGGTTGTGGACATGCACATGTGAATGCACGTGCATATACTGTATGTGAATGCACGTATATACTGTTTGAATGCACCTGTATAGTGTGCGTGAATGCACGTGTATACTGTGTGTGAATGCACGTGTATACTGTATGTGAATGCACGTGTATACTGTATGTAAATGCACGTGTATACTGGGTGTGAATGCACGTGCTACCGTGTAAATGCACGTGAAACTGTGTGTAAAGGCACTTGTATACTGTGAGAACGCAAGCCAATACTGTATGTGTGCAAAGATGGGAACAACATGTTCCTTGCCATGAGAAAAGACGCACTTTAGCAAACAATGTAGACCTATATCAAACGCGTTGGTCTCAGCGGTCTATCTGAGTCTTCCGTATCTGTGAATGTCCCTGTTTTCAAATGATAAGAATAGTAACGATATATTAACAACTTCCTCCGTAAAAACGCCTTTCTACGCATTTGCAAACAGATTAGATCCAGATAAGACGGCTCCTTTAGGAGCCGTCTGATCAGGATCTGCTCTATTTGCTCATGGAGTTATATAGATTCCATTCTACAGTTTCTGCTATGGCCAAAAATAATTGTGTCATTGTGCTATTATAATCATTAATCTAATTAAAATTCACGATGCCAGTATTTCTTATACATGCATATTCGTAGAGTAAAAGGTTAATGTCTTAATGATTATGATACAAAACCAACTTTCCTTTGATTATATGGGTAATCTTCTACTTCACACATTAATGGCGAACTTACCACCTGTTTTAAATAGGTCTGAACCATTTACTTCATAAATACGCATTTCTACGCCTTTGCAAGCAGAGTAGACTCAGATCAGACGACTCACATATAAGCTGTCTGACCAGCGTCTGCTCTGCTTGCTTATGAAATGACATAGATATGATTTAACAGTTTCTGCTATGGCCCAAAATGCTTGAGCCCAAGTTCTATTAAAACAATTACTTCGGAATTATTCTACTAACCCCTGACTCCATAAATAAGCATGACACTTCTGCAGTGCGCCTTTGACATATTATATAACCTAATACTGTCCCTGTTGAATATTCATGTAAAAATAATGGCGTCATGAATATTTATAGCTTAATTTTCTTAATGGCATATACAGTATACACAGTTTTGTTTGGTGTATCGGTAGAAATTTTAGAGTCAATATTCTAATGTACAGTAGAACCCCTCTAATGCGACCACTTAATCAATAAATATCGGTGTCTTTATAAGCAGGTGGTTGCTTAATGCAGGGCAAAAGTAATGCAGAAGGAGCTTTCTGCATTACTTTTGTCCTGCATTAAGCTACCACCTGCATCTAGCACCCAGAATTATACCTCTTTTAGGTGGTTGCACTAGCGGGGGTTTGCTGTATTGTCATAAACAAACAGAACAGACCCTATAGGAGTCGTCTAATCTGGGTCTACCCTCTGTTTGCAGATGCGCGAAAAAGCTTTTACATGAAGGAAAGATCAAACGTCCTTTCGATGGTCAACAATGAAGAAAATGCATTCTAAACTGACACCAACCTCGATGAATGGATAACACGTCACGCTCGAAAGCCTAACAATGTCAATAACACACGCCATTGTACGTTTCCTGCAAACAGTCGGTTTATTATGTCACAATTAGCAACCGTTTTGAGGGGAAATGTGTCTATGCATTAATCCTTGACTCCATGAATATGCATGTAAGAAATAATGACATCCTGAATATTAATTAAATTATTTTCTTATAATATCACATGAGCACGTGAAGTTTTAGCCAAGGCAGAAACTGTGGAATCATATTTATATTATGTCAAATGCAAACAGGGCAGACCCTGATCAGACGGCTCCTATAGTCTGATCTGGGTCTACTTTGTTTGCAAATATGTAGGGAATGCGTAGAAAGGCGAATATAAGGGCCCGCAACAAAAAAATATTTCAGATATATTAAAAACTGGTTTTGCTCTTTACGGTAGAGATGTTGGATACCTCATCAGATTGTTTCAGTTGATGCTTGTGTTGGTGTTGGTAGGAGTCTCATGTTACACCCCTCCAATGCGACCACTTCTTGGAGCTTTCTGCATAAATTTCGTCCTGAATTAAGCAACCACCTGCCTCTGCCACCCAGAATTATGCCCATTTTTGGTGGTGGCTTTTAGAGGGGTTTTACATGTTTAGAAGGAAATGATAAACATAGTCGTACCCTAATGAGTGCTTGAACTATTTCCTTCCTATAAACCCTTATCACGCATTTACAACAGAGAAGACTCGGATCAGACGGCTACTATAGGAGCCGTCTGATCAGGATCTGCTCTGTTTGCTTATGCTATGAAATAGATCTTATTCTACAGTTTTTGTCAATGCAAACAAAACCCTTAAAATACACCATGAAAATTCGACTAATAAATATTCACCATGTCATTATTTTTTGCATGAACACTGAACAGGGAAAGGGTTAAGAAATCAACACACATATGCAGCGGCTGTGACAGGTGCAAATCAGTAACACTACAGGAATTCTGGACTATGTGTGAGCGTGTGTAGTGTGGTGTGGATGTGTGTGTGTCCTGCGTGTGTGTCCTGTGTGTGTGCGTGTGCATGTGTGCGGGCGTGCGTGCATGTGTATGTGTGCGTGTATGCGTGTATGTGTGGTTTGGGGTATACTAAAGATACATCCCTTTTTTCCCTCGTTCAGGCATTTGACATTGTCCACTCAAATACTTCATTCCGCTCATATATGGCTCATCATTACAACACATCCAACCACATTACTAGACCTGCAGTATTCCCACATTGAAATAAAATGTAAAACTGTTAACATGCACTAAACCTCGTCCGCTTAAGTACGGGAATTAATTATTTCGCTCATATTGACATTATTTGTTTAGTTTTATAACACACATTTCGCCATCAAACCGAATTTTGCCGTCATGAGGAGCCAAACTGAATGAAAATAGCATACTCATTCAGCCCTGGGCACTGTCAGGAATAATGAGCTCGTGGACATTGGCTGACCATGCCCAGAAAGGGTCAGTTAGCGCTAATTGGATAGTTTTAAGCCCGTACCAGGTACGAATATCACGCTGTCCGAATGAATAGCAAGTCGCCGTGAAATCTGTGTTTCATAATGAGTCGTTATTTCTTCCAACTGATTCCGGTAATTTACCTGTAAATTTATACCAGTGGCGTAAGAAATTGTGATCTTGTTAGTTGATCTAATCCCTCGCTAGTTATTGTCACCATAGTCGGGATTCAATTGATAAAAAACGGCCAAGGACAGGTCCCATTTACAAATTGCCACAGCTAAACATATCGCAGTGTCATGAGCGTATTCTATTCAATTACTGCCTCTACACAGTCAAACCTCTCTAAATCGGACGTTAGAAGTATATAAATATCAGTCTTGGAGACAGGTGGCAGCTCATTGCAGAGTGAAAGTCAAGCAGAAAGCTCCTCTAGGAGCTTTCTGCATGACTTTCACTCTGCATTAAGCATCCAACTGCCTAAAAGTATCTTAAATTATTGTCTACTAGAATTCCGGTTAAGAGGGGTTTTACCGTATGTTCACATAGGTTGATTAAAACAAATCCTTTTATATGTTTAATATAGAATACAGGCTCTTTAGAAGGAATCAACAACTGTAAACAATTGTCAGAAAGAATGAAAGTACGACATAAAGGAAGAGAAATGTGTTCTTCATATTAAAATATCCTATATAAAATATTCTATATCCCATTCTTAGAAAAAACCTTCTTTCACCTTTAGATCAGTTTCTGTCTCTGTCATATTTGTCCTTCGACGGATCTTCGACAAGTCTTGGGCAAAAACTTGAGAAAACTAGAACTATCACTAAAGGTGATGAATACCCCCGCACGGCAGCCTTGATGGCAAATTCAAGTTTGTGACACCAACTACCCATGTAACAGGATCAAATGAAGACAATATTCAAAGTTCAAGGGGAGATGATTCTGTAATGCCTGCCACTAAACATAAGAAAATTGTGTCTTGCACATGTACTATTCGTGGTTATTATATTTGGTTGTTTGTGTTGATTAACGTCCGTTTCTGCTCACTATGGGCTAATTGGACGCCCCAGAGAGAGGGGAGAGGATGGTTATTATGTACGTCAAATATCAATTCAATAACTTACAAATTGAAGGAGGAGTTTGCGACACCAACTCCCCATGTTTCATGCCAAAATTGCAGAAAATACTCAGGGGGGGGGGGGGATAATTCTGCAATGGCCAGCGGTAAAAACATGAATATTGCGTCTTGCACATCTACCATTTGTGGTTATTATGTATACCAAAGATGAATTCAATAACTTCAAAACTGAAGGAGTTCGCGACACCAACTCCCCATGTTTCATGCCAAAATGACAAAAATACTCAAAGTTCAAGTGGAGATAATTCTGTTATGCCCAGCGCTAATCACGTGAAAATTGCGTCTTGCACATCTATCATTCGTGGTTATTATGTATACCAAATATAACTTTAAAACTGAAGGAGAAGTTTGCGACACCAACTCCCCATGTTTCATGACAGAATGACATAAATACTCAAAGTTTAAGTGGAGACAATTCTGCAATGCCCATTGCTAAATACATGCAAATTGCGTCTTGCACATCTACCATCCATTTGTGGTTATTATGTATACCAAATATAAATTGAATAACTTTCAGATTAAAGGAGGAGTTTGCGACACCAACTCCCCATGTTTCATGAAAAAAGACACAAAAAACTCCTTACAGTTCAGGCGGAGATAATTCTGCAATGGCTAGTAGTAAACACATGAAAATTGCGTCTTGCACATCTACCATTCATGGTTATTATTTATATCAAATATAAGTTCAGTAATCTTAAAACTGAGAGAGGAGTTCGCGACACCAACCACCCCTGTTCAAATGCGGACGGATTGCCCGACCACCCGACCGACCGACAAACCGACCACCCGCCCGCCCGACCGACCAACCACCGGGTAGGGTGATTCCAGTATACCCCCTTGAACAAGTTAGAGGGGTTATAATTATGGGAGTCATGGGTATGTCGTCCGACATTAATGGATATGTCGTTCGTCAGTCATAGGTGTGTCGTACAGCAGCCATGCGTATGTAGTCCGACAACCATAAGTATGTCATTCGACAGTCATGGGTGTGTCGTACGGCAGTCATGCGTGTGTCATACGATAGTCTGGGATGTGTCGTACGACACACATTGGTTTGTCCTATGACAATCATGTAACTGTCGGGCGATAGTACTAAATGTGTCGTACGGAGTTTAAATGTCTAGCGATGTAAAATGTTCTCGTAGATACTTATAGAAGAGTTTTGAATTTATTTCAAAAGCAAGCAAGTGAAAATATCAGCATCAGAAGACGGAGCTACTCTCGGATTCTTCTTTAACACCTACGTTTATCGTAGTACAGTCGTAGATTTGTCGTATTTGAGCTTATGACATTCGTTTAGCAACTGCGTCTTACGGCATTCGTTTATCATTTATATGATCGTCGTACAACAACCATGTGCCACAGTATTGTCATACGTACATCATTGCTTCGTCTTGCAACTATCGTAAGAGTGTGTATGTGTGCATGCGTGCGTGTGCGGACACACGCGTGCGCATGTGTTGGGGCGGGAAGAGGTTAGCAGAAAGTATGTAGAAGGGGACTATACGACTGTTGGAAGAAACTGTACGATTTCCTTTAACATTTCTGATCTTCTTTCCTACGCAATCGTGTGATACATTGTTACAACAAATGGCAAATCGTACAACAAATGTGAAAGGGGTTTAACATATGATCTTTAGCATACTGCGGACAAATGATGCAAGGGTTTAACATATGATGTATAGCATACTGCGGACACATGTTGCATGGGTTTTACTTATGATCTATAGCATACTGCGGACAGATGTGACAGGGATTTAACTTATGATCTATAGCATACAGCGGACACATGTTGCAGGGGTTTTACTTATGATCTACACCATACTGCGGACAAAATGTGGCAGGGATTTAACTTATGATCTATAGCATACTGCGGACAAATCGTACAACAAATGTGACAGGGGTTTAACTTATGATCTATAGAATACAGCGGACAAATGTGACAGGGGTTTAACTTATGATCTATAGCATACTGCGGACAAATCCGTAATTACCGTTACAAACAATGTTATATAATAGAACTCGGCGTCTCACAAGGATCTAAGCTGTTTAATATTCTGTTTACTTATTCTTAAAGAAAGTCACGATGATGACGATGATGATGATGTCATCAACGACGACGACGACGACGACGTCGACGACGACGACGATGATGATGATGATGATGATGATGATGATGATGATGATGATGATGGTGGTGGTGCTGGTGACGACGACGACGACGATGATGATGATGGTGATGATGATGACTTTCTACGGTATCGCGTATTACAAATGTTACGCCTTCTGCAGAGTATTACAATAGTTGTTAATGAACTTAAATGTTTAGGTATTCTCCTGCCTCCTCTCACTATTTGCTTTGTTTCATTTCATTGAGCCTTTGATCAACTTTTGGTTTAATAAGATAATATGTCTTGTATTGAAAGCTTTATAAGCAGATCCATGGTCATGATATAATATTATTATGATAGTACAGTTTCTGTCATGGCCAAACATTTCTGTCTCAATGTGCTATTATAACAAATTAATCTAATTAGTATTCATGACGTCATTATTTTTACATGAATATTCGCGTAGGAAAGGGTTAAGGAGACATCAATGTTTATAGCCGGATAAGGTCTAAGAGATGTAATTTTGCCTTTGTTAGTTAAGGAAGAATTTAATCCATTTATCCCTATATTATTTCAGTAAAACTCGTCCAGTTCTTACTTTGGAACCCATCCATTGTTCTATGTGGAGGGGCACAGCAAACAAAATAGTTTCTTGAATAAGCCATTTGCATAGATGGTTTCAGCAAACAGTGCAGAACCTGATCAGATGGCTGCATCAGGAGCCGTCTGATCTGGGTCTACACTGTTTGCATATGCCCCTTTAAAGGGTCACTGGTCACAAATGGGTTAATATTTTAGGGAGAACACTAAAACGTACAGTTCTAAATACATGCATGTTAAGAAATCAGTTTAGAACGATACATATGCTGTATACAATTTGGTCTTGTACAACTGTTTCTAATTTCTTCTACATATCCAAACACCAGAATGTCAGTGATGAGTAAGATTGTACAGGTATTGTCCAATTTTGTACAAATAATGGTCTTTAAGCTAAGATAATCTCTCTCCAAGTGTTTTGTTTTGGCAAAGTGTATGCGAAATAGACGTGGACGATCGTATCTTTCTTTCTGCCAACCGAAGCTCTATGATACCAGCCAAGCGCTGGTCGGCGATTCAGGCATGAGGGAATTGGGAGATGCCACGAGGGCGGTATCGTCGCTCGGTTTGGGTGAATCCCAAAAGATCAAGTATTGGGCTACAGAAGGAAAGGTAAACACGGGCTACCCTGCAGGTGTTTATATGATAGCAGTGATATAAACTTACCACTTAATCAATAAGCTATAACCAGATTTACAACCCTCAAGTCAGACAATATCATGCGCTGGAATGTCTTCAACCATCAAACTGCACGGTAGGTCAAGTCGTGTCACCGAATTATGGATTAAAGTATAAAGAGCGCTTAGGCGACACGGCAGCGGCTTGGTTATCTCGACCGGAGAGCTTCTGAACGACACGGATGTTAAATATGGCCGATCTTTATCGATGGTCAAATTTTGCAAGTTACCAATTAAAATTCCAGTAAGATTGGAACTGATAGAATTGGCACTAGTTTCAGTGCTGGCAAACTAGTTAGTGAATATTCTAGCATTCTACCATAACTATTAATTTTGATAAATCGCCCCTCTCCTCACCCTTTCCTTCATACAAACGCATGTTCACGTATTTGCAAACAGAATAGACCCAGATCAGACGGCTCATGCATGCGCCGTCTGATCAGGACCTGCTCTGTTTGCTTATCAAATTATAACATCTCTTACTCTACAGTTTCCACCAATATGAAACTATCACACATGTATGTGCATATACTATTATAAAAACCAGATTATAAATATTCATGGTATCATTATTTCCTCCACGAATATTCAACAGGACAATGATTAAACGTACACTTTTCTCCAACATCGTACAGAGTAACTGTATTCATAAATTGCATTAATAAACATAGTAACTGCATTCATAAACATCGTACAGAGTAACTGAATTCATAAACTGCATTTATAAACATCGCAACTGCATTCATAAACATCGTAACTGCATTTATAAACATCGTACAGAGTATAACTTGATTAATAAATTGCATTTATGAACATCACACAGAGTGACAGTATACATATACTGCATTAAACTGTAAAACATCGTAAATGCATTCATAAACATCGTACAGAATAACTGTAAGGTAGTTTAATGCAGGTCAAAAGTAAAGCAGAAAGCTCCAATAGGTGTGTTCTTCATTACTTTGGTCCTGCGTTAAGCGACCGTCTGACTTTTAAGGTTCCTATGTTTAACCCTTCGCTTGCTATTCACGTCAATATACGTACCTGTAAATAGTGAAGACACAGATGAGACAGCTCCTGCAGGAGATGTCTCATCAGGGTCTGCACTATTTACAAGTTGATTGTGCAACCAGTGCACTCCACAGCAGTGATTGCACAGCGAAATACTTGTACACAGTGAATATATATGTAATTATACAACAGGGCATGGGTAAAAAAGGAGAAATGTATTTTCAAATTCAGAAAGAGAAGTTTTAATAAATGAATGGCCGCTTATGACAGGTTATCATGTATAAAACAAAGTCAAATTGGTGTTTTCTTGTAATGTAGCGTACACGTGAATGTTCGCTACGTTTTAAAATTCACTTTAATTTCCCCGACACTTTGAAATAATTACAGTTTGCACCGAATGCGTCGACATAATGTTAATGGGTTTAACAACTTATATGGTATTAATTGTTGGTATTGCATTTAGTTGCCGCTACCGACACCATTTTGTTAGTAACGATTTTCCTATTTCTCCAAAAGACGGACTTTGAATAACCACTTTCCGTATATACAAAATCGCTGAAAATAATTGCATGGTTAGGTTATTTAGGTTAACTAATTTGCCGCTGATGTCCTAACCCTTATCTCCATGAACACTCATGTCATAAATAATGACATAATGCATATTAATTAGATTAATTTTTAAAACAGTGCATGGACACAGGAATTTTGGTCCATGACAGAAACTGTATAATCCTATCTATATTATGTCAGAAGCAAACAGAGCAGACACTAATCCTATAGGAACTTCTGATCTGGATCTACTATGTTTGCAAAGGCGTAGAAAAGGCGTTTTATGGAGTTTATGGTTTCCCATTAGATTATTACATTAGGCACCATTAGTAAAACATAGTAGAAAAATATGTAAATACAGTAAAACCTCTCTGTAACGACCACTAAATTACAGTAAACCCTCTCTATAACGACCACTAAATTACAGTAAACCCTCTCTGTAACGACCACTAAATTACAGTAAAACCTCTCTGTAACGACCACTAAATTACAGTAAACCCTCTCTATAACGACCACTAAATTACATCGAGTATTTTGTGTTAAAGACAGGTGGTTGCTTAAAGCAAGGTGGAAGTAAAACAGAACGCTCCTATAGGAGCGTTCTGTTTTACTTTCACCTTGCTTTAAGCAGCCACATATCTTAAAATACCAACTAATTAACACAATTTAGTGGCCGTTATAGAGAGGTTTTACTGTAGTCTAATTCGATTATACTATTTATATTGCTGTTAAATGATATCATTCAGAAAATATATCTAAAATGCTGCTGACCGGATCGCCAACTTTGACCCAGATGTTAGATAGATGCAATATAGGATGAAAAGTAATATGAAATATAAGATGACATATAATACAAAGCTCAAATCAGACTTCAGCTGATTATACTATACACTTGATTTAAGGACATTTTCTATAGTTTTATGAAAAATGAATCCTTTCATATAATTTTCTAAATTTTTGGTATATCAGGTAAAATTTAATGGGGAATTCAAAATTAGAAAGAAAAATATATGTCGACGTGTTAGATTTTTTGTAAATTGGTAGTTTCCGTGGTAACCGTATGTGCCAAAACTGTCAAAATGACTACACTTTCTTTAAATATAATAAAACTGAATCAAAAGCATTATAATATACACAACAAACATGATTTTACACATGAATTACTGTTTTTGTTATACTGCATGAAAAAGATAGTAATCTGAACATTTTTCTTTACAAAATAAGCTTTTCATATTTCGTCATTCGACAAAAAAATGAGAAAAATAAACACGTATTCTGCGAATAAGTAAAGATATTGAAAAAAAAATCATAGACTTTTCAAAATATTTGATATGGTAGGTAAAATGTAATGGTGAATTCAAAAAGAAAGAGAAAAAATATATGTCGACGTTTTAGATATTTTGTAAAACGGCAGTTTCCATGGTAACCGTATTTGCCAAAACTGTCAAAATGACACTTTATGTATATAAATATATAGAAATTATGAAGAAAATCAATATATACTTTTTAAAATTATACACTAAAAGGTTTAGGTTGACGTTCTACATTTTTCAGAAATCCATGGTTTCCATGGTAACCACCTCACTAATAATACAAAAAGTATTGAAATTCATAAAAAATGAAACATTTTCAAACATACAGAATAAAATAATCCTGATTAGTTCACAACATTTTACTAGACAGTTTATGAAGTTTATTTCTGTTTAAAATTACCTTTAAATAACAACCACCTTGTCAATAAGCCCACTGAAACAAGAGTGCCAGTGGGCACAATATACACCCGTCGAGGTCTTGTTCAACATAAACTGGGGTTAAAGTATTTGCTAATCTCAAGTTCTAAGTCCAATTTTGCGACCAAGTTTCAAGGTTGTAAATAGGCATACTTTAACAAAAAACCTTAACCAAAAATTCTAAGTTAAAAAGTGCCATACTTGTGTCTAAATACTTGACAGAGTTACATTGTATTTTACTCTTGCCTACAGATGAAGCTTCTGATGGTGAAAAAATGTTTCAAGTTTAAAAGCTTTATCTGAAAGGGTTATGTAAATAAGTGGATTTAACCAAAACTTTAACCAAATTTTCCAAGCTAAAAAACATAATAAATTATGTCAAAATGTTAGACAGAGTTATGTACTCTTGCCTACAGGTGAAGCTTGTGATGGTGAACAAGTTTATCTCAAAGGGTTATGTAAATAAATGGACTTTAACAAAGCCTTAACCAAAAATTCTAAGTTAAAACGGGGCATAATTCGGTCAAAATGCTTGACAGAGTTATTTACTCATGCCTACAGGTGAAGGTTGTGACGGTGAACACGTGTTCCAAGTTTGAAAGCTTTATCACAAAGTGTAATGTAAATAAGTGGACTTGTTCCACATAACTTGAGGTTAACATTTTTGCTTAACGCAAATGCTAAACGCAAATTCTAAGTCCAATTAAGCGACATTGACCTCGGATAAACGAGCCGGGACTTGGCAGGCTACTGTAGCATGTCTAGATAAACATTGTGGTTAAATTTGGGAAGGATCCACCAAGCTGAACTTGAGTTAGAGATGTTACAGACAGACAGACTGGTTAACATTTTTGCTAAATGCAAATTCTAAGTCCCATTGTGTGACCTTGACCTTGGATAAACAAACCGGGACTTGGCAGGTTACTGTAGCATGTCTAGATAAACATTGTGTTAAATTTTGAGAAGGATCCACCAAGCGGAACTTGAGTTAGAGATGTGACAGACGGACAGACAGACAGACGGACGGACGGACAGACGGACGTTCTAACGGATTGAGTGTATGTGGCTAGCTATTCCTTTGTTCAAAATAGCCACACAAACTTAAAATAAGCCACATAAAACCGATGAGAACAAAAGATCTTTTGTTCTCATGAACAGGAATTGTAAGCGAGGAAAGACGGACAGACGGACGGACAGCGCCATTCCATAATACGTCCCGTTTTATCAAACGGGCGTATAAAAAGTGGAACAAGATCTGTTTTTCTTGCATAACTAACGGGGAAAGTATCGAATAGATATTCTATGTAATGTATATGTATGCTTGTCTTAAACGCACTATTGACATGTACGTGTGTCATTGACACACTATGGACATATATGTGTGTCTCAGATGCACTATAGATATGCATGTGTCTTAGACGCTCTACACATTTGTACGTGTGTCGATATGTGTCGATGTGCATGTGTTTCTTTGACGCACTAAGTACATGTATGTGTGTCTTTGACGTACTATGAACATGTATGTGTGTGTCTATGACTCACTACAGATATGTACATGTGTCTTTGACGCACTATGAATACACATGTATGTGTGTCTTTGACGTACTATGAATACACATGCGTGTCTTTGACGCACTATGAATACACATGTATGTGTGTCTTTGACGCACTATGAATACACATGTGTGTCTTTGACGCACTATGAATACACATGCGTGTCTTTGACGCACTATGAATACACATGTATGTGTGTCTTTGACGCACTATGAATACACATGTATGTGTGTCTTTGACGCACTATGAATACACATGTATGTGTTTCTTTGACGCACTATGAATACACATGTGTTTCTTTGACGCACTATGAATACACATGCGTGTCTTTGACGCACTATGAATACACATGTATGTGTGTCTTTGACGCACTATGAATACACATGTATGTGTGTCTTTGACGCACTATGAATACACATGTATGTGTTTCTTTGACGCACTATGGGATTGTATCAAAGCGCGTTAGTCTGGTCCAAAACTCAGTTTCGAAAATGTTTTCAAAGTGTGCAAGGTGTTTCAAAATTTGGCGCAGTTTGAAAACAAGTTCTTTTAAAGAACGTTGTTTCAGCCTCTTAATGAAGAATAGAGGCTTATCTCTAGATGTGTTTTGTTTGTTAGTGTTGATTAAAGTCCGTTTCTGCTCACTATTGGCTAACTGGAGGCCCCAGAGAGAGGGGAGAGGATGCAGAGAAACCCGGGCGCGATGCGCTACTCTTATTATTGACAGTGTTTCTATTATTCTTTTACATGCCCAGTGTAAAGCACTGGTGCATCGGACCTCGTTTTAGTATCTTCCGAAGGACTAGATGTTTTTTAACAGTGAAAATGCAGGAATTTCGCTGCATATAGACAAAAACAGTGCTAATTGACAAGCTGCGATTATAATCCTTTCCACACAATACTTGAGTTTATTTGCGGTAACAATGCCAACAGCGTTGACCTTGGCGTGACGACTACTTATTCGACATAATTCGCACATCTAACGACACATTGGCAAGATACCTCACCACAAATGGTATACATCACAATATGACATTTGGTAAAACACCTCTTATAAGAAACGGAACCCGTATTGGTAAATATTTATACAGACATCAACCTTCAATATAAATGCGTTTTTAAAGCCTCATCAAGACCTGGCCTGACACCACTGAAGAAATGGTAACACGTGTTCCGGCCAACGCAGGTATTTTGATCTCCCAGGTGTGAATGCTTTCACTGTGACTATAAGCGAAGAACAGGGCGACGTGACGGGGACGAAGCATTTCAAATCTTCCATTTGCTCTGGAGTGCACTCAAGATTGCTCGTCGAACACAGGCATCTGATTTTTTGATTCACATACATTCTATGACTCAAATATCACGGACATTCTCAAACACGATTGATTGATTCCCAATGAAGAAACATTTTTCGGAATATGGTTTAGCATCGAGACTATGTACACGCCGTGCATACATGTTTGCTATCGACTGTAGTGGTCTGTTTCAGAGGATCAGTCTAATATGACCCGTCATCAGTGATCAGTCTAATATGACCCGTCATCAGTGATCAGTCTAATATGACCCGTCATCAGTCTAATATAACCCGTCATTAGTGATCAGTCTTTGGTCAGAAAGTTTGATAATTTGCGTCTTACTATTGCACTATTCCAAATACATGTCTTTAATGAATTACCAATTTTGTTCTGTCAAAGACCTTTATATTAGCGAAAATAATTATCAATCTATGCTTCAATTTCGAACATTTTATTTTAGCTGCAGCATCTGAAACGCAGAGGATGGTTAGAATACAAGTTATTTGGAGCAGAAGTTTTCAATTCAGTTACTGAGAATGATAAATATTGAGCGCACATTGGGATCTAGTATTTAATACCAGGTATGCACTGTGTTGGAATACGGCATTTAAACACGATAACACAGCGCTGGAACACAGCATTTGAACGCATTATGCATTGCGCTAAAACATAGCATTTAATCATGGTATGCACTGTGCTGGAACACAGCATTTGAACACGATATGCAATATGTTGGAACACAACATTTGAGCACAGTACACACTGTATGTATAAAGAAAGCACTGCGTTGGAGCATGTCTTTTTAACACGATATACACTGCCCAAGAACATAACATTTTAACACGGTATTCACTGTGTTAGAATATGACATTTTAACACAGTGCGCAGTACCCTGGAACATGCTATTTGAACACAGTATGCACTGTGCTGGGACATATCATATACCATGGAATGCACTGCGCTGGAGCATGTTATTGGAACATGGTATGCAATATGCTGGAAAATGGCATTTAACACGGTATGCACTGCGCTGGAACATGGCATTTAACACGGTATGCACTGCGCTGGAACAGGGCATTTAACATGGTATGCACTGCGCTGGAACATGGCGTTTAAACACGGTATGCACTGTGTTAGAATGTGACATTTTAACACAGTATTCAGTACCCTAGAACATGCTATTTGAACACGGTATGCATTGTGCTGGGACATATCATATACTATGGTATGCACTGCGCTGGAGCATGTTATTGGAACATGGTATGCACTATGCTGGAACATGGCATTTAACACATTATGTACTGCGCTGGAACATGGCATTTAACACGGTATGCACTGCGCTGGAACATGGCATTTGAAGATGGCACGCACTGCGTTTGGAACATACCGTCTGAACACAATATGCTCTTGGTGACCACTGAAACCAGTCCAGGATTCGGCGTAAGAACAGGATCTACACTGTATATGTTGCAGCGTCCATTTGCATTAGGACACCAGAACAAGTGTCTCAACTTTTGTGTAGCTAGCCCGAGGTCCAGAAAAGATGCGTAAATTTTAAAAAAATCAGGTATAGCTCCTTTATGTCTCCAACAAACCATGTACTGTGACCACTCTTTAGAATCGTCTCGAAGAGGCTTTGGTGGAGAAATGACGATTGTTGTATATGGGTACGCATCTTTACATCTAGCTCTGGCTAGCCATATGAGGAAAACGTAGGAAAAAACTCATTTTACTGTTGCGTTGACATGGAGAGCTATTATGTTTGTTTATTAAATCATAACAGACAGATAAAAATACGTGAAACCTGCTCATATCGCTTTGGAATGGATATCTAAGTTAACTGACACTAAGCTCGTTGACTCATCCTTCTATGCGGGGGTATATACCTTGAACTAACGCTTGTGGTGTCCGCTGGTTAAAACTGGTGTCTTCTTAAACTAGAAAGACGTATTTTTTTTATATTTTTGTGCAGAAAAAAATATGTTTAATTTACGACGGACTCAGCATAGATCTGAATCAAAATTATTGGCATTTGACTAAATATCTAATTTAAGCTGTAAAGTATCACGAGATCGGCGGAGCCCCATTGTCTTTTTTGTTTTATCTAAAATATGACGCGCATATTTCTCAAACTTAAAACCAAAGAGAAAGATATGTATACGTTCAATACAGTTCGGTTTGCAGCTGACTCGAAACACCAGTTAATTTTTCTGACAATTAAAGGGTATGATTCATATTCATGGTATGATATTCAATACTTCGGCAAACAACAGATGAAGATAGGATATCTTCAACAAGTGCTCAAGTTGGTTAAACATGTGATATATTGATAATGTTGAGACATAAGTGGCAATAAATCATATAAACATCTGTTGAAACACTCAATTTGCCACTGTACTGTTTTGCAGATTTTGTTCTCAATTCTCAGCTTGTATTTCGTAATGTTTTTTAATTGTTCAACGTTTAAATGTATGAAACTGAAACAAATAAATATAATAAAGGTGTGCGTCAGTTACCAGTGTTATAGTTCGTTAACCCCTTCACTGTTCAGTATTCATGAAAGAAATAATGACGTCATTAATATTTATCAGCTGAAATTTTATAATGGAATATTTTCAAGGAAATTACTTGCTTTGATAGAAACTGTAGAATAAAAAACAATATCATGCTATAAGCAAACAGAGCAGATCCTGATCAGAAGGCTCCAACAGGAGCCGTCTGGTCTGGGTCTACTCTGTTTGCAAAGGCGTGAAAAGGTGTTGCTATGAAGGAAAGGTTTAAACCAAAGTAGCATAAATCTATGACATTAACGGATAAGCCCTTTCTCCAAATGTGGTCCATGTGGTGGTGTGATGAGGTTCTATTGAAATTTGACTTGCGATTAAGGTCAGTGTGATTCAAGTCAGAGTTATAAATGAATACTGATTCAGGTCAGATTTATAATTGGATTGTGACAAAGGTCAGAGTTATAATTGAATTGTGACTAAGGTCAGAGGTACAACTGCATTTTGACTAAGGTCAGAGTTATACTTGAATTGTGACTATGGTCAGAGTTATAATTTAATTGTGACTAAGGTCAGAGCTACAAATGAATTTTGACTAAGGTCAGAATTGTAATTTAAGTGTGACGAAGGTCAGAGTTATAACTGACTTGTGACTAAGGTCAGAGGTACAACTGCATTTTGACTGCGGTCAGAGTTATAATTGAATAGTGACTAAAGTCAGAGTTACAACTAAACAGATACACACAGAACTAGCCTATGCTACTTAAAATGTTAAACTATTGCAGATAGAACTAACTGAACTAACGTTACTTTAAAGGCCAGAACTAACCGACGTTACTTTGTTACTTTAAATGTCAGAGCTAACATACGTTACTTTAAAGGTTACACTATTGAAAACAGAACTAACCGACGTTACTTTAAAGGTGACACTATTGAAGACAGAACTAATCGACGTTACTTTAAAGGTGACACTACTGAAGACAGAACTAATCGACGTTACTTTAAAGGTCAGAACTAACATACGTTACTTTAAAGGTTACACTCTTGAAGACAGAACTAACCGACGTTACTTTAAAGGTCAGAACTAACCGACGTTACTTTAAAGGTTACACTATTAACGACAGAACTAACCGACGATAACTAATATGTTAAACTGTTGCTGATAGAACTAGCCGACGATATTTAATAGTTTAAAGTTTAAACTAATCCTGGCACAACTAGCCGACGATATTTGATAAGTAAAACCAATGCTGACAGAACTAGCTGACGATAGATAGCTAGACTTATTTCAATATCGAACAACAAGACAATAGTTAACAACACATACATATTTTAAAATTATAACAAAAATAGCTAGAACTACCACTAAAGGTGATGAATACCCCCACTAGCACATTTGACACAGGGATGGGGGTTATAGAAATAAATCACTACAATATCTACTACAGTTTAGAAAAAAACAAACTCCGGTAAACCTGAAATTTCCTAAAAAAAATTAAGTCAAAATGCTGTAATTCCGTTAAAAATCAATGCGTAAGTAAGTAATAAATAAATAAAATGATATTGAAACAATTCAGTTGATAAAACGTACACATTTAAGACATGAACAAAATACCTACTCATAATGTTTATGGCCCCATATCTCTTTAAAGTAATAGCTTAATACATTTGCGTTTATATGCATCGGGTCTGCTATTTACCTCACGCATCATATTAAGCTAAATGCATTTATTCAAATAGCTATTTGTTCAGGTATTAGCATTGCCAGAATATAATGCCCCCCTCTTAGTACTGTCAGATATACCGTCTCCCGGCGGGAGTATTATTACTGTGATATCGCCTCGGTGGACATTAACAATCTCGGGTTGACAATACGCGTTGTCGCTCTCCATGTAATGTGATATTTATATACTGTCTCCCGCAGGATTATTAGTACTGTCAGAATATAATGTTTCCCGGCGAAAGTATCAGTACTGTCAGAATATACCGTTTTCCGAAGGGAGTATTAGTACTATTGTAATATGTTGTTTCCCGGCGGGAATATTAATACTGTCAGAATATACCATCTCCCTATTAGTACTGTCAGAATATACTGTCTCCCTATTAGTACTGTCAGAATATACTGTCTCCCTATTAGTACAGTCAGAATATACCATCTCCCTATTAGTACTGTCAGATTATACTGTCTACCTGTTAGTATTGTCAGAATATACTGTCTCCCTGTTAGTATTGTCAGAATATACTTCTCCCGACGAGAGGTTAGTATTGTCAGAATATACTGTCTTCCGACGAAAGTATTAGTACTGTTAGAATATATTGTCTCCCGGCGTGAGTATTAGTACTGTCAGAATATACTGTCTTCCGACGAATGTATTAATACTGTTAGAATATACCATCTCCCTATTAGTACTGTCTCCCGGTGGGAGTATTAGTACTGTCAGAATATACTATCTTCCGACGAATGTATTAATACTGTTAGAATATACCATCTCCCTATTAGTACTGTCTCCCGGTGGGAGTATTAGTACTGTCAGAATATACTGTCTTCCGACGAAAGTATTCGTACTGTCAGAATATACCTTTTTCCAGGTGGGAGTATTAGTAATGTCAGAATATACTGTCGCCCGCTGAAAAAAGTATTATTATTATACCTCACGTGGCATTCCTATAAAAACTTTCCATATACCTGCCATGAAACAATTTGTATTATTTTACCTCAATTTCATTTACAATGTTAATCTCCCATAGGCCACCGTGGAATAAAACTACTGTCAGAACTAGCGGGAAAAAATTACTGTCGGAAAAATACTCTCTCCCGCTACCATAGGCACGGAACATCTAGATCAGTGAGCTCATATCAAATTGTGTTCGTGACGTCATCCGATTGACGTCATCGACTGACGTCATCTGACGCTTGCAATTTGATCGACAAATGTCATTTTGACATTTTTTTTTTAAGTACTTGAGAAATGTCGCGTTATGTGAGTATTTCGAGAAGGATCTGTCAGGATTCGACATTTAACCCTTCTCTTGCTGAATTTTAAAATACATTTCTTCTTCTTTACCCATACCCTGTTGTATAATTAGATATATTTTCACTGTGTACAAGTATTTCGCTGTGTAATTACTGTTGTGGAGTGCACTGGTTGCACAATCAACTTGTAAATAGTGCAGACCCTGATGAGACAGCTCCTGCAGGAGCTGTCTCATCTGGGTCTTCACTATTTACAGGTAGGTATATTGACGCGAATAGCAAGCGAAGGGTTAAAAGGACCCCGCCAGTACTACTCGTATAACGTGTAATGAATAGAAATGTGAAGCTGTCGCGCGATTTTTAAGCACCGAGTATACCTTTTGTTTCAAACTGTTATTGAAGTAATTGAATAAATCTTTTTGCTGACGAAATTGATTGTGCTGATCGGTATAATAAAATAAATAGCACATCCCATGGAGAGCGACAGCACGTATTGTCAACCCTCGGTATGGTAATGTACACCTCGGCTGACACCTCGGTGAACATTACCAACCTCGGGTCGCTTTTGTCGCTCTCCATAGGATGTGATATTTATATACAGTTCCATGCAACACTATCTCGTGCGGGCAACATTACGTCTAGATCAGTGAGCGCTTATTCAATTATGTGTGTGACGTCATCCATGTCATCCGACGCTTGCAATTTGATCACCAAACGTCATTTTGACAGTTTTTCTGTTGTATTTTGTTGAGTAATTTGAGAAATGTCGCTCTTTGCGACTTTCGGAGGAGGATCTGTCAAGATTGGACAGTGAAAAGGACTCCACCAGTATTCAGCGTGTAATGAATAGAAGTGTGAAGCTGTTCCGTGACACAGATTATAATTTTGTTTCTGACTGGTTATTGTTGTCATTGAATAAATCGTTTGGCTGATGAAATTGATTGTGATGGTCGGTATAATAAACTAAATATCACATACCATGGAGGGCGACAGCACGTATTGTCAACCCTCTGTATGGTAATGTCCATCTCGGCTAACGCCTCGGTGGATATAACCAACCTCGGATTGACAATGCGTGCTGTCGCCCTCAATAGGATGTGATATTTTTATAGTACTGTCAGAATACACTGTCTCCCGACAAACAATATTAGTACTGCGTGAATATATCGTTTCCAGGCGGGAGTATTAGTACTGTCAGAATATACTGTCTCCCTATTAGTACTGTCAGAATATACCGTCTCCCTATTAGTACTGTCAGAATATACCGTCTCCCTGTAAGTACTCTCAGAATGTACTGTCTCCCTATTAGCACTGTCAGAATATATTGTCTCCCTATTAGTACTGTCAGAATATACTGTCTCCCTAATAGTACTGTCAAAATATACTGTCTCCCTGTAAGTACTGTCATAATGTACTGTCTCCCTATTAATACTGTCAGAATATACTGTTTCCAAATTAGAACTGTCAGAATATAGTCTCCCTATCAGTTCTGTTAGAATATATTGTCTCCCTATTAGTACTGTCAGAATATACCTCTCCCTATTAGTACTGCAAAAATATACTGTCTCCCTGTTAGCACTGTCAGAATTTACTGTCTCCCTGTAAGTAATGTCAGAATATACTGTCTCCCTTTAAATACTGTCAGAATATACTGTCTCCCTATTAGTGCTTACAGAATATACTGTCTCCCTATTAGTACTGCCAGAATATACTTCTCCCTATTAGTACTGTCAGAATATACTGTATCATAATTAGAACTGTCAGAATATACTTCTCCCTATTAGTTCTGTTAGAATATACTGTCTCCCTATTAGTACTGTCAGAATATACTTCTCCCTATTAGTACTGTAAAATATAATGTCTCCCTGTTAGTACTGTCAGAATGTACTGTCTCCCTATTAGTACTGTCAAAAATAAAACTGTCTCCCTATTAGTACTGTCAGAATATACTGTCTCCCTATTAGTATTGTCAGAATATATTGTCTCCCTATTAGTACAGTCAGAATATACTGTCAAAATATACTGTTTCCCTATTAGTACTGTCAGAATATACTGTCTCCCTATTAGTACTGTCAGAATATATTGTATCCCTCTTAGTACTGTCATAAAATAATTTCTCCCTATTAGTACTGTCAGAATAGACTGTCTCCCTATTAGTACTGTCAAAATATACTGTCTCCCTATTAGTACTGTCAAAATATACTGTCTCCCTATTAGTACAGTCAGAATATACTGTCTCTCTATTAGTACTGTCAAATATACTGTCTCCCTATTAGTACTGTTAGTACTGTCAGAATATACTGTCTCTCTATTAGTACTGTCAAAATATACTGCCTCCCTATTAGTACTGTCAGAATATACTGTCTCCCTATTAGTACTGTCAGAATATACTGTCTCCCTATTAGTACTTTCATAATACACTGTCTCCCTGTTAGTACTGTCAGAATATAATGTCTCCCTATTAGTACTGTCAGACTATACTGTCTCCCTATTAGTACTGTCAGAATATACTGTCTCCCTATTAGTACTGTCATAATATACTCTCTCCCTATTATTAATGTCAGAATATACTGTCTCCCTGTTAGTACTGTTAGAATATACTCTCTCCCTATTAGTACTGTCAGAATATACTGTCCCCCTGTTAGTACTGTCAGAATATACTGTCTCCCTATTAGCACTGTCAGAATATACTGTCTCCCTATTAGTACTGTCAGTATATACTTCTCCCTATTAGTACTGTCAGAATATACTGTTTGCTGGCGGAAGTATGAATATTGTCAGAATATTCCGTCTCCAGGTGGGAGACAATTTAAACTGTATCGCGTTAGATCTACGGAAATATACGGAAATCACCTGAGCAGGATAACTATTTTTGTACTTTCAGTAGAAATATATATATCCACGTTCCAAGAAGGGACTTAGATAAATACTCAAATTTCAAAATGACGCCCTTTCTATACCTTTTGCTGATAACTATACAGTTAATAAGATGATTGGCCCCCATACAAACTCATAGTCGAAACTGCTCGGCGCTGGCACCACCTACACCATGCACATATGTTTTTATATGTCTACCTTTCTGCACTAAACGTTGAACGTTGAGATAGCGCTGACTAAAATTGAATATAAACCTGCCTTTATAAATTACCTTTATCCATAAAAGTGATACATGATTGACAGACGTTCTTGATTCTGATACGACGCTCCTTGGCCGAACCTTTCATCTGGACCCAAACTGTCCAGAAATGTTACCAGGACCGAGTATCGGACTTTGTTCTAAATCATTATTATATATCTCTAAATGAATTTAGAAAAACTAATAATAGATGTTGGCGATGATGATGACAATGATACTGATGGTGGTACTGATGATGATGATGACGATGGTGGTGATGACGACGACGAATACGATGATGATGATTGTGATGATGATGTTGATGATGATGACGACGATGATGATGATTATGATAAGGATGAGGAGTATTGTTGTAATAATAATGATGATCGTGGTGGTGATTACGATGGTGATGATGATGATCATAGTGGTGGTGGTGATTACGATGATTATAGTGGTCGTGGTGGTGATGGTGATTACGCTGATGATGTTGATGATGGTGATGATGAATATGATAATGGATAATTCCGTTTGTTTTGAGTAATGCTATGAAACGGAGTAAACCAAAGATTCGTCATTAACTACGTTTTAACCATTAAATATGTGTTAACCATTAACTACGTGTTAACCATTAAATACATATTAACCATTAAATACGTGTTAACCATTAAATATGTGTTAACCATTAAATACGTGTTAACCATTAAATACATGTTAACCATTAAATATGTGTTAACCATTAAATACGTGTTAACCATTAACCCATTCCCGCATATTGACGAGTCTTTTGACGACTCTGTAAAAGTCACTTTGTGAAACCATTCTGATAAATAGAGCATTTGCTCCTATAGGAGCAAATGCTCTATTTATCACGATGGTTTCAAACTACAACATTCTAAATTTTCCTTTTCTCTAGTTAATGCCCCCTTTCGGTAGATTTATTCAAAGAGGTTGTATCTAAAAATAGCCTATGAAGTAATGGATTAAATATACATGTTTGTCGATAAGACGAAATATATTAACTTTAGCGTCAAGGAAATGAAATACAGTCTCGACCATCCTGTAAAAGACGCCGTCTGAATTAAACAAAATTGTCCTAGAAAATTCCTGCCTCTGATTAATAACATACTCATGATGATGAATATAACGTTTATGTGTATCTATTCATCTGAGACATTTGTAATCACACAATCTCATTTGTAAGAGTAGCAAAGTATGTCTTTGAAGTTGTCAATCTTCATTTTAAATCATATTCAAGAGGTCTCTCGTTTCCGCCACAGAGCATCTGTATGCCACATATAATGTTTAGTTCGCCACGAGCCAAATTCGTAGTTATCTTTGCAAACTGTTTGGATCCAAATGAGACACCAGGTAAAACATGTTCGTCTCTTCTGTAGCCAACTTGTTTGATTATGCCTTTAACCCATTCCCTAATAGGCTATTTTTAGACCCAACCTATTCGAATAAATCTACCGAAAATGAGCATTTATTAGCAAAAAGTTAATTTTCTAATTGTGCAGTTTTTAAACCATTGTGATAAAATTTAATAGAACGTTTGCTCATATGGAGCAAATGCTCTATTTATCACAATTGTTTCAAAAAGTGAGTGAATTTTACAGAGGAGTCAAAAGGCGTCAGCTCTATTTAACATAACGGTTTCAAAAAGTGAGTGACTTTAACATAGACGTCAAAAGGCGTCAATATGATGGAATGGGTTAGATGAACGTGGACAAAATCTGCACCGAACTGTGAATTAGAGCACGTTTTCTTTCACGTTTCACATCTTCTTTCGATGAAAACTTTACTCAACACGCTTAACCCTTTGCTTGATGTTCACGTCAATATACCTACCTGTAAATAGTGAAGACCCAGATGAGACAGCTCCTACATGAGCTGTCTCATCTGGGTCTGCACTATTTACATGTTGATTGTGCAAACCAGTGCACTCCCCAGCTGTGATTGCACTGAGAAATAGATTGTAGACAGTGAGTATATGTAATTATACCACAGGGCATGGGCAAAGAAGAGGAAATGTATCTTAAAATTCAGCAAGCGAAGGGTTAAGGTTAACACAATGGCTGACTGGTCAAACATTTCGATTATAAAGACATACTCCATTAGGATACTGGATAAAGTTTGGTTTGTCTAAAGTTTTGTCCATTTCATTTTCAAAATATGAAAATATATTCAATGTCAGCACACACATGCAATACATGTGTTAGACAGTTTTAGTATCCCAAAAAGACACATAGCCCACTACGTTATATGCTAGTTTTAGACCCAACCTCTTTGAATAAATCTACCGATAAGGAGCATTGACTAGAGAAAAGGAATTTGCTTTTAGAATTGTGTGTTTTTAAACCATTGTGATAAAAATTGTGTTAAACCATTATGGAGCAAATGCTCTATTTATGGAAATGGTTTAAAAAACTGACTTTTACAGAGGCGTCAAAAGGCGTCAATATGAGGGAATGGGTTAAAGCATAATAAAGTACACGCGAGTGAAGAACAGGCTTTTAATCGGATAATTAGCAAAGAACTATTCCTTAAAAAGGCTATGACCGGCAGATACAACAGTTCAAACAGCGGAAAAATTGAGAGATGGCTGATGATCGGAACAATAGAGTGATGGTTGATGAGTGAAAATATAAGTGATGGCTGATGCGCAGATCAAATGAGCGATTGTTAATGAGCGGAACAATATAGTGATGGCTGTTGAGCGAAACAAGATAGTGATGGCTGATGAGCGAAACAATATAGTGATGGCTGACGAGCGAAACAATATAGTGATGGCTGATGAGCGGAACAATATAGTGATGGCTGATGAGCGGAACAAGATAGTGATGGCCGATGAGCGGAACAATATAGTGATGGCTGTTGAGCAAAACAATATAGTGATGGCTGATGAGCGAAACAAGATAGTAATGGCTGATGGGCGAAACAAGATAGTGATGGCTGATGAGCGAAACAAGATAGTAATGGCTGATGAGCGAAACAATATAGTGATGGCTGATGAGCGAAACAATATAGTGATGGCTGATGAGCGAAACAATATAGTGATGGCTGATGGGCAGAACAATATAGTGATGGCTGATGAGCGAAACAATATAGTGATGGCTGATGGGCAGAACAATAGAGATATGAGAGAGGAGCGGACTAGTAGAATGATGGCTGATATTTGAGTGTGCACCTCTTATGTCAAATATCCGACATTATTAACAGGGACTGTTTCTCGAAATTTAAGTAGTTAAGTGTGGTAGAAATTCGCCACCATACGTTTTATCGTTCTTCGTTCATTCTATCAAATATTTTAAATGAATATTTGGATAAATCTGTGTTTCTTTCTTCGACATCAAGCTTTATCATATAGGGAAACGCAGGTATTCTGACGGCTGTCTGCTTCTTTTACGTGATATGTGTTAAAAGCTGAATAAATTCTACATGGCAGAAGGATGGAAATATATCAACATTGAAGTATTATTTGACTTCAATACTGATACTGTTTCTTTCTTTCACCAATTTTCTTCTTAAGTTTACTTCTATACATTGTAAAGTAAAATTAGAATGGACACGTTATCAGAAGCCACATTTGATGCGATACACCACGAGATAATACGTGATAACGCGATTTACTGCCCGAGATGATAGGATTGAAGCCCGACCGTATATGTCAGGATGTATTTACACTTTCTCCGAACACCCCATACAAATATCAACAGTGTCAGATAGGTCGGTTCTCACGAACAATATTCGATAACTCAACCCTTTTCAAGTAAAAAAACAACCCTTAGAAAAATGAAAGTAACATGCTTTATACATATGATACACACAATGCGGTCTTGCTCAGTAGCTATAATATACAGTAAAACCCCTCTATCCCTCTAAACTGGACGTTCAATTTAGTACAAATACCGGTCTTGTAGACAGATGGCAGCTTAATGCAGTGTGAAAGTCATGCAGAAAGTTCCTCTAGGAGCTTTCTGCACGAATTTCACCATGCATTAAGCAGCCACCTGCCTAAAGTATTTAAAATCTTCTCAACTAGACTTCCGGTTTAGACGGGCTTTGCTCTACAGGCTGGATCAATGTTTCATCATTAGGATCAAAACTGTACACATCTAACACCATTGGTTTTCATGTTGTCAATTTTCTTTTTCTTTTTTGTTTCCAACAACAAAATACCCCAATGACGTTGATGGTGGTAGATGGAATAACGTATATCAAACATTTCGTCACCTGTTCGTCAGGATGCCGAATGTTTCACACGCGCTGGCTACATAAATAAAAAGTCTTATAAACGGTACCAGAATGTTCAGCCATAGTCTTAGATAAGGTTTCTGAAATAAATTTTCTTTCACAGAGAAACTTAAAGCTGTCGAGATGAATGGTGTAGACACACCAGCTCTTGAAATGAATGGGAGTAAACACACCAGCTGTCAAGTTGAATGGGATAAACACACAAGCTGTCGAGTTGTGAATGGGTAGCCACACCAGCTGTGGAGTTCAATGGGGTAAATACTCCAGCTGTCGAGTTGGGAATAGGGTAGACACACCAGCTGTCGAGTGGCATTGAAGACACACCAGTTGTTCAGCTGAATAGGATCGACAAACCAGCTGTCGAGATGAAAGGGGTAGACACACCAGCTGTCGAGTTGAATGGTGTTGACTCACCAGTTATGGTGTAGACATACCAGCTGCCGAGTTGAATGGTGTAGGCACACCGCCCATTCATTGGTGTAGTCAAGTTGTCAATTTGTATAGTGTAAACAGACCAGTTGTCGAGTTGAATGGTGTAAACACACCAGCTGTCGAGTTGAATGATGTAGATACACCAGCCGTCGAGCTTAATTGTGTAAACACACCTGCTGTCGAAACGATTGGTGTAGGCACACCAGCTGTCAAATTTAATTGTGGTAGACATACCAGCTACTGAGTTGAATTGGTGTAGGCATACCAGCTGCCGAGTTGAATGATGTACACACCAGCTGTCGAGTTGTGAATGGTGTGAAATATACCAACTGTCGAGTTGAATGGTGTAGACATGCCAACTGTCGAGCTGACTGGTGTAGACAAACTAGCTGTCAATTTGAATGGCGTAAGATACACCATCTTTCAATTTGGATTGTGTAGACACATTGACTGTCGAGCGGAATGGTGTAGACAAACTAGCTGTCAAATTGAATGCCGTAAGATATACCAGCTGTCAAGTTGAATTGTGTAGACACATTGACTGTCGAGCGGAATGGTGTAGACAAACTAGCTGTCAAATTGAATGGCGTAAGATATACCAGCTGGCAAGTTGAATTGTGTAGACACATTGACTGTCGAGCGGAATGGCGTAGGCACACCGTAAACTCATTGGTGCAGCCACACACCATTTATTCAGTTATATAGACACACGTGCAAATCAGATTAAGAACCACCAATGTGTCTTACTGAGTTGGGGTGTCGCAAAAATAGAATATACTCGTATAAATCATTGACATTCATGAATTCAGTTTTGACCCTGAACAGGACTCCTCCAGCATTTCACTGATCTTGGGCAAGTCTGTTTTTGCCTAATGTCCCAAGGGATCATGGGGTTAACCATTTCCTTCATATAAACACCTTTTCACGCATTTACAAACAGAGAAGATCCAGATCAGACGGTTCCTATATAAGCCATCTGATCTTGATCTGCTCTGTTTGCTTATGGCATTATATAGATCTGATCTTATAGTTTCTGCAAAGTTAAAAATTCACGTGTGCACATTCCATTATATAAATTCAGACAATAGATATTCATGATGTCATTATTTCTAAAATGAATACACATGTACTAAAGGGTTAGTGGTAAATAATTGGACAATGTACAGATTGAAGCAGACGCCGATTCATTAATATTTCAAATTTACTAGTAGTTCAATTCCGTGAAAACTTACACAGAGATTTCATGATCGAAAGTAATGACACAGTAAATAAATGAATGAACGAATAAATGAAAAGCTTTATATATCGAGGGTAGCTCAATTACCTTGATATCATCGAAGAACGAACATTCATACAAAGGAGCAAATCCTTTATTTATCACAATGGTTTCAAAACTGCACAATTCTAAAATTTCCTTTTTTCTAGTAAATACAATCAGAGTAAATCCATGAGGAGCTGTCAGGTCTAGGTCTCCATAGATACGCCTTTAATACATTTGCAATCAGAGTAAACCGGATGGGAGCTCTTTGGTCTGGGTCTCCATAGATACGCCTTTTTACGCCATTGCAATCTGGGTAAATTCTGTATGAATTGTCTGATCTAATTCTATTATGGTTGTTTATATAGGTCTGATGTGCACATAATGTTCAGTGTTTATATACCATCATACAAGATCAATATGCGAAATGTCATTATTTCTTACATGAGTATTCCTCGAGTTAATGGTTAAACGAAGTAAGTATAGTGCCGCAGGTTTAAGGTAAAATGGAAATATCCATATTGCAACCTTAGCAGGTATAAGGTAAAATGGGAATATACATATTGCATCAGTGGCAGGCTTACGGGAAAATGGAAACGTCTATATTGCGCCCTTAGCAGGTTTAAGGTAACATGGAACTATCCATATTGCACCCTTAGCAGGTATAAGGTAAATGGCAATATATATATATTGCATCAGTAGCAGGCTTACGGTAAAATGGAAATGTCAATATTGCACCCTTAGCAGGTTTAAGGTAAAATGGAAATATCCATATTGCACCCTTAGCAGGTATAAGGTAAAATGGGATTATACATATTGCATCAGTAGCAGGCGTAGGGTAAAATGGAAATGTGCATATTGAACCATTAGCAGGTTTAAGGTAAAATGGCAATATCCATATTGCACCCATAGCAGGTTTAAGGTAAAATGGCAATATCCATATTGCACCATTAGCAGGTTTAAGGTAAAATGGCAATATCCATATTGCACCCATAGCAGGTTTAAGGTAAAATGGAAATATCCATATTGCACCCGTAACAAGTATAAGGTAAAATGGAAACATCCATATTGCACCCGTAGCAGGTATAAGGTAAAAATGGAAATATCCATATTACACCCGTAGCAGGTTTAAGATAAAATGGAAATTTCCATATTGCACCCGTAGCAGGTTTAAGGTAAAATGGAAATATCCATATTACACCCGTAGCAGGTATAAGGTAAAATTGAAATATCCATATTACACCCGTAGCAGGTTTAAGGAAAAATGGAAATATGTCTGAAGGTTAAAAAGGAATATCCATACTTGGAAAGTAACTTTGGAATCCATCTCTGGTAAACATCAACCCCTTCAGCTCTGAATTTACCAGAGTGGCATAGCCAATCAATAATTAACTATACAGACCTCAGATCTGGGTCTACACTGTTTACAAATGACTGCATGTGTTTCTCGGGTTGAAAGAGTTAACGGAGATGGAAAAATTTAAAACAATTCCCCATATCTATTTATCTGTGAATTTGGTCTAGAAGTGAAATATGTCTTAAAGCTATCAATAAAATGATTTAGTATTTCATCGATGGAATAAGGCATAGTGCGTTTGAATCGTTCGAACTTAAAGTGGGGATATTTATAATCAATAAAACTTGAGGATCATAAGTTGATAACAACCCATCGGAAAAAGTTACCTTTTGAAAATTATTTAATTAATTTACAGACAGTCCTTTTGTTCCATTGCATTGGTTTCATATACATAATACGCGCCAAATATAGTTTAAGACGCACTTTTCTGTAAAATAGGTAATATGTAGAGATTGTTAGTCACCCCCACACAGGTGACAATGCAGAAAATAAATGAGTTCTAGCGGCAAAAGCATGGTGATTCGAGATAATAACCAGATAATGATGGAGCTTTTAACTTCTACATTATGAACACTGCCTTCCTATTGTAGGTTTTAATTCACATGGGTACTCAATTACCCCCACACATACACACGCCTTTTGATGATTTAACCATTTTTCTCATATAAACGTGTTTTCACGCATTTGCAAACAGAGAAGACCCAGATCAGACGGCTCCAATAGGAGCCGTCTGATCAGGGTCTGCTCTGTTTGCTAGTGGAATTTGAAATATCTGTTTCTTTGCTTTCTAAAACGGCTACAATGTTCCACCTTCCATATGTAATTATAACTATTTTGTCCATGAATATTCAGTAGGTATTGAAAGTTTGAAAAAATATAGAACGGGGAAAGGGTTAAACAGGGACAGGGTTAAAATGGGAAAGGGTTAAAATGGGAAAGGGTTAAAATGGGAAAGGGTTAAACAGGGAAAGGGTTAAAACGGGAAAGGGTTAAACAGGGAGATGGTTAAACAGGGAAAGGGTTAAACAGGGAAAGGGTTAAACAGGGAAAGGGTTAACGTTGTAATCATAATAACCATTGTCCACGTTATTTTACAGCACCAAAGTTGAAGTGCAGTTGAACTTCGATATATCAAACCAGGATAACTCGAATTTCGGGATAACTCGAACTAAAGGTCGGTCATTCCGACATTTACAATACAGAGTTGTGTACCTCTACGCATATCTAGAAACACACGTGACAGCTTAATGCAGGTCTAAAGTAATGCTGAAAGCTCATAGACCTGCATTAAGATTTGAACAATACAGAATTGTTCTAAAATGTATCACTACGCATACCTAGAAACACACGTGACAGCTTAATGCAGGTTATGCTGAACCACCTATATTAAGCTGTGAACTTGAGATATTTATTCAGATTAGAAATCAAATGAATGGAACCTCTATTATCTCGAAGAAATGTGCATGATCCATTTAGTATATTGAAGTTCAACTGTAGGTTGAAACACATTTCACAAATTTAATTCAACAAACAATGAAGCTCATTATTGAATATCAACATTAGACGAGCTGTATACTTCTAGTATACATCTGTTATACATCTAGTATACATCTAGTATACATCTAGTATACATATAATATACATCTGGTATACATCTAGTGTACATCTAGTATACATCTAGTATACATCTGGTATACATCTAGTATACATCTGGTATACATCTAGTATACATCTGGTATACATCTAGTGTACATCTAGTATACATCTGGTATACATCTAATATACATCTGGTATACATCTAGTGTACATCTAGTATACATCTGGTATACATCTAGTATACATCTGGTATACATCTAGTATACATCTGGCATACATCTAGTGTACATCTAGTATACATCTAGTATACATCTAGTATACATCTGGTATACATCTAATATACATCTGGTATACATCTAGTGTACATCTAGTATACATCTAGTATACATCTGGTATACATCTAGTATACATCTAGTATACATCCCTGAGGTACACATATTGTGTGTGTTTTTCCAAGCACATATAATGTCACTTTATCATTCCCTCATAATTATAAACGAGTTTTCACGTATTAACAAACAGAGTAGACCCAGATCTATAGGAGCCGTCTGATCAGGTCCACCCTGTTTTTCTAATGGAATTTGATAGATTTGTTTCTTTAATTTCTAAAATGGCAACACTGTTCCACTTTCCGGATTTCGTTGTAACTATTTTTTCAATGAATATTCAATAGATATCAAAATTTGTAATAAATGTAGAAAAAGGAAGGTTTAAATGGAATTTAAATAAACTCTTTATATTCTTCCACTAAGGTAAGACGTAAATCAGTAAAGCGTGTTTTGTGAATATTTATATAACTCACGTACCCCACGCCGGCACATTGTCAGAGAAAAAAGTGGTTCCCCAAGACAAATCTCTCTGAAAATTAAATCCACCCAAGCTTTTATTTATGAAAATTCTTAAAGCAAATTTGAGAAAAAATGGTCAACAAATGAAAGTGCTAGATGAGCAAGACTGTATTGGGATACATGGACGGACTGACTGACTGACGGACGGACGGGTCAAAAACTATATACCCCGTGCAACTTCGTTGCGTGTGGTACAATAAGACTACCATTACATTACAACAACATAGCCATCACTTTTGCATTTAGATATTTTTCAGCCATATGAACAACAGCAGAACCTGTCTTAATCTGTCATCAAAAGGAGTTGCAATTATAGGCCTGTAAAGTATATACTATAGAAGCTTTCTGGGATACCTATGCGCTGTATTAAGCAACCACCGTCTATTTTGTACGATTCCTGTGTTCAGTCAATATATAGAGGATGATCTTACACGAGTGTGCATTACAAATTATTTTTATTAAACGAGTTTACTATAGCTCGTGTCATATTCATTATAGGAAACGAGTTTCATGAAAACAATGTGTAATTAACACGACTGTAAGATTCTTTTTATCACATAAGCCTTAAACATGCCGTAGAATTAAATTAAACAGCTTATAGCTGACTGCAGTTTTCGGCCATTGCTTACAATCAGCGTAGTAGTACAACCGACGACGTACATGAAGCGCTACGATTGGCTAACGCTTAAATGAGCGCTACGATTGGCTAACGTTTGCTAATTTGCATAAAAAATGCACTAGTGCATCTTCTCTATTTACGGCACTCTGTTACGGCACTCCCACAAGGCAGATTAAATTTCGCTTAAGACATGTTCTACTGTAGTGCAGTTTCACAATTGGGAGTTTTCTACAACCACTCAGCGTTTGTACTCTGAGATTGTAATGATTTATGTAGTAAATAAAGCTATAACGAACATGCTTTTCATCAATTCTGACAAGCAAGGGAGGACTGCGATAGGTCTGTTTTTATTTATATCAAATTCAGAACCAGCCTTGAACAATGAATTGTTCTTGTAGCTGATAAAAATGCATAGTGGCATGCTTAAATTGGCAATGTAATGAAAGATTCGTAAATTGATATATTATCCAAGAACTCTTTATCTCTCAAACAAACCCTGTGTTGTGACCACTTTTTAGAATTGTCTCTTCGAGTCGATTCTTAAGAGTAGCCACAACCTATGGTTTGGTGGAGAAAGAACGGTTTTAGTATTTGGGTACGCACCTTTATATGTTGTTCTGTAATAAATGACCGTGTATATAATATTTCTGAAATACTTTAGTATGCTGGTCCATGGTAATTGACTCTTTTACCACCAATGTCATCAAATGCACCACGTCAAACAGTGCAGCCCCAGATCAGACGCCGCCTTTACTTCCATGTCTGCGATTCAATCTTTCAGTTTATTTGAAAATTATTGTCTGGAGGAATTTTATTTTACATTTTGACTTGGTTGAAGGTGAGATAGGTGAAACGTTTGGTACCCACAAACCTGGTTTAAGCCCCCTCTAGCCAATTTTGACTGCTGACCGTTCCAAGGCGGTACTCCTACTTTCACCTTACGGTCTACTTTGTTATCTTACATGGTTAATGTTTAATGTTTTATGGCTTGATATGCGCCCGTTAAGTTTTATCTTATAACTGTGTCGTTTCTTGTTTGATGGTGTTCGGTGTCATGCCGTTTCGTGTGTGGCTCTCCCTGTTTGACTGTTTTTTTTTCCACTTTTATTCCATTTTCATATATTTATATTTTTAATGGAATTGTGTTGCAAACGACAAACTACACGTTTGGCACCGAAATGGTTAATTAGGACCATTAGATTTTGAAAACAACACCAACAGTAGAATATAATACCATAGGCAAACAGACCCAACCCCAATCAGACGGCTCCTTCAGGATCTGCTCTGTTTGCAAATGCGTGAAAAGGCGTTTATATGGAGATGGTTAGAAAGTAATTTTCAAGTTCGTTGCTGTGTTTGTTAAGAACTTATTTAACTAATCTAACACTTATTGTCAATCATGAATTTCTGTCCCATCTATATTTAGTTGATATTATACTTGTCCAGGAGTCGACATGGTTAAGCTTTTCACCATCTCAGAGGGCAGTGGTAACAGGACAAAGTGGTAGAAAGACATTGTCATGGTGTCAGCTAAGATGTCACAACGACCGACTACGTTACGGGGAAAAGTGAAGGTGAAGGTATTTGCTATATATCTCTGCACGTCCTAAATTACTCCACAAATAGTGAATGGATAATTTTGACCTTAGTATTTGTTTTCATATGTAATGTAGCTATTTTAGAAAAAATGAACAAGTCTGCCATTTTGTTTTATATATCATATAACTATGAATGTTTCCTCACTTTGAACATATCACCGAATTTCATTGAATAGTGGAATATGTCTTAAGCGGCCGTCAAAAAGCGGCTTAATCATGGGTCTGCAAGGCACGTGGTAGCTTAATGCAGATCAGGGTCCATGCTTATAAAGCTTTTAGTTGAGTCTGAGTTTTGTTCTCAGGCTTTTGATTGGTCAGATTTGAGTTCTCAAGCTTTTGATTGGTCAGATTTGAGCCAAAGGCTCAAATCTGACCAATCTAATGCTTGAGAACTTTCTCAGACTCAACTAAAAGTTTTATAAGCATGGACCCAGAAGTAATGAAGAACCCTGCTTTTTAAGACTCCTATTTTCAATACATGAATGACCGCTTAAGATAGGTTATTGAGTATTGAGGATATCCCCATTTAGTCAATCTGGAAGATATACAGTCATGCTTTATTCAAAGGTACATAATAGAGGACGCATGTCCTTGGTCTCAGGTTATTGCGGTAAAAATACTTCGGAGTTTATAACCTACATTCAAAACGTGACTGACATATTAACGTTCACCTTTTTGGTAAAATTCATATTAATTTTGAATTGTGAATAATACGATGTCACATGAATGACTTGCATCGATCACAATATCACAGAAAAACGTGATGATATTTTTCATACATGTTCTGTTTACCTGCAGTATGATGTTTGTATTGTTTTACGTAGCAAACCATCAATCAGATCCGGAATGATTTGATTAGTGCATTGATCTTAAATGATGACGTTATTGCGATTCAGTTTAACAGCACCAACTTGCATAATATACATACAGTAGAACCCCTCTATTGCGACCACTTAATGAATAAACATACATGTCTTTATAAGCAGGTGGTTGCTTAATGCAGGATGAAAGTTATACAGAAAGCTCCTATAGGAGCTGTCTGCATAACTTTCGTCCTGCATTAAGCTACCACCTATCTCCGCCACTGTAAAACATACCCCTTTTTGCTGGTCGCATTAGAAGGGGGTTTCACTGTAAATAGGATATGTTGCGAGTAGTCATTTTGTACAAATTGATATTAAACGAGTCTTGGAAAATGTTATTATGCGAGCCTCTGGTTCGCTTAATATTTCGCAAGACAAGTTTGTAAAAAATGACTGTGGGCATCATATTCTTTTTATTACATAACTGATTCGACTAAAATGCCTTTATAAATATTGACAGGTCCTACATGTATATAATGCATATCACGTGGTGTGTCTACATGACGTCACGGCGTATATTAAACATGTGTGATATCGAGCAATATGTAATGGCTGTATTAACTCGAATACAATGGAGGTTATGTATAAAAGTAACGAATACAAAACATACTTTAGAAGACCAGTCCATAAGGAAGAAATTAATCCAACACAGTATGTGTTGACCTGTTTTAAAATTTTGAATTTCAGTTTTCGTAAAACATTTTAATTCAAACAAAGACTATGAGAGATGATGTTTTATGTTCACTGAGGTCTAGTTAGCTTTCCTACAGTATAGAATACATTAGTATGAAAACAGTCAAAAACTATATAATGAAATTGTTAAACATTACATTCTTCTGATATTTCATATCAACATAATGACAGGACATTGCCGATATCACGAAATAAACGTACAATTGTCGTGTTGAACTGTAACTTTTCATCAAAGTTTGCATTGTTTAAATCCATCTGTGGTTTCAGGTTTCTATGTTAAAATGTTTGCGAATACCGGAATTCCATATTCCTGTTACTACAGGCGATTAACATTTACAGTAAAACCTCTCTATAACGGCCACTAAATTACATCAAGTATTTTGTGTTAAAGGCAGGTGGCTGCTTAAAACAAGGTGAAAGTAAAACAGAACGCTCCTATAGGAGCTTTATGTTTTACTTTCACCTTGTTTTAAGCAACCACCTGCCCTAAATACCAACTAATTAACACAATTTAGTGGCCGTTATAGAGAGATTTTTCTATATATTTTGTTGCTTCTTATAACAAGTGTAAAACTGCGAGTTTTTTCTCAAAATATGTTTTATGCTCATTAACAGTCAACAATAGCATTTGATGCATTGCTCCCATGTATGGAATGTAGGTAAAACACATACCAATTCAATTCAACTTTATTAGCAAATCGGCAGAATATATTGCCTTTGGCCATTTACATAATACACAAATACACATGGGTATGGTCAAGGCATGCAATACAATAATACATTACAGATACATGTAGTGTAAACAAATATCATAATTATTATATTCTCTAAATTGCAGTGGCAAAACAATTCAAATTTGTAGAGCATTACAACGAATTTTACCAATCCATACGGAACATACAATTGCTTACTTTCACCTAACATGTACCCCCTAGACTCAGTAAGTTCCTTATTACGGACAGGTAAACAGCAAATAAAAGACAACATTCCAATTTTATTTCACACACATTTCTTGTTCTTGCTCTCTTAGTATCTTGCATTCGTATGAGATTTTTCTTGAATCGTTTGCAGTGACTTTTGAGTTATGCTCTTGATATGAAGAGAAAATGGAGAAAGGAACACTTGTATATAATAAATGATAACGCATTGTTTCGTGTACATCACAGTTTGCCTCAATGTCCTGCATCAATAAATAACCTTTCATTGTAACATCTACAATGTTCCGGGTAAAAATGAAACATGAAAAGGGGGAAAACCTCATTTATTGCAAACGGGTTTTCTTCGCCGCATTTCTCTCAAAATCCTGTTAACACATATGAATGTTCATTGGAACATTTAAACTACCTTTGGACACCGACACTGACGAATGGATGACCGCAATACTATGTAACTATACCGAGACTAAAGAAGCCAAAGATTGTGCGACACATTGCATGATGGCATACTTTATTTCCAATGGATAGTATACTACCCTTCTTAATAAACCAACTTTAACCATTTTCCCTGTTGTATATTCTAAGAAATAATGACATCATGAATAGTTATTAGCTGATTGTTTATAATGGTATATATACTGGACTTTTTTGTTTTGGTAGGAACTGTATAATTATACAGTTGAACTTCGATAACTCGAACTTCAAGGGACCATACAAATTAGTTCGAGATAACAGAAGTTCGAGTCCTCCGATTTCTAATCTGAATAATTTCTCAAGGCCACAGCTTAATACAGGTATAAAGTAATGCTGAAAGCTCATGTAGGAGCTATCAGCATTACTTTAGACCTGTATTAAGCTGTCACATGTGTTTCCAGATATATGTAGCGATAGCTTTTAGAGCAAGTCTGTATTGTAAGTTTTGGAAGGACTGAAGTTTTTGTTCGAGTTATCCCGATGTCCGAGTTATCCGATTTCGAGATAGCGAAGTTTAACTGTAGTCAGATATATTTTATACATTGACAAGTAAACTTAGCAGACCCTGATCAGATTGTTCCTACAGGAGCCTAGGGTCTTTATCTACTCTGAGATGGTTCCTACAGGAGCCTATGGTCTTTATCTACTCCGAGATGGTTCCTACAGGAGCCTATGGTCTTTATCTACTCTGTTGTAGACGTGAAAAGGTGTTAAATATGAAGGAAAGGATTAAGTTTGTTGTGTTTTTTATTCAATTCCGTATGTATTATTCATTTTTTTATGAGTGATAATTTGTTCCTGCTTCCATACCGTTTCTTTATAATTTGATCAGGAGTTTAGTGTCAAGGTTAACTGAATCTGACATGTCTAAGTAGCATTGTCTTTTTCCGTCTTTGTGTTGTAAAACATTCACACGCCAAAGTCCATAAATTTAGAACTTTTTGCACATCCAACAGCGTGAAACTTTAAAACAGAATTAATTTAATTAAAGTTTGAATATATATCATGCTACGGTCACGACATCAGATATGCAGCGCGTATATTAAAATCGGGGGATTTGCTAATACGTCCTGTAAATATTTGATAAATTATTAAGGTAATATCTATATTGCGAATTAAGGAAACCTTAAATTAGGACCCACGTAATTGACATTGTTTACAATTAATGACAATATGACCATCCCTATCCCGGAAACAAACCTCAATTATCTTATTCGGAGACAAATGAAAGCACATAACACAGTAGCAACTGGATATAAATAATGTTTAATGCCATTAAATATTTATCGTATAAACGTAAATTAATTTTCATAATGTAGCAGCCAGCGGCTTTTAATGATGATAACAATTATTCTCACCGCGATGGAAATTAACGAAGCACTTTGTAATACTCAAAACAATTGATGCTCTCCTCCGATTTAAATCTCTCTCATCTAGGGTTTATAAGAAAACAACATGGCGCCACTAATTGGCAGTTAATTCTCGGTAATGTAGGTTTACACAATTGATAGGTATTTCCCTTTGAGGGACTGCAGT
Source organism: Azorinus chamasolen (assembly GCA_963576725.1). Lineage (NCBI taxonomy): Eukaryota > Metazoa > Mollusca > Bivalvia > Cardiida > Solecurtidae > Azorinus > Azorinus chamasolen. The sequence continues at coordinate 16,399,863 of OY755251.1, read as the reverse complement.
TACAGTCACTGATATTCCCACAGCACAAAAACCAATATTAAATTTTTGGACAAGATCTCCTGGTGTGGAATCCTCGGATTTTTCTCGAAATTGGCCAATGGCGAAAATCTCAGTTGTAAATGATATGGAAGACAATACGTTTGATTGGTACAGACTAGTTTCCGACAAAGATCATTTGAAACGAATATCTGGGAGAGGTGATAAGTCTCATTTATCTGTAATTAATTACCTAAGCAAATATTTTGACGGAAAGGCGCTAAATATTTACTTCTTGGTTTCACTGAGAGTTCTAACTGTAGGAAACACCATTTATTATGACATAACACTCAGCCTCGCGCCCGCTAAGAGGTGGCCTCATGTGTGAAGGCAGCCTGAAGTGCCGAGTGGATCCGATTAAATTTCATTCCTGCTGGGAAAACAAACGAATGTATCCGATTAAAAATAAATTCGCACGTGCAGAGCTGTCTTCGGAAATCCGTTTTTATCCCAACATTATAGCTGTAATATTTACATCTTTCTGATTTCTTAAACACAAAAGAGAGGTTTGGTCCGTTGACTTGTATTTTTTATCATCGAAAACTCCAGTCATTAGCAAACATATCTTTGCAGCGAAAATATCATTTCCTAGTACTTCAATCAAAGTCGCCAGGATTTTTTCTATCATTTCGATATGAAAACAGCTGCGAAAGCAACACTCTTTGATGCCATCATTTTTTTGAAATTCCGACATTTGCATCAAATATCAAAGACCAAATGTAATCAAATTCTGTAGCTTGTCAAAATACGGGATGAAAGAGTTTCTAATCTATAGCTTAATGTTGTGTTTAGAAAATCGTATTAGCTCATATGTTGCTGAAGTGGATCAGTTGTTGCAACATGTGTCCGCTAACAGATTAACACCTTTTTCCTGTTCAGTATTCATGTAAGAAATAATTATAGCATGAATATTTATAAGCTCCAACTTTTTTAATGTAAACTTTTCAAGGGAATTTGTGCTTTGACAAAAAACTGTAGAATCATATATATATCATATTGAAAGCAAACAGAGCAGACACAGATCAGACGGCTCCTATAGGAGCCGTCTGATCTGGGTCTACTCTGTTTGAAAATGCATGAACAGGCGTTTATATGAGGGAAAGGATAAGCGCATTTGCGTACACAACAAGGACAAATCACCATTTACGTTCAGCTTTGGTCCCATTATGACAAAGTGCAAAATATAGCAGATATATCATAACGATTGGCAACATTCTGAGATAGGATTTCCAAACCAAAATAGGTTGCGAACGTTAGTTATAAAAGCAACTAGGGAATAATATAAGTGAAACTAAAAACATTTCCAGCGTTTCGATGGTTAGACTATAGGTAACTTTTACGCACACGGTGCGCTGATTAAACTATCATCTGTTGGGAGTGTGACTATCATCTGTAAGGGAGTTGGATTTTGATATATACTGGGATGAACACAGACGTCAGTTATCGTGATTGAGGCGTCACTCATGTTTACATAAACATATTTCGATTAAACTTATAACAAAGAGGCTGCAATAGGACTTATGTATTAGACGCCTCGCTCAAAACTAAACATTGGAGAGAATTAGGTCTCACTTAAAACATAAAATAGTCAATTTGTTTCTTTTTACCAACGAAATACAACTTTCAATATACGGAATGTGTTATATCCAACTTACCAATTTATTACGTTGATATACAAACCTATACATTTGGCACAAGCAAACTTGTTTTTCAGCAAATGACAACAATAACTGAGGTGTGAAATAATGTACTAGTTATTGTTGTCATTTGCAATGATTTTCCTTACTTTATAGCAAACTCACATCAGTTCAGTATGTCATGGAATTTATAAGATAACAGTAGTTTGACTTCAGGTTAAACGCTTTATAGCGTAGGGGAATTTAGGAAGTATTTTCATGTTAAAGGCTGTCCGGGTGTTTTTATTTTAAAAACAATGTTAACTCATTCCTACCTAGTGACGCCTTTTGACGCACCTGGAAAAGACATTTTTTGAAAACATTGTGATGATGCTCTATTTATCGCAATGTTTTAAAAAAATACAATCCTAAAATGTTCCTTTTCTCTAGTAAATGCTCCTTTTTGGTAGATTTATTCAAAGAGGTTGAGTCTAAAAGTAGTCAAGGAATGAAAGAGTTTAGGACAAACATCAGCTCGAGCTTGTTTTTGTTGTTGTATTATTTTACATGTTTCTTTTTTCGACGATGTCGTTGTTGATAAAAAGCAAACACAAACAACAACAAAACAATATAACAAAAAAACCCCAAACAAAACAGCAACACACACATGGGAACATAACGATATTCTTGCGGTTTGGTTTGCATTTTCGAAAGCGGGTAGATAAAACTCAGACGTAATAACATTATTTTTTTTTGTAATACTCGATTGAATTAGGATCACCTCATCTTGTTTTTTTGTTAACAGTTTTGACACAATGAAATTTTAAAATGCACGGTAGTCAGGCTGATTGTTGTTTTGAATAGCAAAGTGATAGAACCAGCTTCATAAATGAAAATATTGAAACAATATATTGTGCTTAAGCATTTAGCATTAATACATTTTGTAAGTTGAGATTATCATATGCTTCAGATTTAAAAAAATGTTTTAAAAACATTATCGCCGTGCCAAACAGTATGCAGTGTCTGCATCAAAGTTTTAAACCGAAAGTAAAGACTTACAAACCAAAAGTAGTGACTTTCGCCGATATCAATATCAAGCTTGTAGAGATTTTTAGGAAATATTTTTTGAAGAAATTGTGAATACACGATATCCATTGATGCTATCAGACCGGGACAATGCCTTATAGACCAGTTATATGGTGTTTCGACTTGAAATTGTTAATTACATTATCCAGCACTTTAATGAAATTCCGTTTCGAATATGGGGGCTGAATTTAGTATACATACGTGTTATCGGATTAACTTCATCAATTACATATTGGTGAATACGGTGGCATATGCCGATACCATTAAGTTACATATACACATGCTAGTAAGTGACATATATATACACATACCAGTAAGTGACATATATACATGCCAGTAAGTGACATATACCTATATCAGTGAGAATTTTACCTAAATCTAACCCGATGACGAAATATTTGTCTCCACGGTAGGTGGTGGTAGAAACTAACAGACAGTGTACAGTTGCGTTTAAATTCTAAATACTACATTTCGAAATACGTTTATAGAATAATATGCAGTTTAATGAAATGTTGAAATAATGTAAATCTAAGCCAACATCAATCTAATAAATGTAGCCAGATAGCGTTGGGGAGACTAATAAACGTAGCGAGAAAGCATTGGAAAGACTAATAAATATTGTCTTCGACAATATAACTGTTAGCCCACAACAAGGTCCCGCCATTAGCTCTTCAGAAACTTCGTACAAATTTTCTCCGCCTTTTAATTGGTTACCTGCAATTCAAATGCAACCTATAGGGATGATGTCAATAGGGTTACGTCTAATACAAATCTGTGGCGGAAATTGGCATTTTTTCCTCCACCTAGAATGTAGCAGATCAGCGAAATATTGCATTGTTGGGCTATAATGATGTATTTCTGTGGCATGTTTCGCAGTATAATACACGATGAAATGAATTTCGTGTTTGCGTCTATTTCGGAAGTGACGGAATTACAGTCACCACAGGACTACACATTTGAAAATTTTCCTTTCGCCGACATGATTTGACTAACATACCCAGCTCCTTTCTTTAAAGGGTTTGCATTAATATTGTATATTTCTTTTGTGCGGACTATATGGTAATGGCATACCGTTGACAGGTAGGAAAATTAGAACTGTGATTGATTGAAGCAACTAGAAATGATCGACAACCTACATTATGTCGCGGAATTATTAAATCTCAGCATCAAACGCCCGATCGCCGCGTGTACACAGCCAGAATTTTCAATCACTGTGGCAACCCGGAGCGATGGACAATAACCAAGCCTATCGCCGAAGATAGATGTGACATACGGGAATTCATCCGCGACAAACAATAGTTCCTATAGATTGTACATCGGTAACCAAAACCGCTGAGGCATACTCAACGAAATTTCTCCCAGGTCCATTTGAACATCCCCGGATTCTCTCACTCAATGCGTCTATCTTAGTTTAAACATATTTTATTTGAAAAAGTGTACATTAATCATGATATCAACAGAGTATCACTATAGGATTAGAACGAAAGCTAAAAGCTTATTGAGTTCTTCTCCTCATATGGTATGGTACATTTAATTGGTGCAGTCGCTAACAAAAATACACAATAATCTCAACATATACATACAGTATCGTATGATTATAATATACAGCCTAAAGCGTCTGGAGACTAGAACTAGGAGAACAGTTAGGAAGGAGGGAAATGGGGTAGTCGGGAGAAGGGGTGGACGGGAGTTACAAATAAGTACTTTGGTTATTTTTATTGAGCAGACTGAATAGGTCGAACCGCTTTTTGTTGTACATGTATGTTAAGACTTAAACCTTTTTGTGCTAACAATGTACTTCTGTACAGCTGAAAATATCAATACATTTGTGTCATGTGACATAGTTTCATTGCCGTAGAGAAATAACTTGGTTGTAGCTGTTATAATAGGGTTTATATCATTCATTAAGATTGCACGGGATTGTCGATATGAGGGACATGTGAAGAAATAGTGTTCTGTGCTTTCAATTTCGCCACAATGACAAAGAGGTGAGTCAACAATGCTTTTTTGAAAAAGTGTAAGGTTCAAAGAGCTACAGTTAGTTCGCAGCCGCGTATGGTATATTTGTGCTTCTCTGTTACCAATATAATAATACGCCGGTGGTTTCGGTGTGTTTTTTCCGTTAAGATTATTCTTAAAGGAATCGATGGATTCGGAATTTCGTGTACTTGGGGAAAGTGCATTCCAGGTGACAACAGTTGAAGGAAGAAAGGATCTGGCATAAAGCTGAGTGCGACAGAAAGGCACCTGTATGTCTCCAGAATTTCTTAGATTATATACAGATGAATCAGCAACGGTAGGTGGGATTAAAGATGAGAGATACGCAGGTGATAACCCGTTTACCATTTTGTAAAATAGTATTAACCTATGTTTCTCCCTTCTAGATTCTAAAGATTCCCATCCAGTTTCTTTATACAGGTTTATTAACGAAACAAGTTTTGTTGATCCAGTGACAATTCTTGCTGCTTCATTTTGAATTTTATCAAGTTCTTCTTTTTCATATCGAGAGCAGTTTCCCCAAATAACATCGGCATACTCAAGTAAAGGTCTAATAAAACTAAAATAGATAGTCTCCAGTGTTTTTCGATCTAACAAAAATTTTAATTTGCGCATTGCATTTAGTCTGTTCCAGGCCTTCGCTTTTATTTGTTCGATTTGTTTGTGCCAGTTACCATCGTTAGATAGAAATATTCCTAGATGTTTATGGAAGTCAACCTCTTTTATATGCCCTTGCATCATTACTAATGGAGGATGATTTGTTTTATGCCTTTTCCGTGACATAACGAAAGATTCAGTCTTAGTTGGGTTAAATGTAACCAGCCAAGCTTTAGCCCATTCTGTAATTTTTTTAATATCAGAATTTAGAGTAACTGCGGTGGCGTGTGGATGCTCAACGATAAGGTAAAGACTAGTGTCATCAGCAAATAGTCTAATGTTTGATTGGATGTCTTTGGTTATATCATTTATGTAAATAAGAAATAATAATGGACCCAAAATGGAGCCTTGTGGGACACCAGCTTGGATGGGTAACCAGTCAGATTTGACACCAGGAATAATGACACGCTGTCTTCTATTTGAAAGATATTTCGAAAACCATTTTAGCAATGACCCAGTTATGCCAGCTGCATTTAATTTAGTTAGGAGTCCTTTGTGCCAGACGCGATCGAATGCTTTGCTTATGTCGAAGAAAACAGTTCTTATCTCTTTCCCTTCATCCAAAGCCTTACAGAATGTGTTGTACATAAATGTCATCTGATTAACAGTTGAGTCTCCAGGGACAAAACCAGATTGTAAAGGTGTAAGGAAATGTTTGTCAAGAAGAAAGTTATAAACACGTTTGAAGACTAGCCTCTCGAGGACTTTATCTAAATTACTTAAAAGAGAGATAGGACGATAATTATTAACTAGAGAGGGGTCGCCTTTCTTAAACACTGCACAAACATTTGCTTCCTTCCAAGAAGAAGGGAATATCCCTTCTGATAAAGATTTATTATAAAGATCACACAATGGACCACTAAGTTCGTGGGAGAGTTCTCGTAGGATACGATTATCTATCTCATCTGGCCCAGAGGATTTACCTATTTGTAGACATCCAAGTATTGAATAAACTTCGTCCGGAGTGACTGAAATTTCAGGCAAAGAGGGGTAACTAAACGGAACATGAGGGACAGTTACAGTTATATCATCTAGAATACTTTGACTAGCGAAGAAACTATTGAGAAGGTTAGCTTTATCACAGTCTTCTGATGCAGATATATTATTGAGATAAATAACCGGTAAGTTTCGCTTTTCTTTGGGAGATATATAGGCCTTTAAGACATTCCACCATGAACGAGGCGAAGTGCTTTTTGAAACTAATTTATCCGCCATATTCTTATTATAGTTATGTTTCGCTTCACGGATAAGAGTGACTATGTCATTACGTAGCTTCTTGAATTTATTCCAGTCGTGTTCTGAGTTGGTTCTCTTAGCTTTTCGGTACAATCTTTTACGAGCCCTGATTTTACGTTTTATGTGTGCTGTTAGCCAACGAGGTTCTAATGGTCTGACTGTAATAATTTTATTCGGTATATTTTCCTTTGAAAGTTGGAGAATTGTCTGTGTTACATTATTTGTGTATATATCAATGTCGACGTCTTGCAGGTTGGTCCAGTCAATTTCACTTATTTTTTGTCGAAGAAGATCGTAGTTTCCTCTGCTGTAGTCCCAAATATGCCTAGTATATGTTTTGATCTTTGGCTTTGTATATTTAAAAATACCATAAATTGGACAGTGGTATCTGTGTTCTTGATTAAAAAAGGGGTCCCCCACTCCACTTGCAATTAAACTAGATTTGTTGTTGATTAACATTAAATCGATTAGGGATGACGAGTTATCATGATAGTTAGTAGGTTCGTCTATAACCTGATAGAGACCTAGTTTCTGGCTTACGGTATGTATTTTCTTTGCAGAGCTGTATTGGAGCATATTTATATTAAAATCACCCGTTATTATGATTTCTTTTATGTTCGAATTTATTGCCAAGTTCATAGAGTCCTCAATCATTTTAAGATAACTGACGCGGGAGTTAGGTGGCCTATAGAATACACCTAAAACAATGGAGTTTCTATTTAACATTATTTCGATCCAGACACATTCGACACCGATGATTTCTAAATCATTCCTTCTCTTATAAGCAAGAGTGTCCTTAATATATACTATCACTCCTCCGTGTCCATCTTGCCTGTCTTTTCTTTCAGGTTTATGATATGAAGAAATAAGCAAAGCATCTGGATTAACAGTGTTATTTAACCATGTTTCAGAAAATGTAAGGATATCAAATCCATTTAATTCTACACTAAGTATATCGAGCTTAGGGAGAATGCTTTGGACATTATAGTGGACAACAGAAAAGTAACGTGAAATATCGATAGAGGTGGAGAGCGAAAAGTCGCTGGAAAAAGAGCTACTGACTCGATCTGAGGGTCCTGGATTAGGATGAACATCGCCTGCTAATACTAATCTTGATAATAAGAAAACACAGGCAGCATCACCCGAGGTGGCAATGAACAAGATCCATGCACACATAATTACTGTTCCTGAGAGTTTAAGGCAATAGTGAGTAAACTGAATATTCTTAAAATATTTTGCACCGGGACGAAGACGACGGTGCGAATATACTATATTTTTTGCAAAGGAACCAGTGGACAGAATGTTGTCGTATAACGAAAAGGCACATGCCTGAGACTTATATACTGTACTCAGCAACATCAAATTAACTGTTAAACCGAACAGCAGTCTGCATCGATACGATGGCATAATGGTGGAACGGTTACATACATAATGCGTCATGTTATTTCAAATAATGAAAGTAGGTATACTTGTTCCACCAATAGCCAAGTGTACATACATATTGCAGTAAGGATTCTGCAAGTAAAAATCATTATTTGCAGAATCTGAACTCTTTGACCCCTTCTTCCGACTAAATTTCCAGTGAATAGAGTAACCAGACAGAAAAAGAAAAAATAAGGCTGAAAAAAGAAGAAGAAAATCATAGCTACTGGAGCAATGAAAAAATCAAAGTTGGCTACTTTTTCTCGGAGTGTGCTGTTTGCATGTGAAAAGACGCAGTGCAGAGTTACCACCTAGAAACCAGTTACAGTATATTCTTATAAGGCCTACTATATTGGTTAAAAGTACAACAAGTGTGGTTGACTAAACATAAACATAAGTGTATATATTATATGCATATACATACAGGCGTGCTCATGAGTATGCACACGTATATACATATGCAAACGTACAAATGAGTGCATATGCACAATGTACATATATACACACACACACACACTTAAGTTTACATAAATGCACGTACAAACGCAACACATTAATATTCATACACATACATAACAATATAACACAAACGTTTGTAATGTCATTAAATTCATGCTGCAAAGTGCTAAGTGTTATATCTAATAGCCATCGATATCGCGCCAATTTCAAGTAACATGATAAGTGCCGTTTGATAGGCATTAGCATGCTGCCTGGATCCAGATGGGACATTGACTAATTTAACGACACACCAGAGACGACACTGCGTACAATTGACTATAGATCTTAAAAATGTGGAACGAATCTTGTAGCTAGTCTAAGACAGAGCATATGTCAAAGCTATAAGCAAAGACAGTATGCTGCAGACAAAGACATGTTGACGTCAACATGTTTAAGTTGCTCTGACTGGGTAAGCGCTCTTGAACCACCGACCAGTGCTTTCTGAAAGTATAGCAGTTATTACCTTAAAATTGGAAGACATAGTTTGGATTGCAAACGTAAACGGTACATGGCAAAGAACGCAATCCGCTTAAGTTTTATAAAGTCATACACAAATCCACCGTCAGGAGTAGAAAAGTGGTATAGAAACTCAGAGATTTTTGTTCATTACAAATTTACAATAAACAGATCAATATGCATCATGTGTATGGAATTATTCTTAAGTACAGCTGAACTCGGTATCTCGAACTACAAGGAACCACATAAACCACCTCGATACAACCGAGATTCGAGTCGTCCGATTTCTGGTTTGAACACTTTCCTAAACCGTAGGTTTGGTGCATTTCTAAAATAATGCTGAAGGCTCTAGTATGAGCGATCAGCATTACTTTAGACCTGCATTAAGCTGCAATGTGTGCCTCCAACACCAGCAGCGACACATGTCAGCGACCCTGTACCGCAAGTTTCGGAAGGACCGAACATTCACCTCGAGTTTTCGAGATATCGAATTTCAGCTGTATATCAGATAAACAATAAGTTAAATAAACAAACAGAGAAACACACAGATACATAGCTAACATGCTGACAACTTAAATAATAACATTGAGTAGATATATGATTGACCCTAGCCCTTTCCCCGCTCCACTTCCATTCCAATTTTCAGTGACCACCGACAAATTATGAACATAATAGTCATATTAATGTGTAACGAACTGAGGAAGGTGGAACATTATGGTCATTACAGGAGGCAACAAAACGGATTTACAAATTCTACCAGCAAATTATACTAGCAAACACTACTAACGAACAGAGCAGACCCTGATCAGAGGGCTCCTAGAGGAGCAATCTGATATAGGAGCAATCTGATCTGGTATAATATTTTGTGCAAATGCACTGTAAAACGCTAAAATGAAGGAAAGGGTTATCTTACAGAAGTAGAATTCTTCAGCATTGGCAAAGTTTTACTGTCTAGTCAACTGTGACAAGTTACGAATAGGTGCGAGCATTTTTCCGAACAGTGTGGATCAAGACGAGATGCCAAACATATGCCAACTCGTCTAGATCCAGAATGATTTGCATTTACGGCATTTTTACATAGATCTGTTCTGTAAAGAGTTACCCCACCTTGCAATTTTCATTGCGATTATCCCATGACAACCGAGAATTTTCCAGGCGGTTAATTCGTACCAAGTCCAGTCCTATTTCTCCAAACTAGAGGATTCGATATTTCGTCTGTTATTTCGAATGAACAGTTCAAATACACAATAGCACACTACCAGTGCGATTTGTTCGTGCATATATATACAGCCAAGCCCTCCGTACAGGGAAAATGGAATACACTTAACCTTGACCTGCTGAGAAAACTATTTCCACAGAAATATTTGACCTGATACATTCTCAATATTCCAGCTACAATCAAGTTGTCTACCCAAGGCAATCAGGGTATCAAGCGGTTTTGATCCCAATGAGACGCCGAGTTACTCGGTATCTCATCTGGATCCCAACTGTTTGCATAGGTATCCATTAATCCGCCCACAGCAGGCCAAAGGTTAAAAAGCAAGAGAACAAACGCAACTGCCGGGTCAAATTCTAGACTTACTTACAGGTATATAATTCACATATAGAAAGCGTATGGAAAGCCATTGGGGACTGTCACCGATATTTGATAGCGGGTATCCCCCATGGCTTTGCATGTTGTACACATGGTAATAATATGTCATTAGTAATATCTATGTGTAGTAGTATACTGGGTGTCTGGCTAAGTTGACAGTGTTGACCTGAGTGAGATGCCGAGTAGTTCGACGTCTCGACAAGATCAACACTACTAATAACATCTCTGTGTCGGTCGCAGTAATCGGAGACCTGTCGTACTGTGTTTACGCTGTGGTTCACAGGACGCGCGCCTGAAGTGCGACACTGCACGTGATAGGATTTATTATTAACCAGTTACACTTTCGACTATTACAGTAGACTAATACAGTAGAACCCATCCTCGGCGGCCATCAAAAGAGGTTTAGTTAAATGTCAGTGTGGCATGCGGCATCCCGATGTGAAAGCAAAAACAATGCAGACTATTCAAATAAGGGCGTTCTAAATTGCTTTCACCCCCAGCAGGCATTAACTGTATCGGAAGACCTCGTCAACTGAATGACCGCTTAAGACAGATTCCACTATGTAGTGCAATGTAAACCCCTATAATGCTAAGTGCGACTTTACAGACGTTAAAACATGTTTCAGAGAGGAGGCCGAGTAACCAGAGGTCTCATCGGCATCCAAGATGCATGACGTCTTATCCTTAATTCGCCCAGACCTTGGTTGAATATGAAGTGCGTACATGTACATGTAAATACAATTACTCCTGATTAAACATAGCATTTTAACAACATGGGGTTAAGAGGTAAACAAAAATACACATTCATTATTTACGTGACTTAAGTAGGTTTGACATCGTTACCGCATATCAAAGACGACACATGATACCCTTCGAGAGCAGTGTAGATCCGGGTGAGATAGATATTAACTATTTATCTCATCTGGGTGTAAGTTGCTTGACACTCAGTATGGGACTAGGAAGGCTGCGCAGGTTTTTAGTTTATCGAAAGGAAACACATGTGCTTTCACACCAGATATCAGACTGCATGCATGCTGAGATCTGGTGTGTAAATACAATTTTAGAAACTCTCGACAAGGTTGATTACATGTTTTTGGAATGGTTTGGGTATTAAAACTATTGACACATACTCGATTGAACGCAACTTTAAACGCATTCAATCAATTTTGATCAGGACGAGTCGCGCAGTATTTCGGCGTCTCGTCAGGATCCAAATTAGTTGACACAGTTGGACATAGATTAAAATATAAATTTCACTTGTCAAAACGTAACGGTAAATTTGCAGGCAGGGTCAGATTGGTTATGCTAGTGGTTCCATGCCTTATCCCATGCCTTATCGGGATCAAAACTTACTCAGAATTGAATAAAGTCCATACCGACAGGTAACAAGCCAGGCTATGCCGGTGGTTCGCGGAGAACAGTCAATGTAGCTAGATGCATTATCGGGAAATTTCATAAAGATCGCACATTGTCGGATACAAGAGTTAAATTACGGAAAGGTAGTTACAACAGCCAGGACAGTATTCAGTAGATCAAGAACACATAGTGCGACAGACACATTAAATAGGTAACCGGAAGCTATACAAGTCTACACGGGTTCAGAGTTAATTCTTGCCACCATCATTACCATTTCTGTAACTGTCCAAGTCAGATTCGCATTCTATTCTGATGGTATTATCAGCAATATTTTTAATGAGGATAGTACCATCAGAAGACCATGCGCCATTTATTTTCTTTGCGTTGACCAGTTCGCGGGCGCTTTTTAACAGGGACAGACGCCTTTTAGTAAGATCTTCATTGACGAAGACATCTCTGTATCCACAGAGCCTTAGCTTAGGCCTCTCTTTGTAAAGACATTGGCGGGCACGGTACGATGTAAACTTGACTATTATTGCCCTAGGTTTTCCTGCAACAGATTTACCAACATAGTGCGATCGATCGATATCGGATATAGTCACCGGGACGTCAAGATCTGAACACATCTGGACGACATAATCATCTGTACTCCGCGAATCGGGCGTGCCAGTTACACCGTGAATTCGAAGGCAATTGCGTCGGCTGTATTGTTCCTGTGCATCAGAAACCTTCTCGAGAGAAGCAACTCTCGACCGCAGAGCTTTATTTTCCTCCAGCAAGGAAGTGTTTCGCGACTCGAGACAGGAAATCTTGGCGGTCAGCTCACGCAGCATTTCATCCATAACAGGCTTGATCGCAACCTTCACCGAACTTTCAACTATCGGCTTGATCTGCTCAGTCAATGACTCGCGGATAATAGTACGCAGATCGTCCCTAAACGATTCCTTCATGGCAGCAGCAATAGAGCGACAGTCTTCAACTCCAAGAGATATGCTGGGGATGTGCTCCGGACCAGCTGTGGCTGACTGGACCGGACAAACGCTTTGGCCCGTTTCGACCTCCATAGTTGGAACGGTGAACTCAGCAGGGTCCTGCAGAGATTGACTTGACACAGAGAGCAACTGCTTTTTAAGGTCTGATTCCTCAGCAGGTGAAGTGAGAAACCGTTTCCTAGAATGTGTATTCAAAGGGGTCGATGTATCCATAACATATACGGATATATCAGATACGAACGTCAGTCACTTGCTTTTGAAAGAAATACCGTTCGGGTAATTACAACCCTTTCCTCCAGTAAACGGCGTGCGGGCGATCCAAGTTTTCGTAAGAATCACACGAATATGTTCACTTGTCGGACAGTTGCACGTGCAAATCGTGAACTGACAAATATGCTATTGTTCTTGCAAACTTGCAAATTATGCAATAAATCACAATTCAGATCCAACTTACAGTTTATGATCTATTCCAACAACATTTCCAAAACACTCCGAGAAAAAAGTAGCACAGGAAAGTATATTAAATCACATTTAAACCGGTATTTTAGCGGACGATAGAGGTAAACAGAACTGCATCGTCACGTGATAATGTATTAACCCCTAGTTATTGTTGTCATTTGCAATGATTTTCCTTACTTTATAGCAAACTCACATCAGTTCAGTATGTCATGGAATTTATAAGATAACAGTAGTTTGACTTCAGGTTAAACGCTTTATAGCGTAGGGGAATTTAGGAAGTATTTTCATGTTAAAGGCTGTCCGGGTGTTTTTATTTTAAAAACAATGTTAACTCATTCCTACCTAGTGACGCCTTTTGACGCACCTGGAAAAGACATTTTTTGAAAACATTGTGATGATGCTCTATTTATCGCAATGTTTTAAAAAAATACAATCCTAAAATGTTCCTTTTCTCTAGTAAATGCTCCTTTTTGGTAGATTTATTCAAAGAGGTTGAGTCTAAAAGTAGTCAAGGAATGAAAGAGTTTAGGACAAACATCAGCTCGAGCTTGTTTTTGTTGTTGTATTATTTTACATGTTTCTTTTTTCGACGATGTCGTTGTTGATAAAAAGCAAACACAAACAACAACAAAACAATATAACAAAAAAACCCCAAACAAAACAGCAACACACACATGGGAACATAACGATATTCTTGCGGTTTGGTTTGCATTTTCGAAAGCGGGTAGATAAAACTCAGACGTAATAACATTATTTTTTTTTGTAATACTCGATTGAATTAGGATCACCTCATCTTGTTTTTTTGTTAACAGTTTTGACACAATGAAATTTTAAAATGCACGGTAGTCAGGCTGATTGTTGTTTTGAATAGCAAAGTGATAGAACCAGCTTCATAAATGAAAATATTGAAACAATATATTGTGCTTAAGCATTTAGCATTAATACATTTTGTAAGTTGAGATTATCATATGCTTCAGATTTAAAAAAATGTTTTAAAAACATTATCGCCGTGCCAAACAGTATGCAGTGTCTGCATCAAAGTTTTAAACCGAAAGTAAAGACTTACAAACCAAAAGTAGTGACTTTCGCCGATATCAATATCAAGCTTGTAGAGATTTTTAGGAAATATTTTTTGAAGAAATTGTGAATACACGATATCCATTGATGCTATCAGACCGGGACAATGCCTTATAGACCAGTTATATGGTGTTTCGACTTGAAATTGTTAATTACATTATCCAGCACTTTAATGAAATTCCGTTTCGAATATGGGGGCTGAATTTAGTATACATACGTGTTATCGGATTAACTTCATCAATTACATATTGGTGAATACGGTGGCATATGCCGATACCATTAAGTTACATATACACATGCTAGTAAGTGACATATATATACACATACCAGTAAGTGACATATATACATGCCAGTAAGTGACATATACCTATATCAGTGAGAATTTTACCTAAATCTAACCCGATGACGAAATATTTGTCTCCACGGTAGGTGGTGGTAGAAACTAACAGACAGTGTACAGTTGCGTTTAAATTCTAAATACTACATTTCGAAATACGTTTATAGAATAATATGCAGTTTAATAATGAAATGTTGAAATAATGTAAATCTAAGCCAACATCAATCTAATAAATGTAGCCAGATAGCGTTGGGGAGACTAATAAACGTAGCGAGAAAGCATTGGAAAGACTAATAAATATTGTCTTCGACAATATAACTGTTAGCCCACAACAAGGTCCCGCCATTAGCTCTTCAGAAACTTCGTACAAATTTTCTCCGCCTTTTAATTGGTTACCTGCAATTCAAATGCAACCTATAGGGATGATGTCAATAGGGTTACGTCTAATACAAATCTGTGGCGGAAATTGGCATTTTTTCCTCCACCTAGAATGTAGCAGATCAGCGAAATATTGCATTGTTGGGCTATAATGATGTATTTCTGTGGCATGTTTCGCAGTATAATACACGATGAAATGAATTTCGTGTTTGCGTCTATTTCGGAAGTGACGGAATTACAGTCACCACAGGACTACACATTTGAAAATTTTCCTTTCGCCGACATGATTTGACTAACATACCCAGCTCCTTTCTTTAAAGGGTTTGCATTAATATTGTATATTTCTTTTGTGCGGACTATATGGTAATGGCATACCGTTGACAGGTAGGAAAATTAGAACTGTGATTGATTGAAGCAACTAGAAATGATCGACAACCTACATTATGTCGCGGAATTATTAAATCTCAGCATCAAACGCCCGATCGCCGCGTGTACACAGCCAGAATTTTCAATCACTGTGGCAACCCGGAGCGATGGACAATAACCAAGCCTATCGCCGAAGATAGATGTGACATACGGGAATTCATCCGCGACAAACAATAGTTCCTATAGATTGTACATCGGTAACCAAAACCGCTGAGGCATACTCAACGAAATTTCTCCCAGGTCCATTTGAACATCCCCGGATTCTCTCACTCAATGCGTCTATCTTAGCGTGGTGCCTTAATTTTGTCGTGGATAATGAACACCAAATTTTCAAAAGTCGTTTTACCTAATTTGCGTACTTAGCGAAAGCCATTTCCAGTTCTGACTTTGAAGCTGTTTGAAATATAGCACCATGTTATTAGAATGATAAAACCCTGTACATTAATCTTCAGAGGGTTAAAGTACGAAGTTGACAGGTCCACTGTACTCTGATGAATGCCTTACACACATGAAAATGATTTTGAAAACGAACCTGAGATAAATAATACAGCAACAGATAAAGGTGCCTACTCAAATACTAAACTTGTCTTTTCTAAACCAAACCCTATGCTGTGACCTCTCTATATAATCGTCTCGAGGAAACGATTCTAAAGAGTGGTCACAACATATGGTTTAGTGGAGAAATAATGAAGTTATTCTTGAACATGTTTTACTGTAAGCATCTTATCGGTAATAGAGATATTAGGGATCACGACTGTTGTCTATAGAGTTACTAGGTGTCACGACTGTAAAGAATCACTAGGGCTCACGACTATCGGCAATAGTGTCACTAGGGGTCACGACTATCGGCAATAGAGGCACCAGGGGTCACGACTATCGGCAATAGAATCACTAGGGGTCACGACTATCGACAATAGAGTCACTAGGGGTCACGACTATCGACAATAGTGTCACTAGGGGTCACGACTATCGGCAATAGAGGCACCAGGGGTCACGACTATCGGCAATAGAATCACTAGGGGTCACGACTTTCGGCAATAGTGTCACTAGGGGTCACGACTATCGACAATAGAGTCACTAGGGGTCACGACTATCGACAATAGAGTCACTAGGGGTCACGACTATCGACACTAGTAACTAGAGTCACTATAGGGACGACTATCGGCACTAAAGTCAAAAGGGTCACGACTATCGACAATAGAATCACTAGGGGTCACGCCTGTCGGAAACAGAGTCACTAGGGGTCACGACTATCGACAATAGTCACATTAAAATGAATAACTGTAAATTTGCATATATAATTATTTGGTTACATTTATCAGCTATATACCAACGATTTGTTTTCAAGAAAAGAAGTAGGTGGCAGCATGCACATGTGGTAATAATTTACGAATTGTCGCTATTCAGATAATGATTCAGTTGTTAACGTTATATAGAAATATTAAATTCAACATGTTGCATAATGCATGCCTATGCTGAAAAGTAATATCAACATTGACGTGTCTTAATATCAGCATAGACATGTATTTAATATCAGCATAGACATATATATTATAGCAGCATAGACATGTCTTTGATATCAGCATATGCTTGTTTTTAACAACAGCATATGTGTCTTTAATATCAGAATAGTAGTGTCTTTAACATCAGCATAAGATTATATTTAATATTAGCATAGGAGTGTCTGTAATATTAGCATATATGTGTCTTTAATATCAGCATAGGAGTGTATTTAATATCAGCATAGGAGCATCTTTAATATCAGCATAGGAGTGTCTTAAATATCAGCATAGGGGTGTCTTAAATATCAGCATAGCAGTATCTTTATTATTATTATCGGAGTGTCTTAAATGTCAGCATATGAGTATATTTAATATCAGCATAGGAGTGTATTTAATATCAGCATAGGAGCATCTTCAATATCAGCATAGGAGTGTCTTAAATATCAGCATAGGAATTCTTAAATATCAGCATATGAGTGTTTTAAATATATGCATAGGATTATCTTTAATATTAGGATCGAAGTGTCTTAATTGTCAGCATATGAGTATATTCAATATCAGCATAGGAGTATATATAATATTTACATAGACGTGTCTTTTCTCTCGTCATATTCTTAGTTATTGTGTTGGATAACCAACTAAAATGCTGGTCTCATTTTGTTTTTCTGACAAAGTCAATTATTTAATGTTCAGGTTTACTAAACAATCAACATATGCCATTGTTATCCAACGAACAAAATATATTATGAATGTTGATCATTCAAATAAAAATGTATAAAAAATATGTAAAATAGAAATAAAAGAAAAAAAATCACACATATACAATAAACCCCCTCTAAATAGGAAGTTTAACAAAAAACAATTTAGTTATTTTTATTCAGGAGGTTACTTAATGTAAGTTGAAAGTAATGCAGAAAGCTCCCGTAAGAGTTTTCTCCATGACTTTCAACCTGCATTTAGCTACAATCTGCCATTAAACCCGATATTGAAACTAATTCAAAAATCCAGTTTTGAGGGGTTGTAATATGCGCTACAAAAAGAAAATAATATTAGAAAACTAGAAATACATAATTATATAAACAAGAAATCAGCTTAATGTATGAATGTACACTCGTATATACATGTACATGTATTTTAACCCTTTCCCTGTTCAGTATTTATTTATGAGAAATTATTACATCGTTAATTTTAATTTGATTTTATAACGCAGAATTTTTAAGGCAATTATTTGCTTTGCATTATTTAAAACGCTCAAGGTTTCCAGTCCTTTGTATTGCTTCAAGATACAGTAAAAAATCGATATGAAATTTTAGTAATGAAAAATTGATGTAATTTTCGGCAGGTGACTGCTAAATGCAGGGTGAAAGTCATGCAAAAAGTTCCTAGGGGAGTTTTCTGCATGTCTTTCATCCTGCATTAAGCTGCCACCTGTCTTAAAACTGATAATGGTACTAGTGCTAGTGTTTGAACTATCGAGAATTTACTGTATATACATTCCTACGCCACTTATATATTTGCAACCCTCGAAAGGAGATGTTACTTATACGGCAGTTAAAAGTCTCTCTGGAAGTATAATTCCATTCGCTTCAGGTTTTTGGCCAGCTTCATGATGCAGAAAAAACGCGATACATCAAAATTGTAGTGATGAAGAATTGGTGCTGTTTTGGCAGGTGGCTGCTTAATGCAGGATGAAAGTACGGTTTCACGTTACAGTAAAAACGCGATACATCAAAATTGTAGTGATGAAGAATTGATGTCGTTTTCGGCATGATTAACGCAGGATGAAAGTCATAGAGGAGCTTTATGCATGACTTTACCCCTGCATTAAACTGCCACCTGTCTCAAAGACCGATAGTGACATTTGTTTTAGTGCATACATACATTTCCTCGCCAATCCTTTGCCTTCGAAAGGAGATGTTGCAAATACCACAGTTAAAATTCTATTCGGAAGTATTATTTAATTCACTTCAGGTTTTTGGCCAGCTTCATGATGCATCAAAAACGCGATACATCAAAATTGTAGTGATGAAGAATTGGTGCTGTTTTCGACAGGTGGCTGTTTAATGCAGGATGAAAGTCATGCAGAAAGCTCCTAGTGGAGCTTTCTGCATGACTTTAAACCTGCTTTAAACTGCCACCTAGTTCAAAGACCGATAATGACATTTGTTTTAGGGTTCGACCTATCGGGGTTTTACTGTATACACATTTCCTACGCCAATTATATTTGCAGTCCTCGAAAGGAGATGTTGCAAATTACCGCAGTTAAAAGTCTCTTCTGAAACACTTGTACCTATGCATTTGCCACTTCTATTAATGCGTCGTCATCTTACAACAGGTGGAACAGTTTGCGGGAAGCCTCAAGGTGTTTCCCTGCCTTATCAAATACCCATCCTATGCTTTGCTGGAACTTCCAATTGCACCGTATTTTTTAACAGTTTGAATCAAGTTCCAATGCAACATAACTTGGTGACTGATCAATAACTTACCGGGAAACTGATCGATATGTGGTTGATGCTTTTCATACAATATTTCTCGAAAAATTCTAAATACATCGATCACCTGTGTACAGTTTAGAAGTGCCCTAACCCGTAAGGTAAAACATACTTTGAAGGTGTTACACTGTGTGTCTAACAACTCACGAGCATTATGTAAACACTTACAGGGCCATTATCAGAAGAGCGTTCTAAGCTTTAGTCTGTTATAGGCGAATTCGTGACCATCTTTCAGAGCTACAGATATTGAAACGTAGAATCGTCATTTCTCCACCAAACCGTATGGTGTTACCACTCTTTAGAATCGTCTCGAAACCGTATGGTGTGGTCACTCTTTAAAATCGTCTCGAAACCGTATGGTGTGATCACTCTTTAAAATCGTCTCTTCGATACGATTCTAAAGAGTGATCACACCATAGGGTTTGGTGGAGAAATAAAGAAGTCATTCTTGAAAATGTTTTGATTTACGCATCTTATCTGGACCTCTGATCTGTGTAAATTGTAATCGTTCCACATGACCGACGGGTTAATCGTTCGACCTGACCGACGGGTTACCTGACCGAGGAGTTATCTGGCCGACAAGTTAATCGTACGACCTCACCGACGGGTTACCTGACCGACGGGTTTCCTGGCAGACGGGTTAATCTTTCGTTCGGCCTGACCATGGGGTTAATGTTCGGTCTGTCTGGCGGTTAATCGTTCGACCTTACCTACAGGTGACTAGGCCGACGGGTTACCTGACCGACGGGTAAACTTCATTAGTTCCAGGCATTACGTTTATAGCAAATCTGATTCTAAAATTATGAGTACCGATGTGTATTCATTCATTTATAGAAATACCTTTCTGCAGCCGAAATTTCATGTTTCTTTAACCCTTTCCCTTATGTAAACGCATTCTGACGCATCTGCAAACAGAGTAGACCCAGATCAGACGGCACCTGGTCAGGAGCTGATCTGTTTGCGTATGGTGTAATATAGATCTGATTCTACAGCCTCTGTGTGATCCAAAATGTCCAGTGTTCATATGCCATTATAAGAAATAATCTTATTAATATTCATGACGTCATTATTACCTACATGAATATTCACCAGTGAAATGGTTTAACACTCAAATTCTAGGGTGGAATTCTACAAAATATGTTTGGCAGACCTGCAATGAAAACGCTCGAGAAGTGCAAGAGAAAATGTTTAATTGTAGACATGCATGTAAAACAGCAATTAAACCCTGCCCAATTATCCCCAGCATGTGTTTGGTGTAGCATTTCTTAAATAGGCACACGAATACAACATGGTGTTGCAAGTCTAACACCCTCTGTATGTATAATGGTGCTCGTCCGGCTCAGAACCATGCAATGAACGTTGAAAAGCAAGGAGGTTGGGTTCGAAATCGAATTTACTTCAGCATACCCAGAGGTCTAGATAAGATGCGTAAATTTCAACATTTTCAATAATATATCCTTTATTTGTCCACCAAACCCTATACCGTAACCACTCTTTAGAATTGTCTCTTCGAGACGATTCTAAAGAGTGGTCACAGCATAGGGATTTGTGGAGAAAGGACGATTTTAGTATTTGGGTACACACCTTTGTCTGTAGCTCTGAATTACTCTATATAAAAAATCAACATACTCGATTTAATATTTGTTGAGAATAAATTCGCAGTGTTATATTTTCACTTTCATGCTATCAAAGAGATATTCTTTGTATGTTTTTATTAATTCTGATAAAAAACAAATCTCGAAAAAAATCAATACAATAAAACACAACTGTATGATAATATATGATAGTAAAAGTACTTCATTAATGTTTTGACTATTGTGAATTAAAGAAATTTGGTGAGCAAGCTCACATACCCCACGCCGCCACATTGTCAGAGAAAAATGTGGTTCCCCAACTAATCGAACTAATCCATGCTTTTATTTATACCAATTCTAAAACCAAAATTTAGAAACATTGGTCAAGAAATGAGTTTTTAGAATACACGGACGGATTGACTGACGGACTGACTGACAGACTCACAGACGGACCAAAAACTACATACCCCGTGTAACTTCGTGGCGTGGGTATAACAATAAATGGCTATCTCCTCACCATTCGACAACAGCAACACGTAACTGTGGTAAACGTCTTTCAAAATAAATAAGATATAAGGAGAAACAGCGTTAGCATTAAACCAATGGTCAATTGCTCTTGTTTCCTTCAACATAGTTTTTATGAACGTTATATCAGGTCCATATAAGATGCGTAAAGTAAAACATTTTCAAGAATAACTTCTTTATATCTCCACCAAACCCTATGTTGTTATCACTCTTTAGAATCGTATCGAAGAGACGATTCTTACGAGTGGTCACAACATAGGGTTTGGTGGAAAAATAGCGATTTTAGTATTTGAATACGCACCTTTATCTTTTTCTTTATTTGAACGCTACATTCTACCTTGAAGTGTATCCTTAGCAAGGAAAATAGCTGGATCCAAATGTAATATAAGCACCGTGGCTAGAGGGGTCTGGCGCATGCTCCTCTGGAAATTGTGTCATGCTAGATATCTGCAGGTGGATTTTATGTAGTATATTTCAGCATTATTTCACAGCACATATAACCGAATTAAGAAATTTAACACATTCCATCATAGGCATTTTAGCCCCAATCTCTTCGAATAAATCTTCCGAAAAGGGGCATTTACTAGAGAAACGGAAACATTTAGAATTGTATAGTTTTAAAACTATTGCGACAAAAAATGTTTTCAAAATGTGACTTTTACAGAAGCGTCAGTATGAGGAAATGGGTTAAAGCTTACATGACAAGACAGGACGTCTGTCAAAACGTATCCCCTCCTGTTAGCCTAAAACTCTTAATCCATTTTGGCCATAGTAATGTTTTCACATTTTAGATTGATGTTACGCACGTGCGTAAGTGCGTATCGCTAACTACGCCCCTGCTAGCACTATTGTCTCAGGTCGTTTACAGCCAATCCCAGTGATAAAGGCAGTTTTATTCCCTCCCGTAACTATGTCACTTGAAACATAATCGTAAAGTCTGGGAGTAAAAGACAGCAGAAACACATTTATCGTGGTCTTGCAAGAATATCTTACATATATCTGTAAGACTATAAAACTGTCTTATACTAAGCTTTATCCTGTCAAGAATAATTGTCCTCATCTCACATTCTTGTATGTTTATTTGTTTTTAATTTCATCAATTGCACATTTCATTTACAACATGAGTGTTGACTAACTTTGGCGCAGATGAAAATCCTGATCTAGAAGCAGACTCTAAATGACATCCATATCTTGACTGGTTGGTAAAGGGTTAAATCGTTCCAGTTTTGTAGTAGAAGCAGCCTGTTCAAATTAAGCTTCTGTATGATATACATACTTTATTTTGCAAAACATATAAACACAATTATAATTCCCATGGTAAATCTCGACACAGTATTAGGAACAATAACCTTGCCTTAGAGGTTTCCCTGGCTTTTACAAACTATTTTATTTTTAGTTTTCAGTACTGTATGAATATATGACATATTTTTAGGTTGATGAGAAACTTGTCGTTCATTCGAATTATTTCCTATTTTCATTTCTAATCTTCAACTTATTCAGTTAACCCTTTCTCTCATATAAACGTGTTTTCACGCATTTGCAGAGAAGACCCAGATCACACGGCTCCTACATGAACCGTCTGCTCAGGGTCTGCTGCGTTTGTTAATGGCATTTGAAAAATCTGTTTCTCTACTTTCTAAAATGACTGAAATTTTCTACGTTTGATATTTCATTATAACCATGTTGTCCATAAATAGTCCGTAGGTATTGAAACTTGGAATAAATATAGAACAGGGAAAGGTTAATTTGATGTTTGGCGTATAGTTGATCCAAGATGTTTTCAAATCACAATTATATAGTGATAAACGGGTTATCAACTATTTCCTTCATGAATATTCAAGTAAGAAATAATGACGTCATTAATATTAATCAGATTAATTTGCTATAATAGCACATGGACACATGGATTTTAGGCCATTGCAGAAACTGTAGAATCATATCTATATTATACCATTAGCAAACAGAGAAGACCCTGATCAGACGACTCCTAGGAGCCGTCTGATCTGGGTCTACTCTGTTTGCAAAGGCGTAGACAAGAGTATTTATGGAGGAAATGGTTAATATAGATTTAGTTAGAATAGGACTGAGCAGACAAAAAACCCGACTCCTCAAATAATGGTCATTTTTTTGTCATTACTGCCTTTAACGGGATCGATATGGATCTATATGATACAAAAGTAAGACTCTCCAAACTTTAAAGCTACTTTTATATAATATAGATTTATAAGTTCACTGTCTTTGACGTATGCTCAAAATAGAACAACAAAATAAGCACTGGATATGGCTACAGGCTATTATTAAATATGGTAGAACATTGGGAGTGCCACTGAAAGAGTGATACAAGGAATAAAAGAATCAAAGTTAAACTAGAGGTTTTTGTCAAAAAACCGGATGTCTCCCCTCTAATAAAAACAATATGTAAAGGGAAATCACTAAAAATGTTATGGTCTTGATGAATGATACTTCCCCTCATTATGCGTTTTCCACACTACATTTTTCAAGAAGAAAATGATAACAGCTAATAACTCCAAAAATACTGATACCAGATTTATGGCCCTTGTGCATGACACTTACTTTCATCATGCTCTTTCCAAAAATAAAATGTCATTCCAATAGCATCAGTCGAACAGGAGTTATTGATCGGCCAAAAAATGTAACAAAGGGCAATAACTCCAAAAGTATTGAAGCCAGAATTATGGCCCTTGTTCATGACACTTTCTCTCATCATGCTCTTTCCATGTATGAAGTTTCAATACGATGGCAAGAGCCATGTAGGAGTTATCGTCCGGACAAGAAAGAATTAAACAAATGTACAAGGGGCAATAACTCTAAATTTATTGAAGCTCGAGTTAAGGATCTTATGCATGACACTTTCTCTTATTATGATCGTTCCATGTATGAAGTTTCACTCCAATGGCATGTGTCACATAGGAGTAATCATCTGGACAAAAAATTGTGATTGTTTTTACAAAGGGCAATAACTGCAATATTAGTGAAGCCAGAGTTATGGACCTTGTGCATGACACTTCCTCTCGTTATGATCTTTCCATATATGAAGTTTCAATCCAATGGCACGAGCCATATAGAAGTTATCGTCCGGACAAAAAAGTGTGATTTTTTTACAAAGGGCAATAACTCCTATATTAGTGAAGCCAGAGTTATGTACTTTCTGCATGACACTTCCTCTTGTTATGATCTTTCCATATATGAAGTTTCAATCCAATGGCATCAGGCATATTGAAGTTATTGTCCGGACAAAAAATTATGATATTTTTTACAAAGGGCAATAACTCCAATATTAGTGAAGCCAGAGTTATGGACCTTGTGCATGACACTTTCTCTCATTATGCTCTTTCCATATATGAAGTTTCAATACACTGGCATCAGGCATATTGAAGTTATTGTCCGGACAAAAAATTATGATATTTTTTACAAAGGGCAATAACTCCAATATTAGTGAAGCCAGAGTTATGGACCTTGTGCATGACACTTCCTCTCGTCATGATCTTTCCATATATGAAGTTTCAATCCAATAGCATGAGCCATATAGGAGTTATCGTCCGGACAAAAAAGTGTGATTTTTTTACAAAGGGCAATAACTCCAATATTAGTGAAGCCAGAGTTATGGACCTTGTGCATGACACTTCCTCTCATTATGCTCTTTCCATATATGAAGTTTCAATCAACTGGCATCAGGCATATTGAAGTTATCGTCCGGACAAAAAGTGTGACAGACAGACGGACAGACGGACGGACAGACAGACAACTCTCACGAAAACAATATGTCTCCCCCATATAAATATGGGGGGAGACATAATAAGGTCACTGGGATTAATTGATTTCAAACAGATAAGATGCCAATAACTCCTTTATTTGTCCACCAAACCCTATGCTGTGACCATTCTTTAGAATCGTCTCGAAGAGACCATTAACAGTCTAATTCTACTGATTACCTGGAAATAATATATTTCTTATAAATATTAGATCATATTGTGATGTACATGTCCTTGTTGGTATCAAACTTTGATTCAAACATACGACAAGTCAACTTATGAAATATTACTCATGTATACTAAAAATGTTTGACCTACACAAGATTATCATTGAACCAACTACAATCACAGTCAGACAGTTCGAGCAGCACTATAATCATATGTTCACAAACTCAAGAGATAGAATTAATCACGTTGGTACCATTTCCATTGGTTTGAGTGACAACTGTATAGCCGTGTGTACTAGGATCATTGATAAATTGCTTTTTTCTAACCATTATTTTTATCTAAAGTCAGGTGTCTTAAAAACTATAAAATGGTATTGTTTCTTGAAAAACTGACAAATGCTGACAGGAGTAAGAGTTTTTCATTCAGAACGTGATTCACAAAGAGAAACATCCTAGCAAAAATAGTCTGAGTCATTTGTATAAAAGGACCATAGAAATCTCAATTCATCTTAGTATACTGGTTTAGACGAAGTCCCAGGAAGATTCTTGAAAGATGCAGCAAGCTTTATTAAAATGTCTTTCGCCTATATTGTAGACATGTCTATTTCAGAAAATGTTCTTCCTGGTGATATGAAAAGGGACCAGAGTAAAACATTTGTACAAAGAACAGTAACCCAGAGGTTGGAAATTATAGACCAGTTAGCATGCTAAGTTTTCGTTTGTTCGTTTTTTCGGGCTTTGCGTCGCTAAAACAGAGTTTCAGTCATATCGTCCAGCTAATGACAAGTGGAGGATGACTCAAAAGGGGTTATCGTGCACGGAACTAATTGCATTGTTTCGAACACATTCTAAGTATTGTATTAAGCTTTTAGATAGGTGTGTTTATACTCACCTTGAGATGTGTTAAGTTGATAACAAGTTATTGTATGAACTGCAATCAGATCTTAGAAATCCATATTCTGCAGATTAATGTCATACATTTGATGGATCATATAAAAAGTAGTACTAAAGGACTGTATACAGATATGGCTATTTTGGGCTTACCAAAAGCTGTTGACACTGTTGATCATGCCATTTTATGTGGCAAACTTAAAGTTATGGTGTAAAAGACACTGCTTAGTTTATGTCATACTTAGCAGGTAGAATGCACAATGTTATACTCAGGGAGCCAATGTGGTCTACCGTGTACCCCTAGACTTTTTTCATGGGTACCAAACTGTTCAGAAAAGTGTCCTGAATCAGAATTAAATTATTTTAGGCTATGTGTATTTTAACCGTTTCTATGGCAACCCCCAGTTTTCGTTATGATGACACATACCTACAAATTCGCCCATATCACAGCCAGTTTTTATCCTAAAACTATCAAACTGGTACCAAATGGAAGATAAGACATTGTGCTTTTATTTCCAACTGTTTTTAAATTACCTTATTTGCATACTGATGAATATTAATGAGAACATTAAAAATAGTAAAAAAGTATAGAAATAACGTAAACCTTTCATTTTTTATCCTGCAAATATAAAAATAACTTAAAATGCAGTTTAACAACATGATTCCGAAACCCCCAGGAAGCAAAATATCCAATTTGAGGACCAAAGCATTACTTTTAAGTACCGCTTTCACCGTTTCCATGGCAACACGCCAATTTTCGTAATGATGGTCCGTACCTGCAAAATCGTCCACATCACAGCCAGTGTTTGTCATAGTCCTATACAATTGGTACCAAATTGGAGATAGGACATTGTGCTTTTATTTCCTGCTGTTTTTAATTACCTTATTTGCATACTCGTGAATATTAATGAGAACATCAAAAATAGTAAAAGCAATATAGAAATAACGTTAATGATGTGAACTATTCACTTTTTATCCTACAAATATCAGAAAACAACTTCAAATGCAGTTTAACATGATGACAAAATCCTCAGAAAACAAAATATCAAATTTGAGGACCAAATATTTAACTCTAAGTAACTTTTTAACTGTTTCCATAGAAACCATTCATTTCACTCTGTTCACGCATATTTTGTTAGACGACACCTACCTGCAAAAATCTTCCATATCACAGAAAGTGTTTGTGCTAACTGTATAAAACTGGTACCGAATTAAAGCTAAGACATTGTGCTTTTGTTTAAAGGCTATACTTAGGAATTACCTTCTGTGCATACACATGAATATTAATGAGAATAATTAAAAAATAGCAAAATAATACAGAAATAACGTAAACCTCTCAATATTTATCCTACCAATATCAGAAAACAACTTAAAATGTAGTTTAAATTGATGACAAAATACTTAGGAAGCAAAGTATCTTAATTGATACCCAAACAATGAACTGTAAGTAACATTGTAACGGTTTCCATGGTAACCGATCCTTTCACAAATTTTGGAAATTTGACATCTACCCGTAATACTCCGCTAGATCTCAGTTATTTTTTTATTTATCATGGAATCAATTGTTACAAACATAGATATGCTCTTTAATAGCAAATATTACTTTTCTGATACAAACTAATTTGTATATGTATGAATATTTATGAGAACAGTGACAAGTTGCTTAGGGTCTCATAAGTACTTGGCTTTCAACCATGGAAGCAGTGCATGGTCATTTTGGTAACAGTTTTAGACTTGTAGGTATGGGTCATCATTACGAAAACTGGGGGGGGGGGGGGGTTCATGGAAACGGTTCAAATACACAAATACACATAGCCTAAAATAATTTAAACTTGAGTACATTCGCGATTCTGATTCAGGACACTTTTCTGAACATTTTGGTACACGTGAAAAAAGTCTAGGGGGAGGGGTGCATGGTAGACCCCATTGGCTCCCTGAGTATTAGTGTAAATGATATAATGTCACATTTCAAACCTGCAACATGCGGTGTTCCACAAGGAATTATATTGGATCATCTTGTATTTCATTGTTATTTAAATGATTATTAGCATAGTTTCTAGATATAAATTAGTTATATACAGTAAAACCTCTCTATAACAGCCACTAAATTATATCAATTATTTTGTGTTAAAGGCAGGTGTCTGCTTAAAGCAAGGTGAAAGTTCTGTTTTATTTTCACAAGCTTTAAGCGGCCACCTGCCCTAAAAACCAACTAATTAACACAATTTAGTGGTCGTTATAGTGAGGTTGCACTGTATGCTGCTGACAGGCTATAAATTCCAAATGTAATTTCAGCAAAACTTGGACAAGTGTATAGAGAAATGCCATATTGACTTGTTAATACCAAAACAGAGTGCATTATTTTTGCTCTAAACTTAAATTAGATCGAGTGAATGATTTTAAAGTTATCTGTAATGGTCCATTGTCATTGAATGGTATATTTAGTATCAACAACTGTTTACCAGGATAAAGTATAGATGACACTATTGCGAACAGAATAAATTTTCATCATAAAAGTACAAATATGAGTCATGCAGGAAACACCAGCTACAAAACAAACAGCCACAGCACCCGAACAGCAACACAGCATAAACAGTAAATGTACATAACTACCAACACGCAGGGAGACGCACAGAGAAAACAAACAAACAAACAATAGGGGGAACATGGAAGTACCGCCTTGGAACGGTCAGTGAGAGTAGTCACTGGGGGTTTAAACCGGTTTAGGGGCGCCCAACCTCACACGTATTCCATCCGCATCCTAAAAGACAAACAGTGTAAATAATCGTATCCCCTCTTCGACTAAGCTACAACAACCGCGATGGCAAATTGTCTGTACAGGATAAACTAGATGTTTAGATGTTAAAAGCAAAACACAGAGGTTCAGATAAGATGCGTAAATTAAATTAAAACATGTTCAAGAATAACTCCGTTATTTCTCCACCAAACCATATGTTGCGATCACTCTTTAGAATCGTCTCGAAGAGACAACATAGGGTTTGGTGGAGTTATTCAATACTTAATGGACATCGGGTCAAGACAGAGTGTTAACAATAGAATACTTACATGCGTTTCGTTGTTAGATGTTTTAGACCTGCATTAAGTTGTGAACTTGAGAAATTGTATACGTTAGAAATCGGATAACCCGAAATTCTGTTATCACGAAGCAATTTGTATGGTCCTTTGAAAAGAAGTTTGTTTCGCAATCTTAATAAGATGACGTCATCTAACAATAGAATTAGATCTGTAGAATTTTTACATCGCATCATTCTAGGAGCTTTCACAAAATCCTACTGGCGTATGAACATTCGTTACTTCTGGTCACATATCCTACAGGCATATGCAATTATTACGATTATGATATCTTATATGACATCGCGGGGGTCCGCGGGGGTATTTCATATATCGCATGGTAATATAGCTTTGGGTGTGTCAGGTAAGCCGGCATGTAGCTTGGCGTATGTAAAGTAAGTCGGTCTGCAATATGGCGTATGTAAGGTAAGCCGGTCTATATAACTTCGCATGCGTCAAGTAAGACGGTCTATGGTTTGGGGTGTGTCAGGTAAGACGGTCTATGGCTTGGGGTGTGTCAGGTAAGACAGTCTATGGCTTTGGGTGTATCAGGTAAGGCGGTCTATGGCTTTGGATGTGTCAGGTAAGCCGGCATGTAGCTTGGCGTATGTAAGGTAAGTCGGTCTGTAATTTGGCGTATGTAAGGTAAGCCGGTCTATATAACTTCGCATGCGTCAAGTAAGACGGTCTATGGTTTGGGGTGTGTCAGGTAAGACAGTCTGTAGCCTGGCGTATTTAACGTAAGCCGATCTGTAATTTGGCGTATGTAAGGTAAGCCGGTCTGTAATTTGGCGTATGTAAGGTAAGCCGGTCTGTAATTTGGCGAATGTGAAGTAAGCCGGTCTATATAACTTGGCATGTGTCAGGTAAGCCGTTCTATGGCTTGGGTGTGACAGGTAAGCTGGTCTGTATTTTGGCATGTGTCAGGTAAGCCGGTATATGGCTTGGGTGTGTCAGGTACGCCGGTCTGTAGCATGGCGTATGTAAGGTAAGTCGGTATGTAAGGTAAGCCAGTCTATAACTTGGCGTTTCCGATTCATTACGACGATGCAAACAGTTCTACAGTAAGACGTTTTTACATATATAGGAAAGATTATTTGTATTCAGATAATTCAAACAGATGGAACATTAAGTAAGACTACAAACTGTCTTGAAAGATACAATTGGTTGACATACAACTGAACGAGTGGTAAAGGCTGGTAAATAGTGGCAATATACCACTTTCCTTCTACGTATTTACACAACTACCTCTAACAGCGTTTAAGGGTTCAGAAGGGCCCTTAATTGCATGACCCCGGCAAATAGGGGCGTGGCTAACATCATTTTCACGGATTACTTCATCGGGGGCGGTAATGTATGAAACATTAGGGATATTTAACTTTTATTGAATCAACAATTTTCGCCATCGTCTTAATTAACATTTCTCCTTCTTTCGTAATCTGCCTACCTCTGAGCCCTTTTCATGATAAACCAGCCATCTGCCTGAAATACCACCCGTTTTACGTATTAAAATTAGTGGCTACATCTGTAGACATACACCCAAAAATAGAAACAGATTGGTAACTAGTTTGTGTATTGATCTGACGTCAATAGCGTCACACCTAATATGTGTTACATTAGTTAGAAGCCCTGCTTCAGTAAGTCGCGGACATCGCAAAGAATAATGATAGCTAACAGTTTGTACAAATTAAAACCATAGGCCTGTGTCTCTCGCACTGGAAGAACTTCTCTCACCAAGAATTTGTCGTTTTCAAAACGTATCCTCTCCTTTGTATATTAACAATACTTTTATAACACGTTTTTTTTAAAAATCAAACGAAAATCATGTCAAACAGTTTGGATCCTGATGAGACGCCGGGCAACACAACACCTGAGTGTATCCAAGCAGCTTGTAAATGACATAACAAAAAGTCACACATTGCAATGTAATAGTTTAGGCTCAGGGTATGAAAAAATGATTAATACGCTGAAAACTTTGCCCCTAATGAATTGCAGAAGCGGGCGGCGGGTAATAAACCAAACTTATGACAGCTACGTATCTGAGCATATGTAGATCGGTTCAAAAGCTGCCATTAATATAGGCTGATATCAAAACATCTTTGATAAGTTAGCACTAATATTCTGTCTATAGGAGGTATCGCTTGCTTCTGATTTGTCTGATGTATAATACCCGCCATATTCGTTTTCGATCTCTAGCCGATACGGCATTTTGCCATTACGTGTAACTGTTAAACTGTTAACCCTATGCTCCATACATACGCCTTTCTATGCCTTTGCAAACAGAGTAGACCCAGATCAGACGGCTGTTATAGGAGCCGTCTGATCAGGGTCTAATGATATAATATACATGTATATATATATGATTATACAGTTTCTGCCCTGACCAATAAAACAAACTTACATCCAAGTGCTATTAAAACAATAAATCTAATTAATATTCACGATGTCATTATTTCTTACACTAGTAAAGGGTTAATGTGCTTATGAAGGCTATCCAAAATATTCTGTAAGCTCTGGATCAAAACTAGCTTTCCGACTGCTAATGAAATGTTAATATGTAGCGAGATAACTAACCCGTGTATGGCGAGTTTTCCATAGATCAGACATTTGCAATAATTGTAGACCCATATCAAATTGCTTCCCAGGAGCTGTCTGATACGGGCTTACAATGCTAGTTCTCCTCTGTTTGTCGATCAATATGGTATGTAAGTAGTATATCTGTATGCTGTGTTCATCAGTCCCACATGATGAAACATCGACTTGGTCCGAAATTTATAAGGGGCGGTGTAGCGCCATACATATAACTTACATCGAATACAGGTTAGTGGTATAGCGTCCGCCTCCTGTTATCTCAGTGGTATAACATCTTCATCCTATTATCGCAGTGGTATAACATCGCCGCCTGTTGGTATAGTGTCCGCCTCGTGTTATCTTAGTGGTATTACATCTTCATTCTATGATCGTAGTGGTATAGCGTCCGCCTCGTGTTATCTCAGTGGTATAACATCTTCATTCTATTATCGCAGTGGTATAGCATTGTTTCCTGTTGGTATGTAGTCCGCCTCCTGTTATCTCAGTGGTATAACATCTTAATCCTATTATCGCAGTGGTCAAGCGTCCGCCTCGTGCCATTTCAGTGGTATAACATCTTCATTCTATTATGGTATAGTATATGTCTGCCCAGTTATATCAGTGGTATATCGCCCGCCTCCTATCATATCAGTGGTAAAGCGTCCGGCTCCTATAATCTCAGTGATATAGTGCCCCCCTACTATTACCTCGGTGGTAAAGCGCCCTCTTGGTACAACATTCGCCTCCTATTATCACAGTGGAATGGCACCGCCTCCTATATTATCAGAAGTACAGCGTCCGTCCACTATTATCTCAGTGGTATACCATTCGTTTCCTATAAGCTCTATATAATGCCAAAAGTAAACAGAGTAGATCCTGATTAGACGGCTCCTATAGTAGCCGTCTGATTTCGGTCTACTCTGTTTGCAAATACGTACAAACTCGTTTATATGAAGGAAAGGGTTAACATATTCCCTCATATTGACGACTTTTGACGACTCTGTAAAAGTCACTTTGTGAAACCATTGTGATAAATAGAGCATTTGCTCCTATTTATCACAATGGTTTCAAACTACGAAATTCTAAAAGTTTCCTTTTCTTTAATTAATGCTCCTTTTCGGCAGAATAATTAAAAGAGGCTGTGTCTAAAAATAGCCTATGAGGTAATGGGTTAAGGGCTCTTATGCATGATAGAGCGTGATACATGTAGTGAGTACAGGATAGCCGTGCTGACGTCACAACAGTGACAACAATATCAAACGTTTGCTCAACTGCAATGACTACAACGACGGGAATATCAGACTAAAATATAAATATAACCTGTCTTAATAAGGAACTCACTGTCCATTAACCCATTACCTCATAGGCTATTTTTAGTTACAACCTCTTAGAATAAATCTACCGAAAAGGAGCATTAACTAGAGAAAAGGATTTTTTTTAAATTTTGTAGTTTGAAACCATTGTGATAAATAGAGCATTTGCTCCTATAGGAGCAAATGCTCTATTTATCACAATGGTTTCACAAAGTGGCTTTTTTACAGAGACGTCAAAAGTCGTCAATATGAGGGAATGGGTTAAAGCTAATATAAATATGACAAAATGACAGAGGTCCAGATAAGATGCGTAAATTAAAACATTTTCAAGAGTAACTTCTTTATTTCTCCACCATACCCTATGCTGTTGATCACTCTTTAAAATTGTCTCTAGTAACTACGCACCTTTATCTGTAGCCATGATGTCATGGGCAAAGAACCTGATCTCAATTTCTTTCGACGAAAAGTTGATGAGTATGCTTAATATAAACACAATGGCACTTTATGTGGTAAGTGTTTTTTTGTAATCCTTGTTGGATATAAATTGAAGGTAAATTATTGTTTTAACGCTTTTCAGGTTCCATAGTCATGACGCAATGACGTAATATCTTTTTTTTTATTGTATGTGTAAATTTTTCAAGGGAATGCCTTTTCACAAAACTGTAGATTCATATTTATGTCATGTAATAAGCAAACAGAGTAAACCCTGAACAGACGGATCCTGTAGGAGCTGTCTGATATAGGTGCTCTCTGTATGAAAAGGCACGAAAAACATTTGTATGAAGGAAATTGTTAAATTGCAAACCAAAAATTATGTCCGAAGCAGACGAACAGGTTTACAGACAAGTATTTAACGCGCGAACAGTTAAATTAATGCACTCTATCGCAGGTCGGTGTGACTCGTGATATAAATACCTCTCGTGTATTGTTCATGCTGTGCCTCCCTCACCAATTATCTTTATCCTACCCATGCGTTCTGATAAGCCCTCCACGATGTGACATAAAACAATATTGCAACATGAAAACCACATGAAAATGTCAATACACAACAATAATGTCATAAAACAGATCGGACTAACATACGACACCCTACACGCCATGTGATGACTATACATCAGATTTCATGCAAACAGAAACACAGTATTTTACGACAGTGCATAAAGCAAACTGTTTGTCGTAAAAGGTATAAATAAATCACGAAAAACCGACAGGGTTGCTTCCTAATATGCAGGAATGGACATATTTATAGACAAATGGAATGGGAAGAATCTTCCACTACCTAAATCATTATTACCCGAGAATTTGCCAGCTTTCTGTGTTCAGATAATGCATTCTGTAGCATACTTTTCATGTGCTGAAGGCAGAAATGACCAATGAGATTTGCTTACATCTACGGTAGCTTACGATAATCCTCGGAATCAACCGACATTCTTAAAACGTCATTCCAGTAGTATTAACTTTATTAAATCCATTTTCGTGTCTATTAAACAAATCTAGAATTTAGGATTCCTGCTGCGTGGAAAAAGTATAAAGCATTTGCAAATCTCGCCCAGATCTCGTTGACTGCGATATCCTAATTGCTTCGGTAACTCTTAAACGTTTTCGGAGCAGTACGGCGCGTTGGGAAGCAAAAATTAATTTCCCCAAGCACCCCGACTCCTGCTGTTTAAGCACCATGTTTCACCCCAGTTTGTAGTTAGAAACGTTTTTATTTCTAAAATATGAAACCCCAATAACGAGATATTAACCCAGCACATCACGAAAAAACCGCCATCTCAGAGTTTGGGGAGTAATTCTTCAATTCCAGAACGATATTCATTGATAGTTCTTAATGTGCCATTGATACATAAAACAGCTATATCTACCTATATTCACTGTTTTATACTGAGATACTGATTCGTTGGTTTGTCGTCCTTGATACAAATGTTATCTATTTTAATCAACTTAATCCTTGCAGGACACGAGTAACTAATGGATGTCCTTTGCAAAAAAATGAAGACCCAACTGAGAGGGCTCATGGAGGAGCCCTCTCACCAGGGTCTGCACTGTTTGTCAAGTTACACTTTTCTTTAGACCCCCCACATATTCACCATAGGATTGACTTGTTTGAATTTCTGAATAGTCCATTTGAAAAATCAGCGTTGTAGGGGTTAAGCATATTAATCATAAGAACAATCTTTAAAGTAACTTTGGTTGTGAGTGATGTAGATACTTTTCTAAAAGTTGCAGATTTATCCGACATGAGATACGTAAATCAATCTTATGACGGTGATACTTCCTTTAACATTGTATCAGTTTCATGTTAACTCCGAAGAACAATACTCACGTTAAATAACATATCAATAACGATCAAACATTGTCAAAAACTTGACTGAAAGAGTTTGAAGAGATTTTGTTCGTTAAAAAATAACCTCCATATAAAATATCATTTTGAAACCTCCACTCGAAGCCATAGTTGCAGCACGAAGCGATTTCCCTCAGTTAATGGAGTGACAGACATCAATTTATAAGCATGAGGTGAACGCTACATGCCTGTACCCTTGACATAAGAGTTAGTTATTACCGAATTATGTGGAATTTCGTAAAAACATAAGTAAAACATGACGTTCGTTTATCGTGTAGTTTGTTTCGACCAGGCACGGCGTCAATCCGTAATTGAATGAGATCAACTTTAACTCTCCAGAAATGGAGTAATTTTGTGTCCATTAACAGAAATACATACTTGTTCCGGGGCAAATTAGCCACAGATGAGATGCATTAAGCCTTTTGCACGCTGTTAGAGATGTATGACTGCACTTCGACATCAGTTTGGATCCACCTCTAAAATCAATTACATAACGTCTTATTGGTTATCGTAATTGTTTGGCATTTACATAACGGATTTGTAGGTAAGAGAAAATGGACTTGAGATATTGTAATTTATAAGTAAACATTAATTTCGGAAGACTCAGTAATCTAACCATTAATCTCGGTACCGCCGACCATGTGTATACTTCAAAAACACTGTCTGCCATTTTTTTTAAACTTTGACATTTCTAATATCTTTTTTGTGCAAAGCTTAGTCTGTCACAATCTATGAGCCGATGCCAAAAAAGCATATCCAGCTACTAAACGGAATTGTGCCATGTGACACAGGCACCATGTTAGATGCCTATTCAATTTCCAAAAACGATGATTTTTGGATAAATGTTTGATTACCTTTCGGTAAAAAGGTAAAATGTTACTCCTAAGTTTCAAAAATCGCGTTACATAGTGACATTTCTATATCGGCCGATAATAGAAATTGTTAACACATTCCCTCCTAGTGACGCATTTTGGCGTCTCTGTAAAAGTCACATTTAGAAACCATTGTGATAAAAAGAGCATTTGCTCCATAGGAGCAAATGCTCTATTTATCACAATGGTTTCAAATCTACATAATTCTAAAGTTTTCCTTTTCTCTAGTAAATGCTTCTTTTAGGTAGATTAATTCAAAGAGGTTGGGTCTAAATATAGTCTAGGAGGCAATGGGCTAATGCATGTGGCTGCTTACTGCAGGATGCATGTAATACAGAACGAACCGTTTGCATTTATTCTCCAAATGCCCATTGCTCCATTGTTAAGTTATTCCATTGAATAATGTTTTCGTAGATGGAAAGTCCATCTAGTGTCAATCATCAAGATAAAATATTTAATGAAAAAAATTGTAAAGTCAAGTAACACAAGCCACACGCAAAACGCAACTATAAGGAAACGCATTGAATGCATAACTATTCCTGAAGGAGGATGGAAACAATGTTGATTGAATGTACGGGGAGACGTTTTACGGCCACCACACTGCACAAACAACACTATTGTGCTAAACAATGATTTTAACATCCATGTAGTAAAGGCAAGCAGGAAAAGCTACATACAACCCTTTCCCTCATACAAAAGCTTTATTACACCTTTGCAAACAGAGTAGCCCCATATCAGACGGCACCTGTAGGAGCCGTCTGACCAGGGTCTACATACATAAATGTTGATCAAGATAACCCCATGTTTAGCACTCCTAATATGAAGGCAATGCTAGGATCGTTTCTTGGTGCTCATCATATAAGGGCAGTGCTAACCCCGTTTCTAACTACTAATCATTTGAGCGCTCATCATATGAGGGCAATGCTAGAATCGTTCTGAGCGCTCATCATATGAGGGCAGTGCTAGGACCGTTTCTTAGCGTTCATCATATTCGAACAGTGATAGGACCGTTTCTTAGCGTTCATCATATGAGAACAGTACTAGGACCGTTTCTTAGCGTTAATCACATGAGAAAAGTGCTAGGACCGTTTCTTAGCGTTAATCACATGAGAAAAGTGCTAGGACCGTTTCTTAGCGCTCATTATAAGAAAGCAGTACTAAAACAAAGATGTAAAGTACCTAGTCGTAGTCTTCCTTAAGTCTGAATGACCGCTCAGTCGACTGTACATGTACTCCCCTGGTCATTGAGCCATTCGCATACAATATTGAGCACTGCTAACACAGCGCGATTACGCAATGCCGGCTCGCTCTCACAGGTACCCTATTTTAACCCCTAGTGGAGAGGAGGCAACCTCGTGCGGATGGGGACACAGAAAATGTCTCTAGTCTAGGGCCGTTTCAACCGGTCTTGGGTTAAAATTCCACCTCGCATCAATAATTTAAATTCATTTTCCGTATATGGTCATCACGGCTTACGGACGTCACTGTGGAGGAAGGGTTTGCATAGTATTCCTATAAAGGGGCATAGTCGAACAGTGTAGACCCGGTTCAGAGATCCCTTTGGTCCTATTAGAGTCCCCTTGGGCAGTTGTGTTTACACTGTTCAAACACTATTATTCAAAGATCAGTCGGCAAATGAAAAATAGATAAAGAATTAGTTAATAACTGACCAACTGAAGTTTATCCCTTTACTCCATAAATACACCTTTCTGCACCTTTGCAAACAGAGATGACCCCGATCGTATAGGAGCCGTCTGATCAGGGTGTGTTCTGTTTGCGTGTGATATAATATAGATATGATTCTACAGTTTCTACCATGGTCAAATCTTCCTCCGTCCATGTCCTACCGGTATTATAACAATTAATCTAGTTAATATACATGATGTCATTCATTCATTACATGAATATTTAAGGAGAAAGGATTAAACGGGCGAAGGAACCAATCAGGACACAGCGAAACCAACTATGTGGCTATTTGGAAGTTTGTAAACGAACAAGATCTACAACAGAACCTGTCTTAAGCGGTCATAAAAAGATATGTCTAATTGTGGGTCTGCAAAGCGGGTGGTAGCTTAATGCAGGTCAAAATTAATGCAGAAAGCTCCTAGAAGAGCTTTCTGCATTACATTAACCCAGTATTAAGAAACTATCAGCTATTTAAAACTCCTACAGTAAAACCTCTCTATAACGGCTACTAACTTGGGTTAATTAGCTGGTATTTAGGGCAGGAGCGTTCTGTTTTACTTTCACCTTGCTTTAAGCAACCACCTGCATTTGACACAAAATACTTGATGTAAATTAGTGACCGTTATAGAGAGGTTTTACTGTATTTTCAATATATGATTGGACCTCACGCTTAAGACAGGGTCTACTTTATGTTCAGAATTTTATTCCGCCAAGGCATAGTCAGACGGCGGGCACTTCAAGGAGTCTGTTTAGATGCTCGATGTCAGCCAAAGCTTGCCATTTATTCGGATACCTGTCAAGAGATGCATGTTTTGAAAGTAAACATTTAATGTTGACGCTGTATTCGGATCCCTTATGTAAATAATTAAATGCAATCGGCTGTGGCAAATACTTGGCGGATCTCTGGACAGGCTTATTAGTTGTCAAGGGATTGGGAGAAGTTAATTTTCAAATAAATATTCATTGAAAGTGATTAAACGTTATCAACATTAATCCAATACTCAATATCGACGCCTTTGCAAAC
Source organism: Azorinus chamasolen (assembly GCA_963576725.1). Taxonomy (NCBI): domain Eukaryota; kingdom Metazoa; phylum Mollusca; class Bivalvia; order Cardiida; family Solecurtidae; genus Azorinus; species Azorinus chamasolen. The sequence continues at coordinate 16,360,433 of OY755251.1, read as the reverse complement.
AGAGTAGATCCAGATCAGACGGCTCCTATAGGAGCTTTGTTTGCTTATGTAATAATAATAAAGGACTCTATCACGTTTTATTGCCCCGTTCAGGGAAAGGTACAGATCACTCCATCGCGGACCTTTATTGTTGTCTATCCATCGCGTCTCATCTACACGAATCTCGTTATTTCATCCCATACAGACACTTTCAGGTGACGACGCTTTTCACAGAACCCAATAATGTTCTACCTGACGACAAATTCGTGTGTTTTCATTGAAATAGTGTGTGATAAGCGCGTTTTACTGCAAAATGCTGAATATTTGTTTACTTACTCCAAAGCGGAATTACGGAAAACTGCCTACCGAAAGTTTTGGGGCTTGTAAACGTTTTTCTAGATTTTGTACGGACATGGTACTTTGCACGATTAAATGTCTCAGAAAATGCCAGGTACTCGTCTTTATTTGGTGATGATTCATGCAGTAATTACCAAGTTATGCCTCAAAGTCTTACCTGAATCGCTGCTCAGTGCTTCCAGGATGATAGACAATATAGCCAGGACAATACACAATATAGCAAGGATGATAGACAATATAGCCAGTGCAATAGACAATATAGAAAGGATGATAGACAATATAGCCAGGGCAATAGACAATATAGCAAGGATAATAGACAATATAGCAAGGGCAATAGACAAGATAGCAAGGATAATAGACAATATAGCAAGGGCAATAGACAATATACAGTCGAAGTAAAAGTTCGGTCCTTCCAAAATTTACAATACAGAATCGTTCTAAAATGTGTCAATAGACATATCCAGAAACACATGTGACAGTTTAATACAGGTCGAAAGTAATGCTGAAAGTTCCTACAGGGGCTTTCAGCATTACTTTAGACCTGCATTAAGCTGTGACTTGAGAAATTGTCCAGAATAGAAATAGGATGACTCGAGCTTTTGTTACCTCGAAGTAATTTGTGTATTACCCTGAATATCGAGATATTAAGGCAAAGTTTTAGTAGGCAGATATGCTAAACGTTAACGCTTTTACGGGCGACTGGTTGTTCTGTATGTGGTGTTTCCTGCATGACTCATTTTTGTACTTTTTGTATACAGTAAACCCCCTCTAAAGCGACCACAAAAATATGTCTAATTCTGTGTCTCAAAGGCAGGTGGTCGCTTAATGCAGGGCGAAAGAAATGCAGAATGCTCCTATAGGAGCTTTCTGTATTACCTTCGTCCTGTATTAAGCAACCACCTGCTTTTAAAGACATCTATGTTTATAAATAAAGTGGTCGTTTTAGAGCGATTTTACTGTATATACATATAAGGTAGCATAGTAAGTGTGATGTTTGTATATATTATATAGAGGATAATCAACTTCCATTGGGGGATATTAAAATATGTCTCAAGAATTGGTTGTTATCCGGTTAAAAACAATTTAAAAAAAACAATTGTTTTTAATCGGATATCAACCCATTTGAAAAGCAGTATTTGTAATATCAACCTTTAGGTTGACTATTCTGTTCATTATATACGTACTGATGAATTCTAAATGAAAAAGGCATTTTCTAAGGCTGGCCAATCATATTGTTATCTGAAGTGATATCATCGTTAGTAACAATATCAAATATGAAATGTATCTGAGACATATGTAAGTCTTTATAAAGTATATGATAAATATCAACAATAAGATATAATTTTTTATGTAATATGACCTGACCATTATTGTCACACTAACGACATGGGTATGACATTCGAATATAACTGAATAATATGGATATGACATTAAGAATATAACTGAATAACATGGGCATGGCATTCGAATATAACTGAATAACATGGGCTTGATATTCGAATATAACGTTCGGAATATATGTATAACTGATTAATTTGGGTATGACATTTAAATATAAGTGAATAACATGGGGATGGCATTCGAATATAACTGAATAGCATGAATGTTACATTCGAATATAACTGAATAAAATGACTATGATATTGATGAGCAAGCTACAGGTTAAAAGAGTCGGCTATGTCGTGTTGAGTAGGGAAGGGTTCACAAAAGATGGCCATGTCTTGATGAGCAATGTAGGGTTTAAAAATAGACGGCCATGTCACGATGAGCAAGGTAGAGGTTCACAATAGACGGCCATGTCACGCAGAGCAAGGTAGAGGTTCACAATAGACGGCCATGTCACAAAGAGCAAGGTAGAGGTTCATAATAGACGGAAATGTCGCGAAGAGCAGAATGAATGTTGAACAAAAGTAGGCGATGTTATGGTTCACAAAAAAATTCCAGGTCGGGATGAGCAAGGTAGAGGTTCACAAAAGTTGGCCATGTCGGGATGAGCAAAGTAAATGTTCACAAAAGTCGACCATGTCGGGAACAGTAAGGTAAAGATTCACAAAAATCGGCCCTGTCGGGATAAGCAGATTAATGACTCGCACTGAATTGCAAGAAGAAGCATGTAAACTTACGATTACCTATTCAAACAGCTTGGATGCAGATGAAACGCCGAGTACCTAGGTAACCTGTTTGGCATTACATTGTAATTCTAATCACACTTACTTGTATAAACATTCTATGTTAAAAAAGAAACAGACAAAAATTGTGCAAACAGGCACATGCTTAGCATAACGATATTAACCCTTTCCGTGTCCAATATTCATGTAAGAAATAATGACCCTAAGAATATTTATTAGCTGAAAATCTATGTAATAAGCTTTTAACGGGAGTAGCTTTTTGCTTAAACAAAATGAGAACAATATCATTTCATAGGCAAACACAGCAGACCTTGATCAGATGGCTAATATAGGAGCCCTCTGATCTGGGTCTGCTCTGTTTGCAAATGCATAGAAAGACGCATTTACGGATTTAAGGGTTAACCCTTTCGGCGCCAAATTTCTAATTGTCGTCTGCAATCCAAGCTTTTTTTTAAACCATTCAGTAAAATAAGGAAATAAGATAAATAAATGCAAATTTCAAAGGAATAAAGCACATATATAGAATATATAGATTGAGACAAATAGTTGAAAAGGCGGCGTCTGATCTGGGACTGCACTATTTGTCGTGGTGCATTTATGCGACTGCGGCGGTGAAAGGGTTAAATAGATGATGAGGATGTATTCCCTTGTTTACCCTTGTCTCGCTATCCGCGACCTGGTTCTTATTTGCAAACAAGAGTGCCAGTGGGCACAATATACGCCCGTCGAACCAAAACCTTAACCAAAAATTCCAAGCTATAAAGCGTCATAATTATGTCAAAATGTTAGACAGAGTTATGTACTCTAGCCTACAGGTGAAGCTTGTGATGGTGAACAAGTGTTCCAAGTTTAAAAGCTTAATCTGAAAGGCTTATGTAAATAAGTGGACTTAAAACCAAAACCTTAACCAAAATTTATTAGTTAAAAGGGGGCATAATTCTGTCAGAATGTTGGACAAAGTTATGTACTCTTGCCTACATGTGAAGGTTGTGATTGTGAACAAGTGTTCCAAAGTTAAAAGCTTTATCTCAAAGGGTTATGTAAATAAATGGACTTCAACCAAAACCTTAAACAAAAATTCTAAGTTAAAAAGGGGCATAATTCTGCCAAAATGCTTGACAGAGTTATGTACTCTTGTCTACAGGTGAAGCTTGTGATGGTGAACAAGTGTTCCAAGTTTAAAAGCTTGATCTCAAAGGGTTATGTAAATAAATGGACTTTAACAAAGCCTTAACCAAAAATTCTAAGTTAAAAAGGGGCATAATTCGGTCAAAATGCTTGACAGCGTTATTTTCTCTTGCCTACATGTGAAGGTTGTGATGGTGAACAAATGTTCCAAGTTTAAAAGCTTTATCTCAAAGGGTTATGTAAATAAATGGACTTTAACAAAGCCTTAACCAAAAATTCTAAGTTAAAAAGGGGCATAATTCGGTCAAAATGCTTGACAGAGTTATGTACTCTTGTCTACAGGTGAAGCTTGTGATGGTGAACAAGTGTTCCAAGTTTAAAAGCTTGATCTCAAAGGGTTATGTAAATAAATGGACTTTAACAAAGCTTTAACCAAACATTCTAAGTTAAAAAGGGGCATAATTCGGTAAAAATGCTTGACAGAGTTATTTACTCTTGCCTACAGGTGAAGGTTGTGACGGTGAACATGTGTTCCAAGTTTCAAAGCTTTATCTCAAAGGGTTATGTAAATAAGTGGACTTGTTCCACATAAATTGAGGTTAACATTTTTGCTTAACGCAAATGCTAAACGCAAATTCTAAGTCCAATTAAGCGATCTTGACCTTGGATAAACGAGCCGGGACTTGGCAGGCTACTGTAGCATGTCTAGATAAACATTGTGGTTAAATTTGGGAAGGATCCACCAAGCAGAACTTGAGTTAGAGATGTTACAGACAGACAGACCGGTTAACATTTTTGCTAAACGCAAATTCTAAGTCCAATTGTGTGACATTGACCTTGGATAAACGAGCCGGGACTTGGCAGGCTACTGTAGAATGTCTAGATAAACATTGTGTTAAAATTTGAGAAGGATCCACCAAGCGGAATTTGAGTTAGAGATGTTACAGACGGACAGACGGACAGACACACAGACAGCGCCATTCCATAATACGTCCCGTTTTTTCAAACGGGCGTATAATAAAAATGAATCAAGATGAGACGTCTCACCAGGATCAAAACTGTTTGAAACTCGTTCAATAGTTTCACAAATGTTTAATCAAATCGGAAGAAGTCGAAATTGCACCAACTCCAAATTCGAGCAATATTTTCAAAGCGTATTAAGATCCTATCCTTTTATCAACGGCTCTGTTGTCAGATGGATCGTTAGCCATCTAGGGCTTATGGATACTTGGTGAAGAGGTTGCATGAAGAGGAAACATGTTATGGGTTTTCTGGTTCTTCAACCTGTCACCACTGACAGTAGTATTCAACAACAGACAGACGCAAGTTATATTGCCGGTTGATATTCAATGTATAACGCATGCAAAAACTGGACAATATTATTAAACGGATACATCATTAAATGGGGTTTGTTAATAAAATTATTAAACGGGTTATGTTATTAAAATGGCTACCTGACTGAAAATATTGAACGGGACATGTTATTAAATGGGCAATATTACTAAAATTAATAAACGGGTCACATTATTCAGCCGGCTATATTTTTGAACAGGCCTTATTATTGTTAAATGAGCGATTTTATTCAACGGGCTATATTATTAAACAGGCTACATTACTCAACGGGCTATATTATTGAACAGGCCTTATTATTAAATGAACGACATTATTCAACGGGCTATATCTTTAAACAGGCTACATTATTCAACGGCCTACATTGTTAAACAGGCTATACATGTATTATAATATGTAAGTGACTATGCTATTAGCATTATTTCAGGGACTAGTTTATTAGAGATATTTAATTGGCTTTATTATTTTTTAAACGGTCTATATATTCAAAATTAATTAGGTCACTTTACCATTAAAATTAGTTAAATGAACTACGTAATATAACCAAACATGCTATATTATCAAACGAGCAATATTATTACAGGGGCTATATTATTCAAATACCATATTATTAAATGGGTTATATTTTTAAACCTGCTATATTATTCACAGACACTTATTATTAAATGGGCTATATCATTAAAGGGGATAAATTAATCAAATACTATACATGTATTATCAAATGGGCTACATTATTAAACTGGCTATTTTATTCAATGACTTAAATATTAAACGGGCTATTTTATTTAAGGACTATTATTAAACGGGTTATATATTTTCAGAGACTATCTTATCAAATGGGCTATACCATTAACGGACTATATTATTCAAAGACTTTATCATCAAACAGGTTATATTCTGCAAATAATGCGTCATTAAACGGGCAATATTATTCATTCATCTACAATTGCAAACAATTATGTTTTCAGATAATATTTTATGACATTATTGCTCTCCCATAAACCTAGAATACCACTGTTAACCCTTGCCCTGTTCTATGTTTATTCAAAAGTTCAATACCAACTAAATATTCATGGACAATAGGAGCCGTCTGATCTGCATCTACTCTGTTAGCAAATGCGTGAAAACACGTTTACATGAAGGAAAGGGTTAAACTGTGATTAGGTATGATCTCATTAATGTATACATAATATATTCGAAACTACAAATAAATGTATTATGATTCACTCATTAGTTTAGACATTTTAGATAACACTCCAGGTGACATTATGTCTTTCGAAGAAAAAACATATATTAAGGAAACATTATGTTTCCATTTCCATTTACAGTAAAAAACACATCTAAACAGGAATTTTAATAAAAAACAAGTTAGTTCCATTTAGGCAGGTGGTAGCTTCATGCAGATTCATAGTCATACAAAATGATCCTTTAGGAGAGGAGCTTTCCGCGTAACTTTCAACCTGCATTAAGCTGCCACCTGTCAGAAACACCGACGCTGGGACTTATTTTAACGCCCGGTTTTACTGTAAACGGGGTTTACTGTATACAGTAAAACCTCTCTATAACGGCCAGTAATTTACATCAAATATTTTGTGTTAAAGGCAGGTGATCGCTTAAATCAAGGTGAAAGTAAAACAGAACGCTCCTATAGGAGCGTTCTGATTTACTTTCACATTGCTTTAAGCAACCACCTGCCCTAAATACAACTAATTAACACAAATGTAATTAACACCATTGTATATTCATTTTTTTTTTATAGATAATCACTGATCTAACCATTAAATCGTGTACACGAAAGCTAGCATAACTGCTCGATAGTATGCTATTTCCAGGCCAATAGCATTTATAATATCCAATTAATACTCTTAATTGTATATCATACAGAATATTATATATGTGAAGCTGTTATAAAAGAGGTAACGGACGTAATTTGATATTCAATAGACCAGACGAAGATTTGCTCAACATCTGTTAACTTGGTGGCTGGCAATGCATTGCATAGTGTGCTTTATTCTCAAAGTCGGGCAGAATTGTCACCCTGGCTGTTTTATTTTCATACTTACAGTTGAACGCCGTTATCTAGTACTCAGATAACTTCGGATAACTCGAAATAAAAGGTCGGTCCTTTCAAAATTTACAATACATGTACCGAATTATTCTAATATGTATTTCTACGCATATCTAGAAACACACATGGCAGCTTAATGCAGATCGATAGTAATACAGTAAAACCTCTCTATAGCGGTCACTTGTGTTAATTAATTGGTATTAAGTACAAGTGGCTGCTTAAAGCATGGTGAAAGTAAAACAGAAGGCTCCTATAGGAGCGTTCTGTTTTACTTTCACCATGCTTTAAGCAGCCACCTGCCTTTAACACAAAATACTTAATGTAATTTAGTGGCCGTTATAGAGAGGTTTTACTGTATTTCCAATATGTGTCCAATATTCAGAACATGTGATTGAGTATAAATCACAAAGTCAGTTTGTAACAGTTACCTGTGAATAATATAGCCCGTTTAATAATATGGCGCATATAATAACAGTCATTGAATGACAATTAAGAGTAACTTGTCAGTATCTATGTTAATCCTTTCCCTATTGAATATTCATGCAAGAAGTAATGACATCAGGAATATTAATTAGACTATTTTTTAATATCATGTATACAGATGTCATTTTGCCTCTAGCAGAAACTGCAGAATCAGATCTATATCATACTATTAACAAACATAGCAGACCCTGATCAGACAGCTCCTACAGCAGCCGTCTAATCTGGTTCCACTCTGTTTGCAAATGCACCAAAATGGCGTTTATATGAGGGAAAGGGTTTAAAACTAACGATAACAGTTGATGAAAATATGTAAATAAACCATAAGGGGATAAAACACAGAAAGTGTATGGACTAGGTAGCTGCTTTGTCTATTATCGCAACCAATTTGAAACCGAATTCTGGCTAAGGATTAGAAGTGCAAAATGACATTGTTAGTCTCGCAGTTCCGTTAAACCCAACTTTTTCTCTCACCACATTTAGACATTGGTGTGTATAGCTAATTATTTTAATTGTTTAGATATTGGTGTGCATAGCTAATTAATTTAATTGTATTGACAGAATATTCCATATTTCATGACAAATCGGACATCTCGATTTTCACAAAGTTTCTGACTGCTTGTCGTCTGCCAGGGGGAAAGTAAATCCGGACATTTCGTCTGCCAGCATTCGATCTAATGGATCTCTAGTGATAAATAGTTGTTTATTGCGCATGTCATACAAAACCAATACCATCACGTGACAGCCATAACGCCAAACATTTCCCCAAATGTTGAAGGCAACAGTTCCAACAAGATGGTTTTGGTTTCAGCCAATTAGCGCTTCGTATTTTAGCGGAAACCATGTGGTCAGTTGTCACCGGCTTTCCTCGGTTTATATCGGATTATAATCAAATTGGCGGCAAGCCATTCGGAACCCATCAGAATAATACACTTGTATAGTGTTATGACTGGTTCCCCGCAGCGGATTAATGCTTTTATTATGGCATCAGTGTTGACGCAGAATTTGGCGCAATATTCAAACATAAATTTAATAACAATAATGGTAACCAGCTTGACCATATCAAAAAGGACCCTGGAGAGTTAAGGGAAAACCCGCGAAACAATATAGCAGCCTGTTTGCCCAGCATCATCCAGAAAACCAACATATTTTCGTTAATAAATGAAATCAAAAGTTCAAAATATCACGCTGGCTTTGCGTAATATCGGAGCAGACAGAATACAAAAACTAAATTGATTAATTGAAAACTGTACAATTTTGCTTTGATTATTTAACTATTGCCAACCGCTACCAGACCGACATTTTCAACTGGTTTGAAGTAATTCGGCATCTGATCAGGATCGAACCTGTGTGTCGATCGGTCTGTATCTTCTCCGTATAATAAACGTATCAAAATCGAGCAAATATTCCAAGGGACCGGAGTTAAAACGAGACAACATTTTTACGACAGTATAAGGGTTAATATTTTATTGATTCTTTTATTGAAATGAAACTATTCTCCCAGTGATATGAGACTTGCAAGCCAATAGTTTATATTGCTTGTTAGCCTTGTTGAAAGATGTTTACATACAGAAAAAATTGTCCAGAGCAGAATGATTGTGAACTAGAGCACTATAACCACTTCAGCCTTGAATTTTCATAATGGAATAGCCCATCAGTATTGAACTATGGAACCAATTCGGTATGAAATACGTACGCTTGATAGATAATTGTGAATGACAAACATTGCAGACCCTGATCAGGGTCCCTGCTTATAAAACTTTTAGCTGAGTCTGAGTACGTTCTCAAGATTTTGATTGGTCAGATTTGAGCCTCTGGCTCAAATCTGACCAATCAAAAGCTTGAGAACTCAAATCTGACCAATCAAAAGCTTGAGAACGAAACTCAGACTCAACTAAAAGCTTTATAAGCATGGACCCAGGTCTCCTAGAAGTTTTGAGATTTTGTGATATCAGACCTAAGTTGCAACTGTGTTTAGAGACAAAAAATAAAACCAATGGTTTAGCTTTTTTTTTATGAATTTTCTTTTTTCCAAAACGTTACATAATATAACCGATGTAAACTGATACTCAATGAGGTCAATATGTAGGTAATTTAGATCGATGCTTAATGGAGTCAATATATAGGCCATTTAGACTGATACTGAACGAGGTCAATGTATAGGTCATTTAGACTGATACTCAGTGAGGTCAATATATAGGTATTTTAGACTGATACTCAGTGAGGTCAATATATAGATCTTTTGGATTGATACTCAGTGAAGTCAATATATAGGTTTTTTGGACTGATACTCAGTGAGGTCAATATATAGGTATTTTGGACTTATACTCAACCAATAGGTCATTCAGACTGATACTTAATGAGGTCAACATATAGATAATTTAGAATATACATTGAGGTCAATATGTAGGTAATTTAGACTGATATTCAGTGAGGTCAATATATAGGTTTTTTGGACTGATACTCAGTGAGGTCAATATATAGATGATTTAGAATATACATTGAGGTCAATATTATTTAGGTCATTTAGACTGATACACAATGATGTCAGTATGTAGGTAATTTAGTCCTATAGTCGATGAGGTTAATTTAGACAGGTGATATCAGAGTGAAACGAGACTTATGCATTAACGTGGTGTGTGTGTGTGGGGGGGGGGGAGGGTGGGGGGGTGCATTACTTTTGTCCTGTATCAGGCAGCTACCTGCTTTATAGACTCATTATTGAACACAGTAAAACCTCTGTAAACCGAAATTACAGTTCAACAGAATTTAGATAGTTTTAGGCACCTGGTTGCTTAATGCAAGGCGAAAGTCATGCAGAAAGCTCCGAAGGCAGCTTTCTGCGTGACTATTACCCTGCATTAATCTGCCACCTATCTCCAAGACCGATATTCATACTAAATTGAAAGTCCGGTTTAGACGGTTTTTAATGTATGTATATTCAGTTAGTTGTCTCCTAAGTCAACTTTAACTGTAATTACTTATAAAACCAAGTCTTAAAAAGATTATGCCATGCATAATTTTAAGCGTAATAAATGTTTTCAAGATTTAAATCCATCTTGACATGATGTTTTACAATACTGAAAATCGTTTTAATCCAAAATTTACGTACTAAATCATTGCAAACGTGAGATTATCAACGAGTTTAGCCTGGCAAACTATTAATCTGTTTCACAAATCAGAATTTCAACATATTTCTTAATATTTACTGGCTAATATTTTTATTTTGTATATGCCATGAGCGACTAGACGTCATGTCAAAAGTTTAACTTACGGCAATCCCCTGCGGCGTGGAAGAAGGTTTACGACATTCATTTATGACTGCCATAATCTGATTCGTTGACTTTGTGACGTAGCCATAAATCACAGAGTCGTGGAAGCAAGTGCCAAAATTTAGTGAGTACAGAATGTAGCAAAAAATGCATGGAAATAAATCGTCACGGAAACCTTTAAAAACCTGATTGACGGGCAGACTGATTTTAAAACTGCCATTTTTCACACTTGTCTTTCATGTCAGGAGGCATATCCGGTTTGTGTTTATATCATTACTAACTACGCTGTGTGTGTATGAGTAGATTATAACCTATTTATTGACCCTTTCAATCATGAATTGCCAGAGTGGAATAGCCAATCAGTGTTTAACCCTTTACCTGTAAAATAGTTTAAACCCCCCCACACAAAAAAACAAAACAAAAAACAACAACAAAAAAACCAACAACAAAAAACACCCCAACAAAAACAACAACAACAACAACAAAAACGAACAACCCCCCCCCCCCCCAAAACAAAACAAAAAAACAACACCAAAATCGATTATGACAAAATTACTATCGATAGTAAGATCGAAAATACTTTACCGATCAATCATCGATTATAATCGATACTCAGATCAGCACTTGCTTTAGATATTACTTTGAATATGTTTTACATGTTCATTTATAAAGACATTGTACAGTTACCTTGAGTACATTTACTTTTTTCAAATTATCTTCATGACAGTTAAACGCTATAATGCACTTAGATGAGCATTTAGGCCAGCTACATATAAATAACTCTGCATTAACAGTCATCTGCCTTAAAAGGCGTCAATTCTTCATTACTTAAATTTCGAAGTGTCCAGTTTTAACATTACTTTCAAAACCCGCTCAATTCTACGAATTAGTAATTTGTCGGATATGCACATTAAACGAATCTGGCATTAAAACCACCTTCTTCATTATTTGGCAGTTTCGGTGTGAAATTCGCGAGCTGACTCTCGGTGGCGCCAATTTAGTTGACGTCCCACCACCAACCCCAATCCCATATTATTTGAAACGTTGATCATGGTTTTGAAAATAAATGCCATATTACCAGAGCAACAGATACATCCGTACTCAGATACTAAAATCGTCATTTCTCCACCAAACCCTATGTTGTGACCACTCTTTAGAATCGTCTCGTAGAGACGATTCTAAAGAGTGGTCACACCATAGGGGTTGGTGGAGAAATAAAGGAGTTATTCTTGAAAATGTTTTGATTTACGCATCTTATCTGGACCTCCTCTGTGTTACTCTTTATTGTGTATTGAGGCAAATGGCATTTCCCCCACATACGACAATTGTTCTAAGAACTAAAGGTTAAAACACCCAATACTTCTTACAAAAGGCACGTTTGTGGCAGTAAACTTTACAACGGATTCTTTTAAGACATCATGAGCGGAAAAAGATAACACGTTTTGATAAGGTGATGATAAGATGGTGATAAGGATGATATAGATATTACTGAAGGAGCAGATAAAGGCATTTATGTTCGCCGCAGTTTGGAGCGTTTATTTTGTAAACATTTTTATAGCTGTTGCAATTCCTGACAACGAGAAAGAAATGTAATAAAGTTAGACACATTATCTTGCGTCGAAAAACAGTTACACATGTTTGGCAAATGCCTAGAACCCAACCTGACTTGAAAAAGACGAAATGATGTTTAAAATATTTTCGAAGTGTGTGGGGCGATAACTACGGTGTCCAGTTCGGGACACCTATGTAATTGTCCCTTCATTTGTTTTATTATTATTTCACGTTAAGCTTATGGAGCAAATTCTAGCCGGTGTAAATGCGTAAACTACCTTTTTAAACTCTTCATTTTCTTAATTTCCCCTTAAAGTATGTCAGGGTGTCAAACGTTTCCATTTCTGATGAGATGTTGAGTTACTCGACGTTTCAACTAGATTTAGACTGTTTACAAAAGGTAGACACGAATTAGCAGACTAAAGGGTAAGATGCAATTAACCATTAGCTTGCTAAGCGTAGTCTTAGTGACATTTGGCAAGATAAATTAACCATTAGCCTGCTAAGCGTAGCCTTAGTGACATTTGGTAAGATACAATTAACCATTAGCCTGCTAAGCGTAGCCTTAGTGACATTTGCAAACAGCTAGGTTGTTTGACACTCTGTTAACTCATTCTCTCCTAGGCTATTTTTAGACCCAACATCGTTGAACGATTTGGTAAGATACAATTAACCATTAGCTTGCTAAGCGTAGCCTTAGTGACATTTGGTAAGATACAATTAACCATTAGCCTGCTAAGCGTAGCCTTAGTGACATTTGGTAAGATACAATTAACCATTAGCTTGCTAAGCGTAGTCTTAGTGACATTTGCAAACAGCTAGGCTGTTTGACACTCTGTTAACTCATTCTCTCCTAGGCTATTTTTAGACCCAACATCGTTGAACGTATCTACCGAAAAGGAGCATAAACTAGAGGAAAGGAAAAAAAATTGTAGTTTGAAATCATGGTGATAAATAGAGCATTTGCTCCTATAGGAGCAAATGCTTTATTTATCACAATGGTTTCAAAAAGTGACTTTTATAGATGCGCAAAAATGCGTCACTGTGGGATAATGTGTTAGTATCTCAAAACGCTTGAACGAATCAGAAGTAAGTGACAATGGCAACAGATTGGAGCTTAAGCAGAACTCAATTTCATAGCAGGCTAAGGGCTAATATGGTGGAACGAAGAGCACGTCATATGTCGTCCCCATCCGTAAAGGGGTAGTTAGATCGTATGAAATACGAGGTGTCGTGGCAAACCCGACGTCATATTGCCATGCTATTTATGTGCAGATCAGGTGCTGGGTTAAATAGCTTTTGACAAGGATCGATATTCTATGCCAGTCAATCATATCAAATTCGGTAGCAGCCCAGTCCATTCTAGCGGCCATTAGCCAAATATAGCAACTTACAGACGTTTGCAACAAACCATTTTGTTCAAGTCAGCTGTTTAAAAACCCGAAAACTAATACAATTTGAATCCTGCTTTAACCCTTTCCCTGTTGAATATCCATAAACGAAATAATGACACCACGCATAATTATTAAATAACTGGATTTTTATAATGGCATGTGTACACATGATAGATTGGTATTGGTGGAAACTGTAGTGTAGAGTCAGATCTATTATAATTTCAAAAGCAAATACAGTAAAACCTCTCTATAACGGCCACTAAATTACATAAAATATTTTGTGTTTAAGGAAGGTGGCTGCTTAAAGCAAGGTGAAAGTAAAACAGAACGCTCCTATAGGAGCGTTCTGTTTTACTTTTACCTTGCTTTAATCAGTCACCTGCCCTGAATACCAACTAATTAACACAATTTAGTGGCCGTTATAGAGAGGTTTTACTGTAGAGCAGATTCTGATCAAACAGTTTTTACAGGAACCGTCTGATTTGGGTCTACTCTGTTCGCACAGGCGTGAATATATGTTTATATGAAGAAAAGGGTAGGCCAGTTGTTTACATGTTGCAAACAATTTGACCATTTTGTAATTTGTCGGTTTTAGTTCCAGGTTTAACCCATTCCCTCATATTGACGACTTTTGACGACTCTGTAAAAGTCACTTTATGAAACCATTGTGATAAATAGAGCATTTGCTCCTATAGGAGCAAATTCTCTATTTGTCACAATGGTTTCAAACTACAAAATTCTAAAAAATATCCTTTCTCTAGTTAATGCTCCTTTTCGGTAGATGTATTCAAAGAGGATGGGTCTAAAATAGCCTATGAGGGAATGTGTTAAGACTGCAAAACTTGATTTCAGTGATATATGCCTGTATTTTTGACCAGTGCAGGCTGCCATTTCATCTGTCATATACAGTAAAACTCCTCTAAACCGGACGTGCATTTAGTGTAAGTATCGGTCTTGGAGACATGTGACAGCTTAGCGCAGGTTGAAAGTCATGCAGAGAGCTCCATGACTTTCACCCTGCATTAAGCAGCCACCTGCTTAAAGTGTCAGAATTCTTCTCAACTAGAAATCCGGTTTAAAGAGTTTACTGTATACCAAACCGTGTGACGACCCTGTAGATGTATCTAAAGAGTAAGTGATTTAAAAAAGGAAACAAGCAGGTGAGTTTTAAAACAAACACATTGCAACTGAATCAGTTCAATGTGGATTTTACAATGCATTCCAGATGTGTAGGACATCATTTTCCCAAGAATTTGTCTAGGATATTAGATGAGTAAACATTCACAGTTTTGTGAAGACAGGACAATATAACTATTTAGTATAAGAGGGAACAAAACATGGCATCCTATTATGGCCATCACGATCTCGCAGGCTAAAGATTAAGAACGGCGGGATTTGCATTCGCGCTGAAAGTGAACAGTCCTAGATAAGACATATACACTTGATACTGCAAATGAAACGAACATGTTTCATATACAGGTTTATCCTCGTCACAAATTTTCTTATTTAAATCTTGCAAATATCTGTCAGATCTCGCCTTGTTCCATTAGCCGGAGTGTAAGAATACCAAACTGAAAGAAATACTTATTAGCAGCTTCTGTGACATTTTAGACCTAGACTTTGACAAGTGGTCTGGGTTGAAACCAATGGGCATTCCATTTGGTTGTTGTTTTAATTCATTGATATATACATAAATGTTTTCAGATATACAGAAAGACGATAAAACTGTTTTTTTGACGGCTGAATTTCTGAAACGCTATGCAAAGAGGAATGGTGAGATACAATCGCGGAAAGTCTCGCGTGAAAGAGATCATGCGATATGGATGCTATAGATGAAATGAATGAGAAATAAGGAATAAAGATGGAAATGATTAATTTAGACTTGTGTGTCATGGCTTATCAGAAATCTCAATCAAGACGTGCTCTTTATGTTATTTTAGACTGGAAATTTAAAAGAAACCGAGATACGTTTAAACTATCCTATTAGTTTAACACTTTTCTGCATACGCCATTTAAACGCAATTTCGCGCATTTGCAAACAGAGTAGACCCAGATCAGACTGTTCCAATAGAAGTCTTCTGACCAGGGTCTGTTTTTATACAAGATCTTAAATAGATATTCTTACCGCTCATGTAGGATCCGTCATATCAGGGTATTTTCTGTTTGCTTGTGGAATTATATAGACATGGTTCTACAGTCTTTGTCAGAGCAAAAACATTCTGTGAAAAAATTACATTATACAATTTCAACTAATAAATAGTCATGGTGTCATTATTTCTTTCATGAATTTTGAACAAGGAAATAGTTAAATTGGGATATGTCATTCGAAAGATAAGTTTCAGAGAAAATACCTTACCACGTGACTTAACGTTTTATATATGAGCATCTGTGTTTGTATTGATAACTTCCTATCGGTAATTTGAAATTTTTAATAAAGACAAATTTAGACCCTTTTAGGAAGGTGACTGCCTAATGCAGAATGGAGCTTTCTGCATTACTGTCACCCTGCATTAAGCTGCCACCTGTTTTAAAGATCGATAATCAAACGCATCTGAATGCTCGAATAGTCGAACTTTTACTGTAATTTCACAAGCAAACCGAAGAGACCCTGATCAGACGGCTGAAACAAGTGCAGAAAGAATATTTACAAATGACCCTACTCCTAGACTGTAAAGAGAGAGAGAGATAGAGAGAGAGAGAGAGAAAAAGAGAGAGACATAGAGAGAGAGAGACAGAGAGAGCTGCATATAGAGAGACAAAGAGAGAGGCATAGAGAGATACAGACAGAGAGAGAATCAAACAGACACACACACATACAGATGGACAGACATACAGACATATTGAAGCTGTGATTTTATTTCATTTTCTCTGAAAACAATATTTGCAGTTCATAAGTTATCACATTTAATTCGATAGTATTATATTTTCATAATCTGTTCCTACAGGCCTATCGTTTTTCCCGCATGAGATCAGAAACTGGATGCAATATCCATGATTATTTTAGGACCATTTCATTCTTATTATTTGCGCCGGTTGGTGGGAAGGGATTTACCGGTAAAAGTAATATCTTGTTTTCAAAAAAGCAATAACTTGTTCCTGAATTGTGACACAATACTTTAGTTTATTGCTTCTCGCGCCGGGATAGGAAATTAAAACCAGTCTACACGGCATAAAGACAAGGGGATCACCCGTTCATAGTTTATAAAACAAATCAGATTTATATTTTTACGATTGCAGCAAATGGAGAAATGATATTAAGCGCAATAAGTCAGCACTGTCCAGAGGTCTGGTAACACATATTGATGGCAACACAATAAAGACATAACGAGCAATATCGTTTTTAACCCAGCGGTGTGGCGAATGGGCTACATAACTTTATATTTTATACGTGTTGGTGTATTTAACAATCTTTCTTTATAAACATGATGGTAGTGAAAACGGAAACGAAAAACGATATCTTATATGTTCAGAGCAATTAGCATTCATAATGACGTTCACGACTCGGTAGGATAATTTTAATTAAAGGAATAAATGTATATAAAAGAATAATGGGTCATTCTAAATAAATGTAAACATTTGTTACGGATTTAACTTCACCTAACACATTCTCCCATTTGTTACGGGTTTAACTTCATTTAACACATTCCCCCATAGGCTATTTTGAGACCAAACCTCTTTGAATGAATCTACCGAAAATGAGCATTAACTAGAGAAAAGGAACATTTTAGAATTTTGTAGTTTGAAACAATTGTGATAAATAGAGCATTTGCTCATATAGGAGCAAATGCTCTATTTATCACAATTGTTTCAACATGTGACTTTTGCAGAGGCGTCATAAGGTGTCAATATGAGGGAATGTGTTAAACAAATACGACACATTGTAAGTCGTTTTTGTAAGGCTAAACCAATTCCCCCATAAGTTATTTTTAGACCCAACCTTTTTTAATAAAGCTACCCAAAAGAGAGTTTACTACTCAAAAGGAACATTTTAGAATTATGTAGTTTTAAAAACATTGTGATAAATAGAGCATTTGCTCCTATTTATCACAAGGGTTTTGAAAAGTGACTTCTACAGAGGCATCAACATGCGTCAATATGAGGGATTGGGTTAATTGGAATACCAGGTTTAGAACGTCCTTGTGCTTCTCATCATCGGAAGAGGATGTTATGATAATTTACACAGTAGGAAAAGAATATTTATAAACAAGTTCATATGATAAAAATAAATGTCAAATATATACTAATAGATAATTACAATAAACTAAATCAATATGAAATACTAACTGTTGATCAAAATCCATAGAGCAATATATACACGTATATAACCTAATTGTCAATGAATTAATTACAAATATTAACAATTTAAATATGTATGAAAACGCATGAAGAAGCTTAACCCTTTCCTCCATGAATATTCTTATTAGAAATAATGACGTCATACATATTAATTAGATTAATTTATTATAATAGCACATGGACACAGGAATGTTTGACCATGGCCATATCTATAATATACCATAAGCAAATAGAGCGGACCCCGATCAGATGGTTCCTATAGGAGCCGTCTAATCGGGGTCTTCTGTGTTTGCAAAGACCTAGAAAGACCGATTTGTGAAGTAAATGGTTAAACGATTAACCCTTCCCCTTTTGCATATTCGTGTAGGAAATAATGACATTATGAATAATAATTAGATTATTTGTTATAATGGCATATGCAAGCAGGGCATTTTGGCTCACGCAGAACTTGTAGAATCAGCAAAGAGACCATGGAATCAGCTTGTTATACCATAAGCAAACAGAGCAGACCTTGACCAAACGACTCCT
The DNA here is from genome assembly GCA_963576725.1 of Azorinus chamasolen. NCBI lineage: Eukaryota > Metazoa > Mollusca > Bivalvia > Cardiida > Solecurtidae > Azorinus > Azorinus chamasolen. The sequence goes on along the minus strand of OY755251.1, from coordinate 16,341,901 downwards.
CCGTAGAGTGAGATGTAAAGTGTGTACACACATATTAAAACATATTGCATTAATGGTATCCTATATAGTGTTGACAAAATGATGTCTGCCAAAACTCCGACCTGTTGCATTTTTGTATTCTTCGCGTAAGCAATGAATGCAAAGGTCGCATTCTCAAGTCGAGCCCATGCTTAACCGACATACCTGACAATTGCCATTCCGCATAGCAGTCTAGTGCAATTTATTGACGTGCATTCGATGGATACAAAGGGCATTTAACAACATGGCATCCGAACTTCGTTTTTCGTACAAGTGTTTGAGAAACTGCTGATTAAGTGTCAAACAGTTTCGATCGAGTTACTCGGCGTCTCATCTGGATCCAAGTCAGGTGGGGCTTAGCATGATAAGGGTTAAATAGAATAAAATTGACGGAGCTACAAATAAAGGTACGTGCCCAAAACAGAAACCGCCATACCGTCTCCACCAAACCCTATACTGTGACCACACTTTAGAATCGTCTCGAAGAGACTAAAGAGTGGACACAGTATAGGGTTTGGTCGAGAAATAAAGAAGCTATCTCAAAAATAAAAATGATTTAATTTACGCATCTTATCTGGAGCTCTGGTAAAATATTAGACAACTGATATAATTTGGTCAAAATGTATCAACGCATAGTAAATTGTTTACAGGCACCCTTTGTCGTCAACGAATAGTCGACGGCTGAAACATATCCATCCCAAATCGTATAACCTATCAAAGGACAAGAAGTCCAACAGTTAATTGGTATGTACTTCTATATTCAGTTGTTTTTTGTTTACAAATCAGCGGACAGATAGTCCTTAAGAAATTTTCTTATAGACTCCCATATCTAATCTAGGCTACATAGAGTAGTAAAACGCTATAGGATCTAAGATAGGCTAGATAAAGAGAAAGTCGGTAATAAAAATAGAGAGAAAGAGAAACATGCGCCATGTGATGAGCATTCGTCTTCGTTGAAACTGATATGTTAATACTATTTCGACCGGATTCCATAGTTTATGTTGTTATTCGTTTTAACCCATTCCCTGATATGCTATTTTTAGATCCAATCTCTTTGAATAAATCTACCAAAAAGGAGCATTAACTAGAGAAAAGGATTTCTTTTTAGAATTTTGTAGTTTTAAACCATTGTGATAAATAGAGCATTTGCTCCTATAGGAGCAAATGCTCTATTTATCACAATGGTTTCACAAAGTGACTTCTACAGTGTCGTCAAAAGTCGTCAATATGAGGGAATGGGTTAAGGGTATGAGATCCCGATAAGGATAGTTGTCCCTTTCCCTCATATAAACAGTTTTCATGCATTTGCAAACAGAGCAGACCCAGATCAGACAGCTCCTGTAGGATCATGATCTGATTTGTTCATTCAAACAATCACAATATACCTGACGTTTTACCAATACCAAACATCATGTGTATACAATATGCCATTAATAAAAGAAGAGCCGCGTGCGGCGCCAACGCTCGTCTTATTTGGTATTTATCAGCTAGATTAAACCTTTCTGAAAAAACAATATAGGACAATAAAATGTCACATCAGCAGACTAATGGTTTGTTTCTGTGATATCTTGAGACGACAATACAATTTTTGAAATCAAGAGTTATAGTTCTTATGTATGGGCCTTCTTCTCAATGAGATCTACCAACATCTGAAGTTTCATGATGATACCTCTTATACTTTTCGAGTAATGAGCTACATTAAAGTTTTTGCACGTCAACGACGACGACGATGACGCCTACGACCAAGTGATCACAATAGCTCGACGTTTAATCGAAACAGACAAGCTAAAAATCAACCAATAAATATCCATGCTGTCATTATTTCTTACATGAATATTGAATAGGGGAAGGGTTGAGCCAGAATCCCCCCCCCCCCATGGTTAATCCGCTAGGGCATCATAATGCCACAATCATTTTTATCCTACACATGCTGTGTGCGATTCACGTCGATTGCATACAGGCAGAGTACAAGAAATGTTTGACAAGAAATATCAACAAGCTAAAAGTTAACCCTTTACTCACTAAACACGCATGTCTATGCCTTTGCAAGCAGAGTAGACCCAGATCAGACGGCTTCTGCAGGAGCAGTCTGGTAAGGGTCTGCTCTGTTTGCTTATGAAAAAATATAGATGACATTCTACAATTTCTGTCAAAGCCAAACGTACCTGTGTCAATGTGATCTTATAACAATCGAATTAATATTCATGATGCCATTATTTCTTACATTAAGTTTTAGTATTAACCCTTTCCCTCATGTAAACATGTTTTCACGCATCTTCAAACAGAGTAGACCCAGATCAGATGGCTCCTAGAGGAGCCGGCTGATCAGGATCTGCTCTGTTTGCTAATGGCATTTGAAAGATATGTCTACTTTACTTTCTAAAATGGCTACAATGTTCCACCTTCCATATTGCATTATAATCATTTTGTCCATGAATAGTCAGTAGGTATTGAAATTTGGAATAAAGAACAGGGAAAGGGTTAAAGGGTTAAACAATACGAAAATGTACAATTTTAACAAATCCCTGTGATCCCATGACCGATTGTTCATTTTATGTTATGTAGAGTTTCTACAAAAGAAAAGTTTATTTCCGATACGACGATCAAAATTCTTGACAACCAATCTGTTTTCATTGCGAATACCATATTGCTGAAGATGTGAGATTTTGCAATGGTCAGATCGTTAGTAAATAAAATAAATACCATATGGTCCTTTATCTGGGCCAGTAGTGGTTTAGGAGATATGAATAACATTAAATAGTCGTTTATTTAATAGCTGGGAGTTTAGCATTTCTAATGCTAAGTCCTGTCAATGGCAATGGCGCAGTGAATAAAATGGCCAGTAGTTTTGTACTCTTACAGCGCATATTTACAAAGTAGTCTGTACACCATTCAAAGTAGAACCTTTCTTAAGCAGCCATCACAAAAGAGGTTCAATTATGGGTCTGTCAGGCAGGTGGTAGCTCGATGTAGGTCAAAAGTAATGCAGAAACGTCCTCTTGCAGGAGCTTTCCACCTGTAGGAGCTTTCTACATTACTTTTGTCTGGCAAAAAGCATTAACGTGCCTTTTAACTTTCCTTTATTCAATAAATGAATAACTGCTTAACCCATTACCTCATAGGCTATTTTTAGACACAACCTATAATCTACCGAAAAGGAGCATTAACTAGAGGAAAGGAAATTCTTTAGAATTTGTAGTTTGAAACCATTGTGATAAATAGAGCATTTGCTCCTATAGGAGCAAATGCTCTATTTATCACAATTGTTTCACATAGTGACTTTTACAGAGTCGTCAAAAGTCATCAATATGAGGGAAAGGGTTAAGACAGGTGCTGCTGTACAGTTTTATATATTGTTCTTATATTGTACTTCACCTATAACATCGGGAACAATCACTTACCATGCCAAGAGTTTATTTGAGTATATTCAAGACTAAATGACATAATGAGCAAACAGCTAATATGTTTATGTCCCAAAAGGGGCTTATTGATTTTTGGCGTGTCTTTGCAGTAAATTTTAAACTACAGTAGAACTTTGATATCTCGAACTTCAAGGGATCATACAAAATAGTTCGAGATAAAAGGAGTTCGTGTTATCCGCTTTCTAATCTGAACAATTTCTCGAGTTCACAGCTTCATACAGATCTAAAGTAATGCTGAAAGCTCCTGTAGGAGCTTTCAGCATCACTTTAGACCTGCATTTAGCTGTCACACGTGTTTCTAGACATATGTAGCGATATATGTTAGAGCAATTCTGTACTGTAAGTTTTACAAGGATTGAACTTTTTGTTCGAGTTATCCCGAAGTTCGAGTTATCCGAATTCGAGATATCGAAGTTCAACTGTATTACAAACGTCATATTTGGCACGAATACTCGTCTCATGAAGCTGTAACCTTTCACTGGCGCCATGTCAAAATCAAGGCCACTCTTCAAAGTTAAAGATCAATGTTATAGGTCAAAACACCTTTTGAGTCAGTCATGGTGTTTCACAAACACATATTGTAGGCTTTTGTCTTACTGTCTTCAAATCTACAACAAAGAGTCGACAATTTTTAAATTGTCTATAATATATGCACCAGGTCAATCATTATAGAGAATAGAATACCTTTATCAAAACAAAATTAAAACTAATTTAACCAAATGCAGATAATCTTAGATGATCAACGTTTTCTATCATTCTAATGATGCTTGATCTGTATATTCCCGTATTCATAATATTTGAAACATCAACTACCGGAAACCAGCTATAAAGATAACAATGCAGACCCTTATTGCTCATTGGTGCCCGGTTTATCTGCGAGGATTACTTTAATGACCAAAAGGATTCGTGGGTATCAAACGAAGACGTTATCGTCCAGCGTTCACTCTTAATCATAACATGACCGTCTTTAGATGCCCCATAAATCATTTAGAACAGACCCATGTCAGGGATGAGGATATTTCAGAGCGGTCGGCCATTATCAAAGATGAAAGAGATCTTAGTAGAAAATCCGCATTTATTAGAAGCAATATAAAAAATATGTGAGCTTGGATATAAGTACGTAACAGTTATACAGAAAATATTTCATTACTCTTTTCTAAAGATACGAGTTGGTCTTACCCATTTACTTCATAGTTACGGCTTTCTGCGCCTTTGCAAACAGAGTAGACCCAGATCAAACGGTTCTTATATGTCTGATCAGGGTCTGCTTTGTTTTCTTATGTAATAATACAGGTATAATTCTACAGTTTCTATTTTGGCATAACGTTCACGTATGTACGCCATATTAAAAAAATATTCACGGTGTCATTATTTCTTACATAAATATTTATGGAGTAAAGGATTAAAAGCTAATGTTCATTAGTATTTTCAATTGAAAGGGAATGTTATCTGTCGCAATAACTATCACTAGTTGATTGGATAACATAGAAAAGTTCAAGCTGAATATCAATACATTAGATTATGTATTACACTTTCCTAAAATGAGCTCTTTAGTGTTTGATCAACTAAACTTTCCATAAAATATGTGTTCTTAAATGGTAAATCGTAACTTTAATTATTTTTACGAAGACAACATGTAATAATATTTTTTAAAATACCATAAGTTGGATGGTTGTGTTAATAAAAGTCCAGTTCTGCCAACTATGTGCCCTAGAGAGATGGGAGCGGATACAGAGAAACCCGGGTGCGATGCTCCACCCTTATATTATCGATGCTCTTATGGAAGCCCAGCGTAAAGCGCTGATACATTGAACCTACATTGTAGTTTTATAAAGTCTCGTCCGAAGGACTTGGTCCGGCGCGGGATCAAACCTGGGACCCCTGGTATTGCATTAACATAAGTAGAAAATACTTCTTCAGATATTTAGATAGACATATGGACAAGAGCAACGTTTGTAGAATGCAATCATGGTTAATATTGATTTTGTTTGTAGACAACCGTCAACGTCCAAAAACAATTAATTCAGCCAAACAACAGGATACTACCCACTTATCCCATTCCCCCCATAAATTACGCCTTTTGACACTTCTGTAAAAGACACTTTTTGAAACCATTGTAGTATAAATAGAGTATTTGCCCCCTAAGAGCAAATGCTCTATTTATCGCACTGGTTTCAAAACTACACAATTCTAAAAGTTTCCCTTTTCCTGGTAAATGCTCCTTATCAGTAGATTTATTCAAAGAAATTGAGTCTAAAATAGCCTATGAGGGAATGGTTTAAAAAACTGAAAGCACATGGCCATGAAACCCTTGCGATGGCCAACGAACCTCCCTCAATTGTTTTGTTGCGGCTTTGAAGTACCTACAGATACCTGCTTTGAAGCCAGTTCCACCATCAAGTTATTGTCTCCCGCCGGGACTGCGGTCATTTCATCTATTGGCGGACATTAACACGGCCGACGATGTAGGGGTCGGCGGTTTTAAAGTCGATCATAATAAATATTTTACTGCTGTATAGAAACCATAGCCATCAGACCCCGGGGTGTTATTGGTAAATGACTGGCGTTTTATTTTCCAGAGTATTTACACAATACCTTATAGACGTTAAGTGGAGCCGAACAGTCTATGAAACGTACATTAAATATGAATTTGGTCATTGCAACTTTATACGGGATCTGACACAGGTGTAATGAATTTGCTTCAATTCGTTTTCCAAATGAGAGCACAATTTTATTTCCATAAATAATATTCTGAAATTATGCTTAACGAAATATAACTTGTCATTTGAGCTCTATTGTATATGGTATATTTATATCGGAATTGAATATAGATGTAATTCTGTTTTTGGAATTTTATTGATGGTGTTTATAAAAAATCCATATAGATATGTGCTTGGCAATACTTGGGAGAAACATATTGTCTATCTTTATGAATGTTGTAAAACGTATTTTAGAAAGTTGTACTGCACTGTAGACTTGCAGTTTCGTTGTATCTATCATTGCGATGTTTGATATCTCGTGTATCCTTTGCACTGTATTGCAATATATATTATTGCGTTGTTTTGTAATTTATATTATTGTGTTATTTTGTTATATATACATTGAACTATTGTGCTGTTTTGAACAGTGTACTGTTTTGATATACTATTGCTCTGTTTTATAAATATAATATTGCGCTTTTGTTATAATTATATATAATATTACGCTATTTGTTATATATACTATTGCACTGTTTTGTTATATATACTATTGCACTGTTCCGTTATATATACTTTTACGTTACTTTGTTATATATACTTTTGCACTGTTTTGGTTATATATACTATTGCACTGCTTTGTCATGTATACTAACACACTGCTTTGTAATACAGTAGAACCAAAAATATCTTATTATGCGTTCGTAAAGCTGGTGGTAACATAATGCAGACCAAAGGTAATGCAGAAAATTACAATAGGATTACGTTTACGTAAACAAACACCAGCTATTAAAGAATTCTATGTTCTAATAGTTGAATGGCCGTTTAGATCAGGTTCTACTGTATATACTATTGTGCTGTTTTTATATATATCATTGCACTGTTTTGTTATATATACTGTTGCACTGTTTGTTTTATATACTAATACACTGTTTTGTTATGTATACTATTGCATTATTTTGTTATTTATACTTATGAACTATTTTGCTATATATACTATTGCACTATTTTGTTATTTATAGTATTGCACTATTTTGTTATATATACTAATGCACTATTTTGTTATATATACTATTGCACTATTTTGTTATTTATAGTATTGCACTTTTTTGTTATATATATACTAATGCGCTGTTTTGTTATACGAGTATATACGTATACACTATTTTGTTATATATACTAATGCGCAGTTTTGGTATATACTTATGCACTATTTTGCTATATATACTAATGCGCTGTTTTGTTATACGAGTATATACTTATGCACTTTTTTGTTATATATACTAATGCGCTGTTTTGTTATACGAGTATATACTTATGCACTATTTTGTTATATATTCCAAAGCACTATTTTGTTATACATAATATTGCGCTATTTTGTTATATCTGCTATTGTTCTGTTTTGTTATATATACTATTGCGCTATTTTGTTATATAAATTATGCTAATGTGCTATACTGTTACATCTACTATTGCGCTGTTCTGTTATATATATGCTATTGTGCTATACTGTTATATCTACTATTGCCCTATTTTTATATATGCTATTGTGCTATATCGTTATATCTATTATTGTGCTGTTTGTAATATATGCTATTGTGCTATACTGTTATATCTACTATTGCGCTGTTTTGTTATATATACTAATGCGCTATTTTGTTATATATGCTATTGTGCTATACTGTTATATCTACTATTGCGTTGTTTTATTATATATGATATTGTGCTATACTGTTATATCTACTATTGCGCTGTTTTGTTATATATACTATTGTGCTATTTTGTTATATATGCTATTGTGCTATACTGTTATATCTACTATTGCGCTATTTTGTTATATATGCTATTGTGCTATACTGTTATATCTACTATTGCGTTGTTTTGTTATATATGATATTGTGCTATACTGTTATATCTACTATTGCGCTGTTTTGTTATATATACTATTGTGCTATTTTGTTATATATGCTATTGTGCTATACTGTTATATCTACTATTGCGCTATTTTGTTATATATGCTATTGTGCTATACTGTTATATCTACTATTGCGTTGTTTTGTTATATATGCTATTGTGCTATACTGGTATACCTACTATTGTGCTATTTTGTTATAATATGCTATTGTGCTATACTGTTATTTCTACTATTGCGCTCTTTTGTTATATATGCTATTGTGTTATACTGTTATATCTACTATTGTGCTGTTTTGTTATATACACTATTGCATTATTTTGTTATATATGCTATTTTGCTATACTGTTATATCTACTATTGTGCTGTTTGTTATATATACTATTGCGCTATATTGTCATATATGCTATTGTGCTAAACTGTTATATCTGCTATTGCGCTGTTTTGTTATTTATGCTATTACGCTATACTGTTATATCTACTATTGCGCTGTTTTGCTACAGCTAAACGTAAGACTCTCATTATGGTGTGTCTTTCTTACGCCCTGACTGTAATGTTTGGCATCTGACAAGACAAAACAAATAATCGGAACACAGTCAAACTTTTGACAGAAGACAATATAATATGTGTATTACGCTCAGTATCAGTGTTTGAAAGTGAGTAATATGCAGGGGAACTGTCGACTTCTCATTTGGGCCGAATAAAAATATAATGGACAAAAATGAAAAAAAAAACTGTTAAAAAAATCACGAACAACGAAATTCAGTGACTGGATGGATGATAGCATAGATAGAAACTATATATTTGGAACAGATGCGTATCTATTGTTAAAGGCAGATATTTGAAATGGAATCAATTAACGCATAACGTTAAAAATAAATTTAGAATTTGCTTTAGACACTTTTGATAACATTTACAGATATGTCAGGGTTTGTAACATTTTCGTTATTTTTATATAAAATATTAGTTTGATAAACGTGTTTGATAAATCCAAAATCATGCCAATTTATCGGACGAAAGGTATGCATTAATTTCGTATTATCTGTTGTACTATCTCCGCAGTTTGTAACAAAAAAGGTGAACGAAAAACACTTGAATGAACTTATCTGGTTTTTAGAATGAAAAATGGAAACATATCTTGTCCTGGGTTATGATTTATGACTGTTCCCGCTGGGAAATGTAATAGTGAAGCAAGAATGACGGGGGCCACTGATAAACAGTGCCACAAACTTTAGATATCATGTTTATAACCTTTCGAGGCCCGATGGAGTCGTGTGTGCTATCAGATATATCAACACTGCAATATTATCTATATTCAAACAACTATTCATTTGGTGACAAACATTTTGACCCAAAAAAGGATGCTTCTTACCGTGACAGCGAGCTTAAACACAGAGCATAACAAGACACGCATGACTGACCATTCCCGCTCAATTCCTTAAAATATACCAATATATAAATTCGTCTACAGTCATTTCGAAGAAGTATATCAGAATAAGATTATTATGTCCGTGATTACTTTTAAAGTAAAGAAATGAAATTGAAACAAGGCGACTGTAGAGATCAAGTGTATTCTGTCACCTAAAGAAGACTGGTGTGACGTCATGTATCGACACAATAGACTACTCTATGCTCGACAGGAAGACTGGTGTGACGTCATGTATCGACACAATAGACTACTCTATGCTCGACAAGAAGACTGGTGTGACGTCATGTATCGACTCAATAGCATACTCTAGGCTCGACAAGAAGACTGGTGTGTCGTCATGTAGCGGTAATAGACTTCTCTGAGCACAAGATGACTGATGTGACGTCATGTCCAGAGCGAGAATATACTTTTCCGAACCCGAGTCTTTGAATACTGTCAACAAAGTAAATCACAAACAGTTTCAAATGAACTCAGCAGAAAATTAAAGATATCTTGAGCGAAACTAAGCTATACTTAAGTTTCATTGTTAAACGTAAACGTTATCTATGTCGAGACATTTCAAGTGTCACTTTTCCCTCGTTATTTAGGTGACAATGTACAATATGGTAAGTAGTTCCTATGACATATTTAGTGTTCTCTACCACACACATCTATGATATATATAGAAAGAAAATAATTCAGTGGCTTTGTTTCCTGGCTTTACTACTCATATCTATAAGTTATATTTAACTAAGGGTCCTGGACAAATGATAGAAACTACATTAATGGCATCGGTGTCAACATAGGATGATACACCTACATCTAACGCGTCATACTAAACATTTATTCAACTTAAGAACCATTAACCAATTTCCTCGTAGGCTATTTTAAGACCCAACCTTTTGAATAAATCTACTGAAAAGTAGCATTTACTAGAAAAATGGAAAAGGTTAGAATTGGGAAGATTTTTACACCATTGCGACAAACAGAGCAGTTGTGCCCGTGGAACTAATGCTCTATTTATCACAATGATTTCAAAATTCTAAAAGTGACTTTTACAGAGGCGTCAAAATGCATCAATATGAGGGGATGGGTTAATATTGGTTTTCGAACATAATCTGCGTATGCGTTTGACTAAATGTATTGCAAAAACGTAATATGTAATTATTCAGCTTCTAATTTCAAAATGAATAATGCATGCCACACACGCCATATGGCATAACAAATATATTTCGTCTGGACTAAATAAGGAACACGTTCGTATATAAATATATATTGTCAAACTAAACAAAAATGACCGGCGATAGGAGAAAGATGGCACCCAGATGTTCATAAACATTGTCGGGTAATATCAACTGTCGGGTTATATTTATAAAAAGTACAGTAAAACCTCTATAACGACCACTAAACTGTGTTAATTTGTTGGTTTTTAGGGCAGGTGGCTGCTTAAAGCAAGGTGGCCGTTATAGAGAGGTTTTACTGCAAATGCATTTCTTCGCAAATATGTGTGACTTAATATACATGCAAAAGTATACATGTACTTGACAGAAATATTCAACACACCTGGAGAGTTTTACAAAACACGTTTTATTATTGAAACATACCAGATTGAACTTAATAAAACAGCAAAACAGAACCAAAACTAAATGTAATTATGCTTTCGTATGTTATGTTTGAAATAAGTCATAAGGAGTCCACTGTGCAAACTGATGAAATGGAGTTTTATTTCACTGGCAACCAGCGTTAACCCATTCCCTCATATTAACGCCTTTTGGTGCCTTTGTAAAAATGACTTTTTGAAACCATTGTGATGAATAGAACATGTGCAATGGTTTCAGAACTGTACAATTCTTAAATTTCCCTCATCTCTAGTAAATGCTCCTGTTCAGTAGATTTATACAAAGAGGTTGTTCTAAAAATAACTTATGAAGTGATGGGTCAAACAATAGCCTATTGGGTAATGGATTAATGATGTAAGATCCGGTCTGGTTCTCATATCGCACATATGGCTGAACATGCATTTGGCAAATACGTGTAGAATGATATTATTGTATTAGCGACGAGGAAAAAACATAGTTAAGCTTTACACTGCTAACAAGCATACACAATGATAATTTACCCATAATAAAATATTTACATTTGCATTGCGTTGTGTGGGTTAAATAATTCATTTAGAAATATAAAAAACAAAGTATAACAAAAACGTTTCTGGAGAAACATGTTGCCAAACCATTTAGTATATAAGTTTCATGGGACCATTACCTGAGATAACAGAAGTTCGAGTCATCCGTTTCTAATCTGGACAGTCTCTCAAGTTCACAGTAGGTCCAACGTAATGCTAAATGTGAGAGCTTTCGGCATTACTTTCTACCTGCATTAAGCTGTCACATGTGTTTCTAGATATATGTAGTAATACATGTTAGAATAATTCTGTATCCTAAATTCCGAAGGACCAATCTATTACTTCGGGTTATCCCGAAGTTCGATTTATCCGAGTTCGAGATATCGAAGTTCAAATTTATATTTGCAATTTTCATTCATGATAATGACGTATAATGTCAAAGGAATGTGAAGTATTTACATGAGTTCACCGACACGAATACATCTTAAACTGATTCTACCATTCTAATATCGGCTACGAAACGAGCAAAATGTTTGGGAATATAAGGAATTCACACCAATTTGTGAATATGCTGGTGAATTAAAGTCCATACCGTTATAACGCAAGCTCAAAGAACTGGAAGACGGACATGCAACCTAATGTATACAGATAATGAAGATGTACATGGAACCTTATGTATACAAATACTGAAGGTTTATATGCAACCTAATGTATATCAGATAGTGAAGATGGACATGCAACCTAATGTATAAATATACTGAATATGTAAATACAATCTTATGTATACAGATACTGAGGATGTTCATGCAACCTAATGTATAAATATACTGAATATGTAAATACAATCTAATGTATACAGATTCTGAAAATGTAAACCCAACCTAATGTATACAGATACTGAATATGGACATGCAACCTAATGTATACAGATACTGAAGATGGACATCCTAATGTATACAAATACTGAAGATGGACATGCAACCTAATGTATACAGATACTGAAGTTGTACATGCAACCTAATATATACAGATACTGAAGCTGTAAATACAACCTAATGTATATAAATACTGAAGATGTAAATACAACCTAATGTATATAAATACTGAAGATGTAAATACAACCTAATGTATATAAATACCGAAGCTGTACATGCAACCTAATGTATATAAATACCGAAGCTGTACATGCAACCTAATGTATATAAATACTGAAGATGTACATGCAACCTAATATATATAAATACTGAAGATGTAAATACAACCTAATGTATATAAATACTGAAGATGTACATACAACCTAATGTATATAAATACTGAAGATGTAAATACAACCTAATGTATATAAATACTGAAGATGTACATGCAACCTAATGTATATAAATACTGAAGATGTAAATACAACCTAATGTATATAAATACTGAATATGTACATACAACCTCATATATATAAATACTGAATATGTAAATACAACCTAATATATATAAATACTGAGATGTACATACAACCTAATACATATAATACTGAAGATGTACATACAACCTAATGTATATAAATACTGAAGATGTAAATACAACCTAATGTATACAGATAGTTTAGCTAGTTATCGCAGCTTCACAAAGTACAGTAGCTTTTTGCATTATCTGAATACTGTATTCAACTCCAGTTTATATCAATTAACAATATTAAGAAGACTTTGGTCATGCAAGCAAACACCTAATGTTGTGAACTTGTACAATGCGTAACATGAGACAGTTTTATTATCCCGTGAGTCTTATCTGGCTGCTTTGCCATATTATATACCATGTTGCTTGTACTTGTTTGTCTATGTATGGGGTTTACCAGCGATTGTCAGATGCATTTTGCAGTTAGTAAGCGAAGGCAATGATTTCTCTTTGAAAGCAGCATGTCTCTTGCAAACACAGATCAGATTCCTCTGCTCGACTCTTCACTGTCGTAAATTATAATTTACAAATCAGCAACAACCTAAAACAGGTTTATCTCTCCCTGGTATACATCAAAGTAAGCAAATAAACCAGTTAAGCTATGCTGCTTTTTCATATTGTTCTTGTTTACGCGGTCTAAAACCCTTCTATCGCTAATTATCCGATGGTAAAAGTCAATTACAACATCAGCAGGTGCGCGTATCTGGGATACTGCACACAAAGGCTTATGGGTGAGGCTATGGAGATGATGCTGCGTCCCTCATGTGAAGTAACGACGAAAGGGAAGGAGGGAATTTAACACACGGGATGTTAATTCTTTGACAGAAGGGTCGATAAATCAAATAGAAATATACGTAGAATGGTGTCATAACTGATTAGTGTATGCGGCAATGACGCGAGCAAGGCGCGTCTCTACTCTTGTTGCCAGTAAATATGTGCTTGTGTTGACTGCCAGGGCGTTGCCCAATTTGTAACAATAAATTGGGATATTTCCAATCATTTCCACCAAGTATGTTTTCGAAACACGTATACCACTTTAACCAATTTGCTCCCAGTGGATTATTTCATGCTTATATATTGGATTTGTCCATTTTTTATCTAAGGAATGTCTGGTCTAAATTTTCATTTTTTATTCTGTTTTATATTGAATTTCCTATCAGCAAACAGTGTAGACTCTGATCAGACGCCGCATAATGCGGCGTCTGATCAGAGTCTACACTGTTTGCCTACGTCCCATATATGGGATCGTGGGAGCAAATGGGTTAAGTATAAAAAATGTACATTTAAAAATGGTGTTCATGAAATTAACGATTAAACATGTATCACGAAAACCGAAAATCAGAAAATTTCATTCGTTTACGCGTCAACAAGTTATTAATTAATAATTCACAAGTGTATATCTCGAAGAGCAATACGACAAGCCAATGTCATGTCGTTTCATTTCGTACATACTATAGTCAATGTTTATGCTTGGGTTTCTTTTATGTTCATTAAAAATCTTAATGCATTTATTCTTAGTTAATTAACACATTATCCCCTAGTGACGCATTTTTGCGCATCTATAAAGTCACTTTATGAACCAATTGTGATAAATAGAGAATTTGCTCTATTTATCACAATGGTTTTAAACTACAAAATTCTATATGTTTCCTTTCCTCTAGTTAATGCTCTTTTTCGGTAGATACATTCAAAGAGGTTGGGTCTAAAAATAGCCTATGAGGTAATGGGTTAAAGATAATCAGAGTAACGCGAGTAACCATTTACTAAATAAATACTCATCATAATAACTGCTTCTAGATAAATACTTCTATGAATACTCGTATAAAAACGTTGTGAATAACGTTAAAATAATCCTGTATTTAACACCAATTATAGGACACGTGTTAATTTCAATGATAATTGTGTTTTAATAAAAACAAGTTCTTACTTGTTCATACATTTCGCATGATGTGTTTTACTTTCCGCTTCGATTCAATTTTTTGAAACAGACACGCCATGTTGGGTCGAAGTTATGTATTGAAGATTCTGGTACTTAAAATGGAGAAATTAAATTGTTGAAAACGCTTAAAATAGTTTAAAATTGATCGAAACAAATGGCTTCAGCGTTTCTGCAAGGAAGTGATAGTTGGAATATCGGAAATTGCCTGAAGTATTATAAATGTACATTATTACGAGTATTACTTTTCAGAGCTCATTAAATATATATGCCTTACCTAAATCCACTTTCATGTGCATTATCTCCAGGGCGTGAGAGAACTATTCAATCAGGATCCAATTTATTTGACACCCAATTAATTTCGTGGCACTTACATTTTTTGACGAGAGAGATGTGGGGATAGATCAGCTTGCAGACATTGACATTTGTTTGGTGTTATCATGGACCCAAACAATGACATTTGTTTGGTGTTATCATGGACCCAAACATTGACATCCATTAACAAGCTGAACATAATTTCGTTTTTAATTGCAGTTTCAGTTTTTTCCTTTTGGTGACATTAAAGATGTAGAAAAGAGAACTATGAGGAAATTAATTTAAAATCGATAAGTCTGCAAAGTTTGTACCAAACTAATGATGTGAGTATTTTCTTGTCAATACGAATGCCTAATTTAATTCTTGTCGGCCAGTGTTCACTTGTTTCATATTGCCCTCTGTTCAGTTTTGTGTCTATGGGTCCTAAATATGACACCCGGAGGGTTACTCATACTCATAGATATTTGCTTAACTGCTTAATTAGTATCTATAATTTCTGCAATACCTAATTCAAGTCATCAATGACACTCCATGACTGACAATTTTGTAGCCTGTGGTATTCGATATACAGTCCAGTTTTTACATTATTATACTATAAATAATCAAGAAAGAATAAGCTTAACGTTTAAATTTAATACGAATCTAGATATGTTTCTATTATCAATAAACTGATATTAATTGGTGTAATTGTTTGTTGGACTGTATTTAGGAGCCTAGAAAACATATTTCAAGACCAGACTGAAAAACGTAGTCCCGGTCGAATAGATATACTTAAGCTGTATTTAACTCTTTTCTTCTTATAAACGTGTTTTTACACATTTGCAAACAGAGTAGACCCAGATCAGAAGGCTCCCGTAGGAGCCGTCTGATTAGGGTCTGCTCTGTTTGCTAATGGAATTTGAAAGATCTGTTTCTTTACTTTCCAAAATGGCTACAACGTTCCACCTTCCATATTTCATTATAACTATTTTGTCAATGAATATTCAGTAGGTATTGAAATTTGGAATAAACATAAAACAGGGAAAGGGTTAACGGAAAAAACATCCAACTTGAAAAATACCACACTAGCAGACGCTACTTGTATTTAACACTTTACCTGTTGAATATTCATGTAAGTTATAATGACATCATGAATATTCATTAACTGATTTTTATTATGTAAAAGTGTCAGAATGTTTTGGCTTTGCCATTACTATACAATCGGAGTTATATCATGTCATATGCAAACAGAGTGGACCTAGATCAGATGGCTCCAGTAGGATCAGACACAGCAGGAGCCGTCTGATCAGTGTTTGCCCTGTTAGCAAATGAGTGAAAAGGCGTTTAAATATGATATTTATGTTTCATCAATTAGCTTTAATCTCGTTGTAAGTATCTACGGTTATCATGCATCATGCATACATTTAAAAATAGATTATGCTTAAACTAATTCCCCCTGACTGACACATCATTGCACTCTATTACCCTTCCTGGTCTGTACCCGTCTAGTTTTACAGCTCATGGTACATGCAGTCCATTTGAGCATTTCTTTCAAAGATAGTTGTTTTATAAGATAAAGTTTGGCATGGCAATGTAGACGATTAAAGGTTATAAATTTACAGATGAAAGTATTGAACTAGTCGAGTTGTAAGCTGAAGAGTTAAATACAATTGCAGAGAGTGACAAATATAGTGTACAACTATATAGGCAACAATGCTATTCAACATACGTCTAAATGTAGATCTATAAAAAAGTTGGTAGCTTAATGCTAAGCGAAAGTATTGCAGATATGAGATATAACTAATCCATAAATACACCTTTCTACGCCTTTGCGAACAGAGCAGACCCAGATCCGATGGCTCCTTTAGGAGCCGTCGGATCAGGATCAGCTCCGTTTGCTTGTGATATTATCATAAATACTTAAACTGCTCTGATCTAATATTTCGACCACTAAGGGCCTTTGTCAAAGATTATCATGTCAAAATACACGTCACATTTTTGTTACATGCATTCAGCCATAAAATCAAAGAATATTTTGACATGATAATCTTTGACAAAGGCCCTTAGTGGTCGAAATATTAGATCAGAGCAGTTTAAGTATTTATGTATTATATTAATTCCCTATTTTGGAATATTTACTTCATTGTGATATTATCATTATACAGTTTCTTCCATGGCCAAATATCCATGGTTTACCGTGCCATTGTAAATTGTAAAATTAATATAATTAATACTCATATTGTCATTACTTCTTATATGAATATTCATGGAGCAAAGGGTTAAAGACTTTTATGTTTATTAATTAATTGGTGGCCTGAAATGGATTTTACAGTATGTACAAGAGATAGCTCATTGGAAGCGAGTGTAAGAGTCGAGTAAAAAGATAGTCAATGTGTGGTACAACATCCGCAACGTTTTAATTTCTACACGGGACATGGATTATCCAAAATAAAAGCATCACAATAAACGGCAACAGTTATTTGAGATTTATTGTTAGATCACATAATTGTTTCAAACCAAAATATAACACTTTGTAAAGCAACGAAGGCCTACTACTACATTACGTAAATCCATGATGTTACAAAGTTCTAGGACGCAACTAGGGCTGGGATGAGTTCGACTACTGGACCCAGATATCCGTCATGCAATTACTCGCGGAGACCTGGGTATCCGAATTGATATAGATATTGCTTTAAGAGTAGCTCTCTCAACATCCGTCTTTCTGCATTACTATAACTATTTAATGAGCTGAATAACTCCATTGCTGATAAAATTTCAGACATTATCCATAGTCTCTGACACATATTAATAAATATTAACCTGATATAGATCAAGATTAAGTGAATGACAATAGTACTGTATATAGATGTATGCTGGTATAGGGTAGCGGGTAATGGTTTTGTACCCAGGTACTGGCGGTGTACTGTTCTACCAGTCAGTACCCAGGTACTTGTTTCATCCCAACCTCCAACGCAGTTATCTCCCCTGATCGCTACGCTGAAGAGATCCCTGCCACCACAACATCCACGTGACCATGGTGTACATCATGTGATCAAACTATGGCCTGCAAACTCTTTCCGCAGCCAACCGGTAAATTTACTGTTAGATCTACACACTGTCCCGCAAGAAAATATTAAAAACATTTAAGCTGTTCGGGAATTCGGTAAACTGATCTAGATCCATTTCCTCTGTACCCCAAACTGACCGAAATACATAAGGCTGTGTGTAAGTGATGCGTAACTAAGCTATTGTTTTCAACGTTGTTAAGGCGCCGTCATTATTGTGACGTCATCACGATAAAGAGAATTACGTGTAATAGGTTATCAAAACTCTTTTTTTTAGGAAAGCTGATTATTGTTCTTCTTTGCTGGCTTTACCGGTGCTGAAATATGAAACAAAATCGAAAACTATTGATATCAACATTCAAAAAAATAAAATATGCAAAAACAAATTTTAGCTGAAATCTAGCTAAAAAAACCTTGTGGTGGCAGTGATGACCGTACGTAGTGACAAGGGAGATCACTGTGAGGAGTATGGTTTCATCCCTAGACGCAACGTCATTGCAACGCCATAACAACAATGCTAACCCTTTCACCGCCGATGTCGCATACATGCACCACGACAAATAGTGCAGTCCCAAATCAGACGCCGCCTTTTTAAGGCGGCGTCTGATCAGCGACTTCACTTTTTGTCGCAATCTCTATTTCTATATCTGTGCTTTATTCCTTTGAAATTTGCATTTATTTATATCATTTCCTTATTGTACCTCAATGATTTAACACAAATTGGATTGCAGACGACAATTTGAAAGTTGGCACCGAAAGGCTTAACCACTAATGAACAATAAAGTGAGACATGTTTCGTATACAACGCATTTGTTTCATTAAACACAATGCATATTATAACCGTTCTCTGCTGACAATCAATTGTTTACAAACCAAGGAAATAATCAAATTCTAACATAACACGCTGGGTGCATGGAGTGTTTGTCGCGATCGTAACTTGCCGCTGGATTGGTCTAAACCCGATGTAATGTGTCCACATGCGTTACATGCATACCGCATAGAAGCCACGGCGTGTATAGAAGCCGCACCATATAGACGCCACACCACGTTTGTAGATTTCTGTAGAGAAGCTACTATTTATATAGAAGCCACTTCACGTTTGTATGTAGAAGCTACAGCACGTATGTATATAGAAGCCATGCCACGTGTAGAAACCACACCAATTATGTATATAGAAGCCACACCGCGTGTGTATATAGAAGCCACTTCACGTATGTATATAGAAGCTACAATACGTATGTATATAGAAGCCATGTCACGTATAGAAGCCACACCACGGATGTATATAGAAGCCACACCACGTGTGTATATAAAAGCCACTTCACGTATACAGAAGCTACAACACGTATGCATATAGAAATCATGCCACGTGTAGAAGCCACACCAATTATGTATATAGAAGCCACACCGCGTGTGTATATATAGAAGCTACAACACGTATTTATACAAAATACGCAACACGTATTAACCCTTCGCTTGCTATACACGTCAATATACCTACCTGTAAATAGTGAAGACCCAGATGAGACAGCTCCTGCAGGAGCTGTCTCATCAGGGTCTGCACTATTTACAAGTTGATTGTGCAACCAGTGCACTCCACAGCAGTGACTGCACAGCGAAATACTTGTACACAGTGAAGATATATGTAATTATACAACAGGGCATGGGTAAAGAAGGAGAAATGTATTTTAAAATTCAGCAAGAGAAGGGTTAAAATAGTGTAAGTTGCGACAGTGAATGAATATATGCACGTAAACCAAATGCAATTGGATACGTGCTGAAAGTTTCGGAGAGTGTTAGACAACGGATATAGGTGTTCAGTTTTCTAATATACATTGTACAGTAAAACCTTCTAAACCGGATGTATAAGTTAGTATAAGTATCGGTCTTGGATACAGCTTAATGCAAGGTGAAAGTCATGCATTAAGCAGCTACCGGCCTAAAATTATCTAAATTCTTCTATACTAGAATTCCGGTTTAGAGGAATTTTACTGTATAATTATGTTTTTAAGGGTTATGGGAATTGTGAATCTTCTCAGGGTGTATCTTGAAAATTTGTGTTCGGACGAAAAGGGGGTTGACATGACAATCATATTCTTCTCAGGTCTCAGAAACGTAGGATCACATTCGTCTGTAAAATATGTGCTCACCATCATCATCATCTTCACCAGCAGCAGCCCATCTGATCTAGGGTCTACTCTGTTTGCAAAAGGCATCAAAGGGCGTTTATATAAAGTAAAGGGTTGTTGATTTATTCCGGAAAGCAATTGTCATCCAGTATTACTGCAAGTCAGACATAAGCATCCGCTGTATTGTGAAAATGAATAAAATAAAGTCAGACATAAGCATCCACTGTATTGTTAAAATAAATAAAATAAGCTATTTCATAAACTCAAAATTCCTTTCCGTTTAGAAATCTAACAGTCTCTCAGTCTTAGTGACGTCACAGTCGGCGTCATTAAGCTGAGTTAGATATGTAAATACATGTAGAAAATCATACTGAAACGTGCTGATCTAAAATATATACAGTATAACCCCTCTAATGCGACCACTTAATGAATAAACATATATGTCTTTATAAGCATGTGGTTGCTTAATGCAGGAGCTTTCTGCATTACTTTTGCCCAGCATTAAGCTACCACCTGCATCTAGCACCCAGAATTATGCCTCTTTTAGGTGGTCGCATTAGAGGGGTTTTGCTGTAACAAGTTTACGTCTTCGATTTAATGAGATACCCTTCGACGTATCTGGGTCAACACTGTTTGAAAAGGCAATCATGTATTCTTGTATGCAACATACACACGTGATTAAAGTCATGACCGAATGCTTGAGTACATTCATTCGAAGGAAACATACAGCATGCATCAAACAATGATGCAGTTATCACCAACGCCCCCTGGCATTTTGTGGAGTTTTAATTTCTTTAACAAACATACCCCAGCGCGGTAATGGTTCTTTGATTTCTATCTTTATTTCTACTTTATTTACTAACAAAAACCCAGGAGCATTAAACCTTTCAACCCTTTCCTTCATATAAATGTTTTTTCGTGCATTTGTAAACAGAGTAGATCCAGATCAGACGGTTCCCGGAGGAGCCGACTGATCAGGGTCTGCTCTGTTTTCCTATGGAATCATTCAGATATGAGTACATAATCTACCCAAACCAAAACATGTATTCAGGATTACATGCCATTATAAAACCTCAGCTAATAAAAATGTTGTTAGTATTACAGTATAACCTCTCTTACCCGCAATTCTACTAGATAAGAATTTAGATACTTTTAGGCAGGTGGCTGCTTAATGCAGGGTGAAAGTCATGCAGAAAGCTCCTCTAGGAGCTTTCTGCATGACTTCCACCCTGCATTAAGCTGCCACCTGTCTCCAAGACCGATATTCATACTAAATTTAACGGCCGGTTAAGAGAGGTTTTACTTACATGAATATACGAAAGGGAGATGGTCCATTCTGGGTATCGTTTGCAAACAGTTTCGATTCGCATGAGACGCCAAGGTACACATGTAACAGTATTGATTGGGATGGGACGCCGAAGTAATGGCATAACAGTATTAATTGAGGTAAGACCTCAAGGTACTCGTGTCACAGTATGGATTGGGATTATACGCCTTTGTACTCGTATAACAGTATAAATTTGGATGAGACGCCACCGTATTCTCGTAACAGTGTGGATTGAGGAAAGGCGCCAAAGTACATGTACGGACATAACAATTTGAACTGAGGTGAGACGCAGATGCACTCGAGTAACAGTATGGATTGATGTGAGACGCCGAGGCACTCGAGTAACAGTATGGATTGATGTGCGACGCCGAGGTACTCGAGTAACAGTATGGATTGATGTGAGACGCCGAGGTACTCGAGTAACAGTATGGATTGATGTGAGACGCCGAGGCACTCGAGTAACCGTATGGATTGATGTGAGACGCCGAGGTACTCGAGTAACAGTATGGATTGAGGTGAGACGCCGAGTTACTTGAGTAACCGTATGGATTGAGGTGAGACGCCGAGGTACTCACGTAACAGTATGTATTTAGGAGAGGCGCCGATGTACTTCGGTAATAGTATAGATTCGGTTGAGACGCCGAGGTACTCACGTAACAATATAGATTGAAATGAGAAGCCGCCAATGTACTCGTCATCTAACTAAGACCAATACTGCTTGATAATCTGGTCGCGACAGACCAGAAACGGGCAAAAATCTGCTATTTGTTTGGAATTGGTATAGGAGGCCAGATAAGATGCGTAAAGTCAAGTACGTTCAAGAATAATTATTATTTCTCCACAACACTTGTGACCACTCTTTAGAATCGCCTCGAAGAGACGATTCTAAAGAATGGTTACAATATAGGGTTTGGTGGAGAAATGGAGATTTTAGTATTTGAGTACGCACCTTTATCTATAGCTCTGATGTCATTTCTGCTGGCGGCCTTGTATGCTTATGGGTTAAAACTTTTACGAGATCTTACATTCCTCAAGCATCTGCATGTCTTATATAACATGAATGTTTATCAATACAAACGAGACCCGTATCAGAAAGGGATCTGAGGCATCTTCCATTGAGCTCTTGAATGGCTTGTTTTCTTGCTCACAGGTATTAAGAAGTTTTAAATAGCGGCAGTTAGATGCCACGTAGATATGATTTGATACATACTTCAACGTTACAAATGGGACGGAAATGTGTAACATACACGCACTGAATATTTGTTATTGTTGCACTAACTAATATGTGTATTGTATACGTATACAAACAATTGTTTAATGTATATTGATATAAGTGTGTAAACACCTATTTCAAGCTATGTCTTGACACATCTTCATTAGAATCATATATGCCTTGAAAAATGACAATTGTATCTCTTATCAGCGATTTTGACAAGAGTTTTTGGAAGAAATAGTATTGGAAATGTCCATACTCATTGTCAAGTAATACAAACGTACTTGACATTTTACCAATTTCCTTTTTAATATTCTAGTTAGTTTTGTTTGTTCACGTAAGAAATAATGACGTCATTAATATTTATTAGCTGAATTATTAATAATATAATCATTTCAAGTACATTTTTGCTTTGACAAAACCTGCAGACTCAGGTCTCTATCATGCCAGAGTTCGTTCTCAAGCTTTTGATTGGTCAGATTTGAGTTCTCAAGCTTTTGATTGGTCAGATTTGAGCCAAAGGCTCAAATCTGACCAATCAAAAACTTGAGAACGAACTCAGACTCAACTAAAAGTTTTATAAGCACAGACCCAGGTCAAACAAAGCAGACTCTAATCATACGGCTCCTACAAGAGCCGTCTGATCTGGGTCTACTCTGCACATGCGTGAACATGTGTTTTTACGAGGGAAAGGATTAAAAAGAAGACAATAGTCCATATTTCAATCCTGATAAATAACAAAAGCAAAAGCTACTATATAAACAGTCCATAAGTCATTTAAGATATCAATAGCATTGGCCGACCGGCACATTGGCCGATGCAATAGTATTGGACGGCCGGCACATTGGCCGATAAAATAGCATTGGCCGACCGGCACATTGTGACGTTTTGCTTATTTCGGGATGTTGCATATAATTCCTCAAACGTCAGTAAATTCTAATTACTTCATAGCATTTTTTTTTAAAATAATATATGCCATCTTACCTGAAATCCGCATAGACCTAGCTCTTCATTGCTGTGGCACATGCTACAATTTCTGTATTCTCGAAATAGATTGAAATAAACGTACGTTTAACAACCCAACAACCTTTGCAAAGTTCTGTCATCAGTTTAAGTGAAGATCTAATTCAGACGCCACAAGTCTGACACAGAGGCGGTGTAAGGTCTAAATCAGTTCGGACTTTACGTTCCCATCGACGTTGCTCAGAAACTACTTATGCTTAGATTATGACGTAATCAAACCCTGAAAATAGATCTTGAGCGTATGGACAGTATAAGTTACACAGTTTTCAGGTGACCTAATATGGAATATACTGCCAGAAAATTTCATATGGGACGAGAGCGAAGCTCGAGTCCCATATGGAATTTACTGGCCGTGTATATTCCACATTCGGTCACCTGAACACTGTGTAACGTTTTATCCTACCGACTCCCATCTATTCTTGACGAAATAGATTTCAGGCGACCGCTGTCATTAACATGACGTCATCACGAGGTCTATCTGAACATCGGTATATGACGTTATGTTTACCGCCAAATAGAAATATTAATTACTGTATCTAAATCAGTAATCGCAGGTATTTACGTCATCGTATTTGGGTCTCCATTGTTTAACAGGCAAGATGAATATACGTTTACAAATTGCATTTTCGCAGGTATAAATTTACGGCATCGGGTTAGGTTCTAGTTTGTTTACCAGGTAAGGCCAACTATGGTTAAATGACGTCATTTCCCAATGGCGCTTATATTAGGCTGCTGAAGGCAGTGGATGGAAAATACACGGCTATCACGTGACGTCATTTAACCAATCGGATAGCTTGAAACCTGTAGGAGGTAGGATAATGTAGAATCTTTAACTTACTTCATTGCCAGTGCCTTTAATTAACCATTTCCCTGCTATGTGTTTATTCCAAATTTCAATACTAAATAGTCATGAAATATGGAAGGTGGAACATTGTGACCATTTTAGAAACTAAGGGAGAAGATATATCGAATTCAATAAGCAAACATAGCATACTATGATCAGACGGCTCCTAGAGGAGTCGTCTGATCTGGGTCTGCTATGTTTACAGATGCGTGAACACACGTTTTTATGAGAGAAAGGGTTAAATACCTATATAACAGAACCTGTAATAAACGGTCATTCATTTATTGAACCAACGAGTGTTAAAAAGCAGGTGGCTGCTTAATGTAGGGCAAAAGTAATGCAGAAAGCTCCTATAGGAACTTTCTGTATCACTTTGTCAAGATCTGCATTAAGCTACCATCTGGCTTACAGACACATAGGTAAACCTCTTTTTATGGTCACTTAAGACAGGTTCTACTGTATTCAAAGAAAGTTGCGTTGGCTGTAGCTTCGTGCAAATCTATAAACAAGTGTTATAGATTGTATCACCGACATCGTTACAGTAATTATACGAGCTCTAGTATAAACAACCATGGAAAGTCCATTCATCTGTTACAGTAAAACTTCCATAATAGCGACCACATAACCCTTTCCCTCATATAAACGTGTTTTCACGCATTTGCAAACAGAGTAGACCCAGATCAGACGGCTCCTAGAGGAGCCGTCTGAACAAGGTCTGCTATGTTTGTTAATAGATTTTGATAGATCTGATTCTTTGCTTTCTAAAATGTCTACAATGTTCCATCTTCCACATTTCTTTATAACTATTTCGTAAAGAAATATTCAGTAGTTATTGAAATTTTTGAATAGACATAAAAACAGAGAAACGGTTAAACGAAGTACACAGGCGAAACTAATATAGAAAGCTCCTTCTTGAGCTTTTTGTATATTAATAACCTATTGATCTTAAAGATCCCGACCTTTATTCAAAGACTCGCCATTTTAAGGAGGGTCTACAGTAGTTTTAACGAACACTTGTTTTCGAATGCTGTTCTGATCAGATCTCTTAGAGCATTGTACAAAGGTTGAAGGTAACATCAGCGTCTTTGAAAATCCTATTGAAGTTGAAGCAAACCCACTGAAGACATTTGAAGCATGCTATCTATGAACTCATTGCGATAGCTATCATTAAATGCGGTCAGAAAGTACTTATAATATCTGATGACGAACTGGCGCCAAATAAATAACCAAGTGTAGATATCTAAATTGGTTTTAAAACGGTTTATTCTGATAGTGTGCATATTAGTTGTTCGTGTGTTTTATGACATTTGCTTGTTGTTGTTGTTGTTTTTTTTGCCTAAGAGATCTTGACCTTTCCAAGAGGTCGATTTTCGTGCAATGGGAGTCACGTTCTAAAACATTAACGACACTGTGAACAGTGTCATTTTATCCCGCGCGCTTTAAATAGACATGGTATCGCGTGTGTTACTGGTATACAATTGGATTATACAGTAAAATCTCTCTATAACGGCCACTAAATTACATCAAGTATTTTGTGTTAAAGGCAGGTGGCTGCTTAAAGCAAGGTGAAAGTAAAACAGAACGCTCCTATAGGAGCGTTCTGTTTTACTTTCACCTTGCTTTAAGCTGCTACCTGCCCTAAATACCAATTAATTAACACAATTTAGTGGCCGTTATAGAGAGGTTTTACAGTCTTTATTAATTAAGAAATCAATTAAAGTCATATTTTCAATAACATAATACAACTTGGTATGTGTTATGTTCAATTATTATTATGAAGATTGTCAATTTGTCCTCATATCGGACAATGGCACCTGTGATACAAAATAAACCGTTTTCTTTGATACTTATGATTTTCTGTTGTTTTACAAAATATTATCGGCCGATGTCGACCAGTTACGAAACTATGCATGAGAATTTTGTCTTCTTCAGCGTGTTTCAATAGGTTTTCTTGCGTTTTACTTCTTTTCGGCATATATAAAAATATATACATTTATGTAATTGTATGCACTTTTAAGACGCGTTGCAGGTACAGTCTATCACTTTAAAATCTTACAGTCATGTATGTGGATTCGCTCTATTTTTCATTAGCTAAAACAATCATTAAGCGGATCGTTAATAACCCTCGACGGCTCTGGATACAGATATATCTAAGAAACTAGATAACTGATTTCGATATAAACAGCATGACACTGGAATTATCGAGTTTGAAAAGATATAGATATACTCTTGAAATCAAGCGATACAAATGAATCTTATCAACTGACTTACATACACAGAGATAAAGAAGGCAGCTTTGTATAATTTGACTTTAAGTTTTTCCAAATAATAGCATATATCTGGACTGATCCATCTTGTGTCAGCATAATGTAGTGCAATAGGTATGTACGGAAAACATAGCACTTAACCCAATACACCATAGGCTATATTAGACCATTATCCCACTGGCTATTTTTAGAAACAACTTCTGAATACATGTACTGAAAAGTGGCATTTACTAGCAAAAAGGTAAATTTTAGAGTCGTATTGTTTTGAAATCATTGTGATAAATACAGCATTTGGTCTACTTATCACAATGGATTCAAAAAGTGTTTAACAGAGGCGTCAAAAGGCGTCAATATGCGGGAATGGGTTAAAATGCGTCAATATGAGGGAATGGACTAAATGACCACTCAAAAGAAGTATAATTATTAGTCTATGAGACAAGCTGCTATATGCTGTGATACAGAACGTCCCATCAGGAATGGGATATTGCTAAAACTGATTTGGAAATTATAAATTATAAGTAACATTATTGGTATTAAGGCAGGGGTGATCAAGGGTGCTCAAACATGGGATTTAAAAAGAAAAGATTGGCCGGTGTCATTGTTCAAGGTCCAGGGTCCATGCTTATAAAACTTTTAGTTGAGTCTGAGTTCGTTCTCAAGTTTTTGATTGGTCAGATTTGAGCCTTTGGCTCAAATCTGACCAATCAAAAGGTTGAGAACTCAAATCTGACCAATCAAAAGCTTGAGAACGAACTCAGACTCAACTAAAAAGCTTCATAAGCATGGACCCTGATGACTCCGAATGACTCCGCGTCTCACAATGACCAACATTGTCAGACAAGCTGATTATTGTTCTGGAAAGATAAGGAAATGAACACGACTTTGAAATTTTAAGCAGACGACAATCTTAGCAGATGACAATCTACGCAGGCGACACTCTAAGCAGACGACAATCTACGCAGGCGACACTCTGAGGAGACGACACCCAAAGTAGGCGGTACTCAGAGCAGGCGGAAAACAATATAAGCAGATGACAGTCTAAGCAGGCGACAAACTAAGCAGAAAACAGTATAAGCAGATGACAGACTAAGTAGACAACAATCAAAGCAGGCCATACTCTAAGCAGACGGAATCAGCAAACTTGTCCAAATAAATGTGTTTCGCACCGATTTTATTTTCATTTGAAGTGCAGTTTATGCAGCAAATAATTTTTTGCCGATATGACGTTTGGAACACAATTTGTCGAGAACACTGTTTTACAGTAAACCCTGAACGAAAGATGTGTGTGAAGCTGGCTCAGCAATCAACCATCAACCATCAACATTCGTTTTTATATAAGGAAATCGAATGTTGATCTCGAATGTCGAGCTCGCCCATCAACATTCGTTTTTATATAGAGAAACCGAATGTTGAGCTGGAATGTTGAGCTCGCCCATCAACATTCGTTTTTATATAAGGAAATCGAATGTTGATCTGGAATGTCGAGCTCGCCCATCAACATTCGTTTTTATATAAGGAAATCGAATGTTGATCTGGAATGTCGAGCTCGCCCATCAACATTCGTTTTTATATAAGGAAATCGAATGTTGAGCTGGAATGTCGAGCTCGCCCATCAACATTCGTTTTTATATAAGGAAATCGAATGTTGATCTGGAATGTCGAGCTCGCCCATCAACATTCGTTTTTATATAGAGAAACTGAATGTTGATCTGGAATGTCGAGCTCGCCCATCAACATTCGTTTTTATATAGGAAATCGAATGTTGATCTGGAATGTCGAACTCGCCCATCAACATTCGTTTTTATATAAGGAAATCGAATGTTGATCTGGAATGTCGAGCTCACCCATCAACATTCGTTTTTATATAGAGAAACCGAATGTTGAGCTAGAATGTTGAGCTCGCCCATCAACATTGGTTTTTATATAAGGAAATCGAATGTTGAGCTGGAATGTCGAGCTCGCCCATCAACATTCGTTTCTATATAAGGAAATCGAATGTTGATCTGGAATGTCGAGCTCGCTCATCAACATTCATTTTTGTATAAGGAAACCGAATGTTGATCTGGAATGTCGAGCTCGCCCATCAACATTTGTTTTAATATAGAGACCCCGAATGTTGATCTTGAATGTTGAGCTCGCCCATCAACATTGGTTTTTATATAGAGAAACCGAATGTTGATCTGGAATGTCGAGCTCGCCCATCAACATTCGTTTTTGTATAGAGAAACCGAATGAAGATCTGGAATGTTGAGCTCGCCTATCAACATTCGATATTATATAAGGAAACCGAATGTTGAGCTGGAATGTCGAGCTCGCCCATCAACATTCGTTTTTATATAAGAAAATCGAATGTTGATCTTGAATGTTGAGCTCGCCCATCAACATTCATTTTTATATAAGGAAATCGAATGTTGATCTGGAATGTTGAGCTCGCTCATCAACATTCATTTTTATATAAGGAAATCGAATGTTGATCTGGAATGTCGAGCTCGCCCATCAACATTTGTTTTTATATAGAGAAACCGAATGTTGATCTGGAATGTTGAGCTCGCCCATCAACATTGGTTTTTATATAGAGAAACCGAGTGTTGATCTGGAATGTCGAGCTCGCCCATCAACATTCGTTTTTGTATAGAGAAACCGAATGTTGATCTGGAATGTTGAGCTCGCCCATCAACATTCGTTATTATATAAGGAAACCGAATGTTGATCTTGAATGTCGAGCTCGCCCATCAACATTCATTTTTATATAAGGAAATCGAATGTTGATCTGGAATGTCGAGCTCGCCCATCAACATTCGTTTTTATATAGAGAAACCGAATGTTGATCTTGGATGTTGAGCTCGCCCATCAACATTCGTTTTTATATAGAGAAACCGAATGTTGATCTGGAATGTCGAGCTCGCCCATCAACATTCGTTTTTATATAGAGAAACCGAATGTTGAGCTGGAATGTCGAGCTCGCCCATCAACATTCGTTTTTATATAAGGAAATCGAATGTTGATCTGGAATGACGAGCTCTCCCATTAACATTTGTTTTTATATAGAGAAACCGAATGTTGATCTGGAATGTTGAGCTCGCCCATCAACATTGGTTTTTATATAGAGAAACAGAATGTTGATCTGGAATGTCGAGCTCGCCCATCAACAGTCGTTTTTGTATAGAGAAACCGAATGTTGATCTGGAATGTTGAGCTCGCCCATCAACATTCGTTATTATATAAGGAACCCGAATGATGATCTGGAATGTCGAGCTCGCCCATCAACATTCGTTTTTATATAGAGAAACCGAATATTGAGCTGGAATGTTGAGCTCGCCCATCAACATTCGTTTTTATATAAGGAAATCGAATGTTGAGCTGGAATGTCGAGCTCGCCCATTAACTTTCGTTTTTATATAAGGAAATCGAATGTTGATTTGGAATGTCGAGCTCGCTCATCAACATTCATTTTTATATAAGGATATCGAATGTTGATCTGGAATGTCGAGCTCGCCCATCAATATTTGTTTTTATATAGAGAAACCGAATGTTGAGCTGGAATGTCGAGCTCGCCCATCAACATTCGTTTTTATATAGAGAAACCGAATGTTGATCTTGGATGTTGAGCTCGCCCATCAACATTCGTTTTTATATAGAGAAACCGAATGCTGATCTGGAATGTCGAGCTCGCCCATCAACATTCGTTTTTATATAGAGAAACCGAATGTTCAGCTGGAATGTCGAGCTCGCCCATCAACATTCGTTTTTATATAGAGAAACCGAATGTTGAGCTGGAATGTCGAGCTCGCCCATCAACATTCGTTTTTATATAAGGAAATCGAATGTTGATCTGGAATGACGAGCTCTCCCATCAACATTTGTTTTTATATAGAGAAACCGAATGTTGATCTGGAATGTTGAGCTCGCCCATCAACATTGGTTTTTATATAGAGAAACCGAGTGTTGATCTGGAATGTCGAGCTCGCCCATCAACATTCGTTTTTGTATAGAGAAACCGAATGTTGATCTGGAATGTTGAGCTCGCCCATCAACATTCGTTATTATATAAGGAAACCGAATGTTGATCTTGAATGTCGAGCTCGCCCATCAACATTCATTTTTATATAAGGAAATCGAATGTTGATCTGGAATGTCGAGCTCGCCCATCAACATTCGTTTTTATATAGAGAAACCGAATGTTGATCTTGGATGTTGAGCTCGCCCATCAACATTCGTTTTTATATAGAGAAACCGAATGTTGATCTGGAATGTCGAGCTCGCCCATCAACATTCGTTTTTATATAGAGAAACCGAGTGTTGAGCTGGAATGTCGAGCTCGCCCATCAACATTCGTTTTTATATAAGGAAATCGAATGTTGATCTGGAATGACGAGCTCTCCCATCAACATTTGTTTTTATATAGAGAAACCGAATGTTGATCTGGAATGTTGAGCTCGCCCATCAACATTGGTTTTTATATAGAGAAACAGAATGTTGATCTGGAATGTCGAGCTCGCCCATCAACAGTCGTTTTTGTATAGAGAAACCGAATGTTGATCTGGAATGTTGAGCTCGCCCATCAACATTCGTTATTATATAAGGAACCCGAATGATGATCTGGAATGTCGAGCTCGCCCATCAACATTCGTTTTTATATAGAGAAACCGAATGTTGAGCTGGAATGTTGAGCTCGCCCATCAACATTCGTTTTTATATAAGGAAATCGAATGTTGAGCTGGAATGTCGAGCTCGCCCATTAACTTTCGTTTTTATATAAGGAAATCGAATGTTGATTTGGAATGTCGAGCTCGCTCATCAACATTCATTTTTATATAAGGATATCGAATGTTGATCTGGAATGTCGAGCTCGCCCATCAATATTTGTTTTTATATAGAGAAACCGAATGTTGAGCTGGAATGTCGAGCTCGCCCATCAACATTCGTTTTTATATAGAGAAACCGAATGTTGATCTTGGATGTTGAGCTCGCCCATCAACATTCGTTTTTATATAGAGAAACCGAATGTTGATCTGGAATGTCGAGCTCGCCCATCAACATTCGTTTTTATATAGAGAAACCGAATGTTGAGCTGGAATGTCGAGCTCGCCCATCAACATTCGTTTTTATATAAGGAAATCGAATGTTGATCTGGAATGACGAGCTCGCCCATCAACATTTGTTTTTATATAGAGAAACCGAATGTTGATCTGGAATGTTGAGCTCGCCCATCAACATTGGTTTTTATATAGAGAAACAGAATGTTGATCTGGAATGTCGAGCTCGCCCATCAACATTCGTTTTTGTATAGAGAAACCGAATGTTGATCTGGAATGTTGAGCTCGCCCATCAACATTCGTTATTATATAAGGAACCCGAATGATGATCTGGAATGTCGAGCTCGCCCATCAACATTCGTTTTTATATAGAGAAACCGAATGTTGAGCTGGAATGTTGAGCTCGCCCATCAACATTCGTTTTTATATAAGGAAATCGAATGTTGAGCTGGAATGTCGAGCTCGCCCATCAACATTCGTTTTTATATAAGGAAATCGAATGTTGATTTGGAATGTCGAGCTCGCTCATCAACATTCATTTTTATATAAGGATATCGAATGTTGATCTGGAATGTCGAGCTCGCCCATCAATATTTGTTTTTATATAGAGAAACCGAATGTTGAGCTGGAATGTCGAGCTCGCCCATCAACATTCGTTTTTATTTAGAGAAACCGAATGTTGATCTGGAATGTCGAGCTCGCCCATCAACATTCGTTTTTTGTATAGAGAAACCGAATGTTGATCTGGAATGTTGAGCTCTCCCATCAACATTCGTTTTTATATAAGGAAATCGAATGTTGAGCAAGAATGTCGAACTCGCCCATCAACATTCGTTTTTATATAAGGAAATCGAATGTTGATCTTGAATGTCGAGCTCGCTCATCAACATTCATTTTTATATAAGGAAATTGAATGTTGATCTGGAATGTCGAGCTCGGCCATCAACATTCGTTTTTTATATAGAGAAACCGAATGTTGATCTGGAATGTTGAGCTCGCCCATCAACATTTGTTTTTATATAGAGAAACCGAATGTTGATCTGGAATGTTGAGCTCGCCCATCAACATTCGTTTTTATATAGAGAAACCGAATGTTGATCTGGAATGTCGAGCTCGCCCATCAACATTCGTTTTTATATAGAGAAACCGAATGTTGAGCTGGAATATCGAGCTCGCCCATCAACATTCGTTTTTATATAAGGAAATCGAATGTTGATCTGGAATGTCGAGCTCGCCCATCAACATTCGTTTTTATATAAGGAAATCGAACGTTGAGCTGGAATGTCGAGCTCGCCCATCAACATTCGTTTTTATATAGAGAAACCGAATGTTGATCTGGAATGTCGAGCTCGCCCATCAACATTGGTTTTTATATAAGGAAATCGAATGTTGATCTGGAATGTCGAGCTCGCCCATCAACATTCGTTTTTATATAGGGAAACTGAATGTCGAACTGGAATGTCGAGCTCGCCCATCAACATTCGTTTTTATATAGAGAAACTGAATGTTGGGCTGGAATGACGAGCTCGCCCATTAACATTAGCCATTATATAGAGAAACTGAATGTCGAGCTGGACTGTTTAGCTCGCCCATCAACATTCGTTTTTATATAAGGAAACAGAATGCTAAGCTGGACTGTAAACTCTTCCAGTCTACCATTGTAGCTATATAGAATTTCTCTTGCGGAATATCATACAATGTGAATAACACAACTGAATATGCCTGACATATGACAATACTAAAAACCATTTTTTTAAAACATTTTTATTGGGAACTTTCCAAATACAATGGGTCCATAGCCATATTCATTAACATAATGAGTTCAAATTTAAAAGCTAATATTTAACTTAAGCAGCTGTAAAACATGTTCGTTAATCCATTGTAATATTTAAACTTCTTATAAACTGCAAAATCAAACATCACGTGTTATAAATATGAAATCACAATTGTCAATGCATGGTTCTCAAATTCATACTCAAAGTAGCACTGGTTATGGGCACTTGCGAATTGTCTTAATGGTCCTGTCACACTATAGCGTATGAGACGAACGTATGCATAGCGTATGAAAAACTGGTCATGCGCATAACTGTTGAGCGTATGAACCCGAAATTTCCCAACACTATCTTCGATGAACCTACTACCAGCGCATGTGTACCGTATATCTGGCGTATATGCAGCGCATGAGAATCGTATACGAGCGTGTGTCAACTTATGTCACCGTCAGTGTAGCGTATATCAGCGTATAACTAGCGTATGCGAGCATATAAGTAACATATTCTTACTGCATGTGAGCGCATGAACAGCGTATGGATAGCCAGAAATAGGTTGAATACGTTAAATACGTTAGTAATTCATCAGACATACGTTAAGTTATGCCCATATCACA
Organism: Azorinus chamasolen; assembly: GCA_963576725.1. Taxonomy (NCBI): domain Eukaryota; kingdom Metazoa; phylum Mollusca; class Bivalvia; order Cardiida; family Solecurtidae; genus Azorinus; species Azorinus chamasolen. The sequence goes on along the minus strand of OY755251.1, from coordinate 16,307,360 downwards.
CTATAGCGTATGAGACGAACGTATGAATAGCGTGCGTATGAAATCCTGGGCATACGCACAACTTTGAGCATATGAATCCGTAATTTTCCGCCTCTATCTTCGATGAACGTATTAGCAGCGCGTGAATAGCGTATGCGTACCGTATATCTGGCGTATAGGCAACGCATGGGAAACGTATACGAGCATGTGTCAACTTATGTCACCGTCAATGTAGCGTATATCAGCCTATAAATAGCGTGTGTGAGCATATAAGTAACGTATTCTTACCTCATGTGATCGCATGAATAGCGTATGAATAGCCAGAAATAGGTTAAAAACGTTAGTCGTTCGTCAGACATACGTTAAAATTACGTTACTGATACGCTATCCATATGATAGATTTACTGGCCGCCTTCATGCCACCGTATGTGAAACGTATTTGACCTAGTATACTGCATACGCTCGTATACGCTGAGCTGCTTTGAACATGTTCAAAAATTAGTTTCGTTCTCTGCGTATGAGAACGTACACCGACATATGGCAGCTTATACAACGTATGCCTATCCTACCCATAGCGTTTATCTGCGTGCATGCGAGCGCATGAGCATTTTTTCTCATACGTTCGCATACGTTCGTGCCAAACGCTCTTGTGTGACACCACCTTTAGAATTGACTAAATGCCAAATTTACACATGCAGATGTAATAAAGAAGATATAAAGCATATTTTTTCAAGATACATGTATATTCCTAAAACGGAAAGTCGGTTTCTAAGAAGGGCTATCTTCAATAAAACGTCCTAGATAAAAACTAAAAGGTAAATGTTTTCATAGGACACAGATATGCCACATCTGATTATATAAATTAAGGCCTGCGGTTATTAAAATCAATATATGTATTTTAATGAATAGGCAGCAGTTACATACTAATACTTATCATGACTAACTATCAAACAGATGTGTTTGACTTGAGTATGATCTTTAAAAATTCCTATATGCCAGACGCACATGTTCACATAAATTTATCAACAATCAATAGGTCAAACTTTGCATTACACAACAATATTACCATGATGACCCTAGTATCGTTCACAAGTCAATCATTGGAGAAAAAACTCAAGTGTTTCACTATATTTTTCTATAGAAATCTGGCTACCCATGTAGCTGGGCCTTATCTGACCCCTGCGGACTTCAAGGTGACGTAATTTGCCATCTTGAAAGCTAAGAGCTTCCAGTTTCAGAGACATTTTCAACATTTTAGCTATATGTTCCTATAGAAAGTGGCAACCCCTCGGCTGGGTCCAATTTTAACACCATGGGCAAATTTTTTGTAGCGGACCTACAGATGATGCTATGTGCCAAAGATGAAAGCAGATAATCCTGTATATTCGGAGAAAAATATTTCCCTATATAATGGCGAATGTTGATGGGCGAGCTCGCCATTCCAGATCAACATTCGGTTTCTCTATATAAAATCGAATGTTGATGGGCGAGCTCGACATTCGAGATCAACATTCTGTTTCTCTATATAAAAACGAATGTTGATGGGCGAGCTCGACATTCCAGATCAACTCGGTTTCTCTATATAAAAACGAATGTTGATGGGCGAGCTCGACATTGCAGCTCAACGTTCGATTTCCTTATATAAAAACGAATGTTGATGGGCGAGCTCGACATTCCAGATCAACATTCGATTTCCTTATATAAAAACGAATGTTGATGGGCGAGCTCAACATTCCAGATCAACATTCGGTTTCCTTATATAAAAACGAATGTTGATGAGCGAACTCGACATTCCAGCTCAACATTCTGTTTCTCTATATAAAAACGAATGTTGATGGGCGAGCTGGACATTCCAGCTCAACATTCGGTTTCTCTATATAAAAATAAATGTTGATGGGCGAGCTCGACATTCCAGATCAACATTCGGTTTCTCTATATAAAAACGAATGTTGATGGGCGAGCTCGACATTCCAGATCAACATTCGATTTCCTTATATAAAAACGAATGTTGATGGTCGAGATCGACATTCCAGATCAACATTCGATTTCCTTATATAAAAACGAATGTTGATGGGCGAGCTCGACATTCCAGCTCAACATTCGGTTTCTCTATATAAAAACGAATGTTGATGGGCGAGCTCGACATTCCAGATCAACATTCGATTTCCTTATATAAAAACGAATGTTGATGGGCGAGCTCGACATTCCAGATCAACATTCGATTTCCTTATATAAAAACGAATGTTGATGGTCGAGCTCGACATTCCAGCTCAACATTCGGTTTCTCTATATAAAATCGAATGTTGATGGGCGAGCTCGACATTCCAGATCAACATTCGATTTCCTTATATAAAAACGAATGTTGATGGTCGAGCTCGACATTCCAGCTCAACATTCGGTTTCTCTATATAAAATCGAATGTTGATGGGCGAACTCGACATTCTAGATCAACATTCGATTTCCTTATATAAAAACGAATGTTGATGGGCGAGCTCGACATTCCAGCTCAACATTCGATTTCCTTATATAAAAACGAATGTTGATGGTCGAGCTCGACATTCCAGCTCAACATTCGTTTTCTCTATATAAAATCGAATGTTGATGGGCGAGCTCGACATTCCAGATCAACATTCGATTTCCTTATATAAAAACGAATGTTGATGGTCGAGCTAGACATTCCAGCTCAACATTCGGTTTCTCTATATAAAATCGAATGTTGATGGGCGAACTCGACATTCCAGATCAACATTCGATTTTCTTACATAAAAACGAATGTTGATGGGCGAGCTCGACATTCCAGATCAACATTCGATTTCCTTATATAAAAACGAATGTTGATGGTCTAGCTCGACATTCCAGCTCAACATTCGGTTTCTATATATAAAATCAAATGTTGATGGGCGAGCTCGACATTCCAGATCAACATTCGATTTCCTTATATAAAAACGAATGTTGATGGTCGAGCTCGACATTCCAGCTCAACATTCGGTTTCTCTATATAAAATCGAATGTTGATGGGCGAGCTCGACATTCTAGATCAACATTCGATTTCCTTATATAAAAACCAATGTTGATGGGCGAGCTCGACATTCCAGATCAACATTCGATTTCCTTATATAAAAACGAATGTTGATGGGCGAGCTCGACATTCTAGATCAACATTCGATTTCCTTATATAAAAACGAATGTTGATGGGCGAGCTCGACATTCCAGATCAACATTCGGTTTCCTTATATAAAAACGAATGTTGATGGTTGATGGTTGATTGCTGAGCCAGCTTCACACACATGAACGAAAGGCAAGACTCCAGTAGATATCAGGATCCATGCTTATAAATTTTTTAGTTGAGTCTGAGTTCGTTCTCAAGTTTTTGATTGGTCAGATTTGAGCCTTTGGCTCAAATCTGACCAATCAAAAGCTTGAGAACTCAAATCTGACCAATCAAAAGTTTGAGAATGAAACTCAGACTACACTGTTTGTCTGTGTCCTGTCTAGGGACATTATGCACAAATGGGTCAACATTTCCGTCATATAAACGCTTTTCACGCATTTAGAAATAGTGTAGACCCAGATCAGACGGCTCCTGTAGGAGCCGTTTGATTTGGGTCTTCTCTGTTTGCTTATGACAAAATATGGTATAGATCTGATTTTACAGCTTTTGTAAAAGCAAAAATGTTCCCTGTGTTTTTTTCATTATACAAATACAGCTAATAAATATTCATGATGTTATTATTTTTTACATGAATATTGAACAGGTAAAGGGTTAAAATCTTAACAATTATTACATCAACATTTCAATGAGCATTTATAAGTGAACATGAATGATGCAAAAACACTGCAATCGTTTAATAAGACCCGGAACAATATCGATTAATCACCGTGTGTATATATTCTGTCAAACCGATAACCTCTGTGACCCCGTATAGTACCTATAAACTGAAGCACTCGCAGATACGATCTAGAGCACTTCTTGCAGGAGAGCAATTTACCTCTGAAGCATCTGACAAGATAACGGTTTCCAACTTATATGAGGTAAGTGTTTCTGTAATTCCTCGGTCTTAAAAGGCACCTGTACACATGTGTGCCAAATGGTTCCGAGAAACGGCCCAACGCGCATGCGCAAACGGAAATGATAATTACACATGCGTCAAGTTACTGAACCTTATCGGATGTTTTTTGAAGTGGGCAGACTGGACCCATCAATAAAGGGCTACTCCAACCCCACCTGTCATCGACTGGCTCATTAGGTTTCTGTCAAAATGATTATAAATGCATACATCACAAGACAGATCGCAGTAGGGGCTACCTTTATAGTGTATTTCTTGAGAACAATCTAAGCTGTTACGATATCATTCACTGCGGGTCATTTAACCTTTTACTCCACAAATACGCCTTTCTACGTCTTTGCAAGTAGAGATGACCCAGATCTGACGGCTCCTGTAGGAGCTGTCTGATCAGGATCTGTTCTGTTTGCTTATCGAATTATACAGGTACCACCATGACCAAAGATCAACGTGTACATGTGATATTGTAACAATAAATCTAATTAATATTCATCATGTAATTATTTCGTACATGAATATTCATGGAGTAAAGGATTAATGGATATTTCTGAGAAACTATGTTCATTATGAATGCTATTTCATTTAACCCATTCCCTCATATTGACGACTTTTGACGACTCTGTAGAAGTCACTTTGTGAAACCATTGTGATAAATAGAGCATTTGCTCCTATATGCAAATGCTCTATTTATCACAATGGTTTCAAACAAAACAGTTCTAAAAAAATCCTTTTCTCTAGTTAATGCTCCTTTTCGGTAGATTTATTCAAAGAGTTTGTATCTAAAAATAGCATATGAGGTAATGGGTTAATCATTGTATTAAACGTTTTCCTTCATATTTAAAAAAGTATTTTTACGTATTTACAAACGGAGATGACCCTAATCAGACGGCTCCTGTAGGGTATGCACTGTATGCTTATGGCACGATATAGATCTGATTCTATAGTTGTTATCCAAGCAAAAAATCTATCGAAAGTTTACATTATACAAACTCAGCTTATAAATATTCATGATGTCATTATTTTTATTCCATGAATATCGAATAGGGAAAAGGTTAAGATACATTATATTCGAACTATAGAAATTTATTTCCATGGTAAACAACAGATAATCAGAGACAATATTCGAAAAGCTCCTGAGGAATAGTTTAAGAAAGTTCATTATTTTCTTGAATATTCCTTAATATTATAAAATCAATTGATTTAAACGTATGCTTGAGGAATAATACTTAACCCTTTATTCAATGAATACTCATATAAGAATTGATGACATCACGAGTATGAATCAAATTATTTTTTATATTTCTTATATATATATATAACGTACGCCCTTATTTAGGGGAAAATCCCTTCAAATAAAAACCGCATGGGTTGGTGGAAACATGCCTTCAAATAAAAAGCCATTGCGTTATTTTTTTTCATTTTAGTAATTGACCGATACAACTAAAGTGTGTAGCAGGTCATATAAGTAATTGACCGATACAGATAGAATGTGTAGTAGCTCAAAATGTAATTAAACGATACAACTAAAGTGTGTAGTATCGCATATTAGTAATTGACCGATACAACTAAAGTGTAGAATATCTCATATAAGTAATTGACCGATAAAACTAAAGTGTGGAGTAGCTCATATTAGTAATTGACCGATACAAGTAGAGTGCGTAGTAGCTCATATTAGTAATTGACCGATACAACTAAAGTGCATGGTAGCTCGTATGAGTGATTGACGGATACAACCAAAGCGTGTAGTAGCTCATATTAGTAACTGACCGATAAAGCTAAAGTATGTAGTAGCTCATATTAGTGATTGACCGATACAACTAAAGTGTGTAGTAGATGTAGCTCTTATAAGTAATTGACCGATACAACTAAAGTGTGCAGTAGCTCATATTAGTTACTGACCTATAAAGCTAAAGTATGTAGTAACTCATATTAGTAATTGACCGATACAGCTACAATGTGTAGTAACTCATTTTAGTAATTGACCGATACAACTAAAGTATGTATTAGCTCATATTAGTAATTGACCGATACAGCTACAATGTGTAGTAACTCATATTAGTAATTGGCCGATACAACTAAAGTATGCATTAGCTCATATTAGTAATTGACCGATACAACTAAAGTGTGTAGTAGCTCATATTAGTAATTGACCGATACAACTTAAGTGTTCTGTTGCAATTATGTGTAGTAATAATTTACTGCGCATACGGTAAGTAAAGACAGCATTTGTTTACACCAGTCTTAAAACATAAAATACACCAACAAAACAAACAAACAAGCAAACAAAACAACATAAACAAAACTGTAAATGGACAATAATCAGAGCTAATTAATCTGTTAAAGATCAGTACGTATCTCTACCATCTTCTCTCTTTACACCACTTACAATCTACAGTTAAGCCCCTCTAAACTGGGCGTTCAATTTAGCATAAATATTGGTCTTGGAAACATGTCGCAGCTTAATGAATGGTGAAAGTCATGCAGAAAGCTGCTCTATGCGCTTTCTGCATGACTTTCATTCTGTATTAAGCAGTCACCTGCCTGAAAGTATCTAAATTATTCTCTACTAGAATTCCGGTTTAGCGGGGTTTTATTGTATATTATCAAACACTTGCTGATCTCCTCCCCATTTAGCATGCTCCGGGCATTTCTGTAAAGTTTTGCTTTTGCAGTTTGGATCCAGATAAAAGACCGGACAATTCGGCCTAATTAGGATCCAAGCTGTACGATATTCTAGTTACGTCTTTTGGAGAGAAATGAAAGTTTTGATTCGATATCGGAACTAGCTTCCATCATCAAAACTTTTACTCAATCAGCTAAAGGTTAAAGATCACTCCGATTGGACGTTATCGTTAACGATACTCACTTAACCCTTTCCCTGTTCTGTATTTAGACCAAATTTCAATACCTACTGAATATTCATTAACAAAATAGTTATAAAGAATTATGGAAGGTGGACCATTGTAGACATTTTAGAAAGCAAAGAAACAGTTCTATCAAATTCTATTAGCAAACAGAGTAGACCCTGATCAGACGGCTCCTCTAGGAGCCGTCTGATCTGGGTCTACTCTGTTTGCAAATGCGTGAAAACACGTTTGTATGACGGAAAGGGTTAAAGGCGCCACTAATCGTTCAATCTTAGAACAAAGAACACGGCAAAAGGGGAAAATGTTCTTTGAGGAAAGTGAACAAACGATGAATTTAAGAGGTATGTCTTCTTATGAAAAGGGTCACTGATCGGCAATAAGATTCGAAAGAATCAAATACGCGTGAGTATGCCAGTGAACATGTTTTCTATGGTACAACTAATACATCTTTCTTTACTATGACACATTATCCTCTGCATTAAGGGTGTAAAGCATTTTCCTCTGGGCATTATGTTCATGACCAATATCCTACATAACACATTATTTTTCTTTAAAATACAAACACTAGCTTGGCCAATGAAAACCAATAGATTGCACTCTGACCCACAACGTCATTCTCAATCAAAGGCTATGAACACTTTTCTTCATGACGTGACGTCACTTTATTTATAGTACTGTAGAAGTAAAAGCTCCGCGAAAACAAATGGTGAGAATGAAGCTAGTGCCGACTCCGACTCCGACATATTTAGGTACATGTATAGTAAAACCTTGATAGGTCTGCTAAATATGTCAAACTTTTATTAGAAGAATATAGACCATATTAGGCAGTCGCTGCTTATGGCAAGGTAGAAGTAATGAAGAAAGCTCCTAGGGGAGATTTCTGCATGACTTTCATCCTGCATTAAGCTGTCGACTGCCTTAAAGATCGATAATGATACGAATATGAGTTTTCTAATAATTGATGTTTTACTGTATTTACTGACAATAAATGTTACAATGTAGCTAGTTCCGACATATTTGAGCATGTTGGTCAGGCAATTATATCAGAGCGATATTGGTCAGGCAATTGTACCATTGCGTATCAGGAACAGAACAGAACAGAACAGATATTTTATTAAAGACTTATCCATAATGTATATCGTCTAGTTTACATAGTACATCATATTAATAACACGTGAATATTTACAGGCAACAGATACTATACAAAATACAAGTTTCAGTTTGGTTTTACGGCGGTATTTAAAGTTGGAATTCAGATAACGAGGATGAACATGTTATAATAGAAATTCAACGGGAATTTAACATAACATAAGGACATAGCTTCTTTCACAAAGAGCGATTCGATGTTGGTCAGATAATTGTACGAGGGTGTATCAGGTCGACATTGACCAGAAAACTACAACATATCAGGTCGACGGTGATCAGACAGCTGTATCAGGTCGACGGTGATCATACACCTGTATAACGACGGCGGTGATCAGACAACTGTATAATGACGGCGGTGATAAGACAACTGTATAATGACGGCGGTGATAAGCCAACTGTTTAACGACGACGGTGATAAGACAACTGTATAACGACGACGGTGATAAGACAACTGTATAACGACGACGGTGATCAGACAACTGTATAACGACGACAGTGATCATACAACTGTATAACGACGGCGGTGATAAGACAACTGTATAACGACGACGGTGATCAGACAATTGTATCAGATCGACGGTGATAAGACAACTGTATCAGAACGACGGTGATCACACAACTGTATCAGGTTGACGGTGATCAAACAACTATGTCAGGTCGACGGTGATCAGACAACTGTATCAGGTCGACGGTGATCAGACAACTGTATCAGGTCGACGGCGGTAAGGCAGTATAGTTTACCGATTTCAGGTTAAGTTTTAGTCACCTTAAAGAAAACCATCTTAATATCTGATAGAACCATGAACTCGCCAGGGAGCTGCATTCAAAGCATTACATCGCCATTAGCTCATACCTCAATGCTCATTTTATGGTATGTGGTAAAGATTTCCCTCTTTTTCCTTGTTCTTGCATGGTAGTTGACAATCGCATATTTGAATTTGGTCGCATAAGCATAATGAACCAAGAGCAACACGTGCAGCAACAGCAGAGGTCCTGATAAGATTCGTAAATTCAAACATGTTTAACCCTTCTCTTGCTATTCACGTCAATATACCTACCTGTAAATAGTGAAGACCCAGATGAGACAGCTCCTGCAGGAGCTGTCTCATCAGGGTCTGTACTATTTACAAGTTGATTGTGCAACCAGTGCACTCTACAGCAGTGATTGCACAGAGCAATACTTGTACACAGTGAAGATATATGTAATTATACAACAGGACATGGGTAAAGAAGGAGAAATGTATTTTAAAATTCAGCAAGCGAAGGGTTAATAATAGCTCCTTTATTTCTCCACCAAACCCTATAAGGTGATCACTCTTCAGAATCGTCTCTTCGATACGATTCTAAAGAGTGGTCATAGTATAGGTTTAGGCGAGAATTGCGAGTTTAATATTTGGACATTCGCCTTAATCTGTAGCTCAGCAGCTAGGGCAAAAGGTGACCAATTAGTTGCATTTAAAACAATGCACATGATGTATAAACTTAACGAAAGGGCTTGGATGAACAAATTAAGCTGTGTCATGACTGATAAAGACACCTTCTGTGTGACAGGCCCACAATTGTCTACAGATGTCAGGACTCTCTTATCGTGGCCCTAGATAAATCACCGGACCCCCAACGGCCCCGTGCGGACTGATATAAGGGCTGTTGAAAGATTAGGGAGCTATTAAAACTCATCAAGCATAGTTCATGTCTGATAAAGGAATTAGACCAATTTTCACAAAACAACCAAACATACAGTGAACAAGATATGATTTAGTAGTCACATGTTTTTAAAAAAAACTGCATGGTTATTCATTAAGCGATCAATTTAAAAATTAGCTCCATATACGCATTACTACGCCTTTGCAAACAGAGTAGACCCAGATCAGACGGCTCCTGTATGAGCCGTCTGATCCGGGGCTGCTCTGTTTGCTTATGGCTAAAATAGACATGATTCTACAACTTCAACCATGGTCAAACATTCTTGTGTTCATATGCCATTATAAAAATAATCTACTTTATGTCCATAATGTCACTATTTCTAACATGAATATTCATGGAATAAAGAGTTAAATATATCTCGCTATCTCTCATCCAAAGTGTTTAACAAGGTCTGACTTTTTAACCAGTTCCTTCGCATTTTTACGCCTTTTCAAACAGAGTAGACACATATCAGACGGCTCCTATAGGATCCGTCTGAATACGGTCTGCTGTTTTCTTATGAAATTGGAAAACACAGTAAAATCTCTCTATAACGTCCACTAAATTACATCAAGTATTTTGTGTTAAAGGCAGGTGGCTGCTTAAAGCAAGGTGAAAGTAAAACAGAACGCTCCTATAGGAGCGTTCTATTTTACTTACACCTTGCTTTAAGCAGCCACCTGTCCTAATATACGAACTAATTAACATAATGTAGTCGCCGTTATAGAGAGGTTTTACTGTAGTTTCCAATTTCATAAGAGTATCTGATTTTATAGTGTCTGCCAATACCAAAACTTCTCTGTACATAAGCCATCATAAAAATGCAGCTTATAGATATCCATGGTTTCATTGTTTATTTCTTACAAGAATATGCAAGAGGGACAGGGTTAACCCTTCGCTTGCTATTCACGTCAATATACCTACCTGTAAATAGTGAAGACCCAGATGAGACAGCTCCTGCAGGAGCTGTCTCATCAGGGTCTGCACTATTTAACAGTTGATTGTGCAACCAATGCACTCCACAGCAGTGATTACACAGCGAAATACTTGTACACAGTTAAGATATATGTAATTATACAACAGGGTATGGGTAAAGAAGGAGATATGTATTTTAAAATGCAGCAAGAGAAGTTAAAATTCAGCAAGAGAATGGTTAAGAACTATTTGTTTTGTTCATCCTCCAGAGTGGCATTTAACAAACTGGTAATGCTATCTAAGGTCTCACTCTAGCTAAATGAAATGTACGCAGGATGTTGAAATGATTCCACGCTACCTTTTGTGAGTAAAAATCTAATTTATGGGTTAATGCGAAATGTGTCTATGTTTTTAGTTTTGTCTTAAAATACTTTGTAAACTTTTCATACATATGTTAGGAGAGACGGGAAAATGAAGAAAATACTTAAAAGACAGAAATAGATAATAAGCAAATTCCCCCGTCAAGCAAGTGCTGTCCTCAAAGTAATTGATCTGACAGACAAAATATTATTTTTTCACAATGTAAGAGTCATAACTCTGGTGTTCGGAGGTAAATGTAAGTGTCCTTATGTGTCCCCATGACCTTATGCTTCTTAACACTTACACAACCTTCCATAGAAAAATCCTTAACCGTTTCTTGGAAATGACTACAGCAAATGGCAAAACACGTAGCAATATCTTGGTGTCCGAGTAGAATGATGGAATAGCAGTAACAGGGTTGTAGGGTAGCAATACATGTGTACTGGGGTAGCAATAACTTGGTGCTAGCGTAGCAATAACCGGATGATGTAGTAACAATATCTTGGTACTTGAGAAACAAAAAGCTGGGTGCTAGAATAGCAATATTCGGTGCTGGTCTAGACATACAGGATCTGGAGTAGTAATAACTGGTTGCTGGAGTAGTAATAACTGGTTGCTGGAGTAGCAATAGGCGGCGCTGGAGTAGCAATAGCCGGCGCTGGAGTGGCAAACACCGGGTGCTGGAGCAGCAGTGATTGGTTGCCGGAATAGCAATAACTTGATTTCTGAGTAACAATAACCGGATGCAGGGGCAGCAATAACCGGGTCCGGGAGCAGCAGTAACTGGCTGCTGGAGTAGCAATAACTGGGTGCCTAACTAACAATAACCGAGTGCTGGGGTAACAAAAACTGGGTGATAGAGTAGCAATAACCGGGTGCTGGAGCAGCAATAACCGGATGCTGGAGTAGCAAAAACGGAGTACTGGAGTAAAAACTGGGCGATGGAGTAGAAAAAGCGGGTGCTCGAGCAGCAATAACCGAGTGCTGGAGTAGCAAAAACTCGGATGCTGGAGAAGCAATAACTGGGTGATGGAGCAGCAATGACCGGGTACTATAGTATCAATACATTGATGCTGGTGTAGTAGCAATAACCGAGTGCTGGTCTAAAACTAATCAGGTGCTGGGCTAGCAATAACTCAGTGCTGGAGTAACAAAAACAAAGGCACTGGGGCAGTCATAACTGCGTTCTAAGTCCTCGAATTTGGAAACAGTTGTCACACTTGAAGCCATATCTGAATCGTCCACCTGTGGTTACCTCACTGATAACATGACACAGATGCTCAAGCAACAAAAGACGACATCACAGACGTGCACTTCAAAGTATTGACACGTGCATTACCTTCAACAGAGAGTAGGCACTACGATACCGCTAAATTACTACCTGCAACTGTCTGCGGTTAGGATCGTACAGCAGCAATAGCAGTGTTGGTCATTCTAATAAAAGTTTAACCCTTCTCTTGCTGAATTTTGAAATACATTTCTTCTTCTTTACCCATGCCCTGTTGCATAATTACATATATATTCACTGTGTACAAGTATTTCGCTGTGCAATTACTGCTGTGGAGTGTCCTGGTTGCACAATCAACTTGTAAATAGTGCAGACCCTGATGAGACAGCTCCTGCAGGAGCTGTCTCATCTGGGTCTTCACTATTTACAGGTATGTATATTGACATGAATAGCAAGCGAAGGGTTAACTTTTTTAGCAGAGGTTCAGATAAGATGGGTACATTAAAATATTTTCAAGAATAACTCCTTTATTTCTCCACCATATCCTATGTTGCGACCATTCTTTAGAATCGTCTCTTTGTATGTCTACATAAAACAGCAACATCAGCATTAACCATTCTAATTAACGTATGACATATCTAGGGTCAAACCTCTTATTGTATTCATTATTCAAACATTCTTCAGTTTTAAAAGTTATCCCGATAATTTGTCAGAAAAAAAAGAACAGCCCTAACTCAGTTTATAACTTCATTACATTATTTGAACTTAGAAACAACTCGTACACAAATATGCCTCGTCATATAGACACATTTGTAACAATTGCAACTTAAAATGACAGAAAACGAATATCACTTTTTTGTTCTTATCTCTCCAAAATTTAGACAACTTAGAAATAAGTGCATAAAACCATATTTCTGCGCATGGCCAAACATAACTAAACTTTTTTCATTATTATCAAAATATCTCGAGATCAACACTAAATAATTTGACCAAATTCATTTACAATGCAAACGTGATCATCTGATATCATAAGTCATTTTGATGGGAAACTGCATGAAATTTTACAGTATTTGATTTTCTATCTAAATGTGCCGTTAAACCTAACTCACTCAGTCACTCAGTCACTCACCATCTCTGTATTTAATTACAGTAAAATTTCGATTATCCGAACTCTAAAATACGTATTATTATTAATCTTTAACACAGGTGGCAGCTTAATGCATGGTGAAAGTCATGCAGAAAGCTCCTCTAGGAGCTTTCTGCATGACTTTCACCACGCATTAAGCAGCCACCTGCCTAAAAGGGTCTAAATTCTTCTATACCGAAAATTCGAATAATCGAGGTTTTACTGTATATGGATTTGTTTCTCTGTAAACTATGTGTCCTTATCTTTGCAATATTTCGTTTCGTTTCCGTTGTTTCGTAGATTCTACTTCCTGTCCTTTAACCTTCTGCACTCTGAGCAATTGTCGTCTGCAAATTTTATCGTCTGCTTCAATTCTAAAAATACACTTATCTTTCATATCTTTTTTTTTAAAAAAAAATGTTGCGGTGACAAACCTGATGAGACGCCGAGTTAGTTGAAAGGGACCGAACTCTTACCTCGAGCTAAATCGAAGTTTGAGTTATCCGAATTCGAGATATATAATTTTTACTGCACTAGACATTCCCGCTTGTTACGTCATTGCAAACAGGGTTGATCCAGATCATACAACTTCTGTGTTTTTCACACACTTTTGTCATTCGATTTTTGAATCGAAATCTGTTTATGCCAGGACGGATTATACAGTGAAACCCCGCTAATGCGACCACTTAATAAACAGCCACTGTTGTCGTTTAAAGCAGGTGGTTGCTTAATGCAGCACGAAAGTTATGCAGAAAGCTCCTGCATAACTTTCGTACTGCATTAAGCATCTACCTGCCTCTGCCACTCAGAATTATGCCCTTTTTTGGTGGTCGCATTAGCGGGGTTTTACTGTACTTAAATCTACCTCATTGCAGACAGAATGTTCTGTTAGACGACTAATGATTCGGTATGCAATATTTCCTCAAGCAGGCGGAATGCAATGTTAGACGACCAATGCCTCGCTCTGTAGTATTTATTCAAGCACATAAAAGGTTTCCTCATAGACATGTGGAAGTTATACTATGATTGACGAATACTTTACTGAGCTACCTGTCCTGATTGGCTCTTTGTATATTACTTAGTTTGGTATACATGTACGTGCTTGCTATACATGATTGAGAGGATGCATTTTTATTGAAACTTAACTCAAACCGAAACTCTTAGAATATTTCATTGACATATCTAACCACCAAGCGGAATATACATACTTTTATCACCTGTGTTTATACATTTTATCTTGCCCGAAATTTTATCAGGTCTAATGAACTAATCAGTAGGGTACTGTTTCCCGGTCTGCGTTTGCCGGATTAGCAGTCGTGTTTATTCAGGCTTGATTTTCATAAGATTTCCAGGGAACAAGAAAAAAGAATCCTTTCGATAGACGATTTTCCTCGTCCACAAATTATGTCCTGTGACAATATCTATTAATGGAATATTTTTCATTTTGACAATGGTCTCGCTCTGATGTGAAACCTATTAAATTATGATAATATATAATATTATTTTCGACTTTTGGAAAGGACTCAAGCTGTTTTCAAATAATAACAATTCGAAACACCTAAGCAGGAAGGATTTCATATCAAATTTATAAGCACAATTTCTCACGATGTCGCTCGTGTCATTCGTAATCTCACAGATTTACCCCAAAAAGTGCATGTTTATGTAAATGTGAAATAACAGTAGAGACTTTATTGCAGGTTTTTCTGTTAAAAACACAAACCATCTTAAGACTGTTAAAATAGTGCAAATCTATCATTGCAAATGGTGTAAATTCAAATACAGTCTAGATATATTAGAATGGTGTTATGACTAATATGCCAGAATGGTGTAATGGCTAATATATATTAGAAATGTGTAATGCCTAATATATTAGAATGGTGTAATGACTAATATGTGTATTAGAATGGTGGTATGCCTGATATCTTAAAATTGTGTAATGCCTAATGTATTCTAATAGTGTTATAGCTGATGTTAGAGTAGTGTGATGCCTAATGTATTCTAATGGTGTTTTAGCTGATGTTAGAGTAGTGTGATGCCTAATGTATTCTAATGGTGTTTTAGCTGATGTTAGAATAGTGTGATGCCTAATGTATTCTAATGGTGTTTTAGCTGATGTTAGAATAGTGTGATGCCTAATGTATTCTAATGGTGTTTTAGCTGATGTTAGAGTAGTGTGATGCCTAATGTATTCTAATGGTGTTTTAGCTGATGTTAGAATAGTGTGATGCCTAATGTATTCTAATGGTGTTTTAGCTGATGTTAGAGTAGTGTAATGCCTAATGTATTCTAATGGTGTTTTAGCTGATGTTAGAATAGTGTAATGCCTAATGTATTCTAATAGTGTTATAGCTGATGTTAGAGTAGTGTGATGCCTAATGTATTCTAATGGTGTTTTAGCTGATGTTAGAGTAGTGTAATGCCTAATGTATTCTAATGGTGTTTTAGCTGATGTTAGAGTAGTGTGATGCCTAATGTATTCTAATGGTGTTTTAGCTGATGTTAGAGTAGTGTGATGCCTAATGTATTCTAATGGTGTTTTAGCTGATGTTAGAATAGTGTGATGCCTAATGTATTCTAATGGTGTTTTAGCTGATGTTAGAGTAGTGTGATGCCTAATGTATTCTAATGGTGTTTTAGCTGATGTTAGAATAGTGTGATACCTAATGTATTCTAAGTGTAATATATAATGTCATGATAGTGCTATATCTAATATATTAGAATACAGTAAATTCTAATGTTAGAATAGTGTTATATCTAGTACATTAGAATACTGCTATGTCTTATATGTTATAATGGTGTTATATCTTATGTTAGAATAGTGTTATATCTGATATATATTAGAATTGTGTTATATCCTTTTATCTTATAGCTAATGTGTTAGAATAGTGTTATATTTGATATATTAGAATACTATTATATCTAATATATTATTGAAGTGTTATATATAATATGATAGTATGATGCTATATCTGATATGTTAAGATGGAGTTGTATCTGATTAGTTATAATGGTGTTATATCTAATATATTAAATGATGTTATATAGGATATGTTAAAAGGTGCTATATCTATCTGATAAGAACGGTGTTTTATCCGGTCACCATATTGTTAGTTACCTAATACTAATAGTCACTTAGGGACATGATAAACGTTTTCATATGAGATTAGTATAATCTAACAGGTGTATCAGTGCACCGAATGACCGCGACAGACTACCTTCTATGATATTATAGTTTGCTTTTTGCAGTCAACACATCGTAATGCTATAGATGATAAAAATATACCATATGATAAGCACCAACTTCAATTCATATCGCTGATTTTTTTTCAAGAAAAATGGAAACACTTGCTTCAACAGTCGATATGGACGGACTTTTCTGTTGATCAGAATTTGATTAACAAGCGAAGGGTTACATGTACCTGTTATTAATGCCAGTGATGGTTGTACATAATGACCTGACTTAAGCGGCCATCAAAATGAGGTCTAATTAACCCTTCGCTTGCTGAATTTTAAAATACATTTCTCCTTCTTAACCCATGCCCTGTTGTATATTTACATATATCTTCACTGTGTACACGTATTTCGCTGTGCAATCACTGCTGTGGAGTGCACTGGTTGCACAATCAATTTGTAAATAGTGCAGACCCTGGTGAGACAGCTCCTGCAGGAGCTGTCTCATCTGGGTCTTCACTATTTACATGTAGGTATATTGACGTGAATAGCAAGCGAAGGGTTAAGGGTATGTAAGGCAGGTGGTAGCTTAGTTGGAGCTTTCTGCATTACTTTTGACCTGTATTAAGCAACCATCTGCTTTTTAAAGACTCCTATGTTAAAACATGAATGACCTCTACTATGTTCTACTATATGGCATATTTGTCATGTACAGCCACACGATGACGTAATTGTATTTCGGTTGCCCTTCTTAGAGCATTCAAATTTTCTCAAATTGGTCTCTTTTTCACACATAGATGTAATCTTAGGGGCATCGGAGTGAACTGTAAATTGGTCATGATTGGCCTACTTGTTACTGGTGATAATTGGTCACTTCACCAGTTTGTAAGGTGTTAGCCTGATGGTGTGGAGTGGATTTTGAAAATGTTGAGCATTTAGGTCAAGTTTGAAAAGTGGAGTGGACGACAATGGCCACTGAAGTAAGTCAAATGTGAAAACTGAAGTAGATGGCATTGGCTTCCGAAGTAAGTCAAATGTAAAGTCAAAGACTAGTCAAAATAGAGTTTGGTGAAGGAATAATGAAGTTATTCTTGAAAATGTTTTAATATACCCATCTTATATAGACCGCTGTGTGTTGTTACAATATTTTAGTTTTACATTGTCATACACCAACTTACAACAGGAGACATTTTTCCCAGATACTGTTTGACTTTTAACACAATACAAAGGTTAAGTCACTGCTCGGAAATGGTGTCTAAAATCTGTCGGAAGCTGATATTTCTCCATCTCTTCCCCTTAATGCATCTTAATTATACCAGTTTGCCGCTCCCAATTTAACCCTTATGGCTGAATCCGACAATTATTCTGGATCACAAATAACTGAAATTATGGAATGGAAATAAATTCTTTTAACAGTGATTCAAATTAGCGACATCAAAGAAGTTAATTAATTCATTACTGTGGAACTTTTTTACAGACAAACATTCAAATGCAGACGACATTTTAATGTACGGCTAACTCGTCGACATGATAAGAATTAAAAACAGCAGACGACAATCCTGCCAGACGACCATTGAGAGGCTGCGTCCAGGTCGCGCGAGCGCATTATTAACTGCTGGGTATATTTTTACTGTCACACCGGGCAGCGTGCGTGTTCGGAGACCTCATCCTGCTCCCATGCGCGGCAAAGCTTCATTGTTACTAAGTAACAGGGAATACTACCGACTCTTTACCTTTAGCACGCATAGTAGACCGCGGTTAGCTGAAAAGGTTGTATGTCCCAGTTTTAAAGCGCTGTGTTTAATAGTGTCTTTCTAACAAAAAGATTGAAATAAAATATTTTAAACATTTCATGACATGTCGTGCTACCCGGCCTTTCATTTGGTTCCATAGCATTTTTAAAAGAATATCAGAAAATCGAAAAGGACGTGCAAATATTAATTAACAGGCGAAGAACCATGTCGTTTTTCAGATTAGTTTATTTTATTAAACAGGGCTGTTTAGTTTACTTTGACGCACGTAAAATTATTTCGACGTCAGCTCTGTTAAAAAGAGTGTTAGTTTTAATCAATATTGTCATTTTATATTTTTTTGTGATAATTTAATCGAGTTCATTACAAAATCAAGCCGATGTACGGTTGGTACATTTGTAAAAAACACAACCCATCAAAACGTTCATTATACAATAAAACCCTCTAGTGCGACCACTTAATGAATAAATATGGCTGTCTTTATAAGCAGGTTGTTGCTTCGTGCAGGACGAAAGTTATACAGAAAGCTCCTAAAGGAGCGTTCTGCATAACTTATGTCCTGCATTAAGCTACCACCTGCCTTTGCCACTGTGAATTATGCCCCTTTTTGCTGGTCGCGTTAAAGGGGTTTTACTGTACTGAATGGTGAAGGAATACTAACTATCTATGGAAGACTAAATAGCTGTATGTGTAAGGAAGACTAAATAGCTGTATGTCTAAGGAAGACTAAATTTCTATATGTCTATGCAAATGGAAGACTAAATGTCTATATGTCTATGCAAGGCTAAATGTCTATGCAAATGGAAGACTAATTGTCTATATGTCTATGGAAGACTAAATGTCTATAATTCTATGGAAGACTAAATATTTATTTATGTCTATGATAGGCTAAATGTCTATAGAAGACTAAATGGTTTTAGGAGACTAAAATTCTATAGAAGACTTAATGTCTATAAAAGACTAAAAGTCTATGGAAGACTAAATGTCTACATTTCCATTAGGGAATAAATGTTCATGGAGACCAAATGCCAAACAAGCAATACTTAGTTTACTCATTTTCTCTGTTTCTTTTCTTCTTAACACGTATGTTCTTCTGTATGTTCTTCTTTCTTTGAACAGATTTGCACAGTAGCTTTCCCTCATATAAAATAATTGTCGTGCCTTTGCAAACACAGTAGACCCTGATCAGACGGCTCCTGTAGGAGCTGTCTGATCAGGGTGTGCTCTGTTTATTTAGAAATTAGACCAGGCTCTATAGTGTCTACCAATGCCAAATATTCACGTTCATATATGCTTTTCTTAAAAAAAAATCAGCTAATAAATATTCCCATTTCTTTCATGAATATTCAACAATGAAAGGGTTAAGGCTTTTAAGACGTATTACCTCATAAGCTATTTCTAGATAAAACATCTTTGAACAAATCAAAAGGAGAAATGGGAGGTTTTTAGAATCGTTTAGTTTTGAAACCATTGTGATAAATAGAGCATTTGCTCCTATGGAGCAAATGCTCTATTTATCACAACGGTTTAAAAACGTGGCTGTTACAGTGGCGTCAAAATGCATCAATATGAAGGAATGGGTTAACATAATACTGCATGTTTGCAGAAATATTTGAAACATTTATAGTCTGTGATATGTATAAAAAATTTCATGTTCCATTTATTGATTCTCTCCATGAATATTAATGAGATGAAAGGGTTAAACCGCTACTCGCTGATGTCCTCTGTCACCGTAACAGTACACGGGGTATAGACACAGCATATGTTAATACGGTAATATTTTGCTGTAGAACAAAAAATGTAAGTATCACGGGCGCATTTTTCGATATACGCTTCATACTAATGATTGAACATAACAAATGCAAAGTTTTATGATGTTATTGAGAATATGCGTTTATTGTTAAGACTTTCACACTTTAAATATAATGATTACAAAATAGAATCGAGGTTTCCAGTTCAACTCGCTTCACGAAATAGAGTAATATTGATGGCAATATAAACAAAATATACTATTAGCATATCAAATATAATTTGCGTATGTACTGAAGACTGCAGAGTTAACAGATAAAGGTACCTACACAAATACTAAAAACGCCATTTCTCAACCAACCCCTATGTTGTGACCACTCCTTAGAATCGTCTAGAAGAGACGATTCTAGGATTTGGTGAAGACATATAGAAGTTAAACTTGAAAACTATTTTAATTTACGCACCTTATCTGGATCTCTGACTGATTGGCAATTGACATTCTAGCATTGACATATTACGAAAAGTCGTTCAGGGCCCGAGATTATAAAACTTCTGAGTCTGAGATCATTCTCAAGTATCTGATTGGTCAGATTCTGAGCAAGCTCAGAATCTGACCAATCAGATGCTTTAGAATGATCTCAGGCTCAAGCAAAAATAGTTCTTACCTCGGAGGCTGAACCCTTAACCCTTTCTTTTATACACGCTTTTCCCACGCATTTGCAAACACGATAGACCCACATCAGACGGCTGGTATTAGGAGTTGTCTAAAAGGAAGGATGTGCTCTGTTTGTGTATGCAATGATATAGATCTGATTTTACAGTTTTTGTCAAAGCAAACAGTCCCTTGAAAAGATGACATTAAAACTTTAGCTAATATATGTTCATAATGATATTATTTCTTACATGAATATAGAACAGGGAAAGGGTCAAACGATGATGACAAAAAAGAACACGAAACTGTGTCCTTGAAGTGTACACAGCTGTGGTGTGCACAGATTGTTGAGCATTGGGTTGGGGTGGGGGACAACCAATTGATTATCCATTAGCAGCTAACGAACTTCATTAAGCCAATGTTCCACGCTGACAAAACTGTCCGATCGCCATGTTTGAACAGAAGCGAAATGAAAATATAAACGGATACGTGTCACATTATTCTGTTCGCCTCATCAGGCAAATGCAATGACAGAAATAGATATAATGTTTCCAGCAAAAATTATTGGAATTTGCTTTCTCATTCCGCGATGTTAGGCTTGATTTATAGCTCTTTCAATTGACTAAAACCAATTCGATTGTATCAATTTCTAAACATCATCTTCCCTCGTGCTCAGCTCAATAAAACGCAGAGGATAACGTGTTTCCGGTTTTACAGCGGCAAGGACTATTTCTCGCGCGTGAGCAACTTTTTTCGCGCGTGAGATCAGTACGGTTCTCGATTTATCTCACGTTATTCCAGTCCGAATGCGCAATCACTGAACAAAATTAATCGACCGAGTATCTGTATAATACAAACACGAGAAAAGACCGGGCGCTATAGAAAGGAAGAAAATAGCAGAATTTTGTACCTATATTAAAAATCACACATCCCAGAAGATTGATGTATTTCTGTTAGCCAATTTCTTTTCAACAATTTAAATATAATAACTAATCCGAAAATGAATGTTTCTGATTATGAGGCGTCGATCTTTTCCGCTCCATTTCGCTGAATTCCGACGCCACGATGTCTGACTGTGTGATGGTGATATTCTTTTGTGCGTATTAAAAAAAATTGCAAGTTCGCTACGCCTATTTTGCCAGGTAAGATTAACCTAAAGAACACTTAGAAAATATTGTCGTTTGCAATAAATGTTGCATATTGTTTTTCAAAGTGAGGCTTCTAACCATTTCCTCTCAAGAACACTATCAGAATGTCAAACGGTTTGAATCCTTACGAGACATTAAGGACATGTCATCTCATCTAGATCCACTAGGCATGAAATAGTTGTCGCGGATTCGCATATTGGGCATTAAATGTTAGGATAGTGTGCATAAATTATATCATGTGATGACGAATTTATTGAAGTGAATGGTATGAATGGGTTAGAAAATGATTTTCCTTCCGGTATTATGGGTCCGTGACATCTCTCCTTGTTAAAATATGGAGAGCGATTTAATTCAATTTTAAGATTTAAATTACACATAAAATATTGTATTTAGCTGCTCGACATGAAGCCATGGTTTCAATTTACTGCTAGGTGTGTTTAATGAAGTAACAGTGGTTTGCGGACAGAAAGCCTTTAACTTATATAATGGAATTAGGATAGATGCTGCCCATGCTACCCGTGTGATTTGTACAGCTGCTGTGTTTTTCGCACCAGTGTCTCCAAAGAAAGGAACAAAAACACAAACCAGTTTCTTTTCAATAGTTCATAATATTGCTTATATTTTGTATTACATAACAAAATTAAGCAAAACAATATTTTAGTTATATTGTATTAATAAATGAGATTTTTGTAAATAGTCCGTAACCAAATGTTTGTTTTACATGGTCTTCTCATACTCTTTTAGAAGACCCAAGGTTTATATATTTCCGAATATATGAAAATAATAGCAATTATCAGTTCATTCACATTTTTTTGTATCACAGGGGCACTTTTCGATATAAATTCAAATTGACAATCTCCATCTCCATAATAATGGTTGAACATAACACATACCAAGTTTTATGATGTTATTGAAAATATGCGTTTATTGTAGGGACTATCAGTTTAAGGTTTTGTCGGTATGGTAGGTTATTATACTTAATTTGTTTTTGTCTCTTGCAATAATACGTTTTGGAGGATCTTTAGCCTGCTACTCTATAAATACGCCTTTCTACGCATTTGCAAACAGATTAGACCGAGATCAGGCGACTCCCATAGGATCCGTCTGATCAGGGTCTGCTCTGTTTGCTTAGGGTATGATATAGATACGATTCTACAGTTTATGCTATGGCCAAACATTCGTAATATAGATTATGTCCATTTGCTATTGTAACAAATTAAGCTTATTAATATTCATTAGGTCATTATTTCTTACATGCATATCCATGGGGTAAAGGGTTAACACTATGAGTGTTATCTACAGTCAGCTCGTGCAGATCAAATACATTTGTAATATTGACTGGACATCGCAAACAAAGAATAATACTGGTATAAACTATTGGCATCCATGGGGGCAGCATACCGTCTTGCCCATGATCAGAGGGTGCCTCGAAGAATTCTTTGGGCTGGGTTAAAACTGTCTGCATATATCCCATATACGCGAGAACACATATTAGCTTCAATTGTTGAAAATAGATATGTCATTTTCTCCTAAAGTAAAACTTTACCCCAGCAGGCAACTTTCAATATGTGATTTTTATATTAAGGAAACATTTGAACTTGGAAGAAAACATAATATTATGATAGATTAAACAGAATAAAAGTAACTGGAAATATAAAACAATTTAATAATTTACAAATAAATAATCAATAATTCTAATAATTCAATTATTATTATTATTATAATATAATTATGTTTTATCTATGAATTATAATAATATAAATATAATATTATTAATTATTATAATAATAATTAATATATTATTATGATGATGAGTGGTGATGTGATCGCACTCCTATTATTCTAATTATGGGAAAGAGAGAGAGCGCGCGCAAGAGACAAATAGAGAGAGACAGAGATAGAGAGAGAGTGAGACAGGGACATAGACATATACAGAGACAGAGACAGAGAGACAGAAACTGAGACATAGACAGAGACAGATACAAATACGGAGACGGGGACAGACAGACGGACAGACAGAACAGACAGACATGGTTATGTCATAGTGAGGATTGCGCGCATATGCATGTGCGTATTTGCCTGTCCGTCTCAACCACTCACGTGTGCCAGCTTGCTAGCAAACGACTATTCTCTTTTGTTTCTGTCCTAGCTGCAACCTTATGTTGCAAGAATATAATTCAATATAGTTTAGCTCGTCACTCAATCATAAGTAAGTTATATATCACTACGAGAACCGCATCTCTAGCATAATATCTTAACTTGATTGTTGTTTTGCATTTAATTACTTTCTGTACTAACGTAGACTTTGTCCGATTTCGAACTATTGCCAAGGGCGTCTTTCTTAAACCTTTTACTCTATAAATACGCTTTTCTATGCCTTTTATATGCCTTTGCCGAGTAGGAACAGTCTGATCTGGGTCTGTTGTGTTTGCTTATGATAATTCTACAGTTTCTGCCATAGCCAAAAGTGCATGATTCAAATCTATTTAATATTTATGATGTCATTATTTCTTACATGAATATTCCTGGAGTAATGCATTAAATTACGCACATCTCCTCAATCTAAGAATTGATTTCGAAATGTGATCTAAATAATTTGATAATGTGATTTAATGTTTCTACAGAAGAATGTTTTATAGTTCATAGAAAACTTGTTATCATACACGTTTTTACTTTTTTATTCTGTTGATATTGTTGTTTTCAAATTTGATTGGGCTACAGCTATTTATTTTGTTTGAATTTAGCTATTAAATATTTTTGAGTTTGTGTCTGGCTATAGATAATTTACAGTTTGTGTTTAGCTATAGCTAATTTTGTGTTTCGCTATAGTTAACGTTGAGTTTGTCTGTTGGCTATAGGCCTAATAGTGTCCCACATATTATCGTGAGGTATATGCGTAATAGTGGCCCTTAAAGAGCTTAAGTTGTCCTAAAAACACAATGTCCCAAATAGAGCTTAAGTGATAAGTATCCCGTATAGAGCTTAAGCGTTACGGTGTCACCCATTGAGCTTAAGGGTTACAATGTCCCAAACAGAGCTTAAGTGTGAAGTATAGGCGGTATGTACAGTGCCCCACACAGAGCTTACGAATGAGCTGTATGCGTAACACATGTAACACACACTGGTAGAGTGACTGTACACATGTAACATACAACGGTAAAGTGGCTCTGCACCTGTAATGGACACACGTGTGGTGGCTGTAAACATGTAATACCCATAGTTATAGTGGCTGTACACATTTACATGTAACACACACTGATATATATTGTTGTTGTACACATGTTACACTTGCTGGTATAGTGGCTATATATGCACACGTAATGTATAGTGGATGTACGTGTAATGCACACTAGTATAGTGACCATGCACATGTAACACACATTAGTACAATGACTGTACACATGTAACACACACTAGTATAGTGACAGTACACGTGTAAAACACACTAGTACATTGTCCGTACACATGTAACACATTAGTATAGTGGCTGTGCACGTGTTACACACACTGGTATAGTGACCGTACACATATAACACATATTTGAACAGAGGCTGTCCACGTGTAACATACACTAATATAATGGTTATACAAGTGTAATAAACACTAGCATAGTGGCTGTACACATGTAACACACACCAGTATAGTGGCCGTTCACTTGTAACACACACTAGTATAGTTACTGTACACGTGTAACAGGCACCAGTATAGTGGCTGTACACGCTGGTATAGTGGCTTTACACATATAATACACGCTGGTATAGTGACCGTACACATATAACACATATTTGAACAGAGGCTGTCCACGTGTAACATACACTAATATAATGGTTATACAAGTGTAATAAACACTAGCATAGTGGCTGTACACATGTAACACACACCAGTATAGTGGCCGTTCACTTGTAACACACACTAGTATAGTGACTGTACACGTGTAACATGCGCCAGTATAGTGGCTGTATACGCTGGTATAGTGGCTTTACACATATAATACACGCTGGTATAGTTGCTGTACAGATGTAATACACGCTGGCATAGAGGTTGTACACATGTAATACACGCTGGTAAAGTGGCTGTACACATATAATACACGGTGGCATAGTGGTTGTACACATGCAATGCACGCTGGTATAGTGACTGTACACATGTAATGCACGCTGGTTTAGTGATTGTACACATGTAATACACACTTGTATAATAGTTGAACACATGTAATACAGATTGGTGTAGTAGCTGTACATAATTTTATAACACACACATACTGTGATAACGAATGTATGCATGTAACACACACTGGTATAGTGGTTGTACAGGCTGTACACATGAAATATACGCTGGTATAGTGACTGTACACGGAAATACCGCCAAAATGATTTTAATCTGATAAAAACAAAAAAACTATGTATGCTTTATTTCCGCAGATTGTACAGGGGAACCTCAGTATCTCGGATATATTTGGTGCCTTCTTAAATTTGTAACATGTAACATTGACCTGCATTAAGCTGTAACATCGGGAAGGTTTCCGATTAACTCGCATTATCTCGAAGATATTTGTATGGTACCTTAAAATCGAGGTATCGAGGATCAACTGTACATGTTTCTATAGGAACCGTCTGATCTCGATCTACTCTGTTTGCAAAGGCGTTGAAAAGCGTATTATGGAGTATAGGGTATGTGTAATAAACGAACCAGGAGACTGTTTATTACAGAAATAGGAAGCAGAAATTTTGCATCAATGTAGAACACATGCAAAAACGGTTAAAGATAATAAATATCTTATTTCAGTTCTCAAAGTGGGGCAAAGTAATAGTTTATTATTATTATAATATTTATCGCTACAACGATACCATTCTTTACGAATACAAATTCCTTATATGTTATTTAACCCTGGCACTAATTTCACCAGTTTTTATCCTGGTTAATAATTGATTAGTTGTCTTTTTTTTTAAAAGTAATCTTTTTTTTCGTACGTGCTTTAAAAGAATAATCTTAAATCAAATTACGTGCTTGGACAATGTTGTATGTTTCAAATGCTGTTTGTTTTCTACATGTAGAACCCCGCTAATGCGACCACTTAATGAATAAACATGGTTGTCTTTATAAGCAGGTGGTTGCTTAATGCAGGACAAACATTATACAGAAAGCTCCTCTAGGAGATTCCTGCAGTACTTTTGTCCTGCATTAAGCAACCACCTGCATCTAGCACCCATAAATATACCTCTTTTAGGTGATCGCATTAGAGGGGTTTTACATGTAGTAGTTATGTCAAACGATATCTCGAACTCTGATATCTCGAACTGCAGGATAATCGACGTAAAAGTTCAGTCCTTTCAAAATTTACGATACAGAATTGTTCTATAATGTATTTCTACGCATATATAGAAACGCATATGACAGCTGAATGTATATAGGAGCTTTAAGCTTTAATTTAGATCCGGGTCCATGCTTATAAAGCTTTTAGTTGAGTCTGAGATCGTTCTCAAGCTTTTGATTGGTCAGATTTGAGCCTTTGGCTCAAATCTGACCAATCAAAAGCTTGAGAACTCAAATCTGACCAATCAAAAGCCTGAGAACAAAACTCAGACTCAACTAAAAGCTTTATAAGCATGGACCCTGAATTACGCTGTGAACTTGAGAAATTGCACAGATTAGAAATCGGATGACTCGAACTTCTGTTATCTCGAAATAATTTGAATGGTCCCTTGAAGTTCGAGCTACAGTAGAAGCTGTCTGAAGGGACCTTTAAAAGAAGTCTAATTCAGTATCTGTAAGGCAGGTGGTAGCTTAATGCAGGTCAAAGGTAACGCAGAATGTATTACTTTTTCCCTGCAATATGCAACCACCTGCTTTTTAAGATTCCTGTTTCCAATCAATATAAGTTCGCTTAGCCCATTTGCTCCCACGATCAGAGTCTACACTGTTTGCTGATAAAAAAATTCAATATAAAACAAAACTAGACTGTCGCAGGACAGCAACGCTCGCCTATTGTAGACCTTGTCTACACAGATGAAGTTCAAAATATTGTTTCTATTTTAACTGAACTTCATCAATGTTAAACCTACTGGCAAACTCTATTCCAAATACCAGCTACCTATGGCAAGTATTTCATGTTGTATTAGTGCATCTTAACACTTACCCCAAAACTTTAACCTTGAGATTTCAGCCCAAAAAGCTAAGTAAAAAACAGGTGAAATTTTGACTAAAATTAAATTTCATTTTAAATTTTATCTACACTACATCAATGTTCAACACACAAGGAACCTCCATTCCAAATTTACGCTTTCTAGGGCAAATATTTCATGTAGTATTAGTCCATTTCAACACTTACCCCAAAACTTTAACCTCCCTATTTCAGCCCAAAAAGTCCAAAACAGGTGAAATTTTGACTAAAATTCAGTTTTATTTTCAATTTTAACTACACTAAATCAATGTTCAACACACCGGGAACTTCTATTTCAAGTATCAGCTTCCTACGGCAAATATTACATATAGTATTAGTGCATTTCAACACTTACCCCAAAACTTTAACCTTGAGATTTCAGCCCAAAAAGCTAAGTCCAAAACAGGTAAAATTTTGACTAAAATACAATTTTATTTTAAATTATAACTACACTACATCAATGTTCAACACACCGGAAACCTCCATTCCAAATATCAGCTTTCTAGGGCAAATAGTTCATGTAGTATTAGTCCATTTCAACACTTACCCCAACACTTTAACCTTCCTATTTCAGCCCTAAAAGCTAAGTCCAAAACAGGTGAAATCTTGACTAAAAATCAGTTTTATTTTAAATTTTAACTACACTACATCAATGTTCAACACACAGGGAACCTTCAATTCAAGTATCAGCTTCCTAAGGCAAATATTTCATGTAGTATTAGTGCATTTCAACACTTACCCCAAAACTTTAACCAAAAGCAAAAGCCAACGCCGACGCCGACGCCAGGGTAATTCCATAAGCCCCCCTATTCTTCGAATAGGCGAGCTGAAAATGAAAATTTAGACCAGATATCCCTTAGATAAAAGATAGACTAATCCAATATATAAGTATGGAAGAATCCACTGGGAGCAAGTGGGTTAAGACAGGTTCTACTGTATTGAAAGTCAGCCGTATTTAAATTGTAATCACGTTATTTTTCTTACCAGGCAATAACTTACCAGGCAATAACTTACCAGACAATGTCTTACAATGGCGACCAAGCGGATCTAAAGTATTCATATCAGTGTCTTACGCTAGCCTAGTTTCCTTTTCTCCATTCTATAAATTCAATTTCACTCTTATAAAATTGCATCAAAGCTCAAGATAGGGAGCAAAAAAATCATAAAAACCAACAGCGACATTTCTAATAATTGTGAGATATCAGTAATTTATTCTCTCTTTACGAGCTGCAGTATTAACTGAGGGCCTTCATTAGCCCCAGCCCTAAATTCCGTGGAGGAAATTGAGTCATTAACGGAAAATTGGCGTGAGATGCCGGATTATTTTATTGGGAATAATGCTTGATTGTTTTTGAATTATTTATCAAGGATGTTTATTATTTAGCCGCCACTCGGCGGGGAGCCACACACAGAAAATGGAATCTTTTTGTTCTTAGACAAGGAAGTGATTCCACTACCGGCAGTTTGTTCCTGGAAATGTGACAGAGGGGCTAGATAAAAATATGTTCGGTCTGACGCCTCGAATATTGCCAAATCAATCAGGCAATTTCACTTACGTTCTGCATCACAAGTTTTGATACAAAAGTGTGAGTCTATATTGGAGTGTCAGACAGAGCATTAGTAAACATTCAGAACCAGACATACGTGTATCAATACTTTACTTCCGCAAATGACGTTCCAGTCTACGCCTGTAAATTTGTACAGTAAAACCCCTCTAATGCGACCACCAAAAAGGGGCATAATTCTGGGTGACAGAGGCAGGCGGTAGCTTAATGCAGGACGAATGTAATGCAGAAAGCTCCTATAGGAGCTTTCTGCATTACTTTCGTCCTGCATTAAGCAACCGTCTGCTTATAAGGGCAGCTATGGTTCTTCTTTAAGTGGTCGCTATAGAGAGGTTTTACTGTATCTGTGATACCGTAATCCATGAATATTCATGTAGGACCTAATGACGTCATTAATATTAATTAGCTGAATTTTTATAATGGCATATGTACACAAGATATTTTGGTATTGATAGAAAATGAAGGGTCATATCTACGATACTTTCATAAGCAAATAAATCAGACCCTGATCAGACGGTTCCTATGGGAGCATTCTGATCTGGGTCTACTCTGTTTGCAAAGGCGTAGAAAGGCATATCTATGGAGTAAAGGGTTAACATTAACCTTTTTGCACTCTAAGTATTTTTTTCGTCTGAAACAATGGTAATCTGCTTCAATTCTTAACCCTTTCACCGCCGCAGTCGCATAAATGCAGCACGACAAATAGTGCAGTCCCAGATCAGACGCCGCCTTTTCAAGGCGGCGTCTGATCAGGGACTTCACTATTTGTCTCAATCTCTATTTCTATATATGGGCTTTATTCCTTTGACATTTGCATTTATTTATCTCATTTCCTTATTTTACTGATTGATTTAACAAACTTGGATTGCAGACGACAATTAGAAATTTGGCGCCGAAAGGGATAAAATAAACAATCCTCATTTCTTTGCAAAACTGTAGCCAGACTGTCAAACAGGTTGAATTATGATGAGACGCCGCATTATGCGGCGTCTCATCTGGATCCAAACTGTTTGCATAGGTAATCACCGTTTCGCTGCTGCACTAAGAGTAAAGTCTATCAACGGGAGTTCGTCGTTAGAAAATGTGTTTTATTTCAGTATGCAAATATGATTGATAACGTATTTTTTTTAAAACACGACAAGAGTGTAAACAGTAGAGCTCTGGTTAGATGTCCGTTTGTTCGGCGTCTCGCGGAGATCCAAACTATTTCCACAGAACGTTAGCCCTTACATAGTGCGGAACACGAGTCACTAATGTCCTTTGCAAACAGTGTAGACCCAGATGAGAGGGTCTCTAATCAGGGTCTGCACTGTTTGTCATGTTACACTTTTTCTTTAGAAAAATCCCTAAGTATTCACCTTAAGCTTGACCTGATTTAACTTTGGTAAAATTTAGCGTTATAAGTGTTGAAGCATCCCTAAATATTCACCATAAGCTTGACCATTCTAAAATTCAGCGTTATAAGTGTTGAATCATCCCTAAATATTCACCATAAGCTTGACCTGGTTCAATTATGGAATAGTCCAGTTTAAAATTCAGCGTGTGTAAGGGTCGTCCAGCTGTTAACTGTTAAAGTTTCATTCCACAAATTATACGAATATAAATGCGTCACCATCACAACCATATGTCAGGGTTTTTGTCGTTTTTCAACTGGTGCAGAGTCATATGAGCGGCCGCAAGCAAGCATGCTGTCTCGTCAAGGTTAAAGAGATAGTCTCTGCTTGCAAAGTGTTCTAAAAATGCCTAACATTACATAAATCATTTATTTATATGCTGAAAAGAAGTATATCGCAAGAAAACTGATCGCAAAACATCAGAGAAGACAAAAAAGCACGTGCTTGATATCGAAGAAGCCGAGATTAGTTTTATTACAATGATTGAACATAACAAATATGTTAAGTTTTATGATGTTATTTAAAATATACGTTTATTGTAAGGACTATCACTTTAACGGTTTACTCCATGAATATTCATGTAAGAAATAATGACGTCATAAATATGAATTAACCCTTTCCTCCATAACTACACCTTTCTGTGTAAAAATCACCTATTGAAACCATTGTGATAAATAGAGCAAATGCTCTATTTATCACAATGGTTTCACAAAGCACAGACTTCTAAAATTTTCCTTTTCTCTATTTAATGCTCTTTTTCGGTAGATTGCTTCAAAGTGGTCGGATCTTAAAATAGTCTATGGAGAATTGGATTAAAGTATAATGGTAAAGATAGCACATGGATACAGGAATACTTGTCCACGGCAGAAACTGTAGAATCATAACTATATGATTTCATAAGCAAACATAGCAGACCCTGATCAGACGGTTACTATAGGAGCAGTCTGATCCGGGTCTACTCTGTTTGTAATAGGGATAGAAAGGCGTATTTATGGAGTAAATGATTAATACAGACAAGTTAAGTGTGTTGATAAAACACTGTCGAAGCTGGTGAAAGGGAAATAGAAACAGGAGGAACTACTTGGTTTAAATTGTAGGCTGCGTACTGGGAATGCAGTTTAACTTCGATATCTCGAACTCGGATACCTCGAACATCGAGATAACTCGATACAGAATTGATCTAAAATATTTCACTACGCATATCTGGAAACACATGTATCAGCTTAAAGCGGGTCGAAAAATAATGCCGAAAGCTCCCACAGCATTACTGTAGACCCGCATTTAAAATCAAAGGCCTGAATGGCCATAATGGCGTTCAGGTTTGATACGGATGTTATGTGTGTGTGTGTGTGTGGGGGGGGGGGGGGATTGATGTACACGTTAATAACAATAACGTCTTGGAATTGATAACAGTATTAATAACAACACATTTTTGTGAAACACTATGCCCCTGATTGTGACAAATATAAATTTGACCCGTAATGTGACATTTAACTGTAATATAACCTTGAATTTAATAAGCCCCCCCCCCCAAAAAAAAATAAAAATAAAAAAAAAATAAAAAAATGTTCGCCTCTGTAAGTTGCATAGACATGCCAGGTTTAAAGTATGTATGTGCAATGGCTACAACGTTATTGCCAACATTAAAGTTTGAGCCAAGCCAACAAACCAACAAAGTCAGCCCCACCCCCTTGATTCTTGATTGGGGGCATAAAAATATGACAGACTGAAACAAAAGGAGCCATCTCATGATCTGCTGTTTATATATTGACATGCTTCTAGTTTCTACTATGGCAAAAGAATATCTTAATTATATTCATGATGTCATTATTTCTTATATGAATATTCATGAAGTAAAGGGTCAATTAATGCTTTCATGTCCTAAGCTGATGCAAAAACTGAAGCACAACATCAAAATGATACAAAGGCTACCTATAATCCTACATTTTTTGTTCAACTTATTCTTACACATAACATTTATTTTTCCATGTTCAGCACTCGTTTATTTTGAATAAATGTAGTTTGCTTACAAAGTTGAAGGTAGACTGTTTTTATTTTTAATTACTAAGTAGATCCATACATGTACATACAATTACGGTAGTTGTTTGGAACCTGATGAAACTCAAATTCAGAACTACAGTCAGATGTAGAGTTGTAAGCTGGGAAAGACATTTCAATAAATTGCTACCTACTTTCGCTTTTACACGACACAAACGTCTTGAGCAGACTCGGCGGTTACACGATACATAGAAGAGACAGTTGTTATTGACAC
The DNA here is from genome assembly GCA_963576725.1 of Azorinus chamasolen. NCBI lineage: Eukaryota > Metazoa > Mollusca > Bivalvia > Cardiida > Solecurtidae > Azorinus > Azorinus chamasolen. The sequence continues at coordinate 16,274,130 of OY755251.1, read as the reverse complement.
TGGAATATAATTTGATTGAATATGTGTTGAAAACCTTCTATGGATAATACTTACTTTGATAAGCCGATAGAACCCCGTGTTTTTACGGTTTTACTTCTTGTAAGACTTAGACTTGTGTTGAGGTTGGGTGCCATAGTCAAAACACGCTGTTCGATGCGTGATAAATGTGTATATGGGATTTCTTTGACCTTGTCCTTTATGAAACTTCCTATTTCTAATTTTGAGTACGGGTCAAACGGAAATGACCGAATGTGATGCAAAAGGCAGTTTGATTGGCTGAAGATGTAGGTCTATATGCTAATCAGTTACGAATGTGTAAATGCAATCGGAAACCTCGGCTATATTCCTTCTGCTTTAGAATGCCAAGGTGTTGCGAAAACAACGGCAAAATATTCGTTCGCTTCTTCTTCTTCCGATTAAAGTACAGGGCCCACTCTGGAGCATCGACGTACTTGGAGTTTTTTTTTATAAAATTCAAGACTTTTAAAAAGTTTATCTTTGTGTAGATTAGTAGTAATTATCTCACACAGCGAATTATTATTAAATACATGAAGAGTAAACAAATACATGAACATTTTACAACCAAACTAGATCTAGTGCAGACTTGAAGAAAACTATTTTGTCTTGCGCATGTTCACTAGACAAGTGAACTCTTTGCCGTAAAGAGACCGACTAGTATATGGCGTTGCGAACGCCATAAAAACTATGAACTTAAGAAATTGTCCAGATTTCTAATTGGATGACTCGAATAATGTTATCTCGAAGTCATTTGTATGGTCCATTGAATTTCGAGATAATGAAGTTCAACAGTATATATATATATATTCAAACAGTGTTCCAAAAATATGCGTAAATTTATAAATTTCCAAAAATATACTCAACAAAATATTAAAGGGTCAGAGGTACCTGTCCCATATGCAATGACCCCACAACTTTGGTGTCCTATATTTTCCATATGCTAAGACGAAGTTCAATAACATTTACAGGAGTTAATATGAAAGTTTTAAACTACGACTTCCAGTGAAAATGAGTTACGCCCAGATCCTATTGGCATCCATGGAATAAAAGAAATGAAAATTGGGAATTTCTGAAATTTTCTAAACAATAAATTTCAATTTACTCTTATCTGGAATACCCATAAACATGTCTTTGGTATGTCAAGCATTTTGATAAACCTTTCCATTTTCCATTATGTCCAATATTAAATAGATTTTTAGTATCCTGAACAAAAATATATATGTTGAAAACTATGCATTTGTTGTGAAAAAACAATCCTCTTAATCCGTTTATTGAACCTCTAACAATAACTCCTGCAAATTTCGTTGCGATTAAGCAACATTTATAAAAGATACGAAATGCCAAAATTGTGTAGTGCATACATTTATATCCATAGTAAACTATCCAGTGACCCTTAAATTCTTTTTTGGGGGTATAATTCCTTTTTTTCTTCACATGTATATGTAATTCTTTTGCTAATGAGAACAGACCTAGAGAAAAAGATGCGTATCCAAATACGCGTACTAAAATAGTTATTTTGGAATGAATGAATGGTGTTTTACGGCCTATCGACACTGATGACCATTTAGAGCCGAATTTAGTATTTCAATTCAATTCAGTTTAGATCCAGATGAGACACAGAATTACTGAACCTAAATGTGATGTACGCATCGTAACTATAGGGGTTCGAGGGCATCCTCCCCGAATTGTTTTTGAATTGTGTAGTTTTGAAACCATTGTGACACATAGAGCATTTGCTCCTATAGGAGCAAATGCTCTATATATCACAATGGGTTCAATAGGTGACTTTTACAGAGGCGTCACAAGGCGTCGGTAGGAGTCAAATGGGTTAAAGCTTTTATGACAAGACAGGACGTTTATCAAAGTGTACTAGCCCATAAGCCTTCGATTTTTGTTCCATTTTGGCCATCAAATGTTTTCACCTTTCAGATTGATGTTACGCACGTGCGTAAGTGCGTATCGGTAGCTACGCGCCTGGAGACACAGAGTAACACCGTGTCTAACCGGGATCCAAACAGTGTGACACTCGTTCATTTTTTTTCACAACTCTTGATCGAATCGACAGTAGTCAAATTTGCACCAGATCCAAATTTTAGCGGTCATTATTTTTCTCACTGCGGGGTAACGGCAAGGGACGACTCCAATGAAGTCTAATTGTATATTACAAACATATTTTTAGGATAGATTGTAGCTTAATGCAGGCCGAAACTAATGTTGAACGTTCCAATGGAACTGTCTGCATTGCTTTTGTCCTTCAAACAGCAATTGTTAAATACCAAATATCTACTCCACTGACATGTAACTTTCTTCTCTCTATTAATCTCTCACAAGTTCTGTATTTCTGTCAATGTCCTTCTTTTTTCCCTTTCTTTCTATTTATTAGAAATGTTTTGTTGAGATTCTATAATGACAGCATTCTCATTTCGATGCCTCTTCCGCAAATTAATAGGGTAGAAATCCCGTTGTCTCTTAATACTTCCCTACTTACGCACAAAAATCGTAACTGTTCTCACAGCGGTTTCTGTGAACCTTTGCTACTTTCAAGCTGCGTTAATTGCATGAAAACCCATGACGTCACTGCGGGTTGATGGTACAAAAATCCGTTCCAGCGTGCCAGGGATTACTTGCTCCCATGTATCACGAGGTTCTACATAGAGATACAGTAGCCAAGTTATACCATTTAAATTCTATCCAATTCCAAGAAATCTTCCTGCTGATGAGTTGTGATGATACCCGTCTTAAGGGATGAAAACCACATTAAATATATCAGTTGTACATGGATGGGATTATTAACTCTTTCATCCCTGACTTATCAGAGTGGAATAACCCGCCGGTGTTTAACTTTAGAGTCAAAATTGTGTGAAAGGCTTAAAATTACTATATGGTTTTGCATGGCAAACAGTGAAGACCCAGATCAGAGGGTTCCTCTAGGAGCCCTCTGATCTGGGTCTGCACTGTTTGCAAATGACAATACATGCTCGTATGGGGTTTAGAGGGTTAACACAGTACAAACCTTCACCGGAGCCCACAACTGGTAGTAATAAACCATCCGTTTGATATCGTTACAAGGCCACAAATTATCTTAAAGCATTAATTCTATCCTACACGCACGTGTTGAAAGAACTATCTAGTTTTGTCAAATACTAACCGTTTTATGTTTGATGCATGCCCTGATATTCACGAAACTGCACATTGATATTCACGAGACTGCATCTTGATTACGAGGATTACAGGGATTAATAAGCTAATGAAATTACCTTAGAAACCGGCATTTAGAATTAATTTGAAGGGTCCTTTTAGTTTTACTGAATATGTTGTTTAACTTATACTTATTTTGCTTGTCTGTAAATATTAAATTGAATACGTAATCTAATAAAAATGTATTTGAATCAAATCCTTGCGAAGTAATATTTAAGGATTATGATCTTCTATTGACAGCAGGGGCTATCACTTTAACGCGTCTACTCTTTAACGCGTTGCAAGTAAATACTATCTCTTTAAACCATTTCCTTCATATAAGCGTGTTTTCACGCATTTGCAAACAGAGTAGACCCAGATCAGAAGACTCCCAGAGGAGCGTTGCAAGTGGAGACCATAACTTTAATGGGTTGCAAGTAGAGTCTTTCACTTTAATGGGTTGCAAGTAGAGTCTTTCACTTTAATGGGTTGCAAGTGGAGACTATCACTTTAGTGCGTTGCAAGTGAAGACTTTCACTTTAATGGGTTGCAAGTAGAGACTTTCATTTTAATGGGTTGCAAGTAGAGACTATTACGTTAATGCGTTGCAAGTGGAAACTTTCACTAAGCGTGTTGTAAGTGGAGATTTTCACTTTTATGCGTTGTAAGTGGAGACTTTAACTTTAATGCGTTGCAAGTGACGACTATCACTTTAACGCGTTTATGTCAGCGGTATCTTCAAAACACTTACTGTTTGGTCAGTATATTTTTGTATATTAAGTTTTAAACCAGCCCTTTAAGAGGGCGTTTCATGACAAAGTCCATGTGCTATTGTAACAATTAATCTAAGTAATATTTATGATGTCATTATTGCTTGCATGGATATTTATGACGAACACTTGCATGGACTATCACAATGCATATGCCTAAAGTTAGGCAGAATATTGAAACAAGTATAATGTAATATTGCAACATTAATATTCAGCTACGTAATAAATTTTAACCTTCAACAGACTTTTTGAGATTACCTTTCAAAACACGTTGCATCCAGATGAGTAACTCAACGTACTGTAACGGGAGCAAAGTGTTACAGAAAAAATATTACATGCAATTGTGTAAGGTATACAAGCCATTGCCTTATCTTTACAGTAACTAGATAACTAATATCGGTGGTCTTAACAAATTATGGCTCATACTTCGTGGGATGTATGCCTCAATACAAGTAAACACCAGCTACACTCATTTCTCTCCTCTGCAAAATGGAGTTGATCATTCAAATAATGGTTTGGCTTCCTTATCCACATACATGTACCAAGTTTCATAAGTGCAGGTTGCACACCTTTCAAAATAACACATAATGCAGAGATTCCGCTGCATTTCGATAGAAACCAGTATTTCTGTCTAATAGAGAATTATTTTCTTCTTACTCTTCATCTAAATATACCACATTTCATACGCTTATATTGAAGACTTTTCAGGATGTTGTAGATGAACTGGACATATGAGAGACGAATAAAGAGACAATGCTAAACATATTGACCCCTCCGATCAGTTAAGAGACGATGCTAAACATATTGACCCATTCGATCAGTTAAGAGACGATGCTAAACATATTGACCCCTCCGATCAGTTAAGAGACGATGCTAAACATATTGACCCCTCCGATCAGTTTGTGCATGCAAGCAATTATGTCATACAGTTATTGTATGATAATAAGATGAATAGTTCAGTCTATGGCCATGACCAATATCACATATGACAGGTTCATAGACTAGGATATCCACCGACACCATCATACAATAACTGTTTAATTATATACAAACTTCTACTCCCATCCGCCAGATCTTTATTGGAATATCGTTATTGATTACTAATTACCAGTAATTGAACCATTTACTCCATAAACACGCCTTTCTACCTCTTTGCCAACAGAGTAAACCCAGATCAGTGGACGCCTGTTAAAGCCGTCTATTTGCTTATGAAATAATATAAATATAATTCTACAGTTTCTGCCAAGGTCAACTCTTTCTGTGTCCATGTGCTATTATAAAAATTATCTAATTAATGTTCATGATGTCATTATTTCATACACAGAGTAAAGGGTTTGCAATTATTAATGTTATATCTTTGCGTCCTAATTTTAACGTCATTATTATGCGACGCAACTGTTTAAATATGTCATCGAAGAGCAATGGTATTCGGGATATAATTTCTTAAAGTTAGGAGATCCTTCGAAAGCAAAAGCAGCAAAGCAAAAAGAGAAAATTGCAGACTCGGTTTTATGGAGTCTGTTCATGAGCAGTTGTGAAAAGTGCAACGCTCTTCAATCCCCAAGCACCGGCTTAAGCGGTAGTCAATTTTCAAAACTAATAACATCGAAACCAATTATCCCGAAGGACCAGAAAATATAAAACTATACCAAAATACGTTGTAAAGGTACAAACAGTGCGGACGTAATTTGGTGTGAAGCCACCGTTTTAGTTGGTTAAGTGTTCCTTTCTAACGACTAACACGTGACTATTTGTATTACAATGTTTTAAGTAATGGTGTTCTACTGTGATACAAATAATGATAAATCATGTCATTTTTATGCAAGAGTAAATCATGTTTGTAAGTAATGAAAAATCATGACAGTGTATACAATGGTAAATCATGACACTGTATACAAGAGTAAAGCATGCCACTGTATTTTAGTTATAAATGAGAAAGTAAACATAGTGTAGATTTAACAATTTGAAATTCAAAGATAACATGATCAGAATGCAGTGACAAGTAAACAGTTAAAATACCTTAACCCTTCTCTTGCTGAATTTTAAAATACATTTCTCCTTCTCTACCCATGCCCTGTTGTATAATTACATATATCTTCACTGTGTACAAGTATATCGCTGTGCAATCACTGCTGTGGATTGCACTGGTTGCACAATCATCTTGTAAATAGTGCAGACCCTGATGAGACAGCTCCTGCAGAAGCTGTCTCATCTGTGTCTTCACTATTTACGGGTAGGTATATTGACGTGAATAGCAAGCGAAGGGTTAACACTTTACTACATAAATACGCTTCTCTATGCCTTCGCTAACAGAGTAGACCCAGATCAGAAGCCTACTAGAGAAGCCTTATAGTATAATTTAGATTTGGTTCTACACTTTCTGCCAGGACCAAAATAGCATATGTTCATATGCCATTATAAAAATGAATCTAATTAACATTCATGACGTCATTACTTTTGCATAAATATTAACAGGATAAAGGGTTAACAGATGACCCAGGAAAATGCTGAAGCTGAGATAAAAAAATTCAAATTTGCTAAAAGGCAATTTGAAACAAGTAGTTCGTATCATGTAGTTTCAACACGATAGTAATTAATCTTAGATACTTGATGTAAACAGACAGACCAATGAGCTGCAGTGGGTTGTAAAAAATCAACACCAACTACTATTGGCGTATTTTGTGTTAGTTTTGCAATCTTGTACATAGATACAATGAAACCTCGATATCTCAAACTCGGATGACTCGAACTTCAATATAACTCGAGGTAGAATTTCGATCCTTTCCAAAAATTGTATTACATAATTGTATTAAAATGCACGACTGCACATATCTATAAATACATGCGACAGTTTAATGCAGGCCGCAAGGAAGGATGAAAGCACACACAGGAGCTTTCAGCATTACTTCCGCCCTGCATTAATCAGTCACATCGAATAAGTTTCCAAGTTAGAAATAGACTGACTCGCATTTCCGTTATCTCCAGTTAATGTGTACGGTCCCTTAGATTTCGAGATATCGGGGTTCCACTGTGTATCATGTTCATCAGCTGTTTAACCACACTCTCCATCCGGCTACACTTCTTTTGTAGTTTCTGGATTTTTGCACACCTAAGTATGCTCAGATGAGTTTTTTTGTGATCCGGTGTCCGTCTGTCCATTCATCGTCCAATTCATAAGGCAGAATGAAACCAAACTATACATAAATTATATTAGTATCATGTTCTGACAAAACTGCTCAATTAGTTTGTTGAATATTGGTTGTCATGGAAACCAAAATAAATCTTAAAGTACATTTTTATCTAAAACCAGTGGCCAGACCTAACGATATTTGAAGGGAATAGTCTTCTAGTGACCTTCTGCATAAATTGCTTAACTCATGTTGAAATCTCAAAACATATGGCCGTGAGGGAACTGGGCTAGATTTTCTTATTTAACTACATAGAAAACCTTTAACAACCTTCCTCTCAAAAACTGGTGTTCCAGTTTAAACATAATTTGATAGGAATGGTCACTTGGCAACCTTTTATCAACATTGCTAAAACCATACCGATACTTAAACAGGTCACAAGGGTTGGGGCTAAATTGCCTTATATGAGTATAGAGAAAAATACCCCACCCTCTCCAAAATCGGTGTTCGAATCTAAAAAGCTTTGGTAGAAAAAGTCCTCTGGTGAGTAACTTTCAGAACTACTGATCGTAGCTCTTGGCATTTGAAGAATAACTCTAGGCATGATGCTAATCAATCCTGTGAAATTTAACGTATATCCAAGTAAAAGTTTTGGAAAAACCCTGCGGACAAAATTACCATGTAAAAAATTCCAACTCCCATAACTCTGCGGACAATTAGGGACAATAACTCCAACATTATTAAAACCGGAGTTATCAAACGTATGCATAACACTTCCTTCCTTCCATTAAACTATTTCTATAAATGAATTGTCATTCCAATAGCATCAGTAGAACCGGAATTATCGATCTGACCAAACAATGTAAAAAGGACAATAACTCCAAAAGTATTAAAGCCAGAGTTATGACCCTGATACATGACATTTCCACTTATGATGTGCTCTTTCCATGTAAGAAGTTTCATTCAAATGGCATTAGCAATATAGGAGTTATCGTCCGGACAAGAAAGTGTGAATAATTGACCTTGAATTGTGACCATGACCTTGAATTGTGACATTGACCTTTGACCCAGATGCCGGAGCAGACATGAAAAGTAAGTCTAAACATTTGACCTTGAATTGTGACCTTGACCTTTGAAGAATGTACCTGAATCCTGTTGTCTGCACATCGGCTTGTTATGGAGAATATTTGTGCCACAGCATTTTGAAATCCTTCAAAGGGTTTAAAAGATATGGAGCGGACACGAAGGGTGTGGATAAAACATTTGACTTTGAATTGTGACATCGAACGCTCTTCACATCGTCTTGTTGAGTCAAACATTTGTGCCAAAGCATTCTGAAATCCTATAATATTTCTTAGAGATATGGAGCGGACACGAATGTGACAGACAGACGGACAGACGGACGGACGGACGGACAGACGGACAACTCGACCAAAAACAGTATGTCTCCCCATTATAAATGGGAGAGGCATAATTCTGTTAGCAAACAGAGCAGACTCTGATCAGACGGCTGCTATAGGAACAGTCTTATCTGGGTCTACTCTGTTTGCAAAGGCGCGAAAATGTGTTTATATGAAGGAAAGGGTAACAGCATGCGTACTTCAAACGTTACTGCTAAATAGTTATTCATTATTATTTGCAGATTACGATTCTTCAAATGCCCAGAGCTACAATCAGTTGACCTTAAGAAAACCACGTACGAAACTGCATTGGCAAAAGCAAATAGTCTGGTTTCAGATGGAATGCCAAGAAACTTAGCTTGTCATGATGAAACTGTTTGACACTGGTATTATATGTTTTATTGTATTTTATATTAAAAAGGAAATATGGTCCATATCTGACATTTATAATTGGCAAACACAACAAATTCTAAGCGCTTTGAAGAGTAAAGGAGTGTACGTTATCTAAAATATCGGTAAGTATGTAGACTTACTCCAAGATTGAAGATACAGATAGTTTTCCTCTGATTGTGATGCCGTTATTTACTTTGCTTGCTCCTTCTCGGGTGTCGTTTCTGTCAAAACACCGGTATCATCCTTTTCTGGTGAAAGTGAGTGCTCATACTATGATTTATTGTTCGGCATTCTCCATGGTTTAACTGCCTTCTCCCAAAGTTTCGGCTATCTAAACACTGGTTTAATTTTACAATAAATTCGAGATTCTTAGCTTCCCCGCTGCCAGAATCTCATATTTTGATGAAAAGATTTGTTCTTCTAGCTGTGCTGATAATATGGAAGTCCGTACCCCTGTTACGATACGCGGCTGGAAGCTTATTTCTATCTATATTATTATTTTATTCATTCGGCCCTCAATCACTTCGCTATGATCTTAATTAAAACGCGGGGAGTATTTATCTGACTTGCCCTCTCTCCTCGCGCATCTGCGGGATGCCAGATCAAATTCGACAAAAATATGGTTGGCATGGAAACCGTATGTTTATTGATAACAAAACCACAATTTGATATACATTTTCACATTTTTAAAAGTCCAAACAGATAAAGTGTTTCGGTGTGGTAGTTATCAGACTATAATTTCCCGATATTCCGGATAAAAGAACGTTTTCAGGTTCTGATTAAATACCGTCCTATACACTAAAATGGCCATTTCATGTTTCTTTTGGTTGAACATTTACTAAGAGAACTATTCTAAACACTCATAAAGCATGCACATTGCCGCCAGTAAGCCATAAATCACGTCTTATCGCTAAGTATTAAGATCTAGCTTATTTCCAAACCATTTAAAAGGATTTGTGTTCGGCGAATTCTTAAAGTATTGCGCATTTCCCTTCATCTAACGTACAGGATTCTGAACCCATTTAAGCGTAAATTTCTACTTTTTGTAAGTGCGCTTTTTCAAACGTGCCGTACGAGATAATTCTATTCTTTAGTTAACCCTTTACTCCATGAATATTCATGTAACATTTCTAAATCTTCGTACTTTTTCTGTAGCGGAGTAAATGTACAGTTGGCTGAGCGGTCATTCGGACTGAAAGTAGACTTACTAGGTACTTTACTTTAAAAAAAAAGAAAAAAAGAATGACATCATCATACATGTATATTAATTATATTAATTGTTATAACAACCCATGGACAGAGGATGTTTTGGTAATAGATGAAACTGTATAATCACATCTATATTATATCATAAGCAAACAGAGCAGACCCTGATCTTACGGTTCCTGTAGGAGCCGTCTGATATGGGTCTACTCAATTTACAAAAGCGCAGAAAGGTGTATGTATGGCGTATAGGCTTCAAGGGGTACGCATCAAGGGTTCTGTGGGAGATGTGACCTAAGTGAATGTATTAGTGTAGACGTTGACCAGACAGAAGTGATGAGAAAGGAGGTTAGGGAGAGGTTACATACAACCCAACAGGTTACATACAACCCAACACATTCATCATACTTTGCGTTTGCATTAGCAGAATTAAGTCATTCTTTATATGGACTTTTATAATACAGCCGAGAACCCGTAGAGATTCGCCCTATTCAAATATAGGAGTATAATGAGAAAACGATATGACGGATAATTGTTCATAAATATGTATAAAATATTATAATATATCCCAATTTATTCATGAATATTTCTAAATCTTAGTAAAAACATTCTGTAAACCGTTTTTCATTAAAACACGTCTGAGTATGGATATCATAAATATTGTAGGTGAAAAACAAAAAAGAGAAGAAAAACTAACACAGAAAACAATAACCAAGTTAATAAAAAACTAACAGATAAACTGAACGCAGTCTCTCATAATTCATACAATGATTCTAAATATTATCCAACATCAAATACGGTCAGGGTGATTATCTTCGCATACAGTCTGGGTGAACCCTTTACTTCATGAATATTCATGTAAGAAATGACATCATGAATATGAATTAGATTAGTTTTATAATAGCACATTAACCCATTACCGCATAGGCTAGTTTTAGATCCAACCTCTTTGAATATATCTACCGAAAAGGAGCATTAACTAGAGAAGGGGACTTTTTTAGAATTTGTAATTTGAAACCATTGTGATAAATAGAGCATTTGCTCCTATAGGAGCAAATGCTCTATTTATCTCAATGGTTTCAAAAGGTGGCTCTTACAGAATCGTCAAAAGTCGTCAATATGAGGGAATGGGTTAACAGAGGAATGTTTGGCCAGAGCTGAAACTATATAATTATATCTATATTATATCATAAGCAAACAGAGCAGACCCAGATCAGATGGTTCCAGTAGGAGCCGTGATCCGGGTCTACTCTGTTTACAAGGCGCGGACATGCGTATTTATGGAGTAAAGGGTTAAAATTGTTTAGAAGTAACGCAGGAAATATCACCCGGAAGTCTACAACCAGAGACACGGATAAAAGTGCGTACCCAAATACTAAAATCGTCATTTCTCCACCAAACTCTGTTCTGTGACCACTCGTTAGAATCGTCTCGAAGAGACGATTCAAAAGAGTGGTCACATAATAGGGTTTGGTGGAGAAATAAAGGAGATATTCTTGAAAATGTTTAAATGTACGCATCTTATAGTTTGGCCTCTGCTAATGCCTGATACTCGGCGTGGGAGTTTGAAAGAAATTGATAATAATACAGTAGAACATGTCTTAAGCGGTCATCAAAAGAAAGGAGCTCTAACTATGGGTCTGCAAGGCAGGTGGTAGCTTACTGCAGGTCAAAAGCAATGCAGAAAGCTCCTATAGGACCTTTCTGTGTTAATTTTGCCCTGCATTAAGCGATCACCTGCTTTTAAAGACTCCTATGTTCAATAAATGCCTCTCAGGACAGGTTCTACTGTATAACTTATATTTGCAGGGTGGAAAAACACACTGGCCGTGGCCTGCAATGTTTGCAAACACCTAAATGAACCTTATCTAATAGTTGTTTTACATAATTATTCTATAAACATTGAATATACTCAGTGTTGTACATGTAATTTATTCACATGAAGCACTTTAGAACGCACATATTCTGTGTGAAAAGAGTGCTATATAAATGTGGTATAATAGATAAATACATGTATAAATATTGATAGAGCAAGATCAGAGGTCTCCTGTCCAATTGTGATAAATAGAGCATTTGCTCCTTAGGAGCAAATGCTCTATTTATCACAATGGTTTATAAAAGTGACTTTTACAGAGGCGTAGAAAGGTGTATTTTTGGAGGAAAGGGTTAATGTAGTACGAACAGTTTATCACTATATACAGTCAGTATTTATAACCGTTCCTCTATAGAAACGCCTTTCTATATACGCCTCTGTAAAAATCACCTGTTGAAACCATTGTGATAAATAGAGCATTTGCTCCTATAGGAGCAAATGCTCTATTTATCACAATGGTTTCAAACTACAAATTTCTAAAGTTTTCCTTTTCTCTAGTTAAAACTCCTTTTCGGTAGATTTATTCAAAGAGGTTGGATCTACAAATAGCCTATGAGGTAATGGGTTAAGATTTAGTAAAATATTGTTTCAATTACTCAGTATCTCATCTTGGTCCATATCGTTTGTATTCTCCCATGGCGACAATATGTGTATTAATCGTTTCCTTCATACAATCGCTTTTTCACGTCTTTGCGAACAGAGTAGACCCAGATCAGAATGCTTCTACTGGATCAATCTGATCAGGGTCTGTTCTGTTTGCTCAACCCTTTCCTTCATATAAATGTGTGTGTTTTCGCGCATTTGCAAACAGAGTAGATCCAGATCAGTGTCCCTAAGAGCCGTCTGATCAGGGTCTGCCTTGTTTGCTTTTGACAAGATATTGATCAGATACTGCAATTTTTGTGAAAGCAAAACATTTCTTTGAAAAAATTACATTAAATTACAGCTAATATATATTCATGGTTTCATTATTTCTTACATGAATATTGAACAGGGAAAGGGTTAACACAATTCATATCCCGAATTTTAAGCTTTCAAAGAGTACCTGCTGTATATACTCGTAACTATATATAAGACCGACAAACGCAACGAAAACTTTAACAATATAGGATTATTAAATGGATAACAGCATTTCCAAACTCATGGAGTGATTTATAGCATTTTCCGAAATGCAATGAGAAACCACATAAAATACACTGGATACGTGAGGAAGTACGGGGTTCGCCTGTTGAACCTCGCGACTCCGGACGGCGCCACAATTTATAGAAAAAAATGGTTTTAAATGTTTCCCCGCTGCGTTAAAACATATAACCCGACAAAAACATAGTAGTGTCATGATTTATCACATAGTTCATTCCCTAATATCTCCAAAATATTTTGATAAGAATCTCTATTTTAAAGATTTCCCTTCAAAAACCTCATCGTAACTTATTAGTTGCTCAGAGCAGTTTTGACACAGATCGGATACCTACCACTTTGGCACATATTTAGAATCCAAGGCGGTCGTCTCATTAGGTGTAATTTCTTCGTCAGCCTGGTGATATTTCGATCATTAAAGCTTAGTAAGTGCGCCGTTTGGAGTATTGGGCATTTTATATCTGAGATGCAAAGGATTATAGCGGTCCATGGCATTTAGCTATCGTGGAATAAATGTCTTTTGTAGTTGTGAATGTAACATGCTTGGTATACTTTCGTTTAAAACCTGTGTTTTAAATTTCGGTTCAGAACAGTTTTCTATCAATTCTTTCCAAACCCAGAGCAACAGATAAATGTGCGTGCTCAAATATTAAATTCAACATTTCTCCAGCAAACCGTATGTTGTGACCACTCTTTAGAATCGTCTCTTCGAGACGATTCTAACGAGTGGTCACAACATACGGTTTGCTGGAGAAATAAAAAAGTTATTCGTGAAAATGTATTAATTTACGTATCTTATCTGGACCTCGGCAAACCTAAATTCAGGATGTCAATATGGAGATTCAAACTTTTACCCACTAGCGGCGAATTTGTGATCATATACAGTAAAACCTTTCCTAAGCGGCCATTTATTGTTTGAACATAGGACTTTAAAAGTAGATGTTTGCGTAATGCAGGGCAAAATTAATGCAGAACACTCCTACTTTTGAAACGCATTAAGCTACCACCTGCCTTACAGACCCATGCTTAGATCACATTTTGATGGCTGCTTAAGACAGGTCCTACTGTATGTCATCAGACCCTGGTTAACTCGGGTGTCTGATCTGGATCAAAAGTGTTTAACACTATGACCGTATTTATGAAAATAGGGAAAATTGTGAAACAGGTAAACAAAAAATGCGCACACAACAATTACGTGCGTGCGAGTGGTTTGAATACGTCATCACTAATGGCCGAATTAGTGCTGATTGTAGTAACGTTACATGTCGCACCTACGCCAAATGTCGCACTTGACGCTATATGTCGCAAGGCTGACTCTAAATGTCGGATCTAACGCGAAATATCGCAAAACCTCCTGATGTTATAAGCCTTATCTGTAACGCCAAATGTCTCAACAAATTGTACTGTCGCTATATGATGAAGAAGCTCTTTAATCGCATGTGTTAACATGGTCATTGTTTTACTGCAGGTATAGTTAGGTTTATTCTAAAGTAGATACATTGTGCATTTTCTGTAAATATCTGTAAATAATAATACGTTTGAGGGCCACAACGGAGATTAGTTGCTTGTCCGTTCTAATTGTGTTACCCTCTTGAAATAAAGTCTTATATTATTATTATTATTATATTATAATTGTGTCGCAACATCAATGCTAAATGTCGCACTTCTTTATAAGAATTCTTTCGTGAATATCAAGATCACATTACATTTAATATACATGTACATGTAATTTAGTCCCGGATAGGCAAGGGCCTCGGATAGTTTTTTTAGAACTGCTTGCCTCTAATCAAATTGTTGTTAAACCTTGCATATCATTGTAATATATATCTTGCATGCATATAAGTTGAATGAAATAGAATATGTTTAAACTGAACCCCAGCTCATCCTAGATCACTGAACCGGGATACATCGGCATCTCACGGTCGAACCCCATTCATACCAGGAACCCCTGGGTCACTGTTCCAAGATACGTCGGGAGCTTAAACTAGCGAAATGATACTACTACAGAAGAGTGCTTATAAAGAAGTGCGACATTTAGCTTTGATGTTGCGATATATAGCGGCAGTACAATTTGTTGCGACATTTAGTGTCAAGTTTTGCGACATTTAGCGTCGGTTCCGACATTTAGCGTCAGCCTTGCGAAATATAACTTCAAGTGTGACATTTAACGTCGATGCGACATTTATGATTTAACGTTGCTACAATGACGTATTACCGAACTAAATGACGAACAAATTCACGTGTCAATAGTTCTGTTAGCTTTTTATACAGTAAAACCTCGATAATTCGAAATATCAGTAAGGCAGAATGTATAACCTTATAGGAAGGCGGCTGCTTAATGCAGGGTTGAGGTCATGCAGAAAGATCCCAGGGGGAGCTTTCTGCATGCCTTTCACCTTGCATAAAGCTGCCACATGTGTTAAATAATGATACATAAATCATTTGAGTGTTCGAATAATCGAGTTTTTAGCAACATACTATTGATACTTTGCTAACTAATACTTAAACAAAAATACAGTAAAACTTCTCGACAACAATCTCTCAAATAAGTATCCATCTGGGCATTATAGACAGATGATACTTTAACACTTCCAACGCTAACATTTCAAATGGACTATTCCAAACTTCAGACAGGTTAAGCTTCCCATGAATGTACATGGATTTTTGAAAGAAAAGTGTAACAAAAAACCTCCTTCTTTGGAAGCCCTCTTATCTGGGTCTACACTCTTTGCAAAGGATATTAGTGACTATTTTTCGGCACTGAAGGGTTCATTTAAGATGAAAGGTTTGCAGAAAACCCCCGTAGGAGCATCGTATTCGCTGTGTATTGTGCAGTCACCTGTTTTTAATGTACACCGCATTTTATTAAAAAATCGGTCAAATATAGAGACGTACTGTCAGGTCTATAAATGGCAGGAATATAGGTCTATTAGTAACAGATCTATCAGTAACAGATCTATTAGTCGCAGGTATATTAGTTGCGGGTCTATTAGTGGCAGGTAGATTAGTGGCAGATCTATTAGTCGCAGGTTTATTAGTCGCATGTCTGTTAGTAGCAGGTCTATTAGTAACAGGTCTATTAGTGTCAGGACTATTAGTGGAAGATCTATTAGTAGTAGGTTTATAGGTCTATTACTCGCAGGGTCTGTAAGTGACCGGTCTATTAGTCGCATGTATATTAGCAGCAGGTCTATTAGTGACAGGCCTATTAGTATCAGGACTATTAGTGGTAGATCTATTAGTAGCAGGTTTATATGTCTATTACTTGCAGGGTGTATAAGTGAAGGATCTATTAGTCGCAGGTATATTAGTAGCAGGTCTATAGGTCTATTAATGGTAGGTCCATTGGTTGCTAATCTATTACTGGCAGCTTTATCACGTTCCTTCATATAAACATGTTTTCATGCATTTGCAAACAGAATAGACTCAGGTCAGACGGCTCCTAGAGGAGCCGTCTGATCAAGACCTACTCTGTTTGCTGATGGAATTTGAAATATTTGTTTCTTTACTTTCTAAAATGACTTTACAATGTTTCATCTTCCATATTTCATTATACATGTAACTAATTTGCCCATGAATGATAAGTAGGTATTGAACTTTGGAATAAACATAGAACAGGGAAAAGGTTTATTAGTGACAGGTTTATTAGTGTCAGGTCTATAAGTGTGAGGTCTATATTAGTGGCAGGTCTATTATTGTCAGGTCTATTAGTAGTATGTCTATTAGTGTCGAGTCTACTAGTGGCATGTATATAAGAGGCAGATCTGCTATTACCAGGTCTATTAGTCGCAGGTGTATTAGTAGTAATGGTAGGTCCATCAGTCACAAATCTATCAGTGAAATGGTTATTAGTGCCAGGTCTATTAGTATCAGGGCTATTATAGTGTTAGGTCTAGGTCTATAAGTGTGAGGTCTATTAGTGGCAGATCTATTATCGTCAGGTCTATTAGTGCCGGGTCTACTAGTGGCAGGTTTATAAGAGACTGGTCTGCTAGTGCCAAGTCTATAAGTCGCAGGTATATTTGTAGTAATAGTAGGTCAATTTATCAAAAATCTATTAGTGACAGGGTTACTAATGTCAGGTCTATTAGTACCAGGACTATTGTAGTGTTGGGGCTAGGTCTATACGTGTGAGGTATATTAGTGGCAGGTCTATTATCGTCAGGTGTATTAGTGCCGGGTCTATTAGTGGGAGGTCTATTATCACTAGGCTTATAAGAGACAGGTATGTTAGTGGCAGATCTATTAGTGTGAGGTCCATAGTGTGAGGTTTATCAGTGGCATGTCTTTTAGTGGCAAACCTAATAGTGGCCGGTGCATTAGTGTCAGGTCTACTAGGGACAGGTATATTATATGTAGGTCTATTTAATCCAGATATATTAGTGACATGTCTGTTAATGATTGGACTATTAGTGCCAGGTTCATTAGTGGCAGTTCTAGTATGTGTAGATCTATGTTTGTTAGTGGCAAGTATATTAATGTCAGGTCTATTAGTGTCGGATTTATTTGTGTCGGATTTATTAGCGACAGGTCTATTGGTGTCAGGTTTATTAGTGTCAGATATGTTAGCGGCAGGTCTTTTAACATGGGTTCTGTTACTAGCAGGTCTATTAGTGTCAGATTTAGTAGTGCCAGGTATTTAAAGGGCAGGTCCATTAATTGCAGGTCTATTAGTGTCGGTTTATTAATGACAGGTCTATTAGTGACAGGTATATTACAGGTCTACTACTGGCATGTCTATTAGTTGTATGTCTATAAGTATCGTGGTCTATTAGTTTCGGGTATATTAGCGGCAGGCCTGTTGGTGGTAAGTTTATTAGTGTCAGATATATTCGTGGCAATTATGTACGTGTCAGATCTATTAATGTCAGGTTTATTAGTGTCAGGTGTATTGTGACAGGTCTATTAAATGCCAGGTATATTAGTGCCAGGACTATTAGTGTCGAGTCTATTAGTGGCAGGTTTATTAGTATCAGATCTATTAGTGGCAATTATATAAGTGTCAGGTCTATTAGTTACAGGTATATTAGTGACAGGTCTATTAGCATCAAGTCTATTAGTGACGGGTATATTAGTATCGGGTCTATTAGTGACCGAACTTTTATTGGCAGGCATATTAGCGTCAGGTATATTAGTGACAGGTCTTCAGGTCTATTAGTGACAAGTATATTAGTGTCAGGTCTATTAGTGTCGGGTTTATTAATATCAGGTTTATTAGTGGCAGGTCTACTAGTGGCAGGTTTATAAGAGACTGGTCTGCTAGTGTCAAGTCGATAAGTCGCAGGTATATTTGTAGAAATAGTAGGTCAATTTATCAAAAATCTATTAGTGACAGGGTTACCAATGTCAGGTCTATTAGTACCAGGACTATTGTAGTGTTAGGGCTAGGTATATACGTGTGAGGTATATTAGTGGCAGGTCTATTATCGTCATGTCTATTAGTGCCGGGTCTATTAGTAGGAGGTCTATTATCACTAGGCTTATAAGAGACAGGTCTGTTAGTGGCAGGTCTATTAGTGTGAGGTCCATAGTGTGAGGTTTATTAGTGGCAGGTCTTTTAGTGGCAGACCTAATAGTGGCCGGTGCATTAGTGTCAGGTCTACTAGGGACAGGTATATTATATGTAGATTTAGATCCAGATATATTAGTAACATGTCTGTTAATGACTGGACTATTAGTGCCAGGTTCATTAGTGGCAGTTCTAGTATGTGTAGATCTATGACCAGAGTCTGCTCAGTTTGCTTATGAAATAATATAATTATACTAACACGATAAAGAAACCGTGTATATGTATTTGGTTTGAGGGACTTTTGTTATACTTATAAGTACAACCTATAGACAAATCTGGTATCAAACTGCGAAAAAGATGTATTGGCTACACGATGGTGCGTTTTTAATTGTAATTTAATAATTTGCTGATCAGAATTTTGTGTTTGAAAGACGATGGTGTGAAAAGTAAACAATCTGACATTATAGCTTCATTTTCAGATTTGAATCTTTCAATTACAAATGATAAAGTTCCGTCCAAAATATACGATAAAAGAGAAGATTTTAATTTTAAAATTGTTAATTATCCTTTTCTAGATGGAGATGTGCCCCGTTCTACATCTTATGGGGTTTATATTTCTCAACTTATTCGGTTTGCCCGAGCCTGTTCTTTGCTTGAAGATTTTAACAGTCGTAATTTAGTTATAACTGATAAACTTCTTAAGCAAGGTTACAGATATCACAAACTTGGGAAAACGTTTTCTGAATTTTATTATCGAAATTTACCACTCATTAGTAAATATAATTGCAATCTACGGACGTTACTGCAACAAGGCATTTCTCAACCAGACTTTTATGGGGATGTTATCTACAAACTTAGGACAATTCGGGGTCATATCCATTTTCATGATTTGTTTATAAAACGCATTAAAACATTTAAGAAGAAAGGTTATGATCCTATCATATTGCAACGCACTGCATGTTTGGTTATCGACCCTTTTACAGTCGGTAGCTACGCTTCCCTCTTTGCTTGCGCGATGACAGGCCGAGAGTAGTACTCTATGATGGTATACTCCTAAACTCGGATACGGGATGAGCTTACCAGACTCATGTATTACTTTTTCCCTGTCGTGCCCTTAACGGCTTACCTGCAGGTGCTCTGACTTCAGCAAAGTCATTGAGTACATATTTGACGGATTGTCACAGTTATTATGCTATGTTTTACACGTTGTCCTGTGTTCACCGTCGTCTATGTTGTGGGTAAGTCCGGCGGGGATAACTTTATTTACACTATTTGTAACGCTATGGTGACTTTGAGAGAAGTGTGAGGTTAGGACGTCCGTAAACCGGTTTAAACCCCCAGTGGTGTTTTTGCTACTGACCGTGCCAAGGCGGTACTCTCTTTGTCACCCTTCCTTTTGTTTGCCTTGCGTCTTTGTGCTTGTGGTTTTGTTCATGTGTGGAGTGTTTGTCTCTGGTTCTTGTATGTCTGTTGGTGTTTTATGTGTTCATCTCGTGTGTGAGTGTGCGTTTGGGTGTGTGGTTGTGTGTGTGTGTATGTGTGTCATGCTGTCTATCGGTGTTTTGGTGGTGGTTGCGTTTTTGTATGTGGCTTTGCCTGCTTGACTTTACTACTTTTCCATTTGTAATGTTTTGTATTTGTCGTTTTGCTATCGAATATGCTTCAAGTTCCGTGACAAGATATATGTTGTGGCCTCCTCGTCTACGGATCAACACGATAAAGAAACCGTACATATCTATACACTGTATTTGGAATCACATTTTTGCTACAAAGGTTAGAATTACGAATTTTCCAACGTTGATGAAGAAATTTGATTGCAAAATTTCAATTACAAAACATTACCTGAGCCGTCTGATCTGGGTCTGCTCTGTTTGCAAACAAAATCGTTTATATGAAGGAGGGGGTTAAATAATTACTTTTGAATGGGTTTACATAGGCAATGTGTTTTGTCCGAAGGAAATTAGAGATTTTCTTCCACTTTATTATTTCTGCTACATGTAATAGCTTTCCGTTTTCGCCGTATTTAATAATGGAGGTTTTTATCTGTAATAATTTGAAAAATGTAATGATTTATGAGAAAACAAAACGTCTGCATTTATGATGTTTCAAACAGCCGATATTACAAGAAGCTGGCGACAATCACACAGCAGGTATCCAGATATGCGTGTCTTTGTCTTACCTTTAAAGCATTGAAAAACAATATCGTCTGCAAACAGTTTCGTCTGCTGTAAATGTCAAACAATGATCAGGGTGCCAAACAGTTTGAACAGTTTGACACGGAAATACTCGTCGTTTCATTTGGATCCAAACTCTCTGCAAAACATACACCTACTCAGGCATAGCAAGCTATGAAATAGATATCAAGGGCGACTGAATAGCAGACGTATATCCGCCATTTCGTCAGTTATGTGTTGTGTCAGAATTCTATTTCATGAAAAATACATTCCATACCGTACTAGTTAACCTTGTGAGTGTGGAACATGCTCATACTGACATGTGCTGTGTAGATACAGATCAGAAGGATCCAAGAGGAGCCCTATGACCAGGGTCTGCACTATTTGTCATTCAAAAAAAATAATTTCGTAAAATATACCCTTTTACACTGAGTGGACTTTTCCCTTAACAATGATGGGCGAGTCTTTTTTTAAAATTTCAGCATTCAAAAGATTGACATACCTCATTGATTGATGTATGTAATACAGTGCTCGCTCCCTACAACGGCCCTCTCAATAACGATTCCCTCCTTACAACAACGCTTGTCACTGTTTCCGAAACAAGGCTCCAGAAACAACTTTTTTCCATCGTATTTTCTTTATGCCTCCATCAAACCCTATGTTGTGACCACTCTTTAGAATCGTCACTCTGTGACGATTCTAAAGGGTGGTCACAACATAGGGTTTGATGGAGGGATAACGGTTTTAGTTCTCGAAATACACCTTATCTGGGGATCTGCAACCAAGCTAATTATGTTTGATTTTCCCTCCCTATAACAACTCCCTCTGAACAACACACACAATCTTCGTATCCCAAAGGGTGTCGTTGTAGAGAGGGGGCACTGTACACCGAAATAACAATTTGTATCATCTGTTACACTGAACATATAAACTTATATCGTAATCGGCCTTTACAAACAGTTTGGATCCAGATGTATTATGAAACGTGTATTTTGTTATGCACACTGTACAGAACTACAGATAAAAGTGCGAACCCAAATACTAAAATCGTCATTTCTCCACCAAACCTAATACTATGACCATTCTTTAGAATCGTCTCTTCGAGAGATTTATTTATCACAATGGTTTCAAACTATAAAATTCTAAAAAAATACTTTTCACTAGTAATTGCTCCTTTGGATATATTTATTCGAAGAGGTTGACATAAAATACCCTATGGAGGAAAGGGTTAAAACACAGGGACTCTATTATCCCTTCTGTTACGTAGAATGTGTTTCATTTTTAACCAATTTCATGTATATTCTACCTGTACACATTGATGAAATATTTATTTCTTGTATACACTATTAGAATTCCAAGCCCTCTCTGTCTGCAAACAAAACAATTTGATTCATAAGTAAATGTATGTAGTTATTGCAGTACTTTTACCAATCACTCTCTTAGTCACGACCATACAGGAGGATCACGTCCATACGGATTGCTAAGGTTGTCACGGTGTGGCCATTAATGGTGATTGACACATAAATGTATTTAAATTATTGTTACAGATTCTCCCATTTTTGGAAAAGAAATCAGTGTTTACATTTTTATGAATGTAGTCTTTCCCCCACATAAAAGTATTTTCACGTCTTTGCAAACATAGTTTAATAGATCTAAACTGCCTACCATTACCAAGAACTCCTGTGTACATATACCATAATAAAAAGAGAGCTAATTAATATTAATTACGTCATTTTTTCTTACATGAATATTCAACAGGGAAAGGGTTATGCAGTGGCAGAATATGTACTAGTTACTCTATACATACTGCAAATACATATAGTTCGCATCGTCGCTTGCATGTACACATGCACGCATCCACGCATGCATCCACGCATTTACCTTTGGTACGTGTTAATAGCATTAAACGCACATATATTAGCGTGATTTGGATCTTGGACTCAGTGCTTGGAATACCCTTTTTGGACACAATGGAGCGACTATATAATATAGTCATATCATTGTATCAGCCAATGTATGCCTAACACGGGGCATAGTCAAACAGCACTCACCCAGAAGGAGCCGTCTTATCAGGGTCTGCACTATCAGCTTCATAATTTGTTTTTCAGAAGGTCAATCGGCAATATAACAATCGTAGAAACATCCAATCAAAGGAAACTTAAATTGGTTTAACAGTTTGCTCCATGAATATTCATGTAAGAAATAATGACATCATGAATATTAATTAGATTAATTTTTTACAATGGCACATGGACACATGCAGTGTTGGCCACAGTAGAAACTGTAGAATCATATCTATATCATTTAATAAGCAAATATTGAAGACTCTGGTCAGACGGCTCCTACAGGAGCCGTCTGATCTGGATCTTCTCCGTTTGCAAAGGCATAGAAAGGCGTATTTATGGAGTAAAGAGATATCACAGTCATTATCACAAGTTATAACAGGTTATGTGGGTTAAATGTCTACTTAGACGACCGTTAAGCCGAGTGGAGACCTACGTGGAAGGTTCCGTACTTGGATGCGTAGCTGTCCACGTGTTATCTCCCTTTATCAGGTGTTTATGGCCTAATCTCCCGTGAAGATTAGGGATCATTTGATGGCATGACTGAGGGCGATATCAAAATGAAATATTGCCTGGGCCCTCTTTACAACTTTATGTTCAGTGTCCTGACCCATTAAGATTGCCTTCCAATAATGGATATATTTTGATAACGTTATTTTGAAGTGGCATTGCTGGGTTTTGATTATGATTGTATTTGATTAAATTTTATGATAGAGTAGATAAAAGGGATAAATAATATTGATGAGGCTAATAATGTTAAAAGCTTCTCTCAAGCGATAAGTAATAGTATGATTTATATTAGTCCATGTATCTATTTACCAGGGAGCAGTTCCACGCAGAGTGTGGCCAAGAGACGAACATATGGTCAGTGAGAACTGTGGCTTATGTATTCTGTAATGTATGCCGATTGTTTCGCTCAATACTATTGCTTAATAGAGGCCCAGATAAGATGCCAACATTTCTAAGAATAGTTCCCATACTCTTCCACAAACCCTATACCGTGACCACTCTTTAGAATCGTCTCTTCGAAACGATTCTAAAGAGTGGTCACAGTATAGGGTTTGGGGAAGAAATGACGATTTCGTATTTGGGTACGCACCTTACTGTAACATTGATTGTATTAACACTCTGTAACATTTACCAGTGTTGCAAAACGCCATTCTAAATGATTAAATGTTAAATTCTCTATTTACCCTTTCCCTGTTGAATATTCACTTACGAAATAATGACATCATGAATATTTATTAGCTGAACTTTTATAATGACATATATACACGGGATCTTTTGGTATTGGTAGAAACTGTACAGTCAGATCTAGTGTTATGTCATAAGCAAACAGAAACTATTCTATAGGAGCCGTCTGATCTGGATCTACTCTGTTTGCAAAGGCGTGAACAGTATTTACATGAGGGAAATGGTATAAGAAGAAATAGGTCAAATTGTAAGTTTTAAGACTAGTAAAACATAAAGCTTAATGTTTGTAACAAATACACATATAACTTAATATTGGCCACATGTAAAACTTAAAGCTTAATGCTGGTCACAGGTATGTGTTGAAAAAGCTGAAACAAACATGTACATTTACCATGGACATAAGCATCATTGAATTTACAAAATTTTGACCCAGCTCAAAATTGTCTTGTAACATTTAAAAGAAGAATAAGAGACAAGTTTTTGCAAGTCTGGGTAGAAACTATTAATAGTATTCCAAGCTGGATTATTTTAGAAAGTTTAAGAAAATGCATAAGTTTGAACAGTATCTTGACAAAATAAAGAATGATTCATTAAGAAAGCACAATTCTCGATTTCGACTGAGTTCATATTGTCATTAAAATTAAAAGAAGTTGGTAGATATAATGGTGTAAATATGGATATTCGTTTATGTAAATTGTGTAATCAACATGTCATGGAAACAGAATGTCATTTTATTATGTGTTGTTAGAAATATAAGCAACTGCGCTCTGAGTATTTGGGTAGCATGACATGGCATTCAGTGAATAAATTCAACTCAGTTATGTAATCAACAAATACTAAAAAATGAGTAACCTTGTGAAGTTGATCATAGAAGCCTTTAAAGTTCGTTATAATGCTCTACAGATATAAATTGTTTTGCCATTACAATTCATAGAATATAATATGATATTTGCTTACACTACATGCATCTTGTTGCATTGCATGCCATGACCATATCCGTGTGTAGTGTATTTTGTAAATGGCCAAAGGCAATATATTTTGCCGATTTGCCAATTGGAATTTGAATTGAATTGATAGACATTAAAAAGCTTGCCATTATGGTGCCATCACATGAGGGAACATGTGCACTGATATTTACAAACACTGTAGACACAGATCAGTCTAGAGAACCCCCTCATCAAGGTGTGCAGTGTTTAGAAATTCACAAATAATCTGACACATTCATTGGAGAGCCTTTCGGAAAGTACAGTTTTCTTGCAATTTTCTTGCAAGTTTCTGTGATTTTACATTCCGAGGTGAATATTTTTTCAATTTGCCCAAGTGGAACACGTTCGGAGTGAATTCTTTTTACGCAGGGAAAATGCCCTGAAAAACACAATGAAAGTAAGCAATATTATATCACAATTTCAGTGTATGTTTATTTAGGCAAACATTTATGTGTGTCGAAAATTTTTGTCACAAAATTTTAAAAATATTGTTGGTCGCTGTGCCGCTTCTATTTTTAGATTTTTGAAACTGTTATTAGTTATAGGGAGCAATTATTAAAATCAGAATCATTCGATGAGGTGTTACATGTATTTACAATTCTTTGTGAAAGGAAAAGATAATTGACAAAATGAAAAGATAATTGACAAAATATCAATATATGATGGAGTATGAAAATGTTTTATATCTATATATTTAAAACGAAGTCAGATCATATTTGAGGAAGGAACAATGATTAGTCCCAGTCCGATGTTAGCTTGACGGAAATTCGCATTTTCAGGCATGAATGCAAACAGAATGAAATATTGCCTGAAATATTTGTAGATTTGATTCAAAACACGTTTGTTTAGGATACGGATATTACATAACATCTAGATGAGACGGCAGAGGTAAAACTAATACGGGGCCAGTTAGTGCTGAAGATCATCTTCAACGCAAGATGAAGCTGAATTCCATTAATAAATAAATGAAGGACGTGTTGCCATTCAAATCGATGTCTACACTTTTCAAAAATAGTTGAATGTAATAAATTAACAGAAAATTCAGTGGTTTATGGAGATTCTAGAAAATGAAGAAACGAGGATATGTGAAAAATGTAGCAGCTGTAAACAGGTCAACGTTGTCGTCTGCAAAAAAGCAACAACAACCCCCCCCCCCCCATAAAACAAAACAAACAAAGAAAGAAAAACAACATAATAAAAACCCGACTGTTACATATTCTTACTTTACACGTGTTTCGCTATATTTCTCAAACATATATTTGCTTAGTGTCAAACAGTTTCAACCCCGATGCGATGCCAAACTTAGTGTCTAATTTGGACCCAAACTGTTTTTATTTGGAATCAAACTCAACGCTAAAATGCAAACGGGTTTGATACAAAATTGATACAATGTATTCTAAGTCGCAAAGGCTTGAATTGTTCGAGACACCATCATTTAAAAAAGTTTTAAAAGCTGTTAACACATTACCCCCCAGTGACGTATTTTTGTGCCTCTATAAAATTCACATTGTGAAACCATTGTGATAAATACAGCATTTGCTCCATAGGAGCAAATGCTCTATTTATCACAATGGTTTCAATACCACACCATTCTGAAACTCTCCATTTCTATAGTTAATGCTCCTTTTCGGTAGATTAATTCAAAAAGGTTTGGTCTAAATATAGCCCTGGAGAGAATGAGTTAACTTTCATTATGGTTTGTAATAAGCTTGCGTTAATTTTAAAA
Source organism: Azorinus chamasolen (assembly GCA_963576725.1). Classification (NCBI taxonomy): domain Eukaryota; kingdom Metazoa; phylum Mollusca; class Bivalvia; order Cardiida; family Solecurtidae; genus Azorinus; species Azorinus chamasolen. The sequence goes on along the minus strand of OY755251.1, from coordinate 16,247,379 downwards.
TTGGCAATTTACAGTTACAGATCAAATTTATTAGATTTAGTTTTAATTGGTTATATTGTCATGGGCATAGAAAAAATATTGGACGCGAATTATCACAGTAAATGCGGTTACAGTAAAATCCTTCTTCACCAGAATTCTAGTAGAGAAGAATTTCGATACTTTTAGGCAGGTGGCTGCTTAATGCAGGGTGAATGTCGTGCAGAAAGCTCCTGTAGGAGCTTTCTGCGCGATTTTCATCCTGCATTAAGATGCCATCTATTTCCAAGACTGATATTTATGCTTTTAACGTCCGGTTTAGAGAGGTTTAACTGTATCAATTTTTTGGTCTATGCTGATGGTTATAAAATAAATGAACATTACTTGGGATTCTTAAAGGACATGTAACTAGGTTGAATAAATTTCGATTTTAATTTTAGTACAGAAACTAAATGTTCTTAAAACAAATGATACATGTACATCATCTTCTTTCTATATTTCATATCTCCTACTAAATAACGTGCCTTGTTTGACACTAAACAGACTATACAGATTCCCTGTTGCATGTTCTTGTAAGCAATAATAATGTCATGAATATTTATGAGCTGGCGTTTTATAATTTCAAATGAACATGAGATGTTTTGGTATCCATAGAAACAGTAGTTTCAGAATTAATATATTTTCATAAAGAAACGGACCAATGCCTGGTCAGACGGCTCCCACAGTAACAGTCTGATCTACGTCTAGTATGTTTGCAAATGCGTGAAAAAGTGTTTAACCCTTCTCTTGCTGAATTTTAAAATGCATTTCTTCTTCTTTACCCATGCCCTGTTGTATAATTATATATATCTTCACCGTCTACAATTATTTCTCTGTGCAATCACTGCTATGGAGTGCACTGGTTGCACAATCAACTTGTAAATAGTGCAGACCCCGATGAGACAGCTCCTGCAGGAGCTGTCTCATCTGGGTCTTCACTATTTACAGGTAGGTATATTGACGTGAATAGCAAGCGAAGGGATTTTATGAATGAAAGGGTTAAACAATGCTGGATTGGTCCACTTTAGACATTTTAAGCGTTAACATGTTAAAAGATGCTGAACTAGCTCGTTTATGTTTTAGCCCTTTCCCTGTTCTATGTTTACTCCAAATATCCAGACCTACTGAATATTCATGGACAAACTAGTTATAATAAAATATTGAAGGTGGAACATTATTACCATTTTAGAAAGTAAAGAACTATATCTTTCAGAGCCCACTATCAAACAGAGCAGACCCTGATCAGACGGCTCCTATAGGAGCCGTCTGATCTGGGTCTACTCTCGTTGCAAATGCGTGAAAACATGTTTATATGAAGGAAAGGGTTAACACGGTGAGGAAAGTTTGAGGACATAGCGTGTATTATAATTCAGACTGCTAATTAGACTTTCTTGCATTTCTTTTCAAGGTTGTAATTACAGTGTCAAATAAATTGGAAGTGCTCGTTAATCGAGCGTCTCAACTGAATAGCATAAAACAAAATGGACCCTAGTCTTACACCGATTTGTTCGACACCTGGTCACAATCAATAAGTACTATAAGTACTACGTGGTTATGCCAGTAATTGGCCAATTTCTAATACTACTTTAGTTTTTCTTCATAAAAACCTGCTTTCAGTCCTTTGCAAACAGAGTAGACCCAGATCAGACGGCTCCAGTAGGAGCCGCCTGATCAGGGTCTGCTATGTTTGGATATGAATTTATATAGATCTGATTTTGCAGATTCTATCAGTACCAAACATTCCTATGTTGATATGCCATTTAAAAAGATCAGCTAATACATATGCATGATGTCATCATTTCTTTTTTTTTTTTAATCCATTAATGTTTTATTATCATAAAAAATATTATCCATGGAATTGTCCATCTGAACAGAAACTGTATGGTAGCCTATGTTTTTATCGTATATATAAAACTTATATTATTTTATAGTAAACAGATCATACCCTGATCAGACGGCTCCTACAGAAAACGCCTGATCTGGATCTACTTCGTAAATGTGTAAAAATGTGTAAATATGGAGTCAAGCTTTAACTTGTAAAGAATAATGAGCTGTACACTTGAAGTCTTTCCATGTCTCTTATTGTCGTCTGCAAAATGTGTTGTCTGCTTAAATTTTCTTTATTTGAATTCCTTTCTTTTTAAACAGTGTTAACCCATTCCCCCATATTGACGACTTTTGACGACTCTGTAAAAGTCACTTTGTGAAACCATTGTGATAAATAGAGCATTTGCTCCTATAGGAGCAAATGCTCTATTTATCACAATGGTTTCAAACTTCAAAATTCTAAAATTTTCCTTTCCTCTGGTTAATGCTCCTTTTCGGTAGATTTATTCAAAGAGGGTGTATCTAAAAATAGCCTATGAGGTAATGGGTTAAACGGTATGGATCCAGACGAGACATCGAGATACTGGACATCTAGTCTGGGTCTAAACAATTTACAACGTCACCGCAGATCTGACCGAGGCAGTAAAAGACCTCCAGATCAATATTTCGTTAATAGTTTTCCTTTAAACCCTTTACTCCATGAATATTCAGATAAGAAATAATGACATCATTAACTAGTTTAAATATTACAATAGCACATGGATACGGGAAGTTTTGGCAACGACAGAAACTATACTATATGATAAGCAAACAGAGCAGACTCAGATCAGACGTCATCATGTCATCATTTCTTACATGAATATTCAACAGGGAAAGGGTTAACATTTAGAGTAATTATCCAATTTTCGTCGAAAGAAAATGCCTTCTACTTCTATTTCGAAGCAGAATTTATTTAATTACATTTTTAAAGACGTAACTATAGTGCAAAACAGACCGGGTCAAGGACATAACTATAGCGACAAATATATCAGATTCTGATGAGGCACTGAGTTAGGTTACTTCTTATCTGGATCCAAACTGATTGCAAAGAGTAATCACGGATAAGTGCGAAGAAGGAACATGGTTAGAGTGAGACTTATTAATATTAACCCTTTCCCTCATATAAACGTGTTTTCACGCATTTGCAAACAGAGTAGACCCAGATCAGACGGCTCCTATAGGAGCCGTCTGATCAGGGTCTGCTCTGTTTGCTAATTGAATTTAATAGACACTTTTCTTTACTTTCCAAAATGGCTACAATGCTCCACCTTCCATATTGCTTTATAGCTATTTTGTTCATTAATAGTCAGTAGGTATTGAAATTTGAAATAAACACAGAACAGGGAAAGGGTTAAATGCATTATGAGGAAGGACGATTTCTGATCACACACAGAGAACACGAGTGAGACAGGGAGCCGCTAGCCGAGGAGAAAAATATAATTTATCGCTGATAAATAAACATATAATGGTAATGTATGTACTTTTAATTCAATTAAGGTTAAATTACGACTAGATATAAGAAATGATTATTCATAAAGGTACTCCAAAATTTGTTATTCAAAATTAATGAGTATTTTATATAAGATACTAATTGATTCAAAGGATACACGTTAAGAGGAAAATTAAAAAAGGAATCGGCTTACTACGCCCTGGGATTAGAACTGGCAGTATGCTATTTAAATATCGTTACTGTATTATGGTCCAACACATAGATTGCCTGCAGTCCACAACCCTTTTCCATGTCGCATATTCATGTAAGAAATAATGACATCATGTATATTTATTAGCTGGATTGTTATAATGTCAACTTTTCAGGGGAATTTTTTACTTTGACAAAATCTGTAGAATCAGACCTATATCATGTCAAAATCAAACATTGCAGATCCTGATCAGACGGCCCATATATAGGAGCCGTCTGATCTGGGTCTGCTCTGTTTGCAAAGGTTTCTTTGATTGTGTTGATTAACGTCCGTTCCTGCTCACTATGGGCTAATTGGACTTAAAGGGGGGAGAGGATACAGAATAAAGGGTTAAACATCGTTACTATTACATGTATTTCACTGTGGACATACACAGATATAGCCTGCAGTCCTTAAAGCACAGCTCATTGTTTACAAAACCAAAATAAATTCGTTCTCGAATTTTTTGTCGGATTAAAGAAAGTACTTTAAAGATTTAACTTACATTTGAATAATTAATGAATTTGTTTGAACCAACTAATAAAAAGTAGGGGAAAAAAAGAACTTCAACCGAATGTTCGCGAGTTAAGGAAAATTAATACAGTATAACCTCTCTTAACCGGAATCCTAGTAGATAAGAATTTAGATACTTTTAGACAGGTGGCTGCTTAATGCAGGATGAAAGTCATGCAGAAAGCTCCTCTAGGAGCTTTCTGCATGACTTTCATCCTGCATTAAGCTGCCACCTGTCTCCAAGACCGATATTCATACTAAATTTAAAGGCCGGTTAAGAGAGGTTTTACTGTATATTGTTTCTGTCAAACTGACAAAACCTGTTTAATTTATGTTGTAGCGATAAAAATAATGGACTATGTAATAAAACTGGCATTGTTGGTTTGACTTACATGGGAATTTATTTAAGAAATGGATTTCTGTGAGAAATGATATTCAAACTCAAATAGTTAAAGGGAGTACAACTCACTGAATTCATGTAAGGGTGATAAATATGTACTATTTTTACACATATAGATTAAAAATATTTGTTCATTGAATATAACAGTATATTTCTGAATTCAGCCATATATAGTAAATATCTAATTGTTTTTATTCATTTATGATTCCTTGTTCATCTACTGCACATAGCATGCTCTCTTTGTGAGATTTTAACCTTTAGCCTGCTGAGCAAATTATTTTTACAGAAATTTTCACCTTCAACAATTTCAAAATTCATGCTATAATCAATTTGTCTACCAAATTGTTATCACGGTGTCAAATAGTTTGGATCCTGATGAGACGCCGAGTTACTCGGCGTCTCATCTGGACCCAAACTGTTTGCATAGGTATTCACTCATCCGCCAATAGCAGGTTAAAGGTTAAACTGTGTATAAAACAATATAACTTTTCTTTGACTGATTAAGGTATTTCATATAAAACTATTCTGGTATAACAATCAATAAACCCTTTCCCTAATGCATTTATTATTTCATTTATATTCACCAACTTATTTTAATAAGTTAACACAATAAAGTGAATTATTGGCTTAGACAAAAACTGTAGTACATGTATCAGCTCTATATAACTGCATAAGCAGACAGAGCAGACCCTGATCAGACCACAGGAGCCGCCTGATCTGGGTCTTCTCTGTTTGCAAAGGCGCGAAAGGACCTTTATATGAGGGAAAGTGTTAATGAATAAACGACCATCTACATGTTATTTTTATCCTTGTTGTTCTCTAGTATCCTTCCGCATGTACTCGCAATCTCACTCATATTTGCCAACGATTTGGTTTAACCCATTCCCTCATATTGACGACTCTGTAAAAGTCACTTTGTGAAACCATTGTGATAAATAGAACATTTGCTCCTATAGGAGCAAATGCTCTATTTATCACAATGGTTTCAAACTACAAAATTCTAAAATTTTCATTTTCTCTAGTTAATGCTCCTTTTCGGTAGATTTGTTCAAAGAGGTTGGATCTAAAAATAGCCTATAAGGTAATGGGTTAAGTCAGACGTTTCACCAGGGTCCAAAAGATTCCATTCTTGGTCAGTAGTTTGTCAAAGTTTAAAGGAATTGCAAATAATTAAATTTGCAACAAACCGCTTAACAGCAGTAAAATGGTTATTCTCGTGGCAATGGGATACTGAGGACACTGACAAAATGGCCCGGACGGCGAACAGGGATGTAAAAATAGAAACCGCACAACCTTAGTCTTGACTCAACTACATGTACTTGTAAAATATCTTTTTGCGAGAAAAGTTTTGTACAATTCACAACTAGAGACAATCAATTTTGCCACAGCTTTCTTAAACGATATAATGGTTTACAGAACAAATTCTGAAAATAACGATGTCGATAATCTATCGACAGTTAACTGATAAATCTATCGACAGTGTACAGATAATCTATCGACAGTGTACAGATAATATATCGACAGTGTACTGATAATCTATCGGTAGTGTACAGATAATCTATCGATAGTGTACAGATAATATATCCACAGTGTACTGATAATATAGCAATTGGTACTGATAATCTTCCGATGCTGTGCAGATAATCTATCGATGATCTGCAGATAATCTATCGACAGTGTGCAGATAGTCTAACTAGAGTGTCCTGTTACTACCTGTATCTGAACATTCGTGATCTTGTATTAACACACAGGCGCGGTCTTTCCGCTATAACCTTTACAAACAGATGAGGTATCATTAATGTCCAAGCTGCTTGACCTGAATGTAGTTTAGGTAGACAAATTGGACGTCTTGGTAACTTTAAAACGAATTGAATAAAAATATGTACAAATAAAATGTTAAAAAAGAATAAGAAATGCCAATACGTCAAATTGGCACTGAAATAACATCTAAAAGGTTAACTGTTTTTTTTATTTACATTATATATGTTTTGCAGAAAACTGCTGCCATGAAATAATCCAACAAATTACACCAGTCCTGCAAACACGTGACCAGTGTAGTTATACTACACCAATCCTGCAAGCACATGGCCAGTGCAGTTTTACACGACTCAGTTCTTGTTTTCTTAACCCACCGAACCTGTAGTTTGATAAGAAAGTTCTATTCTTGAATATATATAACTATATTCTCATCTTCCCCCTATTGTTTGTTTGTTTTGTCTTTGTGAGTCTCTTTTTGTGTTTTGATAGATATGTACATTTGCTGTGTTTTATTGTCGTTGTGCTGTTCGGGCGGCTGCGTGTTTTGTATGTGGTGTTTTCTGCATGACTCATACATGTATTTTTATTCTGATACAATAACTCTAATACTAGGATTCTACAGTAGGGCCTCTCTAAAGCGACCACTTAACAAATATACACGTGTGTCTTTAAAAACAGGTGGTAGCTTAATGCATGGCGAAAGCATGCAGAAAGCTCCTCTAGGAGCTTTTTGGTGGTCGACTTAGAGGGGGGTTTACTGAAATTTTAATTTAATTCTAAATCTCCAGTTTTCAGAAGACGATCAGAGCGCCAAATAATTCGAATTGTTACTTTGTTTCTCATCTTGATCCAAACTGTTTTCAAAAGTAATTACAAATTAAACCGAGGTATGCTAAATGTAACACTTGAATAGGGCAAACTGAAATAATAAATCCAGATCGGAGTCCTAAACATGTAACTTCAGAATAACAGATCCAGAGTAGAGTGTTATACATGTATCATCAGAACGTACTCCAAGTTACACACAAACATATATAACAAGATATAAACCCTCCAAATAAATATGTATTTATTCAAAACGCGTATTACACATTCAGACCTAAATAGAATAAATGATGACATATCCATTGAATAGTTTTCTCCACAAATACGCCTTTCTATGTCTTTGCAAACGTAGGGGACCCAGATCAGACGGTTCTTATAGGAAATAGGAGCCGTCTCATCAGGATCTACTCTGTTTGCTATGAGATAATAAAGTTATGAGTCTACAGTTTCTGCCATGATTCTGTCTTAACCAAAATGTGTTATGTCCAAGTGCGATTATAAAAAATGAATCTAATTAATATTCATGATGTCATTATTTCTTGTTTGAAAACTCATGGAGTGAAGGGTTAACAGTACTGAGCATACATTAATATTTGAACAACGCTGATCCTCTTATTTTAGACAACATACGGTGAAAAGATTACATGCGGTGGGTTGAGTGTAGTATCATCGTACATTGCTCTCTGTATGCGAAATCCTGTGTAATTCTTAACCCATTCCCTCATATTGACGCCTTTTGACGCCTCTGTAAAAGTCACTAATTGAAACCATTGAGATAAATAGAGCAAATGTTCTATTTATCATAACGGTTTCAAAACTACATAATTCTAAAATTTCTCTTTTCTCTAATAAATGCTTCTTTTCGGTAGGTCTATTCAAAGAGGTTGGGTATAAAAATATCATATGAGGTAATTGTCTAAAAATAGAATATAAGGTTATGGGTTAAGGAGACGTGGCATCTAGCCAAGATCAAGAGTCTTTGATACTCCAGTCTGACTTTTGAAAAGAAAAGAAAAACTTATCAGATTATCTTATAAAGGCAATTTTAAAAGCGCAGTAAATTGCTGGAAAAGGTTTAACAAAAACCCCATAGGCTATTTTAGACACAGCCTCTTTGAATAAATTTACCGAAAAGACACATTTACTAGAAAAAAAGGAAAATGTTAGAATTGTGTAGCTCTGAAACCATTATGATCGATAGAGCATTTACTCATATGGAGCAAATGCTCTATTTATCACAATGGTTTCAAGAAGTGATTTTTACACAGGCGTAGAAAGGCGTATTTATAAAGGAAAGGTTTAAGAACGTGTTATACAGTAAACCCCTCTAATTCGACAACCAAAAAGAGGTCGTAGAGGCAGGTGGTAGCTTAATGTAGGACAAAAGTAATACAGGAGCTTTCTGCATTACTTCCGTCCTTCATTAAGCAACCACCTGCTTTAAAAGACGCAACTGCCTACTCATTAACACTCTCTCTCATGCAAACGCCTTTTCATACCTTTGCAAACAGAGTAGATCCTGATCAGACGGATCATATAGGAACCGTCTAATTAGGGTATACCCTAGTTGCTTATGAAATAATAAAGGTCTGGTTCTACAGCTTCTGTCATTTAAAAAATCTCTAGTCCGTTACGACATTTTAATTTCAGCTAATTAATATTCATGCAATCATAAAATTTCATGAGGAAATGTTTAAGTGGTAGACTTAGAGGTGTTCTACTGTATATACAATAGTTTTGCTAACAAATTGTCACTTCAGTATGTGGCAAACTACTGTGGCTAACAGAAAATTACTTGTATACAGCACGACCTGTCTCAAGCGGTCATTCATTTATTGAGCATAGGTGACTTAAAAAGCAGGTGGTTGCTTAATGCAGATCAAAAGGAATGCATAAAGCTCTTATAGGAGCTTCCTGCATTCATTTTGAATTGCATTAAGCTACCACCTGCTTAACAGACCCATAATTAGACCACTTTTTGATGGCCGCTTAAGACAATTTCTGCTGTATAACAATTGTGTGTTGTAACTTGGGAAACATAACCCATCCATTTTGAAACACAAAGGGGTCGCGTATGTTCAAATGCTATAGATCTACTATTTTCGTATAACAGCAAATCATGATTATTGTCTTGGTATAAATCCATTTACATCGACTTAGCACTTTTAGATATCCATATCGAGAGTTAGTCAGTTGGATATCCATTCAAAGAGTGAACCAGTTGGATAGCCGTACAGATAGTTCACAACTACAGCCACAAGCAAACAGACATCTGCGAAAATTGTCACTTGCCTCAATCGCCTTAGTTTAATATCGCAGAGTTCGTGCTCATTTCTGTTTTCGAAAATGATTAAAATCCCAAAAGTGTTAAATACTGATGTTGGTGACGACCTCATCTGGATCTAAACATTTTGCAAAGGATTAAACGAATTAGTTCGCCCACTGACTTGTTAAGGTTTAAATCCATTCTTTTGTAACAATGAAATATACAGAACAGAAACTTTAAGCACGTCTCAAACGTAGAAAAACATTTGTTAATTGTAGTAAAACTCATTTGCAGCAGACATTACGTCCACATATATAATTCCCTCAAACGATTACTTTCAATTTCAAAATAACAAATTCTATCAGCACTAGAATAAATCTAAGGAAATTTTACATGTTATCCATTCACCGGGGAAAGACGATGCTTAAATAAGAGAAATATTGGATTCGGGTTTTATTTATACAAATCAACATTACCCCACCCAGTGTGGTTCTATACATCTTTTCACGTCTCTGCAGGCTCGCACCATGAGAGCCGACTTGAAAGTTTAGCCCTTCTATCAAACTATACGAAATCCCATTCTTTTAACACTGTTGGAACAAAGTCATAAAGCGAACTACGCACGCCGAATCTCCACGACTTGTCAAACACACACAGCATTTTGGCTGCCTGGGGGAATTTGAGAAATAGAAATGATGGAGAAATCGTATAGTCTTTCAGAAGATTGTGTCTGCTAAAGACAGGTTAATTATGGATGATTGTGATTGCAGGATAAACTAGGTTGGACAAACACATTATTTTGGCTCTAGTTACAGAATCGCGCCTGAATATTGCCTATGCTGAAAGGATAAAAACGTTTTGTTCTAAGCAAATAAAATTTAGAGGAAAGAAAAACGTTTTATCAATAAAGATTGATATGTTTTGAAGGTGGCGTATATATGACGAGAAATGGTGAAGTATAAAACAGATAAAGAGAAATTGCAGACAAAGACTAAACGAGAAAGAGATAAAAAAAAAGATGGAGAGAGAGAGACGAAATGTGCCATGCGATATACATCCAAGTGGATATAATGAAACAGAGAGGGAGACAGGGGAGGGAGGAGAGAGGAGAGAGAGGGGAGAGAGAGAGAGAGAGAGAGAGAGAGAGAGAGAGAGAGAGAGAGAGAGAGGAGAGGAGAGTGAGAGAGAGGAGACAGAGACAGACAAGGATACAGAGATTGAGAGAGACAGACAGACAGAGACAGACAGATACAGACTGACAGACAGACACAGAGAGACACAGATAAACTGGGACAGAGACGGAGAGACAGCCAGACAGAGAAACACACAGAGAGAAAGTGAGATAGAGAAAGAAAAAGACAGAGAGAGACAGAGAGAAAGAGCGAGAGAGAGACATATACAGACAGACATACAGACAAACAGACAGCCAGAGAGACACATAGCCAGAGAGACAGAGAAATAGAGACAGAGACAGAGATACGAGACAGAGAGACAGAGCTATAAATACAGAGATATGTTGAGTGAGAATGAGAGTGAGTGAGTGAGTGTGAGAGAGAGAGAGAGAGAGAGAGAGAGCAATATGGTGCTGAACACTAACAATTGTATTATGAATACGGACTGCAATGTGGTGCCTGTAAGATTTACCAAAGTTTGTTGGTTATGTATACCTACGTTTACTGTTGATATCGTTTTACACGTATCCTAACAATGTTTTACATTTACAGAAACTGTATCTGCTAAATGTATGTAAATTGACCCGTTTACTACTTATCTGTTTAAGTTGCAGTAAAATCCCTATAAACCGGGCGTTTAGTTTAATTTAAATACCGGTCATGGAGACAGGTGGCAGCCTAATGCAGAGTTAAAGTCATGCAAAAATCTCCCCTAGGAGCTTTTTGCATGACTTTCACCCTTCATTAAGCAGCCACCTGTCTAAACGTATATAGATTCTTCTGTACTGCAAGTCCGGTTTAAAGGGTTTTTACTGTATGTAATTTGTCAATGAATATAGACAGAGATACTGACGACGATCAACACAGAAATAATAATGGAACTACATGTATAATGCCAATAATGTCACCAAGGCAATTGACTGCTGGATGAATGGGTGAATAAAGAAATATGGAAGGTGGAACGTTGTAGATCTTTTAGAAAGCAAAAAAAACCCAGATATAGGCTGTCAAATTCTAGGAACCGTCTGATCTGGGTCTACACTGTTTGCAAATGCGTCAAAACACGTTTATATAAGGGAAAGGGTTAACGGGACACAAGCTGTAAGTCACTGATACATCGATTGCCTGTCTATAGTGAAACTAACAAATATAGCATATCTAACAAGAGCACCGCTGTGCAGCAAAATACGCCCGTCGGCAAAGTCAGTGATAAGCCAATTTAATAGGAAATTGAATCTGTTACAATGTGAAACTATCATTGGCAACTGCCTAGTAGAGCTATATATATAATATAGACCTGTTGTAACCAAATTAAATACTTAGCTTCATCACCATACAGGGAAGACAGCTATTGATTTTGTGACAAGTCCAATGACTTTTCCTGCAGTAACCCCCCTTTTCATACATAGATTTTTAAAAGAAAATAGAAAATACACTGAACATTTCCAGGTGTATCGAACTTGACCAAGTCATTTTGACTATATACATGCTGACTAAGTTTGATGAGGATTGGATTTTATTTGTTTGAGTTAGAGAGCGGACAAAAAACGAATTTTGTTTAAAATTTGTTAAAAAGTTAATAAAAAAGGGGAGATAATTCAGAAGTGTGCAGGGCGATGATGCTGATTATCGAACTTAGCCGAGTCATTTTGGCCATATACATGCTGACCAAGTTTGAAAAGGATCCGATTCAATTTGTTCGAGTTAGAGAGCGGACAAGAGAATTTTGTTAAAAATTTATTAAAAAAGGGGAGATAATTCAGAAGTGTGCAGGGCGATGTTGCTGATTATCGAACTTAGCCGAGTCATTTTGGCCATATACATGCTGACCAAGTTTGAAAAGGATCCGATTCAATTTGTTCGAGTTAGAGAGCGGACAAACAAAAGTTCACGGACGGACGGACGGACGGACAGACAGACAGACAGACAGACGGACGGACGGACGGACGGACAACGCCACGACATAATACGTCCCGTCTGAAGACGGGCGTATAAAAATATACATATAAACTGATGTGGCAAAGTTTTGATTAGCGATCCTCTTATTAGCTGCCTGTATGTTATTATGTTTTTTATAATCCCTAAATAAAACCAGCCAACGTTAGTCTAAACGTCAGGTGCGGATCCAGGATTTAAGATAAGGGGGGGGGAGGCGTAGTAGAAATTGTTTTGGAAGGGGGGGGGGCGTAGATTTTTATGTTTGATGACATAAATAAATACAGTAAAACCTCTCTATAACGGCCACTAAATTACATCAAGTATCGTGTGTTAAAGACAGGTGGCTGCTTAAAGCAAGGTGAAAGTAAAACAGAACGCTCTATAGGAGCGTTCTGTTTTACTTTCACCTTGCTTTAAGCATCCACCTGCCTTTAATACCAACTAATAAACACAATTTAGTGGTCGTTATAGAGAGGTTTTATTGTAGTGTAATACATGTTGAAAAAGAGCGTAATTGGGCGAGGGAAATAACAAAAAAATCAGATTAAATCATGTTTTATTGATTTTCAGCAGATCTAGATATAAACTATTACTAAACAATAGGGGGGGCGTACGCCGGCTCCGCCCCCTCTAAATCCGCGCCTGAACGTAAGTCCAGTAGAACTATACGAGTCCGATATTCCAAGGATCAACTGTAGCCGGTACGTTTACACGTATAATTCGTGGTTTGACCATACCAAGTTGAGCACAAAAACCGACATTCTTTTCTCACACTTCTTAAATTTAGGTTTGTAGCAGTCTGCCCGACCCTTTCGATAGATTTAAATGTTTCGGATAAATCAAAGTGCCCCAACTGCTCATTTAACCTCTCTAATGCTACCACATACCAGTCTGCAAAATGAGGTGACGGCATTCGATTTGTATGTTTGACACAGTAATTATTTGTTCTGTAGAATAACCGATTGGAGTATCGCTTGTTTTTAACGAAACAGTTAATAAGTATTTAATTTTGGATGAGGTACTAGACAATCTTTACATGGTGTTTTAGACTATATATGGCAAGGTAAAGGTCAAATAAACGTAAAATACACCTGTTTAGCAAGTAAAACCATTTCAGCGTTCAGAGAACCGATTCATTATGCAACTTTATACGTGAAAACACCAGTGCTGCAGTCCAGAAGACAATTGGAAGAATGTAGGCGATTCTTTTGCGTCAATTATTGTTACAAGTCAAATTAAATTGCAAATACGGCCTTTGACAATTGGATTCGACGCCCATCCACATCCAAGCAGCTATTAAACTGTTTATATCCGGATTAGGGGCCGGACGAGCAATCACTCCCTGGAAATGAATAGCCTCGCAGAAAGTTAATACCCGCAGTTAATATAACACGGGCCCGTACAGAATACTAATGACGACTGATACTGCCGCCGCCAACAAGAGCTGCCAATCCTAGGCGGGGGCTGATACTTTCGGCATTTCTGCGACGAATAGGAAAGCTTATTAATTAAATATTTGATAGAGAGAGAGAGAGCACATACACAAACACGGGACAGACTGTCATACAGGCGAACAGACAGATAGACAAGCAGTCAGCCGGACAGACTTGCAGGCAGGCAGTTATACAGACAGACGGACGGACGGATGGACGGACGTGTGGGTGGGTGGACAGACAGACAGACAGACAGACAGAGAAATATTGTCAAATATTTTGATACTGTATTTAATCTTTGTCCTATTCTCAAATTCAGATAAGAAGGGAAGCAATCGATTTCGGGCCTCATTTCTTGGTTTTAGCACTTCATATATAACACGTTTCGTACTGGTATTATCCGTTACTCATGCATGCGATTGTATTTATCGCCAGTATAGTTTACTGTCTTAACATGCGTACACATGGGTGTATTGTAACATTTAACATTTCCTTTTAATCAGGATCCATACCAATTTACATTCTCCTTATCAATCTCTTTAATTAAAAACACCAACCGCCAACACTCACCACTTGGTGAAGTATCCCCCTCTCTATCTCCATTTTTCTGCTCTCTCTCTCTCTCTCTCTTTCTTTAATATATTATATTTTTTACCCCCCCTCTCTCCCTCCCATCTATCTTTCACTCTCTCTCTTTCTCTCTCTTTCTCTCCCCTCTCTCTCTCTCCCCCTCTCTCTCTCTCTCTCACACACACATACACCATTTTCTACATCTTTCTCTCATCCTCTTCCGTTTGTTCAAACATTTATAGAGCAAGTGGGTAAGTTGTCTACTTATAATTATATGAATAAGAGCCTTACTAAATCCCAGTCACCAGTGTAAATCTCATCATTATCTCAAACTGGTTAAGTTGCTACCAAATGTCACCTCAGGGTGATGTGTGGAGCCATTTAATCCGCTTTTGATCTTTTCAAACAAAACAAGCAGCCTCTTTCACGATCGTTTGAAATATCCTTGTAACAAAAACACAACGGCAAGTATTTCCAATTTGTAATCTATTCAGACTTTATTTCCTACGAGTGACAAATCGTCCAATGAAAAGGCCTGTACAATGTGCAGATAAAATGGACAATTGAATCGAGAAGTGTCTGGATGGCTGCCTTGGGGCATCTTACACAGTACAATTGAAACAGTATCCTTGTAAAAGCAGTTATTATGCTGTTGAACGAGAATCCACGCTTTATATAACTTGATTAACCCTTAATATCCATTCCACCAAAATGTTTTAAGCCCGAAGTGACATCTGCTTAATTGTTTTAAAAACTGCCAAAATTAATCACGCACATGTATTAAAATGTTGCTCTTGTTAAGAAGCCAAGTTTCTCGTCTTCATACCTGAATCCAAACTAATAGCAGTTTCCTACACAAGTCTAGCCGATGTACCAAGGGATAAACACAGCGTCTTCAAATATTTGAAATCAGCATTTGGAAGCTGAAATGGACTGTTAAAAAGAAATTCTCAATTTTCCTCAACTTCTCAGATGGTAAATGAAACGTGATTAATTCAATTAGAGCATACTGATTATTTGAACATCTGAAGTAGGAAGGGTGCGTTTTGTTTTTATACGGTTCGTAGCGAGTAAGTCTTTTAATGAACGAAATCGATTTAATTGAATGATTTAGGGTCAATTTTAATACCAAAACAAATTAAACAATAAAGTATTTTAAAAACTGGTTGAGAAAAAAAGACAGATTCTTCAATCAGTGATTTCCTTTGTATTGATTAAAATAAAAACTAAGGCATTTATCACATGGGTTGAATGAGCTATTTATCTTATTAATAAAATCTTATCATTATCTTATCAATAACATAATTAAGCAGGAATAGACTGTAATGGGATAATTATATGTCTGATTTCTTGTTCGTTGAAGACAGTATTATCAATCAATCAATCAATCAATCAATTTTTTATTGTATGTTTTATATGATTGTATTATCTGTTGAACGGATCCATTATTCATTTTTTCATATGCACGCCGTTGCATGTCTTTGCAAACCGAGTAGACCCAGATCAGACGGCTCTTGTAGGCGCCGTCTGATCAGGGTCTGCTCTTTTTTGCTTATGAAATTATTATAGATCTGACTCTACAGTTTCTACCAATACCAAAAATTCCTGTGCGTATAATTATGCAATTGTAAAAATGATAAAGATAATAATAAGTATCCATACTGTCATTATGTTTGACATGGATATTGAGCAGGGAAAATGTCATGTTTGCTACTATGCTAATACATGTAAATGTAGTTTGAAAATCACTGGAAATCGGAACATATATCAAAACTACTAGGAAACTCGGAACACATTTCAAAACGACTAGAAAAATTGGAACACATTTCAAAACGACTAGGGAATTCAGAACACATTTGAAAAGTGGCAGACGAGAATTTTATCATTGTAGAAGAAATGTTAGCTGTTGGTGTTGTTCAGGGCCCAGTGGTGTTGATAACGATTAGCTGTTGGTAATGTTCAGTGCCCAATGGTGTTGATAAAGGTTAGCTGATGGTGTTGTTCAGGGTCCAGTGGTGTTGATAAAGCTTACCTGTTGACGTAGTTCTAGGCCCAATGGTGTTGATAAAGGTTAGCTGTTTATGTTGTTCTGGTCCCAGTGGTGTTGTTCAGGACCCAATAGTGTTGACAAAGGCTAACTGTTAGTGTTGTTCAGTTCCCAATGGTGTTGATAAAGGTAAGCTGTTGGTGTTGTTCGGGTCCAGTGGTGTTGATAAAGGTTAGCTGTTGTTGTTGTTGTTAAGGGTCCAATGGCATTGATAAAGGTTAGCTTTTTGTGTTGTTCAGGGCCCAATGGTATTGATAAAGGTTAGCTGTTGGTGTTGTTCAGGGCCCAATGGTGTTGATAAAGGTTAGCTGTTTGTGTTGTTCAGGACCCAATGGTATTGATAAAGGTTTAGCTGTTGTTTCGTGCTAGGCCAAGTGGTAGTTATCAAGGTTAACTATTGGTTTCGTTCTGGGCCCATCGGTGTTTTATGGACTACAGAATTAATGTTTCTCACAAAACATATTCTCTGAAATTTCTCTGAAAGCAATATTACAGCCCCAGCCGCCACTTTCATCAAGGTTAGTCTGAAATCACCACAGGAACATTTTCTGCTGGTGTTGTAACAGTTTAAACCTTTCGCCCGTTGAAACGATGAAACCAACCAAAGTTTATGTCTGTGTTGTATTTATTTAATGTTACTTATATTTATTTTCTTTCTTTTGAAATAATCGACGAAGTGGCGATCAGTTTAATTCCTGATGAATCGCCGGGTCACTCGGCGTGTCAAGACGGAAGTTGTTTGAAAACACCAGAACAAGTCGTTTTGGGAGAAAAGGGTTAAATCTTTAACCATGAGTTAGTATGTTACTAATCTGGAAGTATCATGTCCACCTTCTTTTCGGTTTATTTCCTAAAATACTACAATTGGATTTTAACTAATTTTAGGGAAACTGTAAGCTAAAAGAATTAATTCATGCTATTTTATGATTATCTATATTCATGTGCAGGTTCTTAGCGTTAAGAACTTGTCATGATTAAAGATGAATCGAGTGTCTGTTCTCTGGGCACAGAAATCGAGTCTGACATTTAGGGCAAATTTTGCACTGAAAAAGCGATTGTTGGCACTATGCTTGCGCTATTTTCCCATTTAGATCTCCACGATATAAAAACCAGCCTTTTAATTTAGAGGGATGGAATGGATAATTGTGGATTTAGTTTATGTTTAAAATTCCGCAGCGGTCGTTTCTTTGATCATGTGCCATTACGATTTGTACTAGTGTAGCTACTGGTTGCTGGATTCCGCGGCTAATTGAAACTGACAGATGCTGATACTACCTGTCATATAGATGATACTGTACTCCGTCAGACACCAAGCACTGCCGCGATACAACTGCTCTCGGCCTTAATTCACTAACGCCATCTCAGATTCAAAACGCCAGAATATTCTAAAAGGTTACGAAACATGTATGCTCAGTTGTAGCTTCTGCCATAATTCAAAAACCCAGGATTCTTCTCTAACAAACTATGATAAATTGATTGTAAATCAAACCTTCGGAACGCTGATTTATGAACATTTCGAGAACATTTGCTTGCATGTTCCTTATTTGAAAAGATCTGCTTGCATGTGTCTTATTTGACAATGTTTGCTTGCATGTTCCTTGTTTAATAATTTCCTTATTTCTATGTCATAAAACATGTCATCCTAAAAGGATTATCATTCAAATATTGCAAATCTGGTTGGACGTGACACATTAAGTCTACAAAGAAAATATACACGTGTGAGACAAAACGAGTGTTCATAACGCATTGCTAGTCATGCACATCATGAATAAGAATATTTTAATAATACGTATACTAAGTGAAACATAATGTGTGCTTTTGAACAAAAATATCCTGAATATATTCCCCTTGGAATTATATATATTTTCAAAATGGTTTGACTCTGGTTCTCATTTTACAGAATAGAAATAATAAGTAGTGTTTCTATTACAGCGTGTACATGCGAATAAACCAGTAGATAAAGAATGTCAGATCAATAACCATTGTAAAGTCAAATTGTCAGACCCAGCCAACTACAGGGTCATATCAACTAATATTGCATCACTGATAACAAAAAAGTGTCAGCCATTATGATTGCACAAATACATCCGTACCGACCGTACGTCTGACTACAGAAAAATCCATCTAAACCAGAATTCTAGTTGAGAAGAATTGAGATACTTTTAGACAGCTTGCTGCTTAATGCACCGTGAAAGTCAAGCAGAAAGCTCCCAGAGGAGCAGTTTGCGTGGCGTTCACCCTGCATTAAGCTGCCACCTGTCCGCAAAACCGGTATTTATACTAAATCAAACGTGCGGTTAAGAGGGTTGTAACTGTATAGCATGACAACCCGTTACCTCTGAAAGACTACTGTACACTTCACGTGCTTTAAACAGGGCGTCAAAATTTCCCCAGCCTTCTTGGTAGGTATTCTGTCTGTAATTAATAACAATGAATCTATGGCAATTGTTTCACAATAAGTCGCACCAGGATTTACAATTCCTTCTAAATAGGTGCGAACGCAGTTACAACATTTCGCGCCAAGTCAAAACAAGTGCCAGGGCCACCAGAGAGGCGATAGACTCGAGCAACATGATACTAAAACCCCGCTGTGTGTACAGCGAAGCCTGTTTTAAGCGACCATTTAAAACGTGAATATTAAAACGCAGGTGGTTACTGCGTGGGCGCTTTCCGTATTACTTTTATCCTGCTTTAGTCTACCACCTGCCTTGAAGACTCCTACTTCTTTTAATGGTCACTTAAGATGTGTTTTGCTGTATAACCTAAATTGCAATTTGAGTATTATTTCAATACCGATATAAACATCATTATACAAATATTTATTTACATCCTTGACCTCGCATTAAATGATTTGTAGCTATTTATTATATCACACTAATTGATCTGTAGCTTGTCAATTTAGACAGCATCAAGTGATTTATAGCCAGTCTATTTATATTGTAATGACAGATTTGAAGCTAGCCTGTTCATATATCATTAATTTATTTGTGACTAGTTTATTAATATCACATCAGCAGATTTATAGTTATTCATTTATATCGAATTAATTTATTTGTTGTCATTTATTTATATTGCATTGATTGATTTGTAGCTCATTAATTCATATCGCATTTATTGATTTATAGCCAGCATATTTCTATAGTGTTAATTGATTTGTAGCTAGTCTATTCATATTGCATTAATTTATTTGTAGCTAGTTTATTTATATCTGATTTAAAGTAAGTCTATGTATGTAGCATGAACTGATTTGTGGATATTCTGTTTATATTTTATTTGTAACTAGTCTATTTACATTGCATAAATTGATTTGAAGCAAGTGTATGTATATAGCGCATTAATCTATATGCAGTTAATCTATTAATATTGCATGAAATGATTTTAGCTAGTGTATTTTTACCTCGATAATTATTGGGTTGAATCCATTCTATTAATAATAATAATATCATTGTTATAAGTAGTAATAATAATGATAAAAAGAATCGTTTGATTTTGGATTTGCGTGAAGTTTATTTTACATAATGTATACAGTAAAACCTCTCAATAACGACCGCTAAATTACATAAAGTATTTTGTGTTAAATGCATGTGGATGCTTAAAGCAAGGCGAACGTAAAACAGAACGCTCCTATAGGTGTTAATTAGTTGGTATTGTGGACCATTTAGTGGTCGTTATAGAGGGGTTTTACTGTACTTCTTATCAATCAGTTTCACAATGACTATTTGTTACATGCATACTTGTTATCTTTTAACCCATTCCCACTTAGGCTATTTTTAGACCTAACCTCTTTGATTAATTCTACCAAAAAAGAGCATTGACTAGAGAAAAGGAAATTTTCAGAATTGTGTAGTTTTGAAACCATTGTGATAAATAGAGCATTTGCTCCTGTGGAGCAAATGCTCTATTTATCACAATGGTTTCATACAGTGACTTTTACAGAAGCGTCAAAAGGCGTCATTATGCGAGAATGGGTTGAAGTATGTTTACGTTTCCTTCAAAATCGCAACAAATGACTACTATAAAATCGGGTGAATGATTTTCAAGCTGACATTTTTAGATTAGTGTTTGGAATACAGTAAAACTGAATGAATTATGCAAAAGCAATGTAGAGAGATACATTGGGTCCTTTCTGTATTTATTTAACCTGTATTAAGTTATCACCTGTTTAATCCTTTCACTGTTCTGTGTTTATTACACATTTTAATACCTACTGAATATTCTTGGACAAAATAGTTATGATGAAATAAGGAAGGTGGAATATTGTAGCAATTTTAGAAATTAAAGAAACAGATTTATCAAAGCCCATTAGCAAACAGAGCAGACCTTTATATGAAGGAAAGGGCTAAGCGGCCATGAACAGGAGGTATACATATGAGTCCGTAAAACAGGTGGTAGCTTAATACAGGTTAGACGTTAGCTCATATAGGAGCTTTCTGCATTACATTTGCCTACAATAAGCAGCCACCTGCTTTTTAACCGTTTCCCCCATGGGCTATTTTAGTCTCAACCACTTTGAATAAATCTACCGAAAAGGAGCATTAACTAGAGAAAAGGATTTTTTAGAATTTTGTAGTTTGTAACCATTATGATAAATAAAGCATTTGCCCCTATAGGAGCAAATGCTCTATTTATCACAATGGTTTAAACAGGTGACTTTTACAGAGGCGCAGAGAGGCGTATTTATGAAGGAAAGGGTTATGACTGACATGCCACTACACACTGACTCTAGTACAGTATTAGCTTTTAAGAAATACAAGCGTTGGTTGCTTAGTGGTTTAATCACAGCCATACCGATATTAATATCAGGGGTTCGAGACCCACCATAGTTGTTTTTTTGTTTTTGTTTTTATTATTTTAAGATATGAGCTTTTGATATTAATTTGGACAGGTGGACGCATGCTGGCCACGAAACATTCGTTTGTGTGAATTTTGTACAGTGGAACTTGTCTTGGACAAAATACACTAACAACAAATACGTGATGTAATCAAACTGCTGTGTTAACCCTTTCGCTGCCAATGCCGGATCTGTGATTAGCTATGCAAACAGTTTGGATCCAGATGAGACGCCGAGTAACTCGGTGTCTCATCAGGATCCAAACTGTTTGTTACTGTTACTATGTTTTTGAAACAAAAATGAAAAAAAAAATCAAAAAAGTAAAAAATTGTAGCAGGCGACAAAGTTAGCAGACGACAGAGTTTGGCAGCGAAAGGGTTAAAGCAGTCTACTGTGCACGTCACACAAACCTCTCGTCGCTCTTAGGAAACGCTCTGTGAAAAGAATTGAAAAAAGAAGAAGAATACAATGATAACAAAAGAAAAATAAAGAGAGCTTTCAGAATAAAAGATATATATATTTCCGAAAACATGTTGCCTTAATTTAAATAGTTTTTACCTAGATTCGAACCGACGCCTTCTATCCTCAAAGCCAACGACACAATCCACTGGGCTATTGCAACAGTATTTAAATTGTATAGAATGTGTGGTATATGCTGCTAAACACTTAACAAATTCATTTATACATTCAACGGAAATTTACGATTTTTCACCGACGAACGTTGGCGGAAGGTGATGAGTGCCAGGCCAAGCCTTACCGATAATACTCATGTATCTGCCGCATGTTGGTGATTGTCTTCTACTAGCGTGCAAGAAATAACTTACATATTGGTGTCGGATAACAGGTAATTAAATCGAACTAATCGCATTTAACCCTTTCCTTCATATAAACACATTTTCACGCATCTGTAAACACAGAGTGTGCCCAGATCAGACATCTCCCATAGGAGCCGTCTGACCAGGGTCTGCTCTGTTTGCTAATGGAATTTAATAGATCTGTTTCTTTACTTTCTAAAATGACTACAGTGGTGATCCACCTTCCATAGTTCATTATAACTATTTTGTCCAGAATATTCAGTAGGTATTGACAATTAGAATATATATAGAACATGCAAAGGGTTAACCCTTTCCCTGTTCTATATTTAGTCCAAATTTCAGTACCTATTGAATATTCATGGACAAAATAGTTAAAATGAAATATGGAAGGTGGAACATAGTAGCCATTTCAGAAACTAAAGAAACATATCTATCAAGTTCAATTATCAAACAAAGCAGACCCTGATCAGACGGCTCCTATATGAGCCGTCTGATCTGGGTCTACTCTGTTTGCAAATGCGTGAACACACGTTTATATGAGGGAAAGGTTTAAGACAGGTTCTACTGTAATCAAAATTCAAGGTTTGGCGGATCATCTGAAATACGTTATCTAGAATTATGAGACTATTATCGGCAACGTTGAATTGCGATAACTATTACACATTTGGCGTTATTTGTAGATATATAATTTCAAAGCATGCTGACTTTTAGATAACCTGTTCACACGAACATCAATGTGTAAATTATTTCTTACACGCACTAATATTAAATAATTAAACATCTAAACACTCATGGAAAGTCTGAGATTAAAAAGCATCATGCACAGTTGGGATTTCATACGCGAAAACAAATATAGCATACAATTAATTGGCAACTCTGATAGAATAGACTGGTGGGCAGTTCATACTGTGTAGACCGAAACTATAGGAATTGAAACATGCAATCAAAGGTATGCACAGTTCGCATATGTGGTTGACAAAGTACTACTGAAATTCTTTCACTTTATTGACATTTATAGGTGAAGATGATATGTATTTGTGTTGTGTTTTTTTTAATATAATTATTTGATCAACACATCCTATAACTTCAACCATATACTTCATGAATATTCCTGTAAAATAATGACATCATTAATTTAGCTGATTGTTGATCATACCAACACTAATTCATAAGCAAACAGAACAGGCCCTGATTAGTACGGCTCCTACAGGAGACATCTGATCTGGGTCTACTCTGTTCGCAAAGTCATCAGAAGGTGTATATAGTAAAACCTCTCTATAACGACCACTAAATTACAGTAAAACCTCTCTATAACGGCCACTAAATTACATTAATTATTTTGTATCAAAGGCAGGTGGATGCTTAAAGCAAGGTGAAAGTAAAACAGAACGCTCATATAGCTTTAAGCAACCACCTGTCCTAACACAATTTAGTGGCCGTTATAGAGAGGTTTTACTGTATATGGAATAAAGGATAAAATTGGATTAAATACTGTACAAGCTTCATAATTGCAGCTCCATTACTTTGAAAACTGAAATAGTACTCAACAAAATGTAAAACGTTTTTATTTTAGTTTCACAATTTTCTTAGTTTACGTACACAAGGTATGGTAGTTTATATGTGTATTTCAATTTAAACTTAGGTAGCCAGGGAGGCCTGATCTGATGTGGTAATTGAGATGTATAAAATAAAGTGTAAAAAGAGCCCGTAAACGTGTTTGGTATACCCTTTCTTTTTCACACCTGGTTCGTAGTATATCAATTTGAAAGTATTGGACTTTCTTAATTCAATGAAAGGCTTTACTGGAATAATGGCATTTAGTATCCACTATCGGTTGTCACCTAACCTATTCTTAGGCATTTTAGAGTCACGCCACCTTGTCGAATAAACCCAATCCAACATCATAAAACAGAACCACAAGAATAAAACAATCAAAGAAGCCAAGTAAACGCGATTTACAGAAATAGAGACTATTATTTTCGATATAAAAGCAAATTTGAATTTAATTTACTTTTGTCAAAAAGGCAACTTGCTTGGGACAGCGGTCATTAATTTCCAAAGGCGAGAAAAGCGAATAATTTGTCTTTGATGAAGACTTTATTGTGTTCGAATCCCGCCCTCTTTATGTTTTTGCCCAAACCGTATGAATATTGAAGAGACTTCAATAAAGAATGATGTATCGTCCCTTGATTCATAAATCAAATTGTTGTTATTGTTATCAAAACTCCATTGCCGCTTGGTGCTAGAATACACTATGTGCTATTTTGCCATCGTATCTACTGCGTTCGCTTTGCAGAAGGCCGTCGATATGCAAATTAGGTGGCCACGGAGTTTAGGGAAGGGGCGTTTTATTTTGGCTTGTGGGTTGGGCTTGTCATTAATTGGAGTGGAATGTTACTAGATTCTCCTGTACACCTGCAGGTTCAAATTAAGTCGTGGACTATGATAAGCGAGGTCAAACGGCTTCTCCCGAAACCTGCCTTGTTTGAGAAGTTATAGACATGTGAACGACTTCATTTCAACGTATAAACATTGTTGAATGTAATTCACAGGTCTTTTCAAGACAGATAAAGGTGCGTACCCAAATACTAACATCGCCACTGCCCCACTAAACCCTATGTTGTGACCACTCGTTAGAATCGTCTCTTCGAGACGATTCTAAAGAGTGGTCACACCATAGGGTTTGGTGGAGAAATAAAGAAATTAGCCTTGAAAATATTTTAATTTACGCATCTTATCTGGACCTCTGTCAAGAGATATCCACCTGAATAATGCTACATATATCTAAGGCAAACGGCTTTCTTTAGAAAATATGAGAAAAGCAACGACTACACAAAACTCCCCTATTGAACACTAAGTATATAGTTTGCTCATTAACACGTTAAAACAAATATCAAACATTATTTCAGAAATAAAATAATGAAAAACAAAGACTTTCAGAGATAAATTCCACTAATATTTCAGTATCCAGTGCATGGTTGAAAACTAACAATGTGGGCAGTATAGCACAATCCGTCCGACTGCGCATCTTACTGCGCAGCCTGCACCGATCTCAGCACGTGCAGGACGGGAATCTCGTTTTATCTCGTCATAAAGCACATGATATATTATTTACTACGCTGTTAACGCTTAACACGAACTGCCTTCCCAGCATGTCTCGCCACGAGTCTGCCTAAATATTGAGAAATCACCTGGATTTATTTTCAAAATGTTATCGATAAGCGGGCAACAACATATCACAAGAAACAAACGCCAACATTTTAAAAGTCACAACGTATCGACTTAGATGCGGGAAGGAATAAAACAGTACTTCAAGAAAACATCTGCCATGGCACCAACGACGAAACAAAACATCCAACCTCTCTCGCCATGAGCAACGTTATAACAGACAACGACGAGACTTGTTATCAGTCAAAACAACAAAAGATGATAAATGTTGGACTGGAATGTTGTTCACAGTTTTAGAAATAATTATTTTATTTCTTAGGCAGCCAGGTTAGTATTGTGATTAGAAACTGCAGTGATAGGCGTTACAGAAATAGAGAATATTAAATGAAGAGTAACAAAACATTCCTTACGACGAGTTATAATATTAGCCATAAATTGAAACTGTTGTAGTAGTAGTAGGAGGAGCAGCAGCAGTGGTGGTAGTAGTAGTAGAAATGTAGTAATAGTAGTTGTTGCTGTTGTAGCAGTAGTAGCAGTAGTAGCAGCAGCAGTAGAAGTTGTTGTAGTAGCAGTACAATGTAGTAGCATTAGCAGCAACAGTCGTAGTAATTGTAGCAGTAGTAATTGTAGTAGTAGAAGTAGTAGTAGTAGTAGTAGTAGCAGCAGCAGCAGCAGCAGAAGTAGTAGTATTAGTAATAGTAGTTCTTTTTGTAATAGTTTTTGTAGTAGTGGTACTCATTTGTTTTGCAGTAGTAATAGTAGTTGTTGTAGTGATAGCAGCTTCTACATTGGCTGTCGTACCGACTTTGCGAAACATTTACTAGTACTCAAATGTTATTTAAGTGTCTGCTTGAAGTTGATTGACAGGAAGGGAACTTGTAACAAAACCGTTTAGCAAAGTATTATGATGTGTGTTTAAGTACACTTAAATGTGTTCACGAAAACACTAGTACATAGCGAGACGAAAGAAAAGCATGTATAAAATGCTGCGGTTGAGCCTTACATGCTAATGTCTGCAACTTGTATTGGAAATAAATTACATTCACCTACAATCTAACGCCGGAATTATTGTTCATCCAGAAAATTTATTAGAAAAGCAGAAAACTTCCTGGCCATACACATATCAAGAGATGACAGACAACTTTGATGTACGGGCCTAATTACTCAATTGAAAGAAAATGTTTTGATTTCGCTTCGGTTTTCTACAGGATTCGTGATTTATGATCATTAAAGCAAATTTTGTATCACACCGTCATGAATGTAGTTCGGTTTAACAAATTTCGGAACCCTCTAATTAGCGGAAATGAGATACCCGTATCGGTGGCCCTTCTTTGCGGACCATGAGGGGACACACGCTGTTTAATGAATTTTTAAACATTAATTTTAGTTTACACTTAACACTCAAGAAGGCCAATAGATGGGTGACAAATTTAAGAAGAGAGATAACTTGAAATAACATGTTTTCAAACAATGAGAAATTATTGTAATAGCCGCGTAATTGAGTCCATTTCCAACTCTAATTGTTGATCGGTAATTTCTCGGTATTCTTTGTTGACTGGCTGTCACGCCTGCGAGACGAAGACCACGGACCGACAATGTTTATTTCAGTTACAGTGCGTAAGGGTATGTTTATCCCAGCACGTGAACCGCGTCACGTCCCTAAAGATTAACTCAGCACACGTGCAAACAAAGTAGTCCGCATCGTGCATGTTATTAGCCAACACCAGTCAGACAGATCAAGACCAGTAATTTTAAAAGAAGCGCCGGAACTTGATATATCTTTCATTTACAGAACAATTACAGTTTATGTCTTAAGAAAGCCAGAATCCTTCATTTATGAGCATCGCTCCGCCACGCTCCTAAAGTCGTCGGTTTTCGTGTCTCCCTGGTGTCCGCTCGCCCGGATTCTTGAGAAGCGCGCAGAAAATTACTTTGCGGTTGAAAATCATGGCGAAATTAAGCCATCGTTTCTTAGAAACGACAGGTGCATGAGCAGAGGAAATTACTGATACTGATTACAAGCGATATATGACTTGCTTTTAAACATATGAAATTTGTAACACCATGCATGTGTATGGAGGGCTGTACATAATGTGCTCCTTAAATAACACTATGTGTGTGTTTTTCCCTCCCAATTTGCAAAAATATAACGTCAACTTAATAAAATTACTTAAACCATAATTAAAATGCTCTCATCCAAAGATGATGCTGGGACCCAGATTTAGTTCATTTGTGTGTTATTTGTATAAAACAAACACGATGTATATCTACTTAAGTATTCCTCATTGTATGTTAGCACGACTGATCTTGTTTTATATTTTAGACGCATTTGGCTTACTATTGCGAAAACAAAAACAAACAAACAAAAAACCAATATATGTGAATATTTATGTCAGAAATAATGTCATGAATATTTATTGGCTATTTTTTTTATAATGGCATACGTGCACATTAGTGATTGATACTTATTGATGGAAACCGTAAAGTCAGACCTATTATAAATCCATACGCAAATTGAGCAGACCCTGATCAGACGGCTTCTACAGGAGGCGTCTGATCTAAGTCTACTCTGTTTGCAAACGCATGAAAGGGCGTTTGTATGAGGGAAAGTTTAACTTGAACTCTTTCGATTTGTAGAAGTGAACGGCAGTTGGACAGAAGCTGATGTGTGTCTTTGTTTTCAATTCAGAGATGTACAAGATAAAGTGATTATGCACTTTACAGTTCAACTCGAATACTTCCTGTAATACTGAACATGTTCATCGGTCTTTTCTCCGAACTGAAATGCATACCAGATAGCAAAAGTGTACCCGTAATGCCAGATGCAGTGTTGAATGCATACTACAGTTGAACTTCGATAAGTCGAACTTCAAGGAACCATACAAATTAGTTCGAGATAGCAGAAGTTCGGGTTATCCGATTTCTTATCTGAACAATTTCTCGAGTAGGAGCTTTCAGCATTAATTTAGACCTGTATTAAGCTGCAACATGTGTTTCTAGATATTTGTAGCGATACAGTTTAGAGCAATTCTGTATTGTAAGTTTTGGAAGGGCTAAACTTTTTGTTCGAGTTATCCCAAAGTTCGAGTTATCCAAGTTCGAGATACATTGTATCGAAGTTCAACTGTATCTTGTTTTTCTGGCAGAACCTGAAACATCCACTAATGAATAAACATGCGGGTCAATATGAGCAGGTGGTTGTTTAACACGTTACTCAATAAACACGCCGTTCTACGCATTTTGCAAACAGAGTAGATCCAGATCAGATCAATATATGCCCTGTTTGTCTACGAAATAATATCGAATATTATTCCAGTTTCAGTCATGGCCAAAACTTAATGTATTCATGTGTAATATAATTATCAATCATAAATATTAATCATGGAGATACCACTTGCTCATAATCTCTCGTACGCACTTTCTCAGAAAGGTCACTATGAAACGTTTGTCAGTTCACACGCGATCACACATGAACGAGACTTGTTGATGATTTCCAGGCTAATTTGGTCTGAAGGATGAAAATGGTATCCGAGCAAATGGACATTAGCACTTCCGGTCTTACTGACATGTTTTATACATGTCATTAGTCAAAGTCCGGGCGTGCGAAAACATGACTAGATGAACATGACCAAGTCACGTAGTGATCGTAGTGTCAGTTTCCATTCAAGTGATGTTCTGTACTTGCAACTTGCTTTTAAAATGCATAAGATACATACATCAGTTGTTTATATGCTGAAAATAGTATACCGCAAGAAAACCGATCGAATAAACACCAAAAGAAGGCAAAACTTCCATGTGTTTTATATCGAAAATGTCGATGTTATTCGGCGAAGTATTAGTACATATTCGGGTTGCGTTTTTAGTTGTGTTACTGTTCGATATAGGCGGGTAAAATGTTGTATTGACGAAAACCGGGGCATGTTTTCTGTATTATTTCAAAGTATCAATCTTCGTAAGAACTACTTAACATAACAACTACATGTATGTTTTAACCCTTTACTCCATACATACGCCTTTTTACACATTTGCAAACAGAGTAGACCCAGATCAGACGGCTCCGAAAGGAGCCGTCTGATCAGGATCTGCTTTGTTTGCTTATGAAATAATATAGATATAATCCTGCTGTTTCTGTCAGGACAAACTATCCCCGTGTCCATGTGCTTTTATAATTTTTTTTTATTAATGTTCATGATGTCATTATTTCTTACATGAATATTAATGGCATAAAGGGTTAAGATCTTATTGAAAATATGCGTTTATTGTAAAGATCATCACTTTAAATGTTGAATTATCACGTATAAGTATTTTCAGTCGTTTCTTTTGCCTTTACTTTGTTAGCTTTGTATTACGGCACCTCCACACTAAACGAGCATAATTATAGTCATGATGATAACTGATGATGCCGATGATAGGACAATGATTTCAACCCATCCTACCTGTTACAATAGCAGAACGTGTGCCCCATCCTCCCAACCCTCATATCCCTTTCAACCTACACATCCACCTAACCTTCACATCTCTTCCAACTTTCTCATCAAGCAAACCTTCACGCCCTTTTAGCTGCCACGTCCATTCAAACTTTCACACTCCTTCCAATATCCACATTCACTCATTCTTCCATCTATCGAACCTTCACATCTACACAACCTTCACATCCACCCAAAATTCACATCCCTTCATATTTCCACATCCCTTCCAGCCTTCACATCCCTTCTAACCTACACATTCACCAAGCCTTCAACACCCGTCCAACCTTCACATCCACACACTCTGCACATTTTGTTTCACTTGTCGTATCCTTTCCAACCTTCGTATCCACCAAACCTTCACATCAATTCAACCTTCACATCAACCAAACATTACACCCCTTCCGACCGTCACATCCCTTTCAATCTTCATGTCCCTTCCAAGTCTTACATTCCTTCCCATCCTCACATCCCTTCCAACCTTCACATCCACTCAACCTTCGCATCTCGTCCAACCTTCATATCTACCAACTTTCACATTCCTTCCTGCTGTCACACCCCTTCTAATCTTCACCTCTCTTCCAATCTTCACATCCACCCAATCTTAACACCCCCTCAAATCTACACATTCTTCCAACTTTCACACCCTTCCAACCTACGGTGTCCTTGCCAACCTTCACATCCCTCCGACTTTTACATCCTATCCAACTCCCAAATTCCTCCCAATCCTTCACATCCCTTCCAACATTCACATCTCACCCACTCACTTTTACGAAACGGATTTGACTGATGTTTCCGGGGGTTGACTTTCATCAGAGAGAAAACATAACATTGCGTATAGACTTTGAGGAGAGATTATGACAATTCATATAGCCTTTGACGAGAAAATATGACAATGCGTATATACTTTGAGGAGAAAATATGACATTGCGTATAGACGTTGAGAAAATATGACAATGCGTACAGACTTTGAGAAAATATGACAATGCGTGTGGAGTATGAGGAGGAGAAAATGACAATGCGTATAGACTTTGAGGAGAACATGTGACAATGCGTATATACTTTGAGGAGAAAATATGACAATGCGTATAGACTTTGAGGAGAAAATGTGACAATGCGTATAGATATTGAGGAGAAATGTGTCAATGCGTAGAGACTTTGAGGAGAAAATTTGACATTGCGTATAGACTTTGAGAACATGAGACAATGCGTATAGACTTTGAGGAGAAAATATGACAATACGTATATACTTTGAGGAGAACTTATAACAATGCGTATAAACTTCAGAGGTCTAGATAAGATTGGTAAATTTAAACATGTTCAAGAATAGTCATTTTTCCACCAAACTCTATACTGTGACCACTCTTTAGAATCGTCTATTGCACACACATTTACCTATAATTCTGGACTTTGAGGTGAAGATTTGACAATTCGTAGAGGCAGACTTTGATTCACAAAATACACCATACTACATGAAAACAAATGTCTGACAGTTGGGACTCGCTTTTCAGCAAATCCACTTAAGCAATTTTAATCTCATCTTGGACTCTAATTTTCCAATCTCTTCAACAATAAGCCCCATCTTGTCTTTTGTCCATAAATGACATAAATCCAGTACTGGAGGATGCTTTTTAACCTCAAGAATGCGGAAAACAATTGCAAATACTATAGACTCTGATCAGAGAGGTCCGTGAGGAACACCAATATCATGGCCTGCACAGCTTTTCTCATTCAAAACGCTCTAGAAAATACAGTAATACCTATCTAAACCGGAATTTTAGTTGAGAAGAATGTAGATACTTTTAGGCAGGTGGCTGCTTAATGCAGGGTGAAAGCCATGCAGAAAGCTCATAGAGGAGATTTCTGCATGACTTTCACCACGCATTAAGATGTCACCTGTCCCCAAGACCAATATTGTAATTAACTTGGACGTCAGATTTAGAGAGGGTTTTCTGTATAACCTTCTAATACTGATATGACGCTACCATTAAACATTAATGTATTCCACTGTGAAAATACAGCACTGAAATAGTTAATCTGAATATTGTATAGAAAGAGGCTACTCGTACCAGAAGTACTGTACACATTCTCCGACTACTGTCTGTCCATGTTTGCCTAAACTATTTGACATCTGTCAACCCATCTGTATGGACCAGCGCGCAGTTATACATGCATTGTAACCATGGCTATGCTACAGGGGAATCCCCGGTTCCAATGACAAACTCCTCCAGATTGAACACCGTGTGGCGAATTAGGATCCAAACTGTTTGACAAACTGTAATTTTCACAGGAAGCGGAAGGAAGAGTTATAAAGAAATAGAAATAAGAGGACATTTTCTGTGGATAAAAGGTTAAGCCTTAGAACGACCAGGTTATGACAAAGACAATGCTCGCGGCTATTGATGTTTGGCGAACTGTGTATATCTGGAACAGCTGACACATTTGAGAGGCACTGGCACAACAGTTAACGTGTATTTTTTAACGAAACCGTTTCCCTGTTCAGTATTCATCTAAGAAATAATGACAACATGAATATTTATTAGCTCAATTTTGATATTGTAAAATTTTCAAGGGACGTTTTTGCTCTGACAAAAACTGTTGAATCAAATCTATTGCATGTCAAAAGCAAACAGAGCAGACCCTGATCAGCAGGCTCCTATAGGAGTCTCTGATCTGGATCTCCTCTATTTGCAAATGTGTGAAAAGGCGTTCATATGAGGAAATCATTAACCCATTCCCTCATATTGACGACTTATGGCGACACTGTAAAAGTCGCTTTGTGAAACCATTGTGATAAAAAGAGCATTTGCTCCCATAGGAGCAAATGCTCTATTTATCACAATGGTTTCAAACTACAAAATTCTAAAATGTTCCTTTTCTCTAGTTAAAGCTCCTTTTCGGTAGATTTATTCAAAGAGGTTGTATCTAAAAATAGCCTATGAGGTAATGGGTTAAGCATGCTACGGGTGAATCCGTGATTGCATTTTAAAAATGTTCCCGATTGAACGCTAAGTAACTCGGTGTGTCACCAACTCGGTATGTCTTGAACACTGTGTGATCAACATGGTTCCAGAAACTCAGTGTGTCATCAACTCAGTGTGTCATAAACTCAGTGTGGCATCAACACAGTGTGTCATCAAATCGGTATGTCATCAACTCGGTGTATCATCAACTCATTGTGTCATCAACTCAGTGTGGCATTAACACAGTGTGTCATAAACTCAGTGTGTCATCAACTCAGTGTGGCATTAACTCAGTTTGTCATCAATACAGAGTGTCATCAACTCAGTGTGTCATCAATACAGAGGGTCATCAACTCAGTGTGCTCAGTGTGTCATCAACTCAGTGTGTCATCAACTCGGTGTGTCATCGACACAGTGTGTCGTCAACTCAGTGTGTCATCAACACAGTGTGTCATCAACTCAGTGTGTTATTAACTCAGTGTGTCATCATCACAGTGTGTCATCAACTCGGTGTGTCATCAACACAGTGTGTCATCAACTCATTGTGTCATCAACACAGTGTGTTATTAACTCAGTGTGTCATCATCACAGTGTGTCATCAACTCGGTGTGTCACCAACACAGTGTGTCATCAACCCAGTGTGTCATCAACACAGTGTGTCATCAACTCAGTGTGTCATCAACTCAGTGTGTTATTAACTCAGTGTGTCATCATCACAGTGTGTCATCAACTCAGTGTGTCATCAACTCAGTGTGTCATTAACTCAGTGTGTCATCAACTCAGTGTGTCATTAACTCGGCGTGTCATCGACACAGTGTGGCATTAACACAGTGTGTCATCAACTCAGTGTGTCATCAATACATTATGTCATCAACTAAGTGTAACATCAACTCAGTATGTCAACAATTCGATGTTTCATCAACTCAATGTGTCATCAACTGGGTGTTTCATAAATTCGATAGGCCATCAACTCGGTGTGTCATCACCGCGGTGTGTCGTGTTATGAACTAGGTATTTCATCAACTGCGTGTGTAATCAACTCGGTCTGTTGTGTTATGAACAAGGTGTTTCATCAGCTGAGTGTGTAATCAACTCTATGTGTCGTGTCATCAACTCGGTGTGTAATGTTATCAGCTAGGTGTGTCGTCAACTCGGCGTGATATCAACTCGGTGTGTCGTGCCATAACCTTTGGTGTGTCGAGTCATCAACTCGGTGTGTCCTTAACTCAGTGTGTCTTTAACTTAGTTTATCATCCAATCGGTGTGTTATCAACTCGGTAGTTCGTGTTACCAACTCGGTGTGTTATCAACTCGGTAGTTCGTGTTACCAACTCGGTAGTTCGTGTTACCAACTCGGTGTGTTATCAACTCGATCTGTGATCAAATCGGTGTATTTTATCAATTTGGTGTGTCGTGTCATCAATTCGTTATGTCATCAGGATTGCCACTCCGATCCCTTTTTAAACCGTTTCTCCATAAATACACCTTTCTGTGCCTTTGCAGACAGAGTAGACTCAGATCAGACAGCTCCTAGAGGAGCCGTCTGATCAGTGTCTGCTGTGTTTGCTTATAATATAATATAGATCTGATTCTACAGTTTCTGCTATGATCAAAATATAATAATGTATTATGTTCATATGCCATTATAAAACATAATCTTATTAATATTCATGATGTCATTATGTTTACATGAATATTCATGGAGTAAATGGTTAAACATATTTAGAAATGATGACAACAATTGCTCCGCAAGAAAAAATGTCAATCTGGCGCATCTCAGAGACCAACAGGTCAGTGACTCTTCACTTCATCAGGACCTCTATCCTTTACTTCATGAATAACCATGTAAGAAATTAATGACATCATCAATATTTATAAGCTGGCATATTAACACCGGAAAGTTTGATATGAGCCTATGCCAGAAGAATCAGATCTATCATAAACAAACAGAGTAGATAATATTGGAGCCGTCTGATCTGGGTCTTCCCTGTTGCAAAGGCATCGAAAGGCGTATTTATGGAGAAACTGGTTAACAGTTTTGCCAGGGTGGAAAACTCCGAAGAGGTTTTGGTCGTGATATAGCTTGTATTGTTTTAAATGCATTTTTGAGTCAAATGTGAAATGACAATTTCACTGCCAAGCGTATTGCTGCCCATCTCGCCCTAATTATACAATGGCGCTAATTGTGAAGCATACTTTAACACGTGCGTGTCCGCTGTCGGTGAAGCAGACAGGAACACGTGCGTGACTATCTCGCCAAGGTGTCTAATTATCCAAGGCTAGCCATTTCGTCTTTGTCTCATGCTGTTGAGTATCCTGAAGTATTGGTATGTAATAAAGACCAGAGTAAAACATCATTTTAAATTTAAACATATTTACTCTTATTAACCCTTTCCCTGTTCTATGTTTATTTCAAATTTCAATACCTACTGAATATTCATGGACAAAATAGCCATAATAAAATATGGAATGTGGAAAATTGTAGTCATTTTAGAAAGTAGAGAAACAGATTCATCAAATTCTATCAGCAAACAGAGCAGACCCTGATCAGACGGCTCCTCTAGGAGCCGTCTGATCTGGGTCTTCTCTGTTTGCAAATGCGTGAAAACATGTTTATATGAGGGAAAGGGTTAAAACTGATCTCCTAAAATGATACATTAACAAAATATAGGATACTGTCGAGGTTTTATTGTGTGATTAAATCTTCTAAATATCTGACATTTCAACACTCCGTCAACTCTAAGCGATTTCTAAACACGCTCTGGGAATGGTTTGGATCCAGGATTAAAAAGAAAGCGAAACAAATTGTATTCTAAGATAAGGAGTAGAGACAACATGTACTTAGTGTTATACTTATATGTACTTATATCATGCAGTCTATACAAATACAGTTGAACTTCGATATCTCGAACTTCAAGAGATCATAAACATTACTTTGAGATAACATAGATTTTTAATCTGAATAATATTTGTTTTCTCAAGTTCACAGCTTAATGCAGATCTAAAGTACTTTCGACTTGCATTAAGCTGTCACATGTATTTTAGATATGAATAGTGATATGTTTAAGAACATGTAAATTTTGGAAGGACCGAACTTTTACTTCGAGTTATCGCACAGTTCGAGTTATCCAAGTTCAAGATATCAAAGTTCTGCTGTATTTAGATAAGATACTTTCACTGTTTCTTCATTGAAGGGACCAAATATTAAACAGTTTCGATTTGATACTCGTTGTCTAACCTGATTGCAAACTATAGCTGAACGTCGATATCTCGAACTCTGATAACTCAAACTTCTAGATAACTCGAAGTAAAAGTACGATTCTTCCTTAATTTACAATATATAACTGTGCTAAAACTTATCACTACGCATTTATAGAAACATAACATGTGGCAGTTTAATATAGGTCAAAAGTACTGCTGAAAGTTCCAACAGGAGCCTTCAGCATTTGTTTAAACATGCATTAAGCTGTGACTTTGAGAAATTGTTCAGATTAGAAAGCGTATGACTCGAACCTCTCTTATCTCGAATTAATTTGTATGGTCCCTTATTTGAGTTATCGAAGTTAAACTGATTTTGCCATGATTTTCCCAAATCACCATTCGTACTCTGAAGAAAAGGGTATGTCTATGATCTGAAAGTGCGTTCTTCTGAAGGGCACAGTGGTGTTTGATCTTGGATACATGTGGACCTACAGATAAAGGTGCGTACTCAAATACTAAAATCGTCATTTCTCCAGCAAACTCTCTACTGTGGCTACTCTTTAGAATCGTCTCTTCGAGACGATTCTAAAGAGTGGTCACAGTATAGGGTTTGGTGGAGAAATAAATTGAGTTATTCTAGAAAAATGTTTTAATTTACGCATCTTATCTGGACCTCAATGTGGTACAAGTAGTCAACGGGTAATTACTTGACTGCGCTGACTGTATCGGACAGTAATTTTGTTTTCCAATGTTTT
Organism: Azorinus chamasolen; assembly: GCA_963576725.1. Classification (NCBI taxonomy): domain Eukaryota; kingdom Metazoa; phylum Mollusca; class Bivalvia; order Cardiida; family Solecurtidae; genus Azorinus; species Azorinus chamasolen. Next base: position 16,210,698 of record OY755251.1, on the reverse strand, counting down.
CTTTCTTATGTTCAATTCGCTACGTAGTGTACAGTAAATCAAACGCCACTGGTGGCATAATTGGTTGAAAATTAACTCATAGACTTTTCGGATTATTCTTATCAAAGTGTTCTTCCTCTCTTCCTTACTTCATTCATTTAATTATTGATTCGTTCATTTGTTCTTTCATTGCATTTGTAACCTTTCTCGGTAAACACAACTATAACAAGTGACCTAAATTAGAACAACTACAGTAGTGTAGAAATGTTCAACGCGACAATCGTTTTTATTTTTATACTTTTCATCGAAAATGTTTGCAGTCACGTCGAATAGAGCACTCGTTGCACCCCACTTCGGTGTCTTTGGCTGGAAATTCTACTTCCGTTTTCCAGCCAGTCTCTTGTTAAAGACTGACAAAATTATCAAGAATCTCGGTTATTTGGAAACCGACAGGAAACGGAAAACAAACTGATGATGAATTATGGGACAAAATTATCCACGTGACGCAGTAATGGCATCACAGCCAATTACACCGTCAACGTAAATCTCGTTAGATTTACGCTAATTCCCGCGACCTCTCGCCACCATCTATTTCAATTATCAGACAGCAAAACCGAAGCTCTTGATTTCTTTAACTCGTCATGGCAGCACATTAATTACAGCGACGAAGTTTCAATCAATTTATAAACATTGTATATTTTATTTATCTATGTTAGAATTATAATACTGTTTTTCTTCTTTTCAAGATATAACTGCCGTTGACCGTTTTGGTAATATATGGGAATGTTCGGAAATGCAGTATAAAACGAACACCTAATCAATGCACTTTGGTATATTTTAATGCAGGTGTCTACATGATGCAGAATAATAATAATAATACTCTAGTGTACTGTACAATCATGTTCACACTGCCCCCAGTGGACTCTGAAGTCATGTTCACACTATCTTTGGTAATGTGAAAGCATGTTCACACTACTCCCCGTACTCTGAAACATGTTTATACTACTCTACTATCAGTTATCTGAAATCATGCTCACACTACCCTAGTACTCTGATCCGTGCTCATACTACCACCGGTATACTCTGAAATTAAGTCCACACTACTCCCCATGCACTTTGACATCCTGTCCACACTACTCCCCATGCACTTTGACATCCTGTCCACACTACTCCCCATGCACTTTGACATCCTGTCCACACTACTCCCCATGCACTTTGACATCCTGTCCACACTACTCCCCGTATATTCTGAACTCATGTTCGTATTGCTCCCCATGTACTCGGGAATCATACTCCCATTACGCCCCGACATCTGAAATCAATGTTACACTCTTTCCAGAGGTCCAGATAAGATGCGTAAGTTAAAACATTTTCAAGAATAACTCCTGTAGTTTTCCACCAAACCCTATGTTGTTACCATTCTTTCGAATCGTCTCGAAGAGACGATTCGAAAAAGTCGTCACAACATATGGTTTGATGGAAAAATAACGATTTTAGTACTTGAGTACGCACGTTTATTTGTTGCCCTGAATGTCTCTTCCCCAGTATTCTGAAATCACGGCCACACTCCCCCCCCCCCCCCCCCCCGCTGTCTGAATTCATGCTGACACTATTCTCCGTGTAATCTGAAATCATTCTCATCATACTTCCCGGTAATCTGAAATAGTGTTCAGATATCTTCCGGATGTTACTTGAAATCGATTTCTGATTCAGGCTGACCCCTAATCTCAGGTAAGATTGATATCAAAATCGATATGGACAACTCTGTTATCGATTTCATATTACAAAGGCTTAATACTGGTAATATTTTCAATTCACGAAATACTTTGTAACTATTATAGTTATCTTTGAGTTTCAAAAACAAAGATATCTAATTATATTTTGTGTGAAAATACTACATAACATCACTTTGTTATCAGTCCTTTCGACAACTCAATCAATTTATAAATGTTTCCTTATACATTTGCGCCATACATAATCTGCATGACTATTAACCATTCGCTTGCTATTCGCGTCAATATACCTACCTGTAAATAGTGAGTGAGTGAGTTGGGTTTAACGTCCGACCAACAGTATTTCAGTTATTTGCAGACGGCACCCGCATGAGACAAGTTATAGTGCTGCCTCACTGAAATACCCCTGCCGCGGGCACATGGCAAGGGCATCCCACCCAGTCACATTATCCTGACACCGGGCCGACCAGTCCTAGAACTACACCTTTTAATGTCGAGCGCAGACAAGGGAGCTACTAGTACCAACTTTTAACGACTTTTGGTCTGTCGTGGCCGGGGATCGAACCCATGACCTTCCGTACCACAGGCAGACGCTCTACCACTGAGCCATGCGGTCGGTTGTAAATAGTGAAGACCCAGATGAGACAGCTCCTGCAGGAGCTGTCTCATCAGGGTCTGCACTATTTACAAGTTGATTATGTAACCACTGCACTCCACAGCAGTGATTGCACAGCGAAATACTTGTACACAGTGAAGATATATGTATTTATACAACAGGGCATGGGTAAAGAAGGAGACATGCACTTTAAAATTTAGCAAGCGAAGGGTTAAACAATTGCTTCATCAGAGCCACAGATAAAGGTGCGCACCCAAATTCTAAAACCGTCATTTCTTCACAAAACACCTATACTGTGACCACTCTTCAGAATCGCATCGAAGAGACGATTCTAAACAGTTGTTACAGTATAGGGTTTGGTGGAGAAATAACTGGACTATTCTTGAAATTGACTAATCTCATGTGGACTTCTGTTCATAGAGAATATCTTTAGATTCATTTAGGGATGCGACAAGGTTACTTATCATGCACGTATTATCAGCAAAAGGATAAACAAGTTACAAAACCAATAGCTCGAATTGATCAATAAAGTTTGAATTGGATTGAGGCTAGTCATTCCGGAGTTAGTAACAACACATATAATGAAATCGATATCAAATTATTTCGTGAATTAGAAAAAATCTAAAACTTGAACTTTGTTAATAAAGAATAAACGATTTGAAATATGTTTATGTACAATTGAACTTCGATATACCGTAAAACCTCTCTTAATCGGGATCCTAGAACAGAAGAATTTAGATATTTTAGGCAGGCGACAGCTTAATGCAGGGCGGAAGTCATGCAGAAAGCTCCTTCAGGAGCTTTCTGCATGACTTCCACCCTGCATTAAGCTGTCACCTATCTCCAAGGCCGATATTTATACTAAATTTAACGTCCGGTTAAGAACGGTTTTACTGTACATGTATTGAACTCGGTAACTAGATCTTCGGTATAACTCGAAGATAAATTCGACCATTCCAACATTAACAATACAGAATTGTTCTAAACCTTATCATTACACATATCTAGAAACAGATGTGATAGCTTAATGAAGGTCGAAAGTAATGCTGGACGTTCCTACATGAATGGGTTACCGAATAGACAGACAGTGTAGAGGATGCAATAACTGCGTATAAATGAAACCCCCCCACCCCCACAAAAAAAAAAAAAAAAAAAAAAAACCAACAAAAAACACACACACAAAAAACATCAACATTCAAAAAAAAAAAAAAAAAACAACCACTAAACACGACAAACTATTTTATCATGCATTTTACTCATTTTACTTCTTAAATATCAATTATTAGAAAATCACAGCTTGATAATATATCTTCACACATCCGTAAGAATGGGTGTGCATATATATATGCTATGCATACATCCGTAATAATGGGGTGTATATGTACTGTACATACTCCCGTAACAATGGGGTGTGTATGTCTTGTATACTCAAGCTCAAAAGTCTTGTCCCCTATGTTGTATGGGGGTATTACTAGGTTCCTGTTACATAAAGTGATGTATCGTTTTAAACTTAACTGTTTTGCCGATTTACGTTTCTTTAATCCCGTGTAGACTTCCAATGCCCTCGTCTATAGTCTTTTTTTGATCTAGTGCAAGTGGTGCAAGCAAATGGCGGATTTACAAGCTGTTAGGTAGAAGATATCAGACTGATGTGATTTTCACTTTAGGTATGTGTCACTTGTTTTGCTTAATACACTATTGGATTTATGTTTATTTTTGGTCGTAAATGATTTTTCTTATTGTGAATAAAATAAGTTTTAAATTGATATATCACTTGATGTGTTTCATTTTAACAGTAATTTAGTAATACCTCACACAACAAAGGGGACGAGATTTTTAAGCTTGAGTATATGTGTATATTACGTCCGTAAGAATGGGATGTATTCTGTATACATCCGTAAAATGGGGTGTGCATGTCCTATATTACATCCGTAAGAATGGGGAGCAAATATACTAAACATGGATACGTAAGAATGGGGTGTAAATTTACTATGTTAACATCTGTAAGATGCATGTATATAAACAATGTATACATCCGTAAGAATGGGGTGCATATGTACTATGTATACATCCGTAAGAATGGGGTGTATATGTACTATACATACATACATACATAAGAAAGGGGTGTATATGTAGACATCCGTAAGAATAGGGCGTCTATGTACTATACATACATACG